>OX424568.1:9552098-11952098 GCA_949152475.1 Terebella lapidaria | reverse complement strand
GCCCAAACTCGACCCAAATGGGACTTTCCCATGTTAAATTCTCCTATGCTTTATAATGGGACACATTAAAGCCTAATATCTCACTTAATATTGAAATTAGAGACTAGGAATGAATTGTGGACATATAGGAAATGATATATGCTGAATATTCTCGTGACCTTGAATTTGACTTTTGACCTCATTTTCAAGGTCACAGGACAAAATGGCTAATATCTCGCTTATTATCGACTTTACAGCTTAGGAATCAGTTGTGAACATATAGGAAATGATATATGCTGAATATTCTTGTGACCTTGAATTTGACCTTTGACCTCATTTTCAAGGTCGCATGACAAAATGGCTAATATCTCGCTTATTATCGACTTTACAGTTTAGGAATCAATTGTGAACATATAGGAAATGATATATGCTGAATATTTTCGTGACCTTGAATTTGACCTTTGACCTAATTTCCAAGGTCGCAGGACAAAATTGCTAATATCTCGCTTATTATCGACTTTACAGCTTAGGAATCAATTGTGAACATATAGGAAATGATATATGCTGAATATTCTCGTGGCCTTGAATTTGAGCTTTGACCTCATTTTCAAGGTCACAGGACAAAATGGCCAATATCTTGCTTATTAGCGACTTTACAGCTTAGGAATCGATTGTGAACATATAGGAAATGATATATGCTGAAAATTATCGTGACCTTGAATTTGACCTTTGACCTCATTTTCAAGGTCACAGGACAAAACGGCCAATATCTTGCTTATTAGCGACTTTACAGCTTAGGAATCAATTGTGAACATATAGGAAATGATATATGCTGAAAATTCTCATGACCTTGAATTTGACCTTTGACCTCATTTTCAAGGTCACATGACAAAATGGCTAATATCTCGCTTATTATCGACTTTACAGCTTAGGAATCAATTGTGCACATAGAGGAAATGATATATGCTGAATATTCTCATGACCTTGAATTTGACCTTTGACCTCATTTCCAAGGTCACAGGACAAAATTGCTAATATCTCGCTTATTATCGACTTTACAGCTTAGGAATCAATTGTGAACATATAGGAAATGATATATGCTGAATATTCTCATGACCTTGAATTTGACCTTTGACCTCATTTTCAAGGTCACAGGACAAAATGGCCAATATTTTGCTTATTAGCGCCTTTACAGCTTAGAAATCAATTGTGAACATATAGGAAATGATATATGCTGAATATTCTAGTGACCTTGAATTTGACTTTTGACCTCATTTTCAAGGTCAACAGGACAAAATGGCTAATATCTCGCTTATTATCGACTTTACAGCTTAGGAATCAATTGTGAACACATAGGAAATGATATATTCTGAATATTTTAATGATATTGAATTTGACCTTTGACATAAATTTCAAGGTCAGTCATTTTATTTTCAAAATCAGATTACAAAATGGCTTATATCTCGCTTATTATCAAATTTACAGCTTAGGGGTCCATAGTGAACATATAGGAAATGATGTATGCTGAATAGTTTGGTGATCTAGAATTTAACCTTTGATCCCATTTTCAAGGTTAGAGATATGGCGATTTCAGTGGTCACCTTGAATTTGACCTTCAACTTTCTCGGCTTAACTCTGTATATTTCTCCGGTAACCTTTCTAGTTAATATTCTTATCATATATTATTATTATTATAAAATTTATGCCTAAATCCTTGTCCTGTTTCGCCTTACATACCAAATAAACATGTATTATTACCGGTATAGTATTACTACTACTATTATTATTATTATTATTATTATTATTATTATTATTATTATTATTATTATTATTATTATTATTAATTGTTTTGTGCCTGTTTTGTGTTTCAGAATACCTCGAGGAACCACAGGCCGTGATCGAAGTGGAACCAGATACAGACACCGGACCGGTTCTAGTTGCCATGGTATCCTACCAGAGGAGTGGGTCGTCCTTTCTCGGGGAGATTTTCAACCAGAACCCCGAGGCGTTCACGTGGTTCGAACCGTTTGATGGTCTATACTCAGCCATGTATGGGACACGGCATGGTGCAAACGTGCCGGCTGATATCTGGAACAACGCTGATGGCTCACCAAGGTATTTAGACCCCCAACTACACAAAGTATGTTCAATGAACTGGTTCATCGACAGTGAGACCCAGATTATGTGAATTTCTAATTGACAGGTTTACATATTCAGTTAAAACACAAACAACATTAGGTCTACTACGAAGAACTATGTCTAGTGTTTAAGCCAGTTGCTTTGATAGCTAAGTTTTGAATTTTACAATTAAGGTTTGAATTTTTCAATTAAGTTGTTATTTCGTGTTAGAGTTGGTGTACGGTATATATACTAAATCATTGGAATATGAAACTGGTAATTTTCATTCGATGACCAAAAGAGATAACATCTTGTAAATTCTTGCATTCTTTAGGAAGCTGCCAGATTATGAGTTCGAGGCTATGACGCGCTTGGCACGTGACATTCTCACGTGCAGATTCGACGACCTCCCTACAGAAGTTCTTCTCCACACGTTCTTGAAGCTATTCGTTCACGAGCATCGCCGGCTGATACCTTACGTATCTTGCGTCAGGGAAACGTCGCCCCAAAACAAGATCTCACTTCAAAGTTGTATAGACTGCAATAAGAGATTTTCGGCGTTTTGTGGACCCAGGTTTGGTGAACCCAAAGCGAAGGAAAAACGCCCCCAGTGCACCAAGGCATTGCTACCGCGGTTATTCAGTGGACGAGACTGGAATCACACCATACCCGGGAGTACTGAAGTCAGCCCAAAGATGAAAACTCACCTGAAAGCACACCAATTATGTATGGATAGATGTCGACAAAAGGCTCTCAGATGCGTACATCATCTGTCAAACGCCTGCGAATCGGCCGAGATTCGTGCCATTAAAGCAGTGAGATTCCCCATGGAAGCTGCCAAGCAACTACGAGCGGAATTGCCGAAGGTCAAGGTCATACACAACCTGCGCGACCCTCGTGGGGTTGTTGTCTCAAGAAAACACACGAGTCGAACTTTCCAGGCTATATACGCAGGAGCGTTACGTAAAGAAAGCTACCAATATCATGATGTCGTCAAAGAAGCTGAATTATTCTGCCGTGACGTCATCAGAGATTTGAGAGTATTCCATATCATGCATCACAGAAGAGCTGAGTCTGTACTTCAAGTCGTTTACGAGAAGTATTCAGAAGACCCAGAGAAGACCGTAGAAGAGGTATATGGTTGGCTTAGGAAGTCGTTGCCAACAGTGGTCAGCACGTGGCTACATAACAACACTAATACGGAAACACGTGGTCAGACTGCCAGGAACTCAGTCGCAACTGCCAGTAGGTGGCGTGGCATGATAAACACCGACAAGAAACAGGCTATAGACAGAATCTGTGCTGAACTGTTCAATATCACCAATCACATTTGGAGATGACGACTGAAAGACGTATAACTCTTCTTGTGTTGTACGAACAGTGATGGTAAAGTCATATTAGTAAATACACACTAAGCACTGAAAGCTTAGGCTAAACATGCTTAAGCAACCTCAGGACTAGTGATTAGCTCGACAGCAAAGTCGAACCCCATCAAGATTTTGTATCACACCTTGGTCCGCTGTTGCCTCCAGAATTCCTGGCAGCTCACTTGAGAAAATCTGCATTGAAACTAGGCAAGGATCACCCAGGATAGTTGTCAGGGTCTCACCAGAGCTCGCCGTGCAGAACCTGAGCCTTATCACTGGGTGGGAGCTTGCCCATGATTCTTGACGAGTCAACTCGGTAAAAATCTTTCCTCGCAGGGGCATTGCTCGGCAAAAATCTTTAATCACAGGGGCATCTGAAAGCCCATGCGACAAAAGATTTTTGCCGAGCAAAGCCCCTGCGAGGAAAGATTTTTACCGAGTTGACTCGTCAAGAATCATGGGCAAGCTCCCACCCAGTGCTTGGGCTTGTGAGAAGCCCGAGGATGACACACATGTTATAATCTCGAGTTTATCCAATAATAACATGTGTGTCATCCTCGGGCTTCTCACACGGTCCGGACTCTGCATAGCGAGTTCCTGACAAGATCCAGATAATATCCAGGTAAGTGTCCTCGGTAATGCCTGTCCAGTTTTTATGCAGACTTGTTTCAAAAGCTGCCTGGGTGTCTGGAGGCCTCTGTCGCACTGTCCGATCAAGGTGTTGAATGGAAGTTGGATGAGATTCAGATCTTGACTTTGAGCTGGCCACGTCTGACTCCTGATGCCGCTTACATGTTGAACTTAAATTTGGTGCTTAGTGTAGTATATTATATTCATGTTGCATGTCAGAGGTTCTAGTTGGCAAATGATCTAGTCATATAAAGTCGGTTGTGTAAATGAGGTAAAATGTGAATTCAGAATCTGAAGACGCAATCTTTTGTGTAGGTCTAATTGTTTACTATACATTTTCATCACAGACAAAGCAAATCAGACTTGACAAGAATAAACCGCTTACAATTTAGATTGATTTGTTATCAGTATAAAAAAATGCTGCTGTCTTAATACAATTTTCAAATATATAGCCAAATATTCCTTGATGCATGAACCAGTCATGTTATCATAGTTAAATATTAATGTTTATAATCTCTTCGAAAAATCATGGTTGTCGCTTCGGAGCCTCGTCCAGAATAACAGTACCCTGTTCGATATCGTCGATGAACGGATCCCGCAAGAGTGCAGCTCTGACGGCCTCTGACTTCTCGCGGTAGACGTCACGTGACAACATGGCGGCCAGGTCCGCGCGTCCGATCTCGCGCAGTCTCAGGGCGAGGTCGATAAACGTCTTACCGCGGCCCTCGTGGCTATCCCAGTGCAGCAGCAACTCTGTAAATATTGTCAACATATGTCAGTACAACGGTGCCATAATAGCATCGATTTGCAAAGTTGTCAATTGAAAAAACGGTATATCCTACTTTTATTGCGACGTGTACAGCCTACTTAATCCCTACAAAGGGAAAAAAAATGGATGCACCACCAAGACCTTTTGTACTTTTATACTTGGAACTGGACTGTCTGGACAACTTGGACTGTGGTTGTACGATCATAATGCGAACAAATATTTTACAGAAAATAGTACCAGGTCATTAATATATTGAGTGTTCGATGAGGGGCTGTACCACGATTTTCACAACGACAACACAAGTCATCATACAGCGAAGACAAACATAGCACACTCTAACCTCTAAGTTGAACTCAGAAACTCCATATAATTTTCGAAGAATTTTGTCACCACTTTATCAACTAACAGCAAGTGTTTCGAGACTACAGGCCAAATTTATATATTGCAATCATAACTTATTCTCCCTGTCTAAGTGACGGATCTCAGATGAAGAACCGTGTGATACGCGGCATGATACGCGACAGTTTCCCGTAGACCAGGGACGGAAGAGCGGTGTAGAAAGCAGAAATGCTAAGAAAAGCAAAAATATTCTTTCCATCACCACCGAAACCATCATCAGATCTTCCGATAACCCAGCTAACACTCAAACTCAAACTACAAAACATTACCTAATGTTCAATAATATGGTTATAATATTGCCTGAGGGCTAGGTATTCTTGATCATATTGACGTTGGGTCGGGTGATGGTCCTGGGATCGACATTAGAAAAAGCATAAGTGGTCTGATCCGAGGGATACTATGGGTATCATAGTCAGAGATATGTGAATATCACAGACACCCCGCCAGGTGAACCTCCTGATTCGCATGCGACACCCGCTGCGATATCAGCCATAGAATTCTGTCGTTGGCCCAACACCACCAGATTCCGCAAGTGTGGCCAGTATATTATAGATTGGGCCAGTTAATCTCGGATGTCACTGGTATCAACTGCTTAAAGGGTATATATCACGAAAATTGGATATTGGTTTTTCTTATGTATGTGAAAGCACTATTTGAACTGAACAAAATGGTCTTCACAGCATATTGATATCATGATTTCTTCCAAAGTTATGACACTTTAAACACATGCACTTTTACAGAATCTGACAACAGAGTCTGACAGCTAATTAATATGCAAATGAGATGTATGACGTCATTGACAGACTGCTTTTTAATTAGGCATTTTTAAATGGAAAAATGAGACCATTTGTATCCATATTTGTTCACCAAAGCACATTTTTTATGCTTTTTAGTTCGAATAGTCAGTGATTTCAAGGAATTCGTGGTTGCCATGGCAACCAATGGTCTGGCTGGGCCCTTAGCAACCATGGTTGCTAAGGTCAATATCTAATTAAAAACAAGATATACGTATATGAAACCATCTCAGACAACAGTGTAATGACAATATATTGAGGAATATATCATCAAAATGTCTGAACACAACCCTTAGCAACCAATACAGGCTTGGGAAACCAGCAGTAATAGCATCCATTAACTTCCAATGGCTCTAAACGTCAGTGATTTCTCAGGCCTGTATTGGTTGCTAAGGTGTGATTTTGAACATTTTATTGATCAATTCCACAAAATATAGTCACTACCCTGTTATCTAAATTGGTTTGATACTTTCATATTGTGTTTTAACTTGAATACCAGCCTTAGCAACCTGGTTGCTAAGGGCCAAATCAGCCCATTGGTTGCCATGGCAACCAAAATTGATATGCACTCACTGACTATTCCTACTGAAGGATATATCTGATGAGTTTCGGTTACCAAATATGAGCTTAAATGCTTAATTGTGACATGTTAAATCGCCTAATTAAAAAGCAAGCTGTCAATGACGTCACACATCTCATTTGCATACTAATTAGCTGACAGATTTTTCAAGACTATCTGGAGAAATTTGCCGGGTTTTCAGTATAAAAATAGCTATAACTTTTTAACAAATCGAGATGTTAACATTCTGTAAAGACTGTTCTATTCAGCTCCACGAGTGGCTTCAAATAAGCTGATGTCACATTTTCGTGATATATACCCTTTAATGTCGATCCTTGTGGCCCTATGTCTCAACTCTCATCAAACCAGGGAAAGGCAAAAACAGGATCGGCGATATTATGTCTGGCCCAGAAGATCCACTGCTAGGATGACCTTATAGTTCTGATGGAGCTAGCATACTCGCACAGTTGTAATTTGATAATGAATAAGATGTGGCATGCGTGACGGACCTGCATATGTGTGAATTGTGCAACTGCTGAGCATCGTTTTTTTTGTGGTAATCGGATAGGCCTTGATCTAACTCATAATTTTGAAGACGTCGAAATTATCTCAAAGTGTAAATTCATGTATGATTCTCAAAGATATTAGCTGAATCGACTTTATCATGTCAATATCCCTTTACCTATGCATGGTAGATCCGGTTCTCTAGATCCAGACACAGGGTGATCCAGAAAGAAATGGGTCATGTGTAAAGCCTCCGATAGGCGGCGACACTCTTCCTCTGTCACGTGATCAGCTACCATCTGTAGTTGTTTCATATTCAAGTCGAAAGTCGATCTTGCGATGTTTGTCCATAGCAGGATAGTCACTAGTGCGAAAACACTTTTCCGAAGCATCTTTAGATATATTTTTTCACGTTTTATCAGCTTTGCAGTTATGTCAAAGATATTCCATACCGTATGGAAAATCTTTAGTTATGTGAAGTCGTATTATAATCTGATTTTATTAATCGGTGTCACGCTAAGTTGTGACATAATCGGTTTTGAATAGAATATGTCATTCACCATGGTAACTGATTCTTTCATTTTAGCGAACAACCACTTAATGACGTCATGGAAAAACCTTGCAAAAATTGTGATATAATGTCGATCATGAAGATGTAGTAGAATACTCTCTGGTAGAAGAGTGGGGGGTGTACGGGGCCAAATTCATAGCTCATTCGATAAGTGGCAGCATAGTGGTAATTTTCGCGCCAAATCACTAAGGAATATATCGTCTGTTGTGAAGTATGCAGGTGATATTTGACGCGAAAATTCCATATGTTTGGAATGATACCATGGTATCGCCATAATAAATGACGTTATGACTTCATATTACCACTAAAACAGTGATACCACCTGGACATTAGGGCTTTTTCTGCCCAAGCCCCTTTGAGCTATCGGTGTTTTTCTTTTCATCACAACATTTTGGAATTTTTAGGTTAACAGACCTATGGTCCGACAACCTATTGGCAAGGCGTTGTGTTCGTCGTCCCTCCACGTTTTTTATATCTAAAGTTTACCTGGTCATCCTTATGAAATTTTGCACAAAAATGCCTGATAATAATTCAAACTGGGGGTATTTTTTAAGTTATTAGTTTCAAGGTTTTTTTTCCCAAAATGGCAACCATTTTCGACGAAAAACACTCAATATTGAATTTTGACGGTCATTCTCTCAAAAATTGTCTGATCTGTTGACTGTTGTCCATTTTTATGACTGATGATGGCCATGCAAAACCGTCAAGAACGACAACAAGATATTGCCTTGAAAACCGGGTCATTATTTCCCAGCAGTTTCCCTTTAAATTGTTTGATTAGGTGAACGCTCGCTGATTGGCTGAACGGGTTACCGTATTGTGCCCTGAATCGTTGGTCTGCGTGTGGCGGCCATTTTGATTTTTGGAACTGTCGGTAATTTTTCCTCTAAATCGCGTTACTATCCATTTTGGGCCGTTTCTAAACAAAACAAACTCACCCTTTGAAAAAGGGTCACTTTTTATATTGAACATCTTTCGGTAACCTTGAATTTGACCTAAAATGACCTCTGGTGATTATTGTCGAGGTAACATTCGACGTGAATAATATAAATTGACCGATGCAGACAGAAAGCTTGTAGATGAAGCTTGGGTTTGTATTATGAGCATATAGGTATTCACCAGGTCACATCATGTGGTTCTTTTTGTGACCTTGAATTTGACTTTTAGTGACTTCATAAGTCAAAGCAGCAACTATAAAGAAAGTTTTATGTCTAACACTGTACATTTGTCCCTGAACCTTTCTTAGCCCTTGGGCTAATTTGTGTAATGACATTTTGATTGTTTTGTCCGTGTTCGTATTCATTGTGTGATCGTGTGAAAATTTGTAATTCATAATCGATAGCTAGTTGAAAATGCTTTTTCTTTGTTTATTTATGCTACAATCTACGGTCTCGATTTACATGTAGTCTCGTTTCACACCACTGAAGTCCGGACTCGTAAATATCCATCCACTAGAACGTTGTGAACTCGCTGGGTGGAACTGTTGCCGGATCTGGTGTGGGTGTGGTATCGCCCCCTCCACCCCGCGGGGGTTCTGTTGGTGTGGTTGGGGGTGGTGGCGGTGGTGGTGTTGGGGGAGGGGGTTGGGTCGGGTCATCTCCACCCCTTGGGGGTTCAGTTGGTGTGGTTGGGGGTGGCGGTGTGGTAGTGTCACCTCCACCCCGCGGGGGTTCCGTTGGTGTGGTTGTGGGTGGGGGTGGCGGCGGTGACGTTGGGGGAGGGGGTGGCGGTGACGTTGGGGGAGGGGGTGGTGGTGATGTTGGAGGAGGAGGTGGCGGTGACGTAGTATCCTATGAAAAATAATGTCTTGAAGATGAGGAGAGCTGCTGCATAGCTGGTCATTGTGTTCAGTGATAATCAACTATAATCTATTGATGGCCTACACTAATTGCAATACGTTTGCAATATGCCAAGCACACATTTTCTCATTCTTTGGGGGGTGGATTGAAGTTTTTCGTACCTCGCAGCAAAGTAACTCCAAAGCGAAGTTGTAGAGTCGGCGGCCCCTGTTGGTTTCCAATAGCGACGGGAACTCATCTAAGATGCATTGTTTTTTCTCATCGCACTGAAATATTATATAAATCATTGAATTCAACTGCAATATTTTAATCTATCCATTTAGATAATTTACCACCGTTTGCACGAGTCCACATTTTTGTCTGCGTGTCTGAACGGATAAATCTTTGTTTAGAATCGTATTGAGACATTGAATTTTATTCAAGACAATATTATATTAGTAATGAGTGATCCGGATAATTAATTTAGTGTAACGTCATACGGAGGCATTGGAATCTATCAGTCCGCTTTTCCTGAGGAAGCGTTTGATTTTCCTGCGATTCAGTTCGAGATCTTCTTCCTGATCGAAAAAAAAAATGCTGGTCATGTACCTTGAATATACCTCATCGTACTCCAAAAATTCATTCTTTATGGACTTCTTTCATCGATGTTATTGATTCAATTTAACATACATGTTTTAACTTAAATGTTTGTAAATTGCATTTTTGAAAAAACGTAAATGTTAAATGTGAATAATATTTACTTAAATATAATAGAAGACCCCGGTAACATTCCAAAATTCCCTCATCAATTTTTTTTGCTTGAGATTTTTTTCGTGTTTGACTTTTTTGCGTTTTTATTCCAAAATACATGTCTATGATGTCGTTAGTTAATGGGGTCTACGAAGCTTACCTCGCAACAGAGTAGGGCCAATGCATAGTTGTACCGGCGTTCTCCTGGCTTTGTGTCTCGCAGGCCCGGGAACTGTTCTAGGATAGTGCCCGCTTTCTCGTCACACTGAAAAACAGTCGTGAAAACGTTCTATAGCTTTCTATAGACAGCTGGATCTGAGTGAACGCGAGCAGACATTCTTTCGTATGGAACTTTTTTTATTTTTTCCTGGGAAATTTTTTTTCAACGTAGATCTACAATGATCACATGAACGTACCGATTGGTCTGGAAAATACACCACATTTATAGCCAATGTGGTGTCATAGCTCAGCAAAAATGTAGATTAGATGTTCTTATCAATTCCGCGGTGGGTACCTTGCTCTTGACTTGATTTTGCTAAAAAATATGGAATATTGAAATATTTCCCCATAGTTTTACCGTGGTTTCAAGGTCTCTGAGGCCGCTGTTTCTGACGTAGCGTCTAAGTTCCTTCCTGCTTGGAATCCCCGCATCTTCTTCTCCAGCCTCGCCGGTATCTTCTTCAGATTCCTACACGTTATATCAAAAGTTTGTGGTATTTCCCAAAGATATTTAGTGGCTACTGGTATTTGAGCTAGTGTCAAGACATTGGAATTCTGCTGCATCATTCCCAAAATTAGCGTAAATTGGTGACTAAGTGAGACTAATAAATTGGTGACTAAGTGAGACTAAAGTAAAGAAAAAAGGGAGCTGAACACAAATGTTTCAATGTATGATAAATATATTGTAAATATTAATGATTTTTTTTTTCAGTGGAACACTCTCTGGATCGAAGAAAAAGCCCAGTTATATCTAAAACCAAACCAGCGTCATCTGGGGCAGACAGTGTTGTAAAATAATCAGATACAGTGTAACGTGTGCAAAAGCGAAACATTCCCGGGCAAACAATTTGTAAATTCAAGACAAACCCCCAAGAAGTCTATTGAGATGACAATATCTTGAATAAGTATGATGATCATCATTTTCTAAAGTTCACATTGAACTGCGAGACTATGTATATTATGCATGTTTGATACTACTATAGCATGAAAGGGACTTTACCTCACAGCACATTACGCTGACAGCCCATGTGAACCAGTCCGAGGTCTCGTCCAAGTTTGGGAACTTATCCTTCAGGAATTGCTTCTTCTCATCACACTAACATACATGTAAGGCGTTTTTGTCATAAATGAAAAAAACAAAAACAAATGGTGAAGCAGATTTGCACCTGGAATCAGTTTTGGAGGACGTATACTTCTCCAGAAGTGAGTAGCGAGATGAATTTTCCCAAATAATTATGTGCTAGTTTAAAATTAGAATAAGAAGTAGATCTATATATATATTTTTTTTAGAACAGGACACACTAAATTGCGCCGGCATATAACCCACAATACCATCAGACTCACCGTCAAATCAGAAAACAGGAGCTCGACATCCCCGACAAAGTGCTGTACGTAATACGAGGTCGTATCCTGGTCATCGACCTCGTTCGTGCTACCATCTCTACGGCCCTGGTCACAATCAAGGGCAACAAACACGAATGACAGGAATCACACGTAGAAAGATTCGAAGCTACCACGTTCACGCGTAAAAGCATTTGATGCTACCACACCCAAATCTTTGCACGTGCGAACGTGGTAGCTCCTGAAGTTTCCACGTGCGAATGTAGAAGCGTTAAATGCTTCCACGTGTGAACGTGGTAACCTCGGACTTTCCACGTGTGAACGCAGTAGCCTTAACTGTTTCCACGTGCGAACGTGATAGTGTTAAATGCTTCCACGTTCGAACGTGCTAGCATTTTGCTGGAAAAGACATAGGAAATTTTCACGCGCATGTCACCTATGGGCTTCCATAGGAATGTATTGATTGCGTAACAAAGTTCCTGCCGTTCTCTTATCGTTGTTATACCAACGCTTCTGATGTTAGCCCCACTCATGCAATGACATGTGGCACCTATAGCATTTGTCAAGGTCAACACACCCGACATATTAAATTCCCGGGGAGCATCTGACTGAGAAGCGACGCGTCAAGTACAATCATAGAATATTTAATGGAATTACATGAAAATTCTATATTTCATGGAAATTATATATAGTATGTTGATATCAAGATTATTATTAGATCTGTGCTAGTTATTACTATGTATTAGCTACTGACTCTATCGTTCCGCAGATGTCCATAACAAAATCGTTCCGCAGATGTTCATAACAAAATTATCAACCTGTGGGAAGTGTTAGGAGGTTGATAATAATATTATCAACCGCTGCAGAAATCACTAGTGTGGCGCGCTGACGAACCAATAGAGCCAGTAACTAAAACATGCACCTCGCACTCAGTAGATAACTATTACTAATATCTGTGAAATTTGTATGTCCTGACTTTTTTTTATCCTAAATACCAATGTTTTATTCGGTCGCACACTGAAAGTGTAAAGACCCATCTGTCAGATATAAGCGACCATTTCATGGCTGGACATAGTAGCAAGCTTGAACTACATATTTTTTATTTGAGAATGAAATAAGCGAAAATTATTTAATCAAAACTGCATCGTGACGTCGATCGTGATCTTGCTGCGTATCAAACTTACCCAGAATCTGCCTCTGCGATATCCCCGCCTTCGTTCCCAAAACCCCGAAGTCACACCAGCGCCGATCAACAGTAAAACCAGCAATCGCATGATGTAGCCGACTGATAACTCGAATGAAATTCGCGAACTCCAACTCTAAATTTATAGCGGTGGGAAGCGTAGCTCCGTGGAAATGGCGTCAAAAATCTTCGAAACTTTGTGGAGGGCGGAAACCTATGCATGCCTCGCTTGTTGGGAAGAACTTCCTGTCCATTACAACAATTATGTTGTGAAATAAATTAAGTCGATCTTGAATTGAATAACTAATACGGCGGACAGGATTCATTCCATATTGGAATATGCTAATGTCGCACCTGCAGCTGGAAAAATCATTTATTCGTAGAATTGTCTCAAATTGTTGATTGGAAATGCTTCTGCGTTCATGTGGATAATTATTGATTGCTGTGATTTTGTTGATAGTACGTGCAGATATATGCAAAATATTGAAAAAATGCATCAACTGTGCGGTACTGAAGTTCAAAACAAAATATAAATAAGTGAAATGTTACGTAATCATATTCTGTGTTTGAAAAAAAATTAAGAATGAAAAACTAGCCCAAGGTCTAAGAAAGGTTATCGTACAATGTATATTTTAGATGATAGCCTTGTCCCGTACCCTTGAAAATAAGGTCATTGGTCAATTCAAGGTCACAAGAATGTTCAGCACATATCATTTCTAGCATGTCCACAATTGATTCCTAAGCTGAAAAGTCGATAATAAGCGAGATATTAGCCATTTTGCGATCAGACCTTGAAAATGAGGTCAAAGGTCAAATTCAAGGTCACCAAAATATTCAGCATATATCATTTCTTATATGTTCATTATGGATTCCTAAGCTGTAAAGTCGATAATGGACATTTTGTTGTCTGATCTTGAAAATGAGGTCAAGGGTCAAATTCAAGGTCACCAGAATATTCAACATAATCATTTGCAATATGTTCACTATGGATTCCTAAACTGTAAATTCGATGATAAGCGAGATATTAGCCATTTTGTTTTCTGACTTTGAAAATGAGGTCATATGTCCAACTCAAGGTCACCATAATATTCAGCATATATCATTTCCTATATATTCACGATCAATTCCTAAGCTGTAAAGGCAATAATTATAGGTAATTGACTGGATACAGTGTTTGAGGCCCGAGGTCGTGTCTGGGCCGTAGCACGCACGAGCTTGCGAGTGCGTCCGCGGCACAGACACGACCGAGGGCCTCAAACACTGTATCCAGTCGATTAACTTATTATTATATGCCGCATCATGATATGCATACCCCTCGGGAGAGATATAATTACAAATGCTGACATTTTTTTAGCCATTTTAGACCCTGAGAGCACAGAATTTTATGGACATTTTCACGTACTACAAAACCAAAAACGTCATTTCGCCAGCGCACGAATACGTAAACTTCAAAAGACTGGCGGTTGCTATGCGCGACGCCGGTCAATATGAAGGAGGTCAATACCGCAATATATCGGACCGATTGCACTCTGTGTAATCCATTGTAGCATTTTCGTAGGCATATAATAATAAGCAATATGTTAGCCTTTTAGTGCTCTGACCTTGAAAATGAGGTCAAATGTCGAATTCAGTGTCATGAGAATATTCAGCATATATCATTTCCTATATGTCCACAATTGATTTCTAAGCTGTAAAGTCGATAACAAGCAAGATATTAGCCATTTTGTGTTTTGTGTTGTAGAAAACTATGTCAAAAGTCAAATTCAAGGTCACGGGAATATTCGGCATATATCATTTCCTATAAGTCCACAATTGATTCCTAATCTCTAATCTTAATATTAAGTGATATATCAGGAAAAAATGTTTCCCATTATAAAGCATAGGAGAATTTAACATGGGAAAGTCCCATTTGGGGCCCGTCGAAAAAAAACCAAAATGACTGCCATACGATACTTGCATTCAATGAAAACGAAACTTGTACACGTCACGGAGGTATATGAGGGGAATCTTTTGAAACAAAATCTCAAGTCTGATCAGACAGTTTTTGAGAAAACGACCGGCAAAGTCAAAATTGGCCGTTTTTCGTCAAAAATCGCCGCCATTTAAAAAAAAATTGCTAAAATAAAAAAAAAATACCTCCCTCTCGAAATATGTTTTGGCATTTTTGTGCGAAATTTCAGAAAGATTCGATTGTGAACGTTAAAAATAAAAATGTAGATGGACGACGACGGACGACGGACGCAACGCCACGGCAATAGGTTATCGGAGCAAAACTTCGGTAACCTAATATGGTGCATCTTTTATAATTTTCCCACAACGAGGGTAGGCTTGTACTCATGGGAATTAAAAGTTGAAAAATCGTTTGGGATAGCACATAACCACATCTGCTATGTTTATCGTATTTGTAATATATGGAGACGACAACAAACGCTAAATCACTTACAGGCTACACGACAACTCTCAAAGACCTGGCTGAGAATTCATGGTCGGAAACGACAAAGATAATTCAGACGTCATTATACCAGTAGCAGTATCAATTTGGGGTGGTCGTCTTAATTTAGTCATGCAAATGTCAGGTTGCAGGTAATGCATTGCCGGTATTAGGAAATATTTAACGTGCATCATGGAGAAGTTGTAAGATTTGTTCCGAGCTCTGCACAGCTCAGCAGATAACCCATTCCATCGTTGGGCGTCATGAACTGGCCAATCGCAGGGAATACAACATCTGTGTTATACTATCACAAGTACACATATCGAAGACAATCTACAGTACCAAATCCAACTTCAGGGAGATGGATGTAAAAAGAATCCCGAGTCTCCGGACATACGGAAGAGGAAGTCAGTCACACTTCGGCCAGTACCGACGCCAACAGTCAACTCGCAGTTTGAAGCCTCGGTAGCCCCAGATCTGACCGACTCTGAGGGTAAGGACTTCCTGATTCCGTTCATCCACAGACGTTGCGGCAGAAGGAGTGATGAAAGAAAATAAGCTGAAGAATATCGTTTGGTCAAGGAGAAATCGAAGGGGGAGGAACAGAACCCCGATAACCTAGTGTCAGCACTGGATGTCTACCTTCAAACGAAAAGATGGTGACGGATCTTAGTGACAGAGATGGTGACGGAGCAGAAGTTGAGAATGGCTCAGATGACTAGAACAGGAAGATGTAGACCCAGAGGAAAGTCCATATGGGCAGATTTCCGTATTTTCTTCGGTCATTCAAAACAACGATAGAAAGCCCAAACTTCATAGCTCCGTCCCAGAACAAGCAAAACCTCAGCAGCTTATATAACAAGCTCACAATAGTGAGGAAAATATAAGTTGAAAAATTGGATTTTTGCTACAGAAAAAGGTGCAGAAAACACCATGCTTCGTGCTAACGTACCGTGATGTTGTTGAAGAAGGCCCCGCAAAGTTCACAATTTAGAATCATCCAAAGGAAGGATCTTTGTTACCCAATAGTCCTAATTGTGTGTTTGCGGAATTCACTCTTGAATCAATTTATTCAATTCCATTCAAACCTTATTTTCATTATTGTTGCAACAGAGGAAGGTTTGTGACAATTTATTTTCAATATCAAATTGCACAGATATATAACTGCAAATCGGACATAACATGATGCTGACTACTATTAACCATATATCACATTTGACATCACATCATCCACACTGCCAAATATTTCTACCACAAACAATAATCACAGTTTAGCATTGCACAATGTTGTGTTGAACCTGAAGTGAGTAGCATTTATCTGCAGGAATATCCTAATTTTACATTGCTATTTTCTCTTCATTCTGCGAAACTTGGATTTTCACGTTGCATTCTCCGAATTCAAGCGATTTTTCACCGACCACACTTGAAATCCGGACACTTTTCAATTTGTTCCCGAGAACTTGCATACAAAACACAACGACGGCCGAGAGCGTAGCTGCTGCTAGCATGCAATACACCCACGATACAGGCCCGCTTTTATCCATGAGAATTCCTATTATTGCAGGTGACGTCATTTCGCCCAGGGATAGCCCCATCATCATCAAAGCGTTAACTTTCCCATTGACTCCAATGTTCTTCTGGGCCCAACTGAATACTGACGCAAAGACCGTGGCTATGCTCAGCCCGGCTAAAATCGTGCACACCCAGATCACAGCCGGGTGCGATTTGATGAATAAAGTCATGACTATCTGGGATGAAAGACATAAGGTTACGTCGCAAATGAGTAGAGTCCTAGGCTTCACGTAGCGAATTAGTACTATGCCCACGGCTGTGCCTGTAGTATAAGATCCCCAGAAGGCAGAGGTCACCGCCACTCCCGAGGACTTATCCCATTCCAAGTACTTCACACAGAAAGTCATTAGGTAATGCGCGTAGCCTGTTTCAAGAGCGTAGTATGAGAAACAGATGAAGAATAACAGTGGTAGTATGGCGAGTCTAATGCGCTGTTCTTGCTTGTTGTCACTGCAGGCCTGGTATAGAATGTCTTCATCACTCGCAGCTCCACGGCAATTGGTTATCGGAGCAAAACTCCGGTAACCTAATATGGTGCATCGTTTATAATTTTCCCACAACGAGGGTAGGCTTGTACTCATGGGTATGAAAAGTTGAAAAATCGTTTGCGATAGCACATAACCACACCTGCTATGTTTATCGTATTTGTAATGTATGGAGGCGACAATAAACGCTAAATCACTTACAGGCTACACGACAACTCTCAAAGACCTGGCTGAGAATTCATGGTCGGAAACGACAAAGATAATTCAGACGTCATTATACCAGTAGCAGTATCAGTTTGGGGTGTTCGTCCTGATTTAGTCTTGCAAATGTCAGGTTGCAGGTAATGCATTACCTGTATTAGGAAATATTTAACGTGCATGAGAAGTTGTAAGATTTGTTCCCAGCTCTGCACGGCTCAGCAGATAACCCATTCCATCGTTGGGCGTCATGAACTGGCCAATCGCAGGGAATACAACATCTGTGTTATACTGTCACAAGTGCACATATCGAAGACAATCTACAGTACCAAATCCAACTTCAGGGAGATGGATCTAAAAAGAATCCCGAGTCTCCGGACATACGGAAGAGGAAGTCAGTCACACTTCGGCCAGTACCGACGCCAACAGTCAACTCGCAGTTTGAAGCCTCGGTAGCCCCAGATCTGACCGACTCTGAGGGTAAGGACTTCCTGATTCCGTTCATCCACAGACGTTGCGGCAGAAGGAGTGATGAAAGAAAATAAGCTGAAGAATATCGTTTGGTCAAGGAGAAATCGAAGGGGGAGGAACAGAACCCCGATAACCTAGTGTCAGCACTGGATGTCTACCTTCAAACGAAAAGATGGTGACGGATCTTAGTGACAGAGATGGTGACGGAGCAGAAGTTGAGAATGGCTCAGATGACTAGAACAGGAAGATGTAGACCCAGAGGAAAGTCCATATGGGCAGATTTCCGTATTTTCTTCGGTCATTCAAAACAACGATAGAAAGCCCAAACTTCACAGCTCCGTCCCAGAACAAGCAAAACCTCAGCAGCTTATATAACAAGCTCACAATAGTGAGGAAAATATAAGTTGAAAAATTGGATTTTTGCTACAGAAAAAGGTGCAGAAAACACCATGCTTCGTGCTAACGTACCGTGATGTTGTTGAAGAAGGCCCCGCAAAGTTCACAATTTAGAATCATCCAAAGTAAGGATCTTTGTTACCCAATAGTCCTAATTGTGTGTTTACGGAATTCACTCTTGAATCAATTTATTCAATTCCATTCAAACCTTATTTTCATTATTGTTGCAACAGAGGAAGGTTTGTGACAATTTATTTTCAATATCAAATTGCACAGATATATAACTGCAAATTGGACATAACATGGTGCTGACTACTATTAACCATATATCACATTTGACATCACATCATCCACACTGCCAAACATTTCTACCACAAACAATAATCACAGTTTAGCATTGCACAATGTTGTGTTGAACCTGAAATGAGTAGCATTTATCTGCAGGAATATCCTAATTTTACATTGCTATTTTCTCTTCATTCTGCGAAACTTGGATTTTCACGTTGCATTCTCCGAATTCAAGCGATTTTTCACCGACCACACTTGAAATCCGGACACTTTTCAATTTGTTCCCGAGAACTTGCATACAAAACACGACGACGGCCGAGAGCGTAGCTGCTGCTAGCATGCAATACACCCACGATACAGGCCCGCTTTTATCCATGAGAATTCCTATTATTGCAGGTGACGTCATTTCGCCCAGGGATAGCCCCATCATCATCAAAGCGTTAACTTTCCCATTGACTCCAATGTTCTTCTGGGCCCAACTGAATACTGACGCAAAGACCGTGGCTATGCTCAGCCCGGCTAAAATCGTGCACACCCAGATCACAGCCGGGTGCGATTTGATGAATAAAGTCATGACTATCTGGGATGAAAGACATAAGGTTACGTCGCAAATGAGTAGAGTCCTAGGCTTCACGTAGCGAATTAGTACTATGCCCACGGCTGTGCCTGTAGTATAAGATCCCCAGAAGGCAGAGGTCACCGCCACTCCCGAGGACTTATCCCATTCCAAGTACTTCACACAGAAAGTCATTAGGTAATGCGCGTAGCCTGTTTCAAGAGCGTAGTATGAGAAACAGATGAAGAATAACAGTGGTAGTATGGCGATTCTAATGCGCTGTTCTTGCTTGTTGTCACTGCAGGCCTGGTATAGAATGTCTTCATCACTCGCAGCCTGTTGTGTACGCTTAAGAGCGTACTTGCCTCGGCAGAACACGACGAGATGTGCCGAAGCCGTGAACACTAGCAGAATACCGACTATAAGATATGCGAACATCACTTTCGACTCTTCCATTACATCCTCGTAAGAACTGGTGTGGTTTGTGATGTTCATTGTGGCGAAATCTGACCCATTTGAATAACCGGTGTCGTGATATTCGCTAATTGTAAGATGCTTATCACTTATTACTAGTTGGCTGGAATCAGCGCCCTCTAACTGCAGGCTTTGCATATGAGTAGAATTAGGCTCCGCCTCCTCCTCCCAGGATTCCACCGGCTTATTGGCTAAGAACGGCTGCACGAGAAGTGGCGCCACAAACGAGCCAATAGCATCAATGCATTCCATACCCTGGATCCAGGGGCCGGGTTTCCCGTCCCACACCCGCAACACGGCGACGTTCACACCTGGATTGGTAAAAATATTGTTCGGGAATTACTACTCCGGCTTCCACATGAGCATTTCTTTGCAACTAGATTCTAGAAGTTATTTGGGCGCATTATTCGACTGCTGAATCTGAAGTGTACATTCCCGCCGTTCATTGAAATCACCCAAAGGATGGCACGCTATAGCAAACCCAAAACCGCGAGAAACCCACCCGCTGAAAATTATATATTTATGAGAGGATTTTATTAAAAATTTTATAACACTATACCTGTGTCGTAGAAGCCGGCAGCGATGCCGCTCGGTATCATGCAGACGGCTAGGACGATGATACTTCGACCCCAGGGTGCTGCAGCAAACAGGACCCCGAGGAATACCTCACTGACCCCCAGCAGGAACCACGTGTTGTACCGGTCCACCAGGAACCCTGCACGAGGATAATATACATCTAAGAATGCTCATCGTTACTGGATCAGCTATATTGCACGTAAACAGATGATGGTGTTAACTTTTATGCTTCCATATGTATAATATCAGAACCGATAAGAGAAATTATCGGTTCTGATATTATATAATAACAGATACCAATGGTATAGAGATAGGTAATGCTAATGGGTCGTGAAATGTCTCCAATTTTCGTACAGGTCGTTTTCAAAATGTGGGATTATCTTTGAAATTCGGAAAGTTTGATAACATAGCATACGGTGACAGATACTAAATTGGTAAATGTGTATAAAGGCCATTGACCGTGCGCACACTAAGGCCATGCAGTGGACCACATATTGTGAGGTTGAATATAAGGTTTTGTATTGGAGAATACACAAAACCACCTCAGTCATCCAGTGTAGCTTGGACCCACACCAATACCTGACCTTCACTCTGAGTAAATTAAATCGACAACGAGAATTTCGCCATGTCCAGAGAGACGCGAAGGCGGAGACACCACGCACCTGCCAGCGCACTGCCCCCGAGGGCGGCTATGTTCCTGCCTGTGAGCACGAGTGAGATGTAACTGGTACTGCTACCTGTCAGCTCCTCCAGGTCAGGCAGACTGGGGCCTATCACTCCCCATTGTAGACCCTGTGAGAGCAAAAGAACGTGCCATGAACACAAACGGGAAAGTAGTTGAATATCATTTTCGATGGGCATACCTTTTCACCATCTAGCTTTAGATAATTACTCACGTGTGAAGAGGTTAAGAATCTCCAGTTCCACAAAATGTTTGTAAACCAGTTTGTAAACTGATTGGATTTTGACAGATATCAAGTATTTGAGCACGCGATTTGGAAGGCCATCTTTAATAGGCCTCTACTCATAGACTGAACCCCCCATGAACGAATAGAAGGTACCGTACCAGGATGAAGACCCCCAGGTAGAGGATGGCGGTCCTGATGATTTTGTTGACGAGTTCGGACTTGCCTCCGACTAGACCCCCGTCCCCTCCACCTCCCCGCCTCTCCTCACACAGACTCAGGGTCTTGGCCCGGGAGGGACGAGTGTGGTGGCCCAGGTCAACCTTACTGGTCGGGTTCAAATGCTCTGCCTCGTCCGGTGTGGAGTCTGAGATAAAATGAGTAACATTTTGCAGTGGATGAATTACATGCATAAATTATATTTTTTCGTTCATGATAAAAAAAGCATCTACTTTTCGGTACGTCACTGGCATTACTATACATCACTTGCTTGTCACCAGAAACCATATATCAGTGTTTGGTGACATTATTATGAACATCATGAGCATCATTCTTGCAATAGCGGTCCATATAACTATTAGGCGGTTCATATAATTATTAGGCTATATTTTGGTACATATTATTTACCCAACTATTATATGGTAATGGAAAGTTGTTATCATGAAAATATATAGATATTTAGTAGATGGCTCCCAAGTCCAATTGTTAATGTGGTGATAAATGAAATTATCTTTCCTTTCTTATTTTGAGACAATAACTGTCATGATTGCATTTGGCTGTATTTGCACTAAATAGGAAACCAGGGGCGAGTTGTATTATGATCAGAAATTTATTTAATATCTTGTGGTTTCCGAGTTCTATAGATATAAAAATCAAATCATTATATTCATGTTACAGAGGAGGAGCCAGTCTGATGCAGTTAAGATAATTACACATTTATCATTGAACATGGCCTCAAACAGCCCTGTAACAACGTGTTTGCTTTTGAATTGTTCACGTTCCACATTTTGGAATACTTTGATTTTATTTTGGTGTGTTATGTTCAAATGATTTTATTTACAATACCAGAGGAAGAACTCTTGTTATGATTTGTCGTTGCCAGATTTCAGAGCCTTATCTGAAATTTAATTCGAAATGAATTGCCCTTCAAGCAAGTAGGATCCGATTTCTCAAGGTAACTCAAGAGGAAATAGCATAAGTATACTCGAGAAATTATATGGTTATCACCACGATCTTGAACATTTTGGTCTCACATCATTGGCAAATGCATACCTGGATCTAACAAACAAACGCACACGAGTGAAAACATACATCGTAGAAACTGATATAAAACAATTACATCACCACACTATATTTGTTATGTTCGGATCATATAGTGCTATGCACATGGCCCAGCAAATGTGACATCGACTGGAGAATACTATTGTACCGTTTCCTGATTCTTTGTCTAAAATACTATTGTTCGATGTTTTTCTTCGCACAAAAACATGATGTACACAATCACAAAGCGAGTAATGTCCGTCATGTGAATTGCTTTTTTAGTCATGATCATGTGATGTTGGCATCAAATTACAGTGAGTAACAATGGCATGTATTGACATAACTTTCTGGGTTCTATATAGGTAACGCTTCAGTTGATAATTGAAAAACTCTCGATTAAGTTGAATCTAATTTGCATTCCCAATTTATTCATACCATCAAATTTGCATATCTGTCTCATATTATCTCACTAATCTCAGGTATACAATAATCAATTATCGAAGCCTTATCGATAATTGACATATCATATTGACCACTCAATCTATTCGCCAAACATGGTGATATTCTTTATGAAACTGACGGGTCAACCACACGGGGTGAATCACCTCAATTGTGGAGACTATGATACTTGAAGGTCTAGGTTAAATGGTGATAAATACTGACCTAAATACCATCTGAACAGCTGACCAAGTCATAAGCTATTGTGACCATGAAATTGTAACTTGTCGTAATGTGTATCATAATTATAATCGGATAACCATTGGTCAACCGAGTACATACTTCCATGATCATGTTACTGCGAAGTGTTTCATCGCATACCATTTAGTGTTATGTGCCATCGAGAGACACCAAAACGGTTATTAAGCAATTGTTATGGTTTTAAAAAATAAATGCTGTTCGGTCGTATGATAGTATTTCCACTACTAATCACTATGATACGTTAGATATGTTTTCTTAAATTATATTTATCGTCGTTTTATTTGAAATGAACATCACGATAACTTAGCACAAGTTCGATTAAGAGAAATTATCACATTAGTTTGTACATTCATACACTTGAATTAGAAGGGCTTATGTCATTTCACAATCTCAACAGAAATAATTATTTGAACAGTTATATCGTCTATTCGATGGAAAAGAAATAATATAAATTAGAGGGGGGCTGCTGTTAGTGTAGTAATTTAATATCAACAGATGTTTCGATAAAGTTAGTCGAAATAAGGATTTTTTGCTTCACAGTTGATAAAATGTGGCAATAGAATAATCTCGAGAGCAAATAATTAGCCATCGAATCAAACTTGAATAAACAACCTGAACGCAGAAGCTGATAATGTCATGTTATTTCAATCGACATCGTTATCACTGATACCGTATGTGGGGGTATTTAATCGCACTGGTGTCGAGAGTACATTGTTATCACCAGATGCCTGATATAGTACAAAAGTCACCATTGTTTACAAGTGCGCGGAGTGACTGGGTCAAGATTACGTATTCAGTGGGGCAACACGTGCAGATAATTTTCTATCACTATTATAGTTATAGTCTAGTGAATTATACGATCCATCCTTTCAAATTTACAATTTATATAAATAAATTTCGCAAATTCATAACTTCAAACTCATGTTTTTTTGTTCAATTAAAGCTCGGTGTAATAGGGAATCATGCATACTTGCAGTTGATCAAAGGACTAGTTATAGTAGACCATAGCACAAACTCAACAAAGTCATTATACATGTTATATCATAAGTGATTCCAATTCCCACAGTCCATCACTTAATCAATCCATACCATGCATACATACATTCACAAATTAGTGCTAGTTATTTCGTGAACCGAAGCAATAGTCGGGAGTATATCTGGATGGATCTAATTTGTCTACTCAACCGACCAACCTTGATTTATATGAATAAATCAATCACATTATAAGGCATCTAGCAATAAATCGATCAGTGGCACACCTGTGTGATGTTTGGAAGCTCGTCCCTCCTGTAGAGCCAGGAGCTGGGACGCCGACCTCGTCAGGTTCATCTCGAAGCTTTCGAGGCTCAGTAGCTTGGAAGCGGGTCCTCCCACTCCACAGGTCGCGCCCTCGGAGTTCCTCCGTGGGCCTCTTGGGGGTCGGGACTCCATGTGGGGGCTTCTAAGGCCCCCGTTTTGGGCGTGAGTCATGGCCTTGGGATCTGGTTTCCTTTTCCCTCGCTTGGATTGAGGGTCTTACGGTTGGGTTTCTGATGGTGCCATCTATATTATCCAACAGGTTTCCATCCTTGAAGATTTTCACTGATTTATCTAAACATAACTGCTAATCAACATGTTGCTTCGGTCGTGGTATCCCACTGTGTGGCCTCTATTATTTGCCACTATTGAATTGATTGATTTGAATGGCCACTCACTGCCTATATTAATCAATATATGAGGAGGCGAATCGTTCAGGCTACTTGCAATCAGCTGTTCGCCGAGTGCTGGTGTATGTCCCACGGTATATACACCAGCAGAACTACAATCACAGGGTCCACTCAATGGGTCACTGTCTGAAGTCACTGCATCTGTTATCTCTCTGTATAATTTGTGTCAATAGTATGGTGGCTTCTACGCGACTGGACAAAAACACAAATAAGTTAGTGTCGTATAGCAGCCATCGTAAATTTACCTCTGCTAGAGAGCCCTGCATGAATGGGCAATTAGACAAGGTCGTACGCATTGTACAAACGCATGTTACATGATGTCTACCTTGTACGCATACATGTGGTAATCAGGTATTTCAACTTGTCTGTTATTGGCCACTAGAGAGTTCATGTTGCGTGCCACGAACTCTGGTGAACCCAACAGTAGCCATAGGCGGCATGCAAAACCATATATATATACCTGGCCTTGATAAACGGTACAATTACTGCGTGTATATGTCCACATGTCCTCACTCGGAACACTGAAAACGTTTCTCATAACTAGAATGCAAAATTTAAGTTTTAATTATATTTCAAATGATTTTACTGGAATACCGTGCCATATTCCAGAGAAGGATATATATTGAGATCATTATGATATACATGTATACGAGGGATATAACCAAATCCACACAAAAGACATCGGTTAATTTACGGAATACATCAAATAGTGAATGTTTGAACATTTCTAGTTAGTATCTCCAGTTCAGCAAAGAAGTCGATTAGGGCTGAGAACAGCCGCCAGATGAAAATACCGGGGCACAAAAAGATAATCAATTCTATACGAATTCACCTTACCGCCCACGTCCAGGAGTAGCTCTGTGATAACATTGTGGTACAATTATTCACAAAAGAAAAGGAAAAAAATAGACTTTGAATTCACCATATTCATCACGTTGTTTCATGTTGATGTTTTGTCTAGTGCGTAAATTCTGTGGCAGCTTCAACGTCAAGTGCACGTATTTATATGAACCTTGACACAAAACATTTCCATACATTTTCAAACAATATGCAGCCCGAAAATTAGAACTATTGGGATATACGACATTGAAACACACAACACAGCACCAAGACTCACGTTCAAGCATCTCAGCTTCGTAAGAACCTTAGTTGTCTCCTCGTTGATGAGAGTATAGTTGAGGATTTTCACTTTGTTTCACATTCTTTATGTATGGCCACTTCGCCGTCTTTAAGGCAGGACCCGATATGTATTGGTTGATGACGAAATCCAAACTTCATTTATTCAACAGAATGGCTGGCTTGTATAGTCAACCGGTACTAAGTCACTGATAGTAGGAGTTAATCATATATAACCCTCATTGTTACGGTTAAACAATTGATGTCTGAAACGACATGTAATTATATATTTTAAACATGTTTATTTTATTTATCTCTTATGTAATTATATGTTCTGGCATCCTTATCTAAACTCTATTGTCCCAGCGGAGGGTTATCAATGAATTTAATTATCAATTAACTATTTTCAATGAATACCTGTGATGACAACTGTCAGGTTTTAAATGTAATTCGAAGCTACTGTGTAAACAGGGCGGTTCCTGACAATTATACAGTTGTCCGTTCTTAAAGGTTTGCGCCGCGCTTGAAGGTTTGCGCCGTACTAAAAAGGTTTGAGCCGTGCAAAAAAAAAGTTTATTTCCTGTTATAAAGGTTTGCACCGTGCTAAAAAAAAACCGTTTGCGCCCTGCTAGAAAGGTTTGTACCGTTTGTACAGGGGTTTTGCCTTGCTAGAAACTAGTATTAAAACTGAAAATAACTGTTTACTAACTATGAATCTGATTTCGAAACTACACTTAACTCAAGCACGAATAAGTAAGTAAGTAAGTAAGTAAAATTTTATTTAACGTCGATAAAAGGTACAATATAAACATTAGCCGAAGCTAGTAATCGACATGAAGCGATACATGAATGACAACAGGGATGATTGTATATACAAATGAGCGGTGAAAAGAAACAGTGGTTCGGTTATCATAATTTGCCTAGTTTACACAAGTGACAGCTTTGACATCCACATTTTGGATTCCATTTTATCAAATTGCTTTTGAATTCTTTCAATTCCGTATTGTGTTTAATTTCAGACGGTAGTAGATTCCACAACACGCTCCTTGATAAGACAAAGTATTTTTGCCATAGTTGACAGTATTAAAATAGGGCAATTTGAGTGATAAGTCATTGCGAAGGTCATAGGTACATGTCTTAACGGTATATATATCATGCAAGTACGATGGACATTTTTGGTTGATTATTTTGAAAACATTAACCAGGAGATTTCTTACCCGGTGAACATTCATGGACGGTTGTCCTGCTTGCTCTCTAAGAGCTGTGGGACTGGATTTAAAATCATTATATATATACCGTAACGCCCGAAGTTGAATTTTTTTTCAATTTTGCGTGCGTCGTTTATCGAACAGAAATGGGTAATAGAAGAACAATATTCAAAATGTGACAATATAAACGAATAAAATAGCACCAGTTTACTGTCAATATTCAAGGTTTTAGACAGGCGTGCTAGCACATTAATTTTTCTTCCCGCTTTTTGACATATATGAGACATGTGTTCATGGAAGGTAAGCTTCCTGTCAATATGTAGTCCAAGTAGCTTGACTGCGTCAACATTTTTTACAACAGAATTATCAATTGTAATTTCATTGTTGTGCTTTTCATGATCGAAAATGATTAGTTGAAATTTATCAGGGTTGACCTTGAGATGGTTTGCCTTGAACCAACCCACCATAAAAGTGCCCAGGCCCTGGAGGATAGTCAGAACCTCCGTCAGACTTGTGCCTTGGCAGCATACTGTTGTATCATCCGCATAATTGTAGACATCACTAGTTTTACTTGTATCTATGATGAGATCATTTATATGTACGTTGAAAGCAAATGGACCAAAGAGTGATCCTTGAGCCGCCCCCTTGTAAATATATTCCCAGTCACTGCATACATTTCCAAGTTTGACACGTTGTTTCCTTCTCATGAAATAACTAGCTACGAGGCAACATCACGGTGGCTAGGCGTTACGCGTTATTCAGGGAGTGCCGCGTAAAATCGTGAGTATTACGCGTTATTCGTGAGGAAATGGCAGCCTGTGGTTGATCCCTAGCAGGAAAAACATACAATTTCGCTAACTATACCGTTTTGAAATGTCGGATTTGGGTTTGCACGGAACATTACACATAATCATGAGTGTTGTTGGGAATTTAAATCAAAGAAATAGGCCAGTGTAGCGAGACCTTCGGCTGCACAATATCTGCCAATGTTGCTTCGACAGCCGCTCTCCTTGGTTTCGGGGTTGAAAATGTTATGTATCGGCATTAATGTAGATAGAATGACAGATCTATGATATTGAAATTATGGGCTTCACATGTGCCTATCTTCAAAATGTTTCACAATGGTCGCAAGCGGCACGAATCTAGGTTGAATGTATCATTTGTTTAGTTGCTATACTTTACGCGATTTGCGTGAGGGCATTACGCGTATTTGCATGAGTAAATATTTTTTTGAGGTTGAGATATTTTTGTTGTTTAATGCGAATTTTTCTCCAGTTTTACTGCTCAATTGATGGAATAAATTCAAGTTCAAAAGATAATCTTTTCACTTGGTGAGCTTCTGTGTAAAAGACACGAAAAACTCTTAGTATTGCCAAATTCAGATTTATGAAGATTGGGAGGAACATATGGAGTATAATGATAAGTGAGAAGTATCGTCAGTACTGGACATTGTGCAGCCTCAAATCATACTTTAAAAATCTCCATGTATGCATTACCAGCTCTACTATCCCCGACAACGCTCACATGTTTCCTCATGCTGTAACGCGTGTGCAGATTTTCTCCCTCAGGCTGATACGCGTAAACCATAAAAAGCTTCACAGTTAATAGAATACTCGATTAAAACAACTGGTTGCGTTGTGTAACAATAAAGAAAGATTTCTCCGAGCATTCTATGATTTACAAACATGCGCTTTTTTGGTTTCAATTGATAGCCGATGATATTTCACAAACTAGTCGCAAGCGTGCGGGTGTTGTCACGAACTGTGTGTCCGCTTTCGTAAATATAACGATGTATACAAGTAATTCATAGTAGCATACGCAATGTTTACTCATTGGGATGTTCCGTGGAAACAAAATTTTAGGAAGAAACTTAACTTTTTCATTGATTTTCCTCATTTGAAGTGGGGATCTATGTCGTTTCCTGTGTCATTTCCTCACGAATAACGCGTAATACTCACGATTTTACGCGGCACTCCCTGAATAACGCGTAACACCTATCCACCGTGAACATGCCGTTTTGCTGAGCCCATATGCAGATAATTTAGCGATTACTAGTTGGTGCGGTAAACAATCGAATGCCTTAGATAGGTCTGTAAGTAATACTCCATAGATTTTTTTATCGTCAAGACTTGCCTTACATTGCTCTGTGAACCTACATAAAACATTCTCACAACCATGGCCTTTCCGAAAACCTGACAGATATGGCGACATATGATTTTCCATGTACGGACCAAGTTGGTCCAGGAAAATGCTTTCAAATATTTTTGGAGATGCTAGGGAGAATGCTAATAGGTCGATAATTTTGTTTAGATGTGCTATCACCCTTCTTATGCACTGGAGTGACTTCAGCATATTTAAGGGAGTTGGGAAAGACATAGTTTAAAATACACATATTTATTAATCAGTTTGTGGACGCAGGCTACAAACGGGTTTGTGTGTGTTAGCGTGCCGGTAGTCTATCCCCAAGGTTATCATTCCCGCCTTTTTATCCGTTCTTCTAATTTCTACAGTCCGCATTTTATGTAGAATTGGTATCCCTTGACAACGTTACCTGATTATTCAACCAATGACAATCTCTCTTTTCGACTAGAAGCTCCTCGAGGTTGTTTTCCTTTCAATCTTTCAATTTTTAATCCAAGATATTCTGCCCCATCGCTTGAAGTATAGAAGTAAAACTTTATCACGCTTATCATTAGTGATCACTGTTATTATAGGGTTTTATATTTTTTGAATCCCTCCTAGCATCTAACAGATTTATTTATTTTTCACGAGGCCGGTAAAGACCCAAACTTTTGCCTCGATCGCTTCTCCAGAATCGATAGGCCTACATGTTATAAATATTTTGTCATATATATTAAACACATTTTATATCTACTGTAGCCGTATTTTACAAGAGTATCAATTATTAATCGGATCGACACATCTGTCTCCAATGGTTAGTGTGTTCGCCTTCAAATACAAATCTGGATAAGCCCCTATCGTGTCATCGACCGGCTCGGTGATGCTGCGACATGTTATGCTCAAGGTGGTCATAACGTTGTTTGTATAACTTTGTAAGTTCGTCACGAACCACAAACGTGGAGGTATTTTTGACCTCTACTCCCTCCACCCCTTCTCCCAGTATTTTCCCTATTCATACTGCATCCAGAAATTCCGTGGGTGTAAAATGATGTACACACATCATGTAGACAACATCACACAAATTTCAATTAAGACATCCGTTTTTAAAAACCGGTAACAACATTGTTCACGGACTAGATCTAGTGTGGTGTAGATCTATCGCTTAGAACATCATCCAACTGGTGACACTTGACGGCTACGTGAAGTATTTTATACGGTATTTGTTTCCTTTGAGAGTGTGGGCCAGCATATCCATGTATATCGACAGTTCTTTCATCAGTTCATTCTATCTTCATAACAAACATAAACTTATTATACTACATCTAGTAATAGTTTATCTAATAACGTATAATAATAATATATTTTAAAAAAAACAAACAAAACAAACAAACAAACAAAAAAAAACAAAAAAAAAAAAAAAAAAAAAAAAACGTTCAAATCTTTAGGTCGATCAATTTTTACATAGTCACAAATCCATAAAATTTTTTCTATATTTGTTTATTCCTCAACTCTGTTATCATTGGTTAATTCGTCTGTACTCTGCAGGTATAAATATATATACTCTCTCTAATGTGTCAGTTATCCTCTGTCATTCATACAAGTATTTATCATATACAATGTAAATATATAATATTTATAATTTATTTTGTTTTATAATGGAAGTCCAATTCCGCTGACGGTTCAAGGCTGTTTGCCCTAGTTCCAGTGTTATTATATACATCTATAATTTCATTATTTATATATCATAGATTATATTTTACACAAAATATGTATATAATGTTTTTCGTGCCAGTGTCTTCTCTCGTTGCGGGATTTATCCTGGGAGTCCAATTAACAGGCTCCAGAGCTTTCACTGTCAGTTGTGGGCTGTGTGCCCTAGTTTCCAGTTTATTATTCATGTCTTTTATATATATTTACATTTTTTCCAGTATTTATTCCTTTATTCTATATGTACTATCCTATCATTTTTTATACCATATATACATATATACAATATATATATAAAAAAAAATAATAAAAAAATATAAAAAAAAAATGTACATATTTACCAATATGTGTTTATGTCAGTGTCTGCTCTCGTTTCGGGATTTATCGTGGGAGTCCAATTAACAGGCTCCAGAGCTTTCGCTGTCAGTTGGGCTGTGTGCCCTAGTTACCAGTTTTATTATTCATGTATTCTATATATATTTACATTTTTCCAATATTTATTCCTTTATTATATATCTACTATCATTTTTTTTATTCCATATATACATATATACCATGTCTACAAAAAATATGTATATAATTACCTATATTTACCATATAAATAATGTGTTTATGTCAGTGTCTGCTCTCGTTGTGGGATTTATCCTGGGAGTCCAATTAACAGGCTCCAGAGCTTTCGCTGTCAGTTGTGGGCTGTGTGCCCTAGTTACTAGTTTTAGTATTCATGTCTTTTGTATATATTTACATTATTTATATATCATAGTATATATATATATATATATTTGAAAATATTTCAGTTGTGGGCGGTGTGCCCTAGTTCCAGTATTTATTCAGTTAGTCTATATGTACTATCAGACCTTGTTTGTATACCATATATATATATACATACATATCATATGTACCACAAAAAAAAAAAAAAAAAAAAAAAAAAAAAATATATATATATATATATATATATATATATATATATATATATTTATCAATATTCACCATGTATATATAATGTGTTCAGTGTCTGCTTTCCTTTGCGGGATTTATCCTGGGAGTCCAATTAACAGGCTCCAGAGCTTTCACTGTTTCGGGCTGTGTGCCCTTGTTACCAGTGTTATCATTCATGTCTTTCCTACATTATATATCTACATTATTTATTAAACCCTGTCACTTACTGGATGTAAGTGGCCATGACCTTGGTATTGTTTAGGGCTGATTGCCCTTGGTAATATTTAGGGCCAACTGCCCGTGCTAACGTTTAGGGCTCACTGCCCGTAGTAACGTTTAGAGCTGACTGCTCATGGTAATTTTAGGGCGGACTGACTGTAATAATGTTTAGGCCTGGATGATCGTGATAATGTGTAGGGCTTACTGCCCCTGGTGAAATTTAGGTCGGTCTGCGGTAATGTTTAGATTTCAGTATTATATATTTTATATAGTTCCTCCATTAGATATTTTCATATATTTCATAAATTAAATTTAAGAATACGTGTATATTTTAAGTACTGTACTTCACAATTCATTTTATCAAATTTAATTAAATTTTCATTTCCTCCTGTCTCGCTTCAAAAGATGCTAGCGTATTATAAATTCGTTGGTGTTTATGGTTCTTGTTATTCATTTCCAGTAAATCTGCATCACGATACCTCTTTCATTTCGGAGTTCAATCTTGTTCAAGTATTTATCACGTTAAATGTTGTTCCACAGGTACTCGTTCTCGTTTTCTAATATTGCAGAATATGCCTCCACAAGAAAACCAAGGCTGTTGAGCCATGTACCAACGTAACAGTACCCCTCGACTCTGGAGCCGACAATCTAATAACTGCTGAGCATGTCTTCACGTGTAAATTCATAGGATGCTCACGCTCCGGATCCCAGTGCACCTGAAACCACCTCCAACATCAATACTGCCATTACGGGTGTAGGTCAGGTGCCTCTCCTGTCAACAGCCGAGGACCTCAGGCTGTTATTACCCTCCGGTTACACAGCTGTCGGTCAGGAGTTCCAGCCTCCCAGTCAGGGTGCTGCAATTATAACCATCGATCTCAATCTGTGGGTCATGAGCCCCAGTTCCATCTCTAATTCTAGATCTTAGTGTCTAGCTGTGGGTCAGGAGCCCCAGCCTGCAAGTCCGGGTACTCAATTCTAATCATCGATCTCAATCTGTGGGTCAGGAGCCCCAGTCCCATCTCTAATTCTAGATCTCAGTGTCTAGCTGTGGGTCAGGAGCCCCAGCCTGCAAGTCTGGGTACTCAATTCTAATCGTCATCTCAATCTGTGGGTCAGGAGCCCCAGTTCCATCTCTAGTTCTAGATCTTATTGTGTAGCTGTGGGTAAGGATCCCCAGCCTGCAAGTCCGGGTACTCAATTCTAATCACCGATCTCAATCTGTGGGTCAGGAGCCCCAGTTCCATCTATAATTCTAGATCTTAGTGTCTAGCTGTGGGTCAGGAGCCCCAGCCCGCAAGTCCAGGTACTCAATTCTAATCATCGATCTCAATCTGTGGGTCAGGAGCCCCAGTTCCATCTCTAATTCTAGATCTTAGTGTCTAGCTGTGGGTCAGGAGCCCCAGCCTGCAAGTTCAGGTACTCAATTCTAATCATCGATCTGAATCTGTGGGTCAGGAGCCCCAGTTCCATCTCTAATTCTAGATCTTAGTGTCTAGCTGTGGGTCAGGAGCCCCAGCCCGCAAGTCCAGGTACTCAATTCTAATCATCGATCTCAATCTGTGGGTCAGGAGCCCCAGTTCCATCTCTAATTCTAGATCTTAGTGTCTAGCTGTGGGTCAGGAGCTCCAGCCTGCAAGTCTGTAATCATCAATCTCAATCTGTGAGCCAGGCCCCCAGTTCCTTCTCTTAATTCCAGATCTCAGTCCCTAGCTGTAAGTCAGCAGCTCAAGCTGCCCCTGTTCTGGGTTTTTCTATTACAGAATTATCACCAGTCCTTTACTCTTACCCTTCCCTATCCTAAACAATATTTGTGATGGTTAGGAAACCAAGAATTCTTCACAAGCACTCCACCTGGTTAACCCAACCCCCTTTTTCAATTTTTACAATATCTTTACGTAGCTTTACACTTATCTTCCACTCTCATACACAAATCTAAATTTGTTACTCAATACCTTTAAATTACATTATAAAAACTTACATTCCTCTTTTATCTCTACCTTACTAATTTCCAAACTCATCCTATTACTGAGTGTCGTCTGGCACTTGTTGCAATATTCAATATCAATATTCCACATATCATAATCCTATGTCAACATTTTTCATCAATTAATTGTAGTCCACCTTTATGTAAGTGTGTTTAAATTATAACTCTAGCTCCAGAATATTAAAAAATTTTGTTCGACCTGTTAACCCATCGTTCTACATCAAGTCTTATTTCTTTAACATTTTTCCCTAAGAATTAGTGGCCTTTTCATAGTATACCATAAACATTTTCACTGCATACATATGCTTCGTTTTCAGGTTTCACCCCTTTCTCGTTTGACAGATCCTCGTCCAACAAACTTCACTGACCCAGTATCTTATCCATTCACATTCTTCATCGGAACCAGTATTATTTTCGGTGTTACGGTCACTATATGTTAATCCAGAGTTTTCATCAATCGCCGTTGGATTTTTACTCTTGTCATTCTCATCCTTCGTAATCAATTCGGGTCAAACTAGTAACAGTCAGTCTCACCATTACAGCATGTTAATTCTAGAATATTCTGATCATTTTCTACCCAACATTTCATTGTTCTTTGTGAAGACCTACGGTCTATCTATTCTCATCTACTTTTTTCTTCACATCATTTAATGGTCAATTTTCATTCCCAACTCACTCCGTCGTTGTTCATTTATATTGGGGTTTCATTCGGGTCTTATGTTTTACTCCTAAGCTGAGACGGATCAAATCAGCAACTGTCTTACTTGCTTATATCCCACAATTATAGCTTAAGGGTCGTAGTTGTCGTCCTAGGTTTTTCTTTTTCGTGGTAAATGTATGTCCTCTGGACTGATGCTTTACTTTCTTGGATCCGGCTGGGTCGGTTTTGGCTGTCACCATTCCCAGTTCCTGTGAATGCTTTGTGGCGCGTGTCAGCCTTAGGTTCTGATTTTTGTCGTTCATATTTGTGTTATTTACCCACATATCATGGTAATTGTTAGTCATAACCCATTTCCAATAATTATGTCTTATTTCTCATTGTAACTAATTTTATTGTAACTACCTCAACTTCATTATGTTTGTATATTATAATTTGAATAATTATATTTTTAAATAAACCAAGGTCAAATCCCAGTCGGTTAGTTACTTTATAACAGCAACACACACAATAATCAGTTTGTGGACGCAGGCTACAAACGGGTTTGTGTGTGTTAGCGTGCCGGTAGTCTATCCCGAAGGTTATCATTCCCGCCTTTTTATCCGTTCTTCTAATTTCTACAGTCCGCATTTTATGTAGAATTGGTATCCCTTGACAACGTTACCTGATTATTCAACCAATGACAATCTCTCTTTTCGACTAGAAGCTCCTCGAGGTTGTTTTCCTTTCAATCTTTCAATTTTCCCACCCAACCCACCCTTTTTCTTTGTCAATATTATTTACATACAAGTACCGTTGTATACTATAGTACTATATACCATATCACTTCATTGTCATGTAATCTCGCGTTGTTTCTCCGTTATATTCAAAATATAATCTTATCTTGTATTTCTTCACTTTGGTATATTATGTGTTATTGTACTATTTTAGAATTATGTCTAATGTATCTTTTTTCAGTTTGTGTACTATGTTTCTTCCATGTATCATTATGTACGGTAGATCGTATTTACTGTGAACGCGTGTCAGCCTTAGGTTCTGATTTTTGTCGTTCATATTTGTGTTATTTACCCACATATCATGGTAATTGTTAGTCATAACCCATTTCCAATAATTATGTCTTATTTCTCATTGTAACTAATTTTATTGTAACTACCTCAACTTCATTATGTTTGTATATTATAATTTGAATAATTATATTTTTAAATAAACCAAGGTCAAATCCCAGTCGGTTAGTTACTTTATAACAGCAACACACACAAAGTGTAACAAATAGGACCACTTATGGCCTCTGCACCCATTTTCAGTAATCGAGGCGGTATAGTATCATAACCTGTAGACTTCCGGGGGTTTAGATTTTTGAGCTTCTCGTATACTATGTCTTCACTTATTTGTTTGAAATTGAAGCTCTGGGTGGGGTTCATGCTGGGTAGAATTTGTATGCTAGATATACTGCTATGTGTTATATACTTCTCATTCATTATGTCTACGTCAGTGATGGTACAACCTGTTATTCTGTCATCATCACCAATATGTTTAGCTACATCAATGAAGAATGAATTCATCACGGAACAAACTTCTCGTGGCTGATTTACAACTTGACCTTCGTCAACAAGCGTGAGTGTATCATAGTTAGTTATCTGCTTGTCACTTATTAGGGGTTTTACAATTTTCCAGAACCTTTTACTGTCAGTAGTTGATGAACAATTCTTTTTCATATAAGAACGAGCACTTTCTTTACTTAGTTTAACCACATAATTGCGATGTTTTCGATACAGCTCCCAGTTTCGACTGGTGGAACGCTTCTGGTAATCTCGCCTGAGCTTGTTTTTGTAATTTATTTCCTTTCTAAGTTTGCCATTCATGTACGGAACCTGTGTTCCCTTTATTTTCTTGGTTTTGGGAGGTGCATTTTCATCTATGATTTGTTTGATCAGGGTTTCTTGAAACCAATATGTATCATCAGGCGAGTCAAATATTTCTGCTACTTGAAATGGGGCTTCATATATATCCCGAATATACCGATCTTCATCAAAATGCTTATAGGATCGATATTTGATAACCCTGGAAGTTGTTTTTGGAATGTGGATTTTTGTAGCGAGACAAATCATGTGATGGTAGTCACTGAGACCTGTATCGAAAGCTATGACACCCTGTAATCGCTTCGGTACATTACTCAATATCACATCAATAAGCGTAGGGTCTGTGATATTTTTGTAATATGTGGGTGACTTTACCATGTTTTTAAAACCATTTACATCTAGAATATCGGATAAACAGTTAGTTTTACAATTCATATTGATATTCAGGTCCCCGGCTATAATCACATTGGTACAAATACTGTTACACCTAGTGATAAAAGAATCCATTATTTCTTTGAATGCTCGATCATTAACTTTTGGTTGTTTGTATACACCGCATAATAACCATTTTGTGGTACTCATGGTGAGTTCCATTGCAATACACTCTATCCTACCAGATTCACATTCGATATTTTCAATTTCGGTCAGTCTACATTGGACAATATCATTTCTGACAAATACCATTAAACCACCCATATGGCGAGTACAATCTTGTCTATAAACATTGAAACCTGGTATGCAGAATTGAGCAACTGGAAACGTTTCGTCAAGTTTCGTTTCTTGGATACATAAAATGTCTAATAACCCCTTCGTTAAACATTCGGAGAGCTGAGCGTGCTTGTGACGAACACTATTTATATTAATTAGTCCGATTTTAAGACATGATTTGTATTTTGCATAAAATGGCACTAGATCATAAAAGTTGTCGAATTCCCCAATGTTCAAATCATCGAGGTTTGCTGGGTCATCGTCAGAGTTGGTTACAGTTGGTTGATGATCGATGGCACAGTCATCGTGTCCAATTTCCTATGTCGTGTGTCGGTCATTCATGCCCCATCGGTGCGAGTTTGTTGATCTGTCGTGTCCCCGAGAGTGATGTTTTGCCTTGTGGCCGTCTTTCCCACACAGTCTGCAGTCCAGGGGATAGCTGTATCGACATTTCCTAGTGTTGTGGTTACTTTCTCCACAATTACCGCACGGATGGGCTGGCGATGTTATGCTGGACATTGATGCTCCACGCGAAGTTTGGTACATGTAGTCATGTGAGGTTTGACTGCTACGAGGGGTTGGATGGTCGCTAGGTGTTGGATGGGGTGCTGCCTTACGTCGGGCGTTATTCCAGAACGGATGCTTGAATCCATCGTTCCTCTGCTCCTCTGTTGTTTGAGATACGTTCGTCGTACGTCTCCGTCTGTCGACCCATACGCTGTTACTAGGGTTCTTCAAGGGTAACCCTAGGTTCTTCGCGAGACGGTTTGTAGCCTGCCTGGTTAGATGGACCCCATCAGCGAGCAGATAGCCATCGTTTATCGAGCCATCGGCGAGGTGGAACATTGGGTCGTTGTTAATGAAAGTCCAGTTTTCGTCAGAGCACATACTCTGCAGTGCAGCATTGACAGCGTTAATTTTTTCACTTGAGGAACTGTCGGAGATTCTTGGACATACACTGGACACCGCTATGTCACGTGCCTTGCTCTTCACGCTCGTACACAGGGCATTGAAGTCTCCGATGATGTCCGTAGTTGTGCGCCCAGTATCGCAGTCATTCCCGCCACAGACAATTATAGCCTTGTCGAAATCATTGTCATTTATTTGATCAACTTCGTTGCACAGATCCTTGAGGAAGGCGCCTCGCTGACATTTGATCACGGTGTTACATAATTTGTTCTGATCTGAATAATGGCAGCATAGGGCCACCGTAGGTCTGATAAATGTGGTAGTCAGATAACAATCATACGAATTTGAAACAAATTTATACATTATTATAATGTGGAGTCTTACAAGACCTGCGAACTTCAACCTTATAATCACCCTTTGATGGGTAATATGATGCCCAAATCAAATCACACCCGTCAATTGCAGAGCATCTTCGCACATTTGTCACAGCTATTGTTGATCATAACGGATCTCATCAATGATCAACGGGTTTTTTATGTATGTCATGAGTCGATTCTCTTCTGTAGGTTTTGCAACCCGGAAGTCTGATTGAATGTTGAATACATCCTCTACTTTGGTAGTTTTAAGGGATTTTTTACAACTGCACTTCTGTCGGTGTTGGATACATGGTGCCTGGGTGGTTAATATCAAAGCGACCAATGTTAACGTTGCTGGTGTAACTATGTAACGACACATTCCGCACTGTGTGTGCATCCATGTCGTGCAAGTTTTGAGTTACCTGAATTGTATCAACCGGGATGTACACACGGATTTCAGTGCGGGTCATTCCTTCAGTTATTCGCGTTTGTGACGGAGTGCTCATCCGGGGTCTGTAACGTCTGTTCACTACCGAGTTTGGGGACGAGAACAGAAACGGACAATATGATATCAGATATTTGGAAGTTGATAACCAACGTGCCAGTTTGATAACCTTTTATTTGACTTCGCATAATAACATAAAATGTATACAAACATTTGATAAGCACCTTCAGTAACGATTTTGTCTCGAACGTTTCTAATACATTCTGTATAATATAAAATACATTTATATTCAACAAGTTTTACCATGACAGGCTCTGTATATGCTGATGTGCTGATTAAAACATCAGTTTCGACAGCTGTTAGTATCGACTAATATAAGTAATAACGATTCCATATCACATATGAACGCCTCATCATAGCAGTTTCATTCACAGTCGCGTCCTTCTTGAGAGTCCTTGGAATACTAAGTTTCCAGCTTTTTGGACGAGTTTGTTACACAAACTAAATGCTGTATTTCAAGTTGTCACAACAATCGTATTTGTTGACGTCATATCTAGTGTCGTCGATTCATCACTGTCATTGCTATCTGTTGGGTCCTGTGTTGGTGCAGATGTACTTACACTTGTACTGGTTGGATCAACGGTTGGTGTATCTACACCTGTGGATGCTCCCGTGGAAATTGTAGTTGTCCCTTGAGCTTCAGACGTGAGTGCATTCGTACTTAACAATGCACTTGACGTATCCACCGGTACACTTGTACTTAACGTAGTATCTGCTGTCGGTGCGTCTGTACTGGTAGCTCCAGTACTTGGTGCATCTGTACTTAATGCTTCCGTGCTAGGTGCAGCTGTACTCGTGGGAGTGTTCTCAACTGTAGATGTTGACGCTGGTATACTTGTTGTTGGGCTCGTTGATGTTTGCGCTTGTGTGGTGGAAACTGGAGCCTGAGTTGTCGAAGGAAGCACTGTCGTAGGAATTGTGGTTTGTGGAATAGTGAGAACAGTAGATGATGCAGAACTAGTGCTTTCCATTGTTGTCGCGATAGTTGTTGTCGTCGTCGTGGTTGTTGCTGGCAGGTCTCTCCGCAGGGACAAACTTTGCGGGTTAGGACCGTACTTGTTCACAAATGTTTCCACAATGGTGGGGGACTCGTTACCCCAGGCTTGTGTAATGGTCTTCATAAGGAAGTCACTATATTTCCTGCTGTTGCTGCTCTTGTATTCATCACGTACTTTTGTTGGGACACCCAGTGTGAAGTCTGTTACTATACTTCCTTCCCTGTAAAGATGTAGTACAAAAAATCGAAAATTTCACTCAATTTTGACACTTTGAATTCAATGTATTTTGTTAAGAAATTTGGACGGAGCTACATGTACAAACCTGCAAGCGTCCAGTTCGCAGAGTGTAACTTCATCAATGATGATCTGCATCTGAAAAGCAAATTTGCAATACCATATAGTTCTGACCAATTTTGAATTGCACCAGGTTTATTTAATATTCTCCACACTTCACTAAATGAATTCTTTATATCAATTATAACTGACGTCAATATGATTTTCCAGTTATTAATAAAATTGTATAATTTAAAAACGCACAAAATGAATAATTGTGTGATGTAAGAATGAAGATTTTTTGCCTACCGTATCACAGATGTCTTTTTGTAGGTTTGAGTATTCTGTTGACTTATTGTTCAGCAGAGCTGATGAAAAGTTTACACTGTCCAGTCTCATTGTGTACTCGTAACGGACTGGAAATATAAAATAGCATTTGCATATTATTCTTGAAATGGAGATTCAGTGAAGAAATACGAAAAATTCCTCAAAATTGAAAGCCTATTCTTGTATTCATGCAGAGACATGGTTTTGATATAATCTGAAAACGTGATAATTTAAATAATTTTTTTTTTTTTAAAGAATAAAAATTTTTTTTCTATGTCTTAGAATTGCGATACCAAAGCATTAACAGGAACCCCGGTATAATGTATCACCATGTATGAATCTCTTCATATATCGCACTAACACAATACAAATATACCTACCAGTATTGTTGTCCTCAGAGTCGTTCATGGCTATCACTGTTGGAACGATAAAAAGGCATATATTATAACCATAATACTTATATTATCCTGATCCAGTTGCCCAATCATAAATGAACAATATATGTGGCAATTCCCAATTTATGACACTTGGAACTCTTCAAACAACTACTCTTCAAAGACTACATGTGGTACAAAAGTGTAGTGTAGGCCTACTGTCTATAATACTGTCTATAATTTGCATGTTGCATATGCATATTACCTGGGAAGTTCTATATGACATAGCAATGAACATACATGAGAAGTAGATGGCCACGACTGATATGACGATCCCGACGAGGACCAGAGCGACTATTGCACCGATACAGATCTTCATCTTCCGAGAAGACATATTCTTCCGACGCCACCAGTTGTTATTCGAATCGGCTGACTTGTAACTAGGTGGCGCATCGAACCCACTGACGTACGAGCGATTCTCATCCTTAATGTCGGACATTGGAATTCCCCGCCGGCTGCCATTTTCACGATTGCCAGATTCCGTGGAGACCCTCGAGTGGCCAAAGTGGCTGTCCACCTCGGCGATCTCACTAGCTGTAAGCGTTCCCGGGTAGCGACCGGCGGCTGCTATGCCTCTGGCACCTCGTTCGGGAATCGCCGTGAGTTTCGGTTTCGATTCGAAACGGGCTCGGCTCTTCTCATAGGCGTCACGACGTGCGTGGCGGATCATGAAAGGCGCCGGTGGCGCGGAGATGTTGAGGAATTGAGGGCTTTCTGGGACTGGCTGGAGGAATAGGAAAAAAAATGGAAATCTTTCGCCGGGTCCTCTATGAGCGTAGGCTGGTACTACTGAGTAGCCGGGTCATTAAAGATTTATTGTGATATAATTGAGGTCAGACTGATGCCAACTTCCAAAACATTCGACTTAACGGATAGCTATTCTACCAATGCGAAAAAATTAAATACAGTATCAAAAATGAGAAAAAAAACATAGGCCCAAATACTATACCTTGTATCCAGAGTTGGGTGCGATGCGGTCGAAGATGTTGAAGCCCTGGGCGTCGAGTTCCTCTTGGTAGCTGTCTCTGAAGTCCTGGTACTCTCTGTCGTGGCGCCTCGAGTCATCTTCGAGGTACATGTCCCGGGGCCACTGAGGGGAGGGGAGAGGTGGTGGTGGTTTAGAGATATAATATAATGATGAAGTAAAATTTACAGCCGCGCTCGTGAACAAACGTGACTTGAAGATTGGATGTAACCCGACCGACTTCAGAGGACTCGGTTTTGATCGCTCAGATCTTACATTGTACACTTAAACTGGTTCTATCTCTATGTCAAACAATTAGGGTGTTGACATTCAGTCAGTAGTCCCTGGTGGTGATAGGTATGCTGTGTAGTGACGATTGTATCGAATTTATTGTTAGACCTGACTGACACGTTAACAATTGTGGTATGACAAGTAAAACTACATTTTCTTGTATTGTGGTGAAATGTGAGTTACTTTTAATTACATCCAACATAACATCTTCATATTGTGTATTTGTTAATTTGCAGGCACCTTCGCAGGACAGAACACACATATTGTGTGATCGGCTCGGGTTAAGAATCAGTTAAATATGTCCAGCAACCGGTACATCCGGTTTGTACGATATTCATCACTCGGGCCTACCTGGCGTTTGAGCTGTTTCTTTTTCGATTTTGACGTCATTTTCGTTATTTTTGTCCCCAAAGTATTCCGCATATAATTCCCTCTTATTAATGATTCGAATTTTGTATTCTTGTGTAATCCATGTCTCACTAAAAACTGAAATATACTCGCAAATGTTTGCGGAGAGTTCCTCGTTGAAAACTCTGTGTGGCCACCTATTTATTTGTGGACCCACTCGGGTGATTTCGGTCGTGTATTCGGCGCCTCGGTTCGCTGGGCACCGACAAAACCCCATCTATTTTCGAGGGACATACGCATGTATAGATAAAAAAGCCAATGTTTGGACGCAAAAGTATGTACAGATATCGCGTGTCTGTGCGCGTCATACTGATGACACACGTCTTGACACTAATAACAGGCGGACGCGTTTGTTACGTTGTAAAAAAAATTGATACGACCTACTGTTGCAAAAATATCGAGAGAAAGAAAGCACCGCGACTTGTTCGTTTACCGCCCCTGTGGCCGAGTGGATAGGAAGTATGGCCCCTGAAGCAATGATATTGATAGTGCGGAAGATTCGGGGTTTGTGCCTGGGCCAGCACTTAGTAACTGGGAATTTTCCATCCTGGTTGAATATGAAGTCTGTATCCAATTGAGCGCTGCTTTCCAAATCCATTTTTCTAGTTACGTGAAGCTGTGAATTACGAACTCAAAAACTGTCTGATCGGTTTTGATATTTTTGTTTGAAAGGATTCTCCTTTGTAAGGTGTATAAACTTCGTTCGTTTACCGCCCCTGTGGACGAGTGGATAGGAAGTATGGCCCCTGAAGCAATGATATTGATAGTGCGGAAGATTCGGGGTCTGTGCCTGGGCCAGCACTTAGTAACTGGGAATTTTCCATTCTGGTTGAATATGAAGTCTGTATCCAATTGAGCGCTGCTTTCCAAATCCATTTTTTTCAGTTACGTGAAGCTGTGAATTACAAACTCAAAAACTGTCTGATCGGTTTTGATATTTTTGTTTGAAAGGATTCTCCTTTGTAAGATGTATAAACTTCGTTGCCCCTGAATCACCGGTCTGTGGGTGACGGCCATTTTGAGTTTTCAACGGATCGGCGAAAAAAAAACTTTTTTTGGCCGAACTCAAGTCACTATCTGTGTTGGGCCTTTTTCAGCCAAAAAAAAGCTTTTCCTTCATAATTTGTCATCCGTCTTTTCCTTCATAATGACACCTGTACTGAATAAGCTCATATCAGAAAAACAATTTCAGCCACATTTTCCCCTCATTATACAATATAGGAGCAGTGTGGACTGTACTCTTGAAATGCATGGACATAGAGCTTATTTAAATACAGATGTATTCCCATTCAAATAAGATGTCACGATGTAACGATTCGAATGGTGACTTGAATTTGACACATATCTTTTCAGATCAATTTCAAATCGGATATTTTCGTCGAACTAGTAGAAAAAAAACCTTTTCAGACTTTGACAGCTTAACCCTGTAACCCTACAGGTGTATAAGTACATTTCTTCGGTAACCTTTTTAGTACTTGATTTCATATTATCATCACGTATCATTATCATCATGAATGACTCGTTCCTACGAGTTAACACATGCTAGTACGTGCTAGTACGTGTGTCCTTATCATGCACGCAAATACCACGTGAGAACGAGTTACTGACTTGTGGGAACAAATTACTAACCATGCTAACTCGCGATACTAACGACTTAGTAACTCGTTCCCATGATGCTGCAAACTGCGTCCTGTTGTCCCGGAATTGAGGTTTGAACATACCAAAAAAACGCATTTTGAGAACGAATTGATATTTTTGTCGCTTTCTGGAGCACAGAAGATTCAAATTGGATAATGGAGGTTTCATCGCTATTATACAGCTTACATCTGCGAAACAAACGAACTAGAAGCAAATGAGCTGTATATTTTCTGAATCTCTGTTGTTTTGGTATCAGTGCATGGGAAGTGTTTCACACAAAAATATGAGAAATCGCTGGCTTTCAAGGTCACATTTTGAAAAAAATCGGAGATTGCGGTGAGCATTTTGTAGTGTTCGCATGTCTTGTATACACAGCTACTGATCAGTCGCGCACGGAAAACCCAAAACAGATTATACCATTTCAACTGGAGCTTTTAATTTTGGTAAAGCATATCCTTGTCTCAGCAGTTTATGAAAACTAGCTGGGAACTTCGATGATCAAAGCCCCCATAAGTGCAACTACCTCTAGAATAACTTCTAATTAGTGAGAAAAACACACCATTTAGAACCTGAAATATAAAAATTGACTATGGAAAATTGGATTCATCACAATCAATATACATGTATAATCGAGTTGACAGGTTAAAACCTCCTTCAATCTTCAAAAATATAGTCGGGTGTATCGATAACTTCAAGATCCTATGTGGCATGATATACGACATCCAATAATCCGCAAACAGGAATATTGCACCACAATACATCATCTATGTATCGGATTGTGATTTTGAAGTTACATGTAGTTGTTTTTTTTTTTTTAGATCCTCTCCGTTGCAGGTTACGGATGGATATGATACTATAAAATCAGTGCCCATTTGGCTTGTGATGGGTACTTGTCATACATCTATTCCATGGGGGTTGTCTCGGATTTCTAAATTGTTTTCATAAGTTGTTAGGCAGTTATATACTAATTCTATCAGTTGCATAATTGAATAGAAACAACTAAATTTCATACAATGTTAGCCCTTCATGACGCAAGCAAAATATTATATTTTGGCTGTGCTATTGATATCATCAAAATCTGGTTGTATCGTTGGTAATAGCTAGGTTAAAACAACTGCCTTCGAATGTATGCAATATTTTTCTTTTAAAAACTAAATTTTAGTGCATCTCATGATTACAGTCCGTCCCAGTTGTTTTTCCATCCGTTTTAACACACATTTTATGTCAGTTTTGTATATAAGCAAACAAAGTGTATCCATCAAACCCGAATGTAAACAAATGCCCAGATTGCCCTTGAAAGTCCACATCGAGTAAATTTTCGAGTTTGTATCTGCATATACAGTGTAGATATTTGAAAATAATCATAATATCATAATCATGATATTTGGTGGTGAGCGCGGAATTGTCAGTCCATTTTGCACTTTTATGCTTTGTTTATATCTGCGTGTGATGCATACAGTTTCTGTATTTACGTCTGAACCACCTGTTCAAATGAGCAAAACTTCCCAAAGGACTGGTTGTAGTCATAACATTTGAGTAAGTCTCAGTCAGTAAATTTCACATGTTTTAGTATGAAGTATAGTTTTTTTAAAATAGCGTTTCTTGTCGAATGCAGTTGCTTTAATACATGTACATTCATTTGAGTAGAAACAGGTCTGTTAAAAATGGTTGGTAGCCTTTGGAATACCAAGAATTTGTTGAAATACTCTACCCCCATATTCCACGAAGATATTTTTAGTTGCATCTATTTCAGTTCTTTTTTCAGCTGCGCCTTTGATTAAGAATGATGTGGTTGTGTACAGTGTGAAAAAATTGAATGTGGTCATAAACATTATGAACGAAAATATGAAGTTTTATAATATCCCATTAATTTACACTATCTGTAGAAGTAGACATTGATCTCAACATGAGGCAGGAATGTTTGAATTCAAGAAATTTGAGAAATCATTCCAAGTCCTAACTCTATCTTGATTAGAATTATACCTCTGACAGTAATACGCTTCCATTGATGACCAACGAACGATGTCCATTCCAGTGGTTACCCCATTTTATACTCTTTGTTTCCACTAACTGAGTGGAAAACCCTGAGGAGATAAATTTTTTGTGGCATAAGCCTTTGACATTTTGTCCTTGGTTGGTACAATGGGTAATCTCTGATATATTTTCTATCGTAGAGTATGCGATTCATTTCTCGTGGGAAATTATGCTTCAATGTTGTGTTTTTCAATTGATTTTATGTAGCAATTGATATATTGAGACAGGATAGAGTTTTCAGGGAATTTGGTCACACGTATTAATGGATTGATCACTGACTCGATGAATATTGACTTTGTCAGAATTAATCTTTTGCAGTATGCAATTAGAATATTATCATTCCATCCATCTCGTGCCCTCTCGACGGCAATCTGCGATTTAATGAGCAATCTACTTCGATTTAATGAGCAATCTATTTTGATTCAATGAACCAATCACAAAGGATGCATCAATCAATCATTTGAATGAATAACTGTCCGTCACCGTATGTACTTTGTGACAAAAGCAACACTGATGTAGGAAATGCATTGGATGGATTCACGTAATCGCCATTATTCGAGAAATATTCGAGAAACTCATTATATTCGAGTCACATTTATGATCCAACTGTCAGAACACATGGGATATGCACGGTTAAATCAAGACTAGACAGTGAACATACAATAACACCCTGTCCGACGCCCACTTGTGTTGGGTCCGAGTCGATGGCAAAGATCTGCATGGTCTGGATGAACAGTAGGCAAACTTCACCACAACGTCATGGATTGAAAAAATCAAAGCACAACGTTCACTCCGAACTCCCGTAAAGATGGGAGGTGAACTTGGATGTTCAATACTCTTAGTCTTGTTCGTTTGTACTTCTGGTAAGTGTTATAATTAAGAGTTAGTTACATGTTGAGTTTGGGATTCTATGGGACGCAAATGTTGAGAATACATTCATACGATATCATATATTTTGTTCGCAGCCGGAGCTAGTGTTTCTTATTCAAGTAAAAGCAGGCGGAGTTCAGAAGAAAACCTCGCATTCCTTGAGGATGGAGACACAACAACCTGCCTGCCATTTGACGACGGAGTGTCGTCTCCAGTTCATGTCGACATAACTGTAGCCTTAACCAGTACAAATGACATGAGAAATATCACCATACACGGCTCTAACCTTGGATGCAGTGGACCGTCCGCAGATGCCAGACTATTTGTGGTACCACTTCTCAGCATTGAGCCCGATAAGCCACTGGGACGAGTCAAGCGATGTCAGCTGACGAATTCTGACGAGAGTTTCGTTGATGGCAATCAGACCTGTACGTATCACTGTGTCGCTGAAGCCCCAATCGTGGGTATACGCCTCATCAGAAACCCGATGTCTGTTCCATTCGAAGGTTGGAGGCTCTGCGAGCTGGCTCGTAAGTATGAAAAAAAGTCCGAATGGTACTTTTATAACTATAAGTCGTCGTTTCTTCAGATTATGAATTGCATTATCACAAATTGTTTTGCAATTTAAATTTACGCGATTCGAGGTGGACATAAACTTGAGAATCAAGGTCTTATGTATTCAAGTTCAATGCTGCTAAAATGTGTAGGCCTATGTCTTTTAGCACTGTTTGAAAGTACTGTTTACTCATATATGCGCATAATACAAATCCTACCTCTTACTCACGAGTACAGTTTGTAGTGCAATACCCGTCACTTGTATTGACATAAATCAAGACCATTCCATGCTTAGTTCAATGTCACCGAAAGTTCCATATACTCATCCAACAAACCTGAACTCAAGTATCGAATGTTTGTCTCCAACGATGATCTCACACTTTATCACTGACTGAACAAAAATCCGAGACTGTGATTGGTCAATCACAACGGTGATATAAATCCTATCCTGAATATTTAATTTGACACGCGCCACCTTCGATACAAGTTCCTGTATCCCTTACGAGTCTCGTTTTCAGTCAGTGTTAAGTTCGTTACCCCATGTCTGTTCTACGTCTAGCTGTCCGTATGCCATTCGGCATTCGGTCTCTTGGGATACGGACAGCTAGACGTAGATATAATTCCGTATTCCGTGAACAAACATCGGATAACTAATAGAACCATGTGAAAACTGACACGATTTTGATCTCAGGTCAAGTTCAAGCTCACCGTAATATGCATGAGACAAACGTGGCGTCTGTGCCCATAATTTTTAGTGAACAAGCTATACACAGGCCAATTCGAAAATCGCAGGTGGAGCCTGCGTATGGTATGATGACTATAGGGGAATTCATCAGGCTGAAAACGATTTATTTTTTCGGATAGAGGACATACGGACGGATGACGGGCGTAAAACCACAAAAAAATGTTTATCAGCCGATACATGTGTACGATTACCAACTAATTCTCAACCCAATAGATCTTCTGGAAGATGATCAGGATGAAGCAGTTCTGTTTCATTCTGCATTCTTTAGTTTTGTAATAACAAACGAGTGTCTGTTATGACCGCCAGATCAATGTCCGGATGCGGACTGGTGGTATACGCCAGAAGTTCAGCGATGCTATAAGGTATTCCCAGAGGCGAGTTACGATTGGACAACTGGTAACGCCACGTGCCACGCCTTGGCAGAAGGTTCTCACCTCATTGATTTCCAGACTCAAGAGGAACACGAGGTCTTCAAGGATCTGATGGCACGAAACTGTGAGCATTTCTATAATCAGCAATGGTTGTGTGTTTCAGTTAGAATGTTGCTGTTCAGCAATACGCCATGCAAACACGATTTAAATGTGATGTGTTGCGAGAATAATGGCAGAAAGAACTGCAGTAAATTGTTAACAATATCATATTCCTTGCCTAGATCCAAATGTGGATGTTGTTTGGACCTCTGCCCGTCGACCAGAGAACAGCATGCTAGTCGAAGACTTCATTTGGGAGGGGGCAGAAAGCTTGACCGATCAGCAATGGAATTCCTGGGAAGTAAATCTGCCTAATATCCTTGGCCAGGCTTGTCTTGTGACTCGGCGGACACAAGGGTTGGATTGGAAATGGAATGACGCTCTTTGCTATTTGAACAGGAGTCTTGTCTGTGAACTGGCCCTTTGAGGATATCCAGAGCAATTACCAACTTCATGTACAACACGTGACCAGCACAGAATGACACGTGCATGGAATAATTGTATGGTCATATTTTTTATTTTGCAAAACTGCAATCAATAAATATATTGTGGTATTTGAGTTTTTTTCATTGATGAACATTGGAAAATGTGTTGCAAGTCGTTAGAATGGTTGCGAATGATTGGATCAAACAATATGTATTTGATATATGACAAAATTAGTTACTTTTACTGCGATGCATCTAATGAATATTCACTTCCATCCACTGAGTCTTGAGTCTGATAACCTCATATGAACATAGAGTTGGAATGAAGGTTACCGCAGAGATGCCATGGGTCATAGAGAAAGTTCCTAGCATAGATGAAAACATTAATTTATTGTTCCATATATACAGAAGGAGAACACATGAACACTGGTTATCAATGTCATTAACACAAAAGGTGATATGGATATATGCTTAAAGATATGAATTCCTTTCCTCTAACAACATCGGATCACCTGCCTGCACAAACCATATCTTTGTTGGCGTTGAAGGTGGTAACAATGTCAACACGTTCGATGTCGGACAGGGAGTCTGCTAGAGTTTCAAATGAGCTACTCCAGCCACTCTCTTTACTGTCATTGACGACTTTGTCTCCAATATCAGCACGGCTGTGATCCCGACAGTGCTGGTCTTATGTTCTTTTGTGCTACTTTTTTGTGCTACCTCATATCATAGATCGCCTCCATAATGGTCCTGAGAGTCCTTCAGAACTGTGCGAACTGTGCGGCTTACGTGAATGTTTTCTTTTTCTTAGAACACATTTTGGTTACTGGGAACCTAAGATCTGTGAATTTGGAATTTCGGGGCTGTCATTTTAGATGATTACATTTCATTTGAACAAATATACATTTTTGTTTCACCTTTCTCCAAGAAAGAATTTTTAAAATAAGGACATGATTCATTGACCCCACAAATCTATATTTAGACACCAAGAACTTACTTGTAGGTAGTGCTAGCAAAGAGATATGGCGTGTGTAATATCTTTTATTTCAAGTTCTTTAGGACATGTAATATCCAAAGAGTAACCAAATTTGGGAATATTCAGTGACATGACCTCATCTTCACTTGATAATGAAACTACAGCTACTTGCTTGTTCTCAGATCATCCTTGTCGCAGATTTTGAATGAAATCGATTCCATGTGAATATAAAACGTATGGTTAATCTGAGCTGTCTTCCAAGAGATTTTCTCTTACTTATTGGTTTCATTTTTTTCATTGATGTTTGTTCGTGTACCTATTGGAGGATTGGTGGGTCGTCAGCAGGATAAGAGCGCAACGAAAATGTAAATTTCGTACCAGAGGACAAATCAACAACCTATTAGCACACACATAATGCTCAATTAGATTTTGGTGGAATATCAATGATCGGGGATCCTTTTATCTGAATAAAACTGCTTAGAACAAAATTCAGAGTGCAGCTAGGTCATTTCACCACAGTGAAATGGTAAATGATACTCGAGTCATAAAAATACAAACATCTCTTTGATTGAGTGGACCAAGAAATTCTGTGGAATTGATGAAGCTTGGGAACTAGAATATATGACAAACGTGATGATTTTAATTTTTCATAGTCAATTTCCCTTCTCCTTGCAGCAACTTTGCATATATCAGTATTATGTTCCCCAAGGTGCCCAAATAGTCTCTAATCTGCTGGTACAAGAAAACTTCTCACTGAATTACTGAAACTTCTTACTGATAGCTGATTTTAAGAAATTCCTTGTACGTTATCACGATCGAATAGTGTCGATCTTAGGGGTGTGCCTGACGTAATCCCACTAGTAACGGTGGGTTTCATTCACAGAATAATGTTTCATGGTGACAAATATTTATTCATAAATACACAAATGTTTTAACTCCTCAGACCGCTCATCGGGGTTTGAGGTTTATGACGGGTGACACATTTGGATAATGTAATGATCATTCTTTCCGAACAATCGGCTTCAACCCCGTATGACCATTCACGAAGTGAAGGCTGTGCAAGGTCGTTGATATAAAAAGATAAATTTTCACTGCATAATAGGAAAGCTAAACAATAGTACCCATGAATCCGTCCATGTTCAAGAAGCTGGGTCTCAAGGACATTTCCATGTATGATGACTCATGACTCGGAAGACTCACAGCCTCCAGAAAATGAACCGCACGTGGCACCCAAGCTTGACATTCTTCACTTTCGTTAAAATCGAAGAGCTCGTCGGAGACCCTGTTTCTTAGATGATTATGGGGGTAAATACGTTGAACGTTGATGATGGACATGTTGAACTTATGATGATTACATTGAACGATTATGAATATGCTGAAAATTGATGATGCCTATGTTTTTAACATTGATGATTATTATTTTGAACATTGATAATAATGATGTTTACGATGTATGCTATGACGTAGCATAAGATCCAAATGGTGGAGAGATGTAATGTAGTGTTCTCGCAGTCCACATTTTATGTGATATATTCAATGATATGATTATTGACTGTCCGCCATTAATCATGTTAATACGAGAGATCTGGACTTTCGACAGTGAATACTTCCGGCTGTGACTGGGGCCGCCCATGTCCATATTTTAATCATAGTTGAATATTTTGCGGCAATAACTCTTTCCATTATGGCAGTTCTAAATGGATCAACCAGCAAGGCAGGCATCATATATCAGGCAAAGTAAGCATATATGATATTTCAGGAAATTATCATCGGACTCGCCAACCTAGTGCCATTTATGAACATTTATATTCATATACATGTATGCTTTCAGTGAATTGAACGAAAAAAAACCTGAACAAAATGTGCTACCAATCCTTAGAATGCTTGAGAATGATTTGATTAATTTTAAGCAATAATTATTTGATACATGACAAAATTAATTACTTTTCCTGCAACGCATCTATTGCATTTATTCACTTCCATCCATTAGGCCTGGAGACTGATAACATTATATATTCATAGAGTGGGAATGAAGCTAGCTTACCGCAGAGATGTTATGGATCATAGAGAAAGTTCCTAGCATAGATGAAAACAATGATTTATTGTTCCATATTTACATAAGGAGAACACCTGAACACTGGTTATCAATGTCATAAACACAAAAAGTGATATGGATATATGCTTAAAGTTATGAATTTATTTCCTCTAACAACACCGAAGCACCTGCCTGCACAAATCATATCTTTGTTGGCGTTTGCTACTTTGAGGAAGTGTCCTCATATCATAGATCGCTTCCATAATGGTCCTGAGAATATGGTGCGAACCGGCGGCTTACGTAAATGTTTTTTTTTCATCAACACATTTTTATTACTGCGAACCTAATATACTTAGTATGTAAATTTGAAATTTCGAGGCTGCCATTTTAGATGATTACATTTTATTCAAACAAATATACATTTCTGTTTCACCGTTCTCCAAGAAAGGATTTTTAAAATAAGGACATGATTCAGGATTAAAAGTTCTTTAGGATACGTAATATCAAAATAATAACCAAATTTGGGATTATTCAGTGACATCACTTCATCTTCACTTGATAGTGAAACTACAGCTATTCGTGAAATCGATTCCATGTGAATATAAAACGTATGGTGAATCTGAGCTGTCTTCTAAGAGATATTCTCGTATTTATTGTCAGGGTTTTCTTGAAGGAAACTGAATCACGTACCGGATCCGTCTCTAAATTACTAACTATCTTGTCTGAATAAATGTCTTCAAAAATGCTATGAAACCATTTACACTAGAAGTGGTAAAACCAAATATGGATACTAAAAAATTCCAAATAATTCTTAGATTACCTACATGTTCATACACATTCGGAAGTAACGTCTATCAAAACATTAGACTTTTCCACTCACACACCAATAACACCTCGTTCAAAATTAAAGTCTCAGAACCATACATAGAGCATTTTTAAAAAAAAATGTTGATATCAATATGTTGTAGTCGAATATATAATAGTTTATTTTGTTGAAGATGATCCAGATGCCCCATATAAATGAATTGAAACGGATTTCGTGAATATGGTTCAGTTTCTCAAAAGTATCGTCGTGGAGTTTGATGGTCGAATATTTCAACAAACTACATGTATTGGAATGCCAAAGGGTACAAGTGTGCACCATTATTGGCAGAACTGTTTTTATACTCATAAGAATCAGATTTCATCCAAAATAAGAACGAGGAGGATCTAAGAAACGAACTGGTAACTTAAATTCCAGTTCCCGTACATAAGTGATATAAGGTCACTGAATAATCTTAAGTTTGGGGATTATTTGGATGTCATATATCAAAGGAAATTGTAAATAACAGTTAACTTATATAGTTTCAGATTCCGTCACTCTTCTTATCTTTCTAACCATTCAGATTGGAGGTTGGAGATTCTAATCTTTCAAAAAAGAATATTAGAATGATGATTCCAGTTTTCCGTTAGTCTAGATTATTCATAACAGGAACATTACTGTGTCGTCGACATATGTTCTGTGTGTCTCGCAACTTGAACGATATCCCAGAGCTAGTTGCAAATATGAGGACATGGCTCATCGAAGCTAAGGCTCTAAACTGCTGCGACACGGATATATTTTACCAAAACTGATGTCACATGTCGAAATACTCACTATTTCCGGAACACTTGATTCCACCTCCTTGTGGCTAATTTTCTCGATTTTGCTGACACTTGACTTTCAGATTGGTTAACGGACTCGTTTTGTTCACTCGAAGTACCCTGTACTTGGGAATGCTGCCATGTTTATTCAATCTCTGAGTCGAGTGTTTTCACAGACATTATTTTTGAACAAAGATGTGGATTGTTTTATATTCCACTTCTTTGGATTTTTCAGAAAAGTAGAGAAACTTGACTGATCACCTACCAAAGGCTTTCAATAGATAACTGTATTCATTATCAAATGACTCAACCACTCAAAGGAATGCAATCAGTCAATGGTTGAAGTTTTAACATTGCGTTTTATCTCAAACTTCCAAGATGGACGTCTGAATTCAACATGAGGAAAGGCGTTGCAAATTATGATAACATATCCACACAACACCATACCACATCATCCATGCTATACCATACACAACCAGACATATACACATTAAGTTAAATCCTAACTTCAATATCCTAACTAGACCCCTTAGTAATACGCTTTCGTTTGTGACCCACGAACGATGTCGATTTCAATCAATATTATCACTACCGGTACATCGACCATGTGCATCCTCATCGGCAAATGTCCAATCCGAATCAATGGACCGAACTCAAAGCGATGCACAGTAATCAATAGTCCTTTCAACGAAAAACTGTTCGTCACAGTGTGGACTTTGTGACAGAAGCATTAGTGGGAAAAGACAAAGTCAAGAAGAACTGGACGCATTCACACAGACCTACTCGTTATGTATTCAGAAATGCTTCCTTAATTCCTCTGGGGATATTCATGCTCTGACAGTTAAAGCACACGGGATACATATGAATAAATAAGACCAGACAGTTAACATACATTAACATCCTGAGGGTACCCAGTTGTGCGGTGTCCGATTCCATTGCAAAGAATCGAATGGGGTCTGAAGGAACAGGGAGCGATGCACAGCGAACTATATCACAATGTGACGGATTGGAAGATCCAAAGCACAACATTCAATCCGAACTCCTGTGAAAATGGGAGACGGATTTAGATGTTCAATGCTCTTAGTCTTTTTTGTCTGTACTTCCGGTAAGTGTGAGCTAGACTCTACTTACATGTTGATTTGCGGGTTCTGTAGGGCGCAATGGTAGAGCATACAACCATGTAATATATACATATATATGTATTTGTTTGCAGTGGAAAGTAGTGTTTCATATTCAAGTAAAAGCAAGCGGAGTTCAGAAGAAAATATCACACTCCTTGAGGATGGAGACACAACAACCTGCCTGCCATTTGACGATGGGGTGTCGTCTCCAGTTCATGTCGACATAACTGTAGCCTTAACCAGTACAAATGACACGAGAGATATCACCATACACGGCTCTAACCTTGGATGCAGTGGACCGTCCTCAGATGCCAGACTATTTGTGGTACCACTTCTGAGCATCGAGCCGGGTAAACCACTGGGACGAGTCAAGCGCTGTCAGCTGGCAAACTCCGACGAGAGTACGGTTGACGGCAATCAGACCTGTACGTATCACTGTGCCGCTGAAGCTCCAATCTTGGGTATCCGCATCATCAGAAACCCGATGTCTGTTCCATTCGACGGTTGGAAGCTCTGCGAGTTGGCTCGTAATTACGAACAAAGTGAGTACGAACAAAGCCCGAATGGTACTTTAGCTCACTAGAACTCGCCTCAGACACTCGCGTTTGAATTCTCCAGCGTTTAAAGTGCTATGCATAAACAGTCTTTCAATTTGCCAATATACACATTTGCTGGACATAAACTTGAGTATCAATGTTTCATGGGGGTCAAATTCAATGCTGCTAAAATATGTATTTTATTTACCCTGTACCTGTATATGCTCATAATACTAATCCCACCTCCATCTCAAGGGTTTAAATTTGTAGTGCAATACCCATCACTTGTATCGACATAACTTAGGGCCTTTCTACATTTAGTTCAATGTCACCAAAAATTCCATATATCACTTCTTAAATACTCGTCCCACAAACCTGAGCTTTAATTTCAAACAATTGTCTCCAATGAGCATCTCACACAGATCAAAATCACAAAACCAATATTGAAATTCTGAAAACCGACACGAGCGTGAACACCCAGAGTCATCTCAGGCCAAGTCCAAACTAACCGTAAGATGCATGATATAGACTTCACACATCTGTGTTCATATTGGTAGACAAGCTCAGACCTCAACCATTTCATGTACATAGGCCAATTCAAAAATTGTAGGTGAACACAATCTTGAGTATACATAGTCATCAAAAGTTTATGATAACAAATAACATTGCCTGTATACAACTTTCGGTACGGTCATAATGAAACCCTTAACTCTATTTTGAAACCTATATTCTTTAAAAAAAAAAAACATTTTGGACTTTTTTTAGCATATCGAGCGATTCAAGCAACGCCATCTTCAGTCATGAAATGAATCGTAGGATATGCCATCCTCTTAAACAGTTATGAGACAAATTCGTAATAGAATTGTTTCTAGACAAAGACACAGCGAAAGGTACATGCTTTCATATTTAGTGATAAAAATGACCGTTAAATAAACCAACTAAAAATAGCTCTTAACACGAATAGACGTGGAATCAATACCCAGTATTAAGTATTCCGAGCAAACAAAACAGGGTCCGTTATCCAATCTCATAGTCCGGGTACAGAAAGTCATATCAGGAATACGAAGTTAGAGAAAACAAAAATGACAGGGAAACTCATGAACCCCCAAAAATGGCCATTAGGAGGTGAAATCAGGAGTTCCGGAAAGAGTGAGCATTTCCTGCTCCACTAGTGGCACCCGTCATGAATTCCCCAAAATTAACATGAAAATAGATCTAGTTGCATGGCAGACATGGATTTGCTGTATTTATCAACCAGATCATGATGACGTCCATAGAATTTCTTAAACGCAGCTATAAGTCTTGGTAAAACATATCCTTGTCGCAGCAGTTTAGAGACTAGCTGGGCACTTCGATAGACAAAGTCCTCATATTTGCAATTAGCTCTGGAATAGCGTATAAGTTGAGAAACAAACACACCATATGCCGGTGACATAGGAATGTTGCTGCTTATAAAAGGGAAATTGACTATGGAAAAATTGAAATCATCACGTTTGTCATATAATCTAGTTGACAGGTTAGAATCATTATCAATCTCCAACCTCAGGTCTAGATAGTTGGAAAAAAAGTCTGTAGTATCCCTAATTTCAAGTTCCTTAGGATATATGACATCCAAATAATCACCAAACTTGGGATTATTTAGCGACAATACATCATCTATGTATCGGAAAGTGAAATTAAAATTACATGTTTGTTTCTTAGAACCTCCTCGTTGTAAATGTTGGATAAAATCTGATTCATATGAGTGTAAAAACAGGTCTGCCAATAATAGTGCACAGTTTGTACCCATGGGAATACCAATAGTTTGTTGAAATATTCGACCACCAAATTCCACAAAGATATTATCAATCAGAAAATTAACCATATTTATCACATCTATTTCAGTATATTTGTATGGGGCATCAGAGTCGCCTTTAACAAAATAAGCGGTATTATATTTAACTACAATATAGTGGTACCGACGTTGTCCCTTTTTAGAGAAAAATGAATTATTGAAGCTGAGACTTCAGTTCAGAATGAGGTATAGTTTTGTACAAAGTGGAGAAATCAAATTTTTGATAGACGTGACTTTTGAAAGTGTGTGAGCATGTAGATATTTCAATAAAGATTTGGATTTTTTTAATATCCACATTTGGTTTATACCACTTCTAGAATAGATGGTTTCAGAGTACATTTGGAGACCCTGTTTAATTTTAGACAATATAACAGTTAATATTTTAGAAAGATAGCTAAGATAGCTCATCGGTCCAAACATGTTTAGGATTACCAACTGGTTGTCAACCAAATTATGATATTCTTGAAGAGGATCGGGATTTAGGAGTTCTGATACATTTTGCATGCTTTGAGTGTATGCAATAACGAGTGTCTGTTATGACCTCCAGATCAATGTCCTGATGCGGACTGGTGGCATAAGCCAGAAGTTCAGCGATGCTATAAGGTATTCCCAGAGGCGAGTTACGATTGGACAACTGGTAACGCCACGTGCCACGCCTTGGCAGAAGGTTCTCACCTCATTGATTTCCAGACTCAAGAGGAACACGAGGTCTTCAAGGATCTGATGGCACAAAACTGTGAGCATTTCTATAATCCGTAAATAGTATTGTGTTTCAGTCGATTTTTTTTTCACTAATGTACCGTGTAAACATCATCTAAATGTGATGTGTTTATTAATAAGAAATTATTGGCAAAAAAGGCATTAAATGTTAAACATCATGATATTCCTTTCTAGATTCAGACGTGGATAGACTTTGGACCTCTGCCCGTCGACCAGAGGACAGCTTGGTTGTCAACGACTTTTACTGGGAGGGAACAGAAAGCTTGGCCAATCAGCAATGGACTTCCTGGAATAACAATCAACCTGATGACCTTACACAGGATTGTATCGCTGTTTTTTACACACAAGGGTTAGACTGGTTATGGAACGATGCTCGTTGCAATTTTGAAAGGGCTATCGTCTGTGAACTGGCACTGCGTGTATAGCATCTGTGACCAGTACAAAATGACATGTGTATGGAAGTATTGTATAGTGATATATTTACTTTGCAGAACTACAATCAATAAATATATATTGTGGTAGTTGAGTTTTGTTCATTGATGTTTGTTCGTGTACCTATTGGAGGATTGATGGGTCGCCAGCAGGATAAAAGTGCCAGGAAAATATGTCAATCTCGTAACAGCAGACAAAGAAGCAAGGTTGTGCTCTATACGATTTCCCACAGGCAACCAATGAAGCCGATGTAGAGCTGAGCTTACAGAGTCACGTCTCCGGAGTCGTAGCACGATTCGTGTGGAATGTGGATGAAATTTACAGGTGGATGAAATTTGTTGAGACATTTCTGAATGAAAAATGACAGCAAGATTTCTCGGAGGTGGAAGGTGTGATATGTGTACCTCCAATGGTGTTCGTTCAATATATCAATGCAAAGGTATGATGATATAAAATTAGTGATATTAAGAACCGTAGACATTAGCACTGATCAAATCTGATTCCTTTCAAACAAACTGCATCTACTTGACATTTTTACTAAGACTTCAAGTCTTGCTTCTAAGAAATTCTGACGACGTCATCACGATCTGGTCGATAAGTACATCAAACCAAAGATTTTCTGTACCGAGATGAGTCACTTGGGCCAAAACGGAAGTGACAGTTTGAATAGTGTCGATCCTGGCGGTAAGTCTGCGAGTTTGACGTATTCCCAATAGTGACGGCGATTTTCTTTCAGTTTGGTAACAAATTTTGGTAAAAAATAAAGTTTGGTAACAAATTTTGTGACTCCACAAACCGCCCGCCACGGGAATTTGTCGCGAGACAAATGCCACGTATATCATTTGTCAATGTTCATTATTTCCTGAACACAGGATGTCAACTCCTTATAGCCATACCGTATATGAAGGTTCACGAAGTTCGATACAATTTTCTCTATTTCGTCCGTGACTGGTTGAGATTTGATAGCGGAATCAGGATTGTTCGCTTGGAATATTTATTCGTGGGTATTGGTTACTTGTTAGTTTTGAATATCTAACACAGTATTGGTGAGTTTTGATCAGTGCTAATCAGAGTAAAATGCTAAACAGACTACAGTACCAAGCCTGGATGACTCTTGCTTCAACCATATCCTTATGCATATCCATATCCTTATTCAACCATATGCTTATAGCCATTGTGTTGTGGTTATTCAAAGCTGACTCTGAGTGTAAAAACTACATCACTCGTATGTACAGAAACATTTATGATATACTGTAAACCCCTTTAATTTCGCGACCGTTTTATTTCGAGTTTTCATGATTTGGGCATATTCGCGGCCGTTAAGTTTCGCGTTTTCTGTTTCGCGTTAAGTTTCGCGTTATATGCATATTACTGGTAACGCATTACAGAGGTATTTACCAATAACATACTCACTATGCGATCCAACGATTGGTAAAAATACCGATATGGACACAATTTTATCTTTATTATACCTATTATACCTTTGTTTCCTGGCTTAGTATTAAACATGAATTGAATACAGTCACAGTACAAAATTAACTACGTACATGTAAACTTGGAATTGGCTACTGGTTTTATTATGTTAAATGTACAACATTATTTGTTCTTCTGTTCCATACCGCACACATTGCAAAATCAATTTCCGAATCAACAGCAGATTCAACCACGATGACCATGCTCAATATTAAATATATTTGTGAATCAAAATGCGGTTGACCAAAAACATTCGCGTCCAGAAATTCTCGCGTTTTTAATGAAAACGCGAAAAGCGCGAATATTAATGGCCGCGAAAAATTGAGGGGTTTACAGTAGACCGACACCAGAAACACTTTTAAGGAAATCATTTTGCTCAACTTCGTCCACACTCCGTAGCCTTTCAGCGTGTTCTTTAGTATCTGCATATGTTTTCGATCGGGTGTAATAAAGATTAAAAACTGGTGTTATACTATTTATTTGTGTTAATAATATATTTTGCAAATACTTTGAAGGAATGGCCTTTTATCCAGGGAGAGATCTGCCTCTGCATCGATATTTAGAGGTTGGAATTTAGCTCAGGTTTTAGGAAATCCTCTCACGATGTGACACGAATTAGACTCATATCAAGCCATATTAATCTAACCAATTCTAATAATTCTTGTGGCGATTTTGCCCAAAGATCGCGGCATATGACCATATGTTCATGGTCATATTGGACTCTGTTGCACCAGAGAAAACTGTACGGTTGAAACAAAGTTCAGAAAAATGGCTCTCTGACACTATTATAGATGCCATTAAGAACCGGGATGACATGTTGAAATCATTCAAATTGTCTCACAGTGATGAAGAATTTTCATTGTATAAACGGCTAAGAAACAAGGTGCAAAAGCTTGTCGATCAAGCCAAACGGTCATATTATAAGGACCAAATTGATGAACATAAACAGTGTTCCAAGAAATTGTGGCAAACCTTGAAAAATCTTGGGTCTGGTAAAGGATCCAAAGCCAAAGCTAGAAATATTGGTATCATGATAAATGACAACCTGACATTTGAGGGGGACAAGGTAGCTGACCAATTCAATAGTTATTTCACTAGTGTGGCTAACACTCTGCTTGATAAACTACCAAATCCATGTGGATTGTATGGCATAAGACATGTGATCAGCTATTACCAAAACAAAGGTGTAACAAAAAACTCATTCAGTTTCTGTAATGTCACTGTTGACACTGTTAAAAAATCTCTTCACTTGGTAAACAAAGTCTAAGGCCACGGGTTTGGACAATATTCCAGCACGAATTATTCGGGATGCAGCAGATGTTATTGCACATCCAATAACACATATAATGAATTTCTCACTCAATCAAGGGATTGTACCCAATGATTGGAAAGTAGCTCGAGTCATACCTCTGTATAAAAAATCATCAAAAAACTGATTGTGGCAACTATAGACCTGTGTCTGTATTGTGTATCCTTTCTAAAATTTTAGAACGAACAGTGTATGACCAGTTGCAAATGTACTTAAGCCATAATAAACTGTTGTACCAGTTTCAATCAGGATTTAGGAAAAACTATTCAACTGATTCTACTCTAATTTATCTATCTGACTGTATTAGAAAGGTAATTGATCAGGGCATGTACTGTGGTATGGTCATGATAGAACTGCAAAAGGCATTTGACACACCGTTAACCATCGTATTCTTCTGTCAAAATAGGAAGCAATAGGCCTAAACAACACCTGTGTCAAGTGAATGGCATCCTATTTAGGAGGCAGGAGCCAGATTGTAGATGTAAATGGTACTAAATCTAATCAAATGTCCATAAATTGTGGTGTTCCCCAGGGGTCCATTTTGGGGCCATTGCTGTTTTCAATCTATGTTAACGACATGGAGTCATCCGTCACATGTAAATTAATGTTATACGCGGACGATTCAGCCTTATTAGTGTCCGGACTGAAAACTCTCTTAGTAGAGAACTTGAATCACTTTGTACTTGGTTAGTAGACAACAACTTGTCAATCCACTTAGGTAAAACTGAGTCCATTATATTTGGTAGTAAGCATATGCTAAGGAAATGTTCAGCATTAAATATTAAATGTAAGGAAATCAATATTAAGTCCCAGACAAGTGTAAAATATCTAGGCGCTGAGTTGGATCAATCACTCAGTGGGTCTAACATGGCATTGCGTGTTATCAATAAGGTTACTTCTCGGGTCAAGTTTCTAAATAGAAATGCAAGATATCTCGATGTTCACGCTAGTAAACTCCTGGCTTCGGCTCTTATTCGGTGTCATTTGGACTATTGTAGTCCATCATGGTATCAAGGTTTAACTGCAAGGTTAAAAAGTAAATTACAAACTTGCCAGAATAAAATGGTCAGAACTGTCCTTAAATTACCCTACCAAACTCATCTAAGGGTTGAACATTTTCGCTCGTTAAACTGGCTTCCTGTGCCTGAACGTGTAATCCAATTAAAAATGTGTCAGGTTATGAAAATCTTATCTGGTGTTGCTCCTTCATATTTGTCAGAAGGGTTCAACTGTTCTAACATATCTCAGGGTACCCGTCAAAGGGAATCCTCTTGTCTGGAGGTTCCTAGGTTTAAAACCAAAATAGGATGTGATTCATTTCAGTACTCTGCTATCAAGGAATGGAATACTCTTCCTTCCAATGTCAGGGCCATCACAACAGTCAATGGTTTCAAAAAACTACTCAAGGTGCATTTGTTTGATGTTCTAAACCACAGGGAACGTCATGATTGTGTATACCTGTAATGTAATCTAATCATCAGTTTTCTTGTGATACGCTAGTCTGTGTAAATAATTCTCCGTTTGTCTCAACTCGATCTTGTACACAGGACCCCAACGGAAATAAGTCCTCTGTCCGGACTTTCTTGGGTTTTTATCCTCTGTATCAAATCGATTTTTACAAATGTCTTACTATGTTTTATATGTGTTTCATTTGTATCGTGTTTTTGATACGAAATAAAAAAAATAAATAAAAAAGGCGTCTTTGTTAAAGACTAACCAGTTTTACTGCCTTTGTTTTGATCGCTCCAGCTCGAAGCACGCGTTGCAACGCCCTCTAATCCTCTTATCCACTATAGGCTACTGAACACTGGCTGCTTACGTCATCTCTCGTGCTCTCGCCTCTAGCATAAATACTGTGGTCACACTCTGTGTGGCCGGAGTTGTCTCAGAGACTGGGACGGCAGGTGAGCTCTCGCCATGGGCTCCTTGTCTCTGCTTATGTAAATGCCCGGCCTCAGGGACGACTTCCATTGGGGGCCCGGGCTGGGGGAGACCGTTGCTGACTCGAGGGCACAAGCCCTGTGGATCACCGGTCTTTTCCCACCCGGGATAGTGCGACGCAGGCTCTGGCAGACCGTCGGGCTGACCCAGGGTTCTATCCCTGTGACAGTGCCGTCGGCGAGGCTGGCCAGCAACATGCCCACGTGTACGGGTTCCGTGGTGCCGCTTCCATGGTATCTCGGGCTCTACACACGGCTACATTACCATGACGATGTAATATGCATGTTGTAGTTAAGGTGATGATGATGGTGATGAGTTATGATGTGATGTATGACGGCCGGACTCGCTCCGGACGGACTGTAACCTGGTTGTAGCACTAGTAGAGTACCACCCGGCGCCCCACGTGCGGGCGGAGAACTTCGCATTCTTAGTACATGGCTGGGGCCGTTTCCAATCTTGTTGACTGGATACTATTGAAGAGAGTTATTATCAGGTTACTATTTTTGCGAATAGGACATCTTCCACTAAGTCGGACAATCATGGCGGACGCGGGTCTCTCGCCAATAGTGGTATCGCAACCCAAATTGATGTGCAATGGTCTAAATCTAAGATAATAGACACATTGACGTTTAGTAGGATCCTACCACTCAAAGTAATGCAACTTGTGGATAGTTGATGGATAGTGCCATTGACAAGCTGAAAACTCCGCTCAGATTATTGTTCCTCGGTGATCATACCTGAACTTTCCTTGACAAATTTGCAATTCCTGCCTAATTCGTCATTGTCCTGGTTGTTGATATTTCCCAGATGGACAAGTAAACATTCAAGCAAAATTATCGCGTATCTGTGGGAAATTTCTCGAAGCAGTGACCCATTGGACATTTGCGCAAACAAGCGAAGTCATCTATCAAGCGCACTTTCCAATACATCAATTTTGTTTTAGAACGTGATTTTGTCAGGAGGAGGCTAGAAGGGCATTCGTTAGGCATATCCAAATAAATATTTGACATTGTCAGAAGGCACATGTTCGATCTTTCAACATATATACTGACGACGTGAAAAAATATACGATTGTCCTTGTGTGGCGTATTTGAAGTTGTCCCGGTTTTTGTTCGTTGATTTGTTGTTCGTTGATTTTCTTCCATCCTGCGCGGGTGGGAGCATACATACATACATACAATTTAATTCTTATTAAGCGCCTTCCCATAAAATGCTCAAAGCGCTGTACAATTAGTTAACATATACACATTCATGAATGGTATTCCAGATTGAAAACGTGTGTTTTTAAATTGGCTTTAAAGTTTGTGAGGTTAGTTGAATTTTTTAAATTTTGAGGTAGCCCGTTCCAGATATCCGATGCGCAGTACCGGAGAGATCTATGTCCATATATGTGGTGATCTTGACTTTCGGCACACGGAGTTGAAACTGTTGTTGTGACCTAAGTGCACGAGCTGGTGTATACACTTCAAGGAGGCTGGTTATGTATGCAGGAGCAAGTGCATTCAAACCCTTGAATGTTTGTAGGGCCCAAGTATCATACGCTGCGCCTTAACGTAGTCCGCTACAAACATGGAGGTAACGGAGAGTCAAAATTTAAAAGTCATTTTTTGAATATTATCTCTTCAAAATGACATTATTTTATAGAGTAAATGATCAGCATCCTAATACTGAAAAGAAAATAGGGGGTCACCGTGCTCGTTTATTCTACATATTCGATCAAAATCACACATATTTACCTAAAATGACCTAAATTCTGGCATTTTTGAGCATTTTTTCGTCCATATTCACATCTTGCATCGTGTTTTTCATGAGAGTCAAAATTTAAAAGTTATTTCTTGAATATTATCTCTTCAAAATGACCTATTTTATAGAATAACTGATCAGCATCCTAATACTGAAAAAAAAACATGGGGTCACCGATTAAAATCACAAACATTTACCTAAAATGACAAAAATTATGGCATTTTTGCACACTTTTTATCCATGTACACATCTTGCATCGTGTTTTCTATGCGAACGGATACGGTGACCCCCTATTTTCTTTTCAGTTTTAGGATGCTGAACAGTTACTCTATAACATATATCATTTTGAAGCTCTAGATTATGTTGACACAGTTATTTATTTTAAAAAACTCTTTGACCCCCTCCCCTCACTGTTTGGAGCGGATTACCTTAATACGACTCGTCCACTAAATGAATGCCAATTAATCCATCTGTCACCTTTTTAATCCTTATTGAATATAGAGGAAGGCGCAGGATATGATACTTGGGCCGTTTGTAGTATAACCTTGTACTGCAGTCTTCTGGTAATGGGGAGCCAGTGCAGGGATTTCAACACTGGAGATATGTGTTGCCGGCGTGGGGTTGTTGTGATGAGCCTGGCACAACTGTTTTCCACTCGTTGGAGGCGTTGCAACAAGTACTCAGGCAGGCCAACCAGAAGAGGTTGCCATACTCTATTCCGGACAAGACGAGTGCATGCACCAGAGACTTTGTGGCATCTTGGGATATAAAAATTTCTTATACGCCGAATGGAGCAACTTTACAACTTCTGTCACATGATCGTGATGTGTCATACAACTGTATATGCATAGACATCCAGGATGGATGCACAGTTGGAATAGCATTTGATACAACTTGGAACAGCTCCTATTCGCTATAACCACTTATGTTGTATCAGAAATACATAAGACCTGATCTTATGTATTTCTGGGTGTATGTTGTTGTTTTTTTTTTTTTTTTGTTTTTTTTTTTTGGGGGGGGGGGGCGGTGGGGGGGGGGGGGGTTGTACTTAATTTGTGTGTGTTGACTACAGATCTTTGTGAAGTTTGTTGTGTAGAGGTGGGCATATTACAATCCCAGTCGCCATCATGCCCCACCCGCACCCCTCGTGTCCTGAAACGCCACTAGTTTGTACCCAATTAGCACAATCGCACCGCAACAACATCTTCTTGAGTCATGTTCAACACAGCATAGAAATAATGTACTAGGCGGACATGTTTCACTGATTCTCCAGTGTTGGATTGTTAATATTTACATTTTCCTCGAAATTGAACATAAAGGGGAAAATGTGTACAAGGTTATATGACGAACATGACGATTTTGATTCTCCTATTATCAATTTTCCTGTCTTGAGCAGCTATATCCCAGCATCATTGACCAAGATGGCGTGTACGTGTCCCAGTTAGTCCGTTATGCCAGAACATGTTCATCCTACCAGGAATTCACAGTCAGAGCCTTAATATCATATTTTTGGACTTAAAATATTAATAAACTGATAAATGTTATAAATAACCCGAGAATACGTTGCTCATGATAAGGAATTTCGACATGGACCGAAAAAATGGTGGGTATCTTCGGTAAATATTTTGTTGGTCATCTAGAGATCGACGATGTGACGAAGAGGAACGAGAAAAAGAAAGTCGTGGTCATGTGCGTTCGATCAATGTCCTTCATTGTTCAGGTATTCAAATCGATTCCCTCATAATTGCTATATTATATTTCTCGAAGAAGCAAATGATAAACAACAACATATTTGCAGTCTAACCAAACCTGGCATGATCAATAGCCAACTAAGGGTTATTGCAGGTCATGCTGTTGTTATTGTGTGCAACAATAGTCACTATTGTCATGGTACACACATTACAAGATTAATCTCAAATGATCACAATTATACATTCGTGGTTATTTATCCGAATATACCAACTGTATCTAACTATATATATATATACCTTGCAGTACTGCACTGGTCGTCGAAGTCTATAACCTAATTACACTATGGAAAATATATACGTATGGTAATTTCCCGCAACTTTCCATAATAAAATGTTAAACTTCCTAAACCTTTTGACTTGTGATTGGGTACTTATGTACTTGACTTACATCCATTGCGTAGGTTTGTTTCGAATTTATAAGCTCTTCTGGTGGGTTAACGTTGTTAGGCATTTGTCTACTAATTCCATTGGTTGTACAGTAGAAACAAACAGCATCATCTCACACAATGTCTGCCCCTGATGACGCTAGTGTGTCTTTCGGATAAACTATTTGGTCGGGTTTCTATCCCAAAATGGTATCATCATCATCATCATCATCATCATCATTAACATCTATTGTACTGGTGGCAATAGGTTGATACTTACATTGCTAGTCATATCATTGGTATGGTTAGATACCAAAATAATCACTGCCACGAGGACCTGGGAGGAACGTGATTGTGAGTGGATCCCCAAACTGCACCCGCTGTTATTCAGATTGCACCTTTTGCATTTATCATGAAAATCCGCATGTATGAGTTTCAAAGAAGTTATTACACCAAGTAAACGATTCTAAATCCCGTATAAGTTACATCCACGTGAATTTGTTTGTCAGGACTAGTTTTTACTCACATTTCACTACTTTGCATGCATTTTCCATCAATGTAAGTATCAATTTATTACCACCTATACAATCAGATTTTGATGATGCCAACAAGAAACGCAAAACACAACACTCCGCAATAGAAACAAAGCCCGACCAAATAGTTTATCCAAAGACACACTGGCGTCATCAGGGGCAGACAGTGTGTTAAATGTAGTTGTTTCTACTGTATACCTGATGGAATTAGTATACAACTACCCAACAACCTATGAAAACAACTTAAAAATCCGAAACTAACCCCATGGAATAGATACATGACAAGTACAAAAGTACCCAATCACAAGCCAGAAGGCCACTGAGTTGATGGTATCCTCGGGGACTGATTTAACGTCCGCCAGCAGTGACACCGACTCAGTGGTATGAATGTAAGTATCAATTTAATACCACCTATACAATCAGATTTTGATGATGCCAACAAGAAACGCAAAACACAACACTCCGCAATAGAAACAAAGCCCGACCAAATAGTTTATCCAAAGACACACTGGTGTCATCAGGGACAGACAGTGTGTTAAATGTAGTTGTTTCTACTGTATACCTGATGGAATTAGTATACAACTGCCCAACAACCTATGAAAACAACTTAAAAATCCGAAACTAACCCCATGGAATAGATACATGACAAGTACAAAAGTACCCAATCACAAGCCAGAAGGCCACTGAGTTGATGGTATCCTCGGGGACTGATTTAACGTCCGCCAGCAGTGACACCGACTCAGTGGTATGAATGTAAGTATCAATTTATTACCACCTATACAATCAGATTTTGATGATGCCAACAAGAAACGCAAAACACAACACTCCGCAATAGAAACAAAGCCCGACCAAATAGTTTATCCAAAGACACACTGGCGTCATCAGGGGCAGACAGTGTGTTAAATGTAGTTGTTTATATAAGTCATTGCAATCATCAGCATCTTATTTGGAACACATACGAGATGAGATTTAACTGTCTCCGGTGCAGGGTCAAACAACACACGAGACAACCAGCTTGGCCTCACGAAAATCACTCCGTGTGTCCGAAGGATTATATAAATCGGTATCAATATATTCGGTATCTCTTTATTCACCATATTTCGGGATCTCCAATCTGACATGGGGGATTTTTGTTCGATAGTTGCCATCTCTATTGTCTAGTAAAAATAATGGTTGTCATTATTGACGCTGGATGACCGCATTAATCTCGACTAAATGCATTCAACAACAAGTGGCGATACTGTATGGACATTTGCGACAAAATGAGGTTTGGACCTAAATTTATGGCACTTTTGTGAGATGATAAGAATTGTTTCATGATTTTTCTACAATGGTTCAGCGTCCGGGCTGATTTGAAAATGTCAAGTCCATGTAGAAATGTAAATTCATCAAACTTTTTGTTTTCTTCTTTATTTGGGACGTTCTCTTGTTTAGTCAGAGCCCAACCCGAATATAAATCAATTATGAATGTCCTTTTGTTCAGCGCTGTACATATCCAAAAATATCTTGTTATTTCAACTGTTTTCACAGCTTAGCATAGGTCTTGCAGAGTGTTCAAAACGACTTTTCTCCTTTCGCACGTAGCCTACTAATATCAGAAATACATGAGACCAAGGTATATGTATTTCTGCTCATATAAAAGAAACTATACATACACCAATAATCTTTTCAAGTTTTGAAGTGTGTCACGCGAAAGTATGGTAATCAATATTGCCTTTGTGCGTCAGCTCTCAAGTGCGTTGATGTTGTCCTCACCCGGTCCCATATTGTATTGTAACTGAACTGTACAGAACTGTACGTCAGTAGCACAACACGTTACGGAGCAGTTAGTGAGGAATGACGCTGGACAATAATGAACCATTCACCCAATATACGAACCATTCACTATGGTAGACAAACTATTCACCCAATCAATTAATTTATTCATTCAATTTATTGAACAATCAGCTCAATCCATAGAAAATAATTAGTTAAAGGTTCGTCAAACTGGATGGAAGATGTGATGAATTAAGCAAACTGTTTACCAACAGTTAATTAAATTGACTGGACGATTTAACCAATTCAGTAAACAATTTATTCCATGGACTAAAACGATTCATTCGATTCCATGGACGAATAAACGATTTTTTAATAAAAATGAGTGAACAGTTTTTTTTTCTTCTGGGCTATGTCATTCTATGCTAATGGTAAGACTATGTTTCGATGATGAGCAGTCAATGTAGCGTAGGTGGGAAGTCGCAATATAAGCTTTCATGTGCAACTATCAATATTTTCACCAAACAACTTCTGTTTGATCACACTCCTGTCAAGGATGAATTGTTGACAACAAACATCCAATCATTGTTCGTATGCACATATCTATTAGCTCACAAGACAATACAGATAGGTCGTTGGACGGAGAGACTTCGATCTGAGTTAGAGGACGCGCGCACGTGGATATTTTGTGTAGATATTTTTGTCGGTTATCCGAACAATGTGGCCAAGATAGACTGAAACAATGAGAGAGACGCGAAATGAGATTTTGTTGATGTCCATACAATCAATGGTCCTCACCCTCCACACCCCCCCCCCCCCCTTATGGGGATATGAAAGTATCTTATCTAGAAATTTCTTTGAAGGTATATCATGACGCAACGGATGACAAACAAGAATCTGTTTTCATGTTGAACAACAACATGATTAGTTTTTTATACGATATCAGGAAGTCGGTATATTGGGCTAGTTCATGTCGTTTCCTTGTTATGATATCAACGATTAACGCACGATCCCAAGATCGAAATATAAATCACATGATTTTTGTCTCAATATTCCAAGATTTGGTAAGATTCTCACAGATACTAGAATAATAATTTATATGAAAACCTCCTGAGTAGACGTATTTTATGATATCAATTCATCTCAACCTATTATGCGCGAGATCTCGCTGATGACACTAAGGAACATTTTTTGGAATAGAGTCCAAACCCTTAACATGCTTAACAAGTATTCTTATCTAAAGACATACTGGCATCATCGGGGAAAGACAGTGTAGAGTATAATTGTGTCTACTGTACACCTGATGGAACTTTCAACTATGCATAATTGATTGGAATGAGCTGAGGTTTTAACACGATTTTTTGGAACTATTTTCAGAAATCGAACATTTCAAAGAGCATTTTTGTATTGATACATCATACCAAGTCATCCGAACTGCCCTTCCACACAAGAAAAAAGAACACAAAAACGGTAGACACGATAGGTTAGACCGATAGCTAATCGAAACGGTCACGGTTCTCAATCAAAAACACACAATTTTTCATAACTTTGTGGTCCTGCCGACGCCAGAATATTTACTTTAATAATTAACTCACACACAGCTTCTCATAAAATTTTGGTTTCAATGACACCAGAATATTTGATAGGGGTAAGTTCACCAGTTTACTTCCTTTCCCAAAAATCTTCTGTATATGATACAGAAATATTGCTATTTTTGGCATCGTACATCAATATGTTTCGCAACCGGAGGGGCAGTATTTTAGATGTATACATAGTACATTTCTTATGAGGACGATCTCTCCTCTACAGAAGGTATAAGCAAACAGTACATTCGCAGGTAACAATTTCCGATCAGCAATATGCGCTTGGCAATAACTGGATATACTAATTGCGAACTGACGCGAAAGAACACCACGTGACTTTCCAGTGTTTCTTGCTGTGCGGTGTTCAATAATATGTAACTTTTCCACCAATTAGTGCTGTTTCGTCTGAGCTTAAACTTCACCCAGTTACGCCGACTATTTTGATTCTTAACTACCTCATTTGTTTATACCACGCTCGCCCTACCTTCAAATTTAAGACTATAATAGACGCCCCTGTATGGGATACACTTCACCTGTTTATATCGACTGGCGGTATCTTGCACTGCAGCGACACGACGGGTGGACACTGGCATCTTGCACTGTGAGAACAATGGATAGAGAAGCGATATTGTCGAGAAAGCCGACGATGACTATGCAACAAGGACGCCATCGTGAGGAGCAAGCATAACTTTTTAGTTATTTGTGATATCGGAGTAAGTTCAAAATGGCGAATTTTAACCTGCTTATCTTGATGGCCATATTCCGAAGTGTCCGTGGATTAATGGGCACAGATCGGTTCAGTGTTTTGTCGGGACAAAAGTTTACTGCGAACTATTTCGTCCGCGACAGAATCAGCGGGAAGATAGAATGCGCTGAGTGGTGCAATCGTGTCGAGGAGTGCTATGCCGCTAACTTTTATGAAAGCTCATTGGATAATTCGAACGTTTGCGAACTGTTTTCGAATGTCAGATACAGTGATCTTAATAACGCCATCGGGACCAAAGCCTTGATAAAAGGTAAGTTTCTCACTATTTATATTGGTAACTTCTCAAGACTAATAATTATAGTCACACTTACATAACTCTTCACTGCCCTTTATTTTTTCACCTATTGCCAATAGCATAAAGTCACGGTGAACTAGAGAATAGCACAGAATGAAGAATATTTAGAATAGAAACAAAGCGGGGGAGATGTTTGTATTTATGATCCATGCGATTCAATATTCGGGTATTTTTTTACATTGAGTGTAGGATTTCTTTGTGCACACGAACGCTGTCGTTACTTGCGAAATATGAGTGAAAATATGAGTTTTTTTTTAAAATATTTTTGTTGGGCGAACCCATTTTTGTGTACACGTATATGCTGTGCAACTTAAAATATGGGGTGTGATATATAATTACAATAGTGGAGTTCCATTTCGGATTGGGACTGCATGATAGGGCTATTTCACACGCTTCCTATCATACCGTTCATGGACCTGGCATGGTGGTGTCAACCAGGCCCGGTGAACATATCACCTGTCGACCGTATGATGTAATCACCCCATTTCTGAGTCATAATATCAGGAAGTCCCCCAATATCGTACTCGTAGGTGAGTAACTCACGGCTGAGTGGTCAGCCTTCCCATTGAGCCCACAGCACACCCATCCTGGGTGGTAATCGGCCATGATAAATCCCTCGGTCACCGATGGGATTCGAACTCACGACCTCCCGGCTTTGAATCCTGCAGCTTAACCACTGCGCTACAGGGGCCGGTATGAGTGAATACGAGTGATATCGGTGCGACAATACAAGTTCATCAAAGGCGATAAGATAATATAAGATGAGAAAAATTTATTTAAAACGTCGATAAGAATAAAACAGACAACATTAGTGGCAAGCACTATTGAATCAACAAGATGGGGATGAAAGAGGGTTATGTACAATGTGAAAGTGTGATATACATGTAGATCTAGCTCAAAATAGCTTATTACATATCAAATACTGTACAGAAACAGTTAGCACATTTGCAAATGGGTTTCCAGTTCTTCAGTGATTCTTGAAAACATCTATATGATCAACGACTGCTGGGAAAAATCCACAAAAAAGGCGTTCCGAACCGAGGGACCTTCCGTAGAGGGGCGATATCATTTAACTATTTTTTGCAGTGTCACGGTCATTCAACATTCTAAAATTCGTGTATGTTCCGTTGATGCCAGAGAGCGCATCAGAGTTGAACTAAACAAACAAACAAACGTAAATGAGCTTGAGACGATCACGCACAGAACTTACGTGATTCCGTACATTATAAGTAGGCCTAGTTGTAATGCCATTGATTAATCCAGCTTATATTACAAATCGTGACTATCTCTCACAGTATGTTTGACTTATGGATAATTCTCAATGTCCACATGATCGTTTCACAAAGAACTCGAAGATAAGTTTATCTTCGAATTTTTTAATATTGTAACAGGTCGACATTAACTGTAAATGGCACGTAACACTCATGTCATTATCTGCATTTAGGTCTTTCTTTGTCTGTAAATGCTGTGCATATATATATGTTAGTGTACCGAACTTTCTGTAAAAACTTGTACGATCTTTAACGGTTTTAATACCGCCAATGCATAATTGCTGGCATAATATCTTCAGACCGAAACTGCACGAGAAAGGGATACTTTTGATTTAGCTGGTCACGCGTGGTTAAACTGAAAGCCTTTCGAGCTTATCTGACATGCACATTGAAAACAATGCAGTGAATTTCCCGTACATATCCAGATTATTAAGGCAAATTGATTTTCTTTATGGTACATGTCTTCAATCAAGAATGAAGGTAGGCCTATGTCTCCATGCAGAAACGAACATATCTATGTGGATTATATGGATGAGTGTCATTGTATTTGCTAATGGATCATAATCACCAATAGCTTAACTGGGGAGGCATATAACAAAAGAACCCAATTGCTACTGGGGTTAGTTTTTTTTCCCCCGGTTAGTAAACAAATTTCCACAAAATTTCTCACAGTTTCTATCCGTTAACGTATTCCGCTACAAACAGTGAGGTAACGAAGAGTCGAAATCTATACGTTGACCCCCTATTTTCTTTTCAGTTTTAGGATGCTCTAGATCATGTTGATACAGTTATTCATTTCACAAAACTTTTTAACTCCCTCCCCTCACTGTTTGGAGCTGACTACCTTAAAACTCTCACTGTATATTGCAGTAACGGATGGATGTCCGGCCACCAACCCCTGTCACAATGGTGGTTCCTGCTTTGACGAGATCAGCGGCTATAGATGCGAGTGTGCCACGGGTTACACGTCACACGACTGTAGCACAGGTCAGACTTGGATGTCTACATGTAAATGGGACATGTTTGGTAATATCTGCAATCGCCAGCTGGCAGCACTGTTTTTGGAGCAAATTTGACGTCATTATTATGTTTTTTTGTGTGGTGTTTTACCGCCATAGTTTACATCATTATCGATTACACATGATATCCGTTAGTGATTTGGCGCCCAAAAATACTCCAAGTACAATGCAGCCCCTTGTTGAATGAGCATATGACATGCCCCATTGGTTGTAACTGTTCGCTGAAAATTACACTTTGTTGCATAGACATATAACCCATGGACCGCCAACTCCAAAGTCTCGCACTGTTGTTCTTACCATGAAGCTTGTGTCCGCGAGACTTGAGCGAGAGGAGGTATGGTGAACTTCCGGTTTACTTGACCTTGTCAACAAGACTAGTTTCGAAATCGTTTTCACGCCAATGTTTTAAACCTGTGAACCTAATCAGATATTGGTGATGGATATCATCGAAGCATTAGAGGTAAATATGGATCCATGTTTATATGTTAAATAATGTGCACAGTATCATCGGCTCAGTCTCAACGCATTTCTATGTGTCGTGTGAGTGTGACCAGTCACTCAACTCACTAGTGTCAGTTTTATCTGGACTATACCGTGCTGTTTGTTTGCGAACCTGACAGTGACAGATATGACTGCGTAATCATTCATATACCTGGTGAAGGTAGTTAATATGATGCTGGGTTTTTATTAAGTGATTAGGCCCTATTATTGGTGCATCATCATCATGACAATGACAATGTTGAAACTTTCCAAATTTGACCTGGGTTATAATCGATATTTTGTCTTTCCAAATTAGACCTGCAGTACAGATTTGCTGGCCGAGTTCGAGGAAGTGGAAGTTCACCATCTACCCGCCAAAACTGTCACTAAATCAGTGAGTTATAAAACACCCAATGTATTGAGACATATAACTTTAAAACAGGACCTTTTCCAACCGTTCACTGTTTATAAAGCTTTAGCATTGTTTACCTTTATGAACAGTCAACAGTCAGAAAATGACTGTATTTATTTAAGGCTAGAGCCATGTTACATAAAAATAAAATAGATGAAATTGTTTATTGTTGTTTGTATTTTTCTATTCAGGTTCAGGAATGTGAAGAACAAGTGAAGAAGATTTTGATGGAGGTTGTAGATGGGTTCTGCTTCAAAGACCAGGCAAAGTTATTGTCTAGTGATCCAGCAAAGGGTATTTATAATTTTATGTACATATGTATATTTTGATGCAATAAGTGAAAATAAAATCAATTTTATGAGAGCAGATGCTAGTACATTATAAAGGCCTAGCACATCCATTTTATTGATAATATCCAGAGAATACATGTGATATTGTGCTGTTGACAACAGAATACACTCACAAGAGCAACATTGAAGACTTGTAAACATGATATTTCAGTCACCTGGCAAACTTGTCGCCTCACACATCAAGAAATGTACTTCGAGTTAAAACTAATGATCTGCCTCATATTACACCAACATGTCAATGTGATGTGAATTTGTACACATGAGCTTATGACAGTACATGTGAAAATACCAATATGAGAGCTATCATGCCTTTCATTGAACAATTCAGAACTCGAAAATGTAGCACGCTGCAGTTATAGTTATCTACTAATTCACAATAAGTCCACATATCATAATCCACAACATATATTTACACACACAAAAGCATAAATTGTTGATTACACTGCTATCGTTTTCTACCATTTTTGACAATAAGCAGACATACTCATTAATTATCACTCTCATACAATGTACATACATACATTCACATTCCGACAGCCTAAATATATATTGTGTATAACCATGAACATATTGACTACTATTTTTTAGTTTTGTATATTTTTTTATTTGCTTGACTTTCAGTTTCACAATTCAGCACTTTGCTGAAGGCCCAGCTGGAAAGCTGCGTGGTGATGAAGTCACAAGTGAAGGGGGTGAACAGGGAGGCCTCACAGACCCAGTTCTGCAAGTTGATGGCAAGTGGTATTCCTGAACTGACTGCTGTGTCTGGAGATCACAGGCTCACGACATGGATCTCCATGAGTGTGTTCGAGGACTTTTGTCGCACACCATCTGACTCATCGCTCTCTCCCTCTCCACCTGACTCATCCAGTGTCACTCTCTCCACGGAGGAGGCAGATGTCTCACATTACATCGGAGGTTTCGTGTGCTGCAAATTGAAAAAGCGAAGTAAATGTCAAAGTTACACAGATGCTATACAGACATTGATCAGTGACCAGCAGCCAGATCCGGAAACTCTTATAGCCGCCAAGTCAAGGGGAAGATTGACAAATCTGACTAAGGATGGACAGTGTATTTTTGTTGAATTAGAAACTTTGTTTCAAGTCATATTTCCGCCGTCAGTGCACCATGTACAGGTTACAGAGTACAAAATTGCATGCATTAACAACATCATCGTTCAAGATTGTTTTCACAGTGCCACAGATCACATCAGCAGCGAATCCAAGGATGAAGTTCTATCTGATATCATTTTGCTATATTTCAAAGTCAGAGTCAACCAAAAATGCAAAAAAATAATAGAGAATATAAGGAGCAAGAAGCGTACATCTAAACAGGAGAAGGCCTTGCGTAGCAAGTTGGCGAAATAAACAGTTGCCACTTTCAAATTGTTGTTTGTTTTGAAATTGTCATATCAATCATATTAAATATGTGTATGGATTGGTAAGTTATCGTGTACCAGTAAATATATTTGATTACACGTACTAGTAAATTTTATTCTGTGGTAATTTGGTTTCTGGATTCTAAAAGATACATATATGCCAAACCAATTTTGATGCACAATAAAAATAAATTCATACATATTTGACTACCTTCGAGTGTCGTCTGATCTTTGGCAAGGGTGTGTTATCGACTATGACCTTATTGGCAGAACGCTTGCCTCGTATATTGCCTTTGGGCATGATGGAAAGTGCCAAAGTCCTCTGTAGACGAAGTTTGTTTTCTTGATAGCTGTGGAATTATTTTATTTTGTTTCAAATACACGTGTTTATTGCAAAAACAACACATCTGATTCAAACATAAACCATCTGAATTTGTTTATTTCACGATAATATTCACCCGAAAGTCCACAAAGTTGGGTTTTCTGCACGAACGCCGAGACTGCGATGCCGACCAAAATGTTCCTCCAGTGGATCCTGGCAGAACCGATTTGTGAGAACCACTTTCACTCCAGATTGAAGCAAGTACCGGGTCGCTTCAATAACTGATTTCACTGTTGAAAGACAAACATATATGTGAGAGGACATCTTCAAAGTTTGGATTTTGGACACATTTTTTTTTCAAAACTAGAATACAGCTTACACAAATGCAAGTATTGATCTCAATTCATAGGCTACAATTGCAAGTGCACAATGTTACCAAACATAACTCACATGCAATGTGTGTGTTTCTGGAAACTACAATATTTTACTGCTAGGTTTGTCGTAAAACTAGATGCTCTTCGGTTGCCGAAGACCGAGTGGGTGTATCCCTTTATTGCCCCATCATCTCTGTCACCCGAAATACGTTCATACAGACAAAATGTAAAGTCCAGTGCATCAATGTTATATACATATACTTTTCACCTGTAGTTTTCAGGCCTTCATAAGTCTGATCAGTTAGGAACATTTTCTTCCTTTCTGCTGAAGTGAATCCCTCTCTTGCGTCGGTAGCTGCCCTCCAGTTTTCCAGGTACCCCAGGAAGTCCTCGGCCAGAAACTACCACACAGACAATTACATGCATTACGCTTTTGGAGTAAATACATTTCCAGTGAATGATAGCAGCAAATACATCATAAACATTGATTTCAAGGTTCATCAAGTGCCTTTCTATGAATACTTACCCTGAACCTGTCGTCATCAGTACTGGTGTATGGAGCCAAATATTTATTGTTCTTCCTGGTTCCCTCTTGCATTGACCTGCAATTTCAGAAATTCATACAATGTTCATGACAAAAAAAATAGGCCAAAAACGATAATCCATGTCAAAGTTGACACTGAAACAAAAATCACCTTGTGTTGAGACAGTCAAAAAACTTGTCCATCAGCAAAATAAACTTTGAAGTTTCTTTGCAATCATCTCCTCCAAAGGTTCGCATCACTGATCCTACAGAATTGCTCAGGACCTTAAAGAAAATTCTCAATTGAGCAGTGTGTACTTGTGTATTTGATTGATTTTTTAAACAATAAATAATTGTCATCTATTTTAGTGACAGCTATATATATATATATATATTCGTCAATTAGGCCTACATAAAAAAGTTAATGAATATATTCACTAGGCTACCTGCGCAGCAAGGTATACCCTCATGACAGACTGTGGGGTTAGGTACACATGTTCTGCAGTCAATTTTGTCCGGGTTATCTCCCTTGCGGCGTCTTGTTGATAAAGACGAACAACATGGGTCCACAGGATGTCTTGGTCGTTGTTCTATAAATAAATAAAAACCATACATTCAATGATAAATCAGTAGAATTAGGCCGGTACCAAAGAATATGACCAAACAGACTGAATCTGTTAATATTGTATTTCAAAACTATTTTACACACCCATAAGCGCTTAGTGTTTTTTCCGAAACCGGAACTGGACATATTGTTCCTCACTGTTTTCACCAAATGAGGAGCATCGCTGAAGAAGAAGATATTTCTTTCAGGGTCGAACAAGTTTGGCGTCTTGTATCCACTGACTCCATGTAGACGAATCAGTCGCTGGTTACAGCTAGCCTTGTCACTTGTTGAGGCAATGACCTAAATAATCAACAAAACCAATTTGGTGTATTATTTTAACTAAATAGTTAACATTTTCTTGACATAACATGAAGAACGCATAGATGTAGTCTGTTTATTGCCAGGAAAACTAACCTTCAAATCACAGACGCATTCTAGCAATCCAATGGCCCGCCACAATAATGTGAACATCTCGTCCGCTGTTGCAGTCCTTGTGGGAAAGTATCCAAGACTAGATTTGATGTTGGACGTAATCCCAACTGCCATGAATACCAGTGCATGAGTTGCTAGGTGGCCATCCTTGGAAGACTTGTCATTCCAACAAGAACTGTCGATGAATCCCACAAGTTCGCCAGTTGTGCGATCGTAGACGAGGTCAGATTTTATGGAAATCTCGTCGTGCATCAAGCACACCCATCGTTCCTCTGGATTAAGGTTCTCGGTCATCTTCTTCAACTCCAGGAAAACTTCAAGTTGGAAACCAGATGACGGGTGAAGGACATTGGTATAATCACGAAGGGTTGATTCAGTGGGCAGACGAATGACGCCTACTTGACGCAGAGATCTATAGGTGGACGGACTCTGGCTGTGCAGAAGGATGGCAAACCGCACCATCATCGGATGCCATCTCATACCTCCCGCTTTTCTTGAGAAAGCCTTCTTCTGTTCACTCCAGAACATCTCGATGAAAGAGTCCTTTTCAGTTTCTTCCATGATAGCACTTAATCTGTTGTGGGCAGTTTCAGATACTTCAACATGTTCCTGTTTCAGCTGAGAGCGAACCTCTTGGAGCTGCTTCACAGCACGTGCTTTCTCCAGCCTCTCAAGCTTCAAGGCATTAGCGATGCGAGTCCTCGACACCCTAGACAGCGGCGCATACGTCCTTAGGTCCTTCGCTTCTGAGGAAACACGTCGCAGATGTTTCTTCAAGACAAGTGTCTTACAGTAGGCACACTCAGAACAGAGTTCTCCAGTCTCTATACTCTCCAGACACGAGTGGGAGCGAATCGTGGTAGAGCACGTCATGCCGTTGGTACCTTTCTGATATGTGACATGAAGGAAGTACTTGGGCGAGTCAGCCTGACTGTTGTCCTCTGAACTGCTCCTCTGTGGTGGTGGTAGTTCTGCATACCGCTGCAGCTTGGGATCAGTGATTCCGGGACAGGGTATAAGCACAGGGACCTTCGGTTCATCGATGGTCTCCGGGACATGACGATCAACCTGTGACGAAGTAGGAAGTAAAAAAAAAAACTCCGTTCAGAAAAAATTACAAAATTCATCATGTCATGTCACCAATGTGCTTTCGTTATTATCAACTGCTGACGACACTGATGAGAAAATCCTCTTGGATTATACGCGCACATGTATTTTTGGAAAGATGAAAAAAATTGTGTAATGGCATTAAACAGCATTTGATCAATCACCTAAATGGAAACAAAATCACTGAAAGATAAACATCAACAAATTTTGTGGAACCTGTAACTCTGTAACTGAAATAAGTTAGGCGTTCTATAAGTTTAAGGACAAATGAAGTCCCCAACATTTTGAAAATAAAACAAACTTATGCATAGCACTCTAGGTGCTGTAGCTTACTGGACACAACAGACCAATACATGTAAATTTCATATCAGTAGACAATAAGGTAAAATCATAGTCTTCATTTAACAAAGTTATATCCATGTGCACACGCAACTCCTACAAAGGTACTAGATACCAAGGCCTAAAGATGCCTTGGAGGCATTACGATGTAGAGACTAATCTATAACATTTATAATAATATCATGAATATGCTTGCCACGAACGGCATCCGTTTTTGAGATACCTAACAAACGAACAAACTCAAAACACAATTTCGGGTCCGAGAAATTCGGGACCGTTTCCGAGATATCAACAAAAACCAAAAAACTTCCAGGTCAAATCCAAGTTCATCCTCAATACCCAGAAGACATGTTTGTCAAGGGCGACGAGTTCGAAAATAACGTCCGTTTCGCTGCACCATTTCCGAGATACTGGTATTGACGAAAATGAAAAATGCTGACTCAGCGAAAAAAATTATGGTCAAGGTCAAAGGTCATCCATAATACCCCTTAGACAAGTTTGTCTATAGCGACGAGTCTGAACATAAAGTTCATTTCGCTCTACGACGCACTGTTTATGAGATATGCAGGAAACATCAAAGATAACTTGGCGAAAACTCTCCCAACCTCTAGGTCGAAGGTCGTTTGATGGATTGATCTCAAAATCAATAGGGTTCTTTCCCAATATTCAATAGGGTTCTTCCCAGTTGGTATATGAACCTCCTCAAGCTCCATTTCATCCTCATGGACCTCACGAAGCTCGGACCCAGCCGAAGAGCAATAGGGTCCTTCCACATAATATGTAAACATTTGGCGAAGATACATGGAGGCAAACTAAAGTTATCGGTCGGAAACCAAAACGGCAGGAAAAAAAATTCTGCTAAAACCATAAAGGCATTTCTTCCGAATGCCTCAAAAAACTAAACTGACAATGAATCATCGGAACATAGATCGGGTAAACTGAAAACGTTCTGCCTATTTTTATCGTGCATGTCATGTACATGTCTTAAATGTACAGGGAAATTCACTGAACAGATTTTGAGCGACATTACTTTTGAACCAAAGTTCCATTAGGGTAAAAAAAGGAAGACACAGGGGCTTCGCAAACACAGACACATGTGTCAATCCATCCCAATAGCTCTAAAGTTTTCAGCAACATCAACCAACCAACAGCCAACATCAAACTTCCAATTCTTTATATAGTCTCACAGGAGGCTTCCTGGGTGGTGGTTTTGGTGTTTCAATAGATTTCTTTTCCATAAATCTAGTTGGTAGGCTACCAACAATCAACTGCCTGCGTCCACTTGGTTCTATTTTTACATTTGAACATTTTTAGGTAAATATGTAGCTTCAAGTTCATGAGATATATCTTCAAAACGCAGTGAATTTTCAATGAGCGCCATGCTTGAAATTTGATTCCACTATTTGGATACCCATACTGTCTGGCAGGATACTTACGAACAAGAAAACAAGAATCTTCAAAATGGCGTGAGCAAATGAAAGCTGATCCTGGCTTGAACCCTTTGTCACATCTCGCCACTTTCGCCACCATGGCAGTATGCCAGTCACGATCAGTCACTGTAGATGAAGAAAAAAATAATATAAAATAGGCATTTACAAGCATTACATCTTCGAACAAATTTTGATTTATGAATGAGTTCCACTTCACAGTTCATCTCAAACATTTGAAAATGTACTAACGTTTGTTTGGAATGCGATGAAATGACAGTCCACGACATCGCTTTTGTGTTGCACTGCAGCCGACCATGCAACAAAACTTAGTCATGTCTCGGACTTGCAGAATCCCCACACCTTATGAGGAAAAGATATAGTTTTAAAGAATATTTGTCATTGGTTTTATACATTACACACTCATCACGATATTAACCCTCAATAAAATAGGGACAAATGGTTCAACATCAAGTGTCAGCCCAAACCATGCTCAAGATCCACAACCAATTTAGGGGCAACCCTTGGGCTGATATTTATCTTTTATTCCAGCATGTGAGCCTGAATTGACAATAATCATGAATCTAAGGTCATCAGCTGGTCATACATTTAATATATAGAGCCGATGTGAAATGCCGTGCCACTGAGGTACGACCGTGCGACACTGCGAGTACTTACCATGAGTCTAGACCACACGATGATCTAGTCGGGCGAGTTGAATTGATTTTAAAAAAAAAAAGGTTACTAGTGTATGAAGAAGTTTTCGAATATACGCTAGACTATTTTAGAATTTGTTATTCACTACTTACCAGGATCTTCTATCGTTTAAACTGAAGAAATCTCTGTACACTACACTGTGTTGTGTCCGTTGACAAACTGTCAAAACAAGCGGAAGTTAGCGATACCTCTTCCCCCTCGCGCATGCGCGCCGCAAGCTAACCCCGCGAAATTCAAAGTTGGCGGTCCATGGGTTATATGTCTATGCTTTGTTGAAACCTGTTTGGATCATGATTTGGTGTCACTTGCAGCATCCCTATTACAGCATTTTGGTGTTTTATGAGAGCATTCGGGGTGGTTTCCGGAGAAGTTTCTTGGACTATTGGATTCCTATTTCGTTACTAATCAGGGACGAGTACAAGGTGCTTGGTTCCAGATTGTGTGTGTGTTTGTGCGCTGTAAGCCCCCTTTAGTAATTGAAGTAGTATGAATGTATATCATACTAAATGAAGAGAGTAGTGCATCCAGGGGAAGATCCAGGATTTAAGGGAGTGGACCAATGCGAGCTCGGCAAGCACCTCGCGGCCGGGGGTCTGGGGCCCGCTGAAAGGCCCCAGAAGACAGAGCCTTTTTCATGTTCTGTAGTAGCTTCCTGGCCTCTCCTGAGAAAAAATTTCACTCAAACTCACTAAAACCACCTTTTTTAATCAAGCAATTGTTATTAAATCCAAATTAGTTATTTTTTTCACCATCAATACCAAATAATGCCAATACCAAATTTATTATATCTCAAAGCATTTGGTGACAAAAGTGCATCAGAACTAATATTATATTCCCCATATATGTGCGCCATATCGCAATCAAGTATTTTGTCATTTCTGTACCGACACTACCCCCTAAATTTTCGATATCAATTTTGTGCGTGGGGTGGGGGGGGGGGGAGCGGGAGGAGTGGACAAGGCCCCCTTCCGTCCCCACCCTTTGGATCTGCCTTCGGCACTTATAGTAGCAGAAATACATGTATTTCTGATAGTAGTTACCTTTTTAATCATCAGTAGATACAAGAGAAGTAGCACCAATTTAAGTCAAATCCCTGGGCCAAAATTGGAACTAGCATGGGAACGGTCAATCATGCTGAATGAGAGGGTTCCTGTGGAAGAAAAAGGCAGAATCAGAACCCTTGGACACCCCCTCCCCCCAGATCCGCTCTTGTGGCCGACCATCGATGGGGATATAACGGGATATTTTATGCTTGAAACGGAATCTTTTGCTGTTGGATCAGTTGGGTTTAAGCCTGGAATTTCAGGTGAAAAGGGGGGTTCGATCAAACCCCCCGACCCCCCTCCCCTATCTACGCCCACGATTTATTCATATCAGCTCTTTAACTTAGATATTATATTTATATTATCTATAATAAATCCAGGGCCTATTTCTCTCCCTCTTTCTTTCTCCCCCTCTCTCTCTCTCCCTCTCTCCCTCTCTCTCATTTTAGGGGGGGGGGGACGCGCGCCGGGTGCGCCTCCCCTGGATCCGCCTATGTGAGCGTTAATTTAGAAGCAGTCTGATTCACAATAACAATTCTTACTTTAATATACTGAAACTCATGATGAAGCTAATGAATGCACTCTAGAAATTCGGCATTATGATAATTTGCAAATTTACACTCTCAAACAGAAAGCGATTATTCCACTCCAATCAAAACGATACAAAAGCTATACCGCCAATTTAAAATATTAACATATTTATATACTCCAAACATACACGAACATCTGAAATATTTTTGGTATAGACATTGACGACTGTGCTGCGGCCCCGTGTGCAAACGGCGGGGCGTGCGTTGATGAAGTGAACAGCTACTCGTGCAACTGTGCTACAGGATTCATGGGCGAGAATTGCAACAGCGGTATGTATCCTCCCTTCATCATTGTCTCAGGCGTTCTGGGACAAACCATTATACATAGGAAAGTCTGGTAAACATATGTTGTTCTATGACCATTTTGATTTGCAATTGAACTAAGTATATGGGATCAAGATTTTAGGAGTTCATGTTGATTCTGAAATCGTTCTTTGGAATATGATATGGAACCAGTTCCTTAGAAATGATAATTGTATTTTCTATTGTGATTCCTTTACAGTGGATTACTGTGCTAGCCAGCCCAGTGACATATGCCAGAACGGTGGCGCCTGTGTCTCGGGTCCCAGTGCCTACAGCTGCGACTGTACTAGTGACTGTGTGGGAGATAACTGCGAGTGCTGTTCTGTATCGGGCATCCCAGGACGCTATGAGACCGTGACACTCAACGGGCAGAACGTAGAGGTCTTCGTGGAAACCAACGGTGGCTACGACTGGATTGTAAGAAGTAGTTTAATTGCGATTGTTTAATCAGATATTAGGGGGTCGTTTACTCAATTCCTCTGGTATATAGTAGAAAACAACTATATTTTGCACACTGTCTGTTTCTGCTGGTCTAAATGTGGGTTTGCATATAAATGTTTGTTCTGGATTTATTTATATTTCAAAGGCGTTATTATAGGTTTCCTATTGTCACCATCAAAATCCTATACTGAGGTAAATGGTTTAAGTGTACACTGGTCACCAAAAACGATACTTGATGTTCATGGTTTGTTAATGTTTGTTCAGTCGTATGCTATGTATAACATATTAAAACCTATTACCATGAACACCACACAATTTCTTATGACTATGGGAATAAAAATAAAGCATGACCAAACATTTGGGAAGATACACAAAGAATCTCGGATATCTTATGCTTTATCACAATTCTTTTTCTTCGTACAAACTGCAATGCCCATATGCCTAGCTATAAAGGAAAAGAGCTATTTGTCCTTGGAATCCATTGTGACTAACCGGTCAGGGTGACACGGGAGTGCTTTATACTTTGTTTACATATTTCCATATCGCGGCAGGTTCATCTGATAGAAATGTCGCATTAGGTGATCCATTGAAATAATGAAATATGATCACAAGTCATTCACAGACTTCTGGAGAACTCTCACAATACACCAGATTGTATACCTCAAAGAAAGACTTCAGAATCTCTTGTTGCACAGGTCGATATTTCCAAGGAAGTCAAAGATTCACTTTTACTTTTTGATCATTTTTTCTGTGGATGCTTGTGTTTGGTTGCACGTAGGTTCTGATGAGACGGCATGACGGCTCGGTGGACTTCACTGACAAAAACTGGGCCGAGTACAAGAATGGCTTCGGTTGCATATTCTCCGAGTTTTGGCTTGGTGAGTTCTCCATAGAAATGCATGTACATTTATTGCCTAAATTTGGTGATTTGTATTAATGTTTATTCCTTAATTTAGTAGATAATGGATAGGTATAGAGAATTATTACATGAATTCCAGGGGTATCCAAAAATTTAAGAGAAATTGAATTCACAAAGTGAGCCTACAATGAGATATCAATTGGCTAGCTGGGTCTACGATAAGCGCAAATTATTGAGTATACGTCCAAGGTAGAAATTCCGAAAGTTTAAAATTGGCCCTTGTACAGAGCAGGCCATGGGACGGGCACTCGCCCAGAAGATCACGTGGGGTGCCACGAGAGCGTGGGGTGTGACAAGTGGCCGAAGAAACGGATGTTCAGTTTGGTTTGTCCACGTGTTCCATGCGTGATTGCATGTATCTTTTCATTATTTTCAGGAAATGAATACGTGTACCAGCTCACCAACAATGGAAGTACATGGGGGTTACGATTTGACCTCGGATCGTTTGCCGGGGCGTCCAAGAGTGCGTCTTATTCGACCTTCTCACTCGGCGCGGAGTCTACCAAGTACCGGGCATATGTCGGCGCTTACACATCATCCGGGAGCAGCGCAGCGGGTGAGTTTCCGAGATATCTGTTGTTTTTTATCGACTTTCCTCATTGATCACCACTTTTGATATTGTTTGTTACAAATATTACCGGCTGCACAAACAAGAAACAACGCGTTATACATATATGGCTTTTGTATTAGTACATACAGTTCCTGGACTGTTCGATATATGATGTGCATCAAACGAAAACATCAAACAATACATGGCCGATACTTGATAGGTAACGCAAGAAATATGATGTTACTTGAGAATTAGAGAAACCTCTCCGGAGACGATGGCTTATTAAGTAAATAAGTAAGTAAATCGTTATTTAACGTCGGTGGGAAATGGAACATAAAACATTATCCGAAGCAACACATAAACATAGAAACTCTGATATCACTTTGTTTGTATTATTAAGCTTGAGGTCACAAAAGGTCCGAGGAACAGGATGATCCACTTTGATGTATTTTGACAATTCAGTTTTCCACAAAAACGCCGAACCGGAAATGAAAAACCACTCTTCTTTCGGACGCAAGCTCCGGGTCCTTGAGTACAAGTTGGCAGTCCATCTCTTCTCTATGTCTGTGATTCAACAAAATGTTAAAATATGTCTCTCGAGTGATCTTCGTGACGTAAGCATGCATGTGCAGCAAGTGTGCTATGAGGACCAAAGAAAACGTGGTGTCACAAATCTATACCCATCTGACAAATTATGACCATATACTGGAATATTTGAGAACTAATCGATATGAATTATATCAGCTAGTTTTTAGCCAATTCCTACTCCAGTGCTACAACAATCCCGTTCAGCGAAAAGAAAATGGGTATAGTAAAAATAATATAAACATCTAAATACTTAAGTTTAGAGGTTATTTTCTCAAGTCAATATTTTTTTGGTCTGTGATTGGGTAGTTGTGTACTTGTCAATCACCTTTTTTTCATGGCGATCGTTTGGAAATTATTGTCGTTGTTTTATAAGGTACAATAATAAATAATTATTATTAATAATGAGGATTATTATTATGATTGTTTTAATAAGTTTTTGTGTAGTTGTGCTCGGATTCTGCCCAGGTAAAATGCCCCTGATGACGCCATTGTCATTAGAAATATTTGGTCGGGCTTTGAAGTGGAATAATCGTTTCTGAAATTCGTTATCACTCAATTGGCTAGCATATATTAGATGCTATAGCACCGTTACAACCACCAAAATACGTCCGCATGACCCTGCAGTGGAGTTTGAACATACCGTAAAAACGCACGATGTGAACGAATTGTTTACATCTGCGCTAGCATAAACGAAGACACGAATTTCCCTATATTGTCGTTATTTGCAACACAATGGAATCAAACTGAATATTTTGGGTTCCATCACTATCATATACCATACATACACAAGTTTCAAATGATAGGGTTGTGTATTCTCCTATATTTTCAACTATTTTCGTTAATTTTGCATCACTGCATGAGAACCGTTTCGTGCGAAATGATTTTTAAAATCCGATTCTCAATGTCAAATTTGGACTAATTCGTGTGCGCATTGGAACTTTTGCATTGCACAGTTGCTTGAAGGACAGCTACTGATCCTTTTCAAGCAGAAAACCTAAAACCGATTATTCCACTTTAATTATTTCCATTCAAAAAGTGTTTGACGATAGATTTGTTGTTGTCATCACCAAAATCCTGTGAGCTATACCATGATAATATATGTTTATTGGTTTGTTCACTTTCTCCCTAACTGATTTCCAGGCGATTCTTTCTCGATTGACAACAACAACATGTTCACGACTCGTGATGATGACAACGACGACTACGCAGGTAATTACGCGTTGGAGGAAGGCGGCGCCTGGTGGTACGAGACGGCTAGTCGGGCTAAACTGACAGGGTTCTACGGGCAAAACGCGGGATCCTTCAAGGTTGTCTACTGGGCAGACTGGCTGGGCTACCATACAGGGCTGCAATACGCCGATATGAAGATACGGGTTACTTGAATGCTGTATGACGTCATCGTCATTAGTTGTTCGACGTCATTGCGTTCTTCGATCACCAGTACTTTGTTGCAATGCAAGTACAATGAGGTTCCTGTTTGCCACCAGGATCGCCACCATGTAATTCGGGTATAGATAAACCATAGAAACAGTCTACTGTGCCATATACATACAAAAACGTAAAAATGTTGCATTAAAATGTTGTCATGTTTGTTCTTGCATAATGCAGACAATGAACATGACGTTTTTGTACTTTTTGGGCATAATAGACTGTTTCATAGCCCCAAAAGCACATGGCATCAGCAGGTACCCCATTGAGTTAATAAACATTGTCAGTTATTTCTATACATGATAATTATCGTCATTGAAAACTGCAAATCCATTATGCGGAGTGGAGTTATTATCAATATTGGGTAATTCCACAGGATTTTTTGACAATGTAATATATAATCAGGTGTACAGTATAAACAACTACATTTAACACACTGTCTGCCCCTGATGATGCCAGTGTGTCTTTGGATAAACTATTTGGTCGGGCTTTGTTTCTATTGCAAAATGTTGTATTTTACGTTTGTTATCATCATCATCAAAATTTGACTGTATTGGTGGTGATAGATTGATACTTACATTACATACACGTGCCAAAAAAGCAGTAGACACCATATGTCATGATATTATAGAGAATAATCTTTTATCTTCTGATACTGGATATTTTATCCTCATGTGTATAGAGTGGAATTGTATTGGACATGTTACAAATAAATTTGACAACTTTGTTGTAGCAGCATTTTTTAAAAATCATATTTATCATGTAGGGGAGACTGGGGTCATTTGTAACACGGGTCAATTGTAACATATTATTTCTAAGTAAAATTCAGGGTTTTTCATGACGTCATAATCGATAAGCATGCGTAGTTTTATTATAGCATTATCCTGATGTAGACAATTCTCCACCAGGTCAGCACGCATTATGTCAATTTTAATTTTTGAGAATATCGCCATTGTGACTAAATATTTTTTCCAGCAAAGAATATCATATTTGCTCATCACGTCAATTGTAGTGTACATCAATGCAAGTTTTCAAACAGTGATGTCCCACCTGGGGTATTGTATGGCGAACAAAAGGGAAACCAGTTCCCAGTATAATTTATGTCATGTGGAGTTATATGTAGAAATTTGAGTTGGGGTCAATTGTAACTGTGACGGTATAGCGGAGTTCTTCGGGCGGCTATTACGCCCACTGATCGAATAGTTCGATGTATGTTGTGCGTTGACACACCAACAAGAAGTCCGACGTAGATTTCAACAATATCCGAGTTTATTGGATGATTTAGTCCGATGTACGATCACGGTCACTCACACAATCGTAATCCCCACAATAGTCCGAGGTATTAAATAGTCCGATATGAATTTGATAACTTCTAATGACAATACTTGGCGTAGTACCTCTCAATCCAACTTCTCAATACAAAAGCCTAGAATCAAGTGTGGGAAAGCGCGGGGCTAAGTCTATGATGTGTGTGGGTTTTCCCGCGTAATGTGGCAGGTGTTCATGTAAATGGCGGGAAAGTGATGTCATGTCTGTGTGGGCGGAGTCATGTGTCTGGAAATGTGGTGATTGGAGGGAATGTTGGAAGTGATAGCGTGAGCGGTGTTGTTTACATGTAGGTGCGGTGCGAGGACGGTGCGTGCCCGGTGACGTAAGGTAAGTAAGTATGAAGTCATGTGATGAATCTGTGCCGTGTATGTCGAGTGGGAGAATGTGTCAGGGACGGGTTTCGGGCCATAACAGTCATAAATATTCTACATAACATGTACACGAAACGTCATATCTACAAAAAACAAGGCCAAAGACATGTTCAGAAAGCACATTTAAACACATTCCTACACATATATAGATCCTATATGCACACATCCCACATACATAAACATATATGAATAGGACTACACAAAGTTTGTGAAAAGACGATGTATCACAGCATTGAAAGAAATGTATAATAATAACATTAATAGGCCCTGTACTACAATTTATGATAGATGCACGGGGAGATATATATCTCATTCCAACAACACACATGTGCCAACTAATCACATTAGAGATAAAAATGTACATTTTTTTTCATGAGTTATTTACATTTATTTCTTTCACCTTTGTTTGCTCTTGTTCTACGAAACATCACCTATCCTCTGAACCTGAATGTAAAATTTGTTACAATTGACCCCAGTCTCCCCTATTAGCTATACATGGGTCTGAACTTCTATTTCTGTTGCAGCTGCGTACACAACATAATCTGCTTGGAAAGAACAAATTTTACTGTAGTGAACGGTAAAGTGGGGTGAAGTATCCTGTTGCCTGAATATTTGCATGAGACGTGCTGTTACACTGCATCATTGATGTAAGGTGTTGAAGCACCTGTCATTTTGCAATTTTGTCAGCAGTGTATATGTAACTGGATTACGATATTGCTATTGATATACTCCATGTGTTTCTCAACACGTTTACTTAGGTTTCGGCTTGTAGTTCAGCGAAGCGGATGGTATCGCCATCATGATATAACTTTACATGTGGATCAGAGGGACATTTTTGCAGATCAACTCCCTGGCTCCTGTTTGGATGATATAGCCAATAATAGGTTTTCGTTAAAATATGTTATCTGCTGGTCATCAAATATTGTCTATGTTTGGATGATTTACATAAGGATCACGTGTTAGGAATTGGAACCACCCATTCATGTGAAATGGTTCGAAACAAATGACAAGCCTTTCACCCCATTGCACCCTATTTGTATTTGTACACATGGATTGCGTCATGGACAATGCAGAATGACTGCACCCAGCTGTCGTGGCAATTGTCGCAACAATGCGAATTTTGGGGATGTTTCGGAAACGAAGGTTATTGAGTGGATTAGTTGCCGTACATGCAACAGCGTAGAGCAATGTGTTGGGCAGTAAATCTTACCAACCCATAACCCATTGTACAAACTGGGGAAAACTATCAGAAAATACCGAACTTTTTAAAATATATGAATCTCAGGCAATATGTAAACCTATGTGATTTCCCCTTAAACCAGAGTATAGAATAATTGCTAGAATCCTGATCGAACGACTATGATTGGTGATGCCAAATAGGTTTCATCCCAACTTGTGTCTCGTGTAATCACGAATCGAGATATTGGGAGATAAGACCAGGCCGTCAGATCGACAATATTGATTGTCTCCAGCTATGTTAAGGCACATGGTATCAATGAGTAAATCGACCTATTCAATTGTAGATACATGTTACAATATAATTGAACCCAAAATTATAAAATGAGTAATTTTTGGAAAAAAAGAAGCAGTTAAGTAAGTTATTTAGGTATCGTCAGCTGTTTCATTATAAATTGCTGGTTATTATTGCCATCCCATATCATAACGGTGACCATATTCTCTCATAATGTTATAGCTTCTTGTTCAGACTGGATATTTTACAGAATAAGCCAACAGAAATATGTGGCCATATCGATGTTGCAGAAAGTTAAAGTTTCTTGTTCAAACCGGATATTTTATTGAATAAACCAACAGATAAATTTATGTGGCCATAAGGCCATCGATGTTGCACATTGTAAACGCAAAAACAACATATTCTATAATTGTTGTTTGATGTAATTATTTCGCTTTTGATTTATTTTTTTTATACTTGTGTTAGGTTGTTTGGCAGTATGCTAATTCTATCAGATACACAGAAAAAGAGAACTATATTTCACACACTGTCTGTCCCGGATGACGCCAGTGTGGCTTTGGCTGTAAACATTTTGGCCGGGCTTTGTTTTTAATCTTTAAAATTTTGTACTTTAGCTTTGCTATTGTCATCATCAAAATCTGGGTTATTCGTGGTAATAGGTTGATACCTACATTTCTGATAAGATTGTTAGGAAGGATTGTACCACAAGTTCGACACGGATAGATAGGGAAGCTTATTGAGGACATTTACTTTTTTTTTTATTCATGAGTTAACTTTTTTTCTGAAGACTGAATTACTCCCTGGTAAAAAAACAGAGATATACTGGGGAATAAATATTTAAAACCCGGAATTAAATATTAAAACCTGGAATTAAGTATTAAAACCTGGAATTAAATGTTCGCATCGGGAAATAAATATTTAAACCTGGAAATAAATGCCCAAACCCGGAATTAAATATTCAAGCCCCGAATTAAGAATTCAAACCGGGAAATAAATATTCAATTAAATATTCAATCGAAGTAAATGTTCGAACCCGGAATTAATTATTTAATCATGTAATTGAATTTTAAAAACCAGTATTAAGTATTAAAACCGGGAAATAATTGATAAAGCCCAGAGACATTTAATTCTAGGTTCTAATATTTAATTCCCGGTTTTAATATTTATTTCCCGGTTTTAAATGTTTAATTTTGGGTTCTAATATTCATTTCCCGGTTTGAATATTTAATTCCGGGTTTGAATATTCAATTTCAGGTATTAAATATTCAAACTATTATATTCAGTTTGTATTATGTTATAATGTGTATTATATTATGTTATAATGTGTATTATGTTTGTTATTGGAATCATCAAAATCTGACTATTGGTGGTAATAGATTGATTCTTACATTCACATTGTAAACAGCTTCAAATATTTATTTCCAGGTTCATATATTTATTTCCCGGTTTTATCATTTAATTCCAGGTTTAAATATTTAATTCCCGGTTTGAAATATTAATATCCAGTTGCAAAATTGAGTAATTAATTCTACAGAAAAAAAGTTACGTCCTAAATTTCCAAAAAATGAATGTCCCTGTTTCATTATGAATTGCTGGTTATTATTGCCTTCCCATATCATAAAGGTGACCATATTATCTCATAATGTTATAGCTTCTTGTTCAGACCGGATATTTTACAGAATAAGCCAACAGAAATATGTGGCCATATCGATGTTGCACAAAGTTAAAGTTTCTTGTTCAAACCGGATATTTTATTGAATAAACCAACAGATAAATTTATGTGGCCATAAGGCCATCGATGTTGCACATTGTAAACGCAAAAACAACATATTCTACAATTGTTGTTATATGTAATTATTTCGCTTTTGATTTATTTTTTTTATACTTGTTTTAGGTTGTTGGGCAGTATGCTAATTCTATCAGATACACAGAAAAAAAGAACTATATTTCACACACTGTCTGTCCCTGATGACGCCAGTGTGGTTTCAGATGTAAACATTTTGGCCGGGCTTTGTTTTTAATCTTTAAAATTTTGTACTTTAGCTTTGCTATTGTCATCATCAAAATCTGGGTTATTCGTGGTAATAGGTTGATACCTACATTTCTGATAAGATTGTTAGGAAGGATTGTACCACAAGTTCGACACGGATAGATAGGGAAGCTTATTGAGGACATTTACTTTTTTTTTATTCATGAGTTAACTTTTTTTCTGAAGACTGAATTACTCCCTGGTAAAAAAACAGAGATACTGGGGAATAAATATTTAAAACCCGGAATTAAATATTAAAACCTGGAATTAAGTATTAAAACCTGGAAATAAATGTTCGCATCGGGAAATAAATATTTAAACCTGGAAATAAATGCCCAAACCCGGAATTAAATATTCAAGCCCGGAATTAAGAATTAAAACCGGGAAATGAATATTCAATTAAATATTCAATGGAATTAAATGTTCAAACTCGGAATTGAGTATTTAATCATGTAATTAAATTTTAAAAACCAGTATTAAGTATTAAAACCGGGAAATAATTGATAAAGCCCAGAGACATTTATTTCCAGGTTCTAATATTTAATTCCCGGTTTTAATATTTATTTCCCGGTTTTAAATGTTTAATTCCGGGTTCTAATATTCATTTCCCGGTTTGAATATTTAATTCCGGGTTTGAGTATTCAATTTCAGATATTAAATATTCAAACTATTATATTCACATTGTAAACGGCTTCGAATATTTATTTCCAGGTTTATATATTTATTTCCCGGTTTTATCATTTAATTCCAGGTTAAAATATTTAATTCCCGGTTTGAAATATTAATATCCAGTTGCAAAATTGAGTAATTAATTCTACAGAAAAAAAGTTACGTCCTAAATTTCCAAAAAATGAATGTCCCTTATAAGCTTCTCACCATAGATAATGAATTCAACGCTTTTTTTTAGAAATGAGCTATTTATTGCATCTTGGCTAAAATAATATATAACGAGTAACCTTTATGAATAATGTATTCACAACAAAAATAACAAAACTATCTGACTGACCGATTTAATGCGGCCAATTTTAGTACTTTAAAATATTACAACTATGGTCCTACGTTTCGGATAATATAGCTTTATTATTATAGCACATACAAAATTTACTTGATTCTATGATATGTTTACAAATATAAAACAGCAACATATGATGGCCATATGATCGTACTAGCTCGTAGTCCTATAACTAGTAAGTAAAGGCATAGTATTGTGTTCATACTGGCCGGTACTGTCATGAGTTCGCTCTGTTTCGCGTTATAATTATTAACGTTCTGAAATTCATTTTTGGAAGAAAAAAAAAATTATTAATAAACTGGCAAGAGAGGCTTGTGAAACAAAGGTCTTTTAATTGTTAATTCGCTGTATCTTAAACACACACAAGTCTGTTCATGTCTGTGATGTGCGCTACTGCGGTATTCACTCGTAGTGTTACATTATATACCACTGTAAGATCACCATTACAGGTGAGAATTCGTCGGTCTTGCAAATATGGCCTTTGCGATGTACACGAAGCTAACAAAATGATTCTGACAACTACGACATCGAACGAATTTAGCATCAAAGACAACTGAAAAACACGGGGAAGAATAAGAAAAAAAAGAAACCGAAAAATATATTTAATTTTCATATTCCTCTTGTCCAGCCAGCCACAAAAGTCCATTAAAATTTGGTGACGATCGGTCGAGAACCTACAGCGCTGACAGGTTAGAGAGTCCGCTGCCCTTGCGATAGAAGACGAAGGTCAACGCGTTGTGACCGTCCTGCACGCCCTGGCCCACGAAACCCTGGAGGTCACCCTTCCACACGATCTTCAGCTTCATGTCCCCCTTAGGCCCCGACATCTGGAACTCGAGGTCACGTCCGGCTTCCCTAGGCGTCTCGGGCAGCTCAAAGGAGACATTGCTCAGCGGGAAACGCAGGGCAATCTTCTTGTCCTCGACTACGCAGCTGCCCAGGATGGGCAGGGACTGGGCGGCCATCGGCATGGACATGTACATGGCGGCAATACCCTCGTACTTCGTCATCTTGTCTGATTTTGGAAGTGGTTGGTGCTCTGAAATGAGTAAATAAATATATGGTGTTTACCAAACTATTACACGTTCATCATGACCATAGACGACACAATAATGCATAGAATCAGCCCAATCATAAACATGGGTTATTTCGAATTATACACACACGTTATGATAACAAAGTGTAGTACTGTTGTGTCATGACAAACAAGGCTGATGGTTGAGGCTCTATATATACCATGAAACTTCTAACAAAAGCAGGCCTCTAATAGACGCATGGCCTGGAAGGCAAGTGAAATCAATAAACGCGCCTGCGTTTATTAGAAGTTTTACGGTAACGTTGGTTTTAGTTTTATTGCATACCAGGCGTCACAGTGTACATATTTGTATATTTTACTCAACATCGCTTGGTGTAGCATTTGTTTGCTCCTACGGTCGACAGTGTAACTAAAAGAACAAAACCTCCGAATATAAAAATGAAACCTGTTCAGGAGTTGCTACACTTCAGAGTACACTCATTTGAAAGCGTGAAACAAACGGTATTATATCCAGTCTGGCGTCTTTCCATAACTACAAAATCGCTGTAACATGGTATACAGCTATGTTTATATGACATTTGTTCCCTTTTGTTGTGTCTGTCTGTGCAACAAACTTCTTTTCGTGAAGTTTTCATGAAGATGAACATCCAACAGTCGAGGTTGTGTGCCATGTACTACTGGTAGGTTACAGATGCAGTGCTTTTGGCCACTGTTATTGTACCTGACAATGTTAGTCTCATTCATCAAACGGAGAAAGTTTAATCAAATAAACTCCTGTGTATAATCATGATAAAAACATACATATCTTGGAATATATGTAACTTTTTTTCTGTTAGAAATTAGAATCGAAATTATATTGGACATCACCCGCATCTTATCGACATACACGAGCAAGAAATATGAACCGAAACACGGATACTGAAGATTAATAAAATTTGATGGTGACCATTATTTTTGGTGATTGCACTACGTGCAGACAAAAATCGAACATTTCCGGTTCGAACATATTCTTTTGAATATATACATGAACATCGTTGCATATGGAACACAACTCGTTGTATTTATCGAACGGGTCGTGAATACTACCGTACAACGTACCGAATGAGCCATTTTTCCATCATCTTGGACTTGCAGTTTCACTCTGTCATCATGACTGAGGAATTAAGACCCAACAAGATCTGACCTGCCCCGGCTTAATCGAGATTTCTCAGATTTACGAGGCAATATCACAAGCAGTTTGATTCTGCCTGCTGGGAGTACACGAATCTGGTCTCGATAGAGATATTACAATTCATTTGCCAGGGTTGTCCCATGTGTGGAATCTTCGAGATTTGAGAGAAGAATTCAATCGAAAAAACAGTGAAAGGATACAACGAAAGTGCTGGAAATTTGACACCTGAACTCACGAATCTTGGGGAAGAGTTTCTTTCGGGTGTGTCTGCAATATTTTTTCTTCTACCGAGCAAAGAATAAGTAGGTTTCGATGATGCCGTCAAAATATGCCACCGGTGAAACTTTTTTTTTCTCCGAGTAATTATTCTTCCTACGTGTAAAAGTACGGTAATTACGTAGAAGTCCTATTTTGTGATACAACATCTGGAGATAGCCTACTTTTTGCATGTCTGTGCACTGACATGCTATGTATGAATAGGTAGATCAGTAAAACTTTAAGCATTTAGTGATATATATGTAACTCTCCGTATAAGAGTTACAACTAGGGACCCATAAATAGCACAGTGCAGACATGTATTACTGACAGCACTTGTTTGATATTGCCTGCGAGAAATACATCGATATAATACAAATAATTTCGAGAGAAACCTGGTTCCAAATCCAATAATATCATACACATGAACGTATGAATGGATGAAGGTAAACATACTCTACACTATGCACTGTGCAGGTGAAACTCGATGTTAGCAGAACAAATCATGTAATACTTTATCAACCTTTGATTATCTGAGTTACATGTAGATCATGATGATGATTTCTGGGATTTCTATCCAGACACACTCGATTAAGACCGGGTCATTAGCCGTTTCATTCTGTTTGCATTGCGATTGACATTAAAATTCATTCAGTACTGATTCAGTATTCCGATTGATGGACTATCGCAAGACATAACCAATTTAATCGCAACATGGTAATTCTTATAATGTATCATACTCATTATGAACTGTGCTTGTTCAACATACAAAATGTTGAAAGCTGAGGTGTCTAGGCAATATCCCATCCATGTCTGGGGGAATTGGCAAGAACTTCTACTAAAAGCTTGCCAGGTTATTTACCTCTCTACTGTGCAAAACCTTCAAGGCAATAGCAATTGCACCAGTGATCAACGAATTGCTAGCAGATAAGTATATTTTGTCTGGTTTGGTGTTAACTTTTTACATAAACGTTGAAATCGTTCCAGCGAGTACACTTCACAGAAGTCTGGGCAGGCAGATTTTCAGAACATGACCTAAATTCAATCATCCTCATTGAACTAGGACAATAAATTTATATTAGACCATATTTAAACCATATGAAATGAACAATATTTCGATGCTAATGTTTTCGCAGTGTAATATTAATTTCAGCCATTCATTTCATGAACATAAATGTTTGCCCTACGTCATACGTACAAAAACCTGACCGATATCACAAATTCCACTAACCTTTCAATGAAGATATTGTGTTCGACTTGTTCCAATTATGTTCAACGTATATCAAAGCTGTTAAATATAAAGTCCATGTAGAGCGGATAAATTATATGTATGTTCTAGTCATATGTCTGCTTGGTATGCATAAAGCAATTTTTGGAGATACCAGATGTGAAAAATGCTGCCCCAAATAGACATACCCATGTGCTCATTCACATATATACAATTATGTCACCGTGGGGGAAAAAATTCACTGTCTCATGACAGTAACAATTGTTGCACCAACAATACGCCTATATGACTAGGACAAGATAAGGAATCGCTTTACTGTTGTCAATTAGTCTCGCGTAACGCCCATGTTAGTTCCGACAACTATAGAGAGATAACAGCTGCACAACACAAACATATCCCCCTATACCCATTAAGTTGTTTTCACATGGTATTTTACTGTTATAGTAGATATCTGTCAAAAAAGTGTGATGAACGATTGTTGTTGAATGTCATCCACATAGGGTGTTACGAAATGTACACATGTTATTTTCCCCCACTATCATCTCACATATTGTTGATATGGTCAAATATTTCAATATCTCACTCAGAATATTGTATATGATCCAGCATGAGCCATATACTTGTGATAATGTGTAGTTTTATCTAAGCCGTGGATTATTATATCATAATAACCGCCATTTTAAATGCCCGCCTACTATTTTATCGTATTCCCTTGCTCTAATGAGGCACTAAGAACGATGCATTCCTCTGAAAATGATCTTTCTGATAAATTCGTGCGCTTTGTGTATTAGGCCTATCAATGCCAGGGTAAAATTATGCGCTGCTTTATGAATACTGATTCGACGGTACACTGTGGGAGTTCCGGGATATTCATTCGTGTTTTATGGCGCGATGACATATCTTTATTCCCCTTAGCGCACCGTGCTTTTTTTCATGGTGTTACTATTATGCTAAGTTACTATTATACTTGATGATTGAAGTGCATGCGACTGGGATATTCATAACGCCAAGCAATAACCAATGAATAAATAATGAATATATGTGTTATCCAAGAACCAATCAGATGAATAATGAGAAATAAACTCGATTTATTTCAATCAATAGACACATAAACAAACACCTCTTGACACTGAAATAAGGCGTCCATATATTTGTATGTACAATTTATGCAAATGTCCATTTTCAAGGATATTTGGTACCAGTATTTCAATTATTTGTGATACAATATAAACATACCAAATCTAGATTCGTTGGATAAACATACGTTCCAAATATGCTGAATTCTTTGTGTATTTACAAGCGAATCCCTACAGATTACACAAGTTAAATGCCACCAGTTACAAATTGCGAATTTTAATACTTTTGTCAGTTGTGATAACATAGTGTATTTGTCTAAAATGTAGGACGGTCATGGACAGTTGTTCAAGCAATGTTTGTACCAACAAACATGGCACCATCTACATAATGGAGAGCCGCCCCTGCATGCCAAACATTCCATACTGCTATGATCTAGTAACTCTTCCAGCTATTAGGGAATCGGCTCGATATACAGTCTATTATATAATGCTATTAGGTGAATGGAGTATTCACCAGTATTCTCATATCCGTCTTTACTGCGATTTCGATTTATCTCTACAAAATACCGGCGATTTTAGCATTAAGGGACAGCAAAGCAGAATATTCTGCATATTCAATCAGCAGCGTCCAATTTATTTCAGCGTCTTTAAGCAAACAAACTTGTGGATGGACTAACAAACTTGTTCAAGACTGTAGTTAATCATCGCCTGTCAGCAGATGTGGTGAGATGTTACCTGTAGAGCTAAGTATCCCAGTCTTGTACACATGCATTGTATTGAATACCTCTGCCCAGCCTCGGTTAACAACTGCCAGCGTATGCCAAACGGGACTCAGAGAGAGAGAGAGGGAACACGAACGTTTGACAAGGGAACATCAAAACACGAATTAGTTTTTGAATAGTTTTCCCCACGGTGAACATTCTGAAAGAGCAAACAAAGTCTACAATAAAATGTTCATCTTTAACTACAATTCCATTCAACTTTCGAACTGTGTAGTCAAGTTCTAGTGCACATTGTTTTTGAAAGGATGCTAATTAATAAAGTGGAACTGATATGTGACGATATGTGAGCTGGTTTATGTTGACTATATCATGATAACATGTATATCAAAAAGCAAACTTGTCGAAAACATTCTGATAATTATCACTACATATATGCCACTATCGAGATATGCCCCATCATTCCTTTTCAGCTTATCCAGGGAATCTTGACATTTGAGCTGATATTAGCAGAACCAACACCAAAGTTTTTTTTTCACGCGGCTAGCCGTTGGGCATCTCTGACCACAGGTCTGTAATGAATCAAGAGATGGTATAGAAAAGTGGTCAACAGCCAGGTTCACCACTGGACATAGATTATGCTGACGAGTTGGCTTGGAATTCGACCTTTGCAAAGAAGAGTATTCGGAAAGGAAAACCGACCATCTGTGTCCGATAAATGAACGAAGCCAATGTGACTGACAAACATAGGAAATGTATACGGTCTACACTGCAAAAACCTCGGGTTACAACCAGATAGACAGTAGACACCAAAATGTGAAACCAAGTTAACTCTTGATACTTCATTCTGGTGAAAAGGGTAGGATTAAGGGTCAAATTGCATGGGGATCTTTCCGTATGCATTTACATGTACACATCTCGTCCCTAATTATAGACATGATGCCTGTGGATATATATTAACGCTATATTGGTTCAAATGTCCGTTCGTTAAATGAACCTGGTTAAACAGACATCAGCTCGTGTTGCATAACCCTGCAGTTTTGAGAGTACACTTCTTCCTGGTTGAAAGTCTAACATCCCCACACTCCCGAACTCTGCAGATTTACTATCAACATTACAGCTTGGTTGCAAACGTGGATTGCCCATCTTACAACACACTAAGACTGGCAGGATTGAACGGCAAGAGCAGGGAAACGTAGTGTTTCCCGAAATACCCTCAAACATAACATCCCTGACGGGAGAAATATTTGACCCCCAACTCGGCGCGTACATTGTCTGCAGACGCCCATGCAGCAGACCGGCTGAGCTGCTCCTATGATTGTTTTGCAATGCCTCGTGTGATGGAACTGAAAGTAGGCCGAAAAAACTTAACAGTTTGTCTCACATCAGTGTGTATTGCCATTGCACTCTACAGACAATATGTATAGTCAAAGATAGTTTTGATTGCATTGTGAAATGCATGAAGTTATATTTGAGTTCCAGCACACAACGTGCTTCGGTTTTGTTAATTGCCCATTGGAAAATTTATGCATTTTACTACTAGCTGTTTTCATGTAGGAAATAGAGAGAAAAATACATATTTGGATCAAATATATCTTTGAACACACGATAAGGTAATGTCTATCAACTTCCTGATAGACTGAGATCGAATCATAAGCATTTGTTTTGTTTGGCCTTTGCTCATGAAAACAAGACGATGACTATCTACCAGCTGTCTGCCCTAGCTGTCTTGTATTGTGCGGGGCGGAGGGGGCATGGTATAACGGGACAAGTCCGATAGATCAGAGAACGCCAGAATATCTGTGCAAAGTTAAACCGGATATAAATCCTGACGGAAGTACTTAGTTTTCTCCCTGGGAGGAATTTTTCCTGCCTTCCCCTGGAGAGTTGCACTTGTGGGTGACGTTTTCCTGCCGTGAGGGTAGTTTTGCCTGATAATGGTGCCATGGTGGTGATGAATCATGATTTTATGTGCGAATATGTGATGTTCACCGTCTAGTACATTCAATATTATTTCATATCTGAAATGAATTGGACTCTGGAAATCTAGACCCCATTTATGAATAAACCGCGAAACGTAAAACAATACATTTCACATAAAATACTATAGTTTAGATAATTATCACCATACTATTATTTCATATCTGAAATAAATTGGAAATCTAGACCCCATTTATGGATAAACCCCGAACGTAAAACAATACATTCCACATAAAATACCACAGTATAGGTAATTATCATCATGCTACATCTGTTCTTCTCGTCTAAAATTTGCATGAATATGTATAAATGTAAATGGGCGTGGTATATATCGAGGTGAATAATTGAAAAAAAAAAACGATCTTGCGAGGGGCCCAGAAACGACTTAGTGCAAAATAAAAGCACGTATAGGCATTATTTGGCTCACTAGTATTTAATCCACAATAACGTTTTTCGGCATAGTTCGACCAATCAGAACACGGGTGGAATGTGGGTGATTGTTAGGGTGGAATACGGGATTTTATTCATATTTTATGATATATATATAATAAATAGAAAATATAAAAGATATCACTGCTGAACAGCGTTGTACTCTCGGTAATGCAGAGTCATTCCTGTGCAAATAATTATGATCAATAACGTGTATGTGTAGTTATGTGGCTACAAACTTAGCAATGTCGGAAACAGAATATGGCAATAAATATATTCACCCCAGGGGAAATGAAAGACCGAATAAAACCACACACCGAATCCATGGCAACAGAAGGAATTGATGAGAGTCAGGCGAAAGCCCGTTCCGATTTTTAACACCCGACGGCTCAAAGAACAGAACTGCCGTATCGAAGGCAACCTCTGCATAGAAAGAGGAAATAATTTTTTATATGGTTATAAAAGTTACCGCATCCGTTTAACCCCGGTGAATTAGTACACCCTGAACAGACCTGGAAGAACAGTCAGTCATTTTTACACCTTACAAGTAGACTAGCTGGTCATTATCATTGCAAAATAGTTCTTTTACAGTCGACTTGACTAAGAATAGCATATTACGTCTGGCTTACATAACTTTTTACCCGCGCAAGTGCCGTATAATCGACAGAAACAAACATCTGTTTTCTTTTATTTTTGCATCTGTTCTTTTTGCAATTATGAATCACTCTCAGTTTTTTTTCTCGACGTTTCCTCTGCCCACCGTATATACACATTGAATTATACTAATATGGAGCCGAACATGCCCTGAAATTTCTAGCATTGCAACACTAATTAGGAATGTAGCTTAAATACGCTGCTAAATTAGTGTACTTTCATTATCACAATTCACTATCACCCACATGAATCCCGTATTCACTCATCAGTTTTATCATATATATGCATAGCCCGTCGTTAGGTCTACATTTGATCGAAGATCACTTCCATATATTATTTATTGCATTCCTTCTTACCAGATGTGAAGATGAAAGATAAGACCATTCCATAATATTCGAACGTGATGCTATATATGCAATGTACATATGGACGTGAGAGCATCGCTTGCAGAACGATCAAGTGATTTTTGTCGTGGACGAATTATTTGTTTTCATGTCGCCGCCGGGAAGCAGCCTTATTACTCTGAATCACTCCGCAAACATGGATCCGCCAGGGATTGGATGAAATATTACTTGGTTAGGCGGAGTGGACAATCGTGCGAAAATAAGAAAACTGGTCAATTTTATGTGTCCATACTCAACGTTTGTCCAAAGGAAAATCATTCATCACACACAAAGCTCTCGTTTTATTGGGAGCATTGTCTGGCTTTCCTCTCGCTTGTGCAAAACTGAATTGATTGTTTCGTTCGACTACAGTGATAGAACGAACTATTGTTTTTAGAATCATCAATCAAACGATACTGTCTTTGCAAGCCGTTTGCAACCATCAGTTCTACAATCTCATTGATTGCAAGTATTATTTGTAACTATTTGCAAATAAAGACAACATGGCTTGGTTTTTAATGAGAGATGCATCCATCACAATTATTTAATGAAAACTTAAAATGCAAGAATTCAATTAATTCAAGAATCTCACAGCAATTCTAGAAGACCCCAAAGCAATATTTACCATAATTACGATAATTACAAGTTAATTTAGAATGTGTTTCGAGTATGACATAATTAGACGCTCTCGATGTTTTCACCAATAATACAGTATAATAATTACTGGACATCTCGACATTGGGCGTCACCGGCTAATATGTAGTGTAATATTCGTCTGATTCTCCGTGAATTCAACTTGCCAGTACACATATTGCAAATAGTGGCACTGCAACATAAACCAATTTGGAAAACTCGAATGTTCCAGGGCCAAAAAAAGTAAATTGTTTTCAATCTTATCTATCAGGTTGTGTGCGATGTGTTGCAAAGATATGTGTACAATCGACACGAGCTGGGGTGGCGTGGGAAGTAGCCTGGAATAGCCATAGCTTATCTCAACTCAGCATCCTCCCTTCTCCTACCGAACAATCACTCCTACAAGACGAGAGTTTCTCGGTATCTATGTTTACTTGCAGTTAACAACTCGACAAGGGTTCGATATTACGGCCGTATACCTTTCACTCGCTCGATGGAATGTGCAATGTGTTTGAAACTATTGCACACTATTGAAAATCGCCGAGGAGGTATTTTCTCACCGAATTTGAATGTGTCTGCATGCCAAATACTCCAATATTAGCAGACGTTTTTATCCGTTAGATCCTCTATCGGTGCAGATGTTATCAGGATAACTTGGAACTGACTCATCCCATGGGAGAGTACGCTCACATTCCAGCGGATCTACCTACAACTCCTGCCATTGCCCCTTAAACATTTCCAAAAAACACTGGAATACTACTAGTATTGTATTCTTCACACTAAAATCTGAGACAACTGGGACATTGCGCAAGGTTCAGTTGTTGTACCAAAATTTATAGCAATACACCCTAATTAAAAGGATTTAAGCATACGTTTCACTTACCTTCAATGGAAGGAGGAATGATCCCACGAAGCAGGGAGACTAAGACCGGCTGCCGGACGCGAGCAGATGGAACACAACGATGGAGTGATGGTCGGGATGGATGCGAGGAATCTAGCAGACGATATCCGCTATAAAAGCCCGCCAAAGCTCACGAGCTCATACCTGGTTTCCATAGCGAGCACGTGCCTTCGCTTCCTGCAAAGGCTGCGTTCAACCAATCAGGTGCCTGGATCGGGTCAGGATACAAGTATTGGATCGTCTGCTTTGGCCAGTTCATGGGGGGGGGGGGGGGGGGAGGCTGTAGAGGGGCCAGAGGGTTTGTAGATTGAGGAAGTGGAAAAAGTATTGACCGAAAACCAGTATTTATTGATGACATGTGCGAGAGAGAGAGAGAGAGGCTGATCTTTCAACACATCCCTCTAATTCACCCATTGCCAAACGTTTATGACATCCGTGTTGGATGCCCGATCCTCTGAGTTATACAGAACTATTTCACGTATACATAACCAGTCGTTCGGTTGCATTCTTGCATATGTCATATTTTGCTACCGAATTGTCATAGTAGGCCTAAAAGTCGAGATGAGCACATTTTTCCCTACTCATTCGAAATAATACAATGGCACAAATGGTACAATCAAATGGTGCAAACTGCTACAAAAGTCTCGATTTATATTCATCAATTTTGGAGAGTAACTGCTACATACCACGTACATAGAGTACATCATAAAATCATATGCTACAAATATACAAATAATTATGCAACACATTTGTGGTATGCTACATTATAACATCCCGGTGGTCTACCTTGTTCTAATATCGCGTCAATTAGCCAAAGTAACCAAAATGTCGTGAATAATAAGTACTTGCACGGTGTAGTGTTGAAATATCTAGGGTTGCGTAGACATGTTTAAGGAAGGCCAATTAGGTCGGTGGAAGCCACGGGAGGTATATTCGTAAATAATACACATACATCTAGAATATACAAATGTATATGATAGCAAACTGTTGACAAAATACGTCTTAAATTGACTAGTAGGGTATTCATTGTAGACGTAGCGAAATTGGACGTTCAAGGTCTACATTATACACCGCAATCTGCAGGTACAAATCTTGCAGAAGTAGCTATCTTTCGAAAATGACGATGGAAACATCATGTTTCCATCGTGGTTGGAATTTTTTCCTTTTGAAAAAAGAAATTGACTTGAATAGAACGAAAATGGCTAAATACATTTGGGAGAACAGTTCCGTCAATATTCTTCATTTGTGGATCCTGCTGAACAATTTTCAAGACTTATGAATGCCGAACATGTTCACCTACAATCGACGGATTGAACGTTGGCTACAATCCTGACGATAGCAATACATTTCGTACTTGTATATTACCGTAATGTGTTGGACGTTGGAGAATCATAACGGCCTAGCTCCAACTTAGATGCTGATGCAGGAGGCCCCACGTCAGCACAGAAGAATCTGCATTAGCAATATTGACGATGTGAATCATTCACCAGTAATGATTGGGGTTTTGAAAAGAGTGATTTCTACAACTTGAATACTGGTTTGTGAGTGCTGGTACACGACGTTTTTCGCAAGGAACGGGATGAACAAATTAATAAATTTTACATTTCCGTTACATTTCAAGCTACAATTATGCTATATTCACATAGGCCCGTAGAAAAAATAGTTATGAATCAAATTTATAAGGGGTTATTCGAGTGGAGAGATGTCACTCGGTGTATGATATAAATGTAGGCTACTAAAAGTGGTGTATGTACAGCATTTTAAATTGGCCGCTAAGCGTCGACCGGCAACTCAAGAGCAACCAAACTTAGACAAAAGTCCAAACAAGGCCTCCATTTGAAAATGTTAGCCACAAAGAAAAAAAACGTTCGTTCGCCATCTGAAATATCCGATTTGACTTTCCTAGATTTCTGAATATTAAATCCAACGACACCATTCAATGCGACATTAATGATTTCTCATCTGAATGTGCGAATATTCAGCTTTATCTTGAAGTAATCTAGTTTACGCTATATACATCTTCTATCATGAAAAAAAGGTGGAGGAAAAATTACAATACGTCAATGGGGGAAATGCACTAATTGTTTGACTGGGATTGGCTCAAAATACATACCGGTTTATGGTAGTAACTGGCATGTCATAGGTCCGGTAACCTAATATACACCTGTTTGGTTTCATATTCAGAGTGATTCACATAACTTGCATGTTCGTCATTCCAGGGAACGAGCCCATGAATTTCTCTTGTCTTGAATGATCCCAATCCACGAAAAATTCACATTTTGACCACAAGTCAACCATGCATCCAGTATCGACGTGGATGATGTGGTCCCGTGATTAATAACGGTATAATTATTATTAAATTTTATATAGCCCTTGAAAGCGGACTATATGCCTTGGTTGCAGTGCATTTCCAACCTGGAGAGATTTGACATATTTTCCCAACAAAACTAGTATCAAATTTTCATATCCGATGGGAAGGTACTTATGTAACAGTCATGCACATGTTTAGTTTTGGAGTTTCAAATAGATTTCAAAAGTTGTTTGGCAGCTGTGCACTGATTCAATCAGTGTATAGTACAAACAACTATAATGAAACACGGCCTGCCCCTGATGATGTCAGTGTAGCTATTGAAATGAATGTTTCGTCTGAGTGTTTCTCTCCAAAACGTGTTCAATGTCGAGATGGTATTGACCCCATCAAAATATTTTTTTATCGGTAATAGGTTCATATACCATGTTTCATGGGTTCAAATGTGGATGTAGACCATGAGCCCATAGGGTCCACCGTGCATCCCCAGGACTCTCTGCGAGGGGTGTCATTTTGTTCAGGGGACCCTTGTGCTCCAGAATCCACTTGTTAACACTTGATATCCAATGACATGGTCATATTGAATATCAAGAATATTACGCTATTGTTTGCATGAAAATTTTTTGTTTGTTGTTAGGAGTAGTTACAAGCACGAAGCGACCATCAATTGCCACAGTGTTGGTAACATTCAGCTAATTTACGCAATGACCAGCGTTCGATCACCAGAGTCGTGTTACTCAGTCAAAGTCGTTCACAAGGTAACGTGTTCCATCATCTTCTCTCTCATCTGAATTCCATAGTGTGTGTTCACCCAAAAATTACAATAATCAGATGCACTCTCCATGCATATATTTTGTTTGGTAAAATGCTATGGAATGTTGTTCGTAAACCAAAGCATGCACGTTAATGAATTCCATCATAGCTTTATGGAATGACAGCATTTTGTTTTGACGTCTAGGATCTCCAATTTATATGCAGTGTTTTTTCACTGATTGCTTGTGGGTAGACTTGTTCTTTACTGATTGTTTGTGGTTAAAATTTTAGCGACTTTGTGAAGGGTAAACTTCGAGGACGTACCTTGACAAAAGGGGTGTTATGTTGTGGATTTTGCCGTTAACTAAAACCTCCGTCACTAAAACCTCCTGAAGGCTCGGCTTGGATTCGGTGACTTGTGCTGAGAAAAATCATGATCGCACTCGAAATAATGCCATATGCATATATTTTGTGGCCAGCGGAAATATGTTGGGATGGGAAAGTTTGTGTGATTAATAGCCTTGATTTAATTGATTAAATTGCTCATTTTTCTCCATATAGTACACACAGAAGAACATATGAATAGATCAATGATTTTAATTTTGCCCATTGTTTTGGATCAAATTGATAGTTCATGGCGTCTATTTTGGTGCGAAAACCATATTTTTCATCACGTTCTACGTCTTGTACTTTATGGGTGGTCATCGCCTAGGAATTTTTATTTTCAGACAAATCATACCGTTGTGCGTGTTTTTGTCAGTGACTCCGCGAACTCTGATAAACTATTTTTGAAAATTTGTTTGTCATTGCTCTATGTCCGTCCAAAAAACTATATCATGTTTTTACGGCGATTTATTATGATAATTAGCAATATAGATAACTGAAAGTGCGTAATAGATAACAAGGTACACTTTATCACGATGGTGCTGTTTGCGATAATACTTACACAACAATAAGTTTATTGTGTTCGGCCTGTTACTGCATCAAAGTGAAACAGCGGACGCGACAATCTATGACTTGCTTGCTAAATTTTCTGAGTTGAGTGTTGACATGATTTCTGAGTTCAACACATGAGGAATGTGGCGCCCATGCAGCGCACTCTACTAATACGACTCATCCACTGAATGAATATTTAATTGACCTCACGACGGAGTATGAGTTGAGTAGTTTGTCGGACGATATTACTAATGTTGGGCAATATTTATCGGAGGTGTACGCTTCACAGAAAAGGTGTCCAACCATGACCGTCGTAATGTCAATCCGTCTGACACATTTTAAATCTTCATTAAATTCGGGAAAAAGAGTATCGGCCCAAGTGTCATATCCTGCGCTTTCTTCTATATTCAATAAGGATTTGAAAGGCGCGAGACGGATTAAATGGTATGCTTTCAGCGGACGAGTAGTATTAAGGCGCAGTGTATGATACTTGGGCCAGAGTGGGCCTGCGGTACGTGGACCAGGAATGTCATATCGCTAATTCGCTTGCGTAGAGTCGCAGTCACTGTAACGCACACAATGTAGTCCGCTCATGTGTCCCGACCGTTGCATCAAGTGAGACAATTATTGACCATGTATGCCGCATGCTTTTACCGACAGATTTGTTACATATGCTAAGTTCGTTTGTAAAAAAATCGTTTAATACTTCATATTCATGGATGGCATCATAAAAGTAAGTTTCGGTTGGTGATCTATATCATGTCGCTCCAAAGTTCACCACAAGGCATGTAAATGAATGGAAAATTTACCTTGAATTCTACCCTCTTATCTATCAGCGGGGCACAGTTGTCCGTTGCCTGCGTATTCGAAAAAAGTCACTTTACTCTCACAATCTTCATTGGCTGGGTTGCAGCACCTATGTTTGGACAAATTGGTGTTTATATGACGAAATTATGAATCAGTAGAAAATTAAAGATATATCAAATCCTAGGACATGCTCAACCTTAATATTGATGTAGGCGTATAGATCTATATCATTCCGTTTAAAAAAAATATGCACGGCAACATGTGGTAGTATATTATTTATCCTTTTATTTCAATGGACACTGCCTGAGAAACAATACAATCAGTTACATTGTACTTATCAACAAAGCAGAGTTGTATGCTCAAGCTGACTCACTCAACGCACTAATTATGTGTTACATTATGGTTTGCCCTGTTGTCAGCCAAATCACACCCTAGTCCTGCACAGCTGGTCATTACAGTGTGAATGTCGTCTGCTGCGACATTTTGTGAGTCGTTTGGCTATTTTATTTATAATAGCAGACGACATATCTAAATGTGGTGTGCGCGCGCAGTCGCACCGCCCCGCACCCCTGTGTTTATGATTTACCTGAGTGTCGTCTGCCCACGGCAAGGTATGCGTGACGAAGGGGACTCTGCCAGCACCGATCGATGGACTTTTCGTTGTCCTCCCGTCGTTTTCAGCGGGTGCCTCGGAAGCCTTCACAGTATAAAACATGGCGGATGTACGCGAGGCAGGGTTCAACCAATATCCCCATAGCAACAGCAAAAACATGTCCTTTCTTGGTGGAATGAGTGGTATCTCGAAAGACGCGCTCAGTCGCGGTTTCGTCAACCGAATTGTTGGTATGGGAGTCAGAATGAAAGGCAGTTCGCGTTTTCTTTTGTTTTGTGTGACCGCTGCATTGACGTTCTACGTCGTGAAACTGAATATACCGGGAGTTGACGTGGGTTTGGATGTGATTCCAGTACAACGGGACATGGACTATGTAAATAAAGGCAGTGGCAATATTACACACCATTCGGGGACACAAGCGATCCTACAACGTGACACAGGTGAGTTTGGCATTCCGTATTCATCCAACCCATCTGTCCATCATTTGACAATGGTCACGAATGACCGTATGGGCGATTTTTGTGCAATCTGCATTTATATGTATGTATGTATGTATGTATGTATGTATGTATGTTGATCACAATGACAGGCATATCTATGTGAAAGTTTTATTGATGTTCCAAAAAAGTGAACACTCTCTCCCTCGTCAATATGGCCACTCATTATAAAACAAAATATTCTGTTAGACATATATCCATTCGCAATATACATTAATAATAATAATGGCGAACTACGTAAACCCCTGATCTTTTCTGTAATGAATCCTATTGTATAGGGCTATGCCAGTATCATGCACGTAAATACCCTGTTCTGGTCTGCCAACTAGAGCGTACGTGGCAACTGCACCGAAATGACAAACCCGTATAATATGGGTGTTCTACGGAAGCCCAGATAGGACATTTTCCCCATAAGTTAAATACTCACTGGTCTCTTATCAACCAACTATTATCGCCTCGGCGAACTGTTATCTCGCCTCAGCCAATTGTTATCTCGCCTCGGCGAACTGTTATCTTGCCTCGGCCAATTGCTTTCTCGCCTCGGCGAACTGTTATCTCGCTTCGGCGAACTGTTATCTGCGAACTGTGGTTGCCAAATATCGGGGCAAATGTCCTATCTCGGCATCGTAATATTCCGCTTAGATGTTACGCCCTTTAAGTCAATTTGTGAGCCCCGCCATTGAGTGATAAAGGCCTGTATTTTATAGCGCTGTAAATCCAAATTTATTGATACACATAAAGAGGACCATTCGATGTATCATCATATCCTACCCCTCAATATCGCATCTTATCTTTACACGGGCCCGTATTCAAGTACTATATAAATATATGTTTTATATATCCTTAACAAACACACCCATTTAAAAGCACGTGTCTGACATTCAACTCGTACAAGATGTTGGTGTATTTATCATGCACCCCCCCTCCCGCCCGCCCATATAAATTAAAAATTAGAAGTTCAAAACAATTTATAATGTTTGAACATATGTCGACATGATGATTATTCAGAGTACAAAAACAAAACGATCCATTGTTCGGATACCTTTATTCTTGTCCATTGTTTTTGTACCTGTATTTTACGACCTGGAAATTTATTTACGAATACTGGTATTCAATAATATTACCGACTGTGTGCCCCATATACATGTAGCTAAAACAAAATAATTATTTGAAAAGCAATAATAATATTGTTACAGAAAATATAGCTTTATGATATAATACCGACAGCTGACATTTAATGTTTTGAGTTCCTTCGAATCGCATCATAATCATCTTAATTTTACAGACAAATATGAAATTAATATCTTTTTGTGCATGTTCAGAACATTGTCGGTGAATCATATGCTCACCTATACACGTATATAGTAGAGTTATATGGTGTTGAAGTATGTCGCGCATTACTGACATCTGCTTATCGGACACAGTATAATGTACATATTTCAGCCATATACCTGATTCGACAGGTAAACACGTAGCTGTGATATCTGTTATCATCAATGTTTGATGGTATCACCTTACTGTGCAAGCGATGTATTGAATAGTCAATACAGTGCTTGCACAGTAAGGCATCACCCAGCGCATCTGCGGAATATTTTGACGATAACACCTAGATAAAACGTCTGAACAAACCCATCCATTGCATAATTTATGTCTTGTAGCCTACAGTGCGGAAATGAGTATGGAACACGATGGAGTGTCGCGAAACCGATCAATAGAATCCGTCACGCTTGTCATTAAAATTCTATACAGTATAGTGCATTAATGATTATTATAGACAACCAACAAAAATCGACATAGACATGCACATGAAGACAGACGATGTATATTTGGTGGTATCGATCGACCACAATAGACGGAAACTATTTGATAATCTTACTCTCTTGAACATTTCGTTCGATATTGTGATTTAGTATTTTATACCTAATCTTATCGTAACGTATTGATTTATTTTTTAAAATATTTCTTTTTGCTTTTCAAATTTCTTGTATAGTTTTCATCACAGACATATTCCAACATTTTTATATCCCTTTTCGCCTTTTCTTTCGAATCAATAAAAAACAACTTTTTTGCTCACACATATCGGCTTTTGGTCGATAGTTTAAGGTTCGGCACACACTCCATACTGTCACATTAGGGCCTAAAACAACATATCTGCAAGAGAAAACTGATTTTAAAAGCTCACAAATCATACATGTTAATCGATAGATTGATCCAGAATCCCCAACGTCCAATGTATTGAGAAGCCCTGCACTATTTGTTATTTCAGGTGGAAATTTCAAATTGACAGATTTTCATTTATTTCAAGCGGAAATATGACAGCTTTTTCCGTGCAATTCCAACATATGTTACAATTGACATTCAGAATCTGGTGTACAAGTTAAACATGTATGTGACCACCAGGCGATTAATTCTGCTACGAATTAAACATCTGCACATGATTAACGGCTAAAGTCAGCGCCTTACAATATGCAGAATTTTCCAGAACTGAGGAGATAGAGGATGTTGAGGGGTATGATGTCGGACAGCTCAAGACAACGTTGTTGTACTACAAGAGAATGCAGGGCAATGGTGAAGATATGTCAATTCATCCAACATAGCAGTACCAATATCATAGTTCCATGTTCCATTATGTTCATGTGTAAAGATTGCCAATGAAGATATCTATATTATTGTTCTCTGTTTGTGATATAAAATGTATCCCAAGCATGTTTGTGAGTAACGTGTAATTCATAAGTGTATGAATAAATTCGAATAACAATGTGTTCTTATTTGCTTTCCATCTCAATGAGATGCTGTTATCATTTTAAATTGATATTATATAGCTAGAATAACACCAAAAATGGAATCTACATACCAAAATACCCTTGAAAGTAAGTATCACACATCTTTATAGCACAATTAGTTACGAACTTGAATTTTCGGGGTGTTTTTAGCAGGCATCTTGGGTTTATGTTAATTAACAAAACTAACCAAATCAAGCTCCATTTGTTCAAGGATTTATTGGGATTGCAAATCAGTAAAAGTCTCTATCAGAAATATCCAAGCAAGATCCACAATTGAGACCATAGGGGTGTCAAGTGGGCTATGTTCGAGAGATATCTAAATGAATATGTAGCGTGTACCATGTGTGCAGGTGTACATGCATCGAAAGAAATAGCTTGATTGTATTTATTTTGGTCTAAATGGATTCCCTGTATATGAAAACCTAGGTATAGACCCCAAAATGAACATCCTAGGTTGACTGAGTCCGAAGTTATGGACATTTTAGTGAAAAACTGTCTAAATTTGGCGGCCATGTTGGATTTATGGACATATTCATGTTATAAGTATTTATTTAACCACTGTTTTCTCATGTACAATGTATCAGGCCCCTATAATAAGCAGCAAAAGGTAACAAAGATTTTATTTTGTAGACCTATGCAGCCTAACGTGAAGCAATCTCAAAATTCGAGATTTCGCGGGGCGGCCATTTTGAAAAATGGCCCGAAAACCAATTTTTGCAATGGATGCGCAACCGGAGACATATGTAATGTTTTTTAGTATTAAAAAACCTTGAGAAAAAAGTTGGTTTTGGAGGATCATGGGGGGGTGCAAAGGGACCCCCCGTACATGCCCGACTAATTGAACCGTCCAAAGTGTCCCATTATGCGTTAATATGCGTTAATATGGCCGCTTGAAGGAGGTGGTGTGAATTCTGTGTGGGCATAAAATCGAAAATTTGGAATAGAAACATGTAAAACCGGGAGTCGAACATTTGCTGGGATATGTGTGATGGACCCCAGATTTGGATGGGACATGCTACTGCCTGGTTTGGACCACAACTTTCGTGATATCAACATTTGTGATAAGTATCCAATTATCATATACAACACACATATATACTGACTTTTGTCATGGCTGAGTGAACACTGACCACTGCCTTTTGGTGTGCGTTCCTTGTGTGCTTTGAAGTTCGCCCGTGTGTGAGTTCTTTGTGTGCTTCGACATTCGTCACGGTTGTTGACAAGGAACCCAGTTACACATACACTGTGGTTGGGAACAATTACCATTGCTTGTATGCACTGTGCTTTCTTATGTCGTCGAAACGCCTCTTATCGTCGGACAGTAGTATTGATGGTATTGACAGATCTCCTGTTATCCAGCTGTCGCCCAAAAGATCCAAAATGAATACGATTAATAGTGATAATACCGACCTGTCTATGAGCACATCCGCATCACGTAGTGTCTCTGATAAACTGGACGCTCTGATGACACAAATGACCGCCCTCCGTGCCTCTGTTGACAAAAACACAGATGAACTACGTGTCGTCGCCTCAGGATTAAATAATAAAGTTGACGATCTGAAACAAACAATCGATGTTTTGACTGATGAGAATAGCAAACTTAAAATTGATTGCGACGCTCAAAAGATCATAAATCGCAATTTAAATGACCGTCTTATCAAAGTTGAGAGCTACCAGCGACGAGATTGCTTACTCCTTTGTGGCATTCCTGAGAACAAGAAGGAAGATTGTTGGGAACGCATCGCTGATGTACTCAAAACCCTGGACATCCCCTACAACAGCCGTATGTTTCTCCGTGTCCACCGCTCCGGGAGATACCGCAAAAATCGTATCAGGCCAATCATAGCCAAATTTCATCATTTTCTTGACAAAGAACTGGTGTATTCCAAACGCAAAAATCTCCCTCCTGACATGTATATCAAATGTTGTTATCCTGAGGAGATCGGTAGGCATCGGCGTGTCCTCCAGGCTATTGCTGAGCATGCGCAATCTATCCAGCAATACAAGGGCAATGCATATCTGTCGAACGACAAGCTGATAGTTGATGGTCAGCAGTACAGAGTAGGCTCCCTGGAAACTCTTCCGGATGACCTGAAAGTGCCAACGGGTTCGGTCACTGATGGCAAAACCACTCTATTCTACGGCCTCCAATGTCCGTTATCCAATTTTTACCCAACATCTTTCACTCACGATGGTTTGTCGTTCAACAGTGTGGAGCAGTGCTTCTACTACAACAAATGTGTTCATTATAAATCACCGTCTGTCGCTCGCGAAATCTTGGCGACATCAGACCCTGTAAAGCAAAAAGAACTTGGTAAGAAAGTGAACTCCGACGATGATAGCTGGAATAAAGCAGACTTTAGTTCTGAAATCATGATGACGGCGCTACGAGCAAAATTCACACAGTCTGGATATCTCCGCTCTGTTTTGTTGAACACATGCCATCAAACCTTAGCAGAGGCGAACCCCTATGACTCTGTCTGGGGCATTGGTATGGATACGAAGGAGAAGACGGTCTTCAATTCCCTCTCTTGGCCCGGTAGTAATCGGCTCGGTCAGTTCCTCATGAAGTTGCGCGATGAACTGAGAGATAATATGTGACTGTAAGGTGCATCTTGAATCCAATCACAATATGTACTTGTGACATTATTGACCATGATACCGTGTTTCGTCTGTTAATTGCGATGTTTGTCTGGCACTGTTGATCGTGTTTGTACCACCGATTCACAATCGATTTCGTTGCAAACCGAATTCGTCTTGATGTATATACCCGGTAAGGTGCATATTGTTGGTGATTTTGTTTTTTGGAATATTGGTCAGATACTGTGTAACATAGGTGTTACCACTGATTTGCAATCGATTGCGTGACGAACCACTTTGTTTTGCGGTATATAAGGTGCATATTGTATATTTCGATTTCGTTGCAAACCGAATTCGTCTTGATGTATATACCCGGTAAGGTGCATATTGTTGGTGATTTTGTTTTTTTGGAATATTGGTCAGATACTGTGTAACATATGTGTTACCACTGATTTGCAATCGATTGCGTTACGAACCACTTTGTTTTGCGGTATATAAGGTGCATATTGTACATATATGGTGCATAATGTTCACAGTTCAAGTACATGACTTGTCATTCATGAGATATCTATCGGTGATATTTCTGGAAAAACTTATATGCAACATTGTAAAATCGAGTTAAGCTTTGGATGTTGATTTATCTGGTTTTACTCATGATGGATATTGTGTCAGTATTTTGGTTTCGTCCATCCCACATAAGCCCACAAAAATTATTCATATTACTCTTAAATCTGGAGTGTGTTTTCAAACTCTCGCGTGTGAAACATTGAAATGTACTAGTCCGATATCAGAGTTCCGCTGAATCGCTTCTCATTATTGGTCATGATGTATATTGCTTCGTTCATACTATTTGTGATCGCCGGAACGGGTGAATTCACCACACATAACTGCTTTGGTATTTTGATAAATAATGAACATGAACATACTTCACTTGTTAATTTATATCGCTCTGAGGGGGGCGTGTGTGTTTGGCAATTGATTAACTATTTTGTGCACTTGTTGCACCACGACCCGCCATGATATGCATTGGGCAGTACCGGGCAGCTATAGGCTTGTGGCATTTGTTCTGTTGCAGAAAGAATATGCGCATGACGATATGTGGTTCTAATTCGTCAAGATGTACAGTGACGATTAAAATATATAAACTGGCTTGTATGCTATGTATTCTTCTACTTTTATTGGGTGACGTGCACACGAACCCGGGACCTGCAGAAAACAGAAAACATCTTGAGCTTTGTCACATTAATGCCCGCAGCCTCGGGTGCAGAGATTATGTATCTAAGGCTAATTTCAAATTGGATGAAATTGAATCTTTTGCCATTGATGGTGATTTCGATGTTATATGCATCAGCGAAACATGGCTCGATGACTCGATTCGGACTGAGGATATATCAATCAGTGGTTATTCTGTAATCCGGAAGGATCGTAACCGACACGGTGGAGGGGTTCTCGTATACTTCACTGATACTTTATGTGTCTCGAGGAAACCTGAAATAGAAGACGATCAAACTGAATGTATATGGGTTCAGATAAATATCGGGCGCCAGAATGTACTGGTATCGGTTTATTATCGCCCACCAGTTTCACAAGGGAGCGTGAATCAACAAACGGAATATTTTATCAGTCATTTGCAAAATAGCATTGACACAGCACTGTCGCTTAATGTGGATGCCATTATTATAACAGGCGACTTTAACGACAGATGTTCTAGTTGGGATGACTCGCACTCTACAAGCGAACTCAAGTTAGGCTTGTTTGATTTAGTAAATACTAATAACATGTTCCAATTGGTTTCTGACCCCACCAGGTATACAGAAACAACTGCAAGTTTGCTTGATTTGATTATTACGGACTCTCCCGGGTATGTAACTAACGTACAAATTCATTCACCACTTGCGAATATGGATCATTGTATAGTATCTTGCACACTCAGTCTCTCATACACTGAAGATCGAGCCTTTATTCGCGATATTTGGGATTACTCCAATGCCAACTATACCCAGTTGAATCAGTCCATTGAAAACTATGAATTTGAAGACTCTGGAGATGTCGACTCTCTCACGGACCACTTCACCAACTTTCTTTTAGATGAAGCCAGTCGATTTATTCCTCACAAATTTGTAACAATCCGACCAAGAGATAAGCCATATATAACTAGTGCTTGTCGCCATGCTGATCGGGTGCGAGATCGGTGGCATAAACGATACCGCCGATCTGGGAATCCACTTCATTATCAGATATACAGAGAGAAACGTAGCAAGGCGAAAATTACCAGGTCTTTGGCCAAATCAGCGTATAATCAAAAAATGGTTGAACGTCTTAACAATGTTTCAACTCCAAAAGATTATTGGAAAATTGTTAAGAGTTTGCTCGGGGCAAAAGTAAAATCAGGGGTGCCTACATTATGTGACAACGGTCAGGTTTACTCTACAAATACCGAGAAGGCCACTTTGTTAAATGAATACTTTGCAGAGCAGTCTTCTATCTTTGATTTACCTAGTGCTTTACCACCTTTGCGATATTTGACTACTGAACGTTTACGAAACATGACCGTCGACACTGCAAGTGTCCAGAATATCGTTGATACTTTAGATGTCAACAAGGCTAATGGACCAGACGGCATAAGTAATCGCTTATTAAAACATACATCATCATCCGTCTGTAGGCATCTAACGCATTTATTCAACCTGTCATTGGAAAGTGGAAAGTTTCCACATTGTTGGAAGCACGCTAATGTTACCCCTTTGTACAAAAAAGGTGACCATCAATCTAAATCGAATTATAGGCCAATCTCTCTTCTGTCAGTGGTTGGCAAAATACTCGAGCGCTTGGTTTTCAAACATCTATATTCTTATTGTGTTGCAAATGATCTGCTCACTTGGCGTAATTCGGGATTCAAGCCTCTGGATTCGGCGATGAATCAATTAATTCTGATAACGCATAATATCCATCGCGCAATAGATATGAAACAAGACGTTTGCATGGTTTATTTAGACATATCAAAAGCCTTTGACAGAGTATGGCATATTGGGCTACTACATAAGTTAAAAACATTTGGTGTTGAGGGCAAAATACTAAGCTGGCTTGACGACTATCTTTCGAATAGAAAACAGAAAGTTGTCATAAATGGACAGCAATCCCCAGGTATCAAAATTAGATCCGGGGTACCGCAAGGTTCTATATTAGGACCATTGCTATTTTTGATATTCTTAAATGACTTTACTTTAGATATAAATAGTGAAATTTTCTTGTATGCGGATGACACAGCACTCATGAAAGTAATTACGGATCCCCGTCAAAGCATCCGAGAAATAAACTTGGATCTAGAGACAATAAGTCAATGGGCTAATCAGTGGGCTGTTACATTTAGTCCATCAAAATCCAAGATGATGATTTTTTCTAAAAAAACAATCTCACGATAATTACGACAATGTTGTTTTCGACAACGAAACTGTGAATCTGGTTAAGGAACATTGTCACCTAGGTGTTATCTTGAGTGAGGATTTATCGTGGTCGAGTCATATCCGCAATCGTATTGCAAAAGCGGGTCCTATGATAAATATGCTTAAGCGCATGTCCAATATAATACCCCGTAAATGCAAAGAAAATATATACAAAACATTTATCAGGTCTGTTCTGGAATATGGTTGCTTGTTGTATCACAACTGTACAGGGAATATGACCAATATCCTAGAAAAGTGTCAACGGTCAGTTGCCATTACTTGCACTGGGGCTTATTCATCTGTAAGCAATAGTGCCTTACTCTCTGAGTTGGGCTGGCCTACACTGAAAACGCGTCGAGACTATTTCCAGATTTCGACTATGTACAAAATCTTGAACGGGCTCACACCGCGTTATTTGAGAAATATTTGTCCGGATTTTAGATCTGATTCCCACGATCATAGTCTCCGTAATTCGCATGATCTCAGGATCCCAAACGCTAGAACCGTCTCTTATAAGAAATCATTCATTCCATCCGCTTCAAGAGCCTGGAATGGTATTGATGTAAACCTCAGGAATATACCGACACTTCCATTATTCAAGAAACGCTTGAAAGACTCTTTTTTTCCTGATAGTAATCCACTGTACTCGTATGGCACTGGCCGTGCGCCTGTATTTCAAGCACGGTTAAGAATGGGACTTAGTGGTCTCAACTCCCACAGGAAAAAGTATAATTTCATTGCTGGTTCTGTTTGTGCATCCTGTGGGTTTCGAAATGAAGATTCGGTACATTATATGATTGATTGTCCTGCCTATGTAGCTGCCCGCACAAAGTTGTTTGCCACCACCGCCCCCCTCCTCTCAAGCATATGGCCTGAATTAAATATGAACTCAATGTCAAACGCTGAAAAGAAACGCATCACTGACATTTTTCTGTTTGGACACAATTTATGTGATGCCAATTGGAATAGAGAGTTATTTGACCAAGTTCATGAATTCATATTAAAGACGAATCGATTTTTGTAAATATTTGAAAATACGGTAGCAGATTATGTTTGGTTTCTCGCTCGTTCTGGACGAGGAGAATTACCTTGTGCTAAATTGCGTGTAGTAATCCTCGTAAAATAAATTACGTTTAAAAAAAAAAAAAAAAAAAAAAAAAAAGTGTCCCATTGGAATAAAGTGAAATTCAATATGGAAGTAGAGTACATTTGAAGATAATGTCAAACATACACACATACATGTAGTTTGTGAAGAGCAAATTACACTAAAATTCATTTTCTAAAGTCAGCGCAGAATTTATTGGCGCGAACATGTCTCACGGAATTACCCGCTTGTAGTATATGAATTTAAGGAAATATATTCAAGCACAAGTAATGAAATAAATATTCATTTGTGCCCAATGTATTTTCTTTGGGATGGCCTCTATTCAAATCGGCTATTCCATCGATTTGTCGCAATCCCATACAGCATCAAAATGGCAAGCTAGAATTCCCATGTTAAAATCTCATAAGGATATATATATTTTCCTAGCTATACGGACGAGAAACGCACACGACAGAAAAACAGCGATTGTTTCATAGTGGTCTGTTGCCGTTTTCACTTTATATAAATTTCAATTAATACAATTCAGTAAGTTCCCAGATATGACGAGATAGGTTCACGCCAATAAATTATACACCGACTTTGATTACGCTTATTTTCATTCATCATATCTATTCATTTGTCAAATTTGTATGGCAGACCTTATCAGATGGATATTTTTTGTTGTCAAGTAATAAAATAAATTTATTGATACATGTATTTCAATCTCGCAAGATAATAAATGTAGTGACTTCAGGAGATACGGTATTTTAGCAAATATCTATTTAATATCTATTTAATAATATTTTATATGTCTAAATACCCGCGATTTATATCGTATTAGAAACAGATCAATAACACCGTGTAATGTGAAATATAAATGCATAAAAATGCATCTTTTACAACGTGTATATGTACATGATAAGTGTAAATTGAAAGGCTGTTATATTTGATAATAATATAGCAGATGTGGTTCTCGCAAATTTTTTCATCATCTTTTGGCAGTATAATTGAAACTTTGATAAATGGTTCTACGATGTATACGTGTAATTATTTCTAACTGACATATATAGAGAATTCATCATCTCTCATCACGTTTACTCATATGTCGTTTCTTTTACAGAAGATGCCCCGGCAGCAGCCAAACTCGAACACGCTCAAGCCCCCGCCGTGAAATCCGCTAACAGTAGTAGTAAGGACAACACTCCGGCCCCGAACGTAAACACTGGAAAAACCATACCCACGTGTACGAATGAGCAACGCGTCAAAAACGCAAAGGCAGCCTGTGAGAGGCTAAAGGGCAAAACTGGAAACTTCAACAAGAATAGCCCAGGAAGCTACGGTCATATCATGGTGGATGATAAGCATAAAGTGTTATATTGTTACGTGCCGAAAGCTGGGTGTACATCTTGGAAACACGTCATCGCACTGCAATCTGGGATGGTCGACAACGCGACCCTGCAGAAGCGCTGGGGGATTGTACATGAAGGTGGCGCACAAAAAGTTGGAATGCGACGATTGTCTGGGAATAAAATAGCCGATATCCATAAAAAGTTGAAGGAATACACTAAGTTTTTAATCGTGCGAAATCCACTCAGTCGGATATATTCCGCGTATAACGACAAGTTCATTCAGTTTTACAAAACATACGCGAAAACATATTACCGGGGTATCTTGAGACAACTGTACCCCAAACTGCCTGTTAAAAACAAGGAGCCTTTCTTATCTTTCGAGTTACTGATCAAGATGATAGTGCGTGCGCACAAGAAACGCGAGCGATTTTTAAATCTGGCCGTAATAGATGAACATTGGCGCATTGTCACAAACATGTGTCACATTTGCCACATAGACTATGACTATATAGGGAAGATAGAAACGATGGACCAAGATAAAGATCAACTTCTAAAACTTTTCAACGCTACATCTTTACCGCACGCTCATGAAAACGCCAATACCATGACTAAATCGTCCAACATCTTCAACTACAAAAAGACATCGGCGAGAGAAGCATACTCGAAGATACCAAAAGACACACTCAAGGATTTGACTGACATTTTCCGCTCAGACTTTGAAATATTCGGATACCAGAGTGCTTTCGATGATACTGAAGCTAAATGTGGATATCAACAGGGTGACAAATGTTGCTGAACGTAAAGTAGTTCACTACTAGTATTCGGTGTATTGCTTCTCTGTGATTGGTCGAAGGACGGGTCGTTATAGGAAATTCAAATCACGATGAAAGCCACAAGTATTCATCACTTAATTGGTGTCCTTTACTTAAATTGTATCTACGCATCGAACGAATATTTACATTGATGCTATAACACATGTATGTAGGTCATTCTGCGGTTTGTTTACAAACGCCACACTTCACTGTTAGTGAATTATGTAATATATATGAAGCAATGCATTGTGACTAAGTGGGTTACTCAATTAATTATGATTTCAAATGTTGACTCTAGTCAAAGGTTTGTATTACTGTAGATATGTGTATATAGGTCAAAATCGTGATGTGATTTGTCAACTTTGACAGCTTCTTTGTCAAATTTAGGTTGGGTAAAATTTACAGGATAAAATGGTAATAATGATATTGATGAGATACACAATTGTTATCCTCATAACAATTTGTTATTAATAACTATTAATAAAGTAAATGCGCCTTATGGTAAACTGATAATGAACCAGTGGACTACACGCGACAGTAAGCTGTTGTACAAAGCTGCTGTGACAATTATTGTTTATGGTCATTTTCCCTCGTCGCGATCATGACTTTCAAGAGCAATCCATTGTAACAAAACAGGATAAAATTACCCGGCCTGATGATAGCATGGACAAGTGTGAACAACATTTACACTGCATTATATATAATGCGATTGGGTAGTTTTTATTCTGGCAATTCCTCAGGACAAAATGGTTTGCAAGTGAGACGTTTATTTTTTATTATAATCATCAGGATAAAGAATACCATTTTTAATATCAATTTTTCACGTGTACGACCTAGTTCTATTGTGTTTACGTTTCTGTGTGTGTGTGTGTTTTCATGTATCGGTATGTCTGTTTCATCGACCGATTGTGTATATACCATGGGACATTAACTCCAAGGTGGGGCCATCATAAAAAAAGTTTGTTTCCTGTCCACCGGGTGGCAAAGAAGAAATCCAGTAGGGAGGGAGGATTTTTTTTCTTCTTTTTTTCGCATTTGAGAATTTTGCATGATGTTTTAAAGGTGTGATGCTTATGTGTCAAATATACAGTCGAATGAGCATTCTTTGCTTATATAGTTATGATGTATGTGCAATAATTGATTTATACACATGTGCAAGTTTATTGCTTGACAAATACTGCTTGTTCATGTTTCATTCAACATTTCAAATTGTGTTGATCCCACATATAAAGAAAAAATGATACCAAAAAAATAATATCCAGTAGCACCATTTAAGGCCAGTAGGGAGGTGGACAGGAAACGAAGTTATTTTTTTCCTGGCCCGAGAATGCGGTGATTTTACCCCTGACAAAAACTCATGTTTAGTACACGCAACATTCACCCTGTTCTAAACGTTAATTCTAATCATTTTGATTTAAATAATTTACTGAATGTGTATATACATGTAGTTTGATCATCGTAGGAAATGTAGTCTGTCATCTACTATTTGCGTGACAGTTCGGGGACCCGGATGTTCTTGTTGAAATATTGTCGGTTTCCAATAGTCATGCATACTGTGTATTAATCATGATCTAAGTCTACTGATAATGACTATAGATAATCATAATCTAAGTTTACAGGTTGAATCTCTTAGGTATCTACTGATGTGAAGTGATTTAGTATATATCTTGGTGGTAATAACATATGATCTTATTATTGGTTAATTTGTCACCTCCGTTGTTTATCATTACACAATACGATATATGTTCTTGGTTTAAAGAAATCATTAATACATTCTTTCAAGAGATCTTTCATATGCCATGTCAATTATTTATGTACGTAATTAATATTATTTCGTGGTGGTTTCACAAATGACAGTCGCTGGGTTTGATGTATTGTACATCCGTGAACCCCCGGTTACACATCGCATTGCCATAGCATGGTGGTCTACTTAATAAAGTTCTTTCAGAATATTATGCATCATACTATCGCACAGTTTATCCCTAATTTTATTCTGTGGTTTTATTTGAAATAAAATGAAAACAGAGGAGAGATTGATAACGGAATTATACAAATTTCAACCATATGCATAACATATCCAGGCGAGTGATTAGATTTGGTAGATACATCTAAAATAAAATCAATTATACCGACAATAATTGTGTGGAGTGAGTGGCGTAGTGGATAAGGCGTCGGACTCGTAATGTAAAGATCATGGGTTCAAGTCTCGAGCTGAACTGCTGTGCCTTAGGCAAGGCGTCTACCACTAATGTGTTTATCTCCACCCAGGATTAAAATGGGTACCATTTGATAATGGTTGTTGTATAGAGCGCTTTGAGTGTGGCTGCTCCAAGTGCAATCACTCAGACAGGGGTTAAAGTGTAAAGCGCCTTTGAAAGCGTTAAGTTTGGCTGAAAAGAGCGCTATATCAAATGTGATAATTTTAACTGATTTCACATTCATCGAGGTTTATTTTTGTGGTTTTATTGACATTAGAGCGTTGGGGGCGAAGCCCCCAACCCTCTACATATCTATGTGCTGACTTTTTCATGGAGGTTTCATGCCAACCTATCGACGCACGTTTTGGCATGTAAACATTTAGATACCTACTTCAAATGAGGATTTTCTTTGTCCTTGACATAAAATATCTCGATTTGATGGGAAACTTTGACTATTCCACAGATATATGAGGCATGAATCGATGTGCTAGGTTTGAGAAAATAACGTAAATGTTCAAATTATCTAAAAACGTCCCAAAATGGCGGAGCCGATGGAAATTGACGTTCCCAGAATGCAAAGCAAATTTTACCACAATGACGCGTATTTTGAAACACAATTTCTGTTCAGCAATTCGTGTATGCATACATGCATGTGGGCATCTGCGTGTGGACTTTTTTGGCGTTATGAAGTAAACACAGCGATTCGTCTGCGATGCCACGGCTACATTTACCGTAATTTGGCGTATTTAATAACATGACAATTAAGCTGGTGTTCTGTGCTGGATTGCGAAGTCTTTTTATTCTTAACTGGTATTTTAATTTGCCCAGTAAAGGCATGTGTTAGACTATATCTGATGTTATCAGATGCAGATATTCCTCATAGTTTCCAATGTTTTGAGGATATTTTAATGAGGTTCCATATCATTTAGCAGGCATATCTGTTCCATTGATCGATTTTAAAATAAATGTTTACTTATTAGTGATATGAATGAAGTAGGCCATGTTTTTCATGGATTGGAATCACATAGGGGATGAAATTATGGCTTCTTCTTTCTTTCTTTCTTTTTGGGGGGGGGGGGGGGGGTAGGCCTAACGTTGTGTAAGATATATTCAGCTGTCGTGGTGCTGATGATGTGCTCAAGCTCTAATGTCGTCTTCCGCAGTTTGCTGCATTTTCTTGTTGTAGATACAATGAAAACAGAAGAGAGGTCGATGACAAAATTATGCCAACTTTCACCATATACAAAAGTTTTATACAGTCGGTAGATACTCCTGAAAACTTCAAATATAATTGGGAAATTAGTGATACAGCGGATGACTCAACAATGATTTGGTACTTTGCATCATAGTATCATGTTCCACAATATGCCACGTACACGTGAACCAAGTGTGAAACCAAGTGTGAAAGAGGTCCGATTGGTCACGATGTTTCTCTCGGAAAGGGCGAAACTAATTGAAATTATATTTCCAGATAAAGTACCACGACTTACAGAAATTAGTTTGTTTGTGAATATTTCAGGAATATCCCGAGGCTAATATGCATCGAGAGGCAATTTGTGCTAAACATTGGTTGGAATAAATAGACAATAAGCCGAGACCTGAACATCATCTCATCTCAAGCTCAAGGTCTTCAAACGATGAACTCTAGGACTAGTTCGTAATACCAACCTCATAGTTTTAATTAGTTGGACATGTGTTTACTAACTCCATCAGGTGTACAGTATGAACAACTATATTTCACACACTCGTTGCTCTTGATGCCACGGGTGTGCTTTTCAAAATTGAACATGTCCGGCTATGTCTGTATATCAAAAATGTCTCTCATTAGGGTTTATATTACCATCATCGAAATGGTTCTTCTCATCGGTAAAAAGACGAAACATATATACTAGTACATTAAAATGCAATTTGATTATATATATTAGATTTAACATGTCATTATTTTTCGATCCAAAGATTCATGAGAAAGAATAGACAGTGTAGTGAGTGTACTCACTGTGAAACATGCTGGTGAAGCGCTATGAATGCAAGATCATTCCTTGACCAAACTGTGTCCAGTAGAATTGGAATCATCGCAGTACATATAGCGCTTTTTTCAAACCAAAACAATTGAGTGGGAAAGTGGAAGTTTTGTTTCTGTTGGCTGTGTACACATTGCGATCTAAACATATCATACAATTTTTCCACACTATTTTATATGGAGTTTTATGTTCGAGCTTTTTGAAGAATTTGAACAACCAAGGTCACACCCCAATATATTATGGAAAGGTCTCTCTTTTTTTAAAGAGTAATATAGTCATCACAAAACTGTTCACAATGCGGTCCATGAGGGGTTGTCTTAGACCTCTCTGGATACTGATTTTGATCATACTGGTTAGTACCTGATTGTCGTTCTGGATCTCGATGATCAAAAAACATTCATGCACAACGAAACTATCGGATGCGTAGATGTTAAAAAAAAACAAACAGCAGCAAAACTCAGCTGTCACTTTGAATATCTGTCAGGTACTAATTAACCACTACGTGTGCATGTTTAGTTCAACTTCAAATTGTTCAACACACTGTCGAAGTGATTCTAGAAGACCATAAGAAAGTAACATGAACAAGAGCCAACATATTGTAAAGTATCTTTAGCATTTGTAAAGTTCTGCGACCCCAGGCCTCACCCCTATTCTTCCCGGTCGACCATAGGCAACTCGACTCGGGAAAGATTAATACGAAACTGCCAAAAAATGTTAAGGAAGTACTCGCCTATGATATTGTATAGTCCGGGTGGGGTATCACTGAGACATCACCACAATTGGTAATGATTGTATTGATGTTCCGTGTGTGTGCGTCCTTATTACCAGTATGATAAGTATCACGACACACAAAAGGCATATAAATTCAGAAACGGACTTTATCTGTTTTCAAATATTTTTGCTCTTTTAAAAAAAATCCAGGTGCGCCCATGTTTTGAATTATCATAATGTGTTTATTAACATTTGGGAATTTTTTGAAGAAAATGGTAGTGATTGTGCTGCAAACTTAAAATCATAATGTAACCTTCAAATTTAAAGTATTCGAAATTTCGAAATTTAAGTCCCAGTACGTGAAATCTAATGGCTATACAACATGTCTAAAGCAAAGTATGGCACAAACATACGTAATGATCCAGTAGGCCTAATCATTGAATCAGCTCTGAATGTATGTACGTTACCATGGACAATTGTTCACCAACACTTTTTCAGTTGACTTTCTTTTTTACCCAAAGTTTAGTTCATTGTGTGTCACATGACTAAATTTTGTTGAGCATTATTCACCTATGGTGTATATTGGAGGTTCAGCCAATATTGCTGAATAAACATTATTTTATTCTATTCAGCCCTGGAATATGTTGCTAAAATTCAAAGTGTAATGTCAACTATGTTATGAATGGACTCTTGACGGTATATATCTTATCTATATTCATTTCGACCTTTTTCTTTTGTTTTATAATTGTAGTATTTACTGATAGAAAATTGCACATACGTCGTTGTAGTGTATACATTTTTCTCCATGACAATCATCATAACCGTACCGTACCCACATCATTATTAGTGATTATTATATGCATTTCCACTCAACGATACGTCTAAACTATAATTCAAATTCACAGCGGAACAGTAGCATACCAGGTAATTTTTCAAATACGAATATGTCATTGATAATTGATATACATGTACATTTCAGTCTGCTAGTAACCGAAGTGGTAAACTGCACTGGATTACGATTAATCGCATTAATTAGCATATATGAATTAATCATATGATTGGAAGTGAATCAGGATTTGACGTAATATGTATTTTATACATGTATAATTTAAATTGCGAAAGTGTATTATTAAAAATATATGTAACGCGACAACACTGGTTTATTTGCCACTATTCACTATCATACAGATCACATGACAAGAGATAGAAAATTTTACACCGGCCACAGGCGGGCATCGCGTTTATCATCGGGCCATATACTGTACATATGTATCTAGAAATTCGAGAGAATCCATCTTGAGACTGTTTCTGTGCATTTATTATTATGTTCTGAACTTATTATGTGACAATGAAACGGCTTTTATCAGCAATCAGACAGCATTCAGGATTTCTACACACTATCAGTCGCACCATTGAAGGAAATGTGATTTTCACAGGTTTCATTGTTAGCCATTATGAATTCTGAGGCAACCAACAACCACGGGTACTCAACAATGACAGCAATGGATTCCTCATCATCAAAAACATGGGTATATACACCAAAATAATGTATCTACATGCAATAAAAGCTGAGATATAGTCCAAAACTTGATTCCGAACATATTGGAAAAGATCGGGAAAACCATTTTTGCCAGGGATGGCAAACATATCTAATATCCAAAAGTATTATAAAAAACGAACTAAAAATTTGATTTTAGAGGATCATGGAGGGGTACAGGCACACACAAGGCCACAACCTAACATACATTCCCAACTAATATTCGTAGAATCCCAAAGTGAGTAGAGATATTGACATTATCACATGAATAAATACCAGTATTTCAGTTTCGCCTTTGCAATATATGAAAACAACAAAATGACCCGTCAATTTACCGGATGCTTCAAAACGTAGACTAAACAGATATCGAACATATTATGCCGACATGATCATTACCTGAAACCTGTCTATAGTAGACACAATCTTTCTACTACCATCAACTAGTGCTTTCGGTATCGAGTTTGATCTTTGTCTGGGATACATTATGAAATGCAAGGATCGAGTATCATGAAATTCATATCAGGTAAGAGAAAAAAAAAACTATTGCTTTGCTATCTCTGGGTTTGCTATCGGGTGTTTTATTAATGTTCCATCGGGGAATGCGCATTAATAGATGAAGTTATAGAAAAGCATTCAAATATTTTTGCAAATGTGACAATATGCGTTGATTTATCTGTGAAATTTACTACATATTTATATAAAATCAATTATGAGCACAAAGAGACATAACAACAATTTTCTAAATCAATAGTTCATGGTCGAGTGTATTCATAGTTATGTGAGCTGTAGGCCTATACGACAATAAGCAATTCGAAACCAAAACACCAAACCACACCACAAGTTTTGTGTATGTGAGGAGGAAGATAGGGGAATGAATGCTCGACAAACTATGGAACACTTTCAATTTCGAAATGAACCAAGTTCCTCGATAAACAAAGAAATTTCGTATCACGGTTGACAATACCAGAGAGAGAAAATCAACTGCGCTTGTTTTGGTTGTAGTATACTATACGAGATTACACAATTCGGACATACTCGTTTTGGTGGGGAAATCAAAACTATTCCATTTCCGTAGTTATTAATGATGATTCATAGCCTTTTTAGAAGCATGTATTATCTATCTAGTTTTGCCGTGCGAACAAGGAAATGAATGCAATGGTATCATTGTTATCAAACGCGAACATTGAACGGTATATTATCTAGAGCCCATGTATTAATAATAATATAACAATGGTTATAAACACCCATATAAAAAGGACAGTACAAAATAAAACGCACAACATAAATAGCATCTCAAAAGGTTTCATACTGTATTCACTTCGTTTATCGAGACAAAATACGTTATACTTCTTGAAGTGATATAATTGAGCAGACCAGTTTTACATGTTAACAATCGGGCATGTCATTGGATGGGCGCAGCATAATACACCTTATTTTATGTAGCTGGTAGAACGTACCCACCTGTCACAAAAATAGAACAGACGAATAGATTGCGACAAGAGTTGAATAGTCATTCGATATCATCTAAGAAGTGTAGCATGGGTGTACCGCCACACACCCTATTTTACGGTGTTTTTTTTTAATGGATACATACCCAATAGACAAAGCTGGGTGAAGGTTGGACAGATTCCACCGGGCGTGTCTCGAACTGTCGTATATAATTCGTCAACATCATGTTAACATGACGACTTGCCATTAAATGGGCGCACAACTAGACATCCCATTTTGTGAAATTCATTTCTGTATGTATGCAACCGATACACCTAAAGAATGAGCCGCAGAAATCTACCCTATTGAAACAAAATAGATTCCACAGGGAAAAGTCACGCTGTGGATTGATACAGATAAGTTTAACCCCTCCCCCCCCCCTTGGGCGTATCTAACGTATGCAGGAGCACATTCATTCAAAACCCCGGTACTAGTAGCAGATATTGTCACGATCTTGACATACTTTCTGCAGTCACTTTATGGTTTAACCAGACCATTGCCATAGCGGTGAATTAGCCCGAAAGTAGCTGTCAGGCAAATCACGATAATGCTCAGAACATTATCAAGAGTCTTACATACTACTATATTTCCTGGTGTAGTGTTATGTCGTCGCCTAATGAATATGCATCATATGTAGAATATTAATAAGATAGTAATATGATCATGAATATGTAGACTCTATTTGATTCGTGCATGTTCCTCAATTCTATTCGAAACCGTTGAAAATTGAAATTCAATTTTTTTACGTCATGCAAGAAATTCGCATGGGAAAGTACGTCCGTTTTTTTAAACACGAATACATGAATATCCCCTGCGAGGTTTCTTTATTATTTTTCTTCTTTCTTCTCCTACAGTAATCAGAGAAGTGTGAATTGAATCGAATAATATCTTATCATATTTTTTCCCCGTCCGCTCTTGACAGTAATATACCCTTGTATAGTACACGGACGAGATGGTAAACCTGCTTGAAATATTCGTATTTTATCGAATTCCAAATCATATCAAATTTCATATCATATTAACGAGGTGTTGAGTGCGCACGTGAGCTAAAAGGCTGGGATTTAGTGTCACATAAGGCTTTCATATCCAATGGAGATTTATGGGAATTGAGCTTATAAAGTACATCAAAACTATATAAACAGCTTGGTAGATGGTAATATACTTGACCAATGTAATAATCGTGTTTTTCATATTCTAGCCGAATGATTGAACCATTATCTAGTAGTATTTCGTTTCTGAAAATACACAATATACCTTTTTGGGGGCAAAAGTACGATGCCTGCCTGGTGTATTTTCTATGTCGTGGTAACTATACTGCGATGAACTTCAATGAACTCAGCCTACGAGAAAAAAAGATAGTTGTTCATAGTTGTTTATACATTTCGTCGCTGTACAATGTTATAAAACAATGCGAGTGCTTATTAAATTGCAAATGTTCAATATGATACTATATACTGGTAAATCACCCACTCCAGTTTGTACTGTAAGTATGATTGCATGGAATAAAGACCTGTATCCATGAAACGGTTGTTTCGACATTATACACGTCTTCTGTTGATGTCCGATACCTCGCCAAGTATTTCAGAGGATGTTTTGTATACATTTATATGTGCTGCATTTGCCTAAGGATATAAATGGGTATGTCGCAACTTTTCTGCGCTTTGCATTGAATCTTCCGTAATTTCGACATTTAAAAAAACCAGATCTATCATTATTATTATTATTATTATTATTATTATTATTATTACATGTTATTTAAAAACCCATCGGTCTTTCATCGGTACAATAGTGGAATATATCAGAGAATGTCAACTTTTAATAGACAAACGAAATCGTGTAAAAATGAAACGTGTTTTGCTAAAAAATACATGACCTCGGTCGTGATATGGTTTTGCTGGTAAGGTATGGAATAATTTAGTCAAAAATGAACACAGAGTCATGAAAAGTCGTCAGCATTTGCGTCGGGTGGCCTATCCTTTCAGGTTCAATGCGCAATTTGCGCAAAAGATAATCCGTGAATTGTTACTTAGCCAACTTCCAGTGGTTATAAATTTAATGATTAATCACACGTCCTCGTGGACGATTCAAATTCAAGCATCAACCGGAGGTGAAACGATAGATTTCTATTTAAAGCACTAAAAATTATCGGTTTCCAATCTTGATAAAGGGAGTGTTATAGGATGTGGCGATATACATATACTTCAAAATGTGTAATCCCTGTTAGGAAGCAATTTTGAGAAACGTTTTCCAAAATTAATCCCCAATATTGCGGATGCTACACCTTTCAATGCCCTATTGAATTGACGCGTTTGTTATTGATTTCAGGGGGTAGCCTATGTATGCTGTGATTTAAGAATAGGTAATTCCCCGAATTCATCGTACGTGGTTATATCAAATAGATTGTATTGATAGCCTACATGTACATATACCTGTAGGTGCAGTGTAGATACTTGCTGTGTCTTCATATACATTCATGTTTACCAATGTTGTATACAGGGGGTTTTGCGGGATACCCCCAAATTATTTGGGGGAACACAAGAAAAATTCCTATTCACTATCTGATAATTTCAATTTGACATCAATTCAGTGTCAACCACATGAGATCATTTACATTTTGTAAAAATCTGAAAACCACTATCTTTTTCAGCTCTCCTAAAGATGAGATCATAGAACCATTCCATGGTATCACTTAGATACCAGTAGTTTTGTTTTAGCTATTTTTGGACAATCAAAATTTATTTGAAGAAAATATTCCTCAAGACTGTAAAACATATTTATTACCAGTACTGGCTTGGTACTTGACCAGTGTTGAGATAGCGAGCTTATCGAATCGATATCTTTTTCACTTTTTACCTGTTAAAGGTAGTCTACATATACAGGTAGGCCTACATAATGATGTTGTGTTGATTTTTTAATGTGGCCTCGGGGGTCGTCGAGCGTTGAGGATGGTTATGTTCAAGAATGACGGGGAGATTGGGGGTGGGCGACGAATGCGTGGGGGCGCGAACGTCAACTACCGCAAGAGACACATCTTTACCTATGATTTTTTATCCCGGAAGCAACACAAATAGTAGAGTCAACGTGCTGGCAATGAAATCACTCATCTATACGTGAATAGTATGTAAACGGGAAATCCCCAAATATGTATCGTTAAACGTGGTGATCAGAATAATGCCTAAATACTATCTCATTTCGTTGGCGCACCTCGTTGCAACTGATAGCTTGGAAAAATTGAATATTGTTTTGAGGGGGGAGGGGTAGTTTGGCGAAAAAAAAATAAACATAAACGAGGAACTATACAGACGCACAGGATGTAGCTGGTAGGGCTACATCCATTTGAATATCTGGACTCGTCGGGGGTTGCCTATAACCGTGTCGAACCGGGTTTCCCCGCTTCAGCGTGATTTCTAAGACGAAAAAACGAAGACGATACCAATAACTCTGCTGAAAATTCCCATATGGATTTTGCATCATACAACTCCTTCATCGCGGCACGGAATTTGAAATTTCCAAAATTAGCAGACAGAATGGAGAAACTTGCCTATATAAAACTGAACATCACGAGTTCTCACCAATATCGGCTGATATACTTCGAGTATTCAACAACAATTGCCTCTGTGCAAAAGTTGGATGAAATTTCTGCATCGGACTTACACTCTATACATCTGAAATCGGCACGGATTCAAATTTGGATAGAAATTTTAATTGCTGATTGTATTTCAAATATAGACATGGATAGAATATTGGTGAGTGGGACTTTTTTTTGTTTGCTTCACTTGAAACTCATTCAAAGGATTAAGGCAGTTTATTCAAGAAAAGATTATATCATAGCACACTAAATCTGAAATAAAATTCAATGGAACGTTAAATGTTCATCTCCATTTTTCATGTCTATAACAGATCTGCCTCGCATATGTGGCGGCATGTATCGTCATGTCACTTCTAGTCAGCCCGACAGTCGCAGCTCCGTCACTTCTACTCAACCTGAAACCTCAAGATGTACCTGAAGAGATTAGTACGAGTGGAGAAGAGGCGGGACTTCCATTGGACCTCAACGCACTCTTGCAGGCGGGAGAAGTTGGGGCAATTCGCGAATTCCTCAGGGAATACGACAGTCAACAAACAACGAAATCCGATGAGATCCCAACCACCACCACCACAAGTGTCGAGGTTGAAGCCGCCCCCGCCTCTTGGGAAAACATCTTGGACGACCAAGATTCCGCTTTAGAATCCGATGTGAACTCATCCCTTCCCCATAGCCGAGAGAAGCGACGTACAGCTTGTAAGAGTCGTTCAGAGCAGGACTTGAAGAAACAGTGGGCCAGGCACTACACGGGGCAAGCAATCCACCCCACCTACTACCAACTTCCCGCCTTCCAAGCTTACATACAGTCCGATCTCGACAAGTCCAACTCGCCGACCGCCACTGAGATCCCCCTCTACGGGAAGGCGGACTGCCCAACGAGCATCTCAGGCGAACAATCAAATATCCAGGAGAGGTCTCTCTGCCCATGGCATAACGTCATCAACCATGACATCAATCGCTACCCGGCTCAACTCACCGAGGCCAAATGCGCCAAGTGCGACTCCTGCGTGGGATTCAGCAACAATCTCTCGATGGGCTGTGAACCAATCTACTACAATATTCCGGTGCTGCGGAGGACTGATTCCTGTCAAAACGGGGAGTATGTCTACGAGAAAGGCTGGCAAAAGCTGGCGGTGTCTTGTATATGCGCCAAGCGTAAGTCTTCTGGAATAGGACGGTGAGTAGTACAAATCTGCTTTCCTTTACTTTCCGTGTGAAGAAAAAGGAATAGAAGATTTTTCAGGGAGGTTAGCAGTGAATGATTATTTGAATCTGGATACTGATATGTATCCGGTTCGTAGTTAATTGTTTTATTTATTTATTTATTTATTTTGCGATGATTTGTCAGGCCCTGTTGTTTATCAGATAACCGTGCAGTAAAGGAATAGGAGCTTTGAGTAGATGGACGATTGTATTTAGAATCTGAATGCCGCAAGGCATACAGTGTGTAGTTTATTTATTTATTCTGCGAGGATTTGTTTTATTGTTTTCTTTGTTTGGAAATTATATATATATATTTATTCATTTATTGTGAATGCTTTCGTATGTATTTGTTTTGTTTTACTTGTTAAGACTTACTTCGTGCGAATGTTGTGTTTGAGATAGGCATACCACCCAGGGCATCTCGACCATATGGCTTTTGAAGCATGATAATTCAGTGTTTATTATTTATTGTAGGGCATTTTCCCCCTCACAAAGGGTATATTTCTGCCCAAGTGTTATAACAAAAGAGAAACAAACAATTATGGTAGTGTTCAACTCGTGACTGTATTTACCCAAGAATAGAATGCCGCGTGATTTATTTGTCATATTTAGCCACGAAGTGTTCAGGGGGATAACCCCCCGTCTCACCTGTTCACACGCTGCGAAGCGGATAATTGGTTCCCTTATGATAATAGGGACGTGAAACTTGCTCAGTACATCATAACGACACCATGTAGGATATTTCAATCAAGCAATTGTTGTATCATGTCAAATACTTTCACGTTATATTCAAAACTTGAAAATTGTTCAGATTCGCTTCATGAAGACTCTAAATTCATTCATCATCAGCAATTATAAGACTGTATAATCATTTGTAATCTGTTAACTTGTGTCATGCAAATGTCCATATCATTTACGCTCAGATTACTCAGTACTCCACTCAATTCAACTGTGATAACATTTTATGGATTGTACTTTGTCGAATGCTTATTAAATAGTGGCTATTTTGGGAGCATGTGTTACGATATTCAAACTACCTTGAAGATCAGTTAGTTTTATTTTATGTAATGTGTAAAAGGTTGAAACCTTACTTTTGTACTGATAATATGACCGCTAAACTCAGGGATCGTTTTGTAGCAAACGTTTATTATTCGGTACAATTTGTATATGCGTTTTACTGTTAGATGGGATTACATGGTAATAATTCCTGTATGCATCATTGATTTAACGGATTGGTTGAATTTGTTTTTTTGTTTAAATTATTGATTGTTTGATTATAATTGATTGAATCATGATGTGCTTGTTGATTTGTTTTAACCCTGCTTTGCTATATGTAAAACATGACAGAATAGTTCAAATAAAACTATTCAGAAATTACCATTTTCTCAGTTATATTACTACCTAGTTTACAGTTCAGTCTGAGTCAGGTTCGGGTATATATTATGTTACTTTTGACTTCACACAACTTCACAAACCGAGACACACAAAGTATAATATAAATTATCAGACTAGAACAAAGGTATTAAGCAAATATGTATACAATTCACATTGTATTGTGCTAGTTATCTTAGAATAACTGTGTGAGAGTTATTCGAAGTTAAACAGACATAAATTAATATTGGATTTATGCACTACTAGCGCCCATATATGTATCACAAATCGTGATGTTCGTTCTGAAACCCTCTTCTACTTTTACTACACTATACATTAATACTATATTTACTCAAAAATCATACAAAGCACACATATTCATTTCCATTGTATACTATTTATTCAGTTGAATAAATTATGAGGTACACAAAAAACTAAGATACATCCTTCAAAGTCCGTTTCTCATCCCAAAAAAATTCCGGATCAATTCCTAAATTGGTTGCGTATGGATCGCCATAGTATATAAATAACTCCCTGCCCGGGGCTATATCTCGAGCTGTTATGTAGTATATCTGTCCGCAGCAGCTGGCAAAAACCACATTCTCTTCACTGATATGGCGTGGACAGTTGACGTATCTCAGCCAGTTAGAGTCCTCTTCATACCAGCCGTCAACATAGTAGGACAATTCGTTATACTTAGTAATCTGGAGAATACATAAATTTTCCTATTAGGTGGACACAAAAATAGCGATTGACTAAAATCAATAGTGTTTTATACATATTTTTTATGATTTTACGACTCCCACTTATTTTCTAGAAGTGTACAATTAACCTCATATGATATAAATAATATTGATTCAACATGCACTTTATAAGCAACATTTTATGATATAAATAATATTGATATATTAAACATGCACTTAGATAGAGAAGCTTGCAGCGGACATCAATTTTGATTTAATTAGGATATGACTTTCTTTGAAGAATTATTTACTCAATTTTGAAAACTGGGAATTAATTGGTTATAATCTGGAAATAAATATTGAAACCAATAATCAAATATTAGAAAGTGGTGATAAATATTTCTGGACTTATTTCCCAGTTTGAAATTTCCATTTTCAAATACTTGTTTCCGGTTTTAATACTTCATTTTGAATTTAATATTTATTTCCCGGTTGTAATACTTATTTCCCGGTTTTAATATTTAATTCCAGTTTTAACAATTCAATTACAGGTTTCAAATATTTATTTCCGGGGTCTTTTCATGTTTAATTCCCATTTTCAAAAATTGAATAAATAATTCTTCAAAAAAAATGTATATCCTAAATTTAAAAAAGTTGAATTTCCTTATAAGTTTCCCTACTATGAATGAAAAAAAATACTTACCGTCCAAGAATAAGATAAATCGTATTCTTTGGCCTCTTGATGGGGGACAATTACTCCCTCATACACACCAAGCCAGGTATATTTAGGGATAAATGTCGTGGCGAACACCCCTAATCCTGCTTCTGGTATAATGGACTGGTCCATCCTGAACCACCTCTCGGGCAGTGTCTTGTATGATCTGTAGGACTCACCCATTGCATACTGGAGGGGGGGGGTAGGTTAATAATATTAATAACGCATTAATATTTAGCAAGAGTTTTGATATAAACGATAAAATATTTTGAGTTTGTACGACATTTTAGACTGGGAAGACTAGACACATGCGGTCGTCCGTGGCCACCATTGGTATCCCCAGCGCGACTTTTGTTTTATGCATGAAACTGCCCAAATGCTCATGGCAATCATATGTTATAATCATTCCCAATTGAATTCCCAATTTGCATATATACAAACGTGAATACACCCGTCATAATGTGAATCTGCGATATTTACAATGACATGTGTGCATAACGATTTCCGATCTGTAGCCCACGATCTTCAAGATATAAGTATTTACTAGACTTCATTTGCGGACATTTACATCCAAAGTGTTTTATTATCTTCAGAAGATGGGTGTAGTTTTGTTGCTTAGCCTTCAACCTAAGATCAATGTCAGATCGATCATCGATAAGCTTTTGCATAGTTTAGTGCAACTTCATTTCGTACGCGTATTGCGTCGAATGAATCCGCCAGTTAGAAAAAAAATATATACAACTTCCTATATCATACAATGTAAAAAAGCCATAAAGTTATCGTTTGATTTTCCAGTAATTAGAACCACGTAGCGTCGCTAAACTACGAATAAATGCAATACATGTACGTGGACTTTTCTCTTGCTTTTTCACGTGAAACTAATTACGATCCAGGGAGCTAAAATAAACCATTTCATTAACAGCGATGAGCTGATAACAAATCTATAGGCCTAGAAGTTCGCATCTGAATGGCTGAATATCGATAAAACCAATCATTGTATACGAAAGTTGAGGATTGGGGGTTGCAAATACCTTCATCGTCTAGAAGAAAATCCTTAATGATACACTATAAAATACGCACCGGTTGTGATGAATAGAATATTTCACGGTTGACCATCTTGGGATCAGGACAGTCCATTTCCCGTACATAACTGAATTCTTGCAGGGTTACGTCATGAATTAAGACCAGTAACATTAGAAATACTGCACGTAAAATATCTGAAAATGAGAAACCTCATTTTTTGTGATTTTGTCGACTGATGTTTATATGTTTCTACAGTCAATAAAAAGTAGTCATCTCCAGATAAACATACATTAATTATACATTAATATTTTTCTAATAAACACTGATGATTGCGCGCTACAAATGTTCATTTTAGCATGCACATAATTATTATTATTATATATGAAACTTTATTTTTTTAGCAATTCGTAACTTGCGTTATTCACTTACATTTGGGTGTCATTTGCGATGCAGAGTTTGACTGTCCACGCGCAAAGACAAACAGCATGCTGAGACGGAACTGCAAATCCAGTATACAACTAAACAATCCAGGCTGAATGAAGCATTTCACACTTTTTTTCTCACATTCCGCTCTGTTGTTCAGAATTCCTTCTCCCTTTCAAGTCTCTTATTCAATGTATCGTGCATACAGTAACGTGTGTTCAAACCATCTATATAACTATTGAAGTGTGCAGTGATGACTTTGCCATCAGTTTAACTCTAGCGCGATATCGCACATGCTTAGTTATCGATTAAGATTGATGAATGAAAAGTCGAAGACACTTGCTGCAGATTATCGATCGGGCATTTTTCTATTCCTCGACAAGTGGGAAAAAATCATTCAAGAAAACCTCTATTTTTGACTATTTAGGCGTTCAGTGCCTATACTATAGCGACTGATCCGTTTAACGTTTCACATTTAGTTATTCTTTCTGCTCATTTATATATTGCCTAAAGGTATGGTAAAATGGTATTGCTGTTTCTGATCGAACATTGTCTAGAGCAAAGAAGTAAACTTGCGGGGGAAAATTGATCCGTTCAGTTCATCATTCGACCATTGCAGTTCAAACTCAATCGAATGGTGTTTACACAGATGCTTTCGTTAAGAGAAACGTCAAATCCTTTGTGCGCGCACGAATATAATGGTTGATGTGTCTATGGAAGCTTCATTCAAAGTCTCAACATCCATATGTACTTTTATAGTGCGTTTTAAACAGGTCCATTTTTTTTGTCTTTTTTTCCACTAAAATTGTCGCTCTTTTCAACAAATAATAATTCATAATAATTCGAATTATTTTTATTTTTGTGACATAACGCGTGAATTGTGGGAAACCAGAGGCTTGTAATTTACAGCTTCACGTTGGGTGACAAATTTTGAATTAGGTAAGTACCGTTTAGTAGGGAAAACCTTAATCATAACTAACCAGAATGAAAAACCCCAATTACTCCGTGTTTACATATTTCAGTTTGCACGTGACTTTTGAAGTTTACCTCTCAAGTTCATCTTAGGTTCAAGGTCACCAATAGACCTGTCATATATACCTCCTTGTATACTCATGACAAGAACCTAGTTCACATCTACAGTTGTTTCGCATGCAGAGGTCAATTTCCACGATTCAGCTCTGAAGTGACGTTCAGTGAGATATACCATTCAGTGATACATGGGGTCATGTTCAAGGTCATATATCACTTCCTATATGCTCAGAATACAAACCTGAGCTTTATATGCACCCGTTATGTATGCGAAATCCAACTTTTCAGGTCAGATGTGACCACTGAACGTCACATCAGGCCGACTTCAAGATCATCAAAATATTGGGCCATATATGAACTCATATATGCCCATAACACTCTGAGATCTAATTGTAGTCATTTCGTATGTAGAGGTGAAATTTACACATTTCCGTTTGAACGTGACCTGGAAATTCACCACTCAAGGTCATGTGAGGTCAACTTCGATGTCACCAACAGATCATGTGCCATAGCATGACCCCCTATACTCTCATAGTACATGTATACCGCAGTATCTGCAAACGATTTGTCTTTGAGGGCCAATTCATGTAAATCAGGCCATTTCGGACCATTTGGGCATATATTTCAGGCTTTTCAAGCGATTAGAAGCATTTTGTCTAAATACCGTATTGGTCCTAATAGTGGCACGCGCCCTAATAGTAGAGCCCCTCCATCTTTTCCCCCAAAATGCTCGATATTTGCAATCTTATAATTCACTTCATATCTTTCTGATAAGATCTTAGTATTCCAATCCACATATTTATGTTATTTGAATCATAATCAAGGGAATTGAAGGCCATAGGTATAGTAATCAGTGATTTTCCTAAATTTGACCTCAAGTTTGACCCCTATTTTTCGCGCGCTGCTGCAGGTCTTGCTTTAGCTCGCCGTGCTACTAGGACCAATACGGTATAAACAAGAGTCCAAAACGTCCGAAAACATCCATCGTATATAAGTTTTTATATATATGTACTCCAAATACAAGTCTGAGCTCTAATTAAATGCGTTCTGTCCCAAGAAGCCATCTTGTGTATTTTGGCCCATTTTGGGCCATTTGAGCATACTTTTTTAACCATTCGAGCTATGTAGTACCTCACCATCGCTATACACGTTACGAATGGCCTTAATTAAATAGCATGCTTGTACAGAATCAGAAAAGAAGTTATCACATGGATTTGAAGGAAAAAATCGGAGAAAATGTTCCATCGTTTCACAGCAAAAATAATGGATATTTTAAAGCTACTGTTAACATTTACTCTTTATAATGTAATCAATTGTATAAGCATTGTGGAGATCTCCGAACAAAATCATTAAGAAATTGCAATTCAACTAAGAATTTTATTATTGTTTTCAACATTACAATAGGCATGATGCGTTTACCATAATGTATTCATATATGTAGGAAGTTACGTCAAATATTCACATACATGATATAGAAAAGATGAACATTGCACAATGGGAACATACACCATACAGAAATCAACATGCGAGGGAGCATTATTCTAATGCGACCAAAAGATAACAAAAATATCTCCGACTATCTACAAAACAACCGTTCATAAAAAACGCACATCCATATCACAATTGAATTTCAAACTACATATTTCCAATGAACATGCAAATTTATTAATAGGCCCAATACACATAAGGCATCAGTAGTTGGCATAGCAAATAACAAAAGAGACAATGGAAATTCAACCCTTATGTATCCAACATGTACAGAAATGATTGTAATTTTGCTCAAAATGATCTATTAACATGGCATGGCCGATTTCTATTTTTTTGTGAATTCACAGAGTTTATACTAATGAGACAAGAAAACACTTGAAAGTTTAGTATGGAAAGTTTTTACCATTATCAATTATTTCAAATTTGAACAAATTTGTTGATAAATATTTAAATATTTAAAAGCAGAAATGTTTATGCCAATGCAGACTTGTTTACCATATACACAAATTGGGAACAATTCATTCACACTGTAAATTTTCATAAAAGTTTGTTTAGGTGGATGATTTGTACTATATCACCAAATATATGATATCAGTATATAGACTAACAAATTGAACCAACATTAGGCCATTAAAAGAAACCATCTGTTGAATGCATTTTAACACAATGTGGAGGTTTTCATGACCGATATAAAACACAAAATTGCAAATTCACATGTAATTCATAGGCATGAAAGACTTGTAGCATTCTTCAAATTTTCACATCCAGACAACACATCAAACCAGGCATCATCCATTCGGTATCACCAAGGTCAAGGTCCGAGAATTTACCAATTATACATATTCAAATCTAGTTTCTATATATAGCACTTTTCCACATAAGATTTCCAGATCATTACCATATAAATGTATCAATATTTGATCATTCAGAATCAATGTTATTACAGGTACATTTTGCTCTCACATTTTACAGTCTGTATTTCCTAGAACTCCACTCCACTATAAATCTACAACTTCCGTGAAACGAATCTGTATGTTTATTCCTATTTATACATAACTATATGTATACGAATCTGCAGGCTTCACACAAGGTTGTGTGCGAGAGAAAATAAATAGATGTACAATTGCATATATACGTACATAGCTGGCACAAAACACGAACATACTGGCTTAATGGCTATATGATACTGTACAGTGCAGTGTGGTATATTCTTTATAACCTCTCTATTCATTAAGTATAGAATTCCATATGTTACAAGGAAATGGCCGAGTTATGCATGCTAGTTTTCTATAAATGAAGCTTGATGGTATAATGTTCATTAAATGTATCTCGAATAATAAGTTATATTTTCGCGATCACATACATTTCAATATACTCATTCCAGTGTTTTCGGATTTTTCTCCAACACTTTATTCACATTTATATGTTGTCTATAACATGTTTGTGTAAGTTGCTTCCTCAAACTAAAGAAAATAATCCTTTCCTCATTAGGTATTTTGTTAATATACAAATTACGATTGTTTTCCCAATACAAAACTCTCCAACATATTCAACTAAAATTATAACCAGCACCGTATCATAATGTAAACAAAGCAATACTTCCAGATATACGATTCACGAATAAAACCTATTTATATAAAATCTGATTCATAAATGCAATCATGCAAGAATTACGCGCGAGATTGAGAAATCGAATTTGGATTGGTGGATTTGTTTTGTAGGTGGTTGTTTACTATGGCATTATGATGGGATAAAGTAATATCGTCATAACGTTCCATTTACACATAACCAGTTTCCATGGCCATGTCAACACTAAAGTAATTCAAACTCCTCATCTGTGTCGAAAAATCGGTCAGTCTCCTCAACTACAGTAAAATCTGAAAGTCAAAACACATATCATATTATATCACTTCATTGTAATATATTCAGGTTTCACAGATTTTCAAAATTTATCAAACATATCATCATAGAACGAATCAGTTGCCAAATGCTGAAGTTTCGAAAAAAAATTATCGTTCCGATTACAATTAATTTGGATATCACCAATATGTCCCCAGTACCCATCAAAACTCCTATGTAACAGTTTCTCAAGAGAAATAAAGCAGCTATATTCAACTTTTCAGTAAATATTTCCACTTTGGAATCTCAATAAATCCATACCCAGTCCTGTGGCTCCCTCTGGTGTGTACGCCTCGAACGGCGGCCAGTGAGGAGGTCGGTGTTGATGCAGCTCAAACATCGGCGTCTTCTCGTCCAGGATAATCCACTGGCGGATGTTCTGACAGAGGTCGTTGAACTCTGCGTGCGACCCACAGTAGAAACCCTGCACGGGAGAAAATTTTTGGTTTCTTTTGCGTGAGTTTGGCCACAGTAACAGAAATTTAGGAATTTGACCTACTAAAGCTGTGAATTCAGCCCAAGAATATTTTTTTGCCATTTCCCATTTGTAATTATATGGAAGGACTAAGAACTCACAATTTTGGAATGGAATGCATACCTCTATCTAGCGAGGTAATATATAGTATTTCTGTCGACTACAAATATACTGCTTCTATGGAAGGCCTAAGAACACACAGTTCTACCCACCACGTCTATGGAGAGCCTAAGAACACACAGCTCTACCCACCACGGCTATGGAGAGCCTAAGAACACACAGTTCTACCCACCACGGCTATGGAAAGCCTAAGAACACACAGCTCTACCCACCACGGCTATGGAGAGCCTAAGAACACAGAATTCTACCCACCACGGCTATGGAAAGCCTAAGAACACACAGCTCTACCCACCACGGCTATGGAGAGCCTAAGAACACAGAGTTCTACCCACCACGGCTATGGAAAGCCTAAGAACACACAGCTCTACCCACCACGGCTATGGAGAGCCTAAGAACACAGAGTTCTACCCACCACGTCTATGGAGAGCCTAAGAATACACAGCTCTACCCACCACGGCTATGGAGAGCCTAAGAACACACAGTTCTACCCACCATGGCTATGGAAAGCCTAAGAACACACAGCTCTACCCACCACAGCTATGGAGAGCCAAAGAACACACAGCTCTACCCACCACGGCTATGGAGAGCCTAAGAACACACAGTTCTACCCACCACGGCTATGGAAAGCCTAAGAACACACAGCTCTACCCACCACGGCTATGGAGAGCCTAAGAACACAGAGTTCTACCCACCACGGCTATCGATGGATCCAGCTGTGCCGCTCTCATTCGACTGATGTACTCGCAGTGGTACGAATCGTCCGTCTGGTCCGGCGCCGTGATGTCAGCAAAGGGTCGACAGGTGTGTGGGTCCAGAAACAGAAGCTGGTCTTCTACAAATGCAACCATGGCAAGAATAAGTTACGAGCTTTATAGAGTTGAGGTGAGACTGATACTTTTTAGAATTGTGGACAGTTTTGTCATGAAAATGATTAACATGTTAGTCTATATGTGATCGATTTATAACATTAAATCCACCAGGAATCTTGCTGTAAGTCATGTGACTTACCTACATATCCTATGAAGTAGTGAGCGTGGTTTGGCTTCCCTCCAATGATCCCCACCGACTGTGGAAATCTTAAACATTTCTGTGAAAACAAAGGGTCAATAATATAATACAAAATTTTTCAAAACCATAACACCAAAAAAAAAAGTATTCTGGTTCTGGTTAGAAATGTAGCAGGAACCTATGGTCTTACTTTTAGGGCAGAAATATAGACTGGGTTGATGTCGGATAAACCGAGCCTCAACGGGATTATCAACAACAATGGTCTCCATGGTTTTGGCTTTGGCGACTCTGCCCCACAGGTACATTTCATTTCTTTCGTCTCTCGTTTCTTCGATGATTTAGATTTCAGTTCAAAACACCCCCTAGACATGTGTCCATCGTTAATTGTATCACTCTGTGACTTTTGCCGGTCCCCGCTCTTGCGTTTTTTCCGATTGCGTAGGTGGACAGTGGGCAGCGAGAAATCGGCACTGCCATTGATAGAACTGCTATTAGGCTCAATGATGTGCACACAAGTGCATTTCTTCTTCTCTGGGGAATGTTCTGTCGTTGAGTTGGCCTCGTCTCCAGAACACATTGCACCTATAGAACAATCAAACTGTATATATACTCAATTGTGGTTTGTTTAATAAATTTTTACTGCACAATATTTGCCATTTTACACGCTCTACATGTAACTCAAGGATCACATGGAAAACCTTGAACATGAAATTTTGCTTGAAAACCAGTACCCCTATCAATTATTTTCAACCACAAGTACTACCACACAATAATCTGGTAGTGTACTATAAGAGTTTTAACTCACGCAGATCGTCTATGACGACTGTGTTATCGAGGGCTACGTGTACAACCATGTTACTCCACTCGTCATAGATGGCCAGCTTCCTGGAACGGACATGTTATACTTACAAATCCATTCATTCTACCAAGACCCAGCCAAAATACTTTATATTCATATCATGGAAAATGTATTACATCCTGAAACTCACTTGAGAACCTGTGCGATTGTGTTGGGTCCAAACCATTCCCCAACTGTCTTTCCTTCTGATGCTCCCATACTGGCTAGAAAAGTGTGTGTGGGGGGGGGGGGAATCATGTCATAGTTCTCAACATTTATGGTATATATTAGAGAGATTTTTTCAAGAAATGAGAAATTTTCTTCACAGTATTAGGATAATGTACAAACACGGATGTGCGATTCCACCGGACTTCATAATTAACATACCAATTTGATGAATGGAATAGGTGCTGTCTTTCTTGTCCAGGAAAAGTCGGAGAATCTCGAATGACTTGGGGTCGTATTTTCCTGGGATCCATCTCCAGTCTGTAGCAGGTTAGAAGAGAGACCCTTGATAAGTAGCCATAGAGGCCTAAACATGTTCAAGGAGGATTTAGGCATACAGCACAAAAATGAAAGAGGCGAAACTCAGTAAATTCGTCAACTGAATAGGGTGACGAGACTGAAAATAACGTCCATTTTGCTCTATATATGTACTATGCATCGACCCAACAGCCAGCCCAGAAACACTAGGGTTCATCTACAAAGGTATTGATTATTGAAGGCTGCCAACTCCTCGTTTCACTAGATTCTTACCTCTACCAAGATGACGATTGACTAAAGCCTGAGCCATCATCATCTGACCACACCGGAGCATGCATCCCCAACCAGCATCTGTGGTCGGACCGACGCCACCTACAGAGAGAAGTCAAGGTAACCATGACAATGACTACTAGTAATAGTATTTGACAAATGTCAGAACTTTCTTTTTTTTTCGCTCATCATGTGGTCATCAACTTATTGAAATTGTTTTTTTTTAATTTAAACTGACCAATGGGTGCGAAGTTCTTTCTGTAGGTGAACCATATTCGGGATAGAAAGTCAATCTTCAAGTCTTCCATTTCTGCAGTAAACATGGTAAAAGATACATTTAAAACTGTTTTATAAAACAAACTGCATTCATATGGTTAACACTTCAATCACCCGCTGAACATTTGTATGGTTCTTTCATCATCATGCTTTATGCATCGACATCAGGAAACATCAAAGTTCACAAACAATAGGATTCAACCGAACGTTATCACAGTCGTCAACGTGCGCACAGGATTCCTGTAGCGGAGTTACAGGAAGCCTGCAAAAGCAACAACATAATTCAAGATAATTGATGGTAGGTGGGTATTTTTGGTTGGAAACACATCCCAAACGGGGTTTCCAGCAAAACGACTTAGCAGATAGACTAACATAAAGATATTCTTTTGGGTGGTAGTTTCATTTGTTGTTGACACCTTCGTGATTATTAACTACAGTGGATCCTGTGTTAAAGACCACCTGGTTTGAGAGACCACCCTGTGTTTTAAGACCGCTCCACTTGGTCCCAAGTGGCCTTTTATTATGTAAATGAACCTGTCATGAGAGACCACCTGTCATTTAAGACCACCTTTTTGGGGTCCCTTGGGTGGTCTTAAAACACAGGATCCACTGTATAAACACATGAAGTGAGATTATTCCTCAATTATCGTCCGATTGCCCCTTTGTCAACATGTAATCACCATATAATGGAACTTTTGCCCACTGCTAATGTACATGGGGGTTGATTGGTTCACAGTTGATCAAATTCAACAGTTGATGGGCGGTGACACTCGTCTGTTTGTGTTTGGCAAGCAATTGTTTATCGTAGCACACACGAGATATGTGCTGCAGGATTCACGTAACGGGCGCTTCAGTATTCACGTAACAGGCGCTTCAGTATTCAAGTAACACTGGATGTAAAATGCCCCCAAAAATATCTCTTTCCACTAAATTAATTTTGTACACATCAATATAAACACATACAAAGGTCAGATTCATGGATTGTGCATTGTACCGGAAAAGTACAAGCATATAGGTTGCGATATTCCTGGCTGGATCTCATCAACTGGCAATGCCTTTTCTTCGTTGTAAAGTCATTTAGTATGCAAGTAGCACTAGATGAAAAATTGCCCCCAAATATCTCTTTCACTAAATTTACAGCAAAATATCTTATTATGTGTAACAACTGGAACAATATAATAAACTGAATATACAGTGCTCATCATGTCCTCAATGACATCAGTATTGGTGTGTTGCATGGACCTAACCTATCTTACGTGTGTGTTTTTGTTAGCAACTTTCCTACAGAGAATTATTATGGCTGGTGACTGTGGGTACTGCAGTTTCTCATCAGAGCATACGGATGACATTGTACAACACTGCATCCAGTCCCGCGTTGGTCCCAATACTGATCAGTGAGGTCATGGTGAGCACTGTATATATTCAGTTTATGTATAGTGTACATAATATTTGTAGCGCTATGACGTGGTGTGCGCGAGTAGTGACACCACGGTTATGATGCTGCAGTGTGGGCGGATTTATAAGACATTCACTGACACTCCAGTAATGGGGTATACCTCTTTATCATGGGGTCGCCGAATCCTACATTGGTGCCGTACCTTTCGAACCACTGGGATCTCTCGGCGTCGCTCCCGGGTCGGTCCCCGCTGTTGAATCACATCACCGCCATGTGTGAGTGGGTGCATATGTGGCCTGTGATGTGGCTTAACAGTGGGATATAGCTGACCTCGGGTACGAGGTCTCTCCGAAAGGGGAAAGCACTGTAGCGTTATGACGTGGTGTGCGCGAGTAGTGACACCACGGTTATGATGCTGCAGTGTGGGCGGATTTATAAGACATTCGGCGACACTCCAGTAATGGGGTATACCTCTTTATCGTGGGGTCGCCGAACCCTACATATTATACCGTTCCAGTTGTTAAATATAATAAATAATTTTGCTGTAAATTTAGTGGAAAGAGAGATTCGGGGACAATTTAACATCTAGTGGTATTGCATTGCCAATTGATGAGATCCAGCCAGGAATAATGCAGCCTATATGTTTGTACTTTTCCAGTACAATGCACAATCCATGAATCTGACCTTTGTATGTGTTTATATTGATGTGTACAAAGTTAATTTAGTGGAAAGAGAAATTTTAGGGCAATTTTACATCCAGTGTTACTTGAATACTGAAGCGCCTGTTACGTGAATACTGAAGCGCCCGTTACGTGAATCCTGCAGCACATATCTCGTGTGTACTACGATAAACAATTGCTTGACAAACACAAACAGACGAGTGTCACCTCCCATCAACTGTTGAATTTGATCAACTGTGAACCAATAAACCCCCATGCACATTAGCAGTGGGCAAAAGTTCCATTATATGGTGATTTCATGTAGACAAAGGGGCAATCGGACGATAATTGAGGAATAATCTCACTTCATGTGTTTATAGTTAATAATAACGAAGGTGTCAACAACAAATGAAACTACCACCCAAAAGAATATTTTTATGTTAGTCTATCTGCTAAGTCGCTTTGCTGGAAACCTTGTTTGGGATGTGTTTCCAACCAAAAATACCCACCTACCATCAATTTTCTCAGATTATGTTGTTGTTTTTTGCAGGCTTCCTGTAACTCCGCTACAGGAATCCTGTGCGCACGTTGACGACTGTGGTTATTCCCCAATGAATATAATCATACAAACAGTTTGGAACACACTGGATCCGAGCAATGTTCATCACTGACCCTGAATCGTGCTGTATTGTCGGCCAAGGATCCATACTGGTTCGGAGGTGATCGGGATATCATCGTAATCCAGCGGTCCTGCTTCGTACGTCATGGACTGCAGAAACGATGCTGCACCGAAATAAATAAAAATATAACGGTTCCTTGAATTATATTTTTGGTTAACCGTAGTGTTGAGTTTTGCGGACAATATCCGGATATATGGTATATATGGAATCCATATTATATGGAAACTTATATTTATCATATGTCTCATAGTACTAGTAGACAATTTTCTGTCATAACCAATTGGCATTCCGGATCCTAACTATAGGAAATCAGCTGGGAATGAAATTGCCCAATAAATTGTACATGTAACCCGGTAATTTTACTGTAACATTTCCAATCTACCATTGCATGAAGCGACACCTGTCTACTTCAGTCACTGTTAGCAATAAAGTATACGAGCCGTCCGTCCTAAATTCACCGCATTCCCAAATTCACCAACAGGGTTTTCAGACCTTGTACCGCAAATGAAACCAACCAGTTCTATCATCAATCGAGACTCTCATATTCAAGTTTTGTACCTGCAGTTTGTTTTCCATGAAACGAGTTTCTGATCTCTGATAATATTGAGTTGGCGAATTTTGGGATGCGGCGAATTTAGGACGGATGGCTCGTAGTACTTTAGTGATAGTCACTGTCACTGATAGAGTTAGATTGCTGCGACATTGACTGACTCTGACACTGTGACAGTCACACACAGTAACACAGACTCAGGCTGTCACACTCATCGAGTGCGAACCACTCGTGCTTCGCACTCGATGAGTGGGGCACCTGGGTCACGACGACAGACTCAGACTGTCACACTCACACTCCACAACTTACAATGAGTGAGTGAGCATGTGAGTGAGTGAGGGAGTGACGTAGATCTAACTTGAGTGAATTGCGTTGTCAATTATGTTGCACAAAGAATGCATGCAAGCAAGTTCTCTTTGTTATTCATTAACATGTTATTCCATTGTTGGTGTATTAGTATCAAATGAAAGATTTCAGTGTCATAAACAGTTAATTTTCAAAGTAAACAACAACAAACCTGTCTGCGCCACGTCCATTTTGGGAAATTTGTCAAATGATCACGGGCGCATGCGCATTTGTTTACATCTGTCACTTTGATGCTCATTGGTCGAATCTCACGAAAGTATCCAATCAACTTCGTCGTATCATTTCTTCAGCAGTGACGTCATTTTGGAAATCCCAACTTCAGTGGGTCAATGTAAACAAAGATTGTTGTGGACTGGAGTGAAATCGAAGTAAATAGGCGAATTTTGACGTTTCTGTTTAAAATAATAACCCTTGTTAGCATTATCAACATTAACTACTATATATAGAAAGCTAATATAGTTCTATTTTGAAATGACACGGCGTGATATTCATTTCATAGCTGTTTAAAATAAATGTAACCTTGGCATGGCCATGGACTTTGATTATCATCAGCAGCTGATCAGCTGATCAAGCATTATGTGCAATATGGTTAATACTGTATCGTTCTTAGTTTGAAGACTTTATTTCTGCAAATGTCCGAATAAAAAGCACGTATGACCACTAAACATAACATCATCAGCAAAACTAATATGTTTTTCTCTTCTTCAGACTGGAAATACTTGTACCTGGGATAAATAAACATACAGGCTACAGCAACATCAACTTTGATGTTGAGAGCGAGACTTAGTCGGTTGTTCTGTAATATGGGTGAATATGATATATATATATATGTATATTTAATACGAAACTCTTCAAAAAGTATTGATACGAAACCCTATAGCACATGGCATGAAAAAAAGTAAATTGTTCGGTCAATATATTAAATTGTTCAGTCAATATATTACTTAAGTAAATAAACCATTCACTCAATATACTAAATCTGTTTTCCAATATATTGTTCATATGGTTTCACAAACTTTTCACCCAAACAACTTGACAACCTGAATTATAATGGTTTGATAAATTTAGTTAACGATTTGATAAATTGAAGGAACGGTTTGATAAATTGAATGAATGATTTAATAAATTGCGTGAATGGCTTTTTGAGTCATTAGCTCAGTTCAACAAACCCGTCACCTAATATATTCTACAAACTGAGGGAACGATTTATTTAGTATTGAGTATGTCAAACCGTGAGAACCATTTAAAATATTGTGAACGAACGGTTGTTCATATGGCAGAATCCACGTTAAGCACAACATTTCACTCCCGTCTTCCTCAAAAATTAAATCTCGTGATATGTGAAGAATAAACCTGTTTTCGATAAGTGTATGACCCAGGAAAAAATGACCCACAAAAATCTGAGCTGAATTACACATCTATTTTCAGATATACGCTTGTTTTTGAAAGATATTTCTAGTGCAAACATTGACAAATTATTTGACGGAACTAGTTTTTATCTGCAGTTTCACTGGAAATGAATGTTAGAAAAAACAAACATGAGTTGTCCTTTCCAAGATACCATGTAGGGGAAAAATCGTGCATTAATATTATGTGTAAAAATGCAAAATCTCCGAAAAAGGAGATGCCTTAAAACGTTGACGGAAACCTGTTCCTTTTGTCAAATCCCATATTTTAATAATGTTGTATAAACATCACCATAATGTATTTTTCTTGCCAACCAAGTATCAAGAATCCGTGAGTGTATCTCAGATATTATCTCAACACATAATATTGTACACAAATTGCACTTGCAGAAAAACAATTGATGCAAATCATGTTGCGAACGGTGGAAATTTGACGGAAATTCATTATCACGTTCACAATATCACGTTCGCAACATTTCCGTCATAAATATTCTCACGTGAGATGCATATGTCATATGGAATGAGCATTCACACCGTATCTGTCAAAAAAAAAACATCATTCACAACACATCCATCAAATAATATTATTCGTTCACAACAACATAATGCTTCAATATATGGTCATTTTATCAGTTTTGATAAGGGAAATTTATAGAAACAGGCAAAGGTCAAACATATTGTTTTTTTAAAAAACAAAATAGAGGATTGTATGATGTTATTTACTGAATCTATCAAAGATTGCGAGTGTCTGTCAAATTTTACTTTCACATTAGCAACATTTCCGTCATAAATATTCTCACGTGAGATGCGTGTGTCATACTGAGTATCAATACAGTTGCAGCTTTTTAAATCTTTTTGAGTTTTTGAAAGTGCAAAACTACATAATCATACATTTTTCAAACATATTGGTTATCTCAACTCTATATCAAAGTAATGTGACACAATCTCCCTTCAAATATCCAAACTCGTTAGCTACAATCTGTCAAATACTGATTCGTTTCGCAACTTTCCGTCAACTATTCGCACGTTCTCACGGGGGACTGAGAAATTACCATTGGACACGTCTAAATTATGATTGGCTTTCTCAAACGTGCCCAAAGCATGTGCGTTTACGAAGAATATCATAGTATCGCCCACCAAACGGAGGTTATTACTGGTGTATAAGCTTACAGAACTCACTGCAAGGAGAGATACGATGTTGTGTTGAACGTCAGAAACGTGGACGGAAAATGTTCGTTGCCATTTAAACCAATAAACACACGTCTTTCTACACACTCACACGGAGAATTACATTATAACCACATGTTTCCTGAAATTCCCGCCCATTATTGGTCACGTGACATGTTATGCAAATAAAACATGGACTGATTTCTAAGTTGCGAAAGTGAGACGATATATGACAGATCTGAGTTCGCAAAATTTAACCAGAAAATTTTTATAGAATCCCGATCTTGAATCTGATTTGAATGATTTGTTCAATAATGTACCTTCATTGCCCTTGCAATGTTGATCTAAGTACATGTAATATGTATTACCAGCAAATTCTTATAGCAATTATCATTTGAGAAATATTTGACGGAAATTTTAACGTTAGCAACAGCATTTTCCCATCCTTACCCGCCTGAAAGTTGTCCATATTCGTCTTTATAAAACAGCGTATATTTTATTCAGAGGGTCGCTGGTCACGATAATACAAGCCTGTTACCTTCAGAACTGCCAAATTTTTTGACACAAGGCTCCAAAGTAGTGTACCCTCTAAATCGGGAGTTGTTTCCGTCAAATTTCCGTCAAAACTGGATATGTTTGTTAATTAATACGATAATATTATTCAACACGAGGAACTTTGGCGATATAGGGGGTATTGTACACCACTTACGGTCCCACAAATACAGAAACATAACTCGCCAGATTTATTTACAAGGAAATATCATTCGTTGAAAATTAACGTTCGCAAAATACCACTTAAAATGGATCCTGCCATATTTGAACAATATATTGAGTACTAGTATAGTGCAAATATGATGTGAACTTATATGAAAGATCTCATTGATCTGAGCAAAATGGTCTTCACGGCATGTAAATATTACAATCCGTTCAAAAGTTACAGCACTTTAAAGACTGAAATTGGCAAATTTGCTTTTTCAAAACAATTTAGCTAATTAGTATGCAAATGAGATATTCATGATGTCATCGAGGGAAGCTGTTTTAATTAGGTACTTTGAAATGTGTTATTCATTCACTTAATGTTATGATTACTCATCAAGACTTATTCCATACAGTTTTCAATGCGAATAATCAGTGTTTTCACTTTTTCTGTTGTTGTCAAGGTAACCAGTGACCTGGTATGGCCCATAGCAACCATGGTTGCTAAGGCCAGAAACCCCCTTAGAACAGGGTATACACAAATAAAAATGGTGCCAACTTGAGCTCTATATTAATTCAATTCATAAATAATCGACAGAAAGTATGTGGATAGATCGACTTGGCAGTTAACGGTCATGGCAACCATGGGTAACTACGGCTCTAGGGAAGGACTGGTAACCATAGCAACAGTACAGTTTGTGTGGATATTGACTATGTTTGCTACATAATAATATGCACTAGTCAGATCATCAGAAGCTTCAATAAGAATCTTTGTATCATGTCTTAAAATATCCTAATTAAAATTTGTTCCCCTCATGACGTCATGAATTCTCTTTAGCATCTAATTTGCATGTTAATGAGTTGCCAAAACTTTTCAAGTGGCTTCTGTGATGTAGTGCCGGAATGGCAGTTTCAAATGGCTGTAACTTTTGAACGGATAGTGATATTGACATACCGTAAAGACCATTTTGCTCAGATCAATGAGCTCTTTCATATAACTCAACATCATATTTGCACTTTACTAGTACTTTAACCATATAGATATTATATCGAACAAATGATTGTAAATTGAGTGAAAAGTTTACTTTTTTATGTCATGTCTTATTAGCAGATTAGGGGCTCCGTATTCTGGTGACATTACACCATTGTACACCAATATATTATATACTTGTATATAATAATTTGATAATTACATTACAGTAGTTTGAATATTTTATACAAGTTCTAATGTTATAGACAAAACTACGATGCGTGCAACTTGAATTTTTTACAGCAAGTTTTAGAATGGAGACTCTGCACGATACAATGAAACCTTTGTCTTGGCTACTTGGAAAGTGGAAATCAAACAACGGGAAAGGTTATTTCCCCACAATCAAAGACTTCACTTATGAAGAAGAAATGGAATTCTTCCACGTGGGGCAGCCCAACATTCAATATACGTAGGTGAATTTCTAAGTATCTAAACTCAATGATTTGATCCCTAAAATCAATAAATTTCATATTGTTTTCTGTAACCTTGTAGGTAAGTTTTGGTATATGTATTTCAGAATGTATGCTGCACATCCGGAAACAAAGGAACCTATGCACAGACAAGTTGGCTTTCTTCATGTCGAACCAGACGCCAAGACAGTGTCATTTGTTTGTGCACAAAATATAGGCGAGTTATATTTTCTTTCATTTTAGCAAATGCAGTAATTCTTGGATATAGAACATTATTTTTGTGCAGGTTTTGTGGAGGTGGAGGATGGCGACGTGAATGGCCAAGAATTACAGCTGACTTCAAACATGGTTGGCCGAAAATTTCATGCCAAGCCACCCGAAATCCAGAAGGTAAGAGGCTCATTCCAAAATACACTAAGTTACTGAAGATAACACAGCTTTGAACAATCACTAATAAGATGATCTCTTTGGTATTGCTGGTCAGATCAAGAGGATTTTCCGAAGGAGCGGGGATCAGTTGGAACAAGTAGTTTACATGGAAACTTCAAACACACCTCTAACGGAGCATCTCAGGATCACCTATCACCGAGTGTCCAGTAGCGCTAAAATATAACTTACTTCCAGAATAATGATTACTGTACAATATCTATGTATGTAAGGGAATACTCAGATGATTTTGAGTGGTGTGAAGGAAGTGGGACTTTAATCATGTTAATTACGGGTAGATCGTTGTGCACTTTGTGTCTCAGGAATGATTTTGTGAAGCTTCTGTGATTAGCGTTGCATCACTACCAAGCATTGAGCTCAATATAATGATGATTTTTACCTTTTTACTCATTTTAAGAAAACATATTTTTGCAGCAATTATGACTTCACTTTCAATCACTGATACAATATGCATGCCATTTAATGCATATCGTTTATTATTATAATCTCGTAATTGCTCAATTCAATCACAACACAGTGTACATTCACAAATGATGCGAATGGGATCAAGTTTTGTTGCCCCAGTTATCAGGAGACAAGGTATATTTCAAGAGGCCAAAACTAAATTAAATATCCCTTTTTCATCATGAATATATATGATCTATTACTGCCATGGTATATTGACAGCAAATATTGATTTGATAACTTGCACTTGCATGTCATTTCTGATCACATGTATGTATGAATAATCGTACATTTATATGAATTGTAGTCGAATATTAGAATAGATTTGGTACATGTATATCAAACAATATACTCTGTAATCTTTCAAAAAAAAAAAATTTTACTCAATAAATAACACCAAATATCCAGGGTATTTCCACATTTGTCCTTTGCCACAAAATCACATGTCTTGCAATTTGCATCACGATAAAAAAAAAGAACAATCCAAGTAGTACATTTAAACCAATGAATTCTGGAATAATATCTAGCCCTCAACCAAATAACAGACCATAATGTATCTTAATGATTTATTACATCATTTAATTCCATTCCAAAACAATTCCTTATACAACCTACAACAAATGACCACAAAAGAATGGAATGATTGACTCAAGGAACTGAACTATTGCAAGCATACAGTTACATGTGAATAAAACGATATATTGTTTTGTAATATGCAGATGCATACTAGAAACAATGGATAGCAAGTGCAAATATTTTTCTGTCCTATTTACATGCATTTTTACACTACATAAGATACACAATATACACATTTGAATATAAATATAAACACAAGCAGAACTATGACAACTTTGTGGCAAATATTGATAAACCTCGTACATATTCGTCCAACTTAGTTTTGAAAATTTCACTCGCTATTGGTTCCCCCAAACCACAAACTGGATTCTTCACTACGTATTCCAAGTAGATCTGGAATGAGAGAAGAAAAAAATTCCTCAAATGATATATTTAATGTTTATGTTTTATATCTGATGTATAATAAATCAAATCAACCAGTAAAATCACTTGTTTTTTCTCATGTCCGTGTCAAAATCATCCCACTATTTACATATCAGGTAGGATATCTAATTTTTCGATCAATCAAACACATAAATGAAAATGTTACCATTAGCAATACCATCACTGTTTTGACATCGTTATACACCTTACTCACATTGCAGTACATTTGTTGCAGAATGTCCCGAATATTGCCAACTTGCAGATCTGTGGTCATGATGAATTTCAAGCCACTTGGCGTTTCATAGAAGTGCAGCTTGTATTTATTTGTGCGGAAATTGTAGAACCCATCTTTTCTGCAGAGTAGGTTAAGGATTGAAAACCAAGAAACAATCATTTCTGTCAGATGAATATTTTGTGAGAAAAGTCAGCAAAATTTAACAAGACATTTTTCACAGCTGTTTATATAAACTAGACGCTTCCGGTCGCCTACGACCGCTTGGGTGTATCCCCCATAGCCCTATCATCTCTGTTGCCCCAAATATATCACTGTCAAGTGTGAAAAACTAGAGCAAGGGCTAAAAAAGATTACCAGAGAAATGTTAAATCCCAAGTCACAACTGTTTTCTTTTCCCCACCAAAACTGCTGCACTGATTTTCCGAGGTTATTGAAGGTCGAATTCAAAATCACCACTGAAATCTCTTTATATGAATTTCCATTCGACATGTTTGATGAAATAACGAAAATACAGATAGATCAATCTTTTCACCTATTTATATTTCAACTCAGAATATTTTACAAACTTGGTTCCAAGTTGAAATTCAGAGTAAAATTTGACCAAAAATGCATTTCAAGATGACGAAATTGGAGCTAGATTGAACTTCTCACCATAAGTTATTTTTCGATTCATAATACATGTATGGGCCAAACATGGTTTCAAGTTGAAATTCAAAGTAAAAGTTAATCAAAACTGCATTTCAAGATGACAAAATTGGAGCCAGATCAAACTTTTCGTCATAAGTTATATTTTAACTCATAATACCTGCCCAACTTGGTTTCAAATTGAAATTCAAACTAAAAGTTGACCAAAACTGCATTTCAAGATGGCGAAATTGGAGCCAGATCGAACTTTTCACCATAAGTTATATTTCGACTCATAATATGTGCCAAATATGCTTTCAAGTTGAAATTCAAAGTAAAAGTTGACCAAAACTGCATTTCAAGATGACGAAATTGGACCCAGATCAAACTTTTCGCCATGAGTTATATTTCAACTCATAATATGTGCCAAACTTGGTATTAAGTTGAAATTCAATGTAAAAGTTGACCAAAACTGCATTTCAAGATGACGAAATTGGAGCCAGATAGAACTTTTCGCCATAAGTTATATTTCGACTTATAATATGTGCCAAACATGCTTTCAAGTTGAAATTCAAAGTAAAAGTTGACCAAAACTGCATTTCAAGATGACGAAATTGGAACCAGATCGAATTTTTCACCATAAGTTATATTTTAACTCATAATTTGTGCCAAACATGGTCTCGAGTTGAAATTCAAAGTAAAAGTTGATCAATGTTTTCATAAAAAGCTATTGTGATCAATAATAGACTTAACTAGCAAAAAAATAATGTTAACTTATTTGGTCACAAACATAAAATCTCTACTGGACAAAGCCTTCACCTTGTTGAGCCCAATAATAAATATTTCTTGTCTTAACTATTTTCATTGTGGTCAATAATAGACTTAACATGTAAAAATAAAGTTAACTTATTCAGTTACACCCAGAAATTTCTACCAGACAAAACCTTAACCTTGTTGAGCTCAATAATAATTGTTTCTCATCTTAACTATTTTTATTGAGGTCAATAATAGACTTAACTAGCAAAAAAAATGTTAACTTATTTGGTTACAGACATAAAATGTCTACTAGACAGAATCTTTACCTTGTTGAGCCCAATAATAAATATTTCTTGTCTTAACTATTTTTATTGTGGTCAATAATAGACTAAACTAGTAAAAATAATGTTAACTTATTCAGTACACCCACGAAATCTGTACTGGACATACTTTCACCTTGTTGAGCTTAATAATAAATATTTCTCATCTTAACTATTTTTATTGTGGTCAATAATAGACTTAACTATTTTTATTGTGGTCAATAATAGACTTAACTAGTGAAAATAATGTTAACTTATTCGGTTACACCAATGAAATTTGTACTGGACAAATCTTTAACCTTGTTGAGCTCAATAATAATTGTTTCTCATCTTAACTATTTTTATTGAGGTCAATAATAGACTTAACTAGCAAAAAAAATGTTAACTTATTTGGTTACAGACATAAAATGTCTACTGGACAGAATCTTTACCTTGTTGAGCCCAAAAATAAATATTTCTTGTCTTAACTATTTTTATTGTGGTCAATAATAGACTAAACTAGTAAAAATAATGTTAACTTATTCAGTACACCCATGAAATCTGTACTGGACATACTTTCACCTTGTTGAGCTTAATAATAAATATTTCTCATCTTAACTATTTTTATTGTGGTCAATAATAGACTTAACTATTTTTATTGTGGTCAATAATAGACTTAACTAGTGAAAATAATGTTAACTTATTCGGTTACACCAATGAAATTTGTACTGGACAAAACATTTACCTTGTTGAGGTTAATAATAAATATTTCTTGTCTTAACTATTTTTATTGTGGTCAATAATAGACTTAACTATTAAAAATAATGTTAACTTATTCAGTTACACCCATGAAATTTGTACTGGACAAAACCTTTACCTTGTTGAGCTTAATAATAAACGTTTCTCGTCTTAACTATTTTTATTGTGGACAATAATAGACTTAACTAATAAAACTAATGTTAACTTATTCAGTAATATTGTCCTGTTTTCACTGAAAACTTCAGTTCTCCATTCTGAACAAGAAACCAGTGTCATTACCTTCCACTGTACAGGCTATTGGAATGATCGTACATGTCAAAATGGATATTTCAAAATTCTGTAATAAGTTAGGCTGTTAACATATTAATATTTATATGATCATTCTAAAAAACGATTGGTTTCGTGTGACAGCCCTTCCCAACAACACTTCCAAATATTATCGAGATTCGTCAAAAATTGTGGCCTGTAGCGCGTTCACAAGCCATGTGTCTCAAACAGGCTGTTTTCAATGCAAAATGTGTCCCCAAACGACCAATTCAGTTGCCACGGCAACCAAAATCGATTGGTGTCGGGATCTTACCATAATATATGTGCCTGCAAAAAATAATGGTGATCGGGTGAGAATTGCGGCCTGTAGAGCGTTCACAAGCCATGTGTCTCAAACAGGCTGTTTTCAATGCAAAATGTGTCCCCAAACGACCAATTCAGTTGCCACGGCAACCAAAATCGATTGGTGTCGGGATCTTACCATTATATATGTGCCTGCAAAAAATAATGGTGATCGGCTGAGAATTGCGGCCTGTAGCGCGTTCACAAGAAAATCTCTGCGGACGCGGACGCGGACGCGGGCGCGGACGCGGACGCGGACGCGGACGACGAAGCCAAATCCATAGTATCCGCCGAACTTTGTTCGGGGGATACAATAATTGCCATATCATGTACATGACAAGATGAAATATGAAAGGATACTGATCAACTGGAGACATTCGGTTCACAAAGGACTTCAGGGAGAAAATCATTCCATACATCAGCTTGCATTCCTGTGAATAAATATATAGATGATGTGGAGAATATTGAACTGGTTCTGCAATATATCTTGCATTAATTTATATGAGTAGAATATAGATTACTTGATTACTGCAATAAAAAATTACAATAATTATTTTACAAAACATACTGATGCACTTATAGTTCTGTTGATACTGTTGAATAAGTAAATTTCTTTCCCTACCCCAAACTAATAAAGATAATTGCATTGCCCAAGGAGAAAAATAGCAACATATTTTCATACTGTTAGATAGTATCAAAATTTACTTCTTCAATGGAGATTCCAGATTGTTTTTTCCGATTCCATTCACCATAATGTAAGCAAGTTCCGTTGCGATCAAATATGTAGAGGTTGAAGACAGTCATTTTCGAAATCTGAAAATACAAGAAATTTGACTAACCGTAATGTTTCCATCTTTATATTCATACATGTATCATTGTGTATACAAGAAATTGCATCTCATTCGATAGGCAAATGCATCAATCTGTGTCTACAAATGTAAATGGTCACAAAATATTGTGGAACATGTGGAATTGAATTGCGGATTAACAGATTAACTCATCATTGTCATTGATTATCATAGAGAAACAGGATTGTACATGTGCTCCGTGCTACGATGGCCACTGCCACAAATGACGATTTTGAGGATCATGTCAACTTGAAGGCGCACCGCTAGTTTACAAGCTCAAATAAAGGATGAATATCAACTTCGATTTTAAATGGGCATCTGCCTTTATTATCGCTCAATCAAATGTTTTAATCTAGCTGTCAGTTTCTATGGGAAAGTTCTACCGAATGGTGTATGTTGTATTCGAGAGAAAATTCTGAGATACAATCTGGATCTATCTAGTCTAGAACGAGTTAGAACTACACGTTATTACTGACGAAATTGTTACCAAACGTCAAAAACCCAAATGACAGCCGAATCACAACTCAAATCAAAATTTTTGCCTACGCTGAAAGATATTACTAAAACGCGTCGTCAAAATAATTACCGATTGTGATCATTGCGTAGCCTACATTAATCATCAGAAAAATGTCGGGACCTGGGACTAAAAACTCGCGGGAAAGGCAAAAAAGAAAATAAAGTTCAGCCATTGGGTTTAGAAGACTGTGGGTATAGGCCAGACCTTCAAGATGACAAAGGTTTAACATGATATAAAATATACATATATGATAAAACATTTGAAACAAGTCAATTTGATACGGATGATTTAACCCCCAAATACTTATTTCCGTTGCCATAGGGAGAAATGGTTTAAGGTTACCGAACCTATGGTCCGATAACCTATTGCCGTCGAATTGCATCCGTCGTCTGTCCGTCCGTTTGTGTACAAAACCTATGGTTCGATAACCCATTGCCATCGAATTGCATCCGACGTCTGTCCGTCCGTTTGTGTGCAAAACGAAGGCTTAGGAACTTGAAAAAAGGCCCTTAACCACTGTTTAGACCAAAACGTTGCTTTGAGGGCTACTTTTCGCTGTTTTAGAGGCTAATTTCGAGAAATTAGATAGGAAATTTTATAATGGAATTAACCCCTAACGCTGAAATGTCCGTCCATCCACATTGTTATCTTTGAAGTGTGAAGTGCAATCTTATGGTAAAAATTTAGGAAAAAATATCTTATAACAAATAGAGAGAAGATATATTTTATTTCTTTTATTTTCCCCAAAATGGCGTCCATTTTTTAGGAAAGACGGTCAATTTTGAACTTTGGCAGCCATTTTTTCAAAAACTGATCAGTTTTGAGGGAAAAGATTCCCCTCATGTTCCTCTGTGATATGTAAAAGTTTGGTTGCCCTTGAATCGCCAGTCTGCGTGTGGTGCTTTGTGGCACATTCCAATGGGAAGGATTTGTGTGGTGACCTTGAATTTGACCTTTGATAACCTTGAAAGGTCAAGATAGCCATTTTGGGGTCCAAAAAATGCCCAAACACATCTTTTAGTGACCTTGAACTTGACCTTAGACGACCTTGACGGCTAAATGTCAAAATCTCTCTGTGTCAAATATAAATATGACAAAAAAATTAGCCCAAGGGCTAAGAAAGATTACCGGACAATGTTTTACATCTTAGATTTCAGCCATTTTGTCCCGTGACCTTGAAAATAAGGTCAAATGTCAAATTCAAGGTCACAAGATTATTCAGCATATATCTTTTCATGTCCACAATTGATTCCTAGGCTGCAAAATCAACAATGAGCAAGATAATAACCATTTTGTGCTCTGACCTCGAAAATGAGATCAAAGCTCAATTTCAAGGTATTGAGAATATTCAGCATATATCACTTTCTATATGTCAACAATTGATTTCTAAGCTGTAAAGTCGATAATGAGTGATATTCGCCATTTTGTGTTCTGACCTCGAAAATGAGGTGAAAAAATTGAAGGTCATGATAATATTCAGCATATATCATTTCCTATATGTTCACAATTGATTCCTAAGCTGCAAAGACGATAATAAGCGAGATATTTGCCATTTTGTGTTCTGGACTTGAAAATGAGGTCAAAGGTCAAATTCAAGGTAACAAGATATTCAGCATTTATAAATCATTTCAGATATCTCTAAAACTGATTCCTAAGCTATGAAATCGATAATGAATGAAATATTGGCCATTTTGTGCTCAGACTTTGAAAATGAGGTCAGAGGTCAAATTCAAAGTCACGAGAATATTCAGCATATATCATTCCCTATATGTCCACAATTGATTCCTAGTCTCTAATCTCAATATTGAGCGAGATATTAGGCATAATGTGTCCCATGATAAAGCATAGGAGAATTTAACATGGGAAAGTCCCATTTGGGCCGAGTTTGGACTAAAATGGCCCACTTCGAGCGATTCAAGGGCAACGAAACATAATCACACCGGTACATATGAGGAGTTAGAAAAAAAGTTACTGAACAGATTTTGAGAATACGCAATCGAAAATTTTGAGAAAAAAAATCGAGAAAAAAACAAACTAAAAAGTAATTCCCTCTCCCTCTCAGAACATTTTGGGGTATTTTTGTTCAAAATTTCATAAAGATTCGACCATAAACTTTAAAGATAAACATAGAGCCGCAGGGTTCTGCGCTTACCAGACCCAAGACAGTTATATGTAAGCTGAGAGGAATGTCATGAAGTCATGAGAATAATTGCACATCATTCACGCCTATATGATCGTGTTCAGGCCTAATACTAGTATACAATGATATGAAACTAGAATAGAACTGTGACTCTTTGACTAGTACTGTCAAAGATATTCTTTGCTTTTGTATCGGTTTCAGTTTATTGAGGTCAAAGGTCAAATTCAAGCTCATGAGAATATTCGGCATATAATTTCCTATATTTCCTCAATTGATGCCTAAGCTGTAAAGTCGATAATAAGCAAGATATTAGCGATTTTGTGCTCTGACCTTGAAAACGAGGTTAGATGTCATGTTCAAGGTCATCGAAATATTCGGCATACATCATTTCCTCTATGTTCACAATTGCTTCCTAACCTGTAAAGTATATGATAAATGAGATATTAGCCTTTTTGTGCTCTGGCCTTGAGAATGAGGTCAAATGTCAAATTCAAGGTCATTGAAATATTCGGCATACATCATTTCCTATATGTTCACAATTGATTCCAGCTGTAAAGTATATAATAAACGAGATATTAGCCATTTTGTGCTCTGACCTTGAAAATGAGGTCAAAGGTCAAATTCAAGGTGATCAGAATATTAGGCATATATCATTTCCCATAGGTCCACAATGGATTCCTAAGTTGCCAAGTTGATAATAAGCGAGATATTAACCAATTTTGTGCTCTGACCTTGAGGATAAGGTCCAAGGTCATGAGAATATTCAGCATATATCATTTTCTATGAGTCAATAATTGATTCCTAAGCTGTAAAGTCGATAATAAGCGAGATATTAGCCATTTTGTGCTGTGACCTTGAAAATTAGTTCGAAGGTCAAATTCAAGGTCAGGAGAATAATGGGCATATATAATTTCCTATATGTGCACAATTGATTCCTAATGTCTAATCCCAACACTAAGTGAGATATTAGGAGAAATTTGTCCCCATTATAAAGCATTGGCTAATTTAACATGGGAAAGTCTTATCTGGGATCGGTTGAAAAAATCAAAATGGCTGCCACGCACAAACCGACAATTCAAGGGCAACAAAAACTTATACACAGCATAAAGGTATCAAAATCTCAAATCTGATCGAACAGTTTTTGAGAAAATGGCCGCCAAAATCCAAAATTGGCCATTTTTCGACAAAAAAGGCCGCCAATTTGGAAAAATCGATTCAATCGACAAATAAAAAAATTGGTCCGGAGATATGGGCCCACAGAACATATTTTATGCATAACAGAAATATTCATCAAACAGACTCTTCCCAGCGACGCCGACGGACGGACGCCGGACGCCACCTGACGACAATAGCTTATCGGACCTTTGGTTCGGTAAGCTAAAAATGTAGACCAACGACGACGACGGACGCAACGGCACGGCCTAAAAGTACACCAGCGACGTCCAAATACATTGAAATGATCGATGTACATTCACTGAAGCAATCACTGAGTATCTTCAGGTTGTATATAATTAAAGTTCCCAGTTTAAAGTCCCCGGGTGGGAGGTCGGTGGTCAATCCGGTTACATTCAATACATTGGTGTGTTAACGATCAGTTTGTGGCAAGAGCTGGGGTATCCTGGATACCATGCTGAGAAATGATGTCATTCTCTGGGAATCGGTCATCTGTCGTTGTTGTGTCTCTATGCACTGCCTGGTCTGGAAAGTACATCTGGAGCCAACGGGGGCCACACATGCAGCAATACTACTTTCATCACCATTACATTGGTCTCGAAATAAATAGATAGCTCACCAGAGATATGTTTTCACATGTGAATCTAATCTAGGTGATTGTATGCAAGAAGTATATGTTCATAATTATTTCTTAAAATATTCAAAACTCTCAGATAAATTTGTTTTATCACTTCTTATCATTGATACATGTACGACAACTGCATTCTCCTGTCAACAAGATTATTTTATGAACCATACTCGTATAGTTGCCCGTCATTTTGAAATGAATTGGGTGGATAAATAGGTCAGGTATGAATATTTGAGAATTATTTGTGTTTGAAGTACTATATCATATACTTGCCATAGCTCGTGATAGCGAAGAGTCTGTATATACTTGTCCGAACCAAAGTGGTCGATGCTTATATTTATATCTAGCAGATAATCCGTGATAAATTTTATCACATTAATCAGCGCACTTCATGCAAACTTAATCACAATTTCGTCAACTTTTTTTACTGACTTGAAAAAGATTACTCTATCACATCAATCACAGTACATGACACGCGCTGACTTAGATACCTGTAAATAGAATACGGTGAGTGACGATGTCCTGTAGTGAACAGAGCGTCATGTCTGTTTTTAGTATGAATCCAGTTCAACGATATAGTTCTGCATATATTTATTAATTTTGAATAAACTGACCATGTACTGTTGTATTTCTATATATTTTGTTGTGTTTCACTGTTTTCACATTATTTTATTTTTCTAAAATGCTTCGGTCGATAATTTTTTGTTACATTGATCTTTTTTTAAGCGTAGGAATTTGTTCTCTCCTAAATATAGGTCACGTTGACCTATATCTGATTTGGATTTTCTTCCAGCGTTTTTGTTGACATTCGATTGATTCTGTTAGAACATGCTTTAATGTTTAACTGATTCGATATTTAAGTTCACGCAGGTGTATTGTGATAGATCCGTGTATGACAAGGTTAATCCACATCATCTTCAGTAAAATTGTTCTCACACGATAACCTCAAACTGCCAACTGTAACTGACCTGGAACTGACACTCACTTAAGTTACAGTCAGTGAGTGACACACTGTGACTGACAGTTGAACTTGAACTGGACACATTAATAGGAGAATCTCAATATGCTGGGTACAGAATGGATAAGTCCACGCTTTCTTCCAATGGCACCATTACAGACCAATCTCCAGCATTGAGTGGCATCGAACCTCTTAACACCACAAACTCGACAGTTGATGAGGATCCTCGACGAACACATTTCCACTCGGACTTTCAAAGAGCCATGGCGTCAATTCCTGGTGGGCCACCAATGGGATCTGGGAGCCCACAAGCAGAGTCCAATACACCTGCGAGGGACCAGTCTCCACAAGCGCAGGCTGCCTCTGGGGGCCGACCGCGAGGATCAACAAGGGTCCAACTTTTCCGAGAACAGCAGCATTCTGGCAGCCCAGATGGTGCAGCAAGTGTCACAAGCACTGTGCCAGTTGGCCGCAATGCCCCGCCACCTGATATAGTTCAGATCCAACGAGATTATCGACAGCAGATCTTTGGGGACGGTGGCAAGATTTCTGGATTGAGTTTTGATTCTCAAGTGGTGAATCAACAGCGACTGGTTAATACAGGCGATGTGCAAAGCCGAATGCAGGACATCCGTGGTCTGCCTCACAATATTATACAAGGTGCAAGTAGCCAGCCTGAAGGCCAGGAAATGCGTGTTTCTCCCACAAAGTTACCTGGTGGGCAATTCGTCGATTATTCAAAATTCCAAAGGGAAAATTTACAGCAGCCTCCTGTCGGAAAAAGCCCACAAAAAAGTAATGGCCAAGAAGATTTTCCTCTGAATATGTCCAATGCTATTACTAGCAGCACTTCAGAGAACAGACAGCAAATCCCAAGAACACAGAAATCAGATCAGAGGCAACCAGCAACCACTTACAACACTAACAATATCCAGATAGTCGCTCCAGTGGATGGCCAGGCGATCCAGATTCCGGAGCCAAGTCGCCCGCAAGTTCACTTTCACCACCAACAACCACTACAGCGACAGCAGTTGAACGATCCAGAACATGACTTTCTGGAGCTGCGCTTGTCTCCAGATGAACTACGTGTAGGGAACGACAGTGTTGAATCTGGAATGTACGTTGATCAGGATCTATCTGGGGAATTTCTGCCACTTGAGAATGAAGATCCGGAAGGGGCCCAGTCGTCATCGCAATCAAACGAGGACGAACTTGAGTATGAAGACAACACTGAAGTTGATCAGGATGTTGTCTTGCAGCCGGAAGCCGACCAGACGAGTTACGATGAGAATGACGAGGTGTCTCGTCAGGTCCAAGAGGCACAGCAGTTACAAGGCCGACAGGGCGGAGTTTTCCTTGCTGGTGGTTTTGCTGGGAGCAACTTACCACAGGCTAATATTCTACAAACTGTGCAGCAGCAACAACAACATCAACAAGGTCCAAATCAACAATATCTTCAAATCTCAAGAGCTTCGACAAGAACTGAAAGCGGAGATACCTCTCAAGACAATGGAAATACTTTCGCCGAAGAAGACCAACTTTCTCAACAAGAATTGCAAGCTGGAAACCTATCTATATCCCCAGATGTACACAGTTCAAGGCAAGTGGCCAGCAGTGTTAGGAAATCAGCCGCGAATAACCATACCTCTACATCAACAAGCCAAAGTTCTGATCATTCTGCTCCACCATCAAGAAATTCCATGCCTTCCAGGTCTTCTGCACATGATACTAAAAGTGATACTAGTAATAGCAAAAAGCAGCCCATAGACAAAACTCAAAATCCTGATGTGACAAAGGGCACACGAGCCACAAATGGTACCAACAACCCCTCATCAGTTACAAACCAGACCCAAACACAGACAAAGCAACAAGTTGGTTCGGGAGCCATCGCCAAAGTCTCCAAAGTATCCCAGCAGCAATCTCAAACTAACCCCTCCGTAAGACGCAATAAGATACGCACTGTGCCTCCAAAGACAATGGGTGTCAGCTCGACGAAAGTGAGTGTCTCATCAAGCAAGTCTAGAACACCACATGGTTCTTCGAGAGGCAAGCATTCCATTCGATCCCGAACGTCCATCGGACACCAACAGCCTTGTCCAAGAGCGGCAGGCGCTACCAAAGCCAAGTCTCCAAGTAGAGCCCCTCCACAAAGGTTGGCTCCATCAGGCGGGGATTCCACGGCGTCTACCTCCCAACCTCAAGGGCAGGGTTCCCTAGCCCAAGTCATCCAAGGGCAATACATGTTGCCTGGGCAACAAGTAACCTACCAGTCCATGCCTAGCAACCAAGCTGGGATGTACTTTGACAGCTCGGCAAATATGCAAGTTCCAAGTCGCGACCAGAACCGGGATGGTGCGGATGGTGGGATTCTGCGACCGAACCCGATTGGCGAGACCGATTCTGGACAAAGAGTGTTCACAGCCCCCTCTGGACATCAGGGCAGCCAACAACACATGATCGCACTAGCAGGAGCTCCTGGAAGCATGTACCCAGCCCAAGGCATGATTCCAGGTATGGAATAATACAAGATGTATGTACGGTTGTTCGTAACCCTCTCACTCTTATAAAATCATTCGATAACCCTATACAAAGTCAGTAAACCTTTCCCCCATTCAATAACCGTATACATGGTAAGAGACATAATCAAAGTCGTTTTAATATGTAGTAATCTTCGCTGACATGTATCAGTACATGTATTATGTTCCTGAATCTGATTGCAGGTCACATGGGCATAGATGGAGATGGTGATGAGGATGGAGCCTCAGGCATTCCTGCTGTCATCTCACAGCAGTTCACCTCAGCAAACCACAACCCTCATCCTATACAGGCCAGTTACCGATCCTTCGTGCCCAACGACCGACAAGTCGCAGGGCTTTCCTTCAGCACCCCTCAAGACATGCAAGTGTGGATCAACCCATCTGTTCAGACATTCGGCGGGCCGCAGCCAATCTCAGGCCACCAACAGATTCGAGGTCTGCCAAACCTAGCCCAGCAACCGCAGATTCAACCGCATCAGCAAATCCCCCAATCAGTGCCCCAACAACCACTCGTCTACACGACCAGTAACATCCATCCAGTTCACGCTTTGGGCGCTGCCGATTCCACGCACATCTCTGCTATGGGTGGTGGCGCCACCACACATCAAAACTATGGACCTCGACAGAAGCCAGACTTCACAGGAGCCTGGGATCGGAGCTTGGAACTTTCCCCAATAAGTCGTACCTCGGGGGCGACCGACCGGATCCAAGTGACCTCGGAACCATCGCCGTCTCCGTCGGGAAGTGGCGGCGGGCGAGTGTCCCTACATGACCAGAGTCTCGATTCTAGTTCCACTGAGAGAACTATGCAGGTCTGTTAAATTGTTGACATATATTTATTGTATCATTTATGGCTATCGCATAGTTTGACATTTGCATCTATTTAATGTAGAAAGTGTCTAAGTGATGCATTGATATGATGAGCTCCGGATATTTTCAGTTCGCTCAAGTAGAAATACTACTGTCACAAACTGTTGTTTGATTCCAAACTCTGCTCTTTTGTAGAATGAGTCGCAGATGAACAACGACATTGTGGGGATGGAGCAGCTTCGAGGTCAGATTCACAGCATGCTAAAGATGACTAGTCAAGTCTTACCAGGTAAGCAAGCATGAATACAATACTTGGATAAAACATACAATAATCATACATCAATAAAACATGAACATTTTGTGATGTTCTGTCTGATCGTTTGCAAATGACTTCCAATACAAAAACTATAGCCCTGCATGTCATGTGTAGATATTTGATGTCTTTACCCATTGAACAATTTCGCAGACAAGAACACATATGACCAGACGAGTGGAGAAGCCCCAACGATCCCGATATCGCGACTGGAAGACGAAACGACCAGACTCTCTCTCACTGAGTGGGTGATTCTTTGATGGCTTAAAACATGCTTGATATAGTCCATGTGAAGTGCTTTGTTTCTATTCAAATAATTGAAGGGTTTCATTTCATGAAAGCTCTCAGTCCATGTGCATAGTATGAAAAAAAATGCAAACTTATCATCAATATTTTCAATATCATTAATACAACTTCAAATCATGAGATGATATTGATATTTCTATTTTACTATAACTATTGTGCACAGCGCCCTGTCAGATCTGGACATGGAGAGTATGTTGAACATCCCATCTCGATTCTACCCCGGCACAAGTGGGACCTCCGCAACCCCCGACATGTCGTCCCTCCTTGCTGATAAACAAAATCTACAGCAGACGTTGGAGAAGGAAAAGTTTCGCAGAAAGGTAATTAATTCCACTTGTATCACATCCACTCACAATATTTATGAATGAAGTTATTCACATTGTAATATTGCATGAGATTTGAACCGTAAAATTTATATGAAAAATTAGTATTTAACAGGAAATTAGCAGCAAATACACATGATCAATATTCTTTTGACCTCAAATTTTAATTTGTAGAGAAAATTTACTATCTGATGAATTATTTTCTGATTCGCAGCACTGTGAGAAGCAGATAGGAGATCTTCAGTCGAAGGTTCTAGAGCTACAACAACAACTGGCGGTCGCCGTGTCAACGGACAGGAAGAAAGACATCATGATTGAACAACTCGATAAGGTTATTGCCCTGTCATGTGCATAGAACATGATTCTTACCTAAATCTAGGTCAAGTTTCTCATTCGGAAATTTCAATGTGGAAATGTGAGACTTTATTGGGGAAGAAAATGCTTAGTATCTTTAATATTTTCTCTATATTTTTACAGACACTTGCCCAGTTGGTGGATGGCTGGAAGAAGAAGGAGACTGACAAACAGAAAATAATCCAATCTCTGCAGGAAGAAAATACAGTCTTTAAAACTAAACAAAGACAGCAACAAGAGGTATGTGAACGCCACTGCCATGTGCCTCTGGCAATATATTGTTTACAAAAAAAAAGTGTAGTAAGTTACAGTAATATTGTTCTGGAAATTCATCAGAATTTGTCATTACGTAGGTGTTGGAGCGATTTGAGCATGAATTGACAGAGACAGTTGACCAGTTGGCTCATGAACAACAGAGGTCAAAGATCCTAGAGGAACAACATCTCAAAAAGGTTTGTGTACCTAACATACTTGACTTGTATGGTATCTCTATATAAGAGAAATCGTCTTCAAATAGTTTCTCGCGTATAAGTCTTCAGTTTGACCTTGTTGCAAAAAGTGGAATTTGACATGAATAGTTCACCTGCCCAAATGATAAAACAATATTAATTTTTTTGTCACATTTTCATCACTGATTTCTGTCAAGAAAATTGATTCAATCTGGACTGATCCAATCATCAAATAACTGACACAGTTCTCTCCCCTGCTTTCAGATATCACAACAGCAGGAGGAACTAACCAAGCTGTCACGGATGTTAGAGACGGAACGACAACAAGCGCTTTCACTGGACGCAGACGTACACAAACTCACCGCGGATAATGAACACCTTACCGCAGCTCTACAGGAAACACGACAGCGCTACGAAGAGGTGATTATAGAGTGCATCTGTAAATGCTATTAGAGTCCAAATGATATTGAAATTTGGGGGGAAAAAATGATTTTGATCGAAAAAATGATTTTTGAGTGATTTTGAAATGACTGTGTGTGATTTTGTCTTTAAAAATTGTCTGAAATGAATCGAGGTTTACTACAGATTGTTTGCAAATTTTGTATTCTTTTAATATTTCCAATAATATCATGATATAATTGCATGAACAATACCTGTCTGCAAATCGCACACCCCTGATAAATATTTTTCATCTGTTATCCCTCAAATAATCCTTGGCTGTTGCTTTGACTGATTGCACCCCCTCTGACCCTCTGTGGCTGTTGTAGGACAAGGACAGCTGGGATGACAAGGAGAGGGAGTACCTCCAGAAAATGGAAGAGATCACTGAAAATCATCTGACAAAAATGGATGAAGAAAAGGTTGGATATTCGCTAAAGTTTTTGATTATAAATGGACATGTTTTATTTGTAATTCAAGGCCTTTGGCCTTATACAACTTCGATACATATGAACAAGGATCATGTATGTGTTACAATATGCTATTACTTTTACAAAATTCCTGACAAATTCAAATTGATATTATAAACATGGTACATTTAACAATCAGAATACTATTGAATGCTTGACAGGAAATTCACTTTTATCACTGCTGGTTTTGAATTGAGCATGCAAAGATTTTGATTCCAGACGAAGCTGGAAAGGCAAACTCAGAAAGTACAAGAACTCCAGAATTCAGTGGCATCTTATCAGAATGAAATTCAGAAATTGCAGATGGATTTGGACACAACACACAGAGAAAAGGTATTTTTGGGGAATCTATGATGGTAGTCCTGGTAAAATTTTAGTCTGTTCATGTCGATCTGTTTTGTGTCCAAAAGAAAGCAAAAAACATTATTTTGCTGGCCATTAGATGAAAAATCTGTGAGACTTCATGGAAATACTTATTGGTGGGATTTACAGGAGAGTTTGAAAGTCCAGATTGGTTTGCTAGAGGCAAAGTCAGAAAGTCAACTTCGGAAACTGGAAGCTGATCTCACTGCAAGCTTTGAAAAACAGGTTTGTCAGCCACTGCAGTCTACGCTGACAGCTCGATTAGTTCATAGATATGTATTACCTAAAGGCTCTAATTTATGCACATCACATTTCAGGATCCATATAACTAAACACATTAAACCAGAAACCAAAAAATATGTCAATACCAATCTGTTCTACATAACGTTTTGCTTCCGGCCAGGTATCCGAGCGCTGTGAGGAGGAACACCAGCGCGCCCTGGACCGCGAGGCCGATGCCCAGGAGCGCCACCGCAGGCAGGTTCTAGAACTAACGCAACGTCACCAGACTGAGGCAGACGCACAGCTGCAGAGACACCAGGGGGAGCTGTGGAGGGCGCAGGACGCACATAAACGTGAACAGCGCGACAGGGGCGACAAGTAAGATATGTAAAAATCGTTACATTGATCCTCAATTTTTCCTGTCTGGTGTCAGTCATCTTCCAAGGTGTGAAATTCTAGTCATTTTCTGGAAATAAAACCGGTATCATTTCAGGAAAATCAAGAAATTTATGTTGTCACTTCTCACCTTTTGTGTACTTTCAGAATTGAACTGTTAAATCAAGAAATTGAGGACTTGAAACTGAACAACAAGAGATTGGAACAGCAAAGGTGAAAATTTCCAAACAAATAAATTTGGAAAAAAAGTATTAATTCTGGTATCTCCTGGTTTTGGCAGTATAAATGATTATAGGAGATGAATTTGTTATCGACAGGTCGGAGATAACCCTGAAGTTACAGTCAATGATGCAGGCACACTGTAATGAGGCTCTTCGCTTGCTACAGATCGGCAGCCAGGCGCTCACCATCACCAAAGATGTATGTCACTTGTAAATAGTAAATTTTGAATGATTCTCATGGCCATGTCTTCCAGTTATGTGGCATTCCAGTGGGCTGTGAAATATTTGAGAAAACCAGTTCACCCGTTATAAAAAGCAATCCCATGATATTCCAAATGTAAATCATCAAACTGTAACAAACAAAAAAATACAAAATTTAGGAAATTCTTGGTTACATTCAGTTCCTGAATATTTTGTGTTACCCCATACTTAGAAATTTTTGTGAGTGATAAGGAGATCTTAGATTGCTTCCAACTGGTGAACACGATAATTCCGACGCATCTGTAATGCCGCAGTAATGAAGTATGTTTCGCTGTAAATATCGAGCCTTGAAGCTGTTTTGTATTTACTTTGCTCAACACGTGGTGAATGTAGAAAGGAAGCTTTGAACTTAGTGAATAAAATCACAATCTTTAAATGCTGTAATAACTGTTTGCTATAAAAATTGTTCATCCAACATCCAAATTTTTGTTTGCCACTTTCAGGGCACCTACAGCTCTTTATACAGTGGGATACAATCCATGAGAGACCCAAACAGTTCTAGTCAGGCATCCTCCTCCACTGCCCCTACGGTGATGCAAAACACTTCCATGGCAACCACTACGGTAACCATGTTAAATCTGCGGCCATCGATTCTCGAAGCAGCCACCAGGGGAGAAAGTGGCAGCGCCAATATTGAGCGTTACTTGCACAGGTAAGGTTTTGGTGAAATTTACTGTCAAACTTATGAAAAAAGCTTTGCTTGCTTGTTGAACTCAAGTGGAAGAAAAAAAAGCCACATGTGTTTGGAATAAGCCATTTATCATACATTCTGAAAATGTAATCAATGCAAAATAGACTCCCATCCAGGGCTAGAATTTCGGTGAGAATCCGAGAATCGATTCTCGCAAAATGGCCCTTGATACTCGCAAAATATAATGGAGTATATGACAACAGGATTCTGGCAAAATTTTACGAAATTCTAGCATTGCCATCTCAGTCACCGGGAATACATTTATGATAATACAATTTGTTCAACAGAATTTATGTGGAAGAAACATTAACAATCGATAATCAGTTACCACGATGATAGAACACATTCAACTTAGTAATCAAAGTGTCATGAACTAAATACAATGGCAAATCTTGAGTATATCAGTTAAACTGACACAGGAATTTCAGTATAATATCTGTATCTGCTTATGAATATAATTTAAATACATACATGTGTATCAGATACTGTAAATAATTATTGACGAGACAAATCATTATGCAATAAATACTGCTGAAATATCACTGTGTCATAAATACAGAAAGCTAGCACATTTGTTGGTAAAATGCATTCATCATTTTGAACAATCTGATTTCAAAATTGTTCTGCATATAATCTTAGCAATATTCACATAGAATATAGATACACACATTTTACATGCATTTTTTAGAATGCAATTTATGCAGTGTTCGATATACTTCGCGAAGCAGCACTCGTTAGTACATAAGTCTGACAATATGAAACTTTGTTCACATAGGGACTTTAATATACAGTCATATAAACACCTTTGCATTTTGCTATCAGTCTGTGTCACTTTCCATACATAATCAATCATGAGTACTTGAATGCTTTCACCACCCCATTCCCCTGCAACACAAACAACACCCCGTCTTTACTTAGAGCTACATCCATCGGACATTCAATCCCATCATGCTCTTCACTAAGAATGACTAGTGCCATCTGTTGGTCAGGAACGACAACCTGCACTCGGTGGTTTTGCGAGTCACAAACGATGATGTTTCCACTGTTGTCCACGCAAGTTCCAGCCGGATGCAGAAATTGGCCGACGTTTGCTCCACTTGATCCAAATTCATCAAGGGAGTCGCCCAAACTGGAAACTGTTTTGATTGTTTGCTCGTCCCGACAACTGATCAAGATGTTATTTTCGAGGTCGACCGAGAGGTACCATGCATTGGAGAAGATGGTGTGATTGGTCAGTTGTTCAGGGAAAATGCCAGCTTCGTCTTCTTCGGCACCAACACATAAAGTCTCACCGAAGATGGTGTTCTTAAGTCGGCGATTTTGTCTGTCATAGGTGCAGACAGCAGGAATATTTGCTCGGTACCCGCTTACAAGAAGATCTCCAGACCGATTGACGGCCAACCCTTGTGGTCTGTCGATTACGCCGCAGAGTTGTCGATCGCAGAAGGTTCCATCGCAACTGTCATAGAGTCTTACACCGTCAGCACTAGAGACCGCTATAGTGTTCTCCCGAAACTGGACGGCTTTTGTCGGGTGAACATCTGGGGAGATTTCCAGCCTTTTCTGCTGTGCTCCAAGTGACGAGAAAATCTGGACACAATTTCTTCCACTGTCTGTCACAATTATGTCCCCGTTCGTCATCAGTGAAAGCCCAGTGGCTAAATACTCAAACTCTCGCCCCTTCCTCGTGTCAAACTGATAGAGACACTTGCTTGGGAAAAAGTCCTTTGAAATATCCACTTTCAGTTTCTTAAAGTCATCACTTTGTGATTTCTCAGGCATATCCGTGTTAGATCGATGTTGTGACTCTGGGATAACACTGTCGTGTCGGTGCGGAACAATAGGTCCCAGACATTGAAAGTCAAGCTTGAAAGTCTGGCCAATCAGGAAGCCGAGTTTTTGCCAGTTGTGTCGTGCAGCGTTGATCTCCGTTTCATGTTCGTTCATCAACGCTGTCAACTTGCTCGGTGAAGAGTTTCTGTTTCTTCCTTGTTTGTTCTGCTTTGTTTGGGTCATCTCCGATTGCATTTGCTGTAAGACCTTTGTCATCTCGATTACCTCTTGTACTTCTTTCTCAAACTCTGTTTGTAAGACCGTGGTGTTCTTCCAGAACCACTTGTCAACCAGCTGGTCGTAGTAGCGTTTTCTCTGGCGAAGTTTCTCCGCAAGATCTTGACTTTCTCGTTTGAGGTCAGCGACATATTTACCTAGATAACTCTGCATATGAATCACTCTTGACAGGGTAATTGGCTCGGCGCTCATTTCCGGACACAAGTTTGGATGATCCAAGTTCCTCGGCCCTTCATGTTGACAGTTACTCTTAGGACTGTGGACTGGTGACATTGCACTCTCATTGTCGCTAAACGACAGGTTACAGTCAATATCGATTGCACTATCCTTGGACACAATACTTGCATTGAAAAGGTCGCAGCCTTTCTCCCATTCTGCTTGTAGCTCGCTCACTGAAAATTGCTCAGATGCATGTAGAATTCGCGTGTCAATGTCCATGATCCCTGAATCTTTTCTCGCGGTGAAATCACCGAAGTAGCAGTCCTGGCAGAGGGAGAAATGACCGATTTCTGATCCAGAGTCACCGATTTCACTCAAGTTGTCGAACTCTTCACTGGACTCAAGATCCTCAGTGAAAGTTCTTTTGATTGGTGAAGATGTGCAAAAGTAGTCAACAGCACAACTGTCGGCATTGAAGATATCAACTGAACAGTCCCATGACGTTTTCTTGCGATTTGGACTGTTCCATTTATCCTTTTCTCGTGAATTTCGTCGGCTTGGGCTCTTTCTCAATATTCCTAAGCTCGATTGCACAGTTTTGGTAGCATGCGATGCAGACGCTTTCAGGGTTTCACCGCTTTTCGCCCCTGGGACGGCATCTATTGGATGGTGACACTGACGGCAGATGAACACTTCATCTGACATTGCTGGCGAATTCTTCATCTTGCACCGTCTGTAATCATATAAATACAATAAAAATATTGACTATAAAACACAGTTATAGTTCACTGTATCCTTTGGTTGGTATCTGAAGTCTGCTACGTGCAAAGTGACATGGCTTTCACATTATCTCACATAATATATATGCCATCAATGTTTTACATAAGCATTGACCATTCTGTTGACAATACCTGTGCCGTGACTTGATTGGCCGGAACAAACAACAGCTAGTCTTCATGTGGGCTTGCTTACTTGGCTCAAGGCCAGTACCTTTGTATAACCATTATAAGACGCTCGCTGGCCAGTGGTCAGTATTGATCCGTCTAGGCAAACTTTTATGTAACCTCCATGAAGTGTTTGCTACGGGTCCCTATTGATCTGCTCTCCCTTCCCAAAATCAATAAGTTACCAATTATATTGATTTTGTCAAAGGCATGAAATCCCAAAGCACCCTTTCGTTTCCATGGATATGACACCTTTTACAGCCTATTGATTAGTAGCTAGATACACATGTCTTAGGCATTAGTCTTTCATATGTTAATTTCCTCATTCACCTGAAAGCTTGGTCAATAACAACCTCGAGTGTTGATTTTATTTCATAAAATGTACATTTAGTTAATGGTCCTATATATAGCACTCAGGCAGTTGATAAATATCTAACTTATATAACGAAAAATTTATATAACAGCCGTGAACGCTGAGCCGTTAAGATCCACTTGAATAACTTTGACACAATTGAGTGAACACGGTGGACACTGTCCACTGAACAAAACAAAAACAGTGTGAAGCAAACGTGTATAGGCCTGGGGTCTTCCCAATTAGTGACAATGGGGGTATGGGCGACAATGCCATAGTGGTTCTTCAATAAATGTACAACTCCCATTTCCCGCCCTTTTACTGGCCATCTGCTGTGAATATTAAATGACTTTACTCACGCTTGAGGGAATCTTGTACATTTAAAATATCAATGTATACATCATGTACATGGTATATGGCTAGTCGGGTATACATACAGAAAGATACAATATTTGTAGCTTTTGACAGTGTGCTCCATTACTACATTAAATGTACACATTTGAAATAGTCATCTTGTTAAACTGAATACATGAAAAAAAACTTACCTTCTGTACATTTTCAGATTTGAAAAATCCGTAACGCATTGTATTTGAACAAGTCAGTCATATTATATTTCCTGTATAATGTGTATTCTGTGATGCAATTATATATATATGCAGGTTTGAGAGGCACTAACACACGTAGTAAATATTCAAGACAAAGGATTATTTCATAAACCAGGATAAATCAGTGAATGTTACCTAAATGTGCCTGTTGTCAGGCTACAGTCAGCATTCAAATTTAGTAACCTTCCTCATCGCAGATAAGGGCTGGAAATATATTTCCTAATTAGATACGACTACCTGTGTGAATTTAGTGCTTACCTGTGCAAACAGACACTCGAGTATCCTTATATTATCATATCTATGTGGTTGAAATCTACTGCGTATATAAATTACTGGAGTTATACATGTATATATACATGTACTTGGCCGCACATAAGCCTGACCAAAGGTTCATGCATATAATGGCATGAAATTAGCACAAAAACATCGATACCTACTGGTACTTTGCTCAGTTTTGATTGGATTTATTTATTCACTTCTTGAAAAAATATAAAATCTAGACAACTATACATTGAACAATAACTGAGTGTCCATGATAAAGTCATGAATTGTCGTGAAAAAAAAGTGATTTTCTTATCATAACAACATTTTAGAACTATGAGCAGTGGGCTGGAAAAAGTGCTTCAGTTTTACAGTGAGATCAACATGTTCCAAGTATTACTTCATGAACATTGTGTTGTCTGTATATAAACCCGCTTACAAAACTGCCGTGACAAAGTCTAGTCTTACGTCATTCTCATATACAGCAAAGTTAGTTACATGTATGTTTTCACTGATTGAAAAAAAGTGATGGTGCCCTCATAATCATGATTACCACAAAACAAATATATAACCACACATTATGCAAAATGCAAATATTTTGGGATTTCATACATATATTTGATGATTGTGTTGACCGAGTGAAACGTGGCCAAAGTTTTGATCATCTTGTCCTAAACAGATCAACAATGGGTCGCCCTGGACTGATTTATATAGCTGTCGTTAATATTCGTCTGAACTGATATGATATGGTCAGTCATCCAACAACAAGAAAATGCAGCTAACTGCGGGGGACGACATTAGAGCTCGAGCACATCATCAGCACCACGACAGTATATTATGATGAAAAACATAGGCCTACTTCATTCATATTCCTAATAAGTAAAAATTTATTTTGAACTCAATGTAACAGATAGATCTAAGCCTACTAAAATGGTATTTCATTAAAAAAAAAATAAAAGAAAATATTGAAAACCATGAGAAATATCTGCATCTGATATCATGATACATATGCCTACTGGGCGAATTGAAAGGCCAGTTTAAAATAAAAATTCGCATCCCCGCATGGAACACCTTAATTGTCATGTGATACAATACGTCAAATTACGGTAAATTTAGCCGTGGCGTCGCAGACGTATCATCGTGTTTACTTCACCATAGCGCCAGAGAATGTCACACGCAAGATGATGTATGCATGCACGTATTGCTGCACAGAAAATTGTGTGTTCCATAATACGCGTCATTGCGGTAAAATTTGCTTTGCATTCTGGGAACGTCGATTTCCATCAGCTCCGCCATTTTGGACTTTTTTGGATAATTTGAGGATCTTACGTTATTTTCTCAATCCTAACACATCGATTTATGCATTATACATCTGTGGAATATTAAAAGTTTGCCATCAATTCGACAGATTTTATGTCAAAGACGAAGAAAATCCTCATTTGGAGTAGGTGTCTGAAGGTTTACCTGCCAAAACGGGCGTCGATAGTTTGGCATGAAACCTCCATGAAAAAGTCAGCACATAGACATGTAGAGGGTTGGGGGCTTCGCCCCCAACGCTCTAATGTCAAAAATATTTATTAGCCTCTCAATGCTGCCTCTCAACATGAACCCAATCATAGGCCTTGCCCTTGTAAGAAGATTGTAAGAAGATTTATCACATGAAATGTTATGTTTTGTAGAGAGGTGATCAGGTGTTATGTAAAAGTTTATCTTCTTGTATAACTGTACAACTATATACTTGTTCTGTAAGCCTATAAATACGATAACTTACAAACACTTTCATCACTGTGTCCCAGACTGGTAATTTTTCATGTTTATCTGCCCTTGAGAAATGCTAAAGCCTGCAAAAATGTAATATCTGCAAATTTCTCAATAAAGTACATGTACAGAATATAGAGATTCACAAATCCCAACAGTTTCATATGATCGTAAAGTATATGAGTATATGATCGTGAAGTTGCATTTTATGTTTTGTATGTATCGGTATCTTTGTTGTCATGGTTACAGTCTGGATCAACCACAGAGTGATTCCAATCTAATGAGTTCTGGTGTAACTGGAGGCAACACTCATGACAAAGGTATTATTAATAAATGAAAAGAAAATGCTTGGTTTAAACTGATCTACCATTCAAAACCTATCGTTATTGAATAAATTTGCTTGTGCACAAAAAAAATTATGGAAAATTAGAAAAAGAATTATTTTTTTTTTCCCCCGACCCTCAACAGAAGAATCAACTCTAGAATTCCGACCTCTATCGGAACTTCTCAACCAGAGCATGACCTCTGACCTGACACAGATACTGATTGACCCTCACTCTCCTCCCAGCAACTTGGACGCCTCCCACATGACTAGCGTTTCCATGGTACCCGCCAGGCCCCAGTATCCCCCAAGCAACGACAATGTCTTGTTCCAACATGATGAATCACGATTGATGTCGCTCGTTCAGTCCCTGCCAACAGCGCAGAATTTTACATCAACGGGCGTTGAAATCACTGGTGGATATAGCCCGAAATCTAGTGAAGCAGAAAAAGAACCAGGAGCTTTTAGACCATATGGAATCCCAGTTTCACCCAGTCAGCCATCGAATACTCCAACAAGCCAGCAATTCACGACACCTCCAAAAAGACAGCTGACACAGAGTGACGGGAAAAGTGTATCGTATGGATTTGCCAGCGATCCACCTGAAAAATCAACCAATGAGAGTGCTCGGTTATCAACCAATCACAATGAAGCGACCATTATGTTACACCCACCAGTACAGAGGGATCAGGCGGAGTTTACCCACAATGCATCTGGAAGCAGTGGGTCCGGCACGTTATCACAGATTACGTCAATTCCAGGAGAGAAGCCAGCGCGACAGAACACGAGTATGAACACTACTGCTAGTGAGTGTCGTCAAGTTGTTTTGAAGGTCACTGATATGCGATAAATAATATATAATAAATGTAATACAACTCAGGGAGATGATATCAATATAATACAGTATATATGTGCCTAAAATGATGGAAATCGTACATTTAGGAATGTCTGAGTATTCCACTGATATGTTATATGTTGCCAAATATATTCAAACACGTTGGAACAAATGTTGAAAATTTATTTCATAAACCTTTATGATTATGAATAAAACAATACACTTATGATAATAAAAATGTAAAATCCTTCATTATGTTTGTCTATATAATGTACAACATGTAAAATGAAAATGAATAAACTCTAAAAAAATAAATAAATTTTCGCGTTCCAGGTAGTGACTGGGGTTACCCGACAAACGACGGTGCTAAGTCGTCCCTCCTATCCCACATACTACAGCAACACCTGACCTCAGACACAGGGGCCAGCCACCACGGTAACAGTGGGCAGCCGTCAGCCCTACATGAACAAGTCAACAAGTGTGTATTCATGGTATTGTGGCAGAAGTAAAACATAGCATTTGAATTTTCGATATAGAAATCAGCTTATTATAATCTGCTTGGTAAAATGTCAAATGATTCTGCGATGAGCAAAATCTGATATATTCACTGTATGTGCTACGGCTCAAAGGACATAATGTTACTAATTTTTTTTGCAAACAGAATAACGGAATCGCCCTCTGACTTGTCAAACGTGACGGAGAAAATTGACCAGCATGAGACAAGGCAAAATGAACTGCAGCACTATATCCGCATGGTGAAAAAACTTTGCATCATTACCTGGTCAACCTGTCACATAATGAAAAAAGGAGCTATTTGTGCAGTTTTCCAGTTGAGAAAATTGTTGTACATGTATAATGATGTAGAGCTCAAAATGGTTTTAAACTTTGTTCGTTCTTTTAGCTCTTACAACGATCTCCTGGTAACACAGATGAGGACGCTGCACGAAGCAGTCCAAGCCATTCTGGTGAGCTTACTCAATTGACGTAGCGAAAAGTTCAAACAATTATATCATTTCCACTCTTGAGTATCAATTGTACTATGGCATACACGTACGTAAACTATAAGCACAAGTCACAAAGTTAAGTGTCAGCTATTGAAGGGTATGTGATATGGCACAGATATCTTTGAATGACAAGGTGAATTTCAGCATACTGAACTCGGCCTTTCAGAAGACGCAGTTTTGACACCCACAAGTACTGGCAAAGTGTACGCCTTCAGCAAGTCGACGGTGACACCACCCCCAGTCGTGGCCCCGGGGGGTCCTGTCGACCAGGCGGGCACCTCTGTTACCACGGCAACATCAGCCGTGCAGAGCACCCACAGGGGTAAGTGTTGAGGGAGGGGAGATTTGTACACTCTGTAACTTATAAAAGTAAATTTTAGAACGAATTAATCACAATTCGTTCTGTCCAATCGCGTTGTTATTGTAGAATACTGATTGATATTTCTAGAAATATAAATGTGGTACTTGACATACTATTTACCCCCTTCCCCCCCCCCCCCCCCCTTCAGCACAAGACCCTCTAGGCTCCCTCTCCCCCCAGCAAGTTGGAGAGATCTCTCGACTCCTCGGTTTGTATGGAGCGGGACGACCCAGTGAGGACGGGACCTCGGAGTCAACCAGTCAGCCACCGGTACAAGAGCTTCTCGCCTACCTCAAGGATCTACAGGCGCGGTACGGGCTGCCAAGAGTTAGGGTCCGGGTGTGTCAGTTATGTTTTGCCAGCAGTTGAAAATTCTCAGCACTTGTTGGTGGGATGAATAAATTAGGAATTAAATAGGAAACTCCCATCTTTTTGTCTTTCATGTGAAAGTTCAATAGTAATAGAAGGAAAACGCAAATTATAAACGATTAGTTGTCAAAACTATATCCAGTCCATTCCAGTGATATTCCCAATTGCCTTGAAAATGTGATCAATATACCAGTACATATATATAGGTCATATAATATATATTATAACAGTACTTGAAATGTATTGTATATCTCTAACAGTAATGAGAGTCTGAGTTCACCTCAGGAGCCTCAGATTCCAACTCGGGACAAGAAATCTCGGACACCGCCACAGCAAGGGAAGGGGAGGGGGGCCAAGGTGGGGGGTGGTGCAGGGGGGAGACAGGCATCCCCCACCAGGCCCGGGCAGGGTCAAGGTCACGGCCAGGGTCAGTCGTCATCCAAGGTCAAGAAAAATCTGGAGCAGAATTACGCTCCATCAGCACCCGGCGCGAAACATGTGAGTTGTGTGAAATGAAACTAAGAGCTTCATAAATTGTATTAAGTTTGTAGGATATCTCATGTTTGTTTTTCTGACCAATTCGGAAAAAAAAGTTAATGGTGTTAGATTGCAAGTAAATATCTGGTGTTGGCAACCACCACTTTAGCACTTGCATATTTATTGTATTGTGAGAAACCAGGAGCTCGCATTGTACAGTTCACTTTGGGTAATTGAATTTTGAAAATGGAAAGAACCATTGAAATTTCATGAACTTATTATCTGTCATATTTCAGGTGATAAAAATCCCTAGTGCCGTGGAATCATCACATAGCAAACCCCAGCCATCGTCAAGGCAACCCCCTGTCTCCACGACAACTAAGCCTCCAGCCCAACAGCCCAAAGCTGCCAGCAACGGGCCTCAGGCGAAAAAAACAACTGATCGAAAGTCTTCTGCTGGTGGCAAACAGCAAGGCAAAGGAACGGCTGCATGGAAGTAGATGAATTCGTGTAGTGATACAAACTGTGATCTGTGTATATAAAAGATGTATATATATGTGAAAAAGAACTTGGAGGTTCGTCAGTTGGCTGCATATTGAGAGTAACATGACATTTTTTTGCATGACGATAGATTTGCTTCCCGTATTCAGTATATTGAATATTGTCAGGTTCATCGAATGTTCCTGTATATTCAGATCTCTTGCACTATGGAATGAGTTATTACATAAGCCTGGCTACTTAAGCTGATAGAATAGATATTCTATTGAAAGCATCAGTTCTTCTGGATTGTTTGGTTTGCAAAGTTCATCAAAATTAAGCTTGGACTAATGTTCCATTGTAATATTACCTGTACATCTATATGTTATGGAGAGTTTTAGTCTATTTTATTTTGCTGCCACATTCAGGTTGTGTTTTGTTGAATAGGTGATTTTAATCTGATAAGCACAGAATTTCAGGATGGCGCCTGCCAAGTAAACTTGTGTTCAGTATATTCAGCGATTGAAGCATGGCATGAAAATATCGTAATGTATAGAATTATACCACTGGTACTGGTGAAAATAATGCTTACATACTGGTAGCGATTGGGCATCAACAAGATGGCAAAATATTCATTGAATGCCCAGAAGAAATGACGTGCTTGTTGAGTGCATCACATGTGTCATATTCCGGAAAAAACGTTGGTTCATAGATTGAAGGATGTATTTATTTATTTATGTGAAATAAAAATTTTAAAACTTCTGTATACATCTCAATGTGCATTATGTGAACAAAACAACATCTTAAATTGATCCAAAAAAGAACAACAATTCTTGAACTTACCATAACATTATAAATATTTACCATAACAATACAATAATTGTATATTGCACATTATCACAACCATGCCTTTATAAATTTCACACATTATAAATTTGGGTGCTGGATATATCGTAACGACAATATGATAAAAGTGTCTATAATAAAATACATGCGTATTCAGTGTGCAGGGTTCGTGATATGTGAATTGGAGGATGTTGAATTTATCAGTGCTTTATACAAGTGCTACTAGGTGCAAACATTATAAAACAATCACAGTCGCTTCATGAGTATTTTTCCATTTATTTTGACTGCAACGATTGTTTTCTGGGCCATGTCGATCTTGACGGTACAGTCTGGAATGCTACTGAATGGATCCTCCCTCCCTGACACGCCATCCAACGTAACGACGTAGGAATTCTCACTTTCCTTGACAGCAGGTGACAGTGTATACTGATATGTTCCATCCTTGATACACCGCCGAAAGATGATCGAATACAGGCGAAGCTCTGATAAAAGAAAGGAAACTTTATGTGAAAAATTAGCCCAAGGACTAAGAAAGGTTACCGGACAATTTATATTTTAGATATTAACCTTTTGTCCCATGACCTTGAAAATAAGGTCATTGGTCAATTCAAGGACACAAGAATATTCAGCATATATCATTTCTAGTATGTCCACAATTGACTCCTAAGCTGTAAAGCCATATATGATCCGACCTTGAAAATGAGGTCAAATATGAAGTTCAAGGTCATGAGAATATTAAGCATCTTTCATTTCCAATATGAGATAATAGCCATTTTGTCCTGTAACGTTGAAAATGAGGTCAAAGGTCAAATTCAAGGTCATCAGAATATCCGGCATATATCATTTCCCATATGTCCCCAATTGACCTATCGCCAAAGCCCCAAAAAATTGTCCGAGTTTCACAAATTACGTCGGCAAATTTCTCTTTGGCCAATAATAACGTTTTACAGAATGCGTCGTAAATGACGTGAAAAGACTCGGACAAATGGCTTCGGCGATAGGTCAATTGATTCCTAAGCTGTATAGTCGATAATAAGCGAGATATTACCGATTTTGTGCTCTTGACCTTGAAAGTGAGGTCAGAGGTCAAATTCAAGGTCACGAGAATATTCAGCATATATCATTTCCCACATGTCCACAATTGATTCCTAAGCTGTAAAATCGATAATAAGTGAGATATTAGCCATTTTGTCCTGTGACCTTGAAAGTGGGTCTGAGGTCAAATTCAAGGTCATGACAATAATCTGCATATATATCATTTCCTTCATGTTCATAGCTGTAAAGTTAATAAGCGAGATATGAGTCATTTTATGTTCTGACCTTGAAAGTAAGATCAAAGGTCAAGTTCAAGGCCATGAGAATATTCAGCATATATCCTTTCATGTACATGTATGTTCACAATTGATTCCCAAGCTGCAAAGTCGATAGTAAGCGTAATATTTGTCATTTCGTGCTGTATTATTGAAAATAAGCATAAATGTAAGTTGAAGGTGCACAATTGATTCCTAAGCTGTCAATAATAAGCGAGATATTGGCCCTTTTGTGCTCTGACCTTGAAAATAAGGTCACAGATCATGTTCAAGGCCCTGATAATATTCAGCATATACATTATATCATTTCCTATATGTGCACAATTGATTCCCAAGCTGTGAAGTCGATAATAAGCGAGGTATTGGCCATTTTGTTCTGTGACTTGAAAATTAGTCAAAGATCATATTCAAGGTCACATGAATGTTCAGCACGTATCATCTCCGATTTGTCCACAATTGATTCTTAATCTCTAATCTCAATATTAAAGGGCCATGGACACGAAAAAGTGACTTGTTTTAATAATGAAGTTAAGCATCTACTGAGTATGTAGACAGCAGAAATGGTATCAATTAGGGCTCGGGTTGTCCAGAAATTGACCTGAGAGCCGTTGCGAGAGATGATTGGCATTTTACGTTCTTTGTGATCTGTGACGTCACGGGGGAACGACCGCGCTGGTAAAGACGTTTGTCGTTTGCAGGTGGTTGTTTTATAATTGCGGGTTTTTGGAGGGATTCCATTCATCACTACTATACTATTTATATCATATCAATAGGTATGGGAATTTTTATAATTATATGCAGCATGGGTAACCGTAGTGTCGGTGAAGGTTCTACACATATCGGGGAGGTGTCGGCCTTTTCTACTTTCCGAATGATCCATGGCATAGCCAGTTTACACAGACCTACATGCGCTCAATAATTTTTATCTGTAGTTCAGCGATATACTGAAACGTATCGTGATGAAACTTGACAAACGTATGCCAATATTTTTGACAGGCCTACTTCACCTGGGAAGCAAACGGCGATTTAATTCTTCCAGCTCAAAAAACCTAGCATTATCAGAGCCGTATACCTATTACCGCACAGGCCAACTAGGTCCAGGCCTAGGGCGCGGAATTTTAGGCGGGCGCCATTTTTCAGAGAACTCTTTTACGCAGATTATCGTTGTTGTTGAATCGGAATACGATCACGCATACATGATATTCTGCCAATACTCCCCCCCCCCCCCCCTCTCTCTCCCAAAATCTTGAATCCTAATGAAAGCCAATGAGCCCGCCACAACCAGGCGCAGTGGGCGTGTACGGGAGGGAATGGGGGTGGGGGTAGACGCGGGTTATTCTTGAAAAAAATATCAATTGTTGCCGTAAAACAAACATATCCAATACGTTACAGTATATTGAACAGTGTGATTTTCCTGTTAAAAAAAACATTGCAAATATATATCTAGACATAAATCCCCATATACTTCTGCTGCCCGCCACCTAAGAAGAAATCCCTTGAAATGAATGATCTAAAAATCAAGTTGACAGTGTCTAAATCTGGAACATCATCTTGGATTAAGATAATTTGCATAAAAAAACGCATTGTCTGAGAAGTTCAAAATTTAAATCGGGAGCGTCACAGAATGCTCCGGCGCATTCAACGAAAGCTTCAGCTGCTTTTGGGGCCTCTGGGCGGGCCCCAAATCACCGGCCCTGAGTCCACACGCGATTTTCTGCTTAATTTGGGTTGAATTGTGCAATCCTTTGAGAGCAGCATTTTTGTGTGAAAAAGGCTACACCCAACGTCTTCTTATGCTTCTAGTACACAGTATGCTTCTAAACGGGAATCGATCCCTGAGTTTTCAGTTTTTGGCTGACATGTTGTAGAAAAACGGTGTGACAGAATTTCAACAATATGAGTAGCCTACGTGTATTGTGTATATCTATACGAATACCAGGAACTGCGGACATGGCCCTACATCTCAATGAGGGGTTAGTGGGTCGAACCAGAAGGGGAAGGAGGGGGTGCGTTGGCCTAAACGCACAATATCAGAGTTCTTACTGTCATGAATTCGATTTAATATGCAGAAGAATCGATATTTGAGCGTTTGTTTCAGTAGAGGTCGAAACTGTGATTTTGTGAAAATATTGCCATTATCATTCCCACTATATAGGTGTGTTGTATATACCATTCTACAGTATAACCATCATGCCTGATCACAGAGTAGGCCTAACATTCCATGTATATATATTGACCAGTAAACAAGTCAATCATTTGTCTAATCGCTGGCACATCGAAAAAATAATGTGATTATACCAGTGTTAAAATAATATCGGACACATTCATTTGAATATATCTATTTACCACACCCACCACACCCCCACCCCTCCCGCAAGATCACATCACGGTTTTTTCACCTCCCGGGGAGAAGGGTGTGTGTGTGTGGGGGGGGGGGGGGGGGAAGAGGTATTGGATGTATGTGTGATAGTTTACCGTATCATATCCATAATTTCTACTTTGTATTTTGTCTTTCATTTGTAGGTCTACCTGGTGTGCATGTTCAGCTCTAGCGAAACATTGTACAACTGGTGTGAATTAGATCCTGATTAAATCTTGTATCTTGTGCCTCCCCGCCCCCATTTCAGCCTGAAACACATCTTCGTGATAGCCCCCCCTCCCCCTCCCCTCACCCCCGCCCTAACCCCGTTCTTCAGTGCTTTGCCCCGTACAAAATTGCAACCGCTTCCCAGCGTCAAAGATTCTGTACAGAGAATCTTTTCCCCCGTGACGTCAGAAACGTCATTTTACGTAAAAATATGCTGACCGCTCTCCACGTGGAATCTCGTTCTTCGGACCGCTGTAGATCTCATCTGTGTGTTTAGAATGGCTCTATTTCAATCTGTATGCATATATATATGAATGCTATTGCATGTAGAACAATTTAATAACCACATCAAATATCATGTCCATGGCCCTTTAAGTGAGATATTAGGAAAATGTCTCCCATAATAAAGTATAGAATTTAACATGGGAAAGTCCCATTTGGGACCCGTCGAAAAAAGCCAAATGGCTGCCACACGCAGACGAGCGATTCAAGGGCAACGAAACGTATGTACACGTCCACAGAAGCATATGAGAGGAATCTTTTGAAACAAAAGTCTCAAAGCCACCATTTTGGAGAAATTGTGAAAATAAAAAAAAACAATGTCTCCCTCTTGAAATATTTTTCAGACATTTTTGTGCAAAATTTGAGAAAGATAAAAACATACACGGACGACGACAGACGACAGAAGCTACTTCATGGCAATAGGTTATCGGACCAAACATTGAAAGGGTCGGTAACCTAAAAAGTTAATTTTTTACGTGGTCTAAGCTAGATGCATGATAACTGCAACAGGTACCGCGTTAAGACATTTGTTGCCATATCATTACCTTTACATTAGACCTGAATTGCTATAATAACTCGGGTTTTGCCAGGTTGAAGTTTCACGTGCAAACAAAATCATGTAAATTATTATATCCTCACCGTCTGGTTCAAACATATCATCATCTACCTCATCCCAGATGACGGAGCTCAGTCCCTCGATATCCATATTCCACACCTGAAAACATTACCAGAATTTACAGGTAAAGGCGACTAGAAGGTAGATCGATAACCAAACTGAACATACGTTGAAATAATCCGTTGAGATTTCCAATAACATGACCGTTCGTATGTGTATTGGCTATGTAATTGTAAAGATTTTAAAATATATAGATAGTTGAAATATACATTGATGATATTCCCGTATTATCCTTACCAAGTGTATCATATTCACGTATTATCCCTACCAGGTTTGTTATTTCACATGCATACAATCCAGAATGGCAGTGTAGGCAATAGCCAGATAGCACCGACGTCCTTATAGTGGATATAGCATGGGTCCGTGTCAAAAATCAATTTGTTTTGAACGACATCGATCGCGTCGAGCCAAAACAACTACATTCTACATACAGAGTACATTCAGCATTCCAAAACAGGTTCAACATGCCCGAGCGTGTATGTCTCTAATTGTAGGAAACGCCAGGCACTCAAATTACATTATTGTGTGCAATTTATAATTTATCATTCAGACAGTTGTGTTGTTTGTGGACCATCTTGGTTTGGATCTAAACATGTCCCATAAATATTACAATTGAAACCATGTTACATGTAATTTACCAACCCTTGGAAATTAAAATGTTATTCAGTAAATACGGATAATCATGATAGCATGCACCTGAAACGTAATTACCACGGATATTTAGATGGAAAATGTAATAACGAATGTAGTAATTCTTATTACAAAAACTGCATATGTTTACCGTCATGATATGAAGACTTTTAAATTGAATGATGGTAACATCATCACTAAAATGTTGAAGCTCATTACCTTAGATATTATATAACATATTTATATTATGTATGATGTCGCAAAGGCAACCATTCTACACATGTACACTGTGCAGCCTACAGCAATTAATCATGGCTGTTTAATTGAGCTTTGGATTAAATCAGTGGGGACAATAACGAATAATCGTTACCGTTTTCAAATAATTCATGATTTATCTCTAACATATGATAAACGGTAACTTCTAGACCTATTTGCGTCTGAATATTGATACATGTAGTTTTATGTAAAGTATGAGCTACTCATTTAGGCCTATATATAGGCCGATTGACGCCGTGTTGAATTCATAGGCCTCCTCCGATATATCGTTATCAAATAATTCAGAATTCGTATCTTTGAAATATGATAATTATAAACGGTAACATAGAGTCACGCTTTTGTTTGAGTATTGATGAATGTAGTTTTATGTAAATTATAAACTACTCACTTGGGCCTATATATTTGCCAATTAACTGACGCCTTGTCGAATTCATAGGCCTCCTCCAATTATCATATCTTTATCAAATAATTCAGTGTTGTTTTGTTTTGTGTTAAATGTAGTTTTATGTGAATGAAATGCTACTCACTTGTAGGCCTACATGCACTGATTCGATGGATAGGTCAGAGATAGCCGTCTAGTGAGATCAGCTTTTATAGATCCAAGATTTAGCAAGGTTTTTTTTAGAACTTTGTCATCTTGACAACTAGTCGATATATTGATGTGTTGCAAAATATGATTAACATCGCGATTCACCTTAAATTTGCTTGAAATTTATCCACACCTAATTAATATACTGGGTGTAGGACCTAATTTTTCTACGGTGAATTTATGGAGAAACTGGTGGGAAAAGTTGTAGTTAGTTATGTGGGCCTGGTGCAGTTACCCATTAGAATTCCTATTTCCATGAAGTTCATGAAGGCCTGCATAACCTACATATGTAGGCCTAGCTATGCAGATGCCATTCACACGCGGGTAAGCTTATGAGCTTCAATATACCCGTGAATAAATGTGAAAATACTTAAATTATGCTAAAATTTTATCAGAGTTGTCTGTACAGATTAAACTTTCATATGTACCGTGAACTTCACATTATGTAAAAAGAAAAAAAAAAAAAGGTACACGAGGAACACGCACACATGGTTTTGATAGTGAACGAGTCGTCCTCTCGGAAGTACCGTGACGTCAGAAGGCGGGAATTCCCCTACGCGCGCTGTCACCATCCAAAACATTGAACAAGGAAGTCCCCAGGAAAACGACAATACGGAAGTATATTTCACGTGTACGGACACAAATTCAATGTCTTTACGATGTTGTATGCACAAGTATCTTGTTGATTACGGACCAGGTTGTGTCACGGCATTTTTTTGCGTGTCCGAAGTACTTGAATTTTGACCCCCCCCTCCGCCCTGCCTCCGCCACCCCACCCCCTCCCCCCACTGGCCCACTCTGACTGCACTGCAGCACTGCACTGTGACTGCACTGCAGGTGACTGATCCGTCCTGCAGTGGCGCACTGTCACAAATCAAGTAGTGACCAGGGCCAGGGGACCGTTTCACTAAGATCATAAGATTTTTTTTGACATTAGAGCGTTGGGGGCGAAGCCACCAACCCTCTACATGTCTATGTGCTTTTTTATGGAGGTTTCATGCCAACCTATCGACGCTCGTTTTGGCATGTAAACGTTTGTCCTTAACATAAATCTCTCGAATTGATGGGAAACTTTGACTAATCCACAGATATTTTAGGCATAAATCGATGTGTTAGGTTTGAGAAAATTACGTAAAATGTTCATATTAAAAACGTCTCAAAATGGCGGAGCCGGTGGAAATTGACGTTCCCAGAATGCAAAAGCAAATTTTACCACAATCACGCGTATTTTGGAACACAATTTTCTGTTCAGCAATTCGTGCATGCATACATGCATGTGGGCATCTGCGTGTAGGCATCTTTGGCGTTATGAAGTGAACACAACGATTCGTCTGCAGTACCACGGCTACATTTACCGTAATTTGACGTATTTCATCACATGACAATTAAGCTGATATTCCGTGCTGGGTTGCGAAACCTTTTTATTTTAAACTGGTCTTTTAATTTGCCCAGTAACATGAGTAAAGGCATGTGTTAGGCTATATCTGATGATATCAGATGCAGATATTCCTCATAGTTTCCAATGTTTTAGGGATATCTTAATGAGGATATCCCTAAATATCATTTTAGCAGGCGTATCTGTTCCATTGATTGATTTTAAAATAAATGTTTACTTATTAGGAATATGAATGAAGTAGGCCATGTTTTTCATCCTAATATACGGAAATGAATCGGAATCATAATCATGCAGGGGGAGGAAATGATAGCTTCTGGGTTTTTTTTTTTGGGGGGGGGGGGAGAGGGTAACGTTGTGTAAGATACATTCAGCTGTCGTGGTGCTGATGACTTGCTCGAGCTCTAATGTCGTCTCCCGCAGTTACTAGTAGCCGCATTTTCTTGTTGTATACATATTGATTTTGATATTAAAGTAAACTTATATTTACATTTATGAGATTGTGTGCAATCGATGTGATTTCAGTGATAAGCAGCTCCAGTGGTAGGTAAAGCTACTTTACTCTGTGGGTCGGGCCATCCACCTCAGAGTGAATTACTTACCTACTCGAGTGGCTGTATTTTTCATTCTAGATTGTAGACAAAAATTGAAGTTTCGATTACAATGTAACATATGTATTTAATTTTAATCTGATAAGAAATTCCCTCATCTCTATTGATTTTGTACATGAGCAATTGAATTCTACATGAATTTTATATGTGAATAAAAAGTTTCCACCATTTACAGAAATAAGCCCATAGTCACATTTTCCAAGGGAAAACATGAAATCTGTGGCTTTGTGTGATGTGGTGTCAAAAGAAGAATAGCAGTGTTATAGAAAAGCAATTATATATTTGGGTAAGAAAATGGATAATACATTCACATAAATATATCTTAACAGAAAATGCTAAATATATGAGCAGGTAATGACAGGCTTTTGTAAACATGTAATTGGAATCGCATGATACAGGACAAAACTTTCTTTTTGGCTGTATGATATCAGGGGAAGATACCTAGAATACTGGGATTGCCCGAGTAACCAGAAGACACCACCATGACGCTGGATAAGAAACTGACTGAGGACGCGGAAGCGATGATGCAGGCCCTCCACAAGGTCCGCTGGTTCTATGGGGAAATCAGTCGAACAAGAGCAGAAAATACCCTCATGAAACGTAAATAATATTGCAATTTGATTGTGTGCATTTTAGAATTTCAATTGAACAATTTCAATCTATAATATAGGTGGTAAATTACTATAAAATATAACGAGCTTGAGTAAAATGTGTTTTTCACAATACCTAATTATTTATCAATGTATGATTTGCAATAAATATTATTTACAATAACGGATTGTTATTAATAAAGCTATTTATCATTGTCTGTCTTATACAATTTGCACAGTGAAACAGGATGGGATGTTTCTGATACGCCAGAGCCGGATGTGTCCAGGTGATTTTGTTCTGTCAATGTTCGCTAAAGGCTCCTGTTCTCACTTCCTGATCAAGGACGTGGGTGGAGACAGATGTTACCAGGTTCCAGCAGGAACTAGGATAGAAGGTTTGTGATCGGAATGTTTATATTGCAATATTCTACCACTACATTTCTGCCTTTCCCTTTTACTTATAGAGGCGAGTATGTGATCAAATTTAATTTATTGCATTTCATCAGTGATTGGAGAGTGTCTAACATAGTAAACACTGAATGAAAGTTGAGGTTTATACTAGTATTTGTGAATATTTTCTCAATATAAGCATGGTACCTACCTGGTCGTTTTGTCCAAGAGTCACCATGAAAGAAACAAAAGTGCTAAACTATAAAAAAAAATTGAATTACATTTATTCTATTAGAAATACAGTGGATCCTGTGTTTTAAGACCACCCAAGGGACCCCAAAAAGGTGGTCTTAAATGACAGGTGGTCTCTCATGGCAGGTTCATTTACATGATAAAAGGCCACTTGGGACCTCCTGTGAAATGTTCGTAAATTCATCATGACCTAAAATTACAATAACTTCGAAAAGCTTGTCCATGATCCTTCATATCAGAACATAAGCCTTGTACTCTGGTACTCTGCCGTACAGGTCTGGATGAGCTGGTGGACCATCATCGTACCGCCGAGCACGGACTGCCATCATGTCTGCGGGATCCATGTCCGGAAGCGAAGGTCCCGCCTCCTCACAGTGTTCTCACTGGCTACACCAATGTCCTACACAAGGCTGTCAAAGGAGGTGATGTTTTGCCAGGGTTAATATTTCATCAAATTTTGTGAAAATCCTGTTGTGCTCCATTATATTTTGGGAAAATTAAGGGCCATTTCATGAGAAATTTTTATGAGAATGGTTTTCCGGATTCTTGCAAAAATCTCAGATTTGCAATATGTGTATTCGTGTTGAATCAAATGATTTTTTTCTGTTTTTTTAAAGAACCTCTAAACAATGTAGATGATACACAAGAAACACCAGTCACAGTGAAATGATTTTCAGTTTGTTCATTCAAAGTCACCAACAGTGCATAGCAGAAATGTCAAGAGTGCAGTAATAATACTGAGAAAGGTGCAGATATCTATGTGAACATAAGTCCTGAATGTTGAGTATTAAAAGTTAAGTATACTTTATTCACGTCTTCCTCTTTGACTGATTCACAGGAAAGAAGGACCTGCTACAAGCCATTCTCAAACATTCCAAGTGTCCAGATTTGAACTGGAAAGATAACGATGGTGTGTATTTATATTTGTCTTCACGTCGTCTCCTTACCATACTATCATGATGTTCTAAATGCACTATCAGTATTTCCTCTCAAATGATGATAGAATGTGTCGACAGTAACAATGAACTTGATTGAAGAAGATTCCTAAATCATCACGGAATCATCTCTAAATTGGGATGCACATATTTTACAATACATCAAGATTTTAGATACGAGAGATATAAATCTATCACTGAGTACTACTATATTTTATGCAGTACACCATGTACACTGGCTCATGTGAGATAAGACCCCTCTAAAATAAGACTTCCCTGTCTATGAAGACTTTGTTGAATATCCCCCCAAAGATCAATTCAGTACCAGTATGTAAATGAACCTGTGAAATAAGACTTCCTGTCAGGTAAGTCTTCATTTTATCAGCAAAAAGTGAAATCTTATCTCACAGGGATCACATGTTTCTCAGTTACATGTATGTACCTTTAGGTACCAAGAGATCTGTGTTGTGTTTCACAGGGAGCACAGCTCTACACATAGCTTGCTTGCTGGGAATGGCAAAAGTCGTCCAGAAACTGATCAAAGCTGGAGCAGATGTCAATGGACTAGATCGACAGGGCTATACGCCTCTCCATGTATGCTAAATCTTGTCCTAAATCTGTTATTGCCATACATTTCATACCAGAATAAACATGGATATTTTAGGGATTTCAATATTCTTTTACTTATCAAATGTATTGGTACAACATGCATGATTCTGTTCGCTGAACATTACTCGTTGGAAGTTGAAGTGTAATTTTTTACTGGTAAATTTGTCGTCTACATCATTATCATTCAGAATCTGTTTTTAAAACACTCTTTAATATCAAATATATGTATTGTGAAATTTAGTTTATATGAGTAGCACATGATTGTGTACATTTGTATATTAATGGTACCATACCCATCTATTCATATTTGAATCTATCAGCGAGCCTGCCAAAAGAACCACGCGTCGATTGTTGATATGCTCCTGAAGGAAGGCAAGGCAAATCCGCAGAAATCGCAACGTCCATCAATGAATGTCCCACTTCACGAGGCGGCTAGGGAAGGTCATGACAGTTGTGTGATGGTCAGTGGTGAAATGTTCTCTTGGATTATTGGTAGTGCACGACATTATTTCTCACCGTAAATGATATTGTTTGTCAGATGAGTTTTCCTAACATGATGATATGGTGTTTAGGGGGCAATTTTTAGTTCCATGAAAAAATCTACCAGAAACAAGTAAGAATACATATATTTTGATTCAGTGATGTTATTGCAAATGCTCCAAATTTTTAAATGTACGTAATAAATTTTTTTCAATACATTCACTCTCTAGGCTTTATTGCTGCATGGTGCACCAGCTTGGCCAAGGAATGAGAATGGTTTGTGTCCTTACGATCTTGCTGTCAAGCATGGGAAAAAGTCATGCGGTTTGAAGATAGGTAAGCTTTTGCTTTGTAATAATGTGATATTCGATAATGTTGTTGTTTGTAGGTATTTTCCAGATCGGGTAAAAATTCAATTTTCAGCAAAAGCCTTATCAAAAATTTTTTTAATTAAATTCTATTACCGATTAAAAAAGCATCCATCTGACATAAAGACACGTTGATTTTCAGAGGGATACACAGCGCCGGCCCCTACGACTCGGAGAGAACTCTGGTTCCATCCAGATATCACTAGAGAGGTGAGTCTAAAATGGTTTTATGATATTTGGAAACACATACTTGTAGATGAAAATATATTAGATACATGCAGTGATAACAATTTAATTTGTAAATCTAAGTAGAGAAGTGAAGAAAGATAAAAGTGGAACTGTCTGACGTGATTTCGAAGTAGTCAAAATCCTGTGTTCACAGTATCCTGTGCTCAGCATGCTTCTGTGAACTTGAACATGTTGGCAATTATTCCCCAACATTCCTGCCTAATGAGTTATATGATTTTCTTGTACCCTCACCAGGACTCGACAGGCCTGTTACAGTCCCTAGGAGTGTTAGACGGCTATTTCCTGGTGCGCACAAGCTCCAAAGGTCCGGGAACTTACGTCCTCAGCATGTGCAGCAAGAGCCAAGTCAGCAATCACATGATCAAATCTAGTGTATGTTGAACTGTTTGGTCGTTTTTGCTGAATACTTGAGTAGTTACTGCACAGAAATTGTCAAATTTTTGCCACTGTTTGATGTATATATTTATGTTTATATGTGATCGTCTAAAATAAACACTTGTTAATATTGCACCATTCTATTCTGCCACTGTTTGATGTATGTGTTGTTGTATTTCATTCAGTTTCATGTAGTAAGGTGGGGTATATTTTTGCAATCATAGTTGGAACATATTTGTAAATGATTGTATTTCCTATATTTTCCAGAATGACAAAGCATATTTCCTGTCGGAAGGCCCGGTGTTCACAAGTTTGGAACACGTTGTACAACATTACTCTACTTACATGGACGGCATAGGCTGTGTACTCACACATGCAGTATCTCCTGGTACTAACTCAAGTCATGTTCAGTTTGTCAAAATTCATTATACTTTTTGTTCTTTGGTTGATACAGAAAAATAAAAATAATATGGATGGTGGTTGCTTCAATTTTGATCAATTTTATTGCTGAGACAAATTAGTACTGTACATATTTTGAAAATTTTGTGCAAGATTTCATAAAATCTGTTCGCCGTTGTTGATTCATGTTGCATGATATGAAATTTTCATATTGTTTTCAAATTTCGAACAGACAAGGAAGTAACTCTGGTTAAAACTGGTGAGAAGGTCCCTCAGAACGATCCAGAGGGAGTCTACGACACCCTGGCAAATCCTGAAGGCACCCTGCCCCTTCCACCACCGAGAATAAAGGTATCAACAAACGCATATAAGTTGGGAAAAATGAATTTCAAATGACAATACATGCATGAGATATCACAAGTGTTGCAATACATGTATACTTTAGTATGAATATGCTTTTGTACAAGGAACTCAATGCGTACGGCACTACTAATGATTTCTTCTTGTTATAATTTCTTCAGGCTTCGCATGGTGGATCTTACTTGAAGATACCAAGATCAGAAATCGACCTAGGTTTGTTTTTTCTGCAACTCATACACCATTCATGACCTTGTGATGACACCTTAATGTTATATCAATGTGTGAACAATGTCAAATGCTGAAATAAACATTGAAGTTACAGGGCAATGTATTATATTGTCGTTTGTTTTGTTTCAAGGTTCGGAGTTGGGTCAAGGAGAATACGGATCAGTGCTAAACGGAATTTGGACAACAGGTCACGGCCAGAAGGTACGCATGAAAATGATGTCTGTTCCATCATCCATGTTATTTAAAGTATCAAATTTGTTCCCTTAGTGTCTCAATTAGTGTGCTAGTTAGAGTGAATACCCAGTAGATATGTTCAGTGTACAGATCACTATGGATGGATGTTAGCCATTGGTTCATAAACGATAAGTTAATCTTACATATGAATACTTTCAGTAAAAACTCAAATCAAAAATAATTTACTTTATATTGCTGCTTTTTGCCTCAGCAACCAGTCGCCATCAAGACATTGAATGAAGAAAACATGTCAAACAGTCGGGAGGTTTTTCTACAAGAGGCGCAGATCATGGTTAAATTTGATCACCCGTACATTGTACAACTACTGGGGGTGTGTGAAGGGCCACCGCTCATGCTTGTAAGTAAATCTTTACGTTTGTTTACATGACTCATGTGAAATTATTGTTAATACAACTTTGGCATTGAACATTTATATAGAGTTTCATGCTTTAAAACATAATACGGAACTGTAAACGTTATCTTGTTTAAAAATAGAAGTAATGCTTTTGCAACGATTCTTGATTTTCTACAAAATGGTTATTGTCCGATATTTTCAGCAGAATGGGACGAAGAATAAAACAAAACTGAATAATCATTCATATCCTCACCCGCTAGATACAGGAGCTTCTAACGGACGGCTCCCTGCAGGACTTTCTGCTTGACTATCCCGATAACATCCAGAAGCCAGATCTGTTTCGGTGGGCAGGACAGATTGCCCTCGGCATGAATTATCTGGAGGAGAAAAAATTCGTACATCGAGATCTAGCGACTAGAAATGTGCTGCTCAAAGACAAAGGCACGGTACGTAAGTTTTGATGAGATTTTGTGTTGACACATTTCCGTGCAACTTGAGTAATAAGATAAGTATTAAATATTTTGCTGTTGTATTCATGTGAACTGACCTGCACTATTAGCGATTTTCTTTTGGAAATTGCACCTCGTCCAATATAGCCTTCCTCTCAGAATCCCGTAAAAACTAAAAAATTTAAAAAAATTAAGTTAGTTTAAAATTACTGACATAAATTGACACAAGAACTCCTCAGAGGGGAGGGGGTGGGTCATGCAGAATATAGTTACATGTTGATAGTAATAGTATATAAATTATGACATTACATAACGATATTGACATTTATTGTTGCACAGGCAAAGGTTGGAGACTTTGGCCTGTCGAGAGCGGTGGGTGACAATGATTACTACAAGGCTACACAGGGTGGACGCTGGCCTGTCAAGTGGTATGTTCTCTGAACTAGAATTCAAGGCTAAAATGTTTGCCAAGGCTATCACAAATTTTGTAGTAAATTCTGATCAAAATAATCATCAATATTTCCCATAAAATTTGCTCACAAGTTAAATTGGACCAAACCTGCCTTCTACAAACTGTATATCCTGAATATAGAAGGAACTGAGAAAAGGTGCAAATACAATATAATCCTCATCGAATTTTGGGAAGAGGTGCCTTTCAACTGACAATTCTCAATACCATATTCTATCCCCCCCCCAAAGGTATGCGCCAGAGTGCATGTATTATGGGATGTTTTCCCACGCCAGTGACGTATGGAGCTTTGGCGTCACACTCTGGGAAATGTTTACCTACGGTGAACAGCCATATGAGGAGAAAACTGGTGCTGAGGTAACTATGGTAACAAACTTTGTGTAGAAGTAGATAGAGAATAATTTTTTGCTATTTTTTTTCTGAAATTCATCAAAGTTAGAACAATTATTGTTCAATACCAGATTCGAAACAGTACCAATAAATCTTGGTGCCATTTCAAAGAAAGTTATAAGTGAGAACTATTCTTGAAACTAGGCGGATAATATTGTGTTGGATAATATGTTGTCCAAATGTATGTACTGCATGTTCTAAATCATTTAACAGGTGGTTCAAATGATCGAGAAGAATTATCGCCTTGAGCAGCCGGATGATTGTCCGGACGAGATTTACAAAAAGATGCGAGAATGTTGGAACTACGAAGCATCCAAGCGGCCTTCATTCAAGAGCCTGCACACTTTCTTCTCCAGCATTCACCGATATTCCAACGTCACTCTTCCAAATATGGCGACTCTGGCTGCATCTTAGATTTGCCCTTCATTATTTGACGGAAAAGGAGGAAGATTTGTTTGCCGTTTCATTATATCTAAAGCTGGAGGTTTATTCAGTACTAGCATGCAAGTGTTGTCACAACAGTATCTTAATCAAAGTTTGACTTTGCATTCTGCTGCAAACGGTTGCTAGTTTTCCTCATCCATTGTTCGTGTTGATTGTGTGCTTCCATCGTTAATTCTTGCCCTGTTTTGATAGTAATAATTAGAATGTTCTGTGTCTCACATTATCAAAGTTTTGTGTGATGTATGCAGACAATCAAACTACAATTGTTAGTGAAGGTAGGTGAACCTAAAGTTTGTGCACATTTGATCACAAGGCATACAATTATGAACAAATGAAGTGAATTTGATAATTTTCGTGTATATGTGTTTTATAATTAATGCCTTTATGGTTTTAGCAGAATTTTTTTTTTTTTCTTTTTCTTCTTCCGTCACTTTTGGTTTCCGGACGATAACTTTAGATTGCCTTGACGGATCCTCGTCAAATTTTCACCACAAGTCAGAAATGATATGTGGAAGAACCCTATTCTTTTTGAGCCGGATCCGAGGTCCGTGAGGATGAAATCAAGGCTAATTTTGAGACTTGGTTTCCGGACGATAACTGGAAAAATATTTACGCAATAGTTGCAGAACTCTGCATGGAGGTTCATATGCCAACAGGGAAGAACCCTATTGATTTTGGGATCGATCCGTCAAACGACCTTTGACCTAGAGGTCAAAATAATTTTTTGCTGATTCATCCTTGAGGCTTCCTGCATATCTCAGAAACCGTGCATCGTAGAGCGAAACGGACGTTATTTTCGGACTCGTCGCCCTAGACAAACATCTCTAGGGTGTATTATTTTTTTTGATCCGGCTCCGAGGTCCGTGAGGTCCTTGAGGATGAAATCGAGGCTGATCTTGAAACTTGGTTTCCGGACGATAACTCAAAAAATATTCAGGCAATAGTTGCAGAATTTTGCACGGAGGTTTATATATCAACAGGGAAGAACCCTATTGATTTTGGGATCGATATGTCAAACGACCTTTGACCTAGAGGTCGAAATAATTTTTTGCTGAGTCATCCTTGAGGCATCCTGCATATCTCGGAAACGGTGCGTCGTAGAGCGAAACGGACGTTATTTTCGGACTCGTCGCCCTAGACAAACATGTCTAAGGGGTATTATGGATGAACTTTGACCTTGACCCCAAATTTTTTTGCCGAGTCAGCATTTTTCGTTTTCGTCGATATCTCGGGAACGGTGTCTCGTAGAGCGAAACGGACGTTATTTTCGGACTCGTCGCCCTAGACAAACATGTCTAAGGGGTATTATTGATGAACTTTGACCTTGACCCGAATTTTTTTTGCAGAATCGGCATTTTTCGTTTTCGTCGATATCTCGGAAACGGTGCTTCGTAGAGCGAAACGGACGTTATTTTCGGACTCGTCGCCCTAGACAAACATGTCTAAGGGGTATTATGATATCTCGGGAACGGTGTGTCGTAGAGCGAAACGGACGTTATTTTTGGACTCGTCGCCCTAGACAAACATGTCTAAGGGGTATTACGGATGAACTTTGACCTTGACCCGAAATTTTTTTGCCGAGTCAGCATTTTTCGTTTTCGTCGATATCTCGGAAACGGTGCGTCGTAGAGCGAAACGGACGTTATTTTCGGACTCATCGCCCTAGACAAACATGTCTAAGGGGTATTATGGATGAACTTTGACCTTGACCCGAAATTTTTTTGCCGAGTCGGCATTTCTCGTTTTCTTCGATATCTCGGGAACGGTGTGTCGTAGAGCGAAACGGACGTTATTTTCGGACTTGTCGCTCTAGACAACATTTATCTTATATGTATTATGGATGAACTTTGACCTTGACTAAAAAATTTTTTGCCGAGTTGGCATTTTTCGTTTTCGTCGATATCTCGGAAACACTGAGTCGTAGAGCGAAACAGACTTTTTTTTCGGACTCGTCGCCCTATACAAACATGTCTAAGGGGTATTATTTTAACGGTAAATTTTTTTGCGGAGTCGACATTTTTCATTTTCGTCGATATCTAGCATATATTATAAATTAATCATCACACCGAAATGCCTCCAAGGCATCTTTAGGCCTTGACGTCTAGTTTATTTAGATGTTTTACATGAATACAGGTAGCAACTGTCATGGAAATTGTTTAAAAATTGGAATATTTATTGATCTTGTGAATGGTACAACAATCTAAATGTATTCCAAAGTGTTAAGCTGGCATTAACACCTCTGAAAATTCTTGCCGCAATGAGTAACATAATTGAAGATAATGTAGCGTATTGGTATGTAAAGGTGATTTTGAAATCATATATTTATGCTTTTGATTTTCTCTTTGCCTATAACTGGTCGGTTATAGCACAAAATATAACCATTTGATAGTGTATCTCTTTGAGTCTATGTTTGAATGTGGAACCCTAATTCGGCCCAGTACAGGCTGCATTGTATCCATGATGTTCTATGTCTCGCAAAGTAGCACTGGGATATTTTGTGTCGTGGAGTTGTTTTGTAGGATGTAACATCCTTATTTCTTGAGTCTACACTGGCACGAGCTTCAAAAAAATAAAAGCACGGCTTAATAAAATTTAAACATGATCAAATGTACTTAGTGATTTTAGTGAATTTTTAGCATAGTTTACAAATTTTGCACTTCGGAATATCTGCACATTTTACAAATTTCGTGATGTATATATTCAATGATCAATAATTTACTTGCATTTTATACTGTATAATATCATTCCATATTTCCCCGTTATGACCAAAGACATTTGTATCCCAAGCTTTGCATGGGCATGTATACACGTGATGATGCTTGTCTGTTTGTACACATGTAGGCCTGCAATTCTTTTGTATATATACATATTCGTGAATTGTGTACAGTGTATCGAGTTGGTGCTCCTGAAGTGAACTAATGTTTGGATAAGTTAGACATTAGGTCTTTATAACAGTTGTTATTTTCAATCAGTGACTAGTGATTTTTAAAAACATCAGATCCAAGAATTATGATTTTTTTTCTGCCAGATTCTTCCACCTATTGCATAGATTGTTTTTCATTGTTGTTTGAATATTCGTAAATTACCAAGCTTCCCTGAAAGATGCATGTACATTTGTATTGACTGATGGCATCAATGTTTCAGTCACGGCTGCATGATTTCTAATGCTTTCTGTTCAGTAGTTAAATCCTAGGATAAAACGATCATGGAGAGTTTAGGACATGAGGTATTGCCTGATACTTGGGGTCTAACATTTTCTGTGTATTTTCACTTGTAAACCATCTTGATCATGGTCATGACCACAGTATGTATGGTGGTGCAAAAATTTGACTTTATGTAGTTTGCTCTTTGATAATATAAGTCTTATCATTCAATGGAATAAACATATTCATATATCTGTGTATATATAAGAGTATATGAGGGATAAGCAGGAATATTTTGAATGATTGTCAAAGACGAAAAAAGAAATACCCGTGGTGTTGTTACTTCTTCCTACTTTTGTATTTGTATGATTACTATATTCTGTGTGAGGAATAAATGGAATAAAGACGACATAACTCACAACAAAATTCCCGAATACATTTACAATAATGTACACTCGTATGCAATATATTTACAGAATATATAGCAAACAGTCTCGGCACAGTAGGAATGAGAAACTCCACTGTACATGGTTGCGAGGTATTGTCAGAAAAGATAGTAAATATTGATCACTAAAATACTGATACAGCAACGAGTTAATTGTGAATTTTACAGTTAAGGTTTGTACTCCTGTGTACAGTTGAAAATAAACAGTGTTCTGTTAATAAAATACAGTACACAAGAATACAAAACTACATACACATCATATGTAGAACTGTTCAACAATAAAATATTTTCGTTGTATATAGATATTTATAAACAAGTCAGTTCACAGTCGCCCTCTAAAATATGTTTTTCAAATGAAATTTATATGCTAGTGCTTCACATATTCTGTGGTCGGTTGTCTATTGGCACGCAGTTGTCCCTAGGGTCGACATTCCTGTGGTCATACAGTGACCTCAACGTTGCCGGCTCATAGGAGCAAGTGCCAGCCCACTGATGGGCCCAGGCCCCGTGCCCGTGGGTCGCGTCGTAAGTGCTCGGCCCAATTCTGGCCCAGCCGCCTTGCAGATTCGAGTATGTTCCCACTCCGCGCTCTATCGTTGCTCCAGGGGTGTTGAAACTTGCATTACACCAGAGGCCTTGGCGATCCGCGTGGAAATCCTTGAAGACGTTCGTGAATTCCCCGCGGGTATTTGTGGGGACATTTGACATGGACATTATGCCACAAGGATGGGCGGGGTTTTGTACAAGTGCCATCGAGTTCTTGTCTTTGGGGAGTGTACGCGTGCTCCCTCTAGTGCCAGTTGACGACATTGTACGACCTGGGTTCGGAGTCATGTACAAGCCACTGCCGTACGTCTGGTTCGTGGTTTCGTACATCTCCGCAATTCTTTCCTGCTCCATGGTCAAGCTAAGCTTATTTTCTGTGGAAATAAAGTGATATAAAAATTCAATGCATGAATATGCAAAGTTTTCAATATTGGTAAGTTAAAATTGCATAATCTGAAAATTTTTCTAGCAAACTAGACGTTCTGTTGCTGTGGCCGACAAGGTTGATTGTATTCTTATCACGCCCCCTTCTCATAGCCCCCTTTTTATCGGAGACTGAAGATTGATCTTGATAAAGCCAGCCAGACAATCCATGTCTCATTATGGAGCAAAATATGAAATTGGTGAATTCGGCAGTGTTTCATCTCTGGAGGTCATCTAAGGTCAAATTTTTTATCATCATTTTGAAGGCCATATTTGACTTGAGGCTTCAATACTGTTAAATGTACAGTGGCGGATCTGGGGGGGGGGGGCTCATCCGGCCCCCTCCTAAAATCGCCAGAAAAGACAGAGGGGCATCACGGCCCAACGCTGAATTGTAACCTCGAAAATGACCTGAGAGACCTCAAGTTTGCAAATTTTCTTGGGCGGCTAACCTTTTTTACGTCTTCATGTCTTGCAATTTCAATAATGTACTTCAAAAAATATACGAAAGTGTATGTAAAAGTATCTTCTGGTACACCTTAGAATTGATTTGAGAGTCTTCAATTTTCGAATTTATAAAGTCTCCAGGTTGGATATATAAGGATTTAATACTAATGCACAATATATCTGAAATCCTTTAAGCCATACACTCAATTTTCAGAATGAGAACGACCTCAAAAATCAGTATATAACACAGGTCATCAAAGGTCGCCCATTTTCAAGACAAAATATGAGAGTTCAATATAATCAACATTTATGGGCTCTATCTGCAACTAATACCGCTCTATATCAATTTTTGGCCTCTTCTGTCCATATCTGACATCACCATGTTAAATGTTATCACGAGGATGGTCCATACAAAATTGCGAAACAATTCATGCAAAATTGTGACCCATTGCAAATTTTTTTCTGCGGTATAAAAGAAACCTTGCCATGATTTATTAGAATTATGTGGTTTAACTTGATTGCATAGCCTATGCGTATGCATGGGTGTTGTATGATGTATCATATATACAACTGACAAAAGACTAGGGTTTTCAGCCAGACATGGTCTCGAATAAATCCATTAAAGACTCGTAAAAAAAGAGCTATCTAAACTTAACTACGGGAACGCCCCCATGAAATAAGACCCACCCCCCTCACCCGTTCCTAGGAAAGCGGGGTCAAACGTGTATTCTGGTGCGTCCGACAGCGTTATTTGCACTATAAATAACTTTCTCCCATCGGTGGTCATGACCCCATGTCACGGGGTCACGTCTAGACCGCGGCGGTCATTCACCTGGGCAGGACATCTTTAGCGGATTCTTCTCATTGTTGCAGGCGACCGTCAATTAGTCCGGAAACCATGGCAACTTCTCGGGGTAATGATGTCCCCGTTTATAGAAGTTATTGATTGGCTACTAAATTGATCAACCATTAAGAAAATTGTAATAAATTTGACGAGTCGCGTCACTTTCTTTGTGTAGGTAATAAGTGTCATATAGACTTAAGCCTACTTTTTTCTCGGTACATATAGGATGTTTGAGATCCTACACTCGTTCCCTTCTCGTTGTTTTGAGCAATATCTTTATATGAAGAAAAAATCAGGTAAAAATATTCAAATTTCCTGTCATGGAGTAGAATAATAGGACCTGGTGATGACAATCCTAATATTGTATCATATTAGATACTTCAGAAGTGGAATGCCCCGACAGTGAGAGTGACATCTAGGCTATATACATGCACGTGTAATATACCGAAGTAAAGCCGCCGTCACCAACACATGATCAGTTGCTAGTTAAAGTACTAGTAAAGTGAAAATGTGATGTTCTGTCATATGAAAGATCTCACTGATCTGAGCAAAATGGTCTTTACAGTATCTCAATATCTCTATCCGTTCAAAAGTTACAGCCATTTGAAACTGCCATTCCGGCACTACATTACAGAAGCCACTTGAAAAGTTCTAGCAACTCATTAATATGCAAATTAGATGCTAATGAGAATTCATGACGTCACGAGGGGAACAAATTTTAATTAGGATATTTCAAGCCATGATATAATGATTCTTATTGAAGGTTCTGACGATCTGACTAGTGCATATTATTATGTACCATACATAGTCAATATCCACACAAACTGTGCTGTTGCTATGGTTACCAGTCGTTCCCTATAGCCGTAGTTACCCATGGTTGCCATGGCCATTAACTGCCAAGTCAGTCTATCCACAGACTTTCTGTCGATTATTTATGAAATACATTATAATAGAGCTCAAATTGGCACCATTTTTATTTGTGCATACCCTGTTCTAAGTGGGTTTCTGGCCCTAGCAACCATGGTTGCTATGGGCCATATCAGGTCACTGGTTGCCTTGACAACAACAGAAAAAGTGAACACACTGATTTTTCATATTAAAATCTGTATAGAATAAGTTTTGATGAATAATCATAACATTAAATGAATGAATAATACATATCAAAGTACCTAATTAAAACAACTTCCCCCGATGACGTCATGAATATCTCATTTGCATACTAATTAGCTAAATTGTTTTGAAAAAGCAAATTTGCCGATTTCAGTCTTTAAAGTGCTATAGCTTTTGAACGGATTGTGATATTTACATTCCGTAAAAACCATTTTGCTCAGATCAATGAGATCTTTCATATAAGTTCACATCATATTTTCACTATACTAGTACTTTAAAGCTATCACGACACTGGAGTTCAGTAATACTAGCTAATATCACATGTTTATAGGGTAAAAACTGTTATATTTTAATATGTCACGTGTGGAATGACTGAATTTCGTCCACCACAGGGCCTAGATTTTATTCAATTCAAACCAATGGCCTAAAAGTTAACCGATACCGCACATCATTGTTAGACAACGAAACTGAATATTTTGGCGGATAAAATCGCAATAATTTGATATCAACAATCACGATTATGCCTGTTATTATAGGCCTGGAAAATGTATTCTACATGTAGGCTAGGTTACATATATATGCCCTATGTATGTAACTTCGTATCTGAAACAAAACATTCAATTGTGTGTCCGAATCGTAAGATCGTATGTTAATATCCGTATGAAAGTGGAGGAAACCATATATTATTTCCATCATATTTCAGTTGAATAGCGTTAACCGAATACAATCACACGGTAAATGTTTATTAATTGAAACAAAGACAAAGGTTTCAGAATAAATTGGTTTACCCGTGATTCACCATTTGATGACGGTAATGATCAAGAAGTGACCTACCTTCGAATGTATATTCCCGTGGTATAGTAACAACAAAGATTTTGCTTGTTTGCTATAATACAATCTATGGTCCTAGACACCAAAGCAAACAACATGCATAGAAACGTCCTTGAACTTGTTGGTGATATCGATCTATTGTGGTTATTACATGTCTGAGGTAGATTATCACGCTCTTCTATAAGCTATATTCACACAGAGAATATGAGAAATTAGCTGTCGATCCAGCATGTTTTACTGGTGCCCCGCAGCTTACTTGCTTTTTTGCCCATAGAATCAGACAATTTGCTCATAGAATCAGACTTTTTGCCCATAGAATCAGACAATTGCACATAGAATAAGAAAAACGGTTCCTCCCTGTGTAGTCATCATTAGTTTTTTCGGTGAAACGAAATAGATCATATTTAAATAGGCCTAGACCAAAAATCGGGTACACATATAATCTACCACTGAGCACAGTGAGTCCCATACATTGTATCTTGATGAACCTATTTGGGTGTTGGAAATGTATATAAATATATATATTTTTCAATTAATTTATTTATAAATAAATAAATTTTAGGTTACATTAGGACCTGCAAATTGGTCATAAATAAATGAATAAATACATTTTTAAGCAAACTCAAGGTTAATTACGTAATTTAATTTGGGGCCTATAAGACCCTCGTTTTGACAAAATAGGACTGCTCACGGAAAATATATAACAAAGTCTGAACAATTTACCGTAAGCTACAGTACCTCAGTTGGTGTCATTGAAGTAGAATTTATTGATATAGATGATGTCATAGATTTGAATTAATAGACATATGGCCATATAATAGGACTGTAGACATTGGCAAAGTCACAGTGGATTCTGTAATCTGGCCTTTACCTATATATTATTTTCTCTCTCTTCTGTTCGGACAAATATACAATGATCTACATGGAAGAAAACGATTTACATATGAGAACAATTGTATATAGAATAGCTTAGAATCCCTAATCACTTCGCACTGGGAGTGAACCCCCTCTTCTGCTCATGACGTGAACGTTATCAAAGAATTTCCACGGGTGCAGCTTTGATATTTTCTCGCCATCACAAGCGGCAGAAATTCGCCGTCTGTAACATTTTCCCAGAATGCTTTGCGCATTAATGGCCGCCATCTTTGACAGACGGGAGTGGAAGATTACAACAAGTCAGTAGCTTGTTTTCAGCGTTTTATCGGTGTATATTTGGGGATTCGTCCCTAAATCGTACACTAATTGACTTATAACTAACGATGAATTTATTCCCGATAGCCAGTTAATCACGGAATACGCCTGTTGAGGAGTAAATTGCGTCCGAAGCCAGCGGGCTTCCTGGACAAGTTTGACGAAGTTCGTCATGCACTCATCACCATGTCATGGATATGGTCGCTGTTACCGTCAGTTCTAGATTTAGGACAAAGGCTACAGCAGGTGCTGATCAAAAACATCATGGATCGGGATATTTCCTACCAAACATGGCTGTAAGTTCCATGGAATACAATCATAAAATGGACGGAAAATCGGGCGCCACAAACGTTAACGTGTCGATGGCCTCCGACGCCGACGGGGAATCCACAGAAAGTGGGGGCGTGCCTTCGTCTGGAACTGGCAGCGGATCTGTGAAAATGGGTCCCACTTCACAGTCATCTGGGGAAGGTTCCCAACCCCAACCCCAAGATGCGAGACATGGAGCAACAAACAAGCGAAAAGCATCTGATAGTTTGTTTTTGGATGTAAGCACCCCAGTTGCTCCGACTGCTTCACAAATGATACACGCCAACTCCCAGAAGCCCAAGAAAGGCTCGTTCCAGATCACGCGCGTTATCAATCGTAAACAGTTGGAAATGGACACTGTTGATCACGCAGAAGATGCGGATAGTATCGGTGATGATTTTGACGAGACAAACACTGAGGATTTGAGCTCTGAGATTATGGACACATCTAAAATGACTGATATCGATCAAGATCCTTCCTCTGAAGACACAGTTCAGAGCCTTGTTGTTGAAGACTTAAAACATGAAGGCAAACACCTAACTGCTTCCTTGCCACAGACCAAAGAAGAAACTCCACAATATTCCAAGTCCTCAGGCGCTGATGTGCCGCGGACACTTTCCAATATCAAGGACGAAAATACAGATCCTAATTTTGGTGAAAATAGGTTCAGGATTGTTAAAGTTTCAAATGAGAGATTCCTTCGAGGTCGATGGACTTGTGTTGATTACCAGGACTCAGAGAGGACGCAACGAGAGAAATCGAACGAAGACTTGGGCTCTGGAAACTCAAGTGCTGCCAGTTCTGTGCATTACGTGCCCGGAGTGGACGACCCAAGCAAAAATCCTCTGGCATCACTTGTTCCTGGGGAAGCTACTCCTTCAATACCAGAAACACAGTCAGTCAACCAGTCGCAACTTCAGAATGGAGATTACACTGCTCAGTCGATGGCTAGCAATCCAGCAGTCAGCGTTGAGAAAACAGGTGCTCATGAATTGTCAAGCTCGATTGTTCAGCCGTCACAACAAGCCTCGCAGTCATTACCGTCACAGCAACATTCACAGCAGCCCCCAGTAACGTATGCTGCACCAACATCGACCACCTCTGGAGTCACGACGAGCACCAGCACCACAAAGCTGCAGGACTATCCAGGATCGTCTCATCAGGACTTCTTGGGCCAAACACAGCAAGCCACCCAGCCAACTACTCAAACGATTCCACAACAACAACAACAACAGCAGCAACAGAAGCAAACGGCCCCCAATCAGACAACATCCCAGAAAACCGCTCCAGGCCCTGAATTTAACAATGGTGGTCAAGGATCGAAGAATCAGGCTGAGTCATCGCTTGGAGACGTTGCCGCGTCTTCAGTGCAGCCTACAACAGGCAAGGCAAACGTGACGGACTTCAACCCGAATTCCGGTCAGAGTAACAATGCCAGCCCCAGTGATGGCAACGTCCAGGGTTCGGAGTTTCAGTCAACGGCTCCTACGGACGGAATGTACATTGTGCCCGATGACCAGCAGTCAACGGTTTCGGTTGAGGAGAGTGAGCGGAACTTGTCTCAGCAACTTCACGTGCGGGATGATGTGCCGATGATGAAGCCGCTGATGATGCAGGTTGGCCTGACGCAGCCGCTACTTGAGATGGTACAGACGATGCACTACCCACAGAAAGATACGGAAGATGAGAGGTGAGATTCTTAAATCCTATTGTGTTGTGTTACAAGTGTTGAATTGTTCGAAGCAATTTTTATGTTGTATTGTTCCTTTCACTATATCCAAGTGAAGTCAAGGTCACAGAAATGAACCCAATTTGTGTCGATGATGTTCTGATGTACATGCATGTGTGGTGAGCTAGTGATTTGATTTCACTGATTGGTGCAGTTCAAGCACTCATGTTTACATGATGTTGACATAATATTATGATGCGCTTATTGCATACAAATTTGTTCTCAGGTGAAAGTGAAAATGTGCCTGGTAAACTGTCATTCAACGGGTATTAGTGTACATGAAGCATAAACTTTATTACAAAAATTGACGTCACATATAATAATCCTTGGAAATGCCGTAATGAATTTGCCTGCAGTTTAGTCTTCATATATTGAGGCTTGCAAGTGGATAGTACTACAGGAGTGTATATGATGGCAAGTTGGCAACTTGCCTATTCTTCCAGGACTGTAATCACTACTTTGAGCTACGTGTATTAGACGGCATGCATTATGTGTGTGGGAAAGTTACAGGTACAGGTACAATACCCTTATTTACTTGAGGATTGTAAATGTATTTGTAAGGTATTAGTGCAGGAGTAGAATAGAGCTATCTTTTTAGAGGGGGGAGGGGTGTCTACAGGTAGAGTTTGTGATAGGAAGGCATACTAGTAGACAATACTGTATAGAAATGTGTGAAGAAACCATCACTACTCCTTATAGATACTAGTAGCTTTTTAAGCTTCGATACTAATCAGTATCCACCCATCTAGGATACTTTTTTGAGCCATCATGCAGCTTGACTACAAACAAGTGGTGGGCTTTTTGCTGTAATCAGCAGCATTATCAGTTTGACAATGTTGCCTTGTAGCTTGTGTGTCCTTATTTGCCATTTGGCCCCTGGCTAAACTAGATCTACCTAACAGCACACTACCAAATATGATACAGTGTTGCTGGTACATTTGAGAGAAGATTTTTTTTCACAAAGAAACATGGTCATGGATTCCTACGCGTATCAAGGATTTTATGATGAAGTTTGGTAAGTTTATTTTCTACTTTGTTTATAAATCAAAATAAAAAACTAGTTAAAAGTGAAAACTAGTATGAGATGAACCTGCAGTCGTAATACCAGTAGCTGTGGCAACCAATAAAACATTTAGCTTTAGGGAGCTTTCTGACATCATTGTCTGAATTTTATGTAATCTTTGCTCTGAGCCTCAGACATTTGTGGCCAAGTAAAAATTTGATTGAAAGTTCTGCGTTGAATAGAAACATTAATTCCACATTGAAGCAGTTTACTACTAGGCCTAGATCTATGGTGTCTGGTGTTCACTTGTGACTTGTGAATTTGACGATTGGATATCGATGCTAGATCTCTCCAGATGTTGATAACATACAGACAGTTCATATACGTCATCAATGATTGAAGTGCTCAGCTCTAGAAGTCAAACCAATATTTACAGGGTGAATGAGTAAACATAGCTATTTAATGAGCATATAATTGCATGTCAATCAATGAAGATTAAATTGATTTTAGCTTTAAAAATTGATCTTCCAATAGAATTCTAGGACATTCCACTCACTCCAGTTTCAGCAAATTCCACCATGGCATGCTGCATGTGAAATGATAATAAAAATCTATAGAAACATTGAAACATTAAATTTGGAATGTGAACTTTGCACTACATTTTGGTAACTCATGACTGTGAGAAATTATAAAAAAGTAAAACAGACCAAGTTGCTCATGTACTAGTATTGCCAGATCATCAGCTCACACGAGCACGGTGATGATCTACTTGCTGGCAGATCACTTGATACATTGACAGGTCATGCACTTACTTTACATTCCGAGCATGCTTTAAAACAGTGTACACTGCTCAGTCACTACTTTTTGCTACTTTTCTAGAGATGCTACCAGTAGTCCAGTACCATCTGCAAGCAGGTTGTTGGAATTACCAAACTTCTGTGGCACGCATTCCTCTCGCAGACTCGCAGACTCGCAATGCTTGAAAACATCAAGATACATCTGATATGGGCCATACTGTTTTGTTTGAAACAAACAGTACACTGTGAAGCCTTGTCTCTGTGTTCAGTGTTCATCGAACTACTGTAAAACCCTAAATTGAGTTCGCTGTCAGTAGTACCCCTGGGTTCGAATGTCAGCATTTTAATAATTTTCCAAAAAAAAATACTTTCAGTTTCCAAATTGTACAAATGACATTGTACTTCCATGTTTACTTATATTTAGACAACTTAGGAATCTAAATATCAAGTTTTCACATGTACTGTATATATGGTCAAGTTCAATACAGATGAATTGACTGCATGTACTTTCAGTAAATCTGCCATACATGTACATGAAAAATTATTTCGCATTTATAAAATAGCTTTGCAACTAATGTACGGACCAGTACGGTACACTGTACGGTACGGTACGGTACATTATGTCGTGTTTAGGATGTTCACCAGAAAAAAAAGCCCAGTGACTCATGGTTTGACAGCTGTGCACTTGGATATGAGCAGGTTTGTTTTATTGATCGTATCTTTAAAATATGTCATGGTCAGAATCGAATCAATGCCAAATAGAGATGCTACTGTGAATGTCTGTGAAAATCATTGAATGCTAGCAAAAATATTGATAAAAAATCTGGCAAATTAATCATGTATGGTTTTACTAACATCCATGAAGTGAGGTTCATTTTGAATTTCTGTCTATCCACTGTCCTAGTATACATACCATGTACATGTATAAATACGGAACCCAGCTCAACTGAGCTAATTTTGGGATGACATTATAAAACTGCGTTACAGCGCATCATTTTATGGCAGGTCTTGTGTTACTTTCTACCAGACAGCTTCTGGCCATCTGTCATAAAATATATCAATGCCATTGCCTGGTTTGCACTCACTGCCACTCAATGGCTTATAACATTTTGAGTTATGAAGTTCTCTGTATACCTGAATTTATCAGCAATAAATGACCCAATATAAATATCAAATACTAGTAAACTAATTAACATGCATACCTGGGAACATCTAACATTTTCACATGTTGCTCTTTGGAAGGTTACAGCACAGGGAAGATTGGATTCATTCCAAATTGGCTTCATGCAATGTAACATTTTGCCCTCCCTTCACCTCTGAATATGCCTATTACCAAGTGGCCTTGAAAGAAAGGCTATGGTCTATTTTCCATGATCTATAAATGTGGTATCATTCATCATTTACAACTGTGCCAATTCAAGATGGCATTATGCTGGCAATGCTTCACCCTAAATGTACTCGGACCCTTTCTCTGATGCGATCTGACACATATTTAACCTTGCAGCTTTTGTTCACATCCTTATACACCTTGTTGCACATGTCTTCACCTTTCATGGGAAAGAAGATGCTGAACCACTGTTTGATTTTGTCAACTCCTACAGCAAAGACTCCAGCACATAATGTGAACTGAATGTGAACTGAATATTAAATGTATTTGTTAAAAATAGAAGCATCTGTGAATTGAAAAAGCTGTATCTATAACTTGTAGGGCTAAAACGATTAATACGATTAATCTAGAACGACACGTTTACAGTGTGTAATCGATTACAGAATTTGAAAATCGGTAATCGTTTCTGTGTATCCTACTCCTTTATTCAGTACAAAAAGATACAAATCCCTAGTTATTTGCAACAAAACTCGTATCAACATCAAAAACTCGTTGTGTTTAGCCGGAAGTAAACATATGGACGCTGGTTGAAGAGTTCCAGAACGAAGTGTATTTGTGAACTGCAAAGTGTTAGCGTGGTTACCATCGCAACTTGAATGTTCTTATTGTTATAAAACAAAAACAAAAAATTCGCAGTCCACATTTTACAACACCACGGAGCTGGCCAAAATGGCTACCGAATGTAAAATTTGTCAGTGTTCATGTGATGAAAGAAATAACAAAACACATTTGTTTTTCACTTGTTTATCATGATTATTCACGTCAAATAGTTCACTTTATTCGTCTAATATCATTCAAACACCTGCCATATTCTCACTCCTTGTGCCTCCTGCAATAATCGATGTCAAACTCCGTGAACTAATTTACATCAGAAACATATACGATATACGTCATTCTAGTGTCTAATCTTCCAGTAACGATTAATCGGATTCGATACGATTACACACACACAATTAATCGATTACACATTTTCATAATCTTTTTAGCCCTAATAACTTGACTTGTGTTCAATGTCGTTTAACAGGGCATCAAGTACGACTTCACTTACATACACCAGAAATACATAAGAGAGTCTCTCTTATGTATTTCTGCATACACATGAATTTCCCCCCAATAAAACTTCAATTAGTTTTACACTCGGGTGGGGTGTGTAGCTTTGTCAAAACGTGCCAGACTGCATTGTAAATGGTATTCAAGTGAGTCATTAGTGAGTACTGTAATGGCCTTGTCAATTTTTTTTATCGGTTCTGCACCAGGGCCTGCTGCACAGACAGACGTGAAATATCTAGGTCATGCAGTCCTCCGTCGCCTTATTCATGGAATGTGGTCAAAATAGAACTCGTGTACATGTACATTTATACCCTGTATATAAAAGACTGCAATGTTTTGTGTACAAGAAGTTGTTACAGGCGGTTTAAATTGAAAGTTGAGGTTCTCCCAACAAATTTTTTAAACCACTTTGAACTGTTTGTAGTTCAATGTTTACATTCCTTGAAAATTGTATCAAAAATTGTGAAAAAAAAGTAGGTGTTCAATTGAATGTTGTTGCCATGTTATGAAGTCATTATTATGTTTTTCAGGTACTGTGATTTTGATATTAAAAATATGGGAATAATGACCACATAGTAGTACACAGGGAGAAGTCTGCAAAAAATTCATGAAAATGAAAATCGTTGAACGTTACTTAAAATGCAGCATTCCCAAAGAACAAACTTTGATAGTCATTCTGTTCCCAGTGCATGATGTAACTCTGATCAATGCATTGCGATTCATCAAATCTTCATGAGACTTGTGGTCCAGGTACAAAGTTGCATGTGCACATTAATGACATTATGCATGCAGCCAGCAAACTCATGCCAGCAAGTAATGTCCCTATGAACATTGCGTAACTGGCCATAGATCTGTCATCACGATGTATCGGTTTTCATCCTCCGGGCAAGTGTATTGCGATTTTGCCCACTGCAAAGTGTAAGTTTTGACATTTTTTCCCTATTTAACTCAACTAATATTAGCTGGTGGACCTGGTTGAATGAGATGTGGGATTGGTGATATATCCGGAATATATCAAGTTTTGAGTCTTCATCCATTGATCATTGTTAATTGTATCCCCCGAACAAAGTTCGGCGGATACTATGGATTTACGATCGTCGCGCCGCCGCCGCGTCCGCGTCCGCAGACACTTTCTTGTGAACGAGCTGCAGGTTGCAAATATGAACCGATTTTGATAATATTTTATATGGACATGTCTTATGGTGAGATCTGGACACCTATCGATTTTGGTTGCCATAGCAACCAAAATAGCCGATTGGCGTAACATTTTGTGCTCAAATTAGCCTGTTTAACACACATCGGTTGTGAACGCACTACGGGTGGGAGTTTTCAATGAATGATGATGAAATTGCACAGGCTCAATGAGAAAGACCATCAGACGAAACCTATTGTTTTTCAGAATGATCGAATAAATATTAATAAGTTTGAGAGGTTAACTTATTACGACAATTAAAATACCTACTTTGACATGTGTGATCACTCCAATAACCTGTACTATGAAAGCAAATTGCACTGGATTCTTGTTCAGAATACAGAACTGATGTTTTTGGTGAAAAAAGAACAATATTACTGAATAAGTTAACATTGGTTTTACTAGTTAAGTCTATTATTGACCACAATAAAAATAGTTAAGACGAGAAACATTTATTATTGAGCTCAACAAGGTAAAGGTTTTGTCCAGTAGAGACTTCACAGGTGTAACCGAATAAGTTAACATTATTTTTACTAGTTAAGTCTATTATTGGCCACAATAAAAATAGTTAAGACAAGAAACATTTATTATTGGGCTCAACAAGGTGAAGTTTCTGTGCAGTAGAGATTTCATGGCTGTAGCCGAATAAGTTAACATCATTTTTACTAGTTAAGTCTATTATTGACCTCAAGAAAAATAGTTAAGACAAGAAACATTTATTATTGAACTCAACAATTTAAAAGTTTTGTCCAGTAGAGATTTCATGGGTGTAACCGGATAAGTTAACATTATTTTTACCAGTAAAGTCAATTTTTACTTCGAATTTCAACTTGGAACCAAGTTTGGCACATATTATGAATTAAAATATAATTTATGGTGAAAAGATCGATCTGGCTCCAATTTCGTCATCTTGAAATACAGTTTTGGTAAACTTTTACTTGAATTTCAGCTTGAAACCAAGTTTGGCACATATTATGAATTAAAATTTAAATTATGGTGAAAAGTTGATCTGGCTCCAATTTCGTCATCTTGAAATGTAGTTTTGGTGAACTTTTACTTTGAATTTCAACTTGGAACATAGTATGAGTTGTTTGGCACATAGTATGAGTTGAAATATAACTTACAGTGAAAAGTTCGATCTGGCTCCAATTTAGTCATCTCGCAACTTAGTTGCGAACCAAGTTTGTCAAATATTCTGAGTTGAAATATAGCTTTAGGTGAAAACTTTTATCTGGCTGTAATTTCGTTATTTTTTTCGAACATGTCGAAATGGAAATTCGCATGCAGTGATTTTAGTGGTGATCTTGAATTCGACCTTCAATAAGCTTGAAAGGTTTCACACTCACAGTGTACATCAGCGATATATTTGGGGCAACAGGGATGATAGGGCTACGGGGGATACACCCAAGCGGTCGTAGGCGACCGGAAGCGTCTAGTTTTATCTTCAATCTATAGCAGTCTGTTCAACTACTGGTAGATCTAAGCTGTTACGAAATTCTGTAATATGATAATTGTAGGTTCTGGTATGAACAATACTTTAGTCATAAATTCCACGTGAGGGCACATTGCCGCACACATCATAAAACGTGATCAAAGTGAACAATGAACATGATGAATATGACACTATTTGTGGATACAAAATTTGATCATATTTATGATGTAAATGTCATGTATCATCTGTATATATGCAATTTATTAAGCTGCCATTTACAGTAGAATAATACAATACACATCATGCCTAGTGTAGGTATCAGAGACATCTGTTTTTCTTTGGCTTTCCAGGCATCTCTTATTTCCAGTTTCTGCAAAAGAATTTAGACATCATTGCGTATTGTGGCAGAATAAATGTCTGAAGTGAGTCATAGTGGGTAAAATAGGACACAACTGTTACAAACTTGTGTACTGTAAACCCGATAATGTTCGCCAACTTCTAATCTGGCGGATTTCATGGTTTGAATGAAATCGCGTACTTTATTGGATGCAAACTTTTAAAATTACATTGAAAATTACGGGATAATGAACAAAACACGAACTTTTATGGTTAGTGAACAGTCAATATTCAGGAACGCGATCATTAATGGGAACGAACTTAAATGGGTTTACAGTCTGTACATGTAGTCAATAAAATAAGGTTTTCTTTGACTATGGAACATCAATATGTAACTTACTGATTTACCAGCCTATTTATCTGGTGCCTTGATGGGTCTGTAAGTTCAGATTTCTCGCATTTCCTTTTGAATGATGCGAGAAATAATGAAGTTACATAAAATTATGTGGGACAGAGAATATTTTGGACTTAAACTTGGAGTCTTAAAACCTAACTAGGAGTTGAAGGTACTTGCATACACTGATATTATGTAAATGTGAAAAATTCCCTGTTTGCAATAAATTTAACATTTAATAAGAAAAGACAAGCGTATCTACTAAACGGTGTCAGATTGAAATATACTTGCTAGATACTAGTAACTTGGGAACATTGTTTGACCTGAGTGACGACTCAGATGAATTCTTTGAATTCTTGGTTTCGTTCGTTGCTATCCTCACCCTGCAGGTTACATACTACTTGTGTCTAGACTGAATGTATTAGTAATAAAAACTGTAATTTACATGGAACACATAAAATTCGTCCTGGTATTGCACATATATGTGTTGTTTTCACAATGATTAATGACATATATGGCATAATATGGGTCAGTATATTTATCAGAAAATTTGTTATATAGGTGCAATTAATGATGGTACACAATTTCTGTTGTATCAATATTTTCACATATCAAGTTGCCGACTAAGTACGCAAAAAAAAAAAAATTTTAATATTCCCATTTATTGGAGTAAAAAACTAAAGTGTGTGAATCCATTGTATGAAGTATGAAGCATTTGGTAGAAGCTAACCATTCAACCAGCACTACTCCATGTACTAGTGTCCGTTGTATGTTTGACTGTCAGATTGGGCCTACTTTTACAAGTGTTAAGGTCATATTTGTGTACACACATGGCTGGCAGTGACTGACTGGTCCGTCTCTGACCCACTTACCATCCTATCTGTGGGTGACTTGTCCCTAAATGTTTACACAAGGGGGGGGGGGGGGGGGGGGGTGAGGAATATGTTTGCCTAGACTATCAGTGATAACTGACTTTGTAGCTGTACTTGGTAATAATTTGACGTTCTTTTTTAATTCTGTTCTTGTTCGCACCCATGCAAACATGTTCTAGGTGTATCTAGTCTTTTATGAATGTAGAGATAATTTTCTAGTCGTAGGCACACAATAGCCATTGCAAACAACAAAGGTAATACGGTACAAAATGCAGAGTGTATAAAAGGTGCAAAAAAATTTTCTCGAGTTTACAGTGTCTTAACCATGGGAGGCTAATGGTGATTGTGTGGTGTTGAGGCTATCAAGGTTGTATCTACGTACCCCAAGCTCTCTCTCTGATCAGTTAATGAACTGTCAGTTCTCTGTGATAGATCTATGTCATTGGCCGGGTGTATGTGGAGAGTTGCCAAGATGGGTGTACTGAATCCCTACAAAAACCTCAAACCAAGTGCGAAAAAAAATCCGAGAGAGTTGTACATGTACATGAAAATTTTCTGTGACCTTTCCGTGACCCATGGCCTTGTTTTAGTGTCATGAGTTATGGGAAAGATGTGCAGGAGTAGAGGTGAACGACAATTTGAAAACAAATTTTTACAAGGATTAATGATATTAGTATTTCCCAAGTGTGTGGTTATAAAAACCTAAAATCGAATGGTAATTTATCAAACTCATAAAAACCATAATTATGTATTATAAAGTAAAAGTGAAGCTTAGTGCAGCATTCAGCAGTGACATCAGGTATATTCCAGGTCTGACATGCTGTTTGCATTCCATGAAAACCAGGAAATATGCAATAATTATATGTATATACAATAGGCCAGTGACGTTGCTATGTGTACATAATGCGTTACACGGAAATAATAACCGCCCGATGATGACAATAATGTTGCTTTTATTATGTTTGGCCCAGCACATAAAACCAACACGAAATAGCTCTTCTCTGCCTCTGATCTTTATGATTTATTGTTCATGCCCTGGTAGAAATGGGGCCAGAATATATGCGAGTGCACAAAACAGCTTTGCATCACTCACTCAAATATTGATATTATGGGTGTGTTCGCTGTTTTGGACATCTGTCACTGGATCATGTGTTACCCGGTACACCATTTGATACCATTCTGCAAACCAAAGGTTCATTGTTGCGTTCGGTAATTGTTTAAAATATTGAATTTTTTTTGGCACTTTTAGTACAAATCAATTGCATCTAGAGTCAAGCTGTACTGATTTGCTGATTTTGGTCAAATGTTTCTAATGTACTACTATTTTCACTTCATTTATTGATTTAGAATAAGAGGAAGCAGAAATATTTTAGAAAATCAATCTTCATCTCTCAAATTACTGATCAGTTACAAAACCATAATCTGGGGCATGTCGGTAAATTTATCGAGAATATTTCTCCTTGTTTGGTGGGGCCCATTGTCAGTGCAGTGTACTAGTATGTACAGTGGCTCCACCTGGTGAATGTGAGGCAAAATATACAGAATATTCTTGATCATAAGTGCTGCCACCTGGTGATAAACATTTGATGACGCCTGTGGAAAGCAGTTGCAATATAATATTTTGTGAAATATCAATGAATACTCATTCTCTGAAAAAGTTTAACAAAATGCTTTCCCATGCAGACTTTTACATTCTGTAAATACATTTTGACCATAACGATGTTGAAGAAATTCTTTGATAGTTTTAACTTTTGACACATATACCTATAGATGCATTACAATACACATGTATGTGATACACATGGACCAATATTTCTCATATAATCACACATAATGGTTCTCCTGTGTCGTCTTTCCCCAAATCTGATCAGCCACGAAATCTCCGAACACGGGAAGTGTCACCATGGTGACCAGTCAGTGATGAAGTGCTTGTTACTTCACCCGTCAGCTTCCATGATTTGGACTGCGGCGACCAAATTTGTCCCCTGTAAATCAATCTTCCTGTTACACCCGGCTACCCGGCTACCGCCCTAACCCCAGTCTCCCAACGCTACCCTTATCTACTGCCCTAGTCCTAGACCCGCTTGCCATTTTGGGGCTGCCTTGCCAGCCGACACGTATTTATGATCTTTCTCATATCTCGACTGGCATCCTATTTATTATAGCTATTCTCCAGTGCCCCATTTCTGCTGTTTACCCATTCTGTTTACCAATTACCCCTTTTGCTTCTTCTACGAGGATAGTGATATTTCTGGCTGGCAGGCTCGCAGAACGTGGAAACGTTTGCCAGAGCTGTTCTTGGAGCATCTACGGCTAAAATGTTAGCCAGATGAATGATCGGGAATAGCTGTTGTTCTTGCGTTTAGTGGAAATGGAGAATTTGGAGTTTCCGTTTCTACAGGCAGGGAATAAAAAGAAATATTTTTCAACCCTGATAGAACAACTGTTTGCCATTGAAATTGTGGATAATGCATATCAGTTGCGAGGAGGATAATACATAAAAATCTTCCTCAACCAATTTTCTTATAGGGACTGTGCAAGATTTTCCCTAGGAATTCGTGGGACTCAATCAGATTCTAACGCAGTGGCGATCACTCAAAACTCCTTTGGGCAAAGCCTGCGGAACCGTTGTAGCACATTTGCCGCACGATCGATCGCTGTAGAGACTATGTCAGCAGGGCCTTGATACTGGGAATAGCACTGTGCTGGGATGCAAACAAAGCTGCATGGTTTGCCCGCAGGAATACAGCATTTCTCGTACGAAGGTGGAATGTGATTTGTGTTGACTGTTGAGTGGGGAACACTGGTCAGGATACTCATCGAGCAAAGTGTTTCACGTCGGGAGTGAGCATTGTAACAACTTCATGCTGAACAAATATTATAGTATACTAGTCGTCCACATTACACACATAATTTTGCTGAAAGTTAAATACATGGATATATTATTATGAAATTTCGTTTGACAAGTTGGACATCATGTACTGGCAGCTTCAAATTGTTGTAAACCGTACTACCTACCCATTACATTTTGTACAACACTTTTGATAGTCATGTTGCTTTTTGATTTGAAGTACTAGCAGTTCATAGAGGTGTAACAACATATTACAATTAAAGTCTAGGTATTAGCATTTATATTACGATGGACTGAATTGTTGAGATTGGATTCAAGTAGAATGTCAGAGTGTTCCCTTGCAGCTGTAATACTAGTACATTAGGTCTTCTAAATTACATGAAACGTATGTGCACAGCACCCTTTGGGCCTCGAGTACTGAAAAAATAGCTACACTTTGTATTTAAATAATGAACGTGAACATTGGAATTTATGCCGAAACTTTGTCACACTCATTTGGACCTCAAAAGATTGTTGAGTCTCCTACAAAACATGCTGAATTGAGCTTTCACTGGGAAGTGAAAATTTAATTCAAATTTTACTTACGGCCATATAGATGTTTTCATAGTACTGTTGAACTGTTTCTTCAGTTCAATCATGGGGGTCGTAATTTGGAAAATGAATCTAGCAATGGCAAATGGGATCATATATATTATGCCTACTAGTATTGTGCAACAACCGGACAGCGACAAGCAAAATTCTAAGAATTTAACACACCTGATGACCAGTGCTGACGAATGACGATCTTTACCTTGGATACATGATATTGCTACATGTATGGATCATCATGTGTCCGCCCAATCAGTATTCATAATCACACCTGCACACAGGTGATAAACCATCGTTGTTAGTTACTGTTGCCATGGCAACAGTACGTGTATCTACTGCTAAATATGCTGAGACAAAAGGAGAAGGCAGAGTATCTTCAATTAATCACTTCTTAGCAGTTAGGATTTTTTATGCGATTGTTTCCATGGATACCTGTTTAGATCTACATGTATTGTGGAAACTGATTGGAGACGCTTCGGCAAAGATCTCTTCCTCAGGCAAACTCAGCTGACTACTGGTAGTCGGTTTTCCACCCAGTTGACCGTGACTTGGGAAGGAACATGATGACTTATTCAATGATTACAGAGTGCAATGTTGAAAGTGGTTGGTTTGCTGAGGAGAGATGTGCACTTGCTTTGCGGTGTTTTTCACCCATAAATCACATATAATTTAGATGGTTACCATGGGTGTGCTGACATAGAACATTAAATATTGTATACGAGCTCGTACATGAGGAAGTTTTGCACAGAGCTTTTACTCAGGATATGTCGACGGACCGACACAACAGATAAATATTTTCTGTGTTGTGCAGTGTGCTTTCAGAAAGTGACAGATTATAATTATCTGCTTTACGGATTATTGGGTTGAAACACAGACTGGCATTATACAAGCACATAATGTATATTTGAAAACTGTGACCTGGTGTTTGATGGGAATATTTATCTTGATCTGGATGAAAAAGGATACATGTTTTTGAGCGCACTGAGCTACAGAACATTGGTATATACATCGTATGTAATAATATACTGTTTATACTGAGCTTTATGCTGCACAGAGGTATCTCACATGTAACTTGTTTGCATAAGTTATACCCTGGATATTCACACGGATATTGGTTTCAAGGTCATCAGTGTGGTTTGTCGCATGCACTGAAAGTAGATAATTTTCCTTGTGCAAAAAAAACGAAACACCAACCACATAATAGTGCATACTGTGTGCAGACACTTAAAGCAGAAAAAAACGGGAAGTAGCTTTTGGATTTTATATGGGTTTTCTTGACGTAAATCATGTCAATTTTTTTCTCACTGTACTTTTGGAGTGTGGTGTGGAACATGAAATTGGATACACAACACTGGACTTTAGTCTGATTTTTATACATGTATGGACTACTGTTGTACTGAGGATCCAAAAAGATGATGCAATTTTGGCACATCAGTATAGTGTGGTTCTAATGAAGAGAATCTGGACTTGCATATATATTGGGAATGATTTGTCCAGGATGTAAAAACTACAGCCAATGTTACCTGTATCTCTGCCAGATCTAGGCTTGTGATTTCATAACATTCAATACTGACAGATGGTAGCAGAAACCTGATGGGTTTCTGATGGTAGTGATATAAAAAAAGTAATACGTTTTGTGACCTATTTCCTTGTTATTGAGTACCTCTAAACATTGGTTTATGCTCAGTATTCCATTGATTTACATGTCTGAAAATACAGACCAATTATTTCTCCATATTTGCCACTGTGCACAGCATATTATAGTGCATAGAATTTCCATATATACGCTGTCTGTCACATGACCTGTACTCGAATAGGATCTAGCTATACTTACTCAGGATTAATATTGACATGCAGTATGGTGTAAACATGATATTTGCAATGTGAGTTGTCTATGTTTAATATAGTCATATTTGCACCCAAGTATTTGCGCCAATAAATTAATTCATACTACAATCATGATTTAGCATGGGCAGCGGCCTATTCAGGCAGTTTTGGTAAATTCATTGTATTTCAATACTGAAATGTTGATATAAAAATATAAATGAATTTAGCCAAATTTTAAATTCGATAGGCAGGGAAACAGAGGCCAACTATACATTGAGGATATTGCAGTTTCGAACTGTCAGAAACCCATAGGAGATTTCACAAATTGGGTGTCTGATGAAGTGGACTTACAACATGTATACATGGTGACATTATGATTATCGTGCATATTTGTGGAAACTTTGATGGATTCATTATGACCGCAGTTTAACAAGGCTGGATTTGTGCCTGGATATAAACAATATTGTATGCAGTGACTGATCGCTTGACACATAAAATTGTAAGCTGCATTAGCTTGAAGCTGTTGTATCTAAATACCACAGTATGCTCATAATCATAAATATGTTTTGATACAGTACCAGAGAGATTATGGACTTTACCTAGGTGCAAAGTTGACAAAAAAGATTAATCAATGATTGATACTGAGCTGCTTCCTCGCACAGCTCATCGATAAATACCTCATCAACTTGAACGCTACTGCTGCGTGACACTAAACAGATAAGTACAAGGACTATTACGCATCCGCGGTAGCATATCTTTGAGTGGAACGTTGTGAGAGCCCTGGGCATAATCCAGTCTCAACATTGGATGAAAACCGTGATATCTTCTCCTAAAACACCAGTGACAGATAGACACTAGTGCTCGGGTAGTGTGTGGAATTTGATGTCTCGCAATCTCAGAGGACTATCGTTTGCTCGCTGCGTATTCTTCGGCGATGATATGACAGTGATATATTTGAGATGACAGACAAGGATAGTGATATATTGGCTTGACAGCTCTGAGTTATTGGTACAAATTGTCACCAGTAGGGGAAATAGGGGGACAAGTGTTCATAAGCTGTGGATAGATTTGGATTTCTCATGACACTTATCTTGCAGATAATCGGACCGAATATCTGCAAGATATAAACTATCACGGAAATTCTCAACCATGGGAAAAGGACATACGGTTTATAGCTGTTCACAAGAGTTGACGGATTTGCGACCGATTTCAAACTGGAAACGGCTTGCACCATAAAGGCATGATGAATCAGGTCTCAAAACCCACGGCGATCCCCCAAACACCCAACCCGACCCTCCCCTTCAATCGACAAGACAGACTTCTTCACATATCTGAAAACACACCGCAACCATCCCCACCGCAGTACCTCAACCATGCAGCAACCGCCACAACCATCCAAACGAGAGCACTGGATCCAACGCTCAGCGTGACTTTTTGTAGCCCCCCGACGAACAACATTATTCCGGATGAGGATTATCGCTTCCTACAAATGCCACCAGGTGTCGCCATGCCAGCGGACTTGAACATCGCCAAAAACGCGACGATGATGGATAATGTCGCCTGGCATCATGCCTACTTCAAGCTGAGACGCGCTTCAGCAATCATGTGAGTAAAGGGGTTGATGATGATCGATGAGTTTGCATACATGTAGACTTGAAAGGTGTTTTAAAAAATCAATTCCACAGTGGTAAAGTGAGGTGTTCAAGAGTCAATTCTTCTGAATTTTTTGACACCTTGAGTGGTATTCAGAGTGCAGAAATAAAAAATTAGAATAATGTAGAATTTGTTGCTATCATCTTCCACCAGCATTGATCAGTTGCAAGGAATACCACCACCCTCCCATTTTCATCTGGTTCGTCTGAAAATGTGATTCGGATCAACCTTCGGGTGATTTATTCTGTTTCATGATTTATACAGGAAGACCCTCCTCCGTTAATCCTCGGTGCTAGGATGACTTTAATATGTTAATTAATCCCCTCTAATAAGACTCCCCCTTCGATAAGACCTCGATTTTGTCTTATCCGAGGGCGACCACTGTACTTAAAATACATGTATGTGAATGCTTCAAATGGTTGTGAACAGAAAGTTTACTGTGCTGGTGATCATCCTATCATAATGCTCCGTGGTATTCTGATCCGTCATAATGCTATCTGTCAAGATGTTACATTTTTACTGTTTTGTAATGAGATAGAGGTTTGTCTCTCTTATGCAATTGCTTTTTCACGTCATTGCTAATCTATTTCTGAATCTGAAGGCAGGAAATCATGACAAATAAAAAAATGTTACTTGTTTATTTTTTTCCGCACCTTTGAGAAGCAATGAAGCATCAAGCTAGATATCGGAAGATTTCCAAAATTAGTATCTCCACAGTATGAAGTAGCGATACAGTTGCAGATAAAACCAAAATTTCCTTATCTTTGCGGGTGATCGTTGCACCATATCTAAGGCACAATTTTTGTCACATCAACATTTCAAGCATTCTTTGGGCATGAACAGTGGACCAGAAACCAACAAACGATACTAGCTATATACACGAATACACAATCATGCAAGTACATGATATTATTCTGGTGATATTTTTATTTCGTGAGCCCTATGGGAAACAATACACAAAATACCATTACATATCTTGGCATGAACAATAGAGCTCCAAGCAAATTCCCCGTTGTAGGAACAAGGGTGTTCCCTGTTTTCCTTCTATTTGCACTATTTGTTATTCTTCCTTGCATGTTTTTTCTCCAATCCCAGAAAGTGAACTCCCTTCTCAGCCGTGGGCAGAAGCCTTACCCCAACTGTATTACTGCAATCAGGCTTCATCTGTAGATTGAAGGAAATAAGTTGGAAGACAATTGGTATTGTCTGTAAAACGTTCTTCGCTTTGAAGGTTTCCACATATATTGAATACGCCACGATCTGATCTGTAATTTACAGTTTTGGGCGAAGAAAAAAGATCATATTTTTAGTTTGGATAGTTTGATGAATGATTTCAGGACATTTTTATTTTCTTTGAAATTGGATAACTTGCCAGAGATCTCGTTAGAAATGGAACTATTTTGAGGATTGATGCTGCCAAACTTGTGATCTCTGTATCTGCCAAACGAATTGTCAAAAGCTGAAAAAATTTGATTGCTTCCAAAATAAGCCTAGTACCTTCTGGACCAGTTCGAAAATAGACAGATTTTGTGCTCCATTTCAGACGAGAAAATACTCTGTAAAAACGGTGGAATCTCAGACATATTAACGTGTAAAACTTGAAATAAATTAATGTCTACTTTGAAAACTGCCTCTTATAAAACAGGGATAGCATCAGAAAATTCCTGAAAGGAGTGAAAATCATCAAATCCATTAGGATGAATTTACGATATAAATATTATACAATGTCTACTGTTTATATTGAAGTCGTATTAGGATAATGCGACAATATTCTATTGTTGATGCTGCATCCATAGACACAATGTAGACAACTGGGGCGAAAACAGGGTGAACCTGCGGAGTACCCCGAGGGAAATTAACATTGGCCAATAATGTATTTGTTGGCACAGTTCACTGGCTCCCAGTGCCGAACCAGAAGCAGAATTTCATCACGGCATTGGAGCATTCTCCTAGTTCACGGACTGATATGGAATTAATGGACCTCGCTTTTCAGTTCTTTATTCTTTTTCGCTCCATTTTGCCACCAGAAAGGATCAAAAACGACAAGTGACGTGCTGGAATTTGATGGATCGACACCACCTTCTGAATTTTCATTACAAGTTTTGGGATTCGTGGAATATATTTGGCGTATTGAAGTGCTTCTAGGGATATTGCGAATTACTCCCGAGTTTGAACAATCGATACTCCACCGCAAGGGATTGTAATGAAAACATTAATATTCACGGACGGTATTACCAGATGAAATATATAAAATATTGAAAACAAATTCAAAGCAATTTGTATCGGGACTAATCAGCTGCCCACAAGTAGGTGGCAGCACACATTCGAAGGACAAGCGAAACATGGAGGACTTTCTGTCCTCATCGCTGCGAAACACGCTACAAGATGCCGAACAGCCCGGACATTTCTTGCATGCCGTGTACGTTATCATGGCATCTCTTGGGTGAGTGAGTTGAGTTCATCAGGTGCCACCGTGCCCAAACAGTGAACACATCCGTCCGCATATGTGGTTACTTTGAGGGCATTCTAGGGTCGAACCTCTAGGGTCAAACAAGTTTGAAAGTTATGTATCTGATGTGTTTTTGTGGTTTAAGGATGTTGGTGTTTTTTGCTGGTGGATTTTATGATTTGTGAACTCTGTAATTCCGTGATATCACACAAATATTACTTTGGGCAGAATAGGCCATGCAAAGGGTTAATCAGGTTTATAACGTTGCAGTATTTACGAATCACACCCTCTTCAAATTGCTATCGATTTCACATGAAAACCTGGTTCATGCACTTTATGTGCGTGTACATGTATCAATTTCCGTGTATATTGAGCCGATTTGCATTGTATGTTTCGTTCCAAAATATATTATTTGGTGCGCAATTGTGGTCATATATCCAGGCGTTTTTCGTAACTCCCTTACAAAATGTGTATAAAACGCAAGGAGAAATGTTAGAAGTAATAAACAACTTGTTTGCCATTAACTAGGCCACTTTTGCACAAATTTGCTTGTCAAACTCATGCCAATCATCGCTGGAAAAAGGTGAAAAAATAAGCTTCAACCATAACAATAATATTTCCGAAGAATTGTCTGCTAGAATACTGATGAGTGGCTCTTCAAGTGAACACTCATGGTAAAATAGGTGGTTGACCTCGAAACCAGAGAGAAAAAAAAGCAAAATAAAAACTTGAGCATTATTTAGCTTTCATCCCAGGGAAGTGGAAAAAATTTTTTGTTCTTTTTTTTTACGCTGGTGCCCAGGCCTGGCGACTGTTTGCCGGGGATGGTTGCTAAGTGATAACATGTTGTTGAGTGTAGGTGTTTCACACCGATCGAACAACATTCATCCTTCATTACGAACGTTTAATATAGAAACACTGAAGCTTCTGTGACAATAATGACCTTGTCATTTTGTGACTGCGAGCCCTGCATATATATTTCATATACAGTCTTTGGTCCATTTATGATCCGTTTGTATGTATATGTATATGACAAAATATGCTGTGTGTATTTTTGGGTGGCGTCTGACAAAAATATTTACTCAGTATTTCTCGAGAATGTAGCACGTCTGTTTGCGTGGTATGCTACCGGCTTACCACACCTACGCATTGAATTTCTGATCACACTCGTTGGAATGTTGACACCATGCAGCCATGCATATTATATATATATTGTTTTGAAATACTTTGTGTTGGTCGATGGGGGCTGTCTTTTTGATGATCGCATATTTATTATTTATCGCACTATGATATCATTAACGCAGTGTGCCCATGTTTGTTGTTCTTGGCTTGATATTGAATTGACGTTTTGGTTGCGTACACACTCCATTGTACATGTAGTTGTGTATGGGAAATGTGCTGAATTGCCAAGTTGAAATGAAGTCTTCAATGGTCGCTCGGGGTTATGTCATGGTTTCTATGACATTATCAAAAGAAGGGGAATACCTTCTCTTCCAGTATTTGCTCGAGTGGTTAAAGTAACATCTTTCCGTCTGCGTGTTGATTGTATTTGAATGGAATCATGAGGCATATTTCATTGTGATTTCATAATTCAAGTTTTCAGAACACCACTCGCCTTACATCAGCATTCGTTGCTGTCAAGAAATCGTAACATGTTGGTTGGACTGTTGGTATAATTGGGGGAAAAAAAAACATGTTTTGAAATATACATCCTGAAGTCAGCAATTCAGCAATAAATTTTATTTGGCGGTATGATTCTTCCATTTGGATCACCATTACTTAAAAACATCATCAGTTATGAATATAAATACTTACACAAATGCGTTTTGTCAAACCTGGTCCCTGTAGCTTACCTCATGCAAAATACATCTATCAGTACAAGTCTGTTAGTCATGGTTCACAACCTTTTGTAATTACGTACTGTAAATCCAATTTGCAGATTAACATGCTGGTTAATTAACAAAATTACGCAAATACAAAAAGGAGACCAAAGTAGACATTGTTTGAGTGTCCCCTATTTCCTGCAATACACAATGTACCAGCTGTACCCTAAAGCATCTGTTCTCAACCCCAAATACATGTACCTAACTGCACCCTTCCCCCCCCCCCCCCCTCCTCCCTTTCCCTTCCAATGACCTTTTTCCCCTTTCCCACCCCATCTTCCTTCACTCTTCCTCCCCCCCCCCCCCCACCCCACCCCTGAGGGTCAAAAGGTGAAATATGAAGGGTGGAAAAAGCGGGAAACCAGCGTGTATTGTCTGACCTGCTTTTAAATTCTCCCGCTTGGGTTTTGTTTATGACAACGACCATCGTTTCCCTCTCCTTTCCCCCTCGTTAGTGTATACCTGTTGTGTCTTGTCACTTTTTCCACGAGTTTGCCCCATGAGTTGGCCCCCAGAGGGAGGTGCTATACTGTTAGCATGCTGACGGGGAAAGATGGGGGCACAAGGCAGGCAATGCCAACTGCCAACCACAAGACAACCCTAAGCCTAGGGCAGTGCATGCAATTTGCCAAGGCAGGAGTGGAATTTTCCTCCGATGAATATTCATAATTTGCTCGTTTATTATTTGCATGATGAGGGTATGGGACAGACACAGGATGCATTCGTACGACAGGTCGTTGACAAGTTGTTGTTGGAGCGTGAATGTACGCCCGAGCTATTGTCATTGGTAGCCGTTGTTGGCATGTATTGGAACTGAAGGGGTGTGTTTGACGTGTTTCTAACTGTCCACAAAGATTGACGGTTGATATCCCAAGTGACAGATGTATAGCAGATTTTATCGGCAACGGATTTGTATATATATTGAGATATATACATGTGGGCCACTTAACACCGGTATATTGTGGGACACGAGATTTGAACTTGGATTTGCGAAATAAATATCATGATTTTCATTGACTGCAAGTCTTGCTGACTCTCTATGGTATACTATTATGTGTATAAACATCTACTGAATTTTCAACTGAAACCTGGATACTAGCAAAAACTGTTGCCTCAATGTATATATGCGTATTACGCCGCATTGCAGCAGCTCACTGTGGATCCAAACTTGTAAACAAGCCTGCGGGAAAAATCATCACTATTTTGAGGGCAATGACTTTAGCCCAGACAGATGCTCGACTGTTGGTTTCCCCGTAGAACACTTGTTATTGTAATCTAAGACCCAGGAACAAGCAAGCGGCTACACCCGGTGGAGGGTGCACACCCGATGGTTTTTGAGAAAAGGAAATGTTACCTCAGTGCTAGAAGACCCCCAAAACACGCCACTACACGCGAGCAAAACATTGGCCTCTGCCGGTCCGCAACAACAAACGGTAGTGGTTATATAGTAGACCGTGCCTGGCCCAACCCCCACCACCGCAAGGACGACCAAACTATTGATCGAGCCGCTAGCGTATAAAGCATGTGGAGCAACCAGCGGCTGTTTACTTCAAAACGGAATATTCCAGAAAACGGTTCTTCATTGAGGAATACTGACTGACGCTGGTGTTGAAGGACGTTGATGTCGTAATACGTCGATAATCTGCGGCAATCAAGAGACATTCCTTAGATCTGTCAGTGTCTGGCCTGAAACGATAACGTTGGCGAAAACAGCGTCTTGTTTATTTCGCTCAGAGTGGCTTCAGTGACTTTCTATTCGGAAATTTCAATATTGATTGCTGTCGTGAAAGGAAACACTTACAATCGATATTTTAAAGTGGTGTAAATTAATGGATTTCATTCACGGCAGAGCTTTCAATCAATCTGTCTGAGCTCTGAAGTGGATCTTTGACGGCAAATGTCAAACTGTCAATACATGCCTTGATTTTACGTTAGTTTGTAATATACGTATGGGAGAAAAGAAAGTTATATCTGAACTGTGAACGCTAAAAGTGTGTCCGAAGAGTGAATCTTCTTTTGGTGGCAATGTTCACAGAAGGTCTCTGCAATAAGGAGTTCTCAGAAATGAACATTCAAGCTTCCCCTTGGAACTGCAAGATGTATTCTTACGCCAATGTGAACAGTGACAGTCAAGTCGCGTATTCGTGTTTACGCCCGCACATCGCCCCCGAGCCGATACTCAACCAAGATCATCAAAATTGCAAATGCAGTGAACACTGTGAAAATCCGGACACGAGGCTACAAGTAAATTCGCCAACAAGTTGTAGCACTGAGGAGATTAATCGCAATTGTGCTTGTAAAAAGAATGGATTCATGACTTCAAGTTGCCATGGATACAGTGTACCTGCAATTCGCTTGGAAGATCATCGATGTAAACAGCTTCGAACTGCACCAGTCGATAATAAAAGTACACATCATACGAAGCAGGCGGCTCATGCGTTTCTAGATTTGCTTGTTCAAGCATTGTCATACAAACACAGGTATATTTCGTTTCATTTTGTTAAATGAACAGATTTCATTTCACTTAATGAACACAGGTATATATATTCATTTCGTTGAAAAAATTCTGTTATCTTGGAGTTATCTTCAAGATATATACGATCTATCTTTAGTTTGAACTCATGGCGAAGAGTTTGGACAGCAGCCAATTCTGTTGTTAAAATTCGCCTCGGGGCGGATACATTTTCAGAAAACAAAAATCGGATATAACTAATATCCTTCCTGGCGCACTGTAATTGTATAATTATAGTTCGCCTACTTTCAAGTATCAGTTTACTTGCATTTACATGTTTAAAACTCTGGCATGCACACAGATTAGTCATAGCTGGGCTCGAGTGTATTTATGGCTCGTGTGTGTGTATTGCATGTGTAATAACATACCGCTGTTTGTCAAACATAATGCAAAATGCTATTTGGTTACACCCTGATAAACTTCCTTATCATATTCACTATATGTTAACTCGTGAGCTATTTCCTTGTTACGACAAGGTATTGCCATGAGTCGAGCAATCCAAACAATCAATATTGAGACATTGTTGTCTGGATACAAGCAGTTGAAACCCACAAAATATGTCTAAAAATATGTTTGAAATATGTACATATATCTTCATGTTCAAAACCCATATTTTTTCGTGGACTGAAGTACTCCAATATTACAACAAAATATAATATAATATATAACCAGGACTTGTGTCACACATATTTTGTAAGCTGACTGAGTGATTTCAAGATATTTTTATCACTGATCTAATCTACCAACATGTTGCTGGGCTGTCCGCATACATGGAAACATTATGACACACAGGTCATATCATATCATATCATATCATATCATATCATAATGTTTGAAGTTCCTTCAACACAGGTTTATCAGTTTTACAATGCTTTGTCTGAGTTCAGTGATTTTCCAACAGGGTTTTAGTTACCATAGTTACTGTTATTGAAGTTCAAATGCAATATACCGTAAATAGAATAGACAGACACAGATACATGTAGGAGCTATTTGTGATGGCAAATTATTATGCCATGAAGGTAGACTAGTGAATGTCTGCTACATTTACATGTGTTTCAAAGACAGTTAGCATTAGAATGTCAACATAATTAGTGAGTTGCCAGCGGTAATGACTCGCCATGCCGATCATAGTGGTCATGTATCTGTACTTACAGTTCGCTGTGTGGTGATGTTAGCATTTTTACATGCACCAAATGATATTCCTGGTACTCAATGGCATGATCTGTGACACGGGTCAATGAGGTCAATATCATCTTGTTCTCATTACAAGTGTGGTTTTCCACTTTTCAGAATGATTATGATTGACACCAGTGAAATGTTTTTGCATTATCAATAAATGGTTGCTAATATATTACATGTGCAATTGGGTGTTTCTGTGACCTTGAGAAAATATATTTATAACTGTCTCAATTGTTTAAATGTGTTTTGTCTCGTTTACACTAAATTGCAAAACTTCACAATATATTTTGTATTCTTCTCTGTTTACAGTGGAGCCAGCACGGTTGCCATCGACCACAAAATCGAACAGGCTATGGTAGGTAACATTAAATAATAGAGGAAAATTTTGGCTGTTCATGTTTCCAAAAATATATCGATCTACATCGCTTACCTAATAATATGTATCAATTGATAGTGGATTTAATGAAAAGTTGATAATTTGCTTCTTTGATGTTCAATAGCCTGTATTACTTCAAATTTGTGTAATGGGACGTTATGATTTCTATTCCTAGGGAAACATCGCTGTCACCTAGTGAGTACATCACGTAATAGGCGTGGTACATACTCACTAGGTGGCAGTGCTGTTCCACTAGGAATATAAATCATAACGTCTCATTACACAAAAAAATTATTTGATTGTGCAGATTGATATCATGTATGAGTCTAATCGACTGGCCTTCAATGTTTGATGTGATGAACCATGTGATAATATATGACTGTCCTGTACTAGGATGTCGTAATGTTCATAGTAGTGTGATTCAAAACATGATTTAAGTTGTACACTGAAGTTTGAATGTTGTTATGTGATATATTTGTTCACTTATGAATAACAACTCTACACAAGAAATGTAAAAGTTAATGAAGTGTATGTAATCTGTTTGTATATGCTTATAATAGCACACAATTATATATTTATGAAAATATCAAAACCATCTGAAAGTATAGCCATATTGTTTTCAATCCCGCCAGGACCTGGTGAAGAGCCACCTGATGTTCGCCGTACACGAGGAGGTCATGGTGCTCAAGGAACAGATTAAAGAACTCTTAGAGAAGAACAGTCAGCTTGAGATAGAAAACAACATTTTGCGCTCGAGTGCGACACCGGAAACGCTCGCCAAACTGTCACAAGCCACGCCAGCCGCCTCCTCGCAATCTTCGTCGTCCTAGCGCTATTTCGTCCTTAAGTTCATCAATGTTTCTTCCATAGACACTGTTCGTTGTCATCATCGTCATTTCTCCGCGGGCGCCAGTCGCGGCCACGTGGAGTCCCTCTACGCTCTCTCCCCTGGCTAAGTTCTGCCGGTTTTCGACGTTGCCAAGTCATCGATTTTTTGCCGTCTTCGCCATCGCTTCATCGTCATTGCTTAACTGTTGAATCATGGATGTTCGTTGTCAATGTTGCTTGTGCGATGTTGCGTAACTTTGGTTCATCGTGCCATGTCCAAATGTTGTGTATCGTCAAGTGTTCATCGTATGCTTGTCCGCGCTTATGTTCGCTGCAGATGTCATGTGAATTGTATAGAGATCAATATTTCTGTTGCTTGTGATTATTTAATGCACAAATAACTAGTTTGCAACATTTCATCACACGGGGCAGGCCTGTTAATGATATATATCACTTCAATATTGTGATTCAAGACTGGGGTTGGAATTGTTCTTACAGTGCCATTTTAATAATAGTACATGTAGCATTTATTGAATTGTCATGAGATTTTTCAGTATTTACTCATTTGCTGTGACTAGAATACATAAGGTATGCCAGTATTAGACTATTATCTACTGTATATCATCCCATGTGGTAAATTGATGATTCGTGCATCGTTTTAACAAATAAAACATTCGTTGATGAGTCCGGATTTGGGCGTCATGCAACACTACTTTTGAATACGTACTTTCACTGTTTCACATGTATTACATGATATAATCTATTAATCTTTTAGTCTTCTATGAATTATAACCTTTGCAGATTTTTAGCACATTCCCAAAGGAGGCATCTCCTGCTATATCTGGATGCATGTTACATCGTACTCCAATCCTTTTTTTTTTAATATATCGTAATAGTTCGCAGATGAGCTATCTATCATGTTGCGATAGTTATCTGATTTTTTTTTTTTATCCCTGATCATATCAAAAAGGTGTAGATTTCTGTCCAAGCGAACCGTGTTTTCAGCGAGTCCCCCTACCCCTGTCACGCGACGCAAACTGTACAATATTTCTCTTTCCACATTCAACGTAGTAACCTCAGTTTCGCAGTATTCACTTGGATTGGGAAGAAATTCGGATGGACAGATGGATAGAAAGAAGTGTGTATATAGATAGATATTGGGTGTAGTTGGCTCAGAATGAGCACAATTTGTGGATGTGTGGTGCAATTTTCGTGCATGTATGCTGAAGTCCTGCAGACCTGTTTGTATTTGTTTTTCCTTTCATTTCATTATTATAAAATCATTGAAAATGTTTTCCTAATTTGTGGCGCTGTAGCTGCATTTCTTTGTAGATATCTTGCAAATTAGATGCTTTGTTTAGAATAGAGGGGGGTCAGATGTAACATAGTTAGTTTGTCATTATACAGCATTTATTTTGAAAATTAGTGATCCCTAAAAATATTTGAGGTCCCAAACTGAACACGTGAGTTTTGCTTTGCCATGTTGTTGGTAGTAAATCTTTGTATGCAGTATTCGACATGATTGTTGTAAACTTTGCAGACAACTGACTAAATTCTTACATACATTGCTTAATCTGTGATTTTTTTTTTAGAGAACGTATTTCTTTCGATAATGATTGTTTGCCTCCTCTCTAACATGAAGAGTTGGGCTTTGTGAGATCAAACTTTCACTCTGTGGCTAAAATTTGCCTGCAGTATATTGTGTTCGTAGTTTATGGTCAAATATATTAGCATAAAATCATAACTTATATATTCAACAATCTATCAGTAAAATAATTTTGTACTTGTATTCATAATAAGATGAAAAAAAAAATATGTGTTTTATTGTGAACTTCTGTATATCTGTATATTATTTAAAATCATGAGTGATTAAGAATTAGTAGAAACAAGTTCATGCACGTCATATAAAACTTAGGTGTCAGTAAAACCAATTTTTAAATTTTCACTGCTTCTAAAACTTTTCTCTTGTATAGCGATTTCCTTGTATTCAATTCAAACTTAGTGGTTCATGTTGAACCAGTCTCTTTTCAACGAAGATTACTTGCAACTGATTTCTGAAATTTGTGAATAATAGGTGTAAAGATTTCATTATTTGTATTATGTAGCCTATCGTATAATACATATGTAAATACATAATGTAGCATATAATTGGCAAACAAGTCGATACAAAATGGTGCAATTATGAACTTTGTTTGCCGACACATGTATATGACATTTTCTTTTCTGGACCCCCACCCCCACCCCCCTCGGTGCATTTTCTTGTGAATGAATATGAATGTAGTCAGTCAGCAATGTAAAAGCTGACGATATATGTGTGGCCATGATGTACAAAATCACTTTGCAAAAATGGTGTCAATAACATGTTATGTAGCATGCCTGTATGAAGACTGTCTGTGAAAATTTGTGCATGCGTGAGATTTTCAGATCGGATAGAAACCCTGTCAAGCTTGTGCCTTGCAAAGAGGACGTATGGTACGATAATTTTATAGAATTTTCATTTGATTTAGCAGCTTGTGCGATATTCAAGCTGTACAGTTTATGCATTTTTTGTTGTGATTGGAATGCTCGGTATTTGTATTATGAGCAGTTAGATTTTGTCGACCGAGGGTAGTAAGCTGAGCATAAGTTCCTGTTTTAGGGAATTTGAGTAAATGTTCTGTAAATCTTGCGAGGTGTATGTGCTTTGCTACCCTTCCGCTTGCATGGGAAAGATGTCACAATTTGAATGGTGTTCGAGAGCAGTCCACTCGGAGAAAATGTGAATAAATTGGTTAACCTCTGCAAGCAAAGTGCAGTTCACTATTCCAGTTGTGTATGTTTGCACACAAAAGTATTAAATATGAAATTAATTTATATGAATTTCTAAAATGAAGATTATTATTGTATTTTATTGAGGAAAAGGCGGCAATGAGGGCATACGTATTAGACTATAAATGCTGATGTATCGCCATTGCAAGGAAATAAATCGCACAGGATTTTATTGGCATTAGTGTTTGTTACCTGAAGTTACGAACTAAAAGGTACATTCAAATGGAAAAATCAAGCAAAACTATGAATAGACAGAATTGTTGTTTCCACTGTTGAAATGTGGATGTTGTTTGAAATGAAGCGTGTTACATCACTAAATGCCGCCCACATCAATAAAGCCTGTCAATTTACTTTGAGTATTGCGTCTGATTCCTGAAAACCCCTTATATTATTGCCACTTGAGCATTCTACAAGCAGCTTATGACTTTGCAATACACAAATCTTTAAAGTTTGACATGAAGGATATACTGGATTTTGCTCGAATGACACAGTGCTTTTACAATTTGCAAACCAAAAACAATTGGTAAGGTTAATTTCTTTGGTGCACACTTGAAAGTTTGTTGTTTTGTTTCAATTCGTGGGAATCATTCGATGCACAAGTCACCAAAAGCTTGTAATTTTCTCGAAATAGATATTTAGTGCAAGTAAAGTGGGCAGTGATATCAGAACGCTATGACAATACACATGTTTGCATTATGATTATGTTAATCCTACATGAAAGGTACCTGTATCAGAACATGCATGTGGAGTGATGGGCATTTCGTGTCTAGTCTTTGGCTTGAATGATGAAAGCGTATGGTCATATTATAACATTATACACATGACCTTGACCTTAGCACAATTACGAAACATGATCAAACCAAAACATGACGGGTTGTTCAATATTTTATTACGCAATCTATGGAACAAGCAATCTGTTGCACATTTAGATGTCGACATTCGAATGAGATGAAATGTAGAGAGCAGTTTATGTACAGGTACAATGCGACTTTCTGACAGACAACCTGTTCCATGACAAAGAGAAACAAATACGGGAAAATCCAGTCTGGGAAATCCCAACTGATGACCCAACACATTTTCTGATCATGACCAGACTGACAATTGAATATCAAGCAATTGAATAATACATCGAAAGAAATGACAATTAAGTATCCATGTTACCAGATAAATAGAAGGCCATACATCATTTAAATTATGCACTTTATATTACGTACATGCCGACTATCAAGGTTAACATAGAATTTGTTAAACTTGCGACTTCAAAATAATTTAAGCATTTTCACCCACACATCAACAATTGACTTATACAGTTCTTATTAAATTAAATCAGCAGCACTTAATCTCAAAAGGAACAACTTAAAAACACTGAATAATGAAAATACTGTTCACACCTTGTGAAGAAATGCTACTCTGTCTAAAACGAACAACACTTAATAATAAAATCAATATTTTTCTTTGATTTATTTGTGCTCCACATTGCAAATAGCAAATCTTGTGGTAACATTCTTTTATTTTGATATTTTCAGAACAGTAGTTCACCAAAAGAGGAGTTCACACAGGTAACGATTCACAATCGTCACATGTGGGCCGAGCATTTTCACACATATATTATTTCTTATGTACAATTGCATTTTTGGGTCATCGCACAAAAAATTTCCCGTTCGGTTGCCATTTGGTGATCCATATTCGTTATTCTGGGGCATTGCAGTTGTTACCATGACGATAGGAGTGGAATGAATGGTGGCTGCTGATTGGCTGATCCATGTTTAGCTCATCCTGATGCTCTGGATAATTTGGAACACAGCTGAAAATACAAGAAAATATACATAATGATAAATTATTAAAACAATTCAGTCAAGTTGGTAATGTTATGAATTAATAACCTGAAAGGTATGTCCTACACCCAAACTCAAATGGCATCAAAATCTGACTGACTATATTACATGTATAATACCTATTTAATATAGCTATATAACAATGAGAACAACACTTTAATCAAAAGCATAAATTGGAAAATATTGCAATACATTCATTTAGATTATAGTCTTGCTGATTGTATGGTATTTGACACCGTAGGAATATTACATTTCTTCAAAACAACGACGTTAATTCATGACCCAGATTTCTGTGAACCAGTCACAGTAAGCCTAATGCGCATATATTTTAGAAAAAAAACCACTTGTTCACCACAGCTGTCGCTTGTCAATATATCTTCCGCACTAAAATATGACGCAGTTTATTTTGTTTTAAACACAGCTGTGAAGTTTCACATCTTTCAAAACATCAAGCAAATAACATATGATTTATCCTAGTTTTTAGAATACAGGAGATATCAAATCTAGCATTTTATCAATTAGGCCATACTAGTAGTCTTAGACATGACAAAATCAAGTCACATGTACCGTATGTTATTTTATATCGATCAAGATAAAAAGTTCATGCTTCTGAATTCATTTCTTTTTATTATCCAATATTGTACATCTACCGCTATACAAACATTGTGTTATTACAAATTAGTTCGACTTAAATGTTACTTATATAAACTATTGTATGTGAATGATCAAGAATGCAATGTTGTCATTGGTGCAAGTTACTGAAGTCATGAACATGTTTTGAACACCCCTAGCTTGCTATAAATATGTCACTTTAACTGTGAAGCAAGAACCCTACCAAAATCACAACCCTTTTCTTCCCTACCCTAAGACATGGAAAATAAGGCTGTTCCCTACTAATAGTACTACAACACCATAAAATGAACATAGAATTGAAATTTGATCAATTTCTCAAAAGTTTCACAACATTTATATCCTGAAATATTGCATACTCAATGTCACTTTCTAATGTATCCTACCAATTATTCTGGTGGGGTCAGTATTAATCAAGTTTTCTATAGAAACATGTGCATATAAATTCTAGAGGCACTAAAAGTACAGAATTTTAAAACCAAGTATTCAATAAACCCTTGTCACTGAAAAATATTTGAAAAATTGTCAGTTTTTTTCATCTTGTCACAATCTACTAAAACTGTCTAAAAAAAACCAATTTCTTGCTATAAAAAGTGATAATGCAAATTGTAAAACTAATCAATTTAACTGGGACATAGTTTAACAAACATATAGGGGAAAGGATTATTTTTTAAGAATATTCGGTTTCAAGTTCTATACCCGAATAATGAACATCAGCGACAAATAATAGAATAACTGTAGTGTCTATAATTAATTCTAGAACCACTTGCCATGCTTGGATACAGGTACAAACATGACACCCCCCCCCCCCCCCCCTCCTCCCATGTACAATTAACTTACCTGAGCCACAAACCACAAAGATGAAGAGACCAAGAAGCCAAGGACCAACTGGCGCTTTCTCTTCCAATTGTTTCTGAAATTCAAGAAAATATGTGGGTTAAACTTGTAATATTGTGGTAAAAAATGGTCATATGGGCCAGATAGCTTGGCACCGTTTGGTGGCGCCAATATTTGCCCATACTGTCACTAGATTCAACATGTTCTGCTTTTTGGGAAATCCCATGAACTTTTGTTCCCTTCAGGACTCTGGTACGAGCTAGAGCTGTGCAGTATGCATCCTAATTTTGTTGCATCTGCAAAGTAACCGAACATCAATGTCGCTGTGTGTTCCCATCTTACATGTGCAGCCACTAAAACTCAAACCATGACTAAGTGCAGAAATATTTGACTTTTTAATAGCATCAATCTGTCAATGTCAACAGAATCATGAAAATAGAACTGGTTCCAACAAGCCTGTTGGCGAATTTAAGAATGTGACACAATTGGGATGGATCATGTAGATAGCTCGTAATAGATTTATAGAATAAGCCAATTCGGAAATGTTTCTAGGTCAGGTCAAATGGTACAAATTGTTTACAAGTTATCCTTTGTAATCCAATCTTACAACCAAATTGATAGAACCACTTTCGAGATTATAATACACATTAACGACCCATCACTGATCAGTCATTAAGTATTTGACGCTTTCGCATGTTGTTCAATTTCAAGATTGCTAAATTTATTGCACCACACGCTCCCATCAACTCACAGTCCCCATCGACTGACAACTGTACACACATTGAATTCCGAAGGAATGGAATTCGGTGTGTGTTGTCAGTCGATGGGGACTGTGCATCAACTGTCATGTAGATCTATTGCATATATATTGTGTATGATTGTATCAAAATAAGCCAGTTCGTAAATGTTTCTAGGTCAGGTCAAGTGGTATAAACAAATCGTTTGTACACACAACAAGAGTTACGACTTACGCGGTAGACTCGAAGTGAACAAAGTACTTAGTATCGCACAGGCGAAATCGACTAGAGTGGCAGTGACAGTGACTTGACAATGGTAGCGTGACAACACGAGCTTTGTAGCTTTGTTTATACCACTTGACCTGACCTGAAAACATTTCAGAACTCGGGTAGATCTAGATCTATTAAAAAAAACAAAAACTTGTCAACTTTTCAAACGTCATTATGTTTGTCAGGAGTCGACAGTATCACTGTCGGTCAATCAGTCAGTCTCAGTCAGCATTCAACAGCCTGCACATGTCAATCAACAGCCAGGTCAGTGCTTGATGATGCATCATTGCATGGTGAACTGAACGTTTGTTTGATCTTGCCCCACTGCCCCATCTGCACCGGGACATTGAAAACTTCAAATGTGAGAATTTGAGTTGTGTATTGCACATTTCATACCAAAGTTTTGGGCACGTTTCCTCGCGTTGTAACTTTCTTGTCATGTTTGTCATTAGCCACACGCATTCGCTGTTTGACTGCCATTTTATCGAGTTGAATTGGAGAAGTCGTAGCAGTTATCTTTCAAATGTTTTCTTCGCCGTATGTTTCAGCGTTGGTCCACGTTGAATGTTTTCATCCGAGAGACTTCTCACACTATCGACTGATGCGAACACGATTCATCCGCATTCGGCTAAAATATAGTTCTTAAATTGATTACTATAATTCATAGCGCATGAGACCTTATAGGACCTCATATGTTTTTGTCGAGAAAACTGTACGATAATGAAATTGCTGATGAAATATAGCAATCATATTTGCTTTCTTTGCAATAACACATTGAAAGGTATAACGCGTATGAATACATGTGGACGTGTTCATAATACCGTAATGTCACAGATACTCACTTTCTTGCATCGATTTTGGCCTTGAAATACTATAGCTACCGTGTGCAGCAATTTTGTCCAAGCATTTTTGGTTCATCAAAATATTGATGAACAGTGGTCCCGGTTGTGGTCCCGAAGGGCCTGATCGAAAGAAGAGGCGCCTCCGCCATGGCTCGGGCATATTTTCCCAATAGCCACTATAGGCTCCCGCAACCACTCCAAAGACCCTGACACTGAAGCCAGAAGTGATCTGCTTAATTACTGCAATAATAGTTAGGTCGTTTGGCATTCTGTCCATACATGAAGGCACAGCAATCAGCCGGGCAAGCGGAGACTCAACCCGACGCAGTACGCAATCATCTGCAGTGTCTGTGGTTCGCGGTGCGGGTCTCCGCTCGCAGGAGGATCCACCAGAGTAGGCCCGTACCCCACAGGAGAGGAAGGGTTAGCCACTGCCGCTACCGGAACGTAGAGATTCGGGTACATCCTGCCTCCTACAGGTATGGAGGGAATCTACCTGCCACTCAAATAGAGGGTGGACAGAGGAGAGTAGCCGGCATAACTCGGGGCTGGAGCCACGGGTTGCCAGTCAAATCCTGGTGTGCCTGCTGGAGCAGGGAGATCCGTCAAGCTGACCTCGGGATCCACCACTGGAACAGCAGATATACCGTTGCCTGCGTGGTTCCCCCAAGCCTGGCATAGGTGCGGGCCCCGAGTGCTGGGCCGCCTGCACGTACTGAGTTGAGGGGACCGGGGGCCGGCCCAGAGGACTGGCCGAGGTCACCTTGGACTGTAAGGGATCGACGGATCCAAGCTCGGTACAGAGGGCTGACCATGCTTGTATATATGCCAGGGCCCATTCAGGGTTCGCCCAATTTGGTAGTCACATTCCTACTAGCTCGGCTAGTGGGATATCCCTTTAGCTCACTTGGTAGAGTATTGGACTACTGTTCGTCGGGTCCTGGGTTCGAATCCCGTCTCGGGCAAGTGGATTTTTCCGAACCCTGTAACATTGGTGCCCAATGTGGGACTTGCCCAAATCTCGGGGACGAGATTTCCGAAGAGGGGGGAATATATGCCAGGGCCCATTCGGGGTTCACCCAATTTGGTAGTCAACATTCCTACTAGCTCAGCTAGTGGGATATCCCTTTAGCTCACTTGGTTGAGTGTTGGATTTCTGTTCGTCGGGTCCTGGGTTCGGATCCCCTCTCGGGCAAGTGGATTTTTCCGAAACCTATAACATATACATCAAGCACTATTTGGATCAGTCTCTGCTTCCTCTCAGTCAACAGCTTTGAAGGAGGCTATTGTGCACCCTTACTGAATCACAGGGAGGAACCGTTTGTCTGATTCTATGTGCATTTGTCTGATTCTATGGGCAAAAAGTCTGATTCTATGAGCAAATTGTCTGATTCTATGGGCAAATAAGCAAGTAAGTGGTGGGGGACCAGTAAAACATGCTGGATCGATGGCTAATTTCTCAACACAATCTGATGGCATATGTTCTGTTTACTTCTTGAATCATTGCAGAATATGATTTATGTTCAGTTTCTTATTTGGTGTTCACCGCTTTTCATGTATCTGTCACACAAAACTGGAACGGCTAGGCAGTGGAGCAGTTAGCCATCATAAATCACCAAAGGCATAGCGCTGCCAGCTACTTACCACGATATCTTAACCCCAATTGCATCACAATTATTCCAGTTAATATTTTGATTGTTCCTGGACGTGGAGTCAGCTATGTAATCCAACAAAATTGATTAGTCCAGTTGACATTCTGATTGTTCCTGGACGTGAAATCAGTTACCTAATCAAACAAAATTGATCATAGAATAAAAAATAACAGAACAAACCTGATTCTATGGGAACAAACCTGATTCTTTGGGTAGGTTGTTGTTATAGCCATGGAACTAAGAGCTTCTCGATGCTGATCCTGAATAAATATATTACTGAAGCTTGATTTTATGTTCTGTTTCTAGGAGAAGGTCAATAGCATGGATGACAGATCTTAGCCCATAGTTCCATGGTCATCAAACAAACCTACCCATAGAATCAGGTTTGTTCCTATAGAATTAGGTTTGTTTCTTTTATTTTTAATCTATGATCAATTTTGTTTGATTAGGTAGCTGATTTCACGTCCAGGAACAATCAGAATGTCAACTGGACTAATTTTGTCCAGATACCCATGGATAACTGCTCCATCGCCTGGCCGTTCCAGTTGTACGACAAATGTATGAACAACGGTGAACACTGCATAAGAAACTGAACATAATCCATATTCTGCAATGATTTATGGAGTAAATAGAACATATGCCATCAGATTGAGTTGAGAAATTTGTCGTAGATCCAGCATGTTTTACTGGTGCCCTACTGCTTACTTGCTTATTTTTCCATAGAATCAGACAATTTGCTCATAGAATCAGACTTTTTGCCCATAGAATCAGACAAATGCACATAGAATCAGACAAACATTTCCTCCCTGTGTGAATAGGGAGTGGACAGAGAAGAGCAGCTAGCATAACTCGGGGGCCAGATCCATGGGTTGCCAGCCAGATCCTAGTGTGCCTGCTGGAGCCGGGAGACCCGTCAAGCTGACCTCAGGATCCACTACTGGATGGTTCCTCCGAGCCTCGGCGGAGGTGTGGCCAGAGTGCTGGGCCACCTGCACGTACGGATGCGAGGGGACCGGGGGCCGGACAGAGAACTGGCCGAGGTTATCCCTGGACTGTGAGGGATCGTAGGATCTGAGCTCGGCACAGAGAGCTGACCATGCTTGTATTCATCAAGCGCTATCTGGATCAGCCTCTGCTTCCTCTCTGTCAACAGCTGCGAAGAGGGCTGCCTTCGTGGAGTCCATTTCCAGACCCACCTGCCATGCCCTGCACAAGCAGATCTTTGAGGACTGACCCGGTGGCAACTTCTTTTGCAACCCCACAGGGTTTTATTCAACAGCCAAGGATGGGGTGAACTCAAGTTCATCCATCAGTGAAACACGTTTTTTGGCAGTAGTTTTGTTTTTAATAATCGGATCAATCTGAAATTCTGTGTGTATCAATTGGGCATCATGCCATAATTTCTCACCAAATTTCAGAGTTCTATCTCAACAACTGAAAAAGTTGGCAATCTAACCCAATGTTAAATTTCAGCCCCAACATGAAATTTCAGATTCTGCACATAACAAGAACTTTTATTCGATGTACGGGTTACATATTGCTTCAGAATAAATATATTTATTTATTATACACCAACTATGCCTTCCGACTCCAAATCAACGCAATAGGTTCATTCTGTATGGGCATAAACACGATAAAAGCCCTGAATTTGTTGAAATTTACTTGATCCCATTTCGGACTGAAATTTAACATTGGGTTAGAATGCCAACTTTTTAAGTTTTTGAGACAGAACTCTGAAATTTGGTGAAAAATTACGGAATGGTCCCCAATTGAGAAGCACAAAAATTTCAAGTTTATCCGATCACTGATGGATGAACTTGACTTTAGTACAGTAAAGTTGGGAAGTAAAATTTTCCACAATAATGTTACCCTGAGCTAGAATAACCCGAGCCTGCATCATTGATCCTCATGTCAATTCCCCCTGGATGTTTGCATTCACCTGAAATTCCCAACTTTCTAAATGAAATCAATATGGTCATAAAAGCAAGCATAAAGGTCAACAGGACCAGAAAGTCTCACCAGGCGCTGTTTGTGCCACCAGACAATTGACAGTCCTCTATGATTTTGGCTGGCTTGGCTGATGACCGTGATCTTGCTGGTCAAGATCAAACTGGTTTTTATCTGTGATCAATCCCAAATAAGCCAGTTCTTGACTCGGCTGGATGTCCATGATATTGATAGACAGCTGATCGGAAGTGGAAAAGCTTGTTTATGATTTCTCTCAATTGACAGCCATCTGCATGGTAAAGCTCTCTCATCCTTGGGCCATACAGCTCTCCTGAAATGGGGCCATAAAGCTCTCTCAGAATGTTGTTAGACACTGGTGTTGTCTTAAACCCCTGCCGACCTAGACAAAAGGATATTGAGTGAAATACGATGAACACAGCATTCCACCACGAGGTGTGTCTCCACGGAACAATATGCATTGCTTTTGCTTCACACCTTGGTTTTGCTTCTCCCCTCAACCCCTCCCCCCCCCCATGAAATAAGATATAGCTTTGACCTGGGTAATTTTCTTTCTCAGTTTCGCCAAATGGCCTCTGCCCATGGCTATACCAGGACAAACAAGGGCATGACCCTCCCCACTCACTTAGAGGGCAACTTTACGAGAGTGACGATTGACATCCCACTTGGATGCAGGTCGTAAAATGTTATAACTCAAGTGCCGAGACAGACAGTCGTCTTCTCAAGCCCCCCCCCCTCCCCCCACCATTCACAAATTCCAAGATGTGGGAACAGCTCGAGAAGGTGCAAACATACATGTATATACTCTGGTCCTCCGAGAGCTGGCCATTAGAGCTTTCCTCTAGAGATGGCATTTGTGTCAGTGAATCCATACTGGTTGACAAGTCCAGCAGAGGCGATATGGCCTATATGTGGATCATGGCTCGCGATCAGCCTCTTCTGTAGCCATCACAGACTGGGGTGCATACGATGGTCAGGGATATTCTTCCTCTGCAATTGACCATGATTTAACGCAAGTTCTCTTGCTATGAGTAGCACCAATGACACCAAAGCGGATGACTTCTCTCAGGCTTTTGCTTGGTTAATTGGTCTGACGAAATGACTATCACTTTCTCTGAGGTGCTTGCCCCCTGTCTGATGTAATCTGACATTTTGTTTTATCAATAGAACAGTCTTGAAGCGTCAAGCAACAAATCTTGGAAAGGAGAATACCTTAAAGTTACCCTTTAATTAGGATCTTGAGGCCTTTTGCGTCTTGCTACATGGTTGCCAACTTTTTCAGTTTTGAAGTTGAAGTCAAAAATTTGGTAAAAACATCTGCTCAAAAAGACAAATTTTAAAATTTTATTTCAAATTGATCTGATGTTCGTAAAAGAAGCTGTGGGCTAAATTTTCAAATTTTTAGGTTCTGTCTTGAAGATGACTCAGTAGTGATGTCTGTGGTAACTCGTCCATGGTGGTTGAATATTTCGCTCTGACACGGGCGACAGGTGTAGTTTGTGAAATATTCCACACTATCACATGGGAGCTGACTAAGTCACCTTCGTCCTACCCATCTTTACTTACTCTCTATCCCTGGCCTATCCAAGTATGCTGCATGTCATGCCATACTAGAATACCATTCTTATCACATGTATTTTCGAATACATATAGTTTATGAACCCATCACAATTGGATTGTTCTTCGAGGATTTTTGGGAGAGGGGGCCCAAACATTTGATCGTTACAGCAGCGAACGAGGTGAGCCCCTTTCGGCTTGGGGCCTGGGGCGTGCTCCAGGGCCCCAGACACTGAAGAATTATACATCGCCAATGGTGTGTTATAGGGCTCTCCTCGGTCCAATTTCCAAGGGCTTGGAGAGTTTATGAATGCCTGTTCTCGGGCGAATCCAGGGTCCTGAAGGAGGACCAAGATGTGAAATGTCGCGAAGTGCGCTGGTGAAGGTGGAGGGTCTGGGAGGGTCCGCTTAAGGGCCCCAGAAGCTGAAGGGATTTGCACGCCCAGTGGTGTGTTTAAGATGTTCCCTTTGGTTCATTTACCATTCCCCTAAAGAGTTTCTGCATGGCTGATTTGGGGCCGATCTAAAATTTCGAGGGAAGGCCCAGTTGTGAAATGTTGCTAAGCGAGCTGGAGCAAGCTCCTTTCGGCAGGGGATCTGGGGCCTGCTGAAGGGCCCCAGAAGCTGGAGGTAATCGCGTGCCTAATACAGCATTCCAGAGCTCTCCTGGGTCTGATTATTACTTTACATTACTTTACACCCATAAATGTGTAACATTTGACGCCCGCTACCTAGGGCCCAAGCACCCCGCACTGCGGCACGGTCACGGCAGGCGCCGTAATTACTTAACTATAACCAGGTAACAATCCACCGAACAAGTCCAGCTGTCATACATTACTCAGATATTGCATTATCACTGTAATGTTGCTCGCTGCGACGAGCCCGGAATGCCATGGGCGTTGCGCCCAGAAACCAACGGCACTGCCATGGGGATAGAACCCTGGACAGCCCGACGGTCTGCCAGAGCCTGTGTCGCACCAACCCAGGGTGAGAGCCATTCCAGGGAGCGTGTGCCCCGGGATCTAAGTAGCCCCCCTCCCGGGCCCCCAATTGGAAATTGCCCCCGGGGTCCTCACAGACCCACTTTAGCCAGGAAAAGGGGACGTGGAGCACATGGCCGTGCTCGCTGTCATCCTCTCGCTTTGACTGCTCTGAGACAACTCCAAGGAAGCAAGACGGCTTATATAGCTGATAGCTCACAAGAGCGAGGGCTGAATCAGACCATTGTTACAGTATAGTGGGTCGATAAAAGACAATGCATCACTAGGCGACGCACGTGCTTCGAACACAAAGCGGCCGAAACAGGAATAGTGTGTGAATAGCCAAACTCCTATTGCAATCTTTGGGCAAAATCAGCACAAATGCATAACCATGTGGCGATTTTGCCCTAAGATCGCGGCAGGTGATTGTAAGACTACATGCCATTTGTGTGGCCTTTTCTGTCTTGGCCTTGTTTTGACATGCTCCGTTCGAGCGGGCGTTGCTACGGCGACGCATTGTAATTTACGTTATTCCAGTAAACTATAACAATGGTTTGATTACACCTCGCGTGCGTCCTTCAGTTTGTAGTGTATTATATATACACTGGAAGCTACTCGATCGAGGAGATTGTCCGAGAGAGAGACGACAGGACGCACGCAGGGCTCGCCATGAGCTTTGCGTTCCCTGGTCTGGGGTAAGGCCCTGTGGGGGCCCAGGGGACGATTTCCATAGGGGGGCCCGGGCTGGGAGAGACGAGTTGCTGACTCGGGGGCGCAAGCCCTGTGGATCGCCAGTTCTCTCCCTTCCCGGGACGGTGTGACATAGGCTCTGGCAGACCGTCGGGCTGGTGCAGAGTTCTACCTCTGCCTCAGGGCCGTCGGCGAGACCGGAGAGCAATATGCCCACGCGTACGGGTTCCGTGGTGCCGCTCCCATGGCATCTCGGGCTCTACGCACGGCTACATTACTATTATGTTGTACAATGCATGTGATATGTGATGATGTTGATGATGATGATGATGTGTTGTACCATGTGGTGATGTATGAGATCCGGGCTCGTTCCGGACGGACTGGTACCTGGTCGTGATACCTGTAGGGTATTACCCGCGCGTCCCGTACCGGACGCGTGAACGTTACAATCACTGTAGTTGAAATAGAATATGGCATGAAATATTACTTGGTTTTGGACCCCATCAAAGGATTATGTGCATTTGCCCATTCAATGCTCTCAATTTTGTATATAAGGTGCAGGCCATAAAGTGTTTTCACTGAGAACAAGTGGGTTGGCTGTAGAGCGAAAGCCAAAGCTACTTTCCGATGTAATTTATCTTGAAATCACTTCCTTCCCTCCTTTTCCCCCTTTCTTCTTTTTTTTTTGGTCTATTTTTCTTCTTTTTTTTTTGCCCCTGCAGTTGAACCGATGGTTTTTTGTAGTAATTTCGCTGTTCGGTCTGGCTCGCGTTTTTTCGACGACCGCAGCTCAACAAATTACGGTACGCGGGAAATGTGACGTCATCAAATTACGTGTAGCTAATCAAGGGGAAGCATTTTTTGACAGTTGTTTATTTCAGAGCAAAATATAGTGATTTACTCGTGCATGTGTCCAACAGAATACTATTAAACAACTTTTAAAAATGGTAAGATTTAGTTTTCCGATAAAAACCATGTTCGTATCGTGATTCGATCGACAAAAAACATGTTGATTGACACCATGATTGACACTCACACTGTCAGAGCCAATCCACTCACGACACTCACAGTGACAGTGAGTTGCTGTGAGTGACCAGCGCCTCTGAATCACACTCCCCCTCTCACCCAAACGAAGTCACAAACAATAGATCGTCCCCTCCTAGTGTTAGGTACTACCTTTGATCGGCCAGGTACCTGATGATAGGACATCGTTTATAAAAGTTAATGTAGAGTGTATTGTAGACTTCATTAAAAGCCTGTTCAAGCTTAAAATTGTTTGTGCAGCAATGGCTTGACTAGTCTTTCGTTAGATTTAACAGGTGTTGATTGGTTGTTATATTGTTGGGGCCGATCAATGGTACCTGCCGATCTGATCATAGGTCTGACCGTTCCACCACGCTATATCACAAACATGTACAGCATACTCTGATTATGTCTGCTGTATACATGTGAGTAATTGTAATGAGGTGTATCCATGGAATATATTCTCTCTTACAGATGCAGTTTATGCTATTATTCAGTCGACAAGGGAAACTAAGACTGCAGAAATGGTACGGTCCAGAAACCGACAAACTCAAGAAGAAGATAACCAGAGAACTTATCACCACCATCCTGGCTAGAAAACCCAAAATGTGCAGTTTCCTTGAATGGAAAGACCTGAAAGTAGTATATAAAAGGTAAAACGATTGTGTGATAGAATACAACTTTATCTTGTGACAATTCAGTAGATATCTTTTATGTCAATTCAAATTGCAGAACTTTCAACCATGATGAATTCATTGTCAAGTCCTAAGTATACTAGTAGTTGAAATAAAAGATTGAAAAACAATCGTTAAGGTATAAAAGTTTGGTGACTGTTGATTGATATTGTATCATTGTTGCATATTTGATGAAATTATTTCATATTGTATATGTTTAAAGTCTTTGTTATTCAACCCGTCATTTTGCAGAGTACCTCATCAAATGAAGCAGTGAAAATTAATCCAAATAAATGTTTTCTTTTCAGTCTAAAATGACTTGACAATTTATTAATGTTGAAAAGTGCAAATATTGTGCTTGCAGTTGTTTGGAAAGCGTAAAGCTTCAATTGTTTAGAAGACCTTGTTCTATGTGCCTGGTTAGAGGAAATTTTGATTTTTTAGGTTACCGGACCTATGGTCCGATAACCTATTGCCGTCACATTGCGTCCGTCGTCCGTCCGTCGTCCGTCGTCCGTCCACAGCTGTATCTTTAAAGTTTACAGGCGGATTTTTCTGAAATTTTGCACAAAAATGCCTAAAAATATTTCAAGAGGGGGTTTTTTTTTAGTTTTTTGATTTTCGCATTTTTCTCAAAATGGCGGCCATTTTTGACGAAAAATGGCCAATTTTGGACTTTGGCGGCCATTTTCTCAAAAACTGTCTGATCAGTTTTGAGATTTTTGTTTCAAAAGATTCCCCTTATGTACCTCTATGATGTGTATAAGTTTTGTTGCCCTTGAATCGCCGGTCTCCGTGTGGCGGCCATTTTGAATTTTTGACGGGTCGGCGAAAAAAAATTTTTTGGCCCCAATTCGCATTACTATCCATTTTGGGCCATTTCTAGGCAAAAAAAATTTTTTCACCCTTTGAAAAAAATTTTGGACTTAGAAAATTTTCGGCACTTTTTTCCTTCATAATGGGAGCTGCCCGGACTGTACTCATAGAACGCTTAAAGATAGAGCTTAGATATTGGCACTTTCAAATGGGAAGTCGTATATGGTGACTTGTGTGGTGACCTTGAATTTGACCTTGGATGACCTTGAAAGGTCAAAACAGCCATTTTTGGGTCGAAAAATGCCCAAATTTGCAGCTTTTCTGTCTTTTCTCGAAAACTGTCTGATCAGTTTTGAGATTTTCGTTTCAGAAGATTCCCCTTATGTACCTTTATGATGTGTATAAGTTTTGTTGCCCTTGAATCGGCGGTCTCCGTGTGGCGGCCATTTTGAATTTTTGACGGGTCGGCGAAAAAAAATTTTTTTGCCCCAAATCGCGTTACTATCCATTTTGGGTCATTTCTAGACAAAAAATTTTTTTTCACCCTTTGAAAAAAATTTTGGACTTAGAAAATTTTCGGCACTTTTTTCCTTCATTTAATGAGAGCTGCCGGGACTGTACTCATAGAACGCTTGAAGATAGAGCTTAGATATTGGCACTTTCAAATGGAAAGTCATATATGGCGACTTGTGTGGTGACCTTGAATTTGACCTTGGATGACCTTGAAAGGTCAAAACAGCCATTTTTGGGTCGAGAAATGCTCGAATTTGCACCTGGCCTGTCTTTTCTCGAAAACTGTCTGATCAGTTTTGAGATTATTGTTTCAAAATATTCTCCTTATGTACCTTTATGATGTTTATAAGTTTTGTTGCCCTTGAATCGCCGGTCTCCGTGTGGCGGCAATTTTGAATTTTTGAAGGGTCGGCGAAAAAAATTTTGTTTGCCCCAAATCGCGTTACTATTCATTTTGGGTCATTTCTAGACAAAAAAAAAAATTTTCACCCTTTGAAAAAAATTTCGGACTTGGAAAATTTTCGGCACTTTTTTCCTTCATAATGGGAGCTGCCAGAACTGTACTCATAGTACGCTTGAAGATAGAGCTTAGATATTGGCACTTTCAAATAGGAAGTCATATATAGCGAGTTGGGAGGGGACCTTGAATTTGACCTTTGATGACCTTGAAAGGTCAAAACAGCCATTTTTGAGTGAAAAAATGCCCAAATTTGCCTCTACAGATGAAATGCATTTAGATAGAGCTTCAGTTTGCATTATGAACATATAAGAAGTCATATATGGAACAACTAATGATGACCTTGATTTTGACCTTGGATGACCTTGAGTGCTAAATGTCTGACTTGAAATCTTGAAAGTGGCCTCTGAAGCATAAACTTTTGCACATAGAGGTTAGGATTGTGTATAAGCCTGTAAAAAAAGTCATGTATAAATGGCACATTTTTTGGTGACCTTGAACTTGACCTTAACTTTGAAGGACGAATCTCAAAATCTGAAATTGGCCTATACACACGAAATACTTGTTGATAAAACTTATATGTTTGTATTATAAACATACAAAGTCATATGCAGCATACCTAATGGTGACATTGAGATTCACAAAGATGAATTTGACTGGTAAATCTCAAAATCATATGTCACCTACAATGCTTGAAACCAAAATTGTCCGGTAACCTATCTTAGCCCTTGGGCTAATTTTTTCTCATTCTGCCATTGTCTGTGAATTTCATTTTCTTTTGAGGAATATTTATTTTGGTTTTTGAAATACCGGTATGTAAGAGTTGACCCTGGCATGATTTCATGCATCATGAGTAAAGAATCATTCGGCTGTGATAATGTGCTCATTACAAAGATGTGCATGATAGATAAATTGAAACTAACATATCCAAGTCTTGATTTAGCATGCATTATAGTGTATACTAGTAGCTAATATTATACAGTATTGACTTGAATAAAAAGCATGATCACTCAGGCATACATTTAGGTATACAAAGGCTTACATGTATGAGACATTGCAAATTGTAAACAAACAATATTATTGCCTTGTATGCAATAGACTGCTAAGTAGTCACAATTACAAACCAACATGCCAGTTGTGAATCTAGAATTATATGTTCAATAACATTATATACAAACAAGAAAAAAACCCAAGCAGTTGGCAGGTACCGTTAAATTGTCAAAGAATTATTCCTTTAGCAACGTGCCAGTAATGACATTTTCTTCACTCTGTCACACTGCAGATACGCAAGTCTCTACTTCTGCTGTTGTATAGAACGAGACGACAACGAGCTCCTAACTCTGGAGACTATTCACAGATATGTTGAGTTGCTCGATAAATATTTTGGAAATGTAAGTTTCTTGGTATACAAAAACAAATCTCACACTTCCCAGTTGACGTGCTGGGTACCTCTACCTGTATATATTTCGGTCCTCTGCTTTTTAAATATTTCCTGTACAATCTCGGCGTGTCTGGGTTTGGGCGACGTGCGATGACATTCACTCTCTTTTCTTGTACATGTATATCTTTGTGTCAATTTTTTTTTTTGCAATCAAACATGTAGTACTGTTTAGCACAAAATTTATTGATAGTTGTTGTCGATACCATATTCCACTGGCTTGGTGTAAGTCTTTAGAAATTTTAAGAAATACTAGATGTATTTTATTTATCTGTGTGAAGGCACTGATTTGATAACTTGGTGTTGGGCAGAATGTACAATGTTTTGGTGTGTGGTGCACTTACGATTACTGCAAATATATGTCACTTTATATTTCATGTATTTATATATATAATCATGCAAAATTTTTATCCATTTCATTATGTGACAATCCAGTACAAACCAGACTTGCATCTCTCGTCTGTAGATGTAGGTCTACTTTTGAGAATTGCGGACTGATCTGTCCCGTCTTGTGAATATCTTTACGCTAAATTACATTACAGGACCTGCATCGAGTATATATGCAATTCTGGTTTGTAAATAACAATGTAATCTGCACCTTTTACATCACTAATAATTATATGCACATGCATGCGACACATCGGATGTATTATGGCCTTGCAATCTTGCCATTCTTGCTACCGACATGGCCCTCCGAATATCAGATATTGCCGTCCTCCGCAGCTGAATGCACTGCTATGCATGCTCGCCAATCATTGCTTCCCCAGAAATATTCATCCCCTGTGCATGCTTTTATTCCTAGAAAATCGACTCGTGTGAGACCTGATAACTTCTCTTTGCCTCCCCTTTCCCCCCTTTCGATCACTGGAAAGATCCGAGGGGGGTAAAATCACTGTCTCTCTCTGATTACACTCTACCCTCACAAAAATGGTGTCAATTCCAGATATGCTAGTCTCTATTTCTGCTGTTGCGTGGAGGCAAGCGATAATGAATTGTTAACACTGGAAGTAATTCATCGCTATGTGGAACTACTGGACAAGTATTTTGGCAGTGTAAGTTCTCGGTGCATGTCAGAAATTCGGGTTCGGGTTTCGTTGAATCTATGCTACAACAAGCAGACAACATACATGTGTGTACCTGTACTTCGAAGCTGTTAATATAATGCGCTGGTTTGATCACAATTCAATTCTAATCTTCAAAGTACATGTTTTATTTGAACTCTGTACACATGTTAAAAAATTGTACTGGGCAATATTACATATATGCAGTAAATGCTTTAACAACACCTAACTTGCAAGTCCTCATAATCTATATGTTGCCGAGTACAATTTTGCTAACATCATCCTGGTTTTTCGGGTGGAAATTGTGTTTTATCGTTGTTATTGTCATCTCATTCATGACATTTGTGTGGCTTTGTGTCACATTTTCTTTACATTTTACAGTGTTGAAATATTTGTTTCAACTACATGTAGTAAAATATTTAGCAAGAGATGTTTCATTGTAAAATATGTGCACCTTATGTAAGATCTAGATCCATATACCATGTAAAGTTACACGAGTCCAGCTTCTGTGTACAGGTAGTCTCTTCTGTTCTGCTCTTTTATGTAAATAACCTCTGCAGAGAGTTTACATACATATTTATAGTGGGATTATATTTTATGGTATTACATGTACATATTGAAATGAAAAGTATGAGGAATCATTATAAAATAACAATGATAATATGTGTAACAGAATATCAAATATAAGATGGTCCTTTTGTGTTATGAATTTCGAGATAAATTTTGCATGAGTTCTATTGTTATATTCCTGATGAAAAACTGATGAAAATCATAAATTCAATGCATTCCTTTCTTTATCCATAGGTATGTGAGCTAGACATCATTTTCAACTTTGAGAAAGCGTATTTCATGTTGGACGAGTTACTGATAGGGGGTGAGGTCCAAGAAACCAGCAAGAAGAATGTGTTAAAGGCGATAGCAGCACAGGATCTACTGCAAGAGGTAAGGTCAAGGTCAAACTTCTAGTCATGGAGGTGAGGTCAAGGGCAAACTTTTAGTCATGGAGGTAGAGTCAAGGTCAAACTTCTAGGCATGGAGAGGTAAGGTCAAGGGCAGACTTTTAGTCATGGAGGTAGGGTCATGGTCAAATTCTAGGTATAGAGGTAAGGTCAAGGTCAAACATTTAGTCATGAAGGTAATGTCAAGGTCAAAGTTCTAGTCATGGAGGTAAGGTCAAGGTAAAACTTCTAGTCATGGAGGTAAGGTCAAGGTAAAACTTCTAGTCATGGAGGTAAGGTCAAGGTCAAATCTCCACTCATAGGGTCAAGGTCATGGAGGTACATGTAAGGTCATGGTAAAATTGTTATGATATTATGAAGGTAAGGTAAGGCCAAGGTCAAAATTCTGCTCATGGAGTTAAGGCTGAGTTCAGTGCTCAGTGGCCTTATATAAGAAAAGGTAGGGGGAATGAAAACCAAATGAAGTTCAAGGTCAGTTTTGTACCACATATTGTTGGAGGCAAGGTCAGAGTTTGTGGACACAGCAAAATGTCACCAACTCCCCATGCAGAAAAACTGGTTTTTCAAACCGGCGTTGGAAATTAGAGATTGTGTGTTGTGTTTTAAAGCATGAGGCACCTGTCTTCAGTTTCTTTATTTTCATTTGCTCTGTATGTTGATCTGTTTAACACATAGTTAGAACAGAACCAAAATTAACATGAATACTTTATCACTTTGTACATAAAGTCAAACACAACTAAGTAATTGATACATTCAAAATTCTTGGAGTTTTATTCCCTTTTTTTGCTGTATTTTGCATGAATAATAGTTTTGGGCAGTGCGAAGGTTTTCAGTTGCCATATGTGTGTGTGTGTGTGTGCATGCATGATCATTGCAAAATTGCTTTTTTTTGCCACTGGTATTGAGAGTTGTTATGTTTCAGTAATATTTTGTTGACTTTAAGTGAATGTTTTCCGTCTTTACAAACATAAACACAGAGAGACTATGTCTATGTTTACAGAAGCATGGAAAGACATTCGTCACATATACATGCACAGTTACATCCACAAAACTGAATGGTCTTTACAACATTTATGGTCATGAGGGTAGCATTGAAGTTCATTTGTACAAGTTATTACTGTTTTCACATGTAGTACCAGCTTGTACATGTAGAAATCATAATGACTTATAATGAATATTATTAAGGCATTTCGGCAGAAATGCCTTTATGGTTTTAGCAGAATTTTTTTTTTTTTTTTTTTTTTTTTTTTTTTTTTTCTTCCGCCACTTTTGGTTTCCGGACGATAACTTTAGATTGCCTTGACGGATCCTTGTCAAATTTTCACCGCAAGTCAGAAATGATATGAGGAAGAACCCTATTCTTTTTGAGCCGGATCGGAGGTCCGTGAGGTCCGTGAGGATGAAATCAAGGCTAATTTTAAGACTTGGTTTCCGGACGATAACTGGAAAAATATTTATGCAATAGTTGCAGAACTCTGCATGGAGGTTCATATGCCACCAGGGAAGAACCCTATTGATTTTGGGATCGATCCGTCAAACGACCTTTGACCTAGAGGTCAAAATAATTTTTTGCTGATTCATCCTTGAGGCTTCCTGCATATCTCGGAAACCGTGCGCCGTAGAGCGAAACGGACGTTATTTTCGGACTCGTCGCCCTAGACAAACATCTCTAGGGTGTAGTTTTTTTTTTGATCCGGCTCCGAGGTCCGTGAGGTCCGTGAGGATGAAATCGAGGAACTTGGTTTCCGGACGATAACTCAAAAAATATTCAGGCAATAGTTGCAGAATTTTGCACGGAGGTTTATATATCACCAGGGAAGAACCCTATTGATTTTGGGATCGATACCTCAAACGACCTTTGACCTAGAGGTCGAAATAATTTTTTGCTGAGTCATCCTTGATTCATCCTGCATATCTCGGAAACGGTGCGTCGTAGAGCGAAATGGACGTTATTTTCGGACTCGTCGCCCTAGACAAACATGTCTAAGGGGTATTATGGATGAACTTTGACCTTGACCCGAAATTTTTTTGCCGAGTCGGCATTTTTCGTTTTCGTCGATATCTCGGAAACGGTGCGTCGTAGAGCGAAACGGACGTTATTTTCGGACTCGTCGCACTAAACAAACATGTCTAAGGGGTATTATGGATGAACTTTGACCTCGACCCGAAATTTTTTTGCCGAGTCGGCATTTTTCGTTTTCGTCGATATCTCGGAAACGGTGCGTCGTAGAGCGAAACGGACGTTATTTTCGGACTCGTCGCACTAGACAAACATGTCTAAGGGGTATTATGGATGAACTTTGACCTTGACCCGAATTTTTTTTGCCGAGTCGGCATTTTTCGTTTTCGTCGATATCTCGGAAACGGTGCGTCGTAGATCGAAACGGACGTTATTTTCGGACTCGTCGCACTAGACAAACATGTCTACGGGGAATTATTGATGAACTTTGACCCGAAATTTTTTTGCCGAGTCGGCATTTTTCGTTTTCGTCGATATCTCGGAAACGGTGCGTCGTAGAGCGAAACGGACGTTATTTTCGGACTCGTCGCACTAGACAAACATGTCTAAGGGGAATTATGGATGAACTTTGACCTTGACCCGAAATTTTTTTGCCGAGTCGGTATTTTTCGTTTTCGTCGATATCTCGGAAACGGTGCGTCGTAGAGCGAAACGGACGTTATTTTCGGACTCGTCGCACTAGACAAACATGTCTAAGGGGAATTATTGATGAACTTTGACCTTGACCCGAAATTTTTTTGCCGAGTCGGCATTTTTCGTTTTCGTCAATATATCTCGGAAACGGTGCGTCGTAGAGCGAAACGGACGTTATTTTCGGACTCGTCGCACTAGACAAACATGTCTAAGGGGAATTATTGATGAACTTTGACCTTGACCCGAAATTTTTTTGCCGAGTCGGCATTTTTCGTTAGGGCTGGCTATCGGTACCGAGATTTATATCGATTATCGTCAGCACAGTATCGATAGTATATCGATAGTATATCGTTTTTTTTTGTCATTTCCAATATCCAACTAATCCCAAGAGTGCGGTCAATAAATGAGCTGGCAATTTGTTGATATTCACAGTTCGCAAATGCTAAATACTTCCTGCACTGTCGCGACAACAAAATATGTGTATCAAGTGCTTATTCAGGTGATAAAACTTACGTAATTGTTATGAACTATGAAGTATCATCGCTATTTTTAACTACGATATTGACTATCGATATTTTGACTTTCATATCGATAATCGTTTTTCCCGTATGTATCGATAGATATATCGATATTTCGATATATCGTGCCAGCCCTATTTTTCGTTTTCGTCGATATCTCGGAAACGGTGCGTCGTAGAGCGAAACGGACGTTACTTTCGGACTCGTCGCCCTAGACAAACATGTCTAAGGGGTATTATGGATTAACTTTGACCTTGACCCGAAATTTTTTTGCCGAGTCGGCAGTTTTTGTTTTCGTCGATATCTCGGAAACGGTGCGTCGTAGAGCGAAACGGATGGTATTTTCGGACTCGTCGCCCTAGACAAACATGTCTAGCGGGTATTATGGATGAACTTTGACCTTGACCCGAAATTTGTCGACATTTTTCATTTTCGTCGATATCTAGTTTTTTGCTGATTCATCCTTGAGGCTTCCTGCATATCTCAGAAACCGTGCATCGTAGAGCGAAACGGACGTTATTTTCGGACTCGTCGCCCTAGACAAACATCTCTAGGGTGTATTATTTTTTTTGATCCGGCTCCGAGGTCCGTGAGGTCCTTGAGGATGAAATCGATGCTGATCTTGAAACTTGGTTTCCGGACGATAACTCGAAAAATATTCAGGCAATAGTTGCAGAATTTTGCACGGAGGTTTATATATCAACAGGGAAGAACCCTATTGATTTTGGGATCGATACGTCAAACGACCTTTGACCTAGAGGTCGAAATAATTTTTTGCTGAGTCATCCTTGTGGCATCCTGCATATCTCGGAAACGGTGCGTCGTAGAGCGAAACGGACGTTATTTTCGGACTCGTCGCCCTAGACAAACATGTCTAAGGGGTATTACGGATGAACTTTGACCTTGACCCCAAATTTTTTTGCCGAGTCGGCATTTTTCGTTTTCGTCGATATCTCGGAACCGGTGCGTCGTAGAGCAAAACGGACGGTATTTTCGGACTCGTTGCCCTAGACAAACATGTCTAAGGGGTATTATGGATGAACTTTGACCTTGACCCCAAATTTTTTTGCCGAGTCGGCATTTTTCGTTTTCATCGATATCTCGGGAGCGGTGCGTCGTAGAGCGAAACGGACGTTATTTTCGGACTCGTCGCCCTAGACAAACATGTCTAAGGGGTGTCTAAGGGGTATTATGGATGAACTTTGACCTTGACCCCAAATTTTTTTGCCGAGTCGGCATTTTTCGTTTTCATCGATATCTCGGGAGCGGTGCGTCGTAGAGCGAAACGGACGTTATTTTCGGACTCGTCGCCCTAGACAAACATGTCTAAGGGGTATTATGGATGAACTTTGACCTTGACCCCAAATTTTTTTGCCGAGTCGGCATTTTTCGTTTTCGTCGATATCTCGGAAACGGTGTGTCGTAGAGCAAAACGGACGTTATTTTCGGACTCGTCGCCCTAGACAAACATGTCTAAGGGGTATTATGGATGAACTTTGACCTTGACCCCAAATTTTTTTGCCGAGTCGGCATTTTTCGTTTTCGTCGATATCTCGGGAGCGGTGCGTCGTAGAGCGAAACGGACGTTATTTTCGGACTCGTCGCCCTAGACAAACATGTCTTAAGGGTATTATGGATGAACTTTGACCTTGACCCGAAATTTTTTTGCCGAGTCGGCATTTTTCGTTTTCGTCGATATCTCGGAAACGGTGCGTCGTAGAGCGAAACGGACGTTATTTTCGGACTCGTCGCCCTAGACAAACATGTCTTAAGGGTATTATGGATGAACTTTGACCTTGACACGAATTTCTTTTGCCGAGTCGGCATTTTTCGTTTTTGTCGATATCTCGGAAACGGTGTGTCGTAGAGCGAAACGGACGTTATTTTCGGACTCGTCGCCCTAGACAAACATGTCTAAGGGGTATTATGGATGAACTTTGACCTTGACCCGAAATTTTTTTTGCCGAATCGGCATTTTTCGTTTTCGTCGATATCTCGGGAACGGTGTGTCGTAGAGCGAAACGGACGTTATTTTCGGACTCGGCGCCCTAGACAAACATGTCTAAAGGGTATTATGGATGGACTTTGACCTTGACCCCAAATTTTTTTTCCGAGTCGGCATTTCTCGTTTTCGTGGATATCTCGGGAACGTTGTGTCGTAGAGCGAAACGGACGTTATTTTCGGACTCGTCGCCCTAGACAAACATGTCTAAGGGGTATTATTTTAACGGTAAATTTTTTTGCGGAGTCGACATTTTTCATTTTCGTCGATATCTAGTATATATTATAAATTAATCATCACACCGAAATGCCTCCAAGGCATCTTTAGGCCTTGACGTCTAGTTCAATTATAACTTATTCACTAATATCAACATCATTCATTCTACAAATATTGAAAGAGGCTCAAACAGTGTGTGCAACCTCAAAGTTCATATAGTCATCATTATTTGAGTGCAATAGTGGACTTTTCAGGGTCTATTTCAACAATATATTGGCTTTGGTACTAATTGTTTGTGCTTGTTTTGGTTTAAGAAAGGTATGATGCATTTTTGTTTTGATAGATTTTGTCCTGTCACGTTGTGATATTTTTGTTACTGAAAAATGTATTATTGTACATCTTGCAATTATACTGTGTATGCTTAATTAATTGACATATTTTTTTTTGTTCTACACAATTGTATCTATGTAATGCACACATTTATAAGGTGATAAGTACCAACTTTACATGTAATTTGCACCAAAGCAAATTTTTCAATCGAGACATGCATGTATAATTTACAGTGGTGTTTGCTGCAACTTTGTCACTGGTGTGTTCCTGTTTAACAAATTGTTGTGCAAAGCCCGGAAATAATACATACATTGACATGGGAGCAAAACAAATATTTTCAATGTTGATATTTTGTGCAAGCATGTGTGTTAAAATTGTGGTAACTGAGGTATTTTGTTGCAGAAAATCATTAAAAAAAATCTGTTTGAAAAACACAGATGGAAAGAAATATCATGAATAGGCATACATTATTTGTGTACATTTACATGTTCAAAAAAAAATTTGCATGTAATTTGTCCGGAATGATTTTTTATGTGAAAGTTCAAGCATGGAACGAAGTCTTGTGAATGTTTAAGTTCAGAATGCATATAATTTAGTCATTGTAGATTACAGTACAGTGACGCTACATTTCGTAGATTTGGTTGCAAAATGCGATGATGATTGCAGCATAGATTAAGGAATATTTTTGTTTTAATGTGCCCTTAATTTTTGCTGTATTGTTTCTTTCATTCCCCATTTATTAGGACGAGGCAATAGAAAGTGCACTTAAAGAATATGGTCTGTCCTAACTCAATGTCCATGTTGGAAGTGCAATGACACGGTATTAGAACGTCAAGTTTTGTTATGTGTAATACGTATCTAACCTCATTAGAATAAGGTCTATGTATTTGCTGTCCCTTCCTCTCACTAGATGAGCGCTGCATGCTCAAATGTGTTGTGCTTTTTCGAATGTTGTTGTTGTGTGAAATAATATTTTGCTTTATTTTTTCATGTTGTACGTACAATGTATGTGCCTTTGCATGAATTTCTGTTTTGCAACTCCATCCATCATTACTGATACATACATACACACGTACATGTGGGATATGACTCTGTGCTACTCTCTCAATAACATGAATGCAGAGAAATTAACAGCAGTAAATCGTGTTATCTAAATATGGGAAATTTTGAGCCTCTTCCAAATCAAACTCTACAACGAGAATTTTTCCAAGAAAGTAATTTTCACTTTACAAAGTTTTCTACATGTATTTTGCCAGCTATTTCACTTGATTCTAAAACTACTCTATCAGTGTTATAAAAAGTACATTGAAATATTCTGTGGTGTTTGTTTCATTTCTTGACTTCTGTTGTGTTGTAAAGTAGATGAATTTTCCCCTTATAACTCTTCATATTTCTATAATTTCAACTCTACGTTTCATTATGGATATTGTTGGGTGCCATGCTAGTTAATAAGTGATTTTGAATTCTGACAAACTTTTAGTAATTAGTCAATTAACACTTCTTTCTGTTATTGAATCTACCATCTTGTAAGATTAGCCGAAACATCCAAATTTTCTTAGTGAAAAATATGACGAATTTGACAGGTTTATTTCCATAAGTTGTCTGATCATGAAGACATCATGAAAAATTGAAAATGGTACATAATTTGTGAAAAAAAAAATTCTTTATTTAGATGTATATGCTGATGGAATGCATCTTGCATCTATGCAAAAAATATGAATAATCTCTTGATTTCTACTAGTTAGTATACGGACGAGTCCGATAGCACATAGCATGCATAATTGCTGATTGGTATGATATGCCATGCGACAGAAATTCCAGTCGATATATTGTTCTGTTTTACTATATATTTCAAACCAGCAGTTTCTTTGAAAATCTCAAAATAATTTCAGATTAATCGTGTTTCAATCTATACATTGATTAATTACCAAATGAAACATCTAATTGTATCGAATAATAACCAATAACTAATGGTGTCTAATGGTAGTGGTGAAATCTTAATCAATATTATTACTATTTACTCTGAAGTAAATTCTAGTATATCTTATCCCCCCCTGCAGGAAGAAACGCCCCAGGGATTTTTCGAAGACCACGGCCTCGGCTAAATGTTTTTGTCAGGTTGGAAACAACAAATATCTCGATTCTGATGGATCTAAGGTGTCTTCTACTCTACTGGAACCATATTTCCCCTCCGTTCGTTGATTATTTATATTCGTGGTATTTTGTTGATGAAATGATCTTGTGCTATTTAGAAATGTTCTCTTATATACCACATGTGTGCATTTATAGTTGTAAAAGATCTGTTTTTCACTGCACTATCATGTACTGTATAAGCATGAGTCTGTCATAACTATATGGTCTTCTTGGAAGACTTTCAATCAATTTATTGTCAATGTAATTATTTTCAATTACCGAAATTCTTGAAAATGATTAATTTGTGTTAACATGATTAATTTTGTATTGTAATACATGTATATACAACCAGATTTTTTCATGTTCATCAAATAAAAGTAACTGAATTTGACTGCAGTTTTGGTTAGATTTGTGGTCTTTGTTTGTATTCATATGATGTATATTGTATAAGAAAATTTTCATTTTATCAATGACATATAACACTGATTTATAATCAGTGTACCATTACATCAAACATACAGTATGTGACTGATCTCATGATTTTTGTTTTTGTAACTTTGTATCCATGGTAACCTCGAGCTGTCCCTGGGGCTTTTCTTGTCACTAGTCTGTAAGAATGTTGAGTATACAGTGTACTATGGTATGGTGAATGTTGGTGAGAAAAGTGTAATTTTCTGTCACTTATAAACATAGTTTGTTGTAGGTATTTGTTAATGATACTACCGGTATATGTTGAGACACATACGTAATATATTGGGTGCTGCAGCGCACACTGTAAAACATGTAAAAAATATTAGAATATATAATATTTAAAGGAATTAATGCTGTTATTTTCAACTATGTTTGTGGGCAAGTTAGAAACAGAATATATACGTAAAGCCTATGGGGTGCTGCAGCGCACAATGTGAAAAATATGAAAATATGTAATATTTAAAGGAATCAATGCTATTGTTTTTGTCAATGATGTACATGTTTTGTTTGCAAGTTAAAAGTAAATAATCAATTTTAATATATGCATGGTGTGGGCTATGTATGTACTCACACATAAATATTCATTACACACATCTGGTATGTTTCGAATGAGCAAACATATTGTGAATGAGCTTTTCAATATATATGAAATGGCATTACTGTTAGTATTCTGTCTATTGTCAGTGTTTTGTCGAAAGTTTGTACACAAACTCATTTAAATATACACTCACTCGAGTAGTCAGTCATGCGAGTATAGTATTAATTGAAATTAATACTTGTAAGTCTTCTGCTCAAGGATATGTATTGATTTACATGTACATTTATGATAGATGAAATCGTGTCGCACGTAAAGCGTACATTAACCAGTGCTTTTCCACATCTTAGTCAAATACAATGTGATAGTGTTCCAAATAGTCAACAGATAAAGTATTAGTTTGTGCACATGGGTTCAGTGGGGATGTATGAAAATATATATATGGATCAACGTAAACAGATGCATTTCATAGCTGTCTGTTATATTTGCATTCACTTGCGCTACATGTAAACAATGATATGGTCATAGCGTAAAAGAATAAGTCGTTTTTGCTGAATGTAAGTACCCGTCTGCAGTTTTGTTGTGGCAAAATCTCTGTTTACATCAAAATGTTCACTTGCTTTTGATCGCTAGATGCAATTGAGTAAAAAAATATCATAGTAAATGCAAACAGAAATGTATCACGGTACAACAATTTGAATTTAGTCATTTGTCGTGTTTGTTGGAGGTCTGCACTAAAAATGTGTGTACCGGTACTCGTATAAAATGAATAAATGATGACCAACTGCCAAAAAAGTGTTAAAATCATTAATTATGCATGCAAATGGAATAATATTCATCATTTTTTTGGCTGAGTACGACAGCTACTTGTAGCTACAAATACATACATCATACTCAATACCATACAGGTAGATTAGAAACTAGAACTTTAATATGGAGAAATTTTGGTGAAAAAAAAGGAAACTTAATGTGAACCCATTTAAGTTCACTCCCTATTAATGTTAGCATTTTTCGAAATATTGACTTCAGTAACCTTTGAAGTTCCAGTTCTATATATTTCTAAATTAATTTCAATGCATTTTGTGAAAGTTTGCGTCCGATAAATTTCGCTATTTTGTTGAAAGTGCCAAATCCACCAAATTAAAAGGTAGCGAACATTAATGGGTTTACAGTATCTGGTCGTAAAATTCTTAGAAGTTTGGGGTCCTGGACAAAAAAACCTTATTCAAACCCCCGGAGGCAAATGCAGTTGGTGTTGATTTATGCGTATTAGAAGTACATCTAGTAACATGAACATACCACACAGTCAAATGGCACTCGATACCTTTGGACTCATTTCAACAAATTAATACACAATTGTATCGGAATCAAATTATGATCGTACGGCATAGAATTTCATGTACTATTTAACCCTAATAAGAGCAAGCTCTTGGTGTTTTCCATGAAACCTACTTACTGTGATCCTAAAATTGTGTTCATGAATAGCCAAATACGTCTCGTGAAGAGTGAGAAACACCTTGGTAATATAATCGGTAATGATGTAAAAAAAGAAGTTATTGACAATACTGTCGCAGATTTCTTTGCTCGGTTCAATATGGTATATTCGCACTTCAACAAAATGACATACGAGGTTAAATATCAACTGTTTAAATCATATTGTATGTCGTTATACGGTGTTCAGCTGTGGGATATTGGGTCTGTCCATGTACAACGATTCTTTATAGCGTGGAGAAAATGTATAAGGAAACTATTCAATTTGCCCTACAATACGCACTGTAACCTACTTCATTTGATTTGTGCAGATCTAGATGTGAAGCAACAATTATATCGACGGCTCGCGCGGTTCGTCCGTCAACTATGTAATAGTCGGAATATGTATGTGAAAACTGCTTATAATTTAGCAATACATGGTAGTAACACCAATTTATCCAAAAACATTAATGAGCTGTGTGCTTTTTATAATCTTGACAAAAGTGACCTGGTCAATGTTCCAATCAAGCCAGCTAAACAAGTATGCTCCGAAGGAGTGCTGGGTTGTTATGCTAGTATTATACGTGAATTACTGTCTATGAGAGACCATGCATCTTATGATACCTTAAAGAAAGAAGAAATGGAGTTCATGTTATACAGCCTATGCACTGAGTGAATCATCATCGTGTATTTTTCTTTTCTGTCATCATAATGTAAATTTCATGTCCTTGAAATGTATCAGATGTATCTGATGAATAAACGAATATATATAAAAAGGAACATTGATTTGGCATTACTTGTACTGCATATGTACCAGTATGTAAAATATGTAAGCTTGTGGAAAATTGAAAATTCTAGATGTTTTATTGTCAATCTGCTAATATGGAAGGTGTATCACATGATATCTGAAGGATCCAAGCCATAGTTTTGGATTACATTGTACAACATTTAGTACACTAAAGGTTGCTCATTTTTGTGGATGAATGTGTTTGATGGCAATTGCAAATCTGTCAGAAATTTCAGAATTTCGTTGTCGTTGACAATTTTAACAAATTGAAAAACAACAAAATTCAATTGAAAATTCAATTTAACTGTTCAAATTACACATTTTGTGGAGTTCATACTTGAGCTATGCGACTGTTGAACAGTCAAGGTAAGTAGATTCTGAATAAATTCCAAGAACAAAGCCAAAAATACTTTCATGTGTGAACAATTTTTGTTTACTGTATGGGATGGCCTGTTGGTATAATAATATACAAGTGTGGTTTATACACTGACTGCTTGTTAAATCAAGTGTTAATGTACTTTATATAAGCGAGATACAATTTGTGTAATGTTTTAAATTTTCATTATTTCAATTTTATCAAATAATGTTGTAGACATCTATAAGTAAATGGCATTTTCATGACATTTTTTTTTCTGTGTCTCAGGAACAGGATGAACCGAAGAGCATTCTGGAAGAGCTGGGCATTTACTGATAACGAGACCAAATTGCGATACCATGCATTGAAAGCAATTCTGACCAGCGTCTGCAAAATATGTGGAATGAACATCAGAAATATCTTGAAGTGTGGTCCCAAATTTTGAGCTGTCAGAAACTCAGGATTGCTTCATTTGTTCAACATTTTGTACCATATCGTCACCGAAGTGCAATTTTGAGAAAAATATTGTGGTTTTGTACTTATGTAATAGTTTGTTTGTGTGATATTTAAATCGGCTGTTCTTTTGTTACGTTCCTAGTTTGTGATATTATCAGCATGGATGGGGTACTGATTACAGACAATACACATTGGATAAACTGAATACATGTATTCGATCGAGATATATTGGATTCCTTTGAGTAACTTTGTATAGTTCAATTGCCCTATTAGTAGTACTGTTTGCACATTACAAGCATTGGACCGTTTTTGAAATATATGCTTGTTATTATCTTTATATAAATTGTCAAATATTGTATTGTGCCACAAATGATTTGTATTTAAATCAAACGTATTAGACAATGCTTATGTAAGCACGGGATATATAAAAAAATAAATTGTGTAAATTACAAATAATAAATTTTCATTGACAAAATTCACTCGTTTACATTTAGGACAAATTCCAAGTAACTCTCCATTCCCTGTTCAGAATGAACCAAGACGCAAAACGTCAAGGTTCATTTGAAAGGAGATTTGGACAGTTGCGAGGCTTTTCTCCCGACATAAAATCCAACGACTCGGTGACTCTCCATTCCTTACTGAGAACGGAGCGGTCAAATAAAGGACCATCGCTCCTGTTGGATTTTATTGTTCAAATCTGATTATACTTGAAATATTTCATCTATGATTGTTGAAGCTGCAATGGAAGTTTCGCTGAATAAATACTACAGGGTTAGGAAGACACATGTTGAATTTGGATAAACAAGTTTATATTTAGCCTCAAAGCTATTGTTACATGCTCATTTTATTACCATCCAAAATCATACTGTGTCATCATGAGCCTTGTGAAACATCCAACAATACTCATCTTGTACATAATCAGCAGCAAAGAGCCTAAAATACCAAGAGCGGGCACTCAGTCGTATTTCCGATCTGACCACTCCTCCAGTGGCGATTCAACATATAACTCACAAGATATTGCCCGCTAGAGCCGTCGTGAGCAGGTCGCTCCTTCTCTGGCGATGTTGATCTATTGTTTGATTTGTCACCATATGGTCGAATGGAAGTGCCGCCTCTTGGTATTTTAGGCTCTTTGATCAGCAGTATTTGAAATAAACAAACAAGGCATCTAGGCACATTATTAACATGTACCATGTGTACAAAAAAATATCCTCATGTAGTGCTAAATTAATTTGTAGCATGTTGTCGCCAAGAACATTCTGACACTTGATAAAGGAACAACGATGAACACAGTCCGAGTGTCCCAACGATCACAACCATTCAGGATTGTTCAAGGGTCCTCGGGCTCCACAGCTCGTGACTTGTGTTTATGTTTTTTCTTGTGTTTCTTTTTATGTTTTGACTTGTGCGACGGTGACCTGAAAAAAAAAAAAAAATTTTTTTTAAAAAGTAGTAGTTCAATTGTATGGTAATAATGAGTTGATAGGCATTTCCAAAATAATTACTTGAGATAATATCGTTGTTTTAATTGGACAGCATAGAAATATATATGGATGTCAAAATAAATTTCATATTGGTCAACTGGAATGAACATGTAATATGCTGCTTTTTTCCTGCTTTGTACCTTGACTTCTTCCGTTTCTTCGCCTTGTGTTGTCGCACTTCCCCCATCCCTATGTCTACCTCGTCATCCTCCACATCAGCGAGTGCTACGTGCATCGTCGGGGATCCATTCTCTTCGGCTGGATCTGTTGTCTCTGACAGATTCTTACTTGGAACGTCATCTAATTTAGACTCGAAGATCGGCGCTGTTTGTTTGGGCAAGTTAACTGAAGGCGACAGCATATGAGAATCGTTCGGCAGGGAAATATTTTGAATATCCTCAATTCCCAAAGGTTGAGAAGCGGAAGACCTGAGAATAGATGGAGTTAAAGCCTCCACTTGACTTGAACCAGGAGGCACTGAAGAACAGAACACTTCTTGCGGAATGGGGTCAATTTGTGCAGCTAAGCTTGCAACAGGATTATTGGAAATGACCCCCATTTGCTTCGATGAGTGTTCCTCAGGAAGTTTTATCATATCCAATACTGGGCCCTTCTCTGATGGAGATCTTGTCTCGGATCGGGTCGCTGATGATGACTGTGAGTTGGATCTTGATCTGGAAATTCTACCAAGTGGAGACTTGGACTGTGATCTGTAATTCCTTGAATGTTTTTTGCCATGATGGGACGGTGACTTCGAGGATGATCTTCTTGATGATTTTCGACCCTCATCGAGTGATACTGACCTTTGATACTTTTCTGGTGTTATGTCTCTACTACTTGACCTTGACTTGTGTATTTTGAGATGATTTCGTTCCCTGGACCTCCTGTCCCATGAGCTCGACCATTGTGATTCTCTCCCCCTTGACCTCTTTGAATCTCTGTGTCTTGACCTTGACCTTCGTGAATCTCTATCCCTTGACCTTCTTGAATCTCTATCCCTCGACCTACTTGAACATCTTTCCCGTGACCTTGACCTCGAATCTCTGTCCCTCGACCTTCGTGAATATCTTTCCCGAGACCTTGACCTCGAACCTCTTTCCCTTGACCTTCGTGAATCTCTTCCCCGTGAGCTTGACCTCAAATCTCTGTCCCTTGACATTTGTGAATATCTTTCCCGTGACCTTGACCTCGAATCTCTGTCTCTCGACCTTCGCGAATATCTTTCCCGTGATCTTGACCTTCGTGAATCTCTGTCATGTAATCTTGACCTATCCCTTGATCTTCGCAGAACTCTATCCCTTGACCTTGACCTCCGTCTTTCACTTGCTCTACTTGTGGCTGGTGACCTTGATCTAGACTTCCTATGATGTTTGTGATGCCGATCTGATCTTGAATATGTTCTTGGTGTATTTTGTGGGGACCTTGAGCGCCTACCACGATATCTCCTCTCAGTTGTACTCATGAAGTCACGCTGCATGTCTGCATCTCGAAACTCATTGTTTGGATTTCGGAAAACATGAAGAAAGTTACAGGACTTCCCTTTCTGGCATTTTTTTGAGAAAAACAATCCTGCAAAGTAATCAATGAACAGTCATGAAAATAGTTTGAATCCAGCAATTATGAAATGTTATACTCTAAATGCAATCTCCACACAAACTCTCATATATTTCCATCAACTGACCACAGATGGCACTCTTCCATGAAGGGATGTCGGCAAACTGACAAGAAATCTGGCGGCCGGCATACCAGCGACTGTTGAAGGCGACCATTGCTTGATGGGCATCATCCTCACTGATTGAGACAAAAAATGTCTTTTCTTCCAAAATAGTTTACGATATGCAGATATGTCCTTCAATGAATTACTGACTACCATGACTGCCATAATATTCAAGGTATATACATGTACTAGAATTTTCACAGAAAGCTGAATCTTTGACTGACAGATATTGTTCATGCAATGGTCACACTTAATAATGTGCAAGAACAGTACAGTAGATACAAGAACAGTAGATACTTATATACGAACCGTTCGAACTGGACGTAAACATTGCCACGAAGGTGTTTCTCATAGTTACAGCAGACTTTGAACTGGATGACTCTTCCAATGTTCTTGAACTCTGGGAGAACGTCGGCGTAAAACTCACGGAAATGGTTGTTCACTTCAGTGTCATCAAACTCCAACCAGAGATCTGTAGGAGTTATTAATGATCAATATTCAATTATGCATGTAAAATTTCCCCCTTTAGACTACATGTGCCAGTCAGCTTCCAAGATAAAGTTCTGTCTGGGAGAATTCTGGTTAAACGCTGTACATTCATAATGGCACACATGTCCAGGTAGTACTAAATCTTTGAGAAAATGCTTTGTTTGCCTTTCAACTTTTTGAGGATCAAATTCGTTGGGCATTTCCTCCCATCAATTTACAAACACAAACACTAAGTGTTTAGAATTTAAGTGTTCATACCGTTGCTATGCAAAGGTTCTAATCTAGAGTTTCTTACCAGTGTCGTACTCATCTCGGAAGCCTTGTTCCAACTCGAACCTTGCAAACATCCCGGGAAATAGCAGCGTGTTGGTGATTCCTGGATCAGGGTGGGCTCGGGAACATCTGCAACCATGGTTACGAGTAACTATGATTATAATACCAGGACACATTAATTCACATGCCAAACAATAAATGTTCAGAAACGTGATGGAAGGCATTTGGGCTGTAAAGACAATGACCACCCTATCTAGAATAAATCTTTAGTTGGAACTGTTGACCATTTTGATCAGCCACAAACTGGTCAGGCAGACTGAATTCTCTTTAGATTGGAAGAAATTTCACCTTTCAGCAAATCTGCAGGCGGCAACTTTTGCGAAGAACGGACAGACTTCTTGACGATTCTCACCAGAAGTTGGTGCCAATGGATTGTGCCACGGACCATCGCTCTGTAGATATAATATATTCAAATTCTCAAAGTTAGAAGATGTCACAAAGCAAGCAACATGTGAAGGTCGAAAGACACCAAATTTGTCATGATGTTTACACAGATCATGAGATGCAAAGACATACTTCTAGCAGTAAAGATTGCCTATAAAATTCCTATTTCTCTCACCTTGCTTCTGTTGGCTGTTGCTTGTTTAAGGAGTTCGTCCTGGTAAAAGATTTGGGCAATATACAAGTACTGAGCATTGGCTGAAGTACAGGAGATTCATCGCTGAACCAAAGGGTTAAAGTCGAACATCAATCTCTTTCCTTATCAAAGGAAAATTCAATATTTAAATGTTATAGCATATACTGGTATTATTCACAGTAATTGCAAGTTTATGTCAACAATAAATGAACACAATCCAACGCGCAAATTATTTTCCAGCGTGAAAAAAGATACGAGATATCCAAGCGATAGCCATATCTCATCTTGTGGAATGTATGTACTGGATTAAGGTTTGGTAACAGAATCCATTGACATCAGAGAATCATTAACAATATCTGATATGAAAGTGTTAAATATCAGTTAACTTTATAGCTTGATGCTTAACTTTCATGATTATGTACCTAGATTGAATAATCTATTTGCAATTTGTTATGATATATGTGCAAGTTTTTTTTTGACAACCAATAAAATATGTTGTGACTGAGGATATGCACTGGCAGCTTTCTGTGACCTGTTTGGCTTTTCGTTTTTCTTCACGTTCTTTCCTCAGCTCTGCTTCTTCGGCTTCTTTCCTCTGTTTTTCCTCCCATTCCTCTCGTATACGTTTCTGGAAGAAGGTACATAAGACATACTGATTGGGCGTACAATTCTAGGATAAATTCAAATCTGTGTGACTTGAACCATACTATCTCAGTCATGCAGTGACTTTGTCTGGCAAGTTCAAAATTTGCAATATACTCCTCCCGAAAATACTACATGTGTATTGAATGTTACTGCAACTAAAGCTAAATAATCATAGACAAGACAAAAAAAACTTCACTGCGAGTCAACAGGATACATTTTGCAGATTCATCATCATCTACTATGCTTTATTCAATTGATATGTGAATTTTAAAAAATTCCCACCATGCTGCCATAATATTCAACCAGTTGTTCAATTCAGCACCATGCCGATCACTTGCTTGTGATTGAGAGTTTAAGACTGTCACTGAATCACAATGATCTGTACAGTAAAACTATTCACAAACCTCCTCGTCAGCTCTACGTTGTTTTTCCCGGGCCTCTGCTTCTTTCTTCAGCCTCCACAGCTCCTGGGCCTGTTTCTCACGTAAGCACCACTGCTCATGTTCGAGACCTCTGTAATTCAGTTTTTCTTTTAGCAAACATTTTCACATTAGAAATTAGAACAAATGGAAATCGAAGCAAAGAGAACTGATTACAAGCAATAAAATAGACAATGTATGAGAATGCATTATGGGAATTCTAACAGTTTATTCCAACCTTTGTTTCTCATCTTCCTCTGCTTTGAGTTTTTCCAATCTTTCCTCATACAGCTTGTTTCTGAGGTAAGTTGGAGACTCCTCCTTTTCTTGTTCCTCTGAAAAAGAAGAGGTACACAGTGATGTTCTATAAACTGCACCTGCAAATGCAATTATTGTGTTTTAATAATTGATACAATATACCATTAAACATTAGCTTGAGTTTCCAGTCATATGAATTTGGTGCATATTTTCACGAGGTACACATTTCACCAATCACTAGCCTAACTTTAGGATGTGTTACTGGTTACCTTGCTCAAGCAATCTGTCCCTTTCCTGTGCAAGTTTTTGACGAATTGCCTTCTTCCTTTCCTTTCTCATTAAAGCTTTCCATTGTTTATGACTGGAGATAAATATGTAAATATATATCATAATATAAGTATGTGTGAATATATAAGGTGTGTTATTAATTTGATTACTACGTTTGAACATGCTAAACAGCAGGGCAAAATATGACCACTCTGAATATCTGCCAGTAATATATTTTTGGCAATGATTTATTTTATTGGTCGGTGTTGAACAATACAGATATCCAATTATTTCGGTATTATCGCCCACGACAATAACTTTGTTGGCGCAAAAGAAACAGACACTGTGATATATGTCGATATATTTGACTAAAAAGTAATAATCACATAAATTCCGTATTTTAGCATTAATTTCTCCTCCCCTGTTCAAATTACCTTACCTTAATTTCGGTTTATTATTTGTCTCGGTGACAGAAACGTTCGCCATTCCGATTTTGCGAAATACCGACCACACTAATTAACAAACAATCGAATTCGTACCCAAGTGGATGATATTACTGGTATCTCGTACCCAGGGTGATACGAAAATCTGGAGACTGGGGATTGGCATTCCATTGATTTGGCGAGGCGAGGCTCTACGACGCACCGTTTCCGAGATATCGACGAAAACGAAAAATGCCGACTCGGCAAAAAAATTCAAGGTCAAGGTCAAAGTTCATCCATAATACCCCTTAGACATGTTTGTCTAGGGCGACGAGTCCGAAAATAACGTCCGTTTCGCTCTACGACGCACCGTTTCCAAGATATCGACGAAAACGAAAAATGCCGACTCGGCAAAAAAATTCAAGGTCAAGGTCAAAGTTCATCCATAATACCCCTTAGACATGTTTGTCTAGGGCGACGAGTCCGAAAATAACGTCCGTTTCGCTCTACGATGCACCGTTTCCGAGATATGCAGGATGCCTCATGGATGACTCAGCAAAAAATTATTTTGACCTCTAGGTCAAAGGTCGTTTGACGTATCGATCCCAAAATCAATAGGGTTCTTCCCTGTTGATATATAAACCTCCGTGCAAAATTCTGCAACTATTGCCTGAATATTTTTCGAGTTATCGTCCGGAAACCAAGTTTCAAGATCAGCCTCGATTTCATCCTCAAGGACCTCACGGACCTCGGAGCCGGATCAAAAAAAATAATACACCCTAGAGATGTTTGTCTAGGGCGACGAGTCCGAAAATAACGTCCGTTTCGCTCTACGGCGCACGGTTTCTGAGATATGCAGGAAGCCTCAAGGATGAATCAGCAAAAAATTATTTCGACCTCTAGGTCAAAGGTCATTTGACGGATCGATCCCAAAATCAATAGAGTTCTTCCCTGGTGGCATATGAACCTCCATGCAGAGTTCTGCAACTATTGCGTAAATATTTTTCCAGTTATCGTCCGGAAACCAAGTCTCAGAATTAGCCTTGATTTCATCCTCACGGACCTCGGATCCGGCTCAAAAAGAATAGGGTTCTTCCACATATCATTTCTGACTTGTGGTGAAAATTTGACGAGGATCCGTCAAGGCAATCTAAAGTTATCGTCCGGAAACCAAAAGTGGCGGAAGAAGAAAAAAAAAAAAAAAAAAAAAAAAAAATTCTGCTAAAACCATAAAGGCATTTCTGCCGAAATGCCTTAATTCCAAAAACAAAGCCAAAAATACTTTCATGTGTGAACAATTTTTGTTTACTGTATGGGATGGCCTGTTGGTATAATAATATACAAGTGTGGTTTATACACTGACTGCTTGTTAAATCAAGTGTTAATGTACTTTATATAAGCGAGATACAATTTGTGTAATGTTTTAAATTTTCATTATTTCAATTTTATCAAATAATGTAGACATCTATAAGTAAATGGCATTTTCATGACATTTTTTTTTCTCTGTCTCAGGAACAGGATGAACCGAAGAGCATTCTGGAAGAGCTGGGCATTTACTGATAACGAGACCAAATTGCGATACCATGCATTGAAAGCAATTCTGACCAGCGTTTGCAAAATATGTGGAATGAACATCAGAAATATCTCGAAGTGTGGTCCCAAATTTTGAGCTGTCAGAATCTCAGGATTGCTTCATTTGTTCATCATTTTGTACCATATCGTCACCAAAGTGCAATTCTGAGAAAAAGATTGTGGTTTTTTACTTAGGTAATGGTTTGTTGTTTGTGTGATATTTAAATCAGCAGTTCTTTTGTTACGATCCTAGTTTGTGATATCATCAGTATGAATGCGTACTGATTACAGACAATACACTGTACACATTGGATAAACTGAATATGTGTATATGTTCAAAATATCAGATTCCTTTGTGTAAATTTGTATAGTTTAATGACCCTTTTAGTAGTACTATTTACCGATTACAAATAAGACCATTTTAGAAATATCTGTTTGTTATTATCTTTATATAGTTTGTACAAAATTGTATTGTGTCACAATTAATTTGTATTTAAATCAAAAATTGATTCATATGTAAGCATGGGGTAAAAAAAAATAATTGTGTACATTACAAATAATAAATATTTCATCAATGACTCATTAATGTTTCTATAAAAGTTGTAGAATGAGAACTGCAGGGCTTAACCCTAATAGAAAGACCTGCATCTATCATGTATTGATCCTGTATGGATATGGATCAACAAATAACATTCTAGCATTGAACCATTGTTGCATGTTCATTTAATGTTGTTTCGAGTCGAATTATTTTAGCACCCAAAATCAGATCATGATCCTTGTGAAAATATTGAAAGACTCCCACAAGCCACTGAGCAAATTGAAATTTGTATATAATCAGCAGTACATGTATTTGAAATAAACAACTTTAGGTATATACAAGCACTTTATTAACATTTACAAAAACATATCCTCAAGTAGTGCCAAGTTATCGTTAGCATGTTGTCGCCAAGAACATTCTGACACTTGATAAAGGAACAACATTGAACACAGTCCGAGTGTCGCAACGATCACAACCATTCAGGATTGTTCAAGGGTCCTCAGGCTCCACAGCTCGAGACTTGTGTTTATGTTTCTTCTTGTGTTTCTTTTTATGTTTTGACTTGTGCGACGGCGACCTGAAAAAAACAAAACAAATTTTTTTTTCAACAAGTAGTAGTTCAATTGTACGGTAATAATGAGTTGATACGCAGTTGCAAAATAATTACTGGAGATAATTTTGTGGTTTTAATTGGACAGCATTGAAATATGGCGAATGGTCAATTCTTTTTCTTTCGTATATATGGATGTCAAAATAAATTTCATATTGGTCAACTGGAATGAACATGTAATAAGCTACTGTTTTCCTGCTTTGTACCTTGACTTCTTCCGTTTCTTCGCCTTGTGTTTTCGGACTTCCCCCATCCCTGTGTCCACCTCTTCGTCCTCCACATCAGCGGGTGCTACGTGCATCGTCGGGGATCCATTTTCTGGGGCTGGTTCTGATGTCTCGGACAGATTCTTACATGGAATGTCATCTAATTTAGACTCGAAGATCGGCGCTGTTTGTTTGGGCAAGTTAACTGAAGGCGACAGCATATAAGAAACGTTCGGCAGGGAAATATTTTGAATATCCTCAATTCCCAAAGGTTGAGAAGCGGAAGACCTGAGAATAGATGGAGTTAAAGCCTCCACTTGACTTGAACCAGGAGGCACTGAAGAACAGAACACTTCTTGCGGAATGGTGTCAATTTGTGCAGCTAAGCTTGCAACAGGATTATCGGAAATGACCTCCATTTGCTTGGATGAGTGTTCCTCAGGAAGTTTCATCATATCCAATACTGGGCCCTTCTCTGATGGAGATCTTGTCTTGGATCGGGTCGCTGATGATGACCGTGAGTTGGATCTCGATCTGGAAAGTCTACCAAGTGGAGACTTGGATCGTGATCTGTAATTCCTTGAAGGTTTTTTGCCATCATGAGACGGTGACTTCGAGGATGATCTTGATGATTTTCGACCCTCATCAAGTGATCCTGACCTTTGATACTTTTCTGGTGTTATGTCTCTACTACTTGACCTTGACTTGTGTTTTTTGAGATGATTTCGTTCCCTGGACCTCCTGTCCCATGAGCTCGACCATTGTGATTCTCTCTCCCTTGACCGTTTTGAATCTCTGTGTCTTGACCTTGACCTCCGTGAATCTCTGTTCCTTGACCTTCTTGAATCTCTATCCCTCGACCTACACGAATATCTTTCCCGTGACCTTGACCTCGAATCTCTGTCCCTCGACCTTCGTGAATATCTTTCCCGTGACCTTGACCTTGAATCTCTGTCCCTTGACCTTCGTGAATCTCTTCCCCGTGAGCTTGACCTCAAATCTCTGTCCTTTGACATTTGTGAATATCTTTCCCGTGACCTTGACCTCGAATCTCTGTCTCTCGACCTTCGCGAATATCTTTCCCGTGATCTTGACCTTCGTGAATCTCTGTCCCGTAATCTTGACCTATCCCTTGATCTTCGCAGAACTCTATCCCTTGACCTTGACCTCCGTCTTTCACTTGCTCTACTTGTGGCTGGTGACCTTGATCTAGACCTCCTATGATGTTTGTGATGCCGATCTGATCTCGAATATGTTCTTGGTGTATTTGGTGGGGACCTTGAGCGCCTACCACGATATCTCCTCTCAGTTGTACTCATGAAGTCACGCTGCATGTCTGCATCTCGAAACTCATTGTTCGGATTTCGAAAAACATGAAGAAAGTTGCAGGACTTCCCTTTCTGGCATTTTTTTGAGAAAAACAATCCTGCAAAGTAATCAATGACCAGTCATGAAAATAGTTTGAATTCATTATGAAATGTTATATTCTAAATGGAATCTCCACACAAACTCTCATATATTTCCAACGACTGACCACAGATGGCACTCTTCCATGAAGGGATGTCTGCAAACTGACAAGAAATCTGGCGGCCGGCATACCAGCGACTGTTGAAGGCGACCATTGCTTGATGGGCTTCATCCTCACTGAACAAGACAAAAAATGTTTTTTCTTCCAAAACTGTTCATGGTATGCAGATATGTTCTTCAATGAATTACTGACTACCATGACTGCCATAATATTCAAGGTATTACTAGAATTTTCACAGAAAGCTGAACCTTTGACTGACAGATGTTGTTCATGCAATGGTCACACTTAATAATGTGCGAGAACAGTAGATAGTTATACAAACCGTTCGAACTGGACGTAAACATTGCCACGAAGGTGTTTCTCATAGTTACAGCAGACTTTGAACTGGATGACTCTTCCGATCTTCTTGAACTCTGGGAGAACGTCGGCGTAAAACTCGCGGAAATGGTTGTTCACTTCAGTGTCATCAAACTCCAACCAGAGATCTGTACACATTATTAAAGGTCAGTATTCAATTATGCATGTAAAATTTCCCCCTTTAGACTACATGTGCCAGTCAGCTTCCAAAATGAAGTTCTGTCTGGGAGAATTCTGGTTAAACTCTGTACATTCATAATGGCACACATGTCCAGGTAGTACTAAATCTTTGAAAAAATGCTTTGTTTGCCTTTCAACTTTTTGAGGATCAAATTCCTTGGACATTTCCTCTCATCAATTACAAACACAAAGACTAAGTGTTCAGAATTTAAATGTTATGTATTGTTGCTATGTAAAGGTTCTAGAGTTTCTTACCAGTGTCGTACTCATCACGGAAGCCTTGTTCCAACTCGAACCTTGCAAACATCCCAGGGAATAGCAGCGTGTTGGTGATTCCTGGATCAGGGTGGGCTCGGGAACATCTGTAACCATGGTTACGAGTAACTATGATTATAATACCAGGACACTTTTATTCACATGACAAACAATAAATGTTCAGAAACGTGATGGAAGGCGTTTTGGCTGTAAAGTCAATGACTTTACCCTATCTAGAATAAATCTTTAGTTGGAACTGTTGACCATTTTGATCAGCCACAAACTGGTCAGGCAGACTGAATTCTCTTTAGATTGGAAGAAATTTCACCTTTCAGCAAATCTGCAGGCGGCAACTTTTGCGAAGAACGGACAGACTTCTTGGCGATTCTCACCAGAAGTTGGTGCCAATGGATTGTGCCATGGACCATCGCTCTGTAGATATACCGTAATATATTCAAATTCTCAAAGTTAGAAGATGTCACAAAGCAAGCAACATGTGAAGGTCGAAAGACACCAAATTTGTCATGATGTTTTACACAGATCATGAGATGCAAAGACATACTTCTAACAGTAAAGATTGCCTATAAAATTCCTATTTCTCTCACCTTGCTTCTGTTGGCTGTTGCTTGTTTAAGGAGTTCGTCCTGGTAAAAGATTTGGGCAATATACAAGTACTGAGCATTGGCTGAAGGATAGAAGATTCATCGCTGAACCAAAGGGTTAAAGTCGAACATCATTCTCTTTCCTTATCAAAGGAAAATTCAATATTTAAATGTTATAGCATATACTGGTATTATTCACAGTAATCATGGTAATTGCAAGGTTATGTCAACAATAAATGAACACAATCCAACGCGCAAATTATTTTCCAGCGTGAAAAAAGATACGAGATATCCAAGCGATAGCCATATCTCATCTTGTGGAATGTATGTACTGGGTTAAGGTTTGGTAACAGAATCCATTGACATCAGAGAATCATTAACAATATCTGATATGAAAGTGTTAAATATCAGTTAACTTTATAGCTTGATGCTTAACTTTCATGATTATGTACCTAGATTGAATAATCTATTTGCAATTTGTTATGATATATGTGCAAGTTTTTTTTTGACAACCAATAAAATATGTCGTGACTGAGGATATGCACTGGCAGCTTTCTGTGACCTGTTTGGCTTTTCGTTTTTCTTCACGTTCTTTCCTCAGCTCTGCTTCTTCCGCTTCTTTCCTCTGTTTTTCCTCCCATTCCTCTCGTATACGTTTCTGGAAGAAGGTACATAAGACATACTGATGTGGCGTACAATTCTAGGATAAATTCAAATCTGTGTGACGTGAACCATACTATCTCAGTCATGCAGTGACTTTGTCTGGCAAGTTCAAAATTTGCAATATACTCCTCCCAAGAATACTACATGTGTATTGAATGTTACTGCAACTAAAGCTAAATAATCATAGACAAGACAAAAAAAACTTCACTGCGAGTCAACAGGATACATTTTGCAGATTCATCATCATCTACTATGCTTTATTCAATTGATGTGTGAATTTTAAAAAATTCCCACCATGCTGCCATAATATTCAACCAGTTGTTCAATTCAGCACCATGCCGATCACTTGCTTGTGATTGAGAGTTTAAGACTGTCACTGAATCACAATGATCTGTACAGTAAAACTATTCACAAACCTCCTCGTCAGCTCTACGTTGTTTTTCCCGGGCCTCTGCTTCTTTCTTCAGCCTCCACAGCTCCTGGGCCTGTTTCTCACGTAAGCACCACTGCTCATGTTCGAGACCTCTGTAATTCAGTTTTTCTTTTAGCAAACATTTTCACATTAGAAATTAGAACAAATGGAAATCGAAGCAAAGAGAACTGATTACAAGCAATAAAATAGACAATGTATGAGAATGCATTATGGGAATTCTAACAGTTTATTCCAACCTTTGTTTCTCATCTTCCTCTGCTTTGAGTTTTTCCAATCTTTCCTCAAACAGCTTGTTTCTGAGGTAAGTTGGAGACTCCTCCTTTTGTTGTTCCTCTGAAAAAGAAGAGGTACACAGTGATGTTCTATAAACTGCACCTGCAAATGCAATTATTGTGTTTTAATAATTGATACAATATACCATTAAACATTAGCTTGAGTTTCCAGTCATATGAATTTGGTGCATATTTTCACGAGGTACACATTTCACCAATCACTAGCCTAACTTTAGGATGTGTTACTGGTTACCTTGCTCAAGCAATCTGTCCCTTTCCTGTGCAAGTTTTTGACGAATTGCCTTCTTCCTTTCCTTTCTCATTAAAGCTTTCCATTGTTTATGACTGGAGATAAATATGTAAATATATATCATAATATAAGTATGTGTGAATACATAAGGTGTGTTATTAATTTGATTACTACGTTTGAACATGCTAAACAGCAGGGCAAAATATGACCACTCTGAATATCTGCCAGTCATATATTTTTGGCAATGATTTATTTTATTGGTCGGTGTTGAACAATACAGATATCCAATTATTTCGGTATTATCGCCCACGACAATAACTTTGTTGGCGCAAAAGAAACAGACACTGTGATATATGTCGATATATTTGACTAAAAAGTAATAATCACATAAATTCCGTATTTTAGCATTAATTTCTCCTCCCCTGTTCAAAGTACCTTACCTTAATTTCGGTTTATTATTTGTCTCGGTGACAGAAACGTTCGCCATTCCGATTTTGCGAAATACCGACCACACTAATTAACAAACAATCCAATTCGTACCCAAGTGGATGATATTACTGGTATCTCGTACCCAGGGTGATACGAAAATCTGGAGACTGGGGATTGGCATTCCATTGATTTGGCGAGGCTAATAGAGCACGAGCCCAGGGTTTCAACAGAGAGTATAGAACATACTCTCTGGTTTCAATATATTGAGCTGTATACTCAATGTTCAAATGGTAATCTTGTTTCAAATGGCTCTTTCAATTTCCGAATTTCAAGAGGCCTATTATAGGCCTCCATTTGCAATTATCCTGTGACTCTATTAACAAAACTCGGTCATAACTCATAAGCCTGACTAAATAATAATTTTTGATTCGTAAGACTTTATTTCGTAAACACGTATTTTGGGACCAAATTCAAACCCTTGCTTTTAAAATTATATACTCTAATCAATAGACCTAGGCAACGCCTATCCAAGTTCAAGTTCACAACCATTTATTCTGAATAATACATACAAGTATTAAACATATTGTACATATAGAAATATTTGAGATCATTATTAAACTGAAGGGACATGCCTGAACCCATAAGCTTATGAAGTTGACAAACTCTGGAAAAATGAAGTGCAAAATTGAATAGCCTATAAGTAAACTCAGATCGAATTGATTTAAACTTACACAAATCTTGATATCTCAATTTATTACACTATGAAATGTAACATGTGGAGAGTTTTTTTAGTTGGATTACACATACGGGTTTGTTCTAGAAATATATCTTCCTTAAGATGTACTGTGTAGGCCTACTTCGAACATCGAATAACATGCAAAATTCTTTTCAGACCCGCAAATTTCATGTTTTAGGTGGAATTTAACATGTTGGAGTAGATTGTCAACTTTTTGAAAACACCAAATCTGAAATTTGGTGAAAAATAAAATATTTCAAATTGATCCGACGATCCTGAACAAGTTTTAAATTGATCATGTTGATTAGACAATCCTAAACTAAGTTATATGTGTGGTCAAAAATCATGTGACATTTTATGTTGAACTTGAGTTTAACAATTTATACAGCTGGGTTACACAATAGCGGAAGGCCTATATATAGGCATACATTTATATATTAAAGGCAAAACTTTACATTTTTGTTGAAAACAATTGCATTGGCGTCAATTAACACACCTATAAATATTTGTTTTTGCTTAGATCCAAGATTTTTGTAAAAGAAATATCTTGGGTACGAAATGATTGTATCTGGTACGAAAAGCTTCAATCATAACGTTCACATTTTGCGTCAGATATTTGATAAACATAAACAATGGCAAAGCTGACCAACTGTCAAAAGTTTTGTTGACAAATATTGCTAGTTAAAACTGGTAATCTAATCCGATGACCTAATTGGCAATTATTTGAAGTTGAGTAGATCTATAATAATATAAAAGAAGACGATATTGAGTAGTTTTCTTGCATATTTTTGTGAACCAATGTTGCGCAATTTTCCCCCTTGCTTGAATGACATGTCTTGGATCTGGTCATTTGTAAACATAGGTCTGGGTAGTTATTTCATGTATACTGAACATGCAGCAGAATATTTTTAATTAGCGTTGCTGAGGCCTGGTAAATTAACTCTTCACCACTCAGTAGTTTATTACGGAGCCCCTGAGGTGACATACCAAACATATTTATTAATCCGTGCGCACGGTTTAACACTTCGTGCGTACGAATTAACAAATTAATTCTTGCGCACGAATTTGTGTCCACGAAATACTAATGTGTGGACACAAAATACTAATTCGTGGACACGAAATACTAGTAATTCGTGCGCACGACTTGCTAAATCGTGCGCACGGATTACCTTAACTAATCCGTGGGCACGATTTAACAATGTTAGTTAGAATTAATTAGTGGTTTGTGGCCACAGATTTGTATAACTAATCCGTGGGCACGATTTCGGATTTACCAATTCGTGGGCACAAGATTTGTTAATTCGTGCGCACGGATTAATAAATATTTTCAGTATGTCACCTCAGGGGCTCCGTAGTTTATCAATTATACTGATAACTTCTCCGTATTTTTTTAACATCTGTAAGGATTTATTTTTCTCCATTGCAGATTGTTCAGTCTGATAGATTCAACTGTATAGTCTAACTGAAATCAGGATGTTTGCAAAACACAGACATGACAAGCCGGATTCTGGATTTATGGACAATAAACTTCCTGTATTCGTGTTCCCAACATCACTGGCCTTTTGCTCGGATGACCCGAATACACACAAACAAATTATGACATTGTACAATCCATATGAGTTCGCTTTGAAATTCAAAGGTGTGTTCCGTGTGGTGTTAAATTAATTCACTTGATCATCATTCATTTTGTATGCAATTGGGAAAAAAAACATTTTGATAAAATACAATGTATGAGTAATAACTACTAAAAGACCATAATATAAATGCAGCAAGATTCACAAAAGAGAAAATTTAATTTACTAAAATGTAAATTACTATGATTAATTACCATGATTCACTTTATGACCTGATGTGAAGTTATATACAGTAGACCTTTGTTCAAACCCATGTTGATCTTTCAGTGTTGTGTACAGCCCCTCACAAGTACAGTGTTGTGGATTCCGAGGGCAGCATTAAACCACGATGTTGCATTGATATGTAAGTTATTAGGTTAGTCAGTATTGATATTGCATTACATGATGATGTGCACAAATGAAGTAAGTAAATTACTTCTACTTGTTTTTAGCGTAATTCGGCACAAGGAAATTGGAATCAACAACGAAGGAATTCAGGACAAGTTCCGTCTCCATGTCAGTCAACACGGACAGAAAACAATCCTTGGTTTGTGAATATATCACATTTATTCACAGTCACTCAATTTTTCAATATTAGACATTCTATAGACCTATTATTTGGATACCAAGCATTGCTAATGGTTGATTCATGACATACATGTGTATTGTGCAGTACAAAATTGTGTCTTTACAATTTACAGGGAAGAAAGACGTTGTGTCCGTGCTACTTCCGACAAGTGAGAAGCCGTCTCAAGTATCGGAGGAGAATTTTGAAGCTTTATCTGTTCCGCCAGGATTGAAGCGTACCGACTCACAGTCAAGTCTCGCCACCAGAACTAGTGAGCGAATGCATATAATGACTAGACGCTTCCGGTCGCCTACGACCGCTTGGGTGTATCCCCCGTAGCACTATCATTCCTTTTGCCCCAAATATATTACATGTACTAATAAGTGTGGAAAAATCTAGAACAAGGGATAGAGAAGATTACCAGAGAAATGTAAAATCTTGGGCCACAACTGTTCTTTTTTCCCACCAAAATTGCTGCATTAATCTTTCAAGGTTATTGAAGGGCGATTTCAAGATCACCACTGAAACCATTGCATATGAATGTCCATTTCGACATGTTCGATAACAAAAACGAAATCGCAGCCAGATCAAACTTTTCACCTCAAATTATATTTCAACTCAGGATTTTTGACATACTTGGTTCCAAGTTGAAATTAAAAGTAAAAATTGACCAAAACCGCATTTCAAGATCATGAAATTGGAGCCAGATCGAACTTTTCACCATAAGTTATATATCAACTCAAAATATGTGACAAACTTGTTTCCAAGTTGAAATTCAAAGTAAAAGTTGACCAAAACTGCATTTCAAGATGACGAAATTGGAGCCAGATTGAACTTTTTACTATAAGTTATATTTTGACTCATAATATGTATCAAACGTGGTTTCAAGTTGAAATTCAGAGTAAAAGTTGACCAAAACTGCATTTCAAGATGATGAAATTCGAGCCAGATCAATGTTTTAGTAAAAATAATGTTAACTTATTCAGTTACACCCAGATATCTCAACTGGACAAAATCTTTACCTTGTTGAGCTCAATAATAAATGTTTCTCGTCTTAACTATTATTATTGATATCAATCATAGATTTAAGTAGCAAAAATAATGTTAACTTATTTGGTTACAGCCATAAAATCTCTACTGGACAGAACCTTTACCTTGTTGAGCCCAATGATAAATATTTCTTGTCTTAACTATTTTTATTGTGGTCAATAATAGACTTAACTAGTAATAATAAGGCTAACTTATTCAGTTACACTCATGAAATCTGTACTGGACAAAACTTTCACCTTGTTGAGCGTAATAATAAATGTTTCTCATCTTAACTATTTTAATTGTGGTCAATAATAGACTTAACTAGTAAAATTAAGGTTAACTTATTCGATAATATCGATCTGTTTTCACTAAAAACATCAGTTCTCTATTCTGAACGAGAATGCAGTGCTATTTGTTTTCCTCGTACAGGGTATTGGATTGATCACAGATGTTCAAGTCGGCATTTTATTGGTCGTAATAAGTTAGTCCGTTAACTAGTTAATATTTATTCGATCATTCTGAAAAACGATAGGTTTCGTGTGAGGCCCTTTCTCTTCGAGTCTGTGCGATTTCATCATCATTCATTGAAAACTCCCCCCCGTAGAGCGTTCACAAGCCATGTGTGTTAAACAGGCTAATTTAAGCACAAAATGTGTCGCCAATCGGCCAATTTGGTTGCTATGGCAACCAAAATCGATTGGTGTCGGGATCTTACCATAAGATGTGTCTGTATGAAAAATTATTAGAATCGGTTAAGATTTGCAACCTGTAGCGCGTTCACAAGAAAGTGTCTGCGGACGCGGACGCGGACGCGGCGCGACGAAGACAAATCCATAGTATCCGCCGAACTTCGTTCGGGGGATACAAATATGATGAGATACTGTACAGAGGGAATCAATGTGAAGTTTTCATGGTTACTGTCGAAAACTTAGTTCACATAACCCAAACCATATGTTCAATAAAAAGTGTCCAATGTCTTCTGAAGCGAATTCTAGCTGTGAAAAAAAATAATTTCAAAATAAACTATATTTATTCAAATATCTGACACATGCATGTACATGTACAGGCTGTAGCAGTTTGGTTCTCTATGTTGAATGCGTGCTAATATTATCAACCTGTTATTTGCAGTCCATGGCTGCGCCCCAGGTGGTAGCACTGGTCCAGCCGGTCCCAGCTGGCTGGTGATTATCTCCGCTGTTGTTTGTATCGCGGCCCTCATGCTGCCCGTTCAAGGAGAGACGGGCTCCAGACTTCCATCTTACCTCTTCCTCAGCCTCAACCAGAAACTCATAGCCAGTTATATTCTTGGTGAGTTCTCAGTGTCAAGACACTAAGAGATTTCTTTCGATATTTTATATACATATTTTTATAGTATTTGTTTATATAGATGAATTAGGGCATTTCGGCACGAAAAGTCCTTATGGTTTTGTCAGAATTTTTTTTTTTTCTTTTTTTTTTTTCTTTTTTTTTCACTTTTCGGTTTCCAGACGAGAACTCAAGAACGCCTTGACGAATCTTCGAGAAATTTTCACCAGTTATCACATATATTATGCAGATGAACCCTATTGTTTTGGAGCCAGCTCCGAGGTCCGGTTAGTCCGTGAGGATGAATTTTGTGTCAAATGGTTTCCGGATGATAACTAAAAAAATGCTTGTGCTACCATTCTGAAACTTGACATATGTTGATATAGTGTCACAGAGGAACCCTATCGATTATGGGGTCAATCCCTTAAACGACCTTTGACCCAGGGGCCGAAAACAATTTTGGTGAGTCATCCTTGAGGCTCATTGCATATCTCAGAAACGGTGCATCGTAGAGCGAAACGGACGTTATTTTTGGACTCGTGACACTAGACATGTCTTAGGGGTATGTTGGGTGAACTTGGCCGTGGGCCAAACTTTTTTTTGCTGAGTCGGTGTTTTACATTTTCGCCCATATCTTGGAAACGGATTTTCGGACTCGTGACACTAGGCAAACATGTTCTAGGGGTATGTTGGGTGAACTTGGCCCTGGGCCAAATTTTTTTTGCTGAGTCGGCATTTTTCATTCTCAGCCATATCTCGAAAACGGTGCGTCGTAGAGCGAATCAGGCGTTATTTTCGAACTTGTCACACTAGGCAAACATGTCTTAGGGGTATGTTGGGTGAACTTTGCCCTGGGTCAAATTTTTTCTTGCTGAGTCGGCGTTTTTCATTTTCGGCCATATCTTGGAAACGTTGCATCGTAGAGCGATACGGATGTTATTTTCGGACTCTTGACACTAGGCAACATGTATTACCGGTATGTGTATCTTGGGTGAACTTGGCCCTGGGCCGAATTTTTTTGTGCTTAGTCGGCGTTTTTCATTTTCGGCTATATCTCGGAAACGGTGCATCATAGAGCGAAACTGGCGTTATTTTCGGACTCGTGACACTAGGCAAACTTGTCTTAGGGGCATGTTGAGTGAGCTTGGCCCTGGGTCAAATTTTTTTTGCTGAGTCGGGGTTTTTCATTTCCGGCCTTATGTCGGAAACGGTAAGGACTCGTGACACTAGACAAACATGTCTTAGGAGTATGTTGGGTGAACTTGTCCCTGGGCCAAATTATTTTTCTGCTGAGTCGGCATTTTTCATTTTCGGCTATATCTCGTTTATTTTCATTTATATCTCAGAAACCGTCGTCTTAGAGTGAAATGGATGTATCTACATAATCATTTTGGTTGCAGAGTTGTCAGTAATTTACAGTTCACCTGTGATTGTGTTGTGTATCGAAATGCCCCAAGGCCTCTAGGCCTTTATGTCTAGTTTTCCACAGTGTGCCTCAGAAGATGTACATGTACATTTTTTTGTCTACATTTAAATTTAAAATTTTGATGAGGGAATGTTTCATTGGAAAGTGTGTTGTGTTATTTATTGTGCTCCAGTTATCCACAAAATTGATGTCGAATTCCTCTCATTTCAGGCTTGGTAACCATGACGATTCTACGGAGCTAGCAATACACACGACCGGATACTGTAATTATCCAGAATTCTGCACTTGTAGTTTTAGGTTTTATTCCCTTGTGTTGAACACAATATGTATGTACATTTACGAGATATTAATATATATATATTAATATATTTATTCAAGTAGGTTCCGAGATGATTTTCACTAGTCCAGTCATTTTCACCACAATTGTGTTGAAATCTTGAGAGTGATTTTACTGTTTGAAAAATATTTCACTAATTTAAGAATGCTATAATGGTTGTGAATGTTGTCATGACCATATTAATGTGTGTGTTGCGATTTATGAGTCAGCGTGTCGTAGTGTGCATCAAATGGATGTTGTTTATTTGTAAATAAACTTGATGTAAGGATGCTGATTTTAACCAATTTTTTGACGACATGATCATGGTAAATCATGCAAATGCGAGAAAACTGTTGTTTGTGTACCTGAAACCTAAAACAAAGCTGCTTTACTAGGAGTGAAATGTGTTATGTTCATAAGTGTAAAGTTCATCACGAACATTTTAAACTTGTTTTGGAGTTTCTGCTAGACTTGGTATCAGGGCGTTTTGAAGCATTTGTCACATATGTGTGAACTGTCAATATTATACATGACATCAATTAATACCTTAGAAAATATGGAACAGAAATTGTGCATTTATTGAAACGATGTTATGCATATATATATTGTACGTATGCCTGTATATACGACTACGTTTTGTTTTTGAAATACTCATTTTCAGGTATGTGTAATAAGAATTAATTACTTGGCCTAGGTATTTGTGTACTTGCAAAATAAATTTGATTTGACATTGAACTGGATTCTGGTTTGTATCCATCAACTTCTGTCTTCTACATGTACATACATAATACACAAAATGTCATGACAACTGAAATCTGCAAACCTCAATCTCCGAAAATTTGTCTGGACATACAAATAGAAAATATTTCTAGCCTCAAATATATATGTCTTTTTACAATATTGTCCACCACATCAATTTAAAAACACTCCAATGTTCCATGTTATACTGTACAAATCCAGCATTAAACTCACGGATTATGGAAAACCATTATTTATTATTAAACCGTATAAAACACTGATGTATCCTCACATTACTAGGCTGATATACTGGCACAATATCTCTCGAGCATATACAGCGTTATATCTGATTTCTGCCTTGTGAGGCCAGTAGCCCAACCCGCGGTGAAAAGCGCTATAAATATATACCCAAAGATACAACCGTCTTGTCCTCGATTACACACATTTATTTTCGCTGCTGATGGCTTTGTTAGCTGTCCCAGGTAGAATCCTGGTCCCTCCCCTGGGCTGATGCCGCAAGACACAACCCCCACCCCTTGTCCCCTCTCCCAGCCAAGGTCGTCAGTAAGGGGCTAAGGTCGTTCTTACCCACTTGGATTGCAGTTGTATTAACGTAGTCCGCTACAAACAGTGAGGTAACGGAGAGTCAAAATTTAAAAGTCATTTCTTGAATATTATCTCTTCAAAATGACATTATTTTAAATGATCAGCATCCTAATACTGAAAAGAAAATAGGGGGTCACCGTGCTCGTTTCTTCTACATATTCGATCAAAATCACACATATTTACCTAAAATGACATAAATTCTGGCATTTTTGCACATTTTTTTGTCCATATTCACATCTTGCATCGTGTTTTCCATGCGAACAGATACGGTGACCCCCTATTTTCTTTTCAGTTTTAGGATGCTGAACAGTTACTCTATAAAATATATCATTTTGAAGCTCTAGATAATGTTGATACAGGTATTTATTTTGAAAAACCCTTTGACCCCCTTCCCTCACTGTTTGGAGCGGACTACCTTAATCCCACCCAGGGGTAAGTGAGCTATACAATAGTTAAACAAAGCCACACAGATATACATGTGAGAGAAATCACATTTGTAGCAAAGAATACAGCACAGTATCACACAGAATATCATTAATTGATTGATAGAATCATTGACACACGTGTACATGGAGTACAAAGATGAGGCAACACACAAAAGTGATAGCCAAATACATTGAACATGAATACATAATGTGTGTCTAATATCAATAATATAAAATGTTTTCAAAAAAATACATTCAAGATCACGTAAAATAATGCTATCGATACTGCAGTCAATGATTTGTCTCTATGAACCTCGTAACTTAAGCTTCTGAATATCCGCAATTATTCGCAAGAACCACCTTGTTTCATCAGAGTGTATCCCGAGTCTTCAAGAAATTTTCGCACTGACGCGAGCAGTTTTAAAGCTGAATCATCCTTCTTGCCATTAATACTGTCAGCATCACAAGATAGGTCAATGTTTATCACCTCAATTCCGAGCTCGGGAGGCAGGGATTTGATGATGCTAACATCAATTTCGCTCAGGTCCAGTGAGAGATAATCAGCACGTTGAATGTTGATGGCTTCGAGGATACTCTTCAGAGGAAAACACTGTGCTGTCTCGTCTCGAGTTTCATTTCCATGGTAAGGTTTGCCATGTAAGCCTTGAAAGTGCTTCCGATTCTTCAGCAGCTTAGTAACCGGAGTTTGATTCGGACTCAGGCAAGCATTTAACGTGTACAAAGTTGGCTTTGTGTTGAGTATGGCTTTGAAGTCAAAGCTCCTAGGTTCTATTGACAAACCCGTCCAGCCCATGGATTTTTGGAAGAATAAAGTATTTGAGCCTATTTCCCCTAGACCAGGTGACAAGTCAATGAAAAATCCTTTTAAGCGATGTTTCAGCAATCCATCCGCAATTTCCGATTGGCCGAGGATTGAGAAATGTCGCTTGTCGGGATACATCAAGTTCGGGAATTCTCTGAAAGGATTAAGTATCCATTGCCTACAGAGATACGCTGCAAGATCAGTGCCTGTAAGTGAATGTTCCTGTTTTGACAAAACTGGGGGCTTATAATCTTCTGGATTAGCGTATGGCTCTGAGTAGGTCTTCCTGCAAGGTCTCAGATTCGAGTTTTTGGACACTTCCTTTGCAACATCTTGGGCTTTCTGAAAGACCATGTACATTCCATATGTTTGATTGCTCTGCAGTTTTGGACTATATCTTTTATTTTTTCCAGGCTGGATATCAATTTTCGTCAAGGATTCATAGTGCAGTTTTGGAATCCTCCCGAGTACCACAAGGATTGTGAGCAGTAGTACGACCGCACATATCCATATCCATGCTCTGTGTCTTTGACTACACTGAAAACAGAAGAAAAAACACATTAATATTTGTTGAAAAAGTGATTATCGATGAAACCATGTACTTGAATCAAACTCTTTTTTTTGTTGTTGTTGAGAATATTGTTATTTAAAATGTTTAACCAATTTACCAAATTTACATACAATATAATGTTAGCTCACTGTAATACTTGAAGTAACTGAGCAGGTTCTCCCGATACATCTAAAATTTACATGTAAATCAAGTTCGCCCGTGTGCTACGAATTTTTCAAAATAATTTTCTACAACTGACGGCAGCTATTTCAAATGTAGTGACTTGATTTCGGACCAAAATTTTCCGCCGACTCATTGGGAAATCAAAATGACCCACCATGCACAGACCACGGACTTACATATGAGGATTATGCATGAATTAGATAACAAGTATAAGTCGCGCCCGCGACAATTGGGCGGGTTGCATCGAGGAGGGCTGTTAGTGGAAGGAATTGGCATTGTTCTCATGTATTATCAAGTTCGAAGTCCTGCCACGACTTGAAAAATAGGTCAAGGTCACCCATCATCGAACTTTTCCGAGATCTGCTCATGATGCACCTCCAGTATGATTTTGGCGGTATTTCGTTAAAAACTTGTTAAGTTATCGCATTCACAAGGTACAAAGTCCTGTTTTCATGTATTGTCAAGTTCGAAGTCCTGCCACGACCTGAAAAATACGTCAAGGTCACCCACCATCGAACTTGTCCGAGATCTGCTCATGATACACCTCTGGTATGATTTTGGCGGTATTTCGTTAAAAACTTTGTAAGTTATCGCGTTCACAAGGTACAAAGTCCTGTTTTCATGTATTGTCAAGTTCAAAGTCCTGCCACGACCTGAAAAATAGGTCAAGGTCACCCATCATCGAACTTGTCCTAGGTCTGCTCATGATGCACCTCTGGTATGATTTTGGCGGTATTTCGTTAAAAACTTTGTAAGTTATCGCGTTCACAAGGTACAAAATCCTGTTTTCATGTATTGTCAAGTTCGAAGTCCTGCCACGACCTGAAAAATAGGTCAAGGTCACCCATCATCGAACTTGTCCGAGATCTGCTCATGATGCACCCCTGGTATGATTTTGGCGGTATTTCGTTAAAAACTTTGTAAGTTATCGCGTTCACAAGAAATTGTTGAACGACGGACGGCCGGACGTGCGGACGAGACCTTCTTGTGTGCCTTTTACATGTTAAATTTCCTATCTAAAATAGGCACACAACTCCCCAAAATAGGCACACAAGAAGAAATTTCCTCACAACTTATGGTTGTGTGCCTTTTCTAGTCACACAACCATACTCTCGTCCGCCCGGACAGACGGACGGACGGACGGACGGCTAGACGGACGGACGGACGGACGGACGGACAGACAGACACGCCAATCTAATAGGCGGGTTGGTTGCACGCAACCCGCCCAAAAACTAGACGTCAAGGCCTAAAGGCCTTGGAGGCATTTCAGGGTGAAGCATGAAAAAAACAAAATGCTGACATGATAAGTTCCCAATGAGACCGTTTCCGAGATATCGACAGAAACGAAAAATGCCGACTCAGCGAAAAAATTTAAGGTGAGGTCATCCATCATACCCTATGTACATGTTTGTCTAGGGCGACGAGTCCGAAAATAACATCCGTTTCGCTCTACGACGCACCATTTCCGAGATATCGACGAAAACAAAAAATGCCGACTCAGCGAAAAAATTTATAATTCAAGGTCAAAGGTCATCCATAATACCCCTAAGACATGTTTGTCTAGGGCGACGAGTCCGAAAATAACGTCTGTTTCGCTCTACGACGCACCGTTTCCGAGATATCGACGAAAACGAAAAATGCCGACTCAGCGAAAAAATTTAAAGTCAAGGTCAAAGGTCATCCATAATACCCCTAAGACATGTTTGTCTAGGGCGACGAGTCCGAAAATAACGTCTGTTTCGCTCTACGACGCACCGTTTCCGAGATATCGACGAAAACGAAAAATGCCGACTCAGCGAAAAAATTTAAGGTCAAGGTCAAAGGTCATCCATAATACCCCTAAGACATGTATATCTAGGGCGACGAGTCTGAAAATAACGTCCGTTTCGCTCTACGACGCACCGTTTCCGAGATATCGACGAAAACGAAAAATGCCGACTCAGCGAAAAAAATTGAAGGTCAAAGGTCATGTTGAAGGTCAAAGGTCATCCATAATACCCTATATACATGTTTGTCTGGGGCGACGAGTCCAAAAATAACATCCGTTTCGCTGTACGACGTACCATTTCCGAGATATCGACGAAAACGAAAAATGCTGACTCAGGGAAAAAATTTAAGGTCAAGGTCAAAGGTCATCCATAATACCCTTAAGACATGTTTGTCTAGGGCGACTAGTCCGAAAATAACGTCCGTTTCGCTCTATGATGCACCGTTTCCGAGATATCGACGAAAACGAAAAATGCCGACTCAGCAAAAAAATTTAAGGTCAAGGTCAATGGTCATCAATAATACCCTTAAGACATGTTTGTCTAGGGCGACGAGTCCGAAAATAATGTCCGTTTCGCTCTATGACGCACCGTTTCCGAGATATCGACGAAAACGAAAAATGCCGACTCAGCGAAAAAATTTAAGGTCAAGGTCAAAGGTCATCCATAATACCCTTAAGATATGTTTGTCTAGGGCGACGAGTCCGAAAATAACGTCCGTTTCGCTCTACGACGCACCGTTTCCGAGATATCGACGTATACGAAAAATGCCGACTCAGCAAAAAAAATTAAGGTCAAAGGTCATCCATCATACCCTATGTACATGTTTGTCTAGGGCGACGAGTCCGAAAATAACGTCCGTTTCGCTCTACGACGCACCGTTTCCGAGATATCGACGAATACGAAAAATGCCGACTCAGCGAAAAAAATTGAAGGTCAAAGGTCATGTTGAAGGTCAAAGGTCATCCATAATACCCTATATACATGTTTGTCTGGGGCGACGAGTCCAAAAATAACATCCGTTTCGCTGTACGACGTACCATTTCCGAGATATCGACGAAAACGAAAAATGCCGACTCAGGGAAAAAATTTAAGGTCAAGGTCAAAGGTCATCCATAATACCCTTAAGACATGTTTGTCTAGGGCGACTAGTCCGAAAATAACGTCCGTTTCGCTCTATGACGCACCGTTTCCGAGATATCGACGAAAACGAAAAATGCCGACTCAGCAAAAAAATTTAAGGTCAAGGTCAATGGTCATCAATAATACCCTTAAGACATGTTTGTCTAGGGCGACGAGTCCGAAAATAATGTCCGTTTCGCTCTATGACGCACCGTTTCCGAGATATCGACGAAAACGAAAAATGCCGACTCAGCGAAAAAATTTAAGGTCAAGGTCAAAGGTCATCCATAATACCCTTAAGATATGTTTGTCTAGGGCGACGAGTCCGAAAATAACGTCCGTTTCGCTCTACGACGCACCGTTTCCGAGATATCGACGAATACGAAAAATGCCGACTCAGCAAAAAAATTTAAGGTCAAGGTCAAAGGTCATCCATAATACCCCTTAGACATGTTTGTCTAGGATGACGAGTCTGAAAATAACGTCTGTTTCGCTCTACGACGCACCGTTTCCGAGATATGCATGAGAGCCTCAAGGATGACTCAGCTAAAATTATTTCGAGCCCTAGGTCAAAGGTCGTTTGACGAATCGGCCTCAAAATCAATAGGCTTCTTCCCTGGTGATATATGAACCTCCATGCAAAGTTCCACAGTCATTGCCATAACAGTTTTTGAGTTATCGTGCGGAAACCAGAAACATTGATTTCATCCTCACGGACCTCACGGACCCCGGAGCCGGCTCAAAAACAATAGGCTTCTTCCACACAACATTTCTGACCAGCAGTGAAAATTTGGCGAAGATACATCGAGGCAAACTGAAGTTATCGTGCGGAAACCAAAAAGTGAAAAAAAAAGAAAATTAGGCCAAGGGCCAAAGATAGGTTACCGGACAATGTTTAATATTTTAGATGTTAGCCAGGTCACTGGTTGAATTCAAGGTCAAGAGAATATTCAGTATATATAACATTAAGCATATATCATGTCCACAGTTGATTGCTGAGCTGTAAATTCAATAATCAGAGAGATATTAGCAATTTTGTGCTGTGGCCTTGAAAATGAAGGGGCAAAGGTCAAATTCAAGGTCATCAAAATATTCAATGTATATCATTTTCTATACCATGTCCACAATTGATTCCCAAGCCATACAGTCAATAGAGGAGCAAGATATGAGCCATTTTGTCCTTGGACCTTGAAAATGAGGTCAGAGGTCAAATTCAAGGTCATCAGAATATTCAGCATATATCATTTCCTATATGTCCACAATTGATTCCTAAGCTGTAAAATCGATAATAAGTGAGATATTAGCCTGTTTGTCCTGTGACCTTGAAAATGAGGTCAAAGGTCAAATTCAAGGTCATGGCAATAATCTGCATATATCATTTCCTATATGTTCATAATTGATTGCTAAGCTGTAAAGTCAATAACAAGCGACATATTAGCCATTTTGTCCTGTGACCTTGAAAATGAGGTCGAAGGTCGAATTCAAGGTCATCAGAATATTCAGCATATATCATTTCCTATATGTCCACAATTGATTCCTAAGCTGTAGAGTCGATAATAAGCGAGATATAAGCCATTTTGTGCTCTGACCTTGAAACTGAGGTCAGAGGTCAAATTCAAGGTCACGAGAATATTCAGCATATATCATTTCCTATATGTCCACAATTGATTGCTAGTCTCTAATCTCAATATCAAGTGAGATATTAGGCATAATGTGTCCCATTATAAAGCATAGGAGAATTTAACATGGGAAAGTCCCATTTGGGCCGAGTTTGGGCCAAAATGGCCCACTTCGAGCGATTCAAGCGCAACGAAATTTATAGACATCATAGGAGTACATATCAGGAGTGTTATGTATCAAAAAGAAAAAAAGTTACTGAACAGATTTTGAGAAAATGGCCACCAAAGTCCAAAATCAGGCATTTTTCGTCGAAAACGGCCGCCATTTTGAAAAAAATGTGAAAATCAAAAAACTAAAAAATACCTCCTTCTTGAATTATTTTTAAGTATTTTTGTGCAAAATTTCAGAAGAATTCGCCCGTAAACAAAAAAGATAAAAATGTGGACGACGACGACGGACGACGACGACGGACGCAACGCCATGCCAATAGGTTATCGGACCATAGGTCCGGTAACCTAAAAAAAAAAAAAAAAAAAAAAATTTTTTTGACAAAACCATAAAGGCATTTCTGCTGAAATGCCTTATTTAAGTTAAAGAACAGATATTGAGAAAATGACTCCCAAGTCCTGAGATCATCAGGTATTTTTTAACAATATTTTTTTTTAGAATTGGCTGTTTTGACATTTGAAGGTCATTGGAGGTTAAACTCGAGGTCCCTGCTCAAAGCGACGTATATCATTATGTTCTCTCATTTGAATGTGCCAATATCTGAGCTTTATCTTCAAGTATTCCAGGTGTTTACTCCATAGAGCTCCCATTATGAAAGAAAAAAACATTGAAATTTTGGAAATACTAGTAAAAAAAAAAAAATTCATTGAAAAATCTCAAAACAATTAGTGATTTGATTTTTGAACAAAATTTGTTTTTGCTGACCTGAACAAACCTTATGCAAATCACAATGGTACATATGCATATAAATTAGGAGAAAAAGTTATCATACAGATTTTGAGAAAACGGCCAAAAGTGCCAAGTGTTTTTTGACAAAAATGGCTGTCAGTTTTGAAAAAAAATTGAAAAAAAAAAACGAAAAAAAATACCACCTTGAAATATTTTTCGGGTATTTTCAAATAAATTGTCAGAAAACATTGACCATAACTTCACCCCTTTCAGATATCTCTCTTAAGGGTTTCTGCCCCTTTAGCTATCAAAAGATATCCCATAAGGGCAAAATTTTTGTCATTTCAAAATGAAATGTTTTCAGAGCAATCAGGGTTGGTCTTCTCCCAGTAGAGTAATGAATCCAACAAATAAAACTAATTCGTGTGTTCAACATATTATATATCATAACAATGCTCCTGTTAACCTTAGGGTTCAATTTTCTCGATTTGTGAACGGCCATGGAACGAGCATCTGTGTTATCCTCACCTTTTCCTCGGCATCAATGGTCAAGGTTTCATATTCATTATGTCTAGGTTTTGTGTCCATCCAATAAACATATCAAAATCAAATCAGATCTCGATAAAATACAATCTTTTGTTATGATTAAATTCATGTTGAACATTATACTATTCATTATTATAAAAGTCAATTAACAAATATAAATAGGAATATCCACAGCTAGATCGTAGTGAAAAAATGTGGACGACGGACAGCTAGACGAATGCAATACGACAATTAGTTCCAACGAAACTGGGTGTCCCAGGGTTGCGATGTAACTACACGACAATAGGTTATCGTAAGGACCTAAAAATAGATTTCGTTACCCATGTACCGTTTTCAGCCTTTCAGAGTTCAGAGATGTAGCCATAATCCCAGTGGTATCGACCTCGTTGCTGTTGTAGTGGTTTGAGTAGGAGCACAGTGGCCGGTCATCTGGTCATACACACAATTAATAAATGTGCCAGCACTGTACTGAAATTATTATAGGCCCTACACTGACGACACGGCGCACACACTGTCAACACGCAGTGTATAAAATCCCATTCCCATTTGACCATACACCTTCATTTTCACCTCAGCTCCTAAAAGACACGCCAAACTCTCATTGGCCACGCCTCAGCGACACTGATGTCGTACATTACATAGTGAGTTGGTGTCTGGTATGACACGGTTGATTGCGCCCAGTCATACGTCGATACGCTCTGCTGATAACTATGGAAGACCGGTGACGAAATGCTATTGCTGCATTGCCTGTGATGCTCATTGCCGATGCTTAAATGCACATGTACACATATTACCAAAAGTCTGGAATCACAAATATATGTGCACAGATATTAGATTGTTGTGTGCACGTGTGTAAGTTTGAAGTATATGCTTACTTTTAACAATACTAACAAACAAATAATAATTTTTTAATGTTTTGAAAGAATTCATGTGTTTGTAATCCATTATTTTGGAGAGCAGATAAGTTCTCATGAGCTAGTGAAAAATTGTGCTTTTTAATGCGGAAACTGCTTTCACTGGTGCATATTGATATCCATCGACCACTAGTCATCAACGTTAGGGCTCCCGCTGTTGCAATCTGGGCATAATGATTTCAGATTCTTCAGAATGATATTCACAAATTGTAATGTCCATGTCCATCCAAATTCCATGTCTGTCTTCATAGTGAAGTAGGACCGACATGTTGAACATCACATTTGCGAGTTTGAACATCACATTGTCGTTTTGTGCATTGTCATGATTACTGTTAGCTTCTAACAAATGCATTTGCTCAACTTTTATTACTAATTAATATCATTTTTCGCCTGTATGCTTGTCTCCAACATCTGTAGCAAGTATCTGAACCATATTTATTGTGTGTTATGGCAAAAGCATAATTATTTTAAAACCAGATAAAAGTGATTCCAGACTTTTGGTAATGGGTATATATAGGCGCATGTTTGGGAATTGTTAAATGCCATTTGCTACTTGCTGATTGAATCCCCCATCAATGTAAAACTGCAGTCAGCAATTAAATACACATATGCTTTTGTTGGTAAACATGCAGCCCAGATGCTTTTGTATGTAAAAAAAACCCTGGTTAAGTGGTTAGGATCATGTATCTTCTTGTCCTGACAGGGCGAGGGTCTGGGTGATCTGGGACCGCTCAAGGGTCCCACATACGGAAGGATAATGCATCCCCAATGGTGTGTTCTAGGGCTCTTCATGGTCCAATTTCCATGGCCCTGGAGAGTTTATGAATGCCTGATCTGGGGCCGGTCCAGGGTTCTGAAGCGAAGTGGTGAAGGCCGAGGGTCTGGGGCCCGCAGGCGGCCCATGCAGATCGCCGCCCGCCTTAAAGGGCCCCATCAGGCCTCAACTGAAGGGACATGCATGCCCACTGGTGTGTTTTAGAAGTTTCCTTTGGTCCATTTTTCATGCTCCTAAAGCAAGGGCGCCCCTAGGCGGACGCAATTGATGCACTTGCATAAATTTTTTTTCGGGGGGGGGGGGGGGGGGGACTTTTCTCAAAATATTCTCAACATCGTAATGAAACATTCACATATCGACTATTGTGTTACTTGGGTATCTCCTATTTGATTCTCTTTGCCAGGCTGTGGCCCGTTATACAGTCTAGGTTTACAATAGTACAAACAAACAGTTACCTAGATACAGGGATACAGGTATAGGGTTTTATATAAATTATAGTAAATTGATTGGATACAGTGTTTGTGTCCCAGGGTCCTGTTTGGGCGGTAACACGTACGAGCTTTCGTCAGCGGCACAGACACGACCGAGGGCCTCAAACACTGTATCCAGTCGATTAACTTTCTATTATATGCCACATCGTAATATGCACACCCCACAGGAGAGATATGATCACAAATGCGGACATTTTCTAGCAAGTTTAGGTCCTGAAAGCAAAGAATTTCCGGCTAATTTTCATGAACCTCAAAGAACGAAAACGTCATATATCACCAGGGCATGAATACTGCAATATATCGGACTGATTGCTCTCTGTGTAATCCATCGTAAAATCTTCGGTGGCATATACAGCCTACCAATAATATAGCCTACCAATATAAACTAAAGTCAATACGCCAATAAGGCGCTAGGATTTGCCTGATGCATTGCTGCTGACTATCCATAACCATTACGTAATGCAATGTATTCGTGAGTAGAAATTACAATGAACCCTTGGATCTGAAGACTGTTCTAGGTACCATAAAAACGCTCAGAATCAACCACATAGCATCTAGACCCCTTCAGGCGGGCCCCAGACCCGACGCCTATCGGCTAGGACCCCCACACCTTTTCTTCATGACTGCGTCAACTTTTGAAAAATCTGTGGGCGCCCCTGTCCTAAAGAGCTATGCATGGCTGATTGAGGGCAGATCTAGGATTTTGAGGGAAGCCCCAGTTGTGTAATGTTGCTAAGCGAGCTGAAGCAAGCCCGTGTCGGCCGGGTATTTGGAGGCACACTGAAGGGCCCAAGAAGCTGGAAGTATTCGTATGCCTAATACATCATTCTAGAGCTCTCCTAGAAATGCATGATCCTGAAATAAAAATTATGGCATATGTTTTACCTGGTTTTGGAACTCATCAACACATTATGTGCATTTACCCATTCAATGCTCTCAATCTATTAATAAAAGGTTCGGTCCATAAAGTGCTTTAACTGAGAACGAGTGGAATGGATGTAGAGCGAATACACTCCAGTGGGCTAAAGCTACTTCCTGGTGTGAAGAACTGTGGTACTTGTATATGTAATATTTGGCACCCGCTAGTTAGAGCGCACGGCCGGCGCCCTATAATCAGGTACTAGTCAGCCGGATGAGATCCAGCCCGATACACAACTCATCACAGTTATGTAGTCCGGTGTGTCAAGCCTGAGAGCCATGGGAGCGGAATCCCGGAACACGAGCATTTGGGCATGTTGCTGGCCGGACTCGCCGACGGTCCAGCACAGGGATGGAATCCCGGATAGTCTGCCAGAGCTCATATGCACCATCCCAGGGCGAGAGACTATATCCTGACACGTGAACACCGGATTCCTCCCTCCTGGGCCCCAAATTGGAATTGTCTCCATACTTTGATTTTTCTAACTCGTTTACACTGTTTTTCGCTGATATTTTTGCGATGCTAAACGGTATCGTTCTATAACTTGGCATACTTCACCTGGGAGTCAAACGGCAATATTCTACCGAATTACAGATTCTATCGCGAAAATTTAAAAAGTTGGCAATCTAACCCAATGTTAAATTTAGCCCTGTCATTCAAATTCTGGGTCCACACACACTTTTGTGCATTTGCTCGATTTTGTAGCAGTGCAATCTTTCGAAATCAACATGTTTGTGTAGAATACACCCCCAATGTGAATTCTGGTCCAAAATAACAATAATATTTTGAATCCTGATGGATGTAAGCAGGACCAAATCCTCGAATAAGCTCAGATTCTCGAGATCCCGTTTTGGGCTGAAATTCAACATTGGGTTAGATTGCCAACTTCTTCAAATTTTGCGATAGAAGTCTGAAATTTGGTAGGAAATTGCCGTTTGGCTCTCAGACGGAGTGTGCCAAATTGTAGAACGAGAACATTTAGCATCGAGAAAATATCGTCAAAGAACAGTGTAAACAAGTTAGAAAAATCAGAGTATAGGGTCCTAGAACACTCTTGCCAGAACAAAAGGGACGGAAGCACATGGCCGTGCCTCACCGCCGTTCTCTCACTTTGGCAGCTCTGAGTCAGCTCAAAGAAACCACTTACTACTTGTACTTGTACTTGGGGTAAGGGGGCGCCATAACTCGATGATATTCCCCCTAGACAGAAACCCGGGATCGGGGAAATCCCTACTCTCTACGATAAATCCCAAGGGATCTTTTAGGTGCCAGATACCATAGACAGTCTCTGACACCACCCGGCCTCGAGATCGCTGAGCGGACTCGAACCCACGACCCGCGCTCTGCCATTGCACCATTCCACCCCGCCCCCCCCCCCCCAAGGAAACCAAAACAGACTGGCTGTATTCATAGCAGTCAGTGCACGAGAACCAGGGTGTGACGTCACAGCCATTTAAACGGTGGAGTGGATCGTTAAATGACATGCGTTATTTAATCGCGATTTTTATCTCATAGAACTATTTTATTATGCACATGCACCTGTCATCACATTTCAAATTGTATATCTTCGATCCATGCCTCTTGAAAAGGCATCAGTGCCAGCTGCCAAAGGTCATCCTCCAGGACGTGACTCACCATTTTGGGGGTACTTTCAACTAGCACTGGGGGTACTCCCGCCTGCCCTGCCAAGTAAATAAGCATTGTATGGGCCTTTGTGAGTAGCCAGAGTATCGTCAGAAATACATAAGACCAATTGGAAGCCACAGGTCGCCAGTCGTAACCTAGTGTGGGCTGGTGTGGCCTGGCCTTGGTAACTGACCAACTCCTGAGGGAACCATCATCGAAGCAGGAGATGCCGAGGTCAGCGTAGTAGTCCCGAGTCTCAACACAGATGCTGGTCCCTGATACCTTGGAACCTCCATAGGGGGAGACACGGTAGATGGGAACTGGTCCAGAGGTCCAGTCATGGCTATTCCCACTATAGCCAGGACAGAGTATCCCATGCTCAATACGGAGGCCTGTTCGTGATCGTACTCTACATCATTCAGGATCAGCTTCCTCTCCCTTCCGACAGTTCCTCGGAAGACCGCTGTCGTAGCTGCAGGAAGGGTGAGCAGGCTCAGTTGTCCCTGTACCTACTCTGATTGGGGGACCGGTCGCTGTCGCAGCGGCCTCAAAGAGCCAACTCCCTATAAGAGTGTGACCACTCTTTGGCGTGACTCAAGCGGTCCATTTCGTCAGTGTCATACTGTCCACGTCCGAGGCTGTGGTCCACTGAGTCGACACATGCGGCTGTGTCAGCAGACTACATGTATATGTCACGGGGGTCTGACCTGCGCTAAAGAGCGGCACTTTTAGAAACTTGTGCCGGGCGACCATGGAACCAGAGTACCAGCAGCTGCGCTGGCACTTTACGCTTGGTGTGGGACGAGAGTTTGTCTCTGGAACCTTCGACTGCACCAAAGCCAGACATATCATCAGGGTTTGACCCAGGAGGTAAATGCGGTTGCCAGCACAGATTGGACTGTATGTCCATAGACATGGTTTCAAGGGACGCTAAGAACAACTCCTTGGACTGGGCATGTCCGGAGGAAAGTCCATGAAGCCCCCCAAAAAGGCAGAGCTCTCATAGGCAGGATTCTCCTGCGCTTGTGAGGACATGTGGTTTGCGACATTGTCGCCAGTGGACATTCACTTTTCTGGGACTGGAGAGGCAAGTCTCAATGGTGAGGAGACTACGACTGGTACACGGTATAGGCTGCAATGTTTTCATTGCTGGAGGTTTGATGCCGGAGCTCTAGGCCGTGAACACCCCAGCCAAGTTTCTCAGTGATTATTGTAATTAATGTAATTCATGCATCTAATTCTTGCAGCGTCTTGTACATGTTAACAATATTATGGGTATGAACAAAAACATTCCATTTTGATTCATTTATTTATCACATTACATGTACAATATCAGTGAATTGGTTTTTCCATTCATTTACATTACAATGCATACATACCTACACCACACAAAGACAGTATTCTTACATTTTTTTAATGAATGTATTACTGAATGCATTTTCATTGCTACAAATGAATATTTTTATATTTAGTTGATTGCAATATGACATAGTCCACATATGAGCAGTATCTCTGTGAGATGAAAGGAATGTAGAAAGCTCTAAACAACTTGTTGGACCTGGAAAAAACCCCAACAAAAATAAATAAATTCACATTGAAGATATCAGATCCACATTTACTAAATCGATAATGTTCAAAATAAAACACAAAATCAACATGGCCTTTAATTTTGATATTGCTGGTCATGCACTTACTGCATGTTATTCAAGAATTTTGAGGATATCACGACTTTCCAGTCATCGGTGTTCTGGGAGTATCTCGGCTCATACGGTGCTGTGTCAGGCAGGTCAAGGTCAACTAGGTAATGGCACTTGGAAAGGTCGACCTGTCACGAAAATAGTTCTTACATGCAATAACAAGGCTTAAATTTATATGAAAAGGACGTTTCAACCTCATTGAAACTTATATTAGTATCAATTGCATACTCACCTCTATAATAAACATTTGATCACTATGATGTGTTTATTATAGAGGCAACATATGAACATAAATTTAATGATGATTTTGAAAGAATTAACAACTTCAGTATGCAAGTATTCATTTCCATACAAAACTTAAAAGCACCTAAACTGTGTGAATGATACATTTGATCTATTCCATTGCAATTTTTCTTTTCAACATAGGTTCACGTATTGATGCTTACATATCTCGTGGGTTCCTCCAAATTGACATCATTCATGTGGGTTGGGACAATACTTGTGGCATTGGGTCCAGCGCTGTAGTGTTTCGGTAGCTGTCCTCTAAATTGTGACTTCAAGAACTGAAGTTGCCATCTATAATTGACAGCATAACATATTATTGTATGATAAACATAACAAGTATAAGTCGCGCCCGCGACAATTGGGCGGGTTGCATCGAGGAGGGCTGTTAGTGGAAGGAATTGGCATTGTTCTCATGTATTATCAAGTTCGAAGTCCTGCCACGACTTGAAAAATAGGTCAAGGTCACTCATCATCGAACTTGTCCGAGATCTGCTCATGATGCACCTCCGGTATGATTTTGGCGGTATTTCGTTAAAAACTTTGTAAGTTATCGCGTTCACAAGGTACAAAGTCCTGTTTTCATGTATTGTCAAGTTCGAAGTCCTGCCACGACCTGAAAAATAGGTCAAGGTCACCCATCATCGAACTTGTCCGAGATCTGCTCATGATGCACCTCTGGTATGATTTTGGCGGTATTTCGTTAAAAACTTTGTAAGTTATCGCGTTCACAAGGTACAAAGTCCTGTTTTCATGTATTGTCAAGTTCGAAGTCCTGCCACGACCTGAAAAATAGGTCAAGGTCACCCATCATCGAACTTGTCCGAGATCTGTTCATGATGCACCTCTGGTATGATTTTGGCGGTATTTCGTTAAAAACTTTGTAAGTTATCGCGTTCACAAGGTACAAAGTCCTGTTTTCATGTATTGTCAAGTTCGAAGTCCTGCCACGACCTGAAAAATAGGTCAAGGTCACCCATCATCGAACTTGTCCGAGATCTGCTCATGATGCACCTCTGGTATGATTTTGGCGGTATTTCGTTAAAAACTTTGTAAGTTATCACGTTCACAAGGTACAAAGTCCTGTTTTCATGTATTGTCAAGTTCGAAGTCCTGCCACGACCTGAAAAATAGGTCAAAGTCACCCATCATCGAACTTGTCCGAGATCTGCTCATGATGCACCTCTGGTATGATTTTGGCGGTATTTCGTTAAAAACTTTGTAAGTTATCGCGTTCACAAGAAATTGTTGACGGACGGACGGCCGGACGGACGGACGGACGGACGGACGGACACGCCAATCTAATAGGCGGGTTGGTTGCACGCAACCCGCCCAAAAAGTCAAGAAAACACTGGATATTCAGTAAATGTTTAATTTAAAATATCTAAATGCTTAACTTAAAGTATCTAATGTTAAAATATGATATCCATTAAGTGAGTCTATCCAGTGTTACTTCAGCCACATAATCAGAATATTTCATTCAACATGTCAGTTAAGACGACTCACAATGTCACTGGAAACACAAAATAATGGAAAGGCGACTAAGTTTAAGAACGAATATTTCGATTTTTTTTCAAAAAGTATGTCCGTAAATTCTTACTTGTTGTTAGGCATGAAGAAGTTGCCAGGTGACCTATACCACTCTCTTCCTACACACACATTGATTACTCTGTCGGCTGGCAGGGCGTGTTGTGTTGTATCCTCGGACAGCTGATTCAACTCAGCATAAACGTCCAGTGGTGCATGGTAACCTAAAAATAATATGATTTAATCTGAAAATCCCTTTTGTTCAAATGCAGAGGTAAGATTACCAAAAGTTTTTTCCGATGAATGTAATGCTATGGCAATCTGTAAAACATATGACAGAGTGTTTATTATGGAGGTAATGCTATAGCAATATGCTATGATATATGACACAGTGTTTATTATGGAAGTAATATTATGGCAATATGTATGACATGACAAGTGTTTATTTTGAAGGTATTGTAAGACATATGACAGTGTTTAGTATGGAGGTAATGCTATGGAAATATGTAAGACATATGACACAATGTTTATTATGGAGGTATTGTATGGCAATATGTATGACATGATAAAGGGTTTCATTATGGAGGTAATGCTATGGGAATATGTATGACATTTGACACAATGTTTATCATGGAGGTTGCTATGGTAAAAAATATCACATATTCACCTTTATATAAAGCCACTGATCTTGACACAGATAGTGTTGAAGTAAGTACACAAAATAGTATGGCAATCCACCTGGTCTTGACTGTGTAGTGAGTGTACTCGGATCCTCCAAGCATCCAGCTGATAAATTTCTGAAAAAAAATTCCAGGAAGGTGCTGTCAAAATATTTTTCAAACCAAACACTTTCTGGTCAATGAATACTGTGTGAGTTGATTTTCCTTGATATAACATCAAACACAGAGATATTTCCACATACAGGTTCTGCTATACAAAATATAGCATTATTATTCCTTATCCACAATGCTCAAAACTTATCAGATCAAAAGAACAAAAGCCACACAATTTCTAATGGGCAAAACCTCTTCTTGTTGAGTCCATATATTGCTCATAAGCAGTTCTCAATAATTAGTATAATTTCAGGGTGAAAATTGTGAGCAATCGGCCATTTTCTTCATGTTGACCAGAATTGATACCCTGTATATACTGTGCATTCACCATTATAGTGTATGAGATATGTCTCACTGCAAAAAATGACAGGAATCAGTTCAGATATGCCAGATGTAAACTGTCACAAGACAACATTTGAGGAGAGGGTGGCAGCTTGACAGTCGCAAATCCATAGTATCCACCAACCTTGGTTGTAGTACATAGCAAGTCGTGAATATGTTAGTACAAACACATTTTCGAATAAAATTCTCGACTTTACACGTACCTGTGTGTGGTCTAAAGTGACAGCTGCTGCGCTACAGAACAGAGGGTACACAGGGAACAAAAATCGTTCTTCCTGGAAAATAACATAATTATCTATGTTGACATATTTACCGAATACTGCATGACTGTATATTATGATGACTGTATATTATCTATATTTTCATAAAGTTAAGCGTGACATCTTCCACGCATTTTTACCTTATGTGGTCTTGTGAAGAAAACAGCAATCCAAATATACATCGGAAGAAGGGAAAACCAGAGTGGGAATTCTGAAACTACATAATTATATAACCATCAATCGCGTACATGTACGTGTATTCTTTCTAGTATTCTGTAGTTAGCACTTTTATTTCGTTGTATCATTAATATTCTACATGTACATGTATGATGAATTGGTACAGACAGGTACAACTTAACGATGTGAAATAAGTTCATTCCAATCGATTTTTGCACTGAATAAATATTAACTCACCACTGGTCGTTGACTTCTTGAAAATATTGATAAATAACTGAAACAGAAAATTGGACAACTTCTGAAATTGATACACATATTACATGTATGTATTGGTCTGTGAATAGTGATACACATAATATTATACGAAATACACACTTCACAGACATTAACAATACATACTCAGATATACAACAGTTGCAAGATCACATCATGAATTGTTGATTGTGGGCTCATTTGTGAGAAAATTTATCAAAACATGATCATAGGTAGCCATCCATGCACTTACAATAACAGGCAATGACATAACCGCCAACACAAACACGAAGTTGAAGTTGAGAAAACCGTTCAAGAAGTAGAAAGTCCATGGTTCAACACCTGAAGTGATTCAAACGTACAAATATATCTGATTAATATATATTTGATATCCTAATGAATATTCAAGTGCCAACTTTGAAGATGTACTGATATCTATAAATTCACAGAAGTTAGGATACTCTGTAACACATACAAAGCGACCAAAGCATTTGGCCATCACATTTATGATTCGATACACTTATTTGGTACTTCTTACATTTAATTTGATGCGCTTACCATATATATCCGGGCCATGATCGCTGAAGACATTGTAAGTTATAATGTTGAGGGGGGCCACAACCAGCTTGCCATAGTATTGACTGTCGATCGCTACCACTGGCACCTACAAGTAAATATTACAATATATACATGAATACATCAGATACTTCTCAATTTTAACTAAATCCCTTACTTCGATCTTTATGTACATGTAGGTATTAGAAGTTATTTACATAACTAGACGTCAAGGCCTAAAGATGCCTTGGAGGCATTTCGGTGTGATGATTAATTTATAATATATACTAGATATCGACGAAAATGAAAAATGTCGACTCCGCAAAAAAATTTACCGTTAAAATAATACCCATTAGACATGTTTGTCTAGGGCGACGAGTCCGAAAAAAAGTCTGTTTCGCTTTACGACTCACCGTTTCCGAGATATTGACGAAAACGAAAAATGCTAACTCGGCAAAAAATTTTTTAGTCAAGGTCAAAGTTCATCCATAATACATATAAGATAAATATTGTCTAGAGCGACGAGTCCGAAAATAACGTCCGTTTCGCTCTACGACACACCGTTCCCGAGATATCGACGAAAACGAGAAATGACGACTCGGAAAAAAAATTTCGGGTCAAGGTCAAAGTTCATCCATAATACCCCTTAGACATGTTTGTCTAGGGCGACGAGTCCGAAAACAACGTCCGTTTCGCTCTACGACACACCGTTCCCGAGATATCGACGAAAACGAAAAGTGCCGACTCTGCAAAAGAATTTCGGGTCAAGGTCAAAGTTCATCCATAATACCCTTTGGACATGTTTGTCTAGGGCGACGAGTCCGAAAATAACGTCCGTTTCGCTCTACGACACACCGTTTCCGAGATATCGACGAAAACGAAAAATGCCGACTCGGCAAAAAAATTTCGTGTCAAGGTCAAAGTTCATCCATAATACCCTTAAGACATGTTTGTCTAGGGCGACGAGTTCGAAAATAACGTCCGTTTCGCTCTACGAAGCACCGTTTCCGAGATATCGACGAAAACGAAAAATGCCGACTCGGCAAAAAAATTTCGGGTCAAGGTCAAAGTTCATCAATAATACCCCTTAGACATGTTAGTCTAGCGCGACGAGTCCGAAAATAACTTCCGTTTTGCTCTACGACGGACCGTTTCGAGATATCGACGAAAACGAAAAATGCCGACTCGGCAAAAAAATTTGGGGTCAAGGTCAAAGTTCATCCATAGTACCCCTTAGACATGTTAGTCTAGGGCAACGAGTCCGAAAATAATGTCCGTTTCGCTCTACGACGCACCGTTTCCGAGATATGCAGGATGCCTCAAGGATGACTCAGCAAAAAATTATTTCGACCTCTAGGTCAAAGGTCGTTTGACGTATCGATCCCAAAATCAATAGGGTTCTTCCCTGTTGATATATAAACCTCCATGCAAAATTCTGCAACTATTGCCTGAATATTTTTCGAGTTATCGTCCGGAAACCAAGTTTCAAGATCAGCCTCGATTTCATCCTCAAGGACCTCGGAGCCGGATCAAAAAAAATAATACACCCTAGAGATGTTTGTCTAGGGCGACGAGTCCGAAAATAACGTCCGTTTCGCTCTACGATGCACGGTTTCTGAGATATGCAGGAAACCTCAAGGATGAATCAGCAAAAAATTATTTCGACCTCTAGGTCAAAGGTCGTTTGACGGATCGATCCCAAAATCAATAGGGTTCTTCCCTGGTGGCATATGAACCTCCATGCAGAGTTCTGCAACTATTGCGTAAATATTTTTCCAGTTATCGTCCGGAAACCAAGTCTCAAAATTAGCCTTGATTTCATCCTCATGGACCTCACGGACCTCGGATCCGGCTCAAAAAGAATAGGGTTCTTCCACATATCATTTCTGACTTGTGGTGAAAATTTGACGAGGATCCGTCAAGGCAATCTAAAGTTATCGTCCGGAAACCAAAAGTGGCGGAAGAAGAAAAAAAAAAAAAAAATATTGCTGAAACCATAAAGGCATTTCCACATATCATTTCTGACTTGTGGTGAAAATTTGACGAGGATCCGTCAAGGCAATCTAAAGTTATCGTCCGGAAACCAAAAGTGGCGGAAGAAGAAAAAAAAAAAAAAAATATTGCTAAAACCATAAAGGCATTTCTGCCGAAATGCCTTAAAAACAAAAATATTTTGAGAAGAATGAATTTTTCTCACCAAACACACAACTCCAGATATTGCGGACCACAGCACAAAAGTTGCAATCTTCTTCTGTTTGATCAGATCCCAAGCTATTGGTATTCTGCAATAGATATACTGTATTAAAACATATATATTATATCATGTAATGATTGCAATATTATAACAGACACCAATTGATAATACAAAGAATTTCCACCGCATTAGAATATTGGTGCCATTAGATCATTCATCGTACACCAATTTACTCTGATGAAATATGTTATAAATTAAATTCCAACAAGAGTCACTCGTCGTGATTCACTAACTCACCCAAGTGCTGCTGCAAACGGCCACCCAACGATTGCACTGACAGCCGTGCAGAATATCGCGAGGGGGTACATCCGCACATACCAAGCCCCTATAGATAGCAGGCCCATGTACATAGAGAACGTGCTGGGGAGGAAGGCTGTAGCTGATATGTGCATCCCAGAACCGAATACCAGGAAACACAACAGGAGACGAGACACGTTGGACCCAAACTGCTTTTGTACAGATCTGTGTGATGAATAATTGTTTGAACTATTGTAATTAGTATATTATGTATGATCCATGATAAAAAAAAGCATGATTCTGTGATAGCCTTGTGTACTATCGATAGAGGGTACAATGTACTGGTATTTATATCTCCTCACACTGTTGACATATCAATATATCTGTAGAATACCTGTAGAAGAACGCCTCACATAATGAACAGACTAGTGCCAGGATTATCCGCAGGAAATAGAACTGCACAATCTGTAATTAGATGTCATACATCTATGAGCAAGAGGAGAAAATTTGAGCATGTTTCATGTCAACTGTTTAATATAGAGGTTAATGCATGGTTGTATACCAGTATTCAATTGTATTGTGTGTACAAGTGTTTATTCTGAAGTTACTGCATACATTGATTTAACTCAGCACACAACTTTCAAGAAGAATTTTACACTCACTCTACTAGGCTGGCTGAGGGCTGTGTATAACTTCAGTGGCAGTGCATAAATCCAGATGAATGCATAGGACCTGAGAGCATAGGCTGGTGAATACTCCCAGGTCTGGAAGCCATGGCCATTTAAGATATATGCAAGCTGCAAAAAAGAAAAATATCACACTTTAACTTTGTACAACACGGACAGCATATCACCTATTATGGACACTGGACAGCATTTTATATAAAAAAAAGAATGTTTGGTTTGGAAAATAAATGAACAATATGATTGCATCATCAACCAAGTATCATCAACCTAAACAAGTCTCAAATGACTGATGCAAACTCCTTCATTATTCATTAAATATAAATAATACACATTATCGTTATCTGAACTGAATTCTTATAATATCAGCATGATGAATGTATCTCACTGGTTCCCAGTAGTTGAATGTCTCGTCACAATCAGTGATGTGACTCCAGATCGCCGAGCACAGTCGAGCTGAGAGCAATGCCTTGAAAGTGGTGTATGTGCTCGGTGTCCACACAGAATAGAATGTTCTGTCAAAATCGCGTAGGTCTTTCTCAAGTCTAAAAAATATGTAAATTTGACATACATACAGCTTGAATACAGTTTGACTTTTAATACCGTGGTGTCCCATTACGTAGTGTTCAAAAGTTTGCAGGGTTAACATCCTTCAGCCTTGCCAGAATGCAGGCCCAAAGGCTACCTTCATCCACACTCCAGTCTGTTTGACACAAGGAATAGAACATGTCTTTTCCACGCAACAAATCGAACAGGCCTTCGATTCACCACGACTCGAGCCGTTGTGGTACAAAATCGAATACGCCCCAGAGAAATACGGTGAGCGATAAAACCAGTAAACCTTGAATACACGACTCAAAGCGGACATAAATTCAACATCCACTGCGGGAAATGACAGATTACCGATCAGTTTTATTCCTTCCCCCTTGATGCGATCTAGCAGCACCCGAGCGACGCTTTGTATGACTCGACATCTTGCAAGAACAAAATCTGACAGACAAACGTCACCGGCGAGCCGCAGTCAGCATTTTACCAAAAACAATAAGGAAAATGGAGGCTCTGCTCGACGACGTTGTGGATCCGCAGGATTTGAAGGTTCTGATACACAAATCGACCCATGACATGAGGATTTACATATTTATTCTATCTATGCTAGATCTATACTTAATTTAAATGACTGTTGTTCATACCTACTTTACAAAAAATCAAAGGAAAATGACATGTAAACTACCCCCAATGCCCTCTCGTCTGTCAGGTTCACCAATGCATGATGATGAATCACCAGATCACTGATAGAAGATCTATGTTCACTCTGATTTTTCATCTCGTACACTGTTTGTTTTTTCGGATATTTTTGCGATGCTAGATCTCTAAATAGGTATGGTCACCCATTTTGAAAGACTAAACCTACACAGAAAGTGAACATACCATGAGAAAGCTGAGAATCTCAGTATTTCAGATCTGTTTTTGGTTTTACTCTACCTCCAAAATTGACAAAGTTACAGAACTTTGAATGACACACCCGTAGGTACCCAAAATTGGTCGAAAAGTTAAAATTTGGCCCAAAAAATGTTTTGCAATGTAAATAGTAAAAATATTTAATTTTAATCATCATCACTATACTAGTTTGAAGAAAAGACATATACTGAATTGAAAAAATACCAGGTTATGTGGAAATATTGATACTGAGAGTCTGTATACACCCAAGAGTACAGGTACCCTCTCGAAATTTTGAGCACTGTTTGTTTAAAAATAGAGAATAATATGTTTGTTCCACCACTTTTTGCCTTTTTTCTTACATGATACAATACAGAAGTAAGGTAAACACTCAAACATGACATTTCAGGGCACCGAATAAAAAAATAACCAACAAAAGGCCCCTTTTATCTGTGTTTATAACAAAAATATAAAAAAAAACAGAAACAAGAAATCTCTTTTAAAAAAACATTTGAGGAAATGCATGGAAAAATTGTGTAGACAAATAAACTCGATCCAAGAGGCATGGGCATAGAATGATGATGTTTACAATATTTCTCAAGCGTGTTTTAAATATTTCTCAATCATCCTGAACAGCATGCATCGAGTTCATGTGGCCCTCGCATACCACACCGCGGGTCCAACGTAACACATAGGCTCCGCTCAAAAAAAAAAGTTCCCCAAAACGGCCTACCCCCACCAACTTCAAATGCCAAATACGGCGAAAGCGCTGAAAAGCGCTAGCTAATTCTTGGCAAATAGTTCACTGAAATATTTAACTTTGTTCTAATATATGTCTCCACAATGCGAAATACTGCGAAGTTGTTAAATTTTGTCAATTTCCAACATTTTACATTGTCGTCCTCACTTTCGTTGCTCACCATGTGGAAGTTTGATAGTGTACACAAGTTTCAATGACGTTTACACATGGATCAATATCTTCTGGAATTGATTAATATGACGTTTTTATACCTACGTCAAGGGAAACACCCAGATTTCCCTCCCAAAATGGCCCACCCATTGGACGCCATTTTCGTCACTTGAAGGGGACACTTTCTGGCACAAAAAAATTTCCGCGATGCGAGCGCCATCTGACGAACGCGCCCATACCTACTCTAAATGGTATCATATTAAAGGGCCACTGTATGGGATTCGGCTTTTAGGGGATTTCCAATATTTTTCTCCCGACGCTTCTATTTATAGAACAAAACTTCAGATGACATTTTTGGCCTGGGATCTCTGCCGAGCCGACCTGGGCTGATCTGAGCATTGGCTCGGTACAGATCATGGGTCAAAAATGTAATCTGACCTTTTGTTCTATAAATAGAAGCGTCGGGAGAAAAATCTTGAAAATCCCCTAAGCCGAATCCCATACAGTGGCCCTTTAAAGGCATATCTATAAATAGGCAGGGCCTACAAAATTCTGTAACCAAAGATTTGAACCCTCAGTTACCCTGTTGGCCGAATAAAATTAGTAGACAAATCGCCATATTTCGACAACTGTGCTGTGCATGAAAACCATATTTCTTGATCATGTACTCACATGGTCGACATAGCTATCATCGATTGTGAGCAATATGTGATCATTCGATTACCTTCAGGGACAGACCAAAGTTCAACAAACATCTGGATGGGAAGATTTACTTTTTACGAATATTCAAGTTCTCTAACTTAGAAGATACAAGAAGATACAAGTTGATGTATTGTATGAATTGAGGAGTACCTGTTTAAATCTCATCAGTTAATCAATCACAATTGAATGATCAGTGACAGAAAATGATAGGGTTACAATCTGTGACACGGGCTGGTACATGAAGCTGTAGTTTATTTAAAACTCGTCACATTGTACAGATAGCATGATGCTGATTGAAAGCACCAATATTTGCCCTTATTGGCACTATAGATTCTCCAGTTTCTCCAATGATAGATAACAGATAAACCAAGAACAAATGATGAAAGTTTGATCAGCTTTGAAATAGAAAAAAAAATTTGTACCATATAAATACAAGTTCTTTTTATTCATGATACAGAAATTCGAGAAAATCTACTTGGACCAATCAGCGCGAGGTGTTCCGAGTGGAAAGTCCCAGTTTGACTATGCCTGGTGTCTGACGCGAACAAAGGCCACTGCGGACCTGCGCAAAGGAATTGTTCTGCTTGAAGGTGATCATTACCCTGTAGTATGATCTACATGTAAATGTGCTTGTTCCCGAATAGTTGAGTATGAGGAAAGGTTGTCTTTATCAACTCAAGTTACTTGTTTTGGAAATATTGAATATTGTATGTATCAATTACTCGTGAAATAATGGATAAATGTTCCATTCTACTTCGTAGACTTGTTCCACAGAACTACGGATGAACATGCAAAGAGAGATTATTTGTTCTATCTGGCAGTTGGTCACACCAAACTGAAGGCAAGTGAAATCACATATCCTATAGCTGATAGCATTTTTGCATTGGAGTGTTTGTGGTTTGGTTTTGTTAGGCAATGTATGAAATGTTTTTTATCCATTGTCAAACCAAAAATGTATGCATTGCATGTAACTAATTTCTCAACAGGAGTACGAAAAAGCTCTGAAGTATGCGGAGGCAATTCTGAAAGTTCAGCCACAGAATCACCAAGCTGCACAGTTACACGGGCACATAAAAAAGAAAATGAAAACAGGTATTTTTGGTGAATTTATTATCTTGAACCTTTTCTCGTGTCCGTTGTTTGCATGCTATCATCAGTAGTAATGAAGACACAAGATCTTATGTAAATATTCCAGTCACTTGAAAAAAATTGACTAGAATCACTGGAATATACAATTATAAATAATGTCATTATGATGATAATGTACATTATGATGATGCATGCATTATGATGTGAGGTGATCTCTCCCACAGACGGTCTGGTTGGCATGGCGATAGTTGGAGGAGCAGCGGCTGTAGTAGTGGGGAGCGTTATTGGCCTGACAGCCGCTCTAGTCAGGAAAAACTAAATTAATGTCATGTTTTGTCTTTTTGTTGTTTTTTCCCCCCATTTCTGTGATGCAAATTTATGCTCAAAATGAATTTTCCGTTGAATACATACATGATTATAATTGACTGGCTTCATACATTCTCAAGAATTTGTGAAACATAAAAAAATATTATATCTTTGTTTTTGATTTATGATTTTAATCACTTTAGCAAAAATCATCTTATTTATTAATGTTCAAATTCTGATAAGGATTGTGTTCTTTTACTCACATACTTTACTTTCGTTTTGTGCTTTAATTTCACACAATTAGTGTGATTGGTTACATGTTTTGATGATTATTTGTTGAGGTGATGTAATGATCGTAGCAATTCAAATGTGACAAAAAAATATAGATCTGTATAGATGCAGGCCAATACTAGTTAAGGCATTTCGGCAGAAATGCCTTTATGGTTTTAGCAGAATTTTTTTTTTTTTTTTTTTTTTTTTTTTTTTTTTTCTTCTTCCGCCACTTTTGGTTTCCGGACGATAACTTTAGATTGCCTTGACGGATCCTTGTCAAATTTTCACCGCAAGTCAGAAATGATATGAGGAAGAACCCTATTCTTTTTGAGCCGGATCGGAGGTCCGTGAGGTCCGTGAGGATGAAATCAAGGCTAATTTTAAGACTTGGTTTCCGGACGATAACTGGAAAAATATTTATGCAATAGTTGCAGAACTCTGCATGGAGGTTCATATGCCACCAGGGAAGAACCCTATTGATTTTGGGATCGATCCGTCAAACGACCTTTGACCTAGAGGTCAAAATAATTTTTTGCTGATTCATCCTTGAGGCTTCCTGCATATCTCGGAAACCGTGCGTCGTAGAGCGAAACGGACGTTATTTTCGGACTCGTCGCCCTAGACAAACATCTCTAGGGTGTACTTTTTTTTTTGATCCGGCTCCGAGGTCCGTGAGGTCCGTGAGGATGAAATCGAGGAACTTGGTTTCCGGACGATAACTCAAAAAATATTCAGGCAATAGTTGCAGAATTTTGCACGGAGGTTTATATATCACCAGGGAAGAACCCTATTGATTTTGGGATCGATACCTCAAACGACCTTTGACCTAGAGGTCGAAATAATTTTTTGCTGAGTCATCCTTGATTCATCCTGCATATCTCGGAAACGGTGCGTCGTAGAGCGAAACGGATGTTATTTTCGGACTCGTCGCCCTAGACAAACATGTCTAAGGGGTATTATGGATGAACTTTGACCTTGACCCGAAATTTTTTTGCCGAGTCGGCATTTTTCGTTTTCGTCGATATCTCGGAAACGGTGCGTCGTAGAGCGAAACGGACGTTATTTTCGGACTCGTCGCACTAGACAAACATGTCTAAGGGGTATTATGGATGAACTTTGACCTTGACCCGAAATTTTTTTGCCGAGTCAGCATTTTTCGTTTTCGTCGATATCTCGGAAACGGTGCGTCGTAGAGCGAAACGGACGTTATTTTCGGACTCGTCGCACTAGACAAACATGTCTAAGGGGAATTATGGATGAACTTTGACCTTGACCCGAAATTTTTTTGCCGAGTCGGCATTTTTCGTTTTCGTCGATATCTCGGAAACGGTGCGTCGTAGAGCGAAACGGACGTTATTTTCGGACTCGTCGCACTAGACAAACATGTCTAAGGGGAATTATGGATGAACTTTGACCTTGACCCGAAATTTTTTTGCCGAGTCGGCATTTTTCGTTTTCGTCGATATCTCGGAAACGGTGCGTCGTAGAGCGAAACGGACGTTATTTTCGGACTCGTCGCACTAGACAAACATGTCTAAGGGGTATTATTGATGAACTTTGACCTTGACCCGAAATTTGTTTGCCGAGTCGGCATTTTTCGTTTTCGTCGATATCTCGGAAACGGTGCGTCGTAGAGCGAAACGGACGTTATTTTCGGACTCGTCGCACTAGACAAACATGTCTAAGGGGTATTATGGATGAACTTTGACCTTGACCCGAAATTTTTTTGCCGAGTCGGCATTTTTCGTTTTCGTCGATATCTCGGAAACGGTGCGTCGTAGAGCGAAACGGACGTTATTTTCGGACTCGTCGCACTAGACATGTCTAAGGGGAATTATTGATGAACTTTGACCTTGACCCGAAATTTTTTTGCCGAGTCGGCATTTTTCGTTTTCGTCGATTTCGTCGATATCTCGGAAACGGTGCGTCGTAGAGCGAAACGGACGTTATTTTCGGACTCGTCGCTGTAGACAAACATGTCTAAGGGGAATTATTGATGAACTTTGACCTTGACCCGAAATTTTTTTGCCGAGTCGGCATTTTTCGTTTTCGTCGATATCTCGGAAACGGTGCGTCGTAGAGCGAAACGGACGTTACTTTCGGACTCGTCGCCCTAGACAAACATGTCTAAGGGGTATTATGGATTAACTTTGACCTTGACCCGAAATTTTTTTGCCGAGTCGGCAGTTTTTGTTTTCGTCGATATCTCGGAAACGGTGCGTCGTAGAGCGAAACGAATGGTATTTTCGGACTCGTCGCCCTAGACAAACATGTCTAGCGGGTATTATGGATGAACTTTGACCTTGACCCGAAATTTGTCGACATTTTTCATTTTCGTCGATATCTAGTATTATAAATTATTCATCACACCGAAATGCCTCCAAGGCATCTTTAGGCCTTGACGTCTAGTTATGAATATGGATATGGCTTGTAACAGTATGTTGAATACTCTCACATATTATATTATTGCATAAATAGTAGCTTCGGACTTAGATGGCCGAAATACTTGTAGCAGAAACTCATAAGAGCAGTTTTCTGTTTGTATCCATTTTAATACTGTACACTTCATGCAAGGGTATGTGCTATGATGATTTGTATAAAAATACATATTGTACATATAGCTGTGTGTTTTGTATATAATAAAGTAAATTATAACTAAGTCTTCCATTCCCAAGTTTCTCTGCTTTTTTCCTGAAAATACCCAATGAAGAATACAATACATCGCTCTCCACAAATTTTGTGACACCAGAATATACTTTCACAATTATGCATGTTATATCGAGTGTTAAGTAATTGAATTTATGGAGTTCCTGAAGGGACATTACTACTTACCATTTACTACTTACCACATACCACTTCCTATTTACCAGTGTACCACTTACTACTTCTACTCACCACTATACCACAGACCACTTAGGTCTACTAACCTATTAACAACTTACTACTTACCACTTACTAGTGACCCTTCGCTACTTACCACTTACTACTTAATTACTAGCTACCATTTACTACTTAACACTTACTAGTTACTATTTACTACTCACCACTTACTAGTTATCACTTCTTACTACTTGCTACAATTGCAACGAAATGTGGCAAGAAATACAACCAACTTTTATGAGAAATGGTTGCTACAATTGCAACGAAATAGTAAGCAGTAAGTGGTAAGTTGTAAGTAGTGAATCGTAATGTCCCTGATATAATAAGTTGTAAGTCGTAATGTCCCTTCAGGAACTCTATATGAATTACATAATATTTAATGGCAAGCTTTATACAAATTTTCAAATATTCATAAATAAACACCCTGTGAACTAGCAAATTACAAACAGTCCACTGTTCGCACAGGACCGAAATGAGTGAAAATACTAAAATGTTGATTGAGCAAAATTCCATGACGCTAGGATTCTTATTAACCCTATGTTAATCTACTGGATTAGAATTAAAAAAAATCATATACAGGCATGTAACTAGATTTTGCAGCAACCAACACCCCATCCTTCCTTTAAAATATTATTTTGAATATAAAAGCGAGGAAAAGTGCAACCGCTTTTCACAGAGGAGTAGACAATGTGAGACTGACAGTTTGATAAACACCACAACTTCCGGTCAAATGTCAATAGGAAAAATCACATGATGCTGATTGAGGCGTTAGATTTTCTGGGATATGGCTGCGGAAATTAAACCGACAACAAGTATGGCAACTGCTGAAGGAAATTCGAGGAAACCTCAACTTTTAAATAAAATCGAGGGACACAGTGACGATGTTCACATGGCCATAATAACGCCAAGAGAAGATGGCGTCATAAGCGTCAGTGATGACAGGTGACATTTTGGGCTAGGATGTATAATAATGTGTGCAATTTTATTACCAACTAATTTCCCATACTTAGGATCCGGAATGACAATTGGTTATGATAGAAAAGTGTTCTTTATTACACACCAGATGTTCTCTTTATTTGTATTTATCATTTTGTGCCACTGATTAACCATGTTAACTCATCATTGTCATTTATTATAATAGAGGAACAGGATTGCCCACTATATTGTACATGTGCTCCGACATTTGATATACCTGATTACAATAGGCTCATTAAACATGAATGATTGTTTAGATTCTGTTAAAAGTAGGTTTACTCAGCAGTTCCATCATCGGTTATATTCGATATAGCTAATGTTCCAAATGATAGTGGGTTATTGGGTTATACAATATATTCATTATGAAATAAGTTCAAACAACATTAGTGTTTTATTATAATTGGTTGCAGAACTGTTCGGATATGGCTGAAGCGTGATACAGGACAATATTGGCCAAGTATCTGTCACACAATGCAAGGTGAGGTTGTGTTTCGTTTATATGTTACATTTATGTAAGAATATTCGGACAAGTTGGCAATGAGCAGCAGCGACTGACAACAAATGACATGATTGAACACGAATTAGTTTATTCACATTGAATTCCATGGCAATGTCTGATGGGCACATCTATTCAGATCCTTTTAAAAAAAGAAATTGATTCACTTCTAAATAAGTTACATTGTTGTATTTTGTATTATTATCATGCCCTACAATGTTCATATTGTACTGTACTCAAACTTCAGCTGCAGCAACCAGTCTGGATTTCTGTAATGACACCAGGCGTCTGTATGTGGGGATGGACAATGGCACTATCTGTGTAAGTGAACCATCATTTCTGGAGTACATGTATTGTATACTAGTATCACTCTTTCCCAAAAGTCTGTATCAAGTCGCAAATGCAGTTTCATCCCGTTCAGACATGCAATTATATTGCCATTTTCATTATTTACAGGAATACCAAGTTGCAGATGATTATAATAAAATGAATCATGTTCGAGACTACCTTGGTAAGCACCAAGTCATGATTACTATTTATGCTTTCAAATTTATGACCAAACTGTTACTTACAGACTTACATTATACCAAGTAAATTGTCTAATCATGGCTACACTGATAAATCAAGAGCTTAGGTGTCGGAAACACTATGTCAACTTCTGTTCACACATATTCAAGCAGAACATAGATATTTTATCAATTTGTGTCATGTATTTCCCAATCTTCCTTCCAGCTCACCTGGGCCGAGTGACAGCTGTTTTCTACTCACTCGATCACGAGTGGCTATTGAGTTGTGGCCGCGACAAATATTTCCAGTGGCACTGTAGCCAGACCGGGAGGCGAATCGGTGGATACCAGACCAACGCCTGGTGTACATGTCTGCAGTATCCTTCATGTAAAAATATCCGGAGCAATTGTCTGTGAATCAGTTATCAATCAACATTTGGTACCTACTGATATTGTTGACAATGTTTACTCATACAATTTTAAATGTGTCATTTTCTTCTGCTGAGTATCTGCAAACTCTTGTCCATTACCAGTAGCCACTATGTATATCAATATCAATACAAACTGAAGAAAATTTCTATAAAAATTAGCTTGTGTATGTATTTTCCTTAAGCTGTTTTCTTAGATTTGATGTCAAATCATGCTATACTTTTGTGGGGAACTTTTCAGGACATATTTCTGTCCTAAAAATTAGCAACAATGGTTTCGAAGTTATCACAACCTTGAAAGGTCATTCAGGTACGTTCATGAAATTACAAAAAATGTTTGGTTAAAAACATATACTTGTAAATCTGAAGTTAGACCTACATAATGAGCAATTTTGTTTATTTATATTTTGGTGGATTCAGCTGCTGTTTGGTCATGTTGGTTGGCCAAATTTCAGTGTTTTTTATGCATGAAAAATGTATAAGGTTTCCACCTAAATAAAATGCAATTGTAATGTAATATTTTATTGTGACACTCTTGACCATGTGACTGCTTTCCATATATTGTAACAATTAAACATCACAGGGAGTGTGCGTTCTCTTGCCTGGGATGCTGAGCGTCGACTTCTATTCTCTGCGAGTTTCGACCAGTCCATCATTGTTTGGGACATAGGCGGCCAGAGGGGCACTGCCTTCGAGTTACAGGGACACCAGTTAGTGTTGTGGATATTGCTCATTCTTGATTTAATAATTTCTTCATAAATTTTTAATTACTAGTTCTGAGCTTGCGGAAGCCTGCAATACTTGTACAAAAGGGTAGGATTTTGTCAAGACACAGAAAAGAATGGTTATATAATTTTTGTTGTTTGATTTTGTATTCCAGTGACAGAATCCACACCATTTTATACACTCCAATCTCGAAGCAGCTTTTATCCGCGGGAGAGGACAATATGCTAGCGTTTTGGAACATGGACGTCAAACGCAAAGAGGTAAGTCAGTGGTATAATTTGATAAGACTAAGGGCAATGCTATAAGATTAAGGTTTATTTATATTTCAAGACATACAAAAGTTTGCTGGACACAAATAATTTACAAATGACGATATGTTATTGCTATCTGAATAGTTGTTCTATTGCACATTCGAGTATTTAATCGGAAGTGTAAATAACTAATATACACAATAGCATTAATTTGAATACCGGTAGTCATCTGCTCTTAGCCTTTGACGAATGATTTAAGCAGCACCATTAACCTATTCAGACCCCGGAGTGGGCCGAATGTGACACCTGTCAGAAATGTGACAGCCCGTTCTTCTGGAACGTCAAATCCATGTGGGAACAGAAAACTATAGGCGTCAGACAGGTTTGTTGATTTTTATCCAATAAAAAATTTAGGTTACATGAATTACAATACTCCTTTACATGTACATGTATTACCATTATGTTCACCTCTCGACACCTCTTTGTAGTTAATCACCTTGGAACAATGACTGAAATAATCTATGTACATGTAAACGTTTTTCCATATCTTTGATAAATTTGCTCAGCAGCTGCTACTTCTATATTAGGTTACCGGACCTTTGGTCCGATAACCTATTGGCATGGCGTTGCGTCCGTCGTCCGTCCGTCCGTCCGTCTAGCCGTCCGTCCGTCCGTCCGTCCGTCCGTCCGTCCGGGCGGACGAGAGTATGGTTGTGTGACTAGAAAAGGCACACAACCATAAGTTGTGAGGAAATTTCTTCTTGTGTGCCTATTTTGGGGAGTTGTGTGCCTATTTTAGATAGGAAATTTAACATGTAAAAGGCACACAAGAAGGTCTCGTCCGCACGTCCGTCCGTCCGTCCGGCGTTAACATTTTTATCTTTAAAGTTAACGATCGAATCTTTCTGAAATTTTGCACAAAAATGCCTAAAAATATTTTGAGAAGGAGGTATTTTTTTTGTTTTTTGATTTTCGCATTTTTTTCAAAATGGCGGCCGTTTTTGTCAAAAAACGCTGAATTTTGGACTTTGACGGCCATTTTCTCAAAAACTGTCTGATCAGTTTTGAGTTTTTGGTTTCAAAACATTCCCCTCATATACCTCTGTGATATGTATAAGTTTGGTTGCCCTAAATCTGCCGGTTTTCGTGTGGCGGCCATTTTGAATTTTTGGCTGGTCGGCGAAAAAAAAATTTTTCGCCCCAGATCGCATTACTATCCATTTTGGGCCATTTCTAGAGCAAAAAAAAATTTTCACCCTTTGAAAAAAATTTTGGACTTAGAAAATTTTCGGCACTTTTTCCCTTCATAATGGGAGCTGTCCGGACTGTACTCATAGAACGCTTGAAGATAGAGCTTAGAAATTGGCACTTTCAAATGGGAAGTCATATATGGCGACTTATGTGGTGACCTTGAATTTGACCTTGGATGACCTTGAAAGGTCAAAACAGCCATTTTTGGGTCGAAAAACGCTCAAATTTGCACCTGGTCTGTATTTTCTCAAAAACTCTCTGATCAGTTTTGAGATTTTTGCTTAAAAAGATTCCTCTTATATACCTCTGCGACGTGTATAAGTTTTGTTGCCCTTGAATCGCCGATCTCAGTGTGGCGGCCATTTTGAATTTTTGACGAGTCGGCGAAAAAAAATTTTTTCGCCCCAAATAACATTACTATCCATTTTGGGCCATTTCTAGGCAAAAAAAAATTTTCACCCTTTGAAAAAAATTTTGGACTTAGAAAATTTTCGGCACTTTTTTCCTTCATAATGGGAGCTGTCAGGACTGTACTCATAGAACGCTTGAAGATAGAGCTTAGAAATTGGCACTTTCATATCGGAAGTCATATATGGCGACTTGTGTGGTGACCTTGAATTTGACCTTGGATGACCTTGAAAGGTCAAAACAGCCATTTTGGGGTCAAAAAATGCCCAGATTTGCCTTTGTAGATGAAATGCTTGCAGATAGAGCTCCTGTTTGCATTATGAACATATAGGAAGACATATATGGCACAACTAATGATGACCTTGAACTTGACGTCAGATGACCTTGAGTGCCAAATGTCTGACTTGGAATGTGTAAATTGACCTGAGCGGCCTAAACGATTCCACCCAACATATAGAATATCAAATGCCGCACACATGTAATGGTTACATCGAAGTTCATACGGATGACCTTGATTGGTAAATCCCAAGGTCATATGTTTACACTGCGAACCTTGATTGGTAAATCTCAAGGTCTGTTACCTGCCAATGCTGCCATGGCCAAACCAAAATTGTCCGGTAACCTATCTTAGCCTTTGGGCTAATTTTTTCTCCTGTATTTAGCACCACTGTCGGTCGTGTGGCAAGGCTATATGTGACAAGTGCAGTCAGAAACGCTCCACGATACCTATGATGGGATACGAGTATGACGTCAGAGTGTGCGACGAGTGTCACGCTAGTCTCAGTGATGAGGAGTGAGTGCAGTACTGAAAATATTCAAGTCGAAATATTCTTGAAATATTCTATATGGTAGCTTGCTTTGAAATGATCTCAAAAAAAAATTAGAAAAATGGTAAAAAACAAAACTTATATCAGTAATTCGTTTTGGGCTCGAATTTAACTGGGCAGCGAATAAAAAAAAGTCCAGCTCACTAAAGAATATACTTAACATACAATAATTATTTTCATTTATTATTTGCCCACCATCAGTCGCTCACCAATGGCCACATTCCATGAAACCAAACAGTCGGTGACGTTTATGCACCTGGACTCGCGCAAGGGACAGCTTGTCACTGTGGGCAAGGACAGGGTCATCAAGGTATGCTCATGGAGATAAACTAAATATCTTTACAATATATCATTATGAATATTCAATTATAAGTTATATACAGTACAGTATCCTGCAGACTTATAACACCTGAAAGCAGGGTCTGTCTTAACTCAGAGTGACCACTGTATCATGGACAGCAATGATATATATGTTGCTGTGCACTATTATTAATTAAATACATGCATTCCTACTAGTTAGTAGTAGCTTCTGTGAAAATGTATGGAGAATCGAATGATGACCAAGTGAAAAACATATGGATGTCTGCACAGCATATGTGTAATACATTATTTTTTTCGTTTTTAGCTCTGGGATATTTCGAGTGTGCTACATTGATGACACAAGCAACAACCTCCCCTCCCCTCCCCCAAAAAGACTGTGTATATAAACGCTTGGCTCATATTTAAACAGCTAAGAGAATCGCACTTGAAAATGTAAATATATACATGTAGATGCATGCATTTATTGCCAGTAAGAGGAATAGTGTGATATTACAGCATTTAGTCAGGATACCATGATTAATACCATGCACAAAGATTGTCTTTTGTAAATCTTTTTATTTTGTACCAAGATAGATATATGTACAGTAAATGGTACTAAAATTCACAAAAAAATGCTTTTGTTCAATTAATGTGGTCTTTCATAGATGTACATGTAGTAAAAACAACTGAATCATTGATGGCGGTACTTTGAATGCTTTTTCGTGAGGCTTACGGCAATATTATCCCTGATCATCATTTATCGAGATGTAGAGTCTTGCACAAAAGTTTTGTATTCATTGATTTTTATCAGGGATGGGGTCAAATACATATTGTCAAATACAAATACTCAAAGCTAAATGCAAATACAAATACACATTCCCAGAGCCCACCAAATACAAATACATTTCTTCAAATTCAAATACAAAGGCAAATATTTATTTCTTAGTCATTCGTCTGTTTTTGAGTCGTATTTTCGACACATTCAGTGGGCTTTTTTGTCTCTGTCCTAAACCTCCCCTTCGGATCGCTATCAATGGTTATTTAATATACATGTACACAAGAAAATATAAGTTATGCCACAAAAAAATTACCTTCCGTATATTTGAATGTGTTTGATACCAAATACATCAAACACAGACCTCCAATACAAATACGCCAGTATTGAAATTGTCAAATACATATACAAATACGTGATTTAGTGTATTTCAAATACAAGTACAAATACAAATGTGTATTTGACCCCATCCCTGATTTGTATTTGTTTTTACTTCTGTCGATCTTCACAGCTGGCTATCTATTAGACTTTGTATACTCTCTGATCATGTAGAAAGTGATTATATTTTCAAAGTGATATTTTTGTTCTAATTTATAGAAGATGTACATTCAATTTGTGTTGTTTCCTTCGAACAATGAATGAGTAAAAAATTATTGAATTTTCTTTCAAATTCCATTGCCTCCTTCGTGTGAAAAAAATTTCGAGTTAAAAAAAGAAAGAATTCTATCAGCATTTCTCAATTTTGTTCTGACCACTGTCTGGAACGAGATTGTGATATGCTCTGGACCATAAAAACTGATCAACATACGAATGTATTTATAATGATATTGCAATGTATTTATGCATTATGCATTGTTCACATTATTTGAAAGTGACCGATGAATCTCCTAAATTATACTGATTTAGTAGCACAAGATACTAGATATTTTTGTGGAGTTAGTTCATTGAACTTATATAAAAATCCGATACACTGTATGACTAATATATATATATATATATATATATATATATATATATATATATATATATATATATATATATATATATATATATATATATATATATATATATATATTCAATTTGTGAAATTTTTTTAATTGATTAAAGTTACCGAATCAAAGAGTCACAAAATATGATGGTTCTATGGTTCCTCTCAAAATAGCAGATATGCATTCGACCTCTGATTGAAGTAGATTTACAAATGTACATGTATGTTTAGATTTTATTGTGTGTATGGAAGCTGTTCCTTGTCATAAGCTTATTATCGATGTTATTGTTCAATTTTGATACGACAAAAAAATGTTGCAGTACAAATACTTGCCAATACACCTTTCAAGAAACATGGTAATATAATTCACAGTTAATGTATGATAGGAATGAATGCTGCCTATAGCAAGTGCTAAACTTCTGGTGTGTTAAATGATAATTTGATACATGATTGCTAAATAAAGATGTAATTATACTAGTCTAATCGTACACATCGGAATGAAGCGTTTGCTTAGAGCGTGAATTCCAAGCACATTTGGATTGTTGAATTATGATTTGTGCCAAGAGATGCATCTGAAAAATTAATCTGGTATATAGTTGAATAAAATTTGGAATTTATCAGCATTAGTTCATGTGTTTGTAATATTGTTCAAATATACCTGCAATGTTATTTTTGGTAATAATATTTACATGCTTTTTTTTCCAGATTTTTCCGTCTCCATCAAAATTATAACTGCTAAGACTTCCCGTCATAACGTTGATCGTTAAAAGTGTTTTTCCTGTATATTTGATGTCATTATGATACCAATTTTGTTACCGGAGTTCTGAATGGGTTTGTCGTACATTACCTGCCGTATTAGTAACTATTATGGTAAACCTTTAACTGGATGCATTGATGTATGGTATTTAAATTAGCTAAGGTAGAACAATTGTTGATTATTCACTCACCAGTATGATTTTAATGATGAAATTAGAGAAAGATTATAATTATGTGATTGAAATGAATCACAGACAAAAACATGAATGTATCAAATTTTCAGATTGTAGTTTGTTTGAAATAGATTGGAGCTTTGGAAGATTGTTTGTCAATACATTTGAAACCAAATGTACAATAAAAGATATGCACCGAAGCTATCTTGTAAAGAACATTTTACTCTTGTCTATACAGTAAACATTCTTTTTAACATATGATTTTTTCGGGGAAATTGATGCAAAAAGCTATTGCAAAAATTGATGCAAAAAGGCGTTGTCATCCATTAACATTTTTATCTTCATAAAATTTTCATGAAATTGCCTGAAAATAATTCAAGAACAGAGATTTTTTAGATTTTCGCATTTTCCTCGAAATGGCGCCCGTTTTCAACGACTAATGGCCAATTTTCGTCTGACGGCCATTTTGTCTAAAACAGTTCAGAGATTTATGTTTCAAAAGACTCCTCTTATGTACCTATGTGACGAGTGTAGTTTTGTTGCCCTTGCTTCGCTAGTCTGTGCGTGGCGGCCATTTTGATTTCACGACGGATCGGCGACAATAATAAGTTTGGTCTGGAATTAAGTATCTGTTTTGAGGCAATTGCAGGAGAAAAATAATTATCCATTGTAAAGAGTGTACTCCTAGAATGCATGGAGGTAGAGCTTAGCTATTGCCACATTCAAACAGGAAGTCACATGTGACGATTTGAGTGATGACCTTGAATTTTACCTTTTATGACCTTGAAAGGTCAAAACGGTCTCTTGTGATAATTTAGCCCAATGTTTGTGACATTTTGCCTGATACTTTTGATCACAGGTCACAGGTAAGACCCTGAGATCTATCAATCGGTCCACTAAGATGATCAGATGATAACCATTCTAGGTCATCTGTGACCCACTTTAAGTTCACAAAAAAAATCCATCACACACTTATATGATTATAAGTAGAGCTAAACCTATTAGCTCTATCTGTTTTGTATGAAGAGTCTAATTTACAACTTTCAGGTCAGATGGTGACCTTCGGATTCACCACTGAAAGTCAAATGAGATCAACTGCAAGACAGCCAAAAGATCCAACATATATGACTCCTATATATTCATGATACAAACCCAAGCTCCACCTACAGTCATTCTTTGTACAGAGTTTAATCTACACAATTAATGTCAGATGTGACCTTCAGGTTTACCACTCAAGGTTATTTGAGGTCAACTTCAAGACAACCAAAAAATCCACAATACCTCCTATATGTTCAAAATACAAATTTATGCTCAATCCACAGCACTCTTGTGTACATTCATGTACAGAGCCCAGTTCACAAATTTCAGGTCAGATGTGACCTTCGGATTTAACACTAGGTCGTTTGAGGACACCGAAAGATCCGAAATATATGACTTCCTATATGTTCTGACACCACCCTAAGCTCTATCTGCAGCCTTCTATTAAGAAGAGATCAATCTGCATATTTCAGTTTGAGCGTGACCTTGAGATTTAGCATTCAAAGTCATGTGAGGCCAAGTTCAAGGTCAACAAAAGACGCGCAATATATATGACTTCTTATTTGCCCATAATATATGCCCAAGCTTTATCTACAGAGCGTTTCGTCTACACGGGCCACTTTGTGCATTTCACACTCATTTGGACCATTAGGGACTTATATTTTGGGCCTTTAGAAAGATTTGACGCATTTCATCAATGAACAGAACATAATGTCATGAAAATGTGGAATTAGAAAATTACGGAATTTCAAGCAAAGTGCCAAAATGTGAAATTTTGACTATTTTGGTCGCTAAATTTCTATGCACAACATAAACAGTCCAAGATGCTATCCACCTGTGAAATCAGAGAGAAAGTTACTGAATACGTTTATGACAAGCAAAATGCCAAAAAGTGATATAATTTGGACCATTTCGGCATTTTGGCCCTAGATATTTCGGTCCTTTTGAGCGATTCAAGGTCAATCATCTACACAAGCTAAACAATCCTGAATACCATCCACATGTGAAATTAGAAAGTTCCTGTCGGTTTCGAAAGTGAAACTTTGGCCATTTTGGGCCTACTTTTTGGGCTTTTCGAGCGGCTACCACTTTCAAACACCTCACAGGTGGCCGGAAATGCCACGCTTATACAAAATTAGTAAAAAAAAAAAGTGTTACCGAACGGACTTTGATTATTTGAAGTAATCAGGAACAATGTCAGGTGAAGCGCGGGTATCAGTTATGTTATTTTTGTGCATTCAGTAAGCTTTGAAGAATATACATTTTGGTGTAATTCCTGGTGATCCGGGGTTTGGGAGGTGTTTGAGGGGTGAGCTTGTCAACAGTTGGATTCTGACCATGGTGGAGGGGGACTTTTGTCCGGAGGGCTTTTGCAGGAGCCTGCAGGGGGCTTTTGTCCGTCTACTGATTATTGGATCAATTCTTGTCTTTAAATACTATGGAAATCCACAAGGACTTGATATCCGAATGACCAATTGCACCATTTCGGATTGTCTGAGGTCAGTTTAAGGTCATGAAACATTCTGGTTATCAGGTTATATAAACATTTGTTGCTGAATACAGGTCAAGCTTGTGGGCTGTTATGAAAGAAAACATGTAATTTTCAGATTGACGCTGTTTGTGACCTTCAAATGGATATTTGTTATATAGTTACCACATCCATCAAGTAAGTTCTCTTTGTTGGTATACGGGGCGAAAAAAGCGACAAAATGAGATGAATTACAAACAGCGATTACTACTATCAAAACTACTGAAAGGGGACTATGCACACAACTTAATAACACATTTTTTCTTACGGGACCTATTTTGTGGCAAACGTGTCGATTCACGTAACATTTGCAGAAGTTACATAATGCTATTGTTCAATGCACACAGGAAACGACTTGAAAGGAAACTTCTAAAGAAGACAATGTAAGGTGAATGCGCGTTCAACAGAACTATTTGACCACTGGGATTTTTTTTTTATTGTCAGAAAACGCTGAATACATGACCAATTACTTGGTATGTTCGTTGTATAATTATTTGAATGGGGGGGGGGGGGGGTGGAGGGGGTGGTGTACGTGCTGGATGTTTGTTATTTTGTGGGGGTTGAGTTGGGGTGCACCGGAAAAATGGGCGTGGCATGAGCGCTAATGAACATCAGTTAAGACTTTGATAGCATGTATATAGTGGTATGTAATGGTAAGCTGATTGGTAGTTATTATTATAAAGAGACCCAAGTATGATACAGACTACTTCAGGGACCGAATGATGATATAATGACCTGTTATCACTTTCCACGAGTTTTAATTTGGCGTCAAAGAAATTTCACCAGCGTCAAAATTCAGGTTTCACCAGCGTCAAAATCAGGTGTGGTCGCCAAAATTGGCTCAACCGCCTCGGATAAAACACTAACAATGAAAAGCAGCAAAGAGTACATGTATTTGCATCTTCCCTTCATCATCCACTGTCAAAAGATGACACAAATTTTCTTCCTTTAGAAATCCGTTGTAATAATATTTGCGCTCATTGTTGGCGCACGCACATACATTTCTAAGCGCATATTCTTCGCATGTGTATTTTTGCTACCGTTGTACCGATCTGAAACAGAACATATACGACATCTACGGTGGCTCCAATATGACATAATAATTTTTTTTATTTACGATAATAAAAATTTTCTGAGGGACTTTACCGAGAAGGTTCGAAATAATCTAATTGGCGGGGGAAACGTCAAAAATATTTCCCCCGTGAGGGAAATGTTTCCCTCGCGAGGAAAACGTTTACCCCGCAAGAAAAACGTTTACCCCTTGACACTGATAGATTCCCCGTTTAACTCGCGGGATGAATGTTTTCCTCACGGGGGAAATAGTTTTCCTCGCGAGGGAAACATTTCCCCTGCAGGGAAAAAAGTTTAACTCGCAGGGGAAATGTTTTCCTCGCGAGGGAAACATTTCCCCTGCAGGGAAAATAGTTTACCTCGCGGGGGAAATGTTTTCCTCGCGAGGGAAACATTTCCCCTGCAGGGAAAATAGTTTACCTCGCGGGAGAAATGTTTTCCCCGTCAATTAGATTATTCAATATTTTGTTCCCAGGGCCCTATTTCTATTCTAGAAAAAAATATTTATTATGTCATATTGGAGCCACCGTAGACATCTCAATTCAAAGGCTTGAACGCGAATTGTCCCACTATTTATCTTGCGACAGGCCATTCGTGTATATTTCTGCCAATGCTATGATTCTTGTGTCCCCTCATACGTGCAGCCGCATCTTCTCGTGAAAACTTCAAGCCCCATTGAGCTCCCTGAACCGAAAACGTTTTCATGAATAGGCAAGAGAAAGAAATAATAACAAAATAGTGCAAGTTGCTTATGTTTGTTCAGTGGGGTATATTCTTTTCGAGAGAGTGGTACGGTAAGACGTGGGATTTTATTTCGTGGCTATAAATGTTCCAAATACGGCAGACAAGCTTGAAATTTTATATAATAACACATATATGACATAGAGTATGATATATTATATCATATTTTACAGTGATATAATGGAACTTATTTATTTATTTAATAAGCTAATAGAACGGACCTCACGAAAACAATCTCTTATAAAAGCATTTGACCTTCAGAAAACCCCCCACATAAATGACCACGGTGCCAGCCAAAAGTTTACAGGTGTAGCTTGGTTTAACAAACCTATTGATTTTTATTAATTTGGGTCACAGCCAATAGTACGGTCAAAAAATAGAGTCACTGCTTCTTCTTTCACGCTTCGTGTAATATGGGCAGATTTTACACCACATACAACTAAAACTGACGCATAAGTTCATCGAAACTTCTGCATGTCAGACCTCAATTTAAGAGGCTTTGGGTTCAGGCAGCGTGCATTCACAGTGGAAGACCCCCATTAGTGTATCGGAGTTATTTTTCATATGCTAAATTTCTGCTTGGGCCAAATCGACCATCCCCCCCCCCCACCCCCTTTCACCATTCGCTCGAGCCTACGTTCTAAATAGCTTTTAGATTCAAATGTATTCCCCATGTTGGCACATGTATGTACCGCCATGCATATACATATATGGGGAGCGCGCATACATGATTGTAAATTGGCGGTCATTCAACCGCTAAGTCTCGCTTCGGTGCTCCAACTTACTTCGCCAAATGTCTGGCATTCACTCGGGCCGAAAACTTTCAGAGCTTACCTGTGTCAGCCAGTTGAATGTCATTGTCAGAAAAAATAGGGTCGACCAAGGGACACAAGCAAAAAAGGGTGGAACATAGTGGACCAGACATTACCGGGATAAATTCTGGTCACTTTTCCGGACATTTTTCGTTTTTTTGTACAGGTAAGTAACTTCATTTTATACCTGTGTTTTGTCAATGTGGAAATGTCAACTTCATATTCCGTGCCAAGATGTTTGTTTTTGCTTTCTTTATATAAGTAACGGTGTATGCATGTCACGGAGTATGTATACTCTGCACTACTCGTATGTTCGACATACGGTACTTACAGTATACGAAAAAGCTGTTTATACCTTCAGGTTTTATGAAATTTTATGAGCACACAATATTAACAAAAATGTTAAAAAGATAAATCAAGGCAGACTTCCGTTAGTTAAATCGGTTAATGGTAAATCAGGTGAGGACGATATTGCCAAAGAGTGGCACGACCATTATAAGTCACTTCTAAACTGTGTAAAACAAACACAACATGAACGTGATATATTTGTCAATATGCCTGCTGATTCGAATTGTTTAAAAGATATGTTTGTGTCCTCCATGGAGATTTCTGACATCATTTGTAAGCTTAAGAAGGGTAAGGCCTCTGGTAGTGATGGTCTCAGCAGCGAAGCCATTATATACTGCTCTCAGAGACTTCATATACTGTTGTCCCTAAGCTACAGTTCGATGCTTGTGCATGGTCACTTGCCCCACTCCATGCTGGATACAGTTATTGTTCCTCTTGTGAAGAACAAAAATGGGAATCTATCAGATAAAAATAATTATAGACCAATTGCCCTGGCTTCCATTTTGTCAAAGGTGTTTGAAAAGGTGCTTTTAAACAGATGTGAACGGTATTTAGGTACTACGGACTACCAATTCGGGTTTAAAGCTGACCACTCCACTGATATGTGTGTCTATCTTTTAAAGGAATGTATTGAATACTATAAGCAACATGATACCACTGTTTTTGTGACATTTCTGGATGCCTCAAAGGGCTTTGATCGAGTTAACCACGTCAAGTTGTTCTACAAACTGCTTAACAGAGGGGTTCCAGTATACTTGATTCGTGTCCTAGCATACTGGTATAAACATCAAAACATGTCTGTAAAATGGGGTAATGTCATGTCATCTTCATTCCATGTATCCAATGGTGTCAAACAGGGTGGTGTTCTTTCCCCACTGCTGTATAATGTCTATGTTGATGAACTTAGTAAAATTTTGTCAAATAGTAACATCGGTTGCAAACTTGCGGCCAGGAGTTTGAATCATATAGCATATGCAGATGATTTGTGTATTCTGAGCACCACTTCAAGTGGGATGCAATACTTATTGAATGAGTGTGAGAAATATGCTCATGAACATGACATCATTTATAATAGTGACAAGTGCACCACAATGTTATTCAAACCTAAAGTTTTGAAATTAATGTGTGATCCGTCCATTACTTTATGTGGGAGTAAGTTGGAGTTTACCGACATTTGTAAATATCTTGGTATTAAAATCGAATCTAACTCCTGTAAGGCAGATATGAGAAGACAACTTTGTAAGTTTTATGCCAATGCAAATATGTTGCTCAGGAAGTTCAGTTTCTGTTCAGATATTGTTAAAACACATTTATTCAGAGCATATTGTACGAATCTTTACTGCTCTCAATTTTGGTATAATTCCTCAGTGACATTTATGAGGAAAATATCTGTCAGTTACAACAACAGTTTAAGACGTCTCTTAAAATTAGATCGGCATTGTAGTGCTAGTCAAATGTTTGTTGATTTGGGAATCCCTTCTTTTGGTGAACTGAATAGAAAGCACATAGTTAATTTTATTTGTAGGCTTCAGAAATCTGAAAATTCTGTCATTGCAAGGGTTGTCACATCATCTGTGGTGCTCACATCACCAATGTGGAGTTCTTGGTGCAAAGTTCTGTTTTAATATTGTTGTTGTTTTACATTGTATTATATGTCTACTTTGTTTTACATTTTTACATGCATGTTGTAAACCATATGGACCTGGAGTCTGAAATAAACATTATTATTATTATTATTATTATTATTATTATTACACTCCGTGACTTGGACAATACTCGAGTCCGTGCATAAATTTTGAAGCTACACCGTTCTATTCGGTATCATGTACGACGGTGCATGATTATATAACTCAATGTCCGTATGCATTGCATGTCAATACTACATATGTACATATTCATATTTACAATTACAGCTGTATACAAAACTTCTTTCTGGTATAAATTTTACACTTGGCACATCATATCTCCCCCCCGGTTGCATACAATATATCCAGCGAAAGACCGTGGCAACACCTTGTAATAGTCTACACCAGGCACAATATATTATACAATACTTTATATGTATTCAAGAACCTTGTGAAAAGCAAACATTACATTGACAACATTACAATACACTGTATTTTGTCTATACGACCCGAAGGACATTTTTTTTCATATTTCCAGTTATACATTATTATTGTTATAAAATAGCCATTTACTGTTTTATGCAACATGTTATATGCTTGCGAAGGTAATTGTCCAAAAAAAACCCCAAATATTCACCTAAAAAATCAGATGTTAAAATATTTTACCAGTTCGTCATGGAATAGTGACGCATACATTTATAATGCATTGAAGTCGCCTCAATCACATAATATATTGAGTGGGCAGAGGTAGGTTCCGTCTCTCAGATGGAGATGATTAAGATGAAAGCTTATGACTGCACACAAATACACGTTCTTTTGGTACAAAAAAATGAATTATTGGTCCGCAAGTAAATAATATGTAAGCTACAAAGTCGAAAATGGAAATTGAAAATGATGACGTTCAACTATACAATTACTTAGATTTTGTAAATGCAAAACGCTTCGTGTAAATAACTAATAAATATCATATATTGTATCTAGACTCGAAAGAAGAATGCCTGCTACTACATGGGTTATGATATTAAAACACCCCGTCAAGCATGCCAGCCCCGCCCATTGGCCCGTTAAGTCATCCCGCCCCCACCCCCTCATCTAAACAACCCCCGCACGAATGAGCTTCATCACCATGACACAGGGCAAGCGAGATGATGTGCCAATGTACGTAGGCTCAGTCATTGGCAGTACCGGGTAAAAACTTCAACAAACGTCACATACTTAGTGTAGTGAAAAAAGCAACAGAAAAAAACAACAAGTTCTGCCGAGTCATGAACATGCTCTGATAAATTGCTTTCGACGCTCGGCAAAAGTTTTACACCGTGAATTTGATCGAATCTCACTTCCTTATTCCATCTCGGCGCAATATTGTTTTTCTTGTGTTGAAATCATCAAGGATAGCTACAGTGACATCAAATTATACTGGGGTTTGTCAATTGCCTACATGTAGATAATCAAAAGAGTGGAAATAATTGTGAACATATTTGCACCAAGATCGCCAATCACAAATTTCAAACGAACATGGAGAGAACGATTTCCTAAATTATTTCATTTGCAACAAGAATGACTTTCTGTGTATCAGAGCCTGTCACTAACGTTCTTTCGACGTTCCGGACAGCAACCCCACCATAACACAGGTAATTTATTGCCCTTGTGGCAGATACACGTATATGTATATATATGTGCTAGGTCTATAAAGTCTTCAAAGCCATAAATGATCGTGCGAAATTCATATTGAAAACGATGTGTCATGCCGGCACATGTTTTTGGTGTTTAGATGAATTTTTCCGCGAAAAATTCCCCTTCGGATTTTCGCATGTGTCACAGTGTATAAATAAACACAATACTCAAACTAGTAGGTCTTGGGTCACTCATAATTGCCTTGCGGGCAATGGGTCTCGAATTTGTTATTTTCTTCATCCCTCCCCCCTAGTGAAAAACCGAATCCATCGTTTATATTGACACCATCGGATGCATTCTTCTAAAGCCGAGCGATTTCTCGGCTCGATGTAGCACAAACAGGCTCTAAAACACCATACAATCTAAATACAAGTGGCCAGAAAGCGGGCAACAGTTGGTTTCAAGGTCCTTAACAGTAGCAGCAGAACAAACTACATACATGTATGTTATTCAATTTACGTGTTTTATTCCATATCACCATTCAGTATAAATCGTATAGTTGCATTTTCTTCTTTCGCCGTTATTTTTATAATCTTCTATACATACGATATAATCTACACAGTCCAGTAATATCATTTCTGCACTAATATCGCGAGAGCTGATTCATTCAGTCGTAATTGAACATTTAGTACCCGATATATTTTGCCTAATGAAATTATTCAATATTACTTGTATACGATAATCTAAATGAACTCTGTATGATGTTTATCCACTGCCAACACGGGGTCAAGCAAAGTGTTTAACATCTCTCACTTTATTCTATGAATTCCCCTAAGAAAAACAGTCGTATTCAAAAGTAACGGTATACTTTCCTTGGCCAGGCAATGTTTGCCTAGAAGTCGCCGACCCAAATTACGATATACACCTATATCAAATGCTATATCATGGCCCTGTATAGGTGGTACCGGTGCGTGTTAGGTTATGGCTTTTTCATGCACAGGGCATATCACCATATTGCACTATTAAAAGAGACCAGTTTTCAATGCTCACTTTGAAATGAAAAGCGGGTTTCTGAACACGAGTGGCAAAAACAAAATCATGGCGTTTTGCGTTTCGTGAATGTTAAAATCCCGTTTGAGGTGTACAGGCTACAGTGCGTAAACGTACATACTTAAATTCATGAATGAAGGGTTGCTTTGAGGGTATCAATAACGACTAGAAGCTCATACAAAAAATGAGGATTCTTTCGATAATTACCAGCAACACATAGGTGTTGATGATAATAATGATAAATAAATCGATACTAAACATGTACTTTCATACACAAAGCCTCACTTCTTTCACCAAAGCGTCGTAATATATATATAAAACACGAACAAAATCTCGAAAAAGAACGCCATCTGAAGACCTGATTCGTTTCCTTTTAGATGTCTAAGTGACCAGCAAACATGGCTGAAGACAAACTGGACATTATCGACGATAAAGTCGACCGACTGTCGGCACAGCTCAATGCATACGTCATGCATACCAAAGCCGGAGCCAAGCTTGTAAGTACCTAACTACCATTACCAATAGTTATCAACGTATCAGTTGGAAGCCACGATTTTCTCGTTTATGTTAGCGGTGAAATTTTCGTAAAGTAGAACACATAATTGATCTCTTGTGAAGAACCTTATGTTTGGAAATGCATACATGTACATATGGGAATGCGTATTTTTTGGACTATAACTAGTAAAGGTCTACACCGTTATGTACTGAAAAGTGATTCATTGAATAAATCTACTTTAGAAGACACAATGTATATTCATGAAACATGTTGTACCATCAGTTTGGGCTGTCTTGGCCATAGTGCCCCAGTTTTCAGTCATGCACACTGCACGCCATTCGTATTTCAGACATTTTCATTACGACGTATGTGGTAGCGATATTTTAGTGTTCTCAGATTCCATAGTATTTATTATACATGTAAGTGCATTTCATCAAGATCACAAAAACACTAATGCGCATCACTATCCACTAGTTAGACTTTATCACCATAGAGAAAAAGTTCCTCACTCTATTAACCCTTTATTTACCACCTAACAGCGCAAGATCCAACTGGCCCATGACGATGACGAGGAGGATGATTTCACGACGGATTTCACCAAGGACGAGAACGCTGACCGCGGGAACTGGAGCGGGCGGCTGGACTTCCTTCTCGCCTGTCTCGGCTACGCTGTCGGTCTCGGCAACGTCTGGCGATTTCCATACTTGTGCTACAAGAACGGCGGCGGTCAGTTGTTTTTCGAGGAGAACGTTGTTGTCATTTTGTTTTTGTTATTTGAAGTTATTATATCCTCTGAGAAATGTTGCCCTGTATCTTCTGGAATATTCATGTTTTTGAGAAAAAAAAAAACAAACAAAACATTGTGGATCCAGTGGATTGAGTTGACTCTCAAAAATGTATCACTCGATAAATGTGAACTGCTTAAAGAGTCGTTCACATAAAATGATGAAGGTATAATGCAAAATTTTGCATATTATCATTTCTCTAGGTGTATTCTTCATCCCGTACGTCATTATGTTGGTGTTTGTGGGTATTCCCATCATGTTCCTGGAGCTGTCACTGGGTCAATTCACCAGCAACGGACCTCTCACTTGTTGGGAAATGGCTCCCTTCTTCAAAGGTTTGACCTGTCTTCTTTTCACATAATTATAATTTGAACTATATGAATACATGTATATTACTTTCATGTTCATTCTTTTCAATAGTACACACCGTCACGTATCGGCAATTTCTTTCGTTATATCGAATTTCTACTGTATCACAATCTGAGTCCATGACTTCACAAACCATGCAATTTGAGAATGAAATTATAATGAACAATGATACGATTTTTCTCAAAGGCATCGGAGTTGCTATGGTGATCGTGTCCGCCTTGGTGGGTATCTACTATAACATGATCATTGCCTGGGCTTTGTACTACCTGTTCGCATCATTTACCAAGGAGCTGCCGTGGACCCACTGCCAGCCAGAGTGGTCTACTCCTTGTAAGCTAATCGATCTTCCATTATTGTTTAATATAACAACGCACAATTATAATATTTCAGTTGTTCAATGAGGTATGGGTTGCCCAAATGCAGTGCATCCTCCATTAATTATCATCATTATATATGCCGAGAAACATTAGTGACAGCATGTCGGGCATGATTTACCGGCAGATACTATTAAATGTATATGTTTTTCCATTGTTGGTAATCGGAAGCTAATTGCATTCTGTCGGGTTCGCAGAATTCTTATATCCAACGAGTATTCGCAAAGTACACTACATCTAAATTTCCCAAATCAAAACAATCAAAGTACTCGTTCATTGATTTACCTCTAGTAACACACACAACTTTTTGTTCAGGGTGCGAGGATAATATTGTGCAACTGGCCGGTCAGTGCGGCTTAGGCGTGAACGGTGACGCGCTGGCGATGCGGAACATCACCCAAGAGCCCACCAACTTCAACAACAGCAAGGGTGTGTGCTGGAACGTGACAAGTGACGGGGTGAACACGCTCTTCGGCATTTACAATGAGACTGAGGCCAGGGAAAACGAAATCAAACCAATTCTCCCCACACAAGAATACCTCAAGTAAGTGTGTTCCTAGAAATATGGGACAGTCAACTTTTTTTATTTGGGATTTAACTTAAAATGACTCGAAGAACTATTTACTCACTGTTGAAATTGGGAAAATTGAATTAAATATTCAAAGCCCGTACTTGAATATTGAAACCAAGAGTTGAATAATAAAACTGTAAAAATAAACAAATATTAAAACCAGTATGGAGTTAAATACTAAAACCGGGAATAAAGTATCACAACTTCGAAATAACTATAAGGTCATGGAATTAACATTTTACATGGACAAAAATACCGTAATATTAATTCAAAGAAAGTATATGATAACATGGTTAATTAAATAAATGACTGTGGGGAAAAAAACAGATCCCACTGGTATTGACAAAATACTCGTATCAGCCAATAATAAATTTGGAAAGATGTCGAGTCCGGCATAACAATAATAATATTTTAATTTTTCTGCAGCAACTATGTGCTGGGTAAAGATCTACCGGGTATCAGCATGGACAACTTTGGCCGCATGCGCTGGGACTTGACTCTGTGCTTCATCTTGGCCTGGATCATCGTGGCTGGGAGTTTGATCAAAGGAGTGAAATCCTCCGGAAAGGTACCAACGTCATTGTCCCATTTGATGAATCACTTGTTGAAGAGCCTTTAAGTTGTATGATATGTCTTCACAATTGTATATATTCTAAATATGAAATACTCTGAAAATGTAATATCTAAGTCGCTAAATGGTCAAACCGCTGAAACATTGAATGCTTGTCAAATGATCAACCGAAATGAACATTTGGTTATTTACTTTTATGAATATGATTGTTTGTTTATAGGTTGTGTACTTCACCGCCCTGTTCCCGTACGTTGTGCTGGTGATCCTGTTCGTCCGTGGTATGACTCTCAATGGCATGGAAGAGGGCATAGACTTCTACCTGCTCAGTCCAAACATCACCAAACTCTCCAGTTCAGGGGTATGCTTCCTTTCTACACAATCAAATGAAAAAAATCAGTTTGTATATCCAGCAAATCAGCTCTTTATATTTATTGCCATACTTCTGCCTCTATAATAAACACTTTGTGTAATCTTACCATAACATTCAATGAGCTTATTTTGGAGGTAGGCATCTAATAAATACTCACTTTAAACAGGTTAAAACTTCCTTTTTTTGTGCGACACTAAACTTATATATTCACACGTATTAAATGTCACGATGTAAGCTTGCGTGGAAGTACCTGTGTTTAAAATAAACTTCAGCGGTCGTTTGATTATTGCTATAGTTTCTCGATATTACCGATGCTATTACAAGGTGTGGAAGGACGCTGCTGTTCAGATTTTCTTCTCCTTGTCCGACTCGTGGGGAGGTCTGATCGCGCTCGCCAGCTACAACAGATTCCACAATGACTCTCTCAGGTTCGATAACTCTTTGATGATTTTCACCACTATGTGATATTCAGCTTTAAGTTTAATGAGGTATGATATTCGTGACGCCAGCTTTAAGTTATCATTGTTACCGGTGTGTGATTTATGTGGCGAACTGCAGATGACTGTGAGGTATTTAAAAACACAAAATGACTTATTTATGAATGTCTTTCTGCAAGAAATTGTTCAAATGACATTCGCATGGAAATATCTATATTTTACAGGGATTCCTTGATAGTATCGTTAGGAAACTGCCTGACGTCATTTTTCGCCGGGTTTGTCATCTTTTCCTTCCTGGGCTTCCTGGCCAAATCGCTCAATGTTTCTGTGGACGAGGTGGCGGAGAGTGGTAAGATTCAACCCTCTCCCCTCGAAGAAAAAAAAAAAATAAAATAAATAAATATAATTTCAAAATCGAAATATGATCGAAACATGTATATATTCATTACTTGTTACTTGAAAACGATGCATATACAGTTGAGATCCACATTGTCCCCCCGTCTATCCGTGTATAGGTGTGGGCCTGGCGTTTATCGTCTACCCGGCGGCCGTCATACGTATGCCCGTGTCCACTCTCTGGGCCATACTGTTCTTCATCATGTTGATCACACTTGGTCTGGACTCAGAGGTATGTTCGTCAGCCGTGGTTGTTTGATACAGCTGCTGCAGCATACAGTTTGATTTAATTCTACTCATCAAAATTATTATATGTATGGTTAATATTCAATATACATAGCATTTATCTATATGATTTCTTGTTATGTGTTGGTGATTTAGATTTGCAAATATCATTCAAATACACACCATTAAAATAGTTCATTCCAAAACATTTCCTTTCCTTGCTATTTCAGACTTCACTTTCATGCAGCTAGCATAAGTCTCAAGAATATTAGAGAAAGACGAGATGAAATGAAAATGCATACTAAAATATATAATAATGAAATTCGCGTATTTCACTCCGCAGTTTGCCCTGATCGAGACGGTGACGACGGCTATCATGGATCAGTTCCCACGCACGCGAAAGCACAAGTGGGCGGTCATCATATTAACGTGTATCATCTGCTTCCTGCTCGGCTTGACGCTCTGTACAGACGTGAGTTACATCTACATATGTACCTAGTTCCAGTGGCGTACCTGATATTTTTTTCCGAGGGGAGGGGGAAGGGAGGGCAAAACTTTCGAAATTTCCGAATATGGATAATATTGTGATAGGTAATGTGATACATCATTGTGTGATGTAGCTTATATTATGTGCTCTCAGTTATTTCTACACAATTATGTAGAAGGTACAATAGCGAACATAAGTTTCTATCACTCATCAATTCCCTGAAAAGCAAAGAAGCAGCCTATACGGCGTGGGGCCCCAGAAGCCAGAGCTCTGTTCATGTTCTGTGATTGATTCTGAGCGGTCTTCTGGCTCTGAATGGGTAATTTTCATTCCCCACAAGCATGCAATTATCTTGTCTTGTTGGTATTTAAGGTTGTTCGAAACACCCGGAAAGGTGTTTTTATTGAGTAAAAAGTTATATTTCTTGATAGCTAGATATGTGATGGTTACAAAAAGCAGAAAAAAATAGTAGGTCACCGTATGATATTTTTTGCTATGATGCATTTTGTTGACCTCCTATCAGTCTTGAAAGTACCTCAGCAATAGCCACAATCCATTACATCATGACATGCAATCTAACTGCATATTTTTGCCTAAAACTATATATTTATAGGATTTTTCAGTACAGAACTGTTGTATATGCTGTTGTATAACTGATGAAACAAAATTCGCTAGCACTGAGTTTGATATGTTTCGTGGCAAGAGTAAGAACATGTGTATATATTTCAGCACTGAAATTTTACAGAAAAAGAGTAACTTCTGATAATCCATACAACGTTGAGTATCACTGCTCTGTCAGTAATACAGTATTTTTTTCTAATTTTTTTACACATATTTCTTCAATGATATTTTGGGTTTGTAAAAATAATGTAAAAAATATACCTATCCAGGTTACTTTTCGCGATATAAGCGTTAAAACATGAAAAGTGTCATTTTATGGAAACAAAAAATCAATAATTTCATGAATTTGGAGTGCATACTATGTCAAATTATTCAAGTTTTTGTGAGTATGAATTGAAAAAAAAAATCATATATTTCATATATTGTATGTTCTGACTTGACTCAGAAATGTATAAAAGGCTGGCATGGTAGATGTGATCATTAGCATGAACGGTATGGCTGCTAGAATGAACCACTAGATGTTGACTGGTCAATTGGCTCAGATGAGATTCTCTCCGGTCGCCAACTCAGTAGGCCTAATAGTTGAAATATCCCCATCAAATTTGACAAGTCAGTAGAACCTTAGGAATAAATTTCACCCAATTAGCTTGAGCAAGATGACCGCCACATTTGGCACAGGATTTTGCGATAACTTGTAGGCCTATACATACGGACAACGTGAGGATATAGCTTATTATATATAAGTGGCTGATAACGGATTTGACTGAGAGGGTAGCGCTGATCTGTGCGGTGAATTTTGGAGATTATTTCGTCTATAGGTCTATTTCATGCATCTCGATGAATTTTGGCAGAAAATCGCCTGACATAGTGTAAATTTCTGGGCAGATAAGCTGCGGAAACAAAAAAGTTAGCCCCATTCGGCTTACATAGCGGAACGGGTATGGTAGACGAAACGTGTCAAAAATGACAACTGTAACGAAAACGGAGCCCCGCGAAATCGAGCCTGGTGGGCTGTAAATGTTGCGGCCCAATGAAGCTGAGCTCTTCTTATGATGTATTCCTCTTAAAGAGTGAACATTTGCTATATTCAGGCTATATAATGGACAGGCTATAGAGGAATTGATGTATGTCAATGGAATGTTGCTTAGTGGAACTGGAAATGCATATGCGTGTTTGGACAAACTTAGGGGCGCATAGGACAAACTATTATAAAAGAGTGTGTGACGACCTCTGGATATTTTGTGGTGAACTTTGAAGTTCTATGAGATTGGAATTGTGAAGAAAACACTCCACAGGGGCACAAAATGCAGGATTCGGCGGATGGGAGGATGTGGTAAGAAACGGAAGAAACCCTCACACTTGTTTTATTGGTCTTACACAGATATCATATACAAAGTAATGAGCGCCACTTGCGCCAGCAACTCCCCCCCCCCCACCCCTCAAATTTGACTCAAGTCAAGTAGCAACAAATTCCATGTGTTATGCCATACTAGTACATTCATGCTTATTAGCCCTACGAGATCTGCAATACCATGAATAGTTTTTCAAAATATTATTATCACTAAGCTTGAGTTGTATTGAAAATTATGCCATGATCCACAGAAGTGTTGTCAATTTATTTAACAGTGTTTTGAATAATTTTACGATCTGTTTGATTATGTTAATCAAAAGATTTGGAAATTGTTAGGTCTACTAGTTTTGTTGTGCAAACGTTTACTCATATACATATTAAAACTATGTAACGAATGGATGTTCTAGTAGTATTATCTTCTTAACCGAGGCTGGCCCACTGAAAGATACTAGACATATGCTGTGATGCTTCCAGTACTTTGTGTGTTCAAGTCGAGACTCCGCCGTACTGATTACAGACCGCCGGATTTTCCAGTACTCCCATTGCACGGCAACATTCATACCCCGCCGATCCCTATTTCACCCCGCCGTTACATTCGCTGTTTATGACACGTTTGGTCAACCATAGACGGGCCACATTGATGACGCGTTCGGTGTATCGAACAACCTTAAGTATATGTTTCTCGACTATACACCATGTCACTGTACACACCGGTACTAGTATTTCATTTCATATAACATAATTAAAGGATAATGACACTCAATTGTCACCACACACGTGTGCTAGATCAACACATTCCAATCGACGCTGAGAGATTCATTCCAATATCTGTGAAATATAGTTCAGACATTAATTGTGATTAGATACCCCTATGATAAACACATATCATAGAGGTAAGTATGTAACGAATGTTACATACTTACGAATGTTACATACTTAGAAAATGTCTAAATTATATTCTAAAACAAATTTTGCATATATGACAGTGGATAATTATTAATTTCATTAATTTTTCATCCCATGAAAATCTTAACTTTGATGGTGCGAATTTTTTAGTCAATTAATTTTAACTGATTATGAATAATCATTCATTTTTATAGGGAGGAGCCTATATGTTACAACTGATGGACCATTACTCGGGTGGTTGGAATGTACTGCTGATCGCGTTCTGCGAATGTATCTGCATTGCTTATGTCTACGGTATGTACCGGTACATGTAGGGAAACTTGCTTGAATATCGAACAAAAAGGAGTGAATCTGTGACTTTTTGGATTCGAAATTCTTTGAAAAGCCACTGTAATTGTGACATGCAATATTGAGATGCCGCACCACAGAATTGTTGTAGGCTATATAACTCCACAATTCTGATCAATCTATCTTTCACATACATCTGGCGTCTCCGTCTCCATAACACAATATTGATAAGCCAACGACCTTTACTATCCCTTCCTGGGCAGGTTTCTGCCGCTTCAAGGAGGACATCCGTGTGATGATCGGGAACACGCCGTGCTGCTGTTGGCCCTGGAACTGTTGCTTCTACTGGTGGGCTGCCATGTGGTACTTCTTCACACCAATCGGCGTTGTGGTAAGTTGATACAAGCACACCCCTCTCTGTCATGTCACAAACAAAGGTTGAGACTTTATATTGGTTCAGTTCATTGAGAAACTGCCTGTCCATTCAGTTTTGCTGGACGGACACTGTTAGTTTAGTTTGAAACTGCCTTTCACAGCAATAGTGTGAAAATTCGTGCAGGAATTGTGTGTCGTCATATGCAGGCCCAAAACTGCTCAATTAATTAACACGGTATTTAGATAACATCAAATTGTACATGAACCGTCGCCAAACTGTTGCTCCTCTCCATCACAGTTCATCCTGATCTACTCGTGGGTTGACTACAATGAGGTGACCTATGACGACTATGTGTACCCGGAGTGGGCCGCGGCACTCGGCTGGCTCATGACTATCGCGGTCGTGGCTGGGATCGTCGTGACGGGGATTGCCATGATCATCGCACAGCTCTGCAAGGGCGTACGTATTTCAAAATATTAGGCTGTTTTGAACAACTACCGAGAGGGAGTATTCCCTACTGATCAAGGATCACCTTGTCATGATTTCTCGAGGTTGGGGTCGATAAATCGTATCGAGGGGTGCCTATATTAACTGAGAGTGTATTTTTGTTCACAACTTGCACATTCAATTGCATTTATCTCAATAATTTTTCACCAAAAGTTCAAATTTTCAATACCTTTGACACCCCCCCCCCCCTTCTCAGGAGCCTGTGGGAGACCTGTTCAAACCCACCCGTTACTGGGGCCCGGCCCTGAAGAAGCACCGGCGCCTGATGTTGCGTTACCTGGAGCCACACCAGGTTGACCTTGACCCGTGGGGTGACAGTGATAACAACAACCCTGTCGAGCTCGGCAGCAAGGTACCTAGGCAGACTTGATTGATTAGCTGCTTGACGCTCATATTTAGGGTTCGAAAGTTTGCTAAATTTTATTGCGAGTTTTTGAGGGAGATCGTGATATTATTTGAAGAGATTCCATTTATGGGTTCTTCCATTTATAATTTAATGATATTTTCCGCGAAGGAGCTACCTTAAGTCAATGGAATCACTTATAAATAACGTCCATTCTCATGATTTTTGTTGCAGATGGAGGCAGACATGGGCCAACCGAACATGGGTTATGCTCCAGACATGGGATATGGAGGCGAAGTCGGTTACAGTGCTCAGAAATTTTAAATTATAGGCGAAGTTACTGTGTGCTACTGTGCTTACTAAGCAAGTACTTTCTATGTACATTCCGAAACCCTCGGCTGTAAGTTTCGCACAATATGATTATTTTGTGAAAACCTAACCCATGAATTCTTTACACTAATAGACTCCCGGTTGAGCTATTTATATCTCTCAAATTATGCATATCGTAAAGAGACTCTTTTCCCCCAACGATTTATATAAATTTGGAAACTCAGGTATGAAGATCTGGGATTTACTTAAGAAGCATTACTTAATTTTAAGTTTTCCTTGTATATTATGCTTCCGCTATAATATTGTTACTTTTTTAATACGTCCCGCCTACAATGAACGTTTTAAGATGACATGCTGAACAGGAATTGTTTTCGTATAATGTGTAAATTACCGAAATGTCTGTCTTTCAAATGTTTCTGTTTACTTTATTGCTGTTGCATTTTGTCCATGTACCTCTAGTAAATCCAAGTTTTTGTGTATATAAACATGTATTTAGCTAGTGTTTATCAATATACGTATTATTATACAGGATTTATATATAAATGGAGAAACATAGTATTTGAATATGTATGTACAATCTGCGACATCCTCCACATTGACTTGAATCTTAAGTGATTGATAATGTTTTATTTCTTCTGTGTAACGTTCTCCGATGCTCATACATGTAATGTTTTATGCAACCCAAAATCCGTTGTACAACCATAAATCTGCACATGAAAAGAAATTGTGATCCTATGAAAAGACCTCCTCTTCTATTCGAGTTATGATAGACAGAAACTTCACTTCCAAATACGTGGTTTACAAATTATGATGATATTAACCCCTAACAGAGTTTATATTTTTGTACAGAGGAAATATGTAAACAAAATAAAGGAGAGTGGGAAATTTGATTGACTGTGTTAATTCCATACAACTACTGCCATTCCACACCGGCATAGAACTTTATGAAACAATCATTCCAAGATTCTAAAAGTATAGTCGAATATGCATGCGATGCCATTTCGCCACCATCTGGAATTTCATACATGTTTGAATATGTACTAATATTTATTGCCGTTGGGATATATAGTAATTTTAATCCAAAAATTAGGCTATCGTGCGCAGAACCTGTGTCTGCATAAGTTTCATAATCAAATGTATTTTACACTTAATTTCTTCAGCATAGTTTCATTACTAGTATTACCGACAGAAAATTATCTGAATACGCACGCCAAATACATCGACCATTATGATACACAATTTTCACTGTCCCCGGTGCAGACCCCTTTTAGAAATGGTTATATTTTACGGAATATGTACTATTTTTTTGTAAATTAGGTTCTGGGAAGCCCAGAACGGCCATCTAGTATTTTGTTTTTCAGATTTGTTCACTTATTTTTTTTTCAAAATCCTGACAAATATTGTCTAAATCCTAAGAAATATTTTCAAATTGGATTTTTGGACTTTTGACTTTTCGTTTTTTCGAATTTCCATGTTTTCAACTTTTTGTTTCGAATTTTCGGGTTTTTTTTTTACTTTTTGAATTTTCGACTTTTTGATTGTTGTAATCATGTCTATATTAGTACATGTACATTCAAGTATATTGGGATGTGCCCCTTCCATCACCCATACATAGTCTACATAAGAAAATGTAATAGTCTTCAAAGAATATTCTCTGTGTTATATATGCTCAGAACTGAAACACTACTGGGATCACAACCATGATAATGGGATCACAACCATGGAATCACAAACCAAAATAATGGGATAACAACCATAATAATGGGATCACATCCATAATTATGGGATCACAACCATAATAATCGTGATAATCGCATAATCATAATAATCGTGGTCCAAATACCATACACTGCTCCTTAATACTACTCGTCCACTGAAAACATACCATTTAATCCGTCTCGCACCTTTTTAATCCTTATTGAATATAGAGGAAGGCGCAGGGTATGATACTTGGGCCATAATCGTAATAATCGCATAATCGTAAGTAATTCTGCACAGAGCACCTATAATCCATTAGATTCCAGGACCTCAAATGAATATAGCTGTATTATATAGAATCTATTGTGAAGCAATATTTCTAGCTTCTATCAGAGCTTATAACATATCATAAACATTACAATAACAATAATACTTTGGACACTTAATTATCAGCATAGAGACATAAATGTATGTATTATCTTTGGTCGAGTTTTGAAGAGAGCATTTGTGTGTTAACGATTGTGAATGTAGATATGCATATAGACCTATACATTCACACAGCCACACTTCCTTGGGACAAGCCGTGAGTGTGAAGGTCGAAATTTCAAATATTCGATAATTCGAAAAAAACACGAAAAATCGAAATAACGAAAAGTCACAAATTCAAAAAAACGAAAAGTCGAAATAGTCACAAATTAGAAAAAAAAAAAAGTCGAAAATTAAAAACATAGAGCCGTAGGGCTCTGCGCTTACCGGACCTAAGACAGTTATATGTAAGCTGAAGGCAATTGTCCTGAAGCCATGAGAATAATTGCACATAATTCGTGCCTAAAACTTGCTCTACGTAAAGCGATCGTGTTAGGGCCTAATATACAATGATATGAAACTAGAACGGGACTGACTAGTACTGTCAAAGATATTTTTTGCTTTTGTATCGGTTTCAGTTTATCGAGGTCAAAGGTCAAATTCAAGCTCATGAGAATATTCGGCATATATAATTTCCTATATGTCCTCAATTGAATCCTAAGCTGTGAAGTCGATAATAAGCAAGATATTAGCGATTTTGTGTTCTGACCTTGAAAACGAGGTCAAAAGTCAAATTCAAGGTCATCGAAATATTCGACTTACATCATTTCCTATATGTTCACAATTGATTCCTCAGCTGTAAAGTAGATAATAAATGAGATATTAGCCATTTTGTGCTCTGACCTTGAAAATGAGGTCAAAGGTCAAGTTCAAGATCATCAGAATATTCGGCATATATCATTTCTCATATGTCCACAATGGATTCCTAAGCTGTAAAGTTTATAATAAGCGAGATATTACCCATTTTGTGCTCTGACCATGAGAATGAGGTGTAAGGTCAAGTTCAAGGTCATGAGGGAATTCAGCATATATCATTTCCTATGAGCCACAATTGATTCCTAAGCTGTAACGTCGATAATTAGCGAGATATTGGCCATTTTATGCTGTCACCTTGAAAATTAGGTCGAAGTTCAAGTTCAAGGTCACGAGAATAATCGGCATATATAATTTCCTGTGCACAATTGATTCCTAATGTCTTATCCCAATATTGGGTGAGATATTAGGAGAAATTTTTCCCCATTATAAAGCATAGGCTAATTTAACATGGGAAAGTCCCACCTGGGACCGTTCGAAAAAATTAAAATGGCTGCCACACGCAGACCAGCGATTTAAGGGCAACAAAAAACATACAGCACAGAGGTATATCAGGGGAATCTTTTGAAACAAAAAGCTCAAATCTGATCGAACAGTTTTTGAGAAAATGGCCGCCAAATTCCAAAATTGGCCATTTTTAGACAAAAGTCAAATTCAAGACTTTTGAAAAATTACAAAAATCACAAAATTGAAAGTATTTCTCAGGATTTTGAAAAAACCCCAACTGGACAAAAACCTAATTTATAAAATATTAGGTGGCTGTTCTTGGCTTCCGTAAAATATGTCAGGTGCTATACACCTAAATAGCGATATTGAGTATGTGCGTAATTCCTTGGCGTTAGTCCAATGTATATATAGTTTTTTTCCATACGCAAGAGGATTCCGCGTTATATGCAAATATTAATTGATATTTTTGATGTTTTCTAACTCTCATAAAATCACACTGTCTCACGAACACGGAAAACTCCCGTTATTTTTATACCCTTCCATAAATTCTAGTCTGTTCGTGAAGTTTTATCGCGTCTCCAAACTTTGAAGAGCCCCTTGCGAACTGAACGCTTTTTGTCATCTTCAAGTGTTTTTTCACCGTGGGGACTCACGATTACCGTAACGCACGGTAATGCGAGCGGAAAGTGATAAGAATTGTGAAGAACGTATCTGTACATGTTTGTAACACCTGTTGTCGGATATAGTCAAATAAAAAATAAGTTTTCAAAATCTGAATAACTAATCGTGTACGTCTAGAGTCGATTATAACATAAGTTAACATTAAACATCGAGAAATATATGTAAATTATGTTGTGAAACTAACCTTATACCACTCTATTAGATATTTAACTATTTGCTATACAATATCATCAAACACTGACCCCCATGTGCCCATTTAGTTTACTGAAAGTGCATGTCACTACGGTGTGGTAGACCATAGTGATTACAATAACGCACTAACTTTTGAAAACAGCTATTGCGCTGTAGTTAAGAATAATTCAGGTTCGAATACTTTGAAAGCTTCAAATTAATGTGCTACTAGGTAATGTGAATTGCGTTACGGTAATCGTAGATTCCGACAGTGACTATACACATGTGTTGAAACTTCTAATATCAGTTTCGCGTCTTGACAGGCATGCGGTGAAAACGGGATACACAAAGTATATAGGTCTATGCCAAAGATGGTCACGCTTTCTAGTATCAGCAGTGATTATAGGCGTACGTACACGTGTTGAAATTTCTCAATCAGCAACTGGAATGCATAAAGTACAAGTGTCTATGACAAAGATACTTCTGTCATAGTCAAGTTTGTATATATATTCAACGTTTGTTTCAGCAGCGTAAAAACAGAAAATAATCCAGTTTTTTGGAGCGAGTTTTTGTTTTGATCGTATATGTAAAACGAATATGGTGAAAATATAAATACCATATTGTTGTGCTATTGCATGGTGAAATCGAAGAGTATAAAAGCAATTGATTTTTACACTCTTGGGTGTAATAACACTGGTGTATTTGGTAACCACGTTTTTCTGCAACTTTCACTTCAGGATCTGATGATACAACAATGATATAAGACATTGAAGAAAACAAGAAGAAGAAGAAGGAGAAGAAGAAGAATAACACCATTTGGATAGTGGATACCTTAGGCATAAAAGCAAAAAATCCCACTCGACGATGAATCACGAAGAAATGACGACCGCGAATAGACTCGAATCATCCCTAGACTTATCATCCGCTCAGCCAATCACACACAGCGTTGAGGCTCCGCCTCCTCCTCATCAGCCAATCACAACCAGTCAAGGTGATGCTCCACCTCCCTACCAGCCAATCACAGGCACCCACGGTGCCGATCCGCCTCCATATAGTAGCCATTTCCCACAAGATGACCCAAGTTACGGATACGATCAAATTGCTCTGTCTGTATCATCAACATTCACAAGTTACAGACGAGCTGGCAGTGATTTACAAGCTGCTCCTGGTACCACACGGACTGTGAATGCCCAAACAGGCCAGCAACTGCAGACTCGGACACTTGCAAGAAATGAAGCTACGTTAACTTTGTGAAATTCTGCGTAGGGCTTGCAATATTTGCCACGATCCTGCCACCCTTCCTGGCAGGAGTTTTCGCTTTGCATTTAGCACGTGAGTGGACATGTTCGTGCACATTTTTCTACATGCCTAATTTTATCAATTGATGATACCCTACATAAACACTTTTTATATATCGAACTTGATTTATGTTTCGTGATTAACCCCTGTTGTGGAATACGATATTATCATAAGATTTAGCAAATCCAACCACCTGTATATAGTCCTAAAGTTATTTAATTTTTTCTTTCCTCGCAGTGTCTGTACGACATGCCACCACGACAGAACAAGCCAAGCTAAACATATATGCTTCCATTGGACTAAGCTTCTTTGGAATAACATTGACTTTTATTGCCGCCGCTGTTATCTGCTTTGAATTTAAAGTCGGTATATGAGATTGAAATCTGACATTTAAACATCAAAGAATTGTCGAATTTCAGTATCGATCAGCATTAACATATATGTCTATATTTTATCATATATATATTTCTTTTAGGTAACATTGGAAGATTCATTATTCTGATTTTTGAATGTGATTGAATATATATCGACATAATTTTTATGATCACACAAACATGGGACGGCAATGATCATATAAATGCTTTCCCTCAAATTTACACTGGTTGTTCAGCCCAGCTAACACCCCCTGGTCGCGGCACAGCGGTAAATCAATTCTTGACGTTATGCGCAAAATTCTTGACGTTATGCGCGAAATTCTTGACGAAATACTTTTGTGTAGCCACAAAAAGGACAATTGAGTACGTTTAATAATGAAATAAACCTGATATGGAACAATTAATATCGTGATAGTTATGCGCACAGTACACAGATACTATATATATCTTGATATGTAGTCCAACTGTGGATTCAAGCACCATTGTAAGTAATATACAATGGGCGTTCGATGGTTAACTCTAAATATTGTTCTCCAGCTCTTGAAAAGGCGCAAAAACCGGTCAATAAGTATATGTAATGACTATTTGATTCATCAGTAGTTTGTACAATGATGTTACATACGGAAAAAGTGGTTATTAATAGAGAAACCTACGCATCCCCAATTTTGCACGGCGTTAAATTATTGACGTTATGATTACACAAGTTAATCATTCTTGACGTTATATCACAGAGAAGTTGACGATATTGGTTTTTATTGATTTAAAGAAAAAACATGTTTATAAAAGAAAGAAAAATGTAATAATGGTATTAAATGTATTATTGATAAGTATTTAATATATGTTGACGTTTAACCTGTTATAAGGCGTCATGGTGCTACATAACAACCGTGTGCTCATTCCATGGCCTGGAAATCTATTATGTACGCAACAGAAATGTTTTTCCCAGCGTGAAGAAAGTCCTTTAGAGTATATGTGATTGACCGATGGTCGTTGACATCACCCTATATGTATTTCTTTTTGTTTACCGACTTCTCTGACGGCCTACATTGGTGTAGAATTCTCGACATTGCAATAAAAGCAGAGACATTCCGGTGATCTCATCCAATATACTGCTAATATTAATGTCTTAAAATTGGTGACAATTTAAGTGCTGTTTTAAATTAGTTTGCGGCTGGTATGCGACAATGGCTTTATGCATTCTCCTGCCAGTTATTTATTTCTGACCTCTCCAAGTATAATCAATTTGCGGTATATAACTACGCCAACAAAGTTACCACTAGAAATGTGTTGTATTGCAGCGATGGACAGTGATACATTGGTTTTGAGCATGAATTTAGTAGGATGTTTTTTTTTTAAAAACAGACTTGCCGACGGCTACGAAAGCTCAGGGCCAAAAACCAGTACTGGCGGTCAGGCAAAGATATGGCACATCTAAGTAGACTTTGGGGGAGATTTGATTGAGGGTGTTCACAATTTGCCGTGTCATTTACTTTGATGTGACGTTATGCGGGTCTTGTCCACCCGAAGGGATGACGGTACCAAATGAATAGTCATATGTATGGCTAGATATACGTGTGCCCAGTTTTATCACCGTGTAAACTGTATAGATATTGGTGTGGCGCTTTCGTATGGGAATAAACTGTGTAACCACGTTTTATGTTTTATATGAAATCTCAAAATGTGTCAGGATGTTTATTACTTGCATTTTGTAATACGTCATAAGTATTTCCAATTTTGTTTTTACATATTTAGCATCGTATTTTATCTGCAAGAGGAAACCACTCTTTTATTAAATTTTACTACTTAATTAAATTGCAATCATGCGTAAAAAAAAACGACAACAATTTCTAACATGGCTTTCAATAACGTAAGCATGACGAACTAACGTCAATAATACCGAACTTATCATTGTTGGTGGAAAACGACTGACAAGTATGTTTAATTTAACATCTGGGCTTTGAACCTTTCCATGCTTAATCATAGATGAGCTGCCAATTTGCTAAAGCTCATTTCAAGTACATAGCGGATTCATTGCATGGAAATGAAATGCATTTAGTACATTCGGATAAGTGCACGGCACGATCTTCAACTTTTTTACATCTCAGAGCGTGATTGGGATACCATAATGTTTCGTCTAACTCATAAATCGAATATATAGTCACCCTGTTACTATTTACCTGAACACAATTAGATAATGTAAGCTGAGATCGCGATAGAACAAAACATAATCAAAGATATCGTCAAGAATTTCGCGCATAACGTCAAGAATATTGCGCATCACGTCAAGAATTTAGAACCGATAACGTAAAAAATTTACTTACTGCTGTGCTGCGAACAGGGGGTGTTTGTTTGAATGCGCATCGTACCAAAAAAAATTGTGTCAACATTTGTTTCGCGTTTGTTTAAACGCATACACTTAGTACAGTTTTTCGTGCACGATTAGGCCAAAGACGAATGGCATACATGTACACATACAAGCTACAGAATAGTAGGTCTGGAAAGTGTTAAGAATATGTCCGGAGGAAATATTTTGCTGTTTTTTTTATTTATGAATAAAATTAATATCTCGCCTATTATTCCCAAGTGCTCAAGTCTTCACTCCAGGTCTTTTTTTATGTGCGATTTTTTTATAAGTGCGATTCTAATATGATTCTATTACATCAACGTTACATCAATATAAAATCACTGCCTGGGCAAACAGAGTGACAATATTTGCGACCCCCGCTGTACCACACAAACATCCCTGACATCTGACATTGTGAACTACAGTTCAAAGCATAGTAAACGGGCGAAACCCGCACAATAGCGCGCAACGTATGTCCACCGTGGAATCACTACCTACCCGTCACTGCGGGAGACCTCGCAAAACGGAATCAGCTGAAATTAGTGCGTTTTTAGTATATCCGGGCCCGGGGCCCGGACAATAACATCCATGATGTCAGCGTCTTAGTAAAAAGTAGTCATTAACGAAACGAATATTATTATAATTTAGTGTTATTTAGTTTACAATAATGTAGTCTCGTGTGAGGTGCATACGCCAAAATGAAACCACATTGTAGTCAAGCTAAAAAAACACCCTATTATATAGCAAACAATATTCTTTACAAGGTGTAACTTGGAAGAAAAACTTATCATCTTCAATGTGTTTCAACGGACATATCTTCGGATATAGGCCTACGTAGCCATACATATGACTATTCATTTGGTACCGTCTTGTCCACCCGAAGGGATGACGGTACCAAATGAATAGTCATATGTATGGCTAGATATACGTGTGCCCAGTTTTATCAATATTTTATAGCTCGTCGAGTATCCATATAAAATACAAAATGTATGATATCCATGACGTGTATACGAAATGCGGACAATCTTCTTGTTTTAGCATGTGTCACAGAAGGCTATTGCGCGGTGAAATATTTCGCGCAGTTTTGGCCATTTGTGAGCCCAACATCTAAATTTATATCCAGAGGTCAAGGCCTAGAGGCCTTAGGGCATTTCAGTGCGAAACATGAAACAATAAAATATTGACTCAGCAAAAAATTAGATTGCGAGTAATTAAGGACAATGATGACTTTTGTGGCTAAAGTTTTGCTTACACCGATATCTTTCAAAATTTGACAGTTTGTTGCTATCGCCCTTAGTGACCAAAATTCGAAATTTGAAGAAAATTGACCGTTTGGTTCATGAAATATTTTAGTTCGAAATGACATGGTGAAATATAACCAAATTGTTGAACATTTTCTAAAACCTTTTTCAACGACGTGTTCAACCCACTGCTGGATCTTGAAAATCAATGTGGATATGTTGCTGGAGTCTTGCATGCCTTGTATTTTTTCCTATTTGAATTATAAAATATGTTACTAGCTTTCATCAACTATATTATGATGATATCAGTTCCACCTGTCATCGTAATGTACCCCACAGGCTTGAACTTTCGTGTAATATGTACTCATTACTGCAAAAATTATTTATTTTTTGTATGAAAAAATGATCGGTTCCAAGGAATTTCCCAGAACTTTAATAATTACTAAAACATACACTGCTGAGGGGAATAGCGTAATAGCCTCGAAGACAAGCTGGCCCCCAGCTTTTTACTCGTTAATTATTGGATTCGACACCACATATTTCCATATAAAAAAATGTTCTCAGTCGGACATTTTGCAATGAATTCCCTAAAAAATCGGCCAATTACATGGAATATCGTATATAAATTCAAACAATGTTTACTTGGTGTTGATCGGATAGTTTCTGACAGAATGCCGTTGGAACAACCCAACCCCTATAGTTTGTGCGCTCTTCAACCATTGGTTTCAACACCACGCTATTTCGTGCACAATGCTGTGACAGTTTTTTTTTTTCATAACGGCTATTGTTTTTCGCTTATAACCAGTGCACTTATAAACGGAATGACAAGTGTTGACATAATATAAAATTGAGAAATATCCAATACATAGACCACAAACGGTTGTTTGCACAATTTACTCACTAGGGGCGCCACCCATTCGTCATCCTTTGCCTTAACATGCTACCTCCCGAGACCTGTATGCCTGACGCGATGATGATGCATCGTTTCCGCGATATTGTATCGACGAAAATATCAACTTTTCAACGGAAAATGCCGGCTGGGAAAATTTTGCGAAGATACATCAAGCCAAACTGAAGTTAGGCCTATCACCCAGAATCCAAAACATAAAAATAAATTTGTTGTTGGCTCAACTTGGCTGAACCATAAGGATATTTTGTGCCGAAATGCCCTAACTAAGATGTGGTATGATCATGCCAACATCCTACATGTAAGATAATATATGACGTTAATCGGTGAAGGTAGGCTACATCCATTTGATTATTTGGCCTATAGATTTACATATGACTGATCTGAGGCATGAGGTACTAGGCCTAGTATAGGCATATATATGACAAACGTATCTCATACTCATTGATCTTTTATTTCAAGAAACATAGGCTATAGACCTACCTACCTAACCTAGATATCCCGAAGAGAAGACAACATAATTCGCAAACCATGGCTAAATATGATGGTATTTTGTCAGAAATTACAACTATATTTTATCTAAGAACTTACTCTTATCATTTAACTTACTGTGCAAGTGCATATTTTGAAGAAATATGGTCTGCTAAAATATGATATATCAGTTTCATAAAATAAGTTGCATGTAATGTAAATTCTTTTAAACTGTTTCGCCAATGACAGATTTTTTTAGGCCAGCATAGTCTTGTTGCTCCTGCTATAAGATTAATAACGCCCGAATCACTCCTCAGCTTAGGTTCATGAAAGTTGTTCACCACGCCTGTCCACTCTGGGGTTTGGGTACTAACCTATCCGGGCGAGGCTGAACACTTACTTTTTTTCCATTGTTATTTTGTTCTATTTCAATTCAATTCAATTCAATTCAAATAGTTTATTTCACCACCAATCAAAGTACATGTAACAATTTAGGTAGAATGGCAAAATACAAATGGTGAAAAGGGGAAGGCTGGAAGCTTAAAGCTTATAACGCAAACCCCCGTTGACAAAATAACAAATAAAGTAAACAAATACAATGAGTAACAACATAATACTGTGTGGATACCAATTCAATATAGTAACATAAAGAAATGTAAACAGATACATTAAAGAAAAAATATATATATACTGCTGGTGTAATACTGATATTACTTACATGTATGAACACTGCAGGTATACCCACTCAATAGTATTAAACTGATACAATACGAGATCAATTGTGACTAAATAGATAGATTCTAAACGATACAGGTTGAGTATTAACTGTAACTCAATAACTCAATAACTGTCTATAAAAAACTTTTTTACGTTTGTGCGGAATAGGGAAGTTGACTTAGCATCACGTAGTTTTACATCCAACTGATTCCACAACTTGACACCACTTATGCTGATACACATAGATTTTGACTTAGTTTTACAAAACTTTATACTGAAATTGTTTCGGGAATTAGACCTTGTGTTATAAGTATGTACATCTGTAACTTTAGAGAACATATTTTGGATGTTACTAGGTAAATTTTCATGTTTGGCTCTATATACAATGACAAGTGTTTTTAATTTGATTATATCAAGAAACTTGAGACACTTGAATCTTGAAAATAAAGGAGATGTATGTTCCAGATAACTTGTTTTGGCTACATTTCGAATGGCCCTTTTTTGAAGGGTAATTACATCATGTAACCTTGATTCATAATTGTTTCCCCAAATTTCACAAGCATAGCTAAGGTATGGTACAACTAGTGAACAATACAGGGTGTACAGAAATTCACTATTTAACACATGTTTAACTTTATACAAAATACCATTGTTCTTTGAGATTTTTTTACAAGTATCATTGATATGTTCAGTCCAGTTTAATTTCTCGTCCACGAGTACACCGAGAAATTTAGCTACCTTCACTCTGGAGACTGCTACAGTATACTAATTTTACAATTGATATCTGCATGGGATTTAGTTTTAAAAAGCATGAAATTAGTTTTTGCAACATTCAAGGAGAGTTTATTAACTCTGAATCATACAGACATTTTACTCAACTCCACCTCCATTGTTTTGTTGATGTCATTTACATTATTACTAGAATAGAATACATTAGTATCATCAGCAAACAATATAAACTTCAGTTTCTCAGATATATTGGGAAGATCATTAATATATAACAGAAATAGTATTGGCCCCAAAATAGAGCCTTGGGGAATTCCACAAGAAACTGATTTAGTATCAGAACTAACGCCATTATATACAACATACTGTGATCTATTACTCAGAAAACTTTCCAGCCACTTTAGTGAAACACCTCTTATACCATAATATGACAATTTTTTCAGCAATATAGAGTGATTGATGGTATCAAATGCTTTTTTCAAATCAATAAAAACACCAGTTGATATCATGTTGTTGTCCAGACTGGTGGATAAATGCTCAATTAGTTCCATAAGTGCTAAGTTCGTGGAGTGGTTTTCTCGAAACCCATATTGACTCCGGTACATTAAATTGTTAGTAGTAATAAATTTCACCAGTTTGCTATAATAAACTTTTTCCAGTATCTTGGAAAATTGTGGCAAAATAGAAACTGGCCTGTAGTTTGAGACTTCTTTTCTGTTACCAGATTTAAACAAAGGAACTACTTTAGCTGTTTTCATTTCATCTGGAAATATTCCTTTCTGGAGTGATATGTTACAAATATGGGCAAGGGGAACTTGTACTGAAACAATAACTGTTTTAACTAACGACATACTGATATTATCATAACCACATGATATTTTGTTTTTGAACTTTGAGACAATATTTACAATATCCTCACTACAAACTGGATCTAGAAATAAAGAATTAACTATACTGGGATTCATGAAATCCTCAAATGACTTTTCGCTGCATGTTTCAATTTTTGCTGCAAGCGATGGCCCAACATTCACAAAGAAATTGTTGAAAGAGCTAGCAATTTCCTTGTTGTCTGTTATAAGTCTGTCACCATTTTGAATTGATAATTCAGTCTTTGAATCCTTATTTTTTTCCCTTTTTGTTATTTCATTTAATACTTGATGGTATCCATGTGTTCTTTATATCATTCCTGTGAGCATATAATTGATCAGCATAGTATTTCTTTTCTGCTGCTCGTAATATACTTGTCAATTTATTTTTATACTTTTTGTATTTCTGTTCAGATTGTTCAGTTCTGTATTTCAAATAACTTCTATACAAAGTATTTTTCTTTTTACAGGCATTTTTCAAACCCGGGGTAAACCATGGACTGTAACTGTTTTTATGGTGGTTCTTTACCTTCACAATGGGAAAACATGAATTAAATTTTACTGTAAATAACTCATGAAATTTGTTGTATGCTTGATTAACATCGTTACATTGCAATATAACAGACCAGTCTTGTTCATCCAAAGCATTTTTGAATGAGCACAAATTATTGTGATTCATTTTGCGTACATATCTGTATTCTGTTCTTGATTCCTTTGTAGAATTGGTACCATAATTAATCAAAGAGAAAATGGGTAAATGATCAGACAAGTCTTCGATCAATAAACCATTTTCAATCTTTATATCAGTCACGTTCGTGTATATATTATCTATGACTGAAAAACTGTTGGACTGTATTCTAGTTGGCAGGTTAATTAAGGGATAGTACCCAAAACTAAATAGCTGGTTGATAAAGTCTTTCGTACCTTGGTGTGTGTCATACTTTAGAATATCTACATTGTAATCACCACAAATGAAGGTTGATCTTAAGTTTATAGCATTCAATAGAGTCTTCATTTCCTCAGTGAAGTATGTAATGTTAGTATCCGGCGCTCTATATACACAACCTACATTGATTTTCTTGTTATTTAGCATGATTTCAATAAATATAGATTCCATACAGTCTTCCAGAACCTTCGTAAGGGTATTAGAGATGCAGTGTTCAAACTTATCGGATATATAGATTGCTACTCCTCCACCTTATTATAATATATAACACAGATATATGTATAAATTGGATTATGATCGATAGAGTTGAAATACCCATTGATTCAGGCGATGTACCGGTATCAGTGCGAAAGGCATAACGTTGAATCGGATACGTAGGCCTAACGTTACATACGATTCGCAGTTCGCAAATTACACACGCCCATAAACATGTCTGCGCCCATAGCGATGGTCGGTGCTTGCTGTCAGAATTAAACTTTTTGTCTATTTTGCTTGAAAATCGACAGTGAATCAAACAGATCGGTGAATATTTTGCATTGTGGTTTCTAACTGCAACCATGAGTGCCGAAAAATTCATCGAAATTCAAAATCAAATGAGGCAAAATACTTCGGAACTGAAAGACTATTTGGCCGAATTGGATGACTGGTCAACAAAAGTCAAAGTAAAAGAAGAGAAACTGAAAACCGAAAGTTCACCAGGAAAGCCCAATGAACTGCCCCCTGTTCGAAACAGTCTGGATAAGAAAGTCAGAAAGAAGAAGAAGAAGAAATCAAAGGAACTGAAAACCGTGGAACAGAAATCAGCAGAGAAAAAACGAATTGATGCCTACGATTTCCGAGCATGGGACAAATTCGACGTCGACAAAGCGTGCGAGGAAATCGACTCACAGTCCAATGAACCGAAAGTAGAAGGTTCGTCCTCCGAGTATGAAACCGATGAAGAATGGGAGGAACTTCGTATGAAGCAGCAAGCCACCCTAATGAAAGACCAAGGGAACCAGTACTTCAAAGAGGGAAAATTTGAAGAAGCCATAGAGTGTTACACGAGGGGAATCAACTGTGATGCATCTAATGCGTTGCTCCCGGCAAACAGGGCCATGGCTCTACTGAAACAGGAGAAATTTGCAGCTGCGGAATTAGATTGCACGTTGGCGATATCTCTGGATCTCACGTACATCAAAGCATACCAAAGGAGAGGCACTGCAAGATTTGCTTTGAAGAAGTTGAAGGAAGCTAAAGAGGATTTCCAGTTTGTTCTGCAGAAGGAACCCAACAATAAACTAGCATTGGGTGAACTGGACAAAATTGAGAAGATCGTAAATGCACCACAGTTCTCAGTCAGCACAGAAGGCGAAGTTGGAATAGTGAAACCGATACACAAACCACCGAATCAACGCTCAAAAAAGCCACTCAAACGAGTAGCCATAGAAATAATTGGAGAGGAAAATGAAGCAGAAAAGAGCAAGAAATTTGCAGCAAAGGCTCCGGCAGTGCAAAGTTCTGCAGCGAGGAAACTGGTCAGCGAAGACCAGGAGTACTTTGAGAAATTCACAAAGAAGGGATCTGCCTCGTGCGAAGTAGCATCAGTGATTTCGTCTCCAGCTGATATTGCTACCTTCCAGGGTGTTCCTGATGGGCAAACGTCTTCGCCAATTGAAAACCCATCTGAAAGCAAGGATACCCCCACAACCGAGACTGAAACTCCGGAGGAATCAAAGAAAGCAAGGAATTCAAATGCCCAAGAAGGCCGTCATCAACAATTACAGATTCCGGCAACCTCATACCAATTTCTGGCTGACTATAAACAGATGAAAAACACACCAGAGATTTTCTTTGCATACTTCAAGGAAATCGATCCTAAGAACTACCCAAAACTCTTTGGACAATTCCTCGACGCGGAGATGCTAATGACAATCTTGACAAACTTACAGGATTTCTATGTTCCCAGTAATCTGGATATTTTCTCGGTGTTGAAGAACTTAACGGCTGTGAGGCGATTTGACATGACAGCGATGTTCATGTCGAAATCGGAGAAAGAAATTGTGCAAAAGTTGTTCAGTCATATCAAATCTAGTACAAACTTGGATGATTCAGAACTTTCCAAAGTAATGAAAGCATACACATTGTGACTGTGACCAGTCAAACTACAACGGTGACATTGAACCACACGTCGTCATCAAGGAATATCATTTAAAGACATGATGTATTTGCAACCGTATTCATTGCTTGTGTCCAGACGTTTTCTACTAAATAATGTTTGTTTCACCAGATACACTTTCAACTTGATGATAAAATACTTCCGACACAGTGTTTTTCATGTCTTCTTTTTTAGCTTGACGACAAATACTGTAAACGTACAAAATTTCGCGATGTATTAATTTCGCGAATTTCGCGTTTGAAAAAAAAACTCGAAAATAAATACACACGAAAATACGGCGAAAATAAATACATATGCAAACCACATCACGCTTGAAATCTTATCAAAGATTTAATGTGATCCATCCGTGCTGTCGCTCACCAAAAAAGGCATTTGTGAGACAATTATCGCCCATAGGTCGCTGGAGATGTCACGTGTCACTCTGACAGTGGGATAATTTTCTGACCAACAGCACTATGTGAGTGTAGTTCGTCGAGAGAATGACCAGCCAGCAGAACAACTCATGTGATAATTGTCTCACAAATGCCTTCCTTGGTTGATGTCGTCACCGTTAGTTCATGTGCTCTGGCAGAAATAAACAATGAGTAGATTTATTGAGTATTGATCGTTTGTGTTTTGTTCACTGTCTGAACATACTAGTATGCTAGTATAGCAACATACTAGTGCTAGTATAACACATACTAGTGTTAGTATAACGTGAACATACTGTACAAGTATTGTACTACTAATCATTTGCAGTTTATGCCAAACATACATCTGTGATCAATAATATTTGGGCCTTGTGTATTAAATTGGAACAATTACTTACCAGTTTAAAATACCTGATCCCACACCTAAACATAAGAACGCGAACTTAAATCCACGCGAACCTGTTGAGATGTTGAAAACGCGAACATTGATACACGCGAAATTTTATACGTTTTCAGTACTAGTTAATCTGCAAACAATATACATACTACAAACAGTGATGTATTCAAAAATATTTGTTCTGCAATCCCGTTCTCAAATACTATTATCAGTAACAAATAAACATGCAATGTGTGACGGGCTGTCGTGTAGGAAAATATAGTACTGTAGCTTACACAGGAACGAAATGTATACGATTGACGTTGCTTCGTGGGCATAAATGATGAACGAGATCCCAGGTACGCCTTCACTTGTATTGAGTGCGGTTCGAAGCCGATGATATACAGCAACACACAGAAATTAGCGTTTTCTTTATGCCCAATCTACATTGAAATAAGCCACGTGTCCTGTGACACAAACCAAATAATTGTTAATACCGGTAGTTGGGTGAACAGGTCTGGTTAAAGCACTCAAGAGGCGAGGTCATCTGATGTCAAGCCACCAAAAGTTGCACCATATACTAATACACCCATAAATTTTTACCTGCACATATTATTCTGATGACATATTATTAAATATTGAGTTACATGTATTTCTTATCAAGGTCACATAGCTAGCACCGTCTCAATGTAACGTAACTGACCTGTGCATACGAAACGTCTGCAGAATCTGAGCTTAGGTTTGTATTATAAGCATATATAAGTGATATATGCCACGTCTTTTGGTGACCTTGAGTATGGTCTCGGATGACATTCAGAGCTAAATCTCCAGGGTCTGTCGTAAAAGAAATATGTAAACTGAACTTTGAATAAGGAACATTTGCAGATATAGCTTTTGCAGATATAACTATGAACAAAATGACGTATAGGTGTACTAGTATGTGGCGGATCTTTATGGTGGTCTTGGAATTTATCTCTTGTGGTAAATATCAAAGTCACGTACAAACTGAAATGTGTAAGTTCAATTCTGTACGGCAGATCTTCTTTGTAAGCCCTCGAAATGGATCTCAAATGACCTTGAGTGGTTAACCTCATGGTCATCTCTGACCTGAAATTTTTAAATCGGCCTGTGTCGACATTAATCTCCTTGCTAGAGGTCATGAATGTATCATGAGCTCATATTAATTCCTGTATTATTCATCTATTCGTGGCCTTGAACTTGAAAAATTACCTATTTTATAGAGTAACTGATCAACATCGTAATACTGAAAAGAAAAAAAGAGAGGTCACCGTATCGGTTTCTTCAACATATTCGATCAAAATTACAAACATATACCTAAAATGACATATTTTTATTGGCATTTTTGCACATTTTTTCTTGTCTATATTCACATTTTGCCCCAATTTTCTTTTCAGTTTTAGGATGCTGATCAGTTACTCGATAAAATATATCATTTTGAAGCTCTAGATTATGCTCCAGATAACTATTTGACCCCCTCGCCTTACCTCACTGGTTGAGGCGCACTATCTTAAGGGCCAAACAGACAAAGTTCTACATGTATTAAAAAAGGTTTTTTAAAAAAATGTGGTTAAAATGTTGTGAATTCATTTGTTTTCAGAAGCAATTTCCTATGTGTTGGAAATCGCGTTTTCATGCAGAGTCCAATAACACATTTCAAGACCTTCGGATTTCCCACCTATGGTCATATGAGGTCAATTTCAACATCAAAAGATCCACCATATATGATTTTCTCTGCGTTCATAATACAGACCTGAGCTCTATCTGCAACCGTCTCGTTTGCAGAGGCCAATTTACACATTTCACTTTCACCATGACCTGGAGATTCAACATTCAGTGTCAGGCCAAAAAAAATTACTTCGTTTCCTGTCCACCTCCCAACTGACCTAAATTTGTGCTACTGGATATTATATTGGTGTCTGGCAAATTATCGTTTTATATGTAGGATTAATGTAGGATGTCGTTTTATATGTAGGATTAATGTAATTCGAAATGTTGAATGGAACATGAACAAGCAGTATTTGTCAAGCAATAAACTCGCAAATGTGTATAATTTTTTTTTTATTGAATCGTTTATGGTTTCTTGGTGGCCATTTCAGTGCCGAAAATGGCCAAATTGCCACAATATCAAATTGTACAAATAATTTTCACAAAATTGACGTGCTATGTTTTTTTTTCTAATTCCCTACCGAGCATGCTGTTTTAGGCCATTTGTAATGTGTATGGAAGATGATAGATCTTGAATCGATTGAAGGGCCCACAATGTGGCGAAATGCACAAATTACTTACTTACTTACTTGTGATGGGTTTTGAGGCAAAGCTCTAGGTGGCCATGGATGGCCGCCTCTGTGGGCTGACTTTGTTTTTAGTGTCCTCCCCTTCCCAAACTGACAAGTGTGGGGCAGTGAGCTGGGTCATGTCTACAAGGCTGTTAGTGAGAGCTCTCCTCTGAGCTGTGTAGCCTTGGATCTGGGGCTCGTCAGGTACTGTCTTCAGAAATTTATCCAGAGCTCTCTTGAACTTTTCTGTTGAGCAGTTTGTCAAATTTCTGATGTCTTTCGGAAGTTTGTTGAACAGTCGGGGCCCTCTGATGGCGAGGGAGTCATGTCTAATTCTTTGGACTTTCCGAGCAGCTTTGTTAGAAACGAGAGGGACAACACAGGACCGACCTTGTCCGCAGTGGTATGTCGTCACTATACCCCCTTGGTCAACATCAGCAATGTTCGGCACATGGTCCTCCATGATACGCCAAACATAAATGATGGTGTACCGTTCTCTTCTCCTCTCCAGAGAGTAGAGCCTCAACTGCTTCAGCTGTTCCCAATATGTTAGGTGGGACATGTCTTGAATCCTACGCAGATAGGACCGCTGAATGCGTTCTAATGCCTGGACTTGTCCTTTTTGTGATGGTGACCACAGTTGACTACAGTAGTCCAGCTTTGGTAAAACCATCGACTTGTAAAGGGTCAGCATAGGGAGTTTTTCTCTCGTATGGAATGTTCTCAGGATCCACCCACAAAGTCGATCAGCAGTGTCGACGACTTTTGTTATCTGTCGACTGAAGGTTGCATCTTTGGCCATGATGATGCCAAGATCTCTGACAGAGTCCTTTTCTGCAATCTCTCCTGAGTTAGCCTCGTATTTGGTGGTGGATATTATGTGCTGGTTATTGCCATAACGTAGGCACTCAAACTTGCCCGAGTTAAACTCCATGTTGTTCTGTTCTGCCCAGTTGTATATGGACTGTAGGTCTTGCTGTAGTTTACGTGTGTCCTCTTCCGTGTCGATGCCATGTTCGATTTTTGTGTCATCAGCGAAGCTGGACACAAATGATGAGGCAACTGCATTGTCGATATCACCGATCAGGATGAGGAACAGCAATGGGCCTAACACAGACCCCTGTGGGACACCCGACTGAACATCATCTGAGTCAGATTTAGTTCCATTTACAATCACGGTTTGATGTCTACCAGTAAGGAAGGAGTGCATCCACCTTCCTAACTCACCACTTATTCCAAGTGACTTCATTTTATTCAGGGTTATCAGGATGTCCACTTTATCGAATGCCTTGGCAAAATCCAGATAAATCACATCTACGTTTTTTCCCTCTTCTAACTGTTGTGTTACATGATCAAAGTGGGATATTAGTTGGCTTAGACAAGACCGTCCTGCTCTGAATCCATGCTGGTTGCAGTTTAATAGGTCATTCTCCTCCAAATAGGCAACTGTATATTTCCGAATCACTTTTTCAAACACTTTAATCAGGTGCGAAGTTAGTGCCACTGGTCTGTAGTTCTTGGCAAGTCCACGGCTTCCTCCTTTATGGATTGGCACCACATGAGCAGTTTTGAAACTGCATGGTACACAACCTAGTTGCAGAGAACGCTTCCAGATCATGGAAAGTGGCTTGACAAGGGCTGTGGCACACTTCTTCAAAAGAATTGCCGGGAAACCATCAGGTCCGGCTGCTGCTGTTGGAGACAATTCCTCAATTGCCTGAAGCAGGTCATCAATGTTGAAGTGGATCTGACTTAGATGGCAAGGTTGATCATCCTCTTTGGTGAAAATATCCTCTGGGTTCTTCATAACTTCCTTTGGGGTACTAAACACCGATCGGTACTGTTTGGCCAGTATCTGCGCCATCTCTTTGTTGTCTGTGGTGATAACATTGTTGCTGTCAACCAAAGGTCCGATTCCAACTCTTGTCTTGCTGAATTTCTTAGCATAGCTGTAAAAATATTTGCTGTTGGTTTTTATGGCTGACATTGCTTTATTTTCCATTTCTCTTCGTTGGAAGTCATACGACTTTTTTTTAGCAGTTTTTCAATGTTCTTCGCTTTTTCCTTCAGTTTGCTCTTCTTTCGTTCATTTCTAGTTTTGTTGAGTTGTGTTTTGATTCGCCTCCGTGTCCGCATGAGATTTCTTCTGTCCCGGGGGATCTTGTTCATGGAGACTTTGTTGCCCTTGGGTTTGCGTGACGGGACATTGCTTGATGCCAGTTCGTAACAGACTTCTATGAATTTTCTGGACATGGATGTAGGGTCGAGGGATCGAAACTCAGCGATCCAGTTGTGGTCGTTGAGCTCCTTCTCCAGACTAGTCCAGTTTACGGATTCACTGTAGAAGTTGAGCTTGCTGAATTCTGACAGCAAGTTCTCGCTTTCACTTGGTTGGGTTTCACCATCAGAACAGTCATGATAGTAGGTCATACATTCTAGGACATAGTGGTCTGAGAATATTGTCTCGATAGCCTGAATGCTGTGGATGATGTCTGGGTTGTTGGTGAAAATCAAGTCCAATATGTTTCCAGCTCTGTGGGTGGCTTCGTCCACTTGTTGGAGGAGAAAGAAATCATGAGTTAACTCCTTTAACTCCTTCATCATGGTTTGTTCACTTGTGGTGCTCCAGGCAGAGGCTCCCCTGTCAACCATTTTATGTGTGGCAGGTTGAAGTCCCCAACAAGAAGAACATCGGGTGTCGGTGATGAGAAACTGTTGAGGGTTTCCCTGATTTTGCTCAACATTTCACTGAAATCCTTGATTGTTGATTGTTGACTGGTGTTGGCTCCATCCGGTGACCTGTATATACACAGTATTATCAAGTTTGTTTTCACTATGTGCAGTCCGATGGCTTCAATGAAGCCATTTGTGAACTGTAGGATGGGCTGTGTTTCTATTGCCAGGTCATTCCTTACATAGATGGCTGCACCACCACTGTCTCTGCCTTTTGTACGAATTCTCAGACGATCTTGACGAAAGAGAGTGTATCCCTCCACTTCCAATTCAGCATCACAGTGCTTATTTCACCAAGTCTCTGTTAGAGCCATAAAGATTTTTCCATGTTCATGCAATAGATCATTGATGTATGGCACCTTACTGGGGACTGTTCAAGGCGCCAGTCCCCGAATGTTCAGGAGAGAAAAGTGTGTCACTGTTGACTGTTTGACCCCCTCATAAAGGCGGACGGTGCTGTCGCCTGGGTCATCACTGGGTTTGTGTTGAACCAGTTCGGGTACCTCAACCCTGGATTCCAATGGGTGTATCGCTCCCACATCGGGTTGTTCTGTGGCGACAACTGATTCTCCATTTGCTGTGGATTCAATTGAGAGATCTTTCTGTCCATTTCCAGTAGTATTTCCTGTTTCAGAGTGCGAAGTGCCTCTAAAAAAGCAGCTGAGTCCTGGGATGCTGGAACTGGGGAAGTCGCTCTGGGTGGTTGCACAGTTTGTGCTCCTTCTGGTTGCTGCTTGGTACCAGTAACATGTCGGAGTTTGTAGTCAGGTTTCAGGCACTCCCCTCTTCTCAGAGATTGTGGGCACATCTTTGGGTGAAAGTAGTCACATTTGTTATGGCTAAGACAACATCCCCGAGGGGCTTTGTTTCCATACTTCAGTAGCTTCTTGCACGGCTTCGGATGTTCGAAGGAGCAGCCTTTACCTGAACTGCCATGTCTACATGTGCCATTTCTGTAGAATCGGCAAACACGTTTGCTCACCTGTTGTGACTGAGAGTGCCGAGTCATTTGCAAGTCAGGCTGAGTTTGAGACCCGAGTATGTCAACATCATCCTCATCATCATCAGGCTTTGTCAATTCGGTAGATGAAATCGCTCCGGTGTCACCTGATTTCGGTCGCGGTTCATCACGTGTGAAATCACCATTTTGTTTTTCGTCTGGGTGAGTTTTTTTCAGGGTCTGTTCATCTGTGTTTGGGATGGTGTGAACAGCACAAGCCGAACACAAGTAGAAGATTCCAGGGAGACAGGCTGGGTTTATTGTGTTGGTGACCTCAGAGGGAGTCACTGAAATCCAGTCTTCTGTGCCTGGATAGAGTATCTGTGCCACACATTTGTTGTGACATCCCTGTCCACATACCTGGCATGAGAGCAGAGGTGTTTCCTGGATCTTCACGCAGTACATCTCATCACATAGGTTACACTTGTCAGGAAACAGATTTTGTATCCTGCAGATGAGTTTGTTTACACCTTGGGGTTTGGTGTACTGGTCTTGGTCCGGTAATCCTAGGTAGCACAGAGTTGATACCAAAATTGCTTTGGTTATTTTAGTAAATTCTGTCTTATGTTGTTTAGTGCTGTGGCGTGGATTATATGCTCTGAGGCAGTCTCTCACTTCCTTGCTTGGGGCCTGGGCACAGAGCTCAGCAAGAATATCCTCTTGAACCTCAATACTAATCTCTCCAGTCCACATGTCTGCAGCTTACTTGGTTTAGGTGTTGGGCAAGGAGAGCAGACTAATCCTTCTCTGTGGTGGTTGATTGTTTGTGAGTTGGTCACGGCTGCCTAGTTTCTAGACTGTGTCAATCATCCAGATGGAACAAAATTCACTTCTGTAGCACTATCCAGAATGACTGTTGACAATCCACCATGGTGTAGACAATCCAGACCCACTCACACTGCCCCTTGACACTTTTCAGCAGTCAACAAGTTGTATTTCCTTGTGAAAATCAGTCAACAAGTAGGAGCACCAAATTGTGAGTAAGGTGCGGTATTTGACTTTCACCATGGTGATCTAACCCCCCTCATTGGCTAGAGAGGCCCCTAGCACCAACTCAAATATACTATAGCTCACTAATGTGCTCGTACCGCACCTTAAACCAAATTGTGAACAGCTTGTGCAGAAACAACATACCAAGGATCAAGGTTGGCGTCTGGGGACAGAACGGTTGTAAATAAAACTTAATTTAGGAAATCATACATCGTGGATTTTTTTGGTGACCTTGAACTTGACCTAAGATGATCTTGTGTGGTAGATATCAAGGTCACCTACCTGAAATGTGTAAACGGGTTTGTGCAGACATTATTCTTGTAGATAGCGATTAAAAATGTATCATGAGTGTATAGGAAGTCATGAATGATGGATCATTTGGTGACCTTGAACTTGACCTCAACTCTCAAGGTAATATATGACCGGAAATGTGTGAATTGGCCTCTGTAGCCAAACCAAATATAACTATGGCTTAGGCAAGTATTATGAGCATATAGGAATCCTATAAGTTGGATCGTTTTGTGCCCTTGAGCCTGACTTTGAGTAGTAAATCTCAAGGTCACATTTGGCACGAACTATGTAAATTGCCCTCTGCAGACAGCATGACTACAGATACAGGTAGATCTCATGGTTTATAACGGACATATGGCAATCATTTTTAGTGGATCTGTGGATGACCTTGAACTTGACCTCATGCGTCAGTAATAAAGCTCAATATCATTTTTTATCTAAGTGTACTGGTAAGCCACAGCACCCTTTTCACATGTATGTTCAAGGGCAGTGTACAGTAATTCGCTCAGCCAATCAGCGAGCGTTCACCTCACTTAGGCAATTTAAAGGGAAACTGTTGTTAAACATCGCCTCATATATTTTTAGGCCAGACTTCTGGACGAGTGTATATTCACCTGAAAGAACGCAGTGCTGGGATATAATGACCCGGTTTTCAAGGCAGTATCTTGTTGGCGTTCTTCCCAGGAGCTGGGAAATCAAAGGGGTTTTGCATGGACATCAGTACCCATAATTTTGGGTATTTTCACCCCGGGTCCATTCAAGGCAGAATAGCGAAAAATCCCATGTGTCGTCAAATATATTCATGCTTACCACGCGATGCCCAATACGTTGAGGGATAAAACTAGCATAGTGGTTAGGCTGGGATTTTTTTTTAGGAAGGTGTTATGGACCGTCAAAGTAAGATCTTTTAACATTGAGTTGAATGGCCAATATAATTAATATACAGTAGCCTTCAAAAGTGCATGTACGACCTTCAGATATCGTAGCAAGCTGGCTATGGTAATGGGCATGATCGCCGATGAGATACAAACTTCACTTGTCATCGGTAGCTAAAAAACGTCTAGTTTCTCTTTGCTCATTCAAATCCTCCCGGAATTGTTCAATTAAGTGTGAAAAACTTAGTGTGTCCACACATAGAAAACTACATGTTTTATGTGGTTTATTAAAACACATTCCACGAAATATACACAACGAATACTAGTAACATTTGCATGAGGCCACAAGGGCGTCAGAATAGAAATTATTGTAAAAGAGTCTGTTGATATGATGTCAACTCATCGATATACAATCGATACTTAGTATTGTTGCCACCTATAAAATGTGGTTATAATTTCAGAGGGGGTCTCTTATCACATGGTAGGTCTGATTTTTTCACCTCCATTTTGTAACAGATCCTATGACATTATGGTTGTATAGAAGCTCTATGTACATGTATATACTCTCATGGTTCAACATAGCCCCAACAGTGGCTCTCTCCAACCTAGAAATTGGGAGACTTATAACCGTCCCCACAGATTTCTAGGCTGGAGAGAGCTACTGCTGGGGCTAGGTCTATCATACAGGCATGGGCATCCTTGATAAATCTCCATTGCCCCCAGTTCGTGCATCTGATTTTTGGTGCTTTGTAAAGTATAAACCTGAAGTGTGCATGGTCATTTCTAAGGTAGGGAGGTCATGGAACTGTATACAAAAATATACAGAAGTTCAATACTGCCATTACCACTACTGAATAATGATTGTGATGATGTAAATCTAAAACAGAATATATACGTTCAGGTGGCATATATATAGATATATATATATAATGTGGAATATATATATACATCAGTATATGTATATATTTTTCCAGAAATGGTATGTCTGAAATATCACAATCCATATGATAAATATGTATAAATTGAAACAAGTTAAACCTGTGTTTTGTTACCATTTCTCTCAATTCCTTAATGAGAGGTGGTCTATATCAGAGAGTTTACTGTATTACAAGAAATACAGGTAGTATGAATTGACATATTATCGTATTCCCAGTGTAATATTTCATATTTGAGACACCAGCACAGCTAGCCTGTCTTTACCCTGATTGGTAATATTTAGGTTTAATCATTGAGAAAAACATTATGTCTACGATTCTAATTACAACAAACTTCACAAATGGCAATCATTGCATAAATACCAAGAACTTTACATTCAGTGTAAGTTTTCGAGTGAGACATGATAACCTATACCACTTCAGGTATGCAGGCAGTCGAGACAATATTAACTGGGCCTCATGCAAAGGTATCTTCCATACAAAATCAACATCATATACATATAAACTCTGGCACTGATAAGATAAAAGTCATCATCACACTCTACACTTTTGTCCTTGAGTGTGTTGTGAATACTACGGGTATAGAACTTATCATTAATAAATTCCTCAGTCCAATATACAAGATCCACAGTCACCGTCTTCAACCAGCCACAGTTCCTGAAGACTCAACAAAAAAAGCTGCCTTCTACCAATCTACATGTACATGTTTATCTACACGTATAAACGTTTACATGTTTATACTCGTATATATTTGTGAAGTTTTTTCAAGGTAGACCATCCCCATTTTGCACTTGGGATACCAAAAAAATAAATGAGACAAAGAAACTCAGTTCACATGGTTGTCATGATCGGTAAATGTCACGTCATAATATTATGCAAAAATAAATAAAAAACAGTTCCCACGATTTTGGCCTTAAACTTTGGCCTCGTCGGATTGCGTTCCTTGGCCGTTACTCTCTGTGTTTTTGGCATCAATCTTGCTTGGTTGCTTGCGTTTGTCAAGCCTGTGTACGAGCTGTACAATCATGAAGAGAAGTGCGCCCGCCAGCATCATGGCATTCAGGATCGAGTAGGGGATGAAATAACTACCTGTCCGCTCGTTGATTCTCCCTGGAAGCAATGGAAAGGTAAACAAATGCTTATTTTTAAAATCATGAGATTGAGTTCAGGCTTCAGCATAATACCATCATTCATACATTTGCTAATTATGAGTACAACGAAATAACAAAACAAAAGCTTTAACTTTTGCTAATAGTACAACTCGTATTTTGTGAAAGGCAAATATTCATCTGCAATTTTCAATATGAACACAGAATTGGCACAATACAATACTATATTTTTTTAAAATGATGCTTACCAAAGATTGTGGGCAGGGGCAGGTTGACAGTTCCGACACCTATCATGGTGAAAGCGAAGGCCGAGGGGAACTTGGCCATGCCAACTACTTCGAGTATAACAACAGGAAAGAGGGCGATGTACATTCCCCCCAGAAGCCCCACGGCCATCCCATGAGCCACCAGGGCCTCGAAGCCAGGAAACTTGAGACAAACTCCGACGATGACAACAGAACATAGCAGAGCCAGGCTGACGAAGTAGTTTGTCTTTATGACCTTGAAGTTGTTCAAGAAGCCGCCTCCTATACGCCCGAAAAGGTCAGCCATTCCTGACATCGATAGGATCAATGCGCGTCTCCCTTTATCAACTTGCAGCTCCTTTGCGTACGCTGGCAGGAATAGGAACTGGTCAATGTATCCGGAGTTGGCAATGACCGTTCCAGCAAAGGCACACCAGAAGGCTTTAGTGGCAAACACTTCTCGGTCAAACATGGACTTGAAAGGTACCACACAAGCCCTGCACCAGTGCGGTTTTTTCTCTGGTTCCAAGTCGGCCAGATCTTCTCCTGAGTTGGTCTCCCTTCCTGCAACTTTCTGGTAGCTGGATGGTTTACCTTCAGGCGACTCAGGCACTAGGCAGAGGGACCCTGTGCTGCTGTAGTGTGCACTGTGACGGGGTCCGGCTTCCACTTCTGGTGCCAATAAGGTATCAAGTGTTGTTTCCGTCTCAGCGATCTGCTCGCGCGTGAGGTGCACCATTGGTGTTGAGGTCAGACTGTTCTGAATATCGCTCCGGAAAACCAGCGAATTGAGCGACTGGGTCGGCGTCTCAAGTGGCTGAGGTTTCGGTGTGGTCGTCCTATTTTCCTCTTCTGCTCCCTGGCCTTGCGCGTCCTCCTCCACGGGCTCAACATCGTCCGGCTGAGGTAGCTTTTTCTTTCTGCTGGGGTAGAAGGAGAGGGGTCGGAACAAGGCACCGGCCACTACACAGTTCAACAGTAGTGCTGAGTAGATGAGCATACAGCCTTGGAACCCATAATTGTCCAGTAGATGTCTAATCAGTAGCGGGAGAGTTAGCTGTCCGAAGCTAGCACCACCGGCGGAGATTCCCATTGCTAGAGAACGGAGGCGGTTGAAGTTTTTACCAACCATGATCATTGAAGGTGTATACATGAATCCATTTCCAAAACCTGGGTGAAGACAGAAACTTGAATATATCACTTGGTAAGCAACAATACATTGATTCTAATACCAATACAAAACAGAAAATTTAAATTTTTCATGTAAAAAAAAGGTTCTTACCCACTAGTAGGCCAAGGACACAGACCACATAGTAAATATTTGTGGCGAATGCCGTGATGAAGAATCCAAGACTCATAACGACTCCTCCAATAATCACCGACAGTCTGTACGTGTAACGTTCACCAATATAGGTAGCGATCGGTGCTGCAATACACAAAACATAATTATATGGTAGGTATGCTGCTGATAGTGATAGTACAGTGTTCATTCTAGTTTTTAATTCAACAAAATTTTACATGCATTGGAACATTGCACTAAAGTGTGCAGTAGGCTTTGAAGGGACTAGTATGTTGAACCTTCCTTAGTAAAGTTATATAGTTACATGAATGCATGAAATATATTTTATATTATAGATATAAACAGATATCATGTTTTCGCAGTATACCTACTGTATACTGTACAAGCGGGCATACACATATGAAGGTTGAGTTAAAAACTACTTGTAACTTCAAAGTGCCAGATTCACAACTCACAGTACAGTGACAGCCCAAATGAGATGAGCCCTATCATCCATGCCGCAAGGCTGTCCGTGGCATCAAACTTCTCCATAACATGCACATAGATGATGCCCACCGTCTTGAATCCTCCGACCACAAAGAAGGAATTGATGAACGCTCCTAGAGGTGAACAGTGTTGCAATAAATAAAGTACAATTATTCATAGGATTCATATCATTTGTTAATGGAAATAAATATAAAGAATTCAATAATTGTGCCATCATTACATGCATGTACCAGTAGTGTGTGATGTGTGATTATGATAAATTGTAAGTGAGAGAAAAAAAAGAGATCTTCCACAAGGAATAAATATAAATTCGACCATAAAATACTTTCAAGGGTAAAGAGGATAGTATACACTTGAGTATACGTACCTACGACAATAAACCACGACCATCCTCTATCAATTGGTGGCTCCATTTTTTCCTTTTCATCTGCTTGCTTTTCTTGAAGTCAATCTTTGGGGGTGTAGTCTAAGCTGGATGGAAAAATAATTAATAATGAATTCGAATAAACTTCTGAATTCACAAAAAATGGAAAATTGATGATTGTAAACTAAATAGACCAGCCACATGTACAATGTAAAGTGATGTACAATAAACATAACGCCATAATCACAATTTTTCTGATTCCAGAACGTCCAAGGAATAGGTCTAGTTCATCGTAGTGACATACAGCATTACTATAAAGTATTCCGGTCTGCTCATTCGCTTAAACTCGAAGAGACTGACACAATTCCCAGTTAGGCTTTCACCTTTTGATAATGATTACTGTACGAGGGATGCGGCGAATTTAGGACGGATGTTTCGTAACAATACAAACTGATATTATTCGTGATGTGTCATTGTTATTGCAGATTGTTATATTATCTACAAGACCCACAAACTGGTGCCATTTCTTCCAATATTTCAACACATACAGATTCAGTGATCATGCCCTCATTGACATGATGCAATTTTGGAAAATCAAAATCAAATTTGAAAGTTTGACCATTTGCAGAACTGCTTACGTCACGGTTTTGTTCAATAAATTCTCGTTCAATTGCATCAACAAAGGCCATGAATAACAACGGTTCGATAGCACACAAATGCGGCACGTACAGTACATGGAAAGAATTGACTGGGGTGTCAGTTTTATGAGTTTGCAACACCACCCACCATGTCAATGTTGACATGGGCGATAATAAAGGCAACCAAACTCGCACCAGCAAATGCGTTAAGAAATCGAGCGGATTCGATCATTTGAAGAACACTGAACATAACTTGAGTGACCGTTCTTGCTATATCGCCTACTCTGGTAAGTTAACGAAGGTTAATGCTAATTTTATTACCTGTTATCGATCCATTAATTTTATCGCGCGCACCTGCGAGAGAATGAATCGTCCCGTATGACTCACTCTCGCTGATTCACGCCCAAGTCTCGCGTAGCACACAGAACAGAAATTTGACAGGATCTGGATATTTTTGACTTATTGCTCCAAAAACCGTTAAAGTTATTGTCTTTTGTCGATATATGTTGGATTTCGCGTGTATATGTAACACATGTTTGCATGTGACTGTCCTGTATGTCGATCTATTTCAGTGTTTGCTTTGTTTGTTGAACTTGTCTTGAATAAATGACAGTCACTGGTCGCTCAGTGACAGTCAGCTGGTCAGTGGCTGACTCAGTTATTTTTTGGCTTGTTCAGCTTCATCTTGCAAAATTATGTGGACTAAAATTTAGTTATTCCGCAACACGACAATCGACATACCAAACCTGACGCAGTGTGATGATTAATTTTGAATAATACCGGTAAACACATACAAAGCAATCACAAATGGATTACGAGCCATCGTCCTAAATTCGCCGCATTCCCAAATTCGCCAATGTGGATTTCAGGTCTTGTAATTTAAACTAAACAGCAAGTTCGATCGTCAATCGAGACTCTGATATTCAATCTTTGTTCTAGTAATTTATTTTCCACAAAACGAGCTTCTAAGTTCTGATAATATCGAGTTGGCGAATTTTGGGATGCGGCAAATTTAGGACAGATGGCTCGTAGGCCTATCAATGAAGCGCATTCGGCATATTTGTGTACTTTTGTTTGATTTATAAGTCCTGAAATGCCACATACTGGAAGAAATAAGACAAGAAAATGAAGATATGAACTTGATTAAAAATGTCTCGACCTTTAAAGGATGTTCCAGAGAAATAGTATGGCTGTGCTCAGGGAATTAGTTATTCTAAATGTAGATCTAGATCTAATCCAATTCATTCACAATGATTGATAAAAATTGAAATTCCAAACGATTCCGAATTACAGCTTTGAAATTGAGTATTGTACAAGACTGATGGCATGCTCTTTTTGGTCCTGACTCTATGAGTCACTGTGGATATAAGCAGTTGTATTCCAACATCGTCATGATCATGTTTGAGTTCCAACTAAGCTGACCCTTCTCAATGCTCATGACCTGTGCAGGTGACAGCTAGGACAAGAAGCCACGATGTCGTCTGATTTTGAGGACTTGGATAAGCCGCCCGCTCCACCAGTTCGGCTCACCAGCACCAAGTAAGCCTGAGTTCTTCTTCAATCAAACAACATGAACAATAGCAACAGTTTTTTATTGCCAGTCATTTGTCATTGTCTACTTCAATAATTCTCACAATATACCATCAACTTCTAGCTCATGATAAAATAGTCATATTTTTCATTTCGCAAGTAAAACACACAATATCATCACTAATAAAATGTACATGTATATAATACATTACCGGGGTATGTAACTATGTATCATTTAATTTAGTACCTATAATATACTGGTAACACTAGTAACACATATTGAATCACAGGTTATTTTATTGTTTGCTGATGAAGTTATCTTCTTCCAGAGAAAGTCCAATCCCTGTGGACATGAGACCACTACCGAAGGAACCTGGCGAAGAGAAAAAGCGCAAAATCAAGACACCAAAAAGTTTGTTGACATTTATTTATCCTGCCATGCTGTTAATTCTAAAACATATTATATTTTACCTTATTGCCGAGTTATTAGGTAGAATATTTGGTTGCAGAACAGATGGAATTCATGGAAATGCTCATATTTAGTTAATAATGTTTCTAAACAATGTAATTATTAAGAAAATAATCTGCAAGATTTTAGTTGCAAGACACCCAAATTTGTTGCTATATATTTGCAGGTGGCAGTAAAGGTTACAAACTGAGGGACAATGAAAAGCTGGTTATTTCTCACCCCTCAAACTTTGAACACACAGTGCATGTTGGGTTTGACCCCCTCACTGGAGAATTCACGGTTGGTGTAGCAATATTTCATTTGTTTTATTTGAATTTCTTCCCCATGGCTTCATTTCTGGTTAAATTGAACTTTATGAAGGGAATTGAAATTCATGAAATATATCAGTATGGTTGTCTGAGGTAGGAAATGTAAAAGATTTTGTATATAATTGGTGAAGCGTACTCTAGAGTTCTATTCACAAATCTCAACTACCCATTGTCACATCTTCCCAGGGAATGCCAGAATCTTGGGCACGCCTGCTCCAGAGCTCCAATATCACCAAAAATGAGCAAGCTCGGCATCCGTCAGCGGTCATAAGTGTTCTGAACTACTACGAAAACTCCAACAAAGAGAACAAGGAATCCAAATACATGACAAACGTGTCTGACTACAAACCTCAACGTGAGTCTGCAACGAAATTATCGGAAAAGACTGATATTATTGCAAAATATCAGTTATTTTGCACAAAGAATATGCATTGTGGAAAAATGTAGGGTTTTGCAGTAGGTATTTATATGGATTTGTTGGTGTATTTGGTGACGATATTGAAGAAATTTCATGAATATTTATTCTGATTTAACTCCTGTTGCAGTTTCCTCGCTGTAGCTTGTGTGTACATTAAACTGTAGAAATAATTGTGCAGAGGAATGATCTTCATATTAAGAATTGTTTCAGGCAATGGAGATTTCTGATATACTAGTCCTTTAAAAAGCAAACTATTGTTGATGTATTTTCAGTTCCACCAAAGCCTTCTTCAGAGCCTGTCACTCCCGGTGTCACACCTTCCGTGAGTGAATTCTTACATTATGTGTATAGTCAGTGTGTCTATGTCAATGTTTATAAGTTAAGAATAAAGCTTTGTACAATTTGAAACATAAAGCTTCATGAACGTCCATGAACAGGCAAAACGATTGAGTTTTGTGTTTGCAGTACATCCTGTACAAATAATAATAATCCATTGGACCTTGTATCGATGACTACATGTTGAAACAGACCAACCACCCTGGTATAACACGGCTTAAATCAATCGCAAATGTATGCAATAAAACTTTCTGGGCTTCCTATTGTGATCTCAAAACACAACGAAATATTATATGGCTTAAAAGTATTTCCATCCTATAGCCGCCGGTGAAGCCCCCCGTGTGCCCGCCCCGAGCCTCGCCCCCTACACCCCCCGGGACAGAGGAGGAGGAGTCGGAAGACGATGCCAAACCCCCGCCGATAGCCGACAGGCCGATCAAAACCATGTCAATAGTGCGTACTGACCATCTCAGTCAGATAGTGAAACTTTGCTGGAAATATCATGTATGCTTCTTTGAATCTTAAACGAATTTACTTACCGTAATTGGTGTTTAGTGTTCTGTAATATTTTGTATTGGTATTGTTTTGATGTTGGCATTTCGATGATATTGTTAATATACACAAAAAAATCTGTTATTGTATTGTATTACCGTATTGGCCCTAACAGTAGCACGGCGTGCCAAAGCAACACCAAAAGCAGCAGCGCGCCCCAAAATGGTGCCAAACCTGAGGTCAAATTTAAGAAAATCACTGAATAATATACCTATAGCCTTTAATCCCCTTTATTTTGAATCAAATAACATGAATGTATGGATTGGAACACTCCAAGATCTTATTAGAAAGATATGAAGTAAATTATTTGGTTACAAAAATCGAACATTTATGGGCAAAAGAAGGGGCCGCTCTACTGTTAGGGCACGTGCCACTATTAGGACCAATACGGTATATGTTGAAACATGATTACACAAAAATCATTTTCTAATTTAACAGTACACAAAGCCAATTGAACCTGAAGAGAAGCCAAATGGTGTGAGCCCTTCCGTAAAACCTGACAAGCCTCGAGGGAAGAAGAAGATGACTGACGAGGAGATCCTAGAACGCTTACGATCTGTCGTATCAGTCGGCGATCCCAACAAGAAATACACCAAACGAGAGAAGATTGGACAAGGGTAAGTTAAAATATGAACTGGTACTTGATCAATTGTCATGTCTCCTACCGGTTTTATTCACATTACTTCCTTTGTCAGTTTTGCTGATGCATAAGACATGAAAGTTCAAATCAACTTTTCCGTCTTCAGAGCTTCAGGTTCTGTGTACATTGCCACGGAGGTTGCCACAGGCAACGAGGTCGCCATCAAGCAGATGAACCTGGCCCAGCAACCCAAGAAAGAACTGATCATCAACGAAATCATGGTGATGAAGGATCACCAGAACCCAAACATTGTCAACTATCTCAACAGCTACCTCGTCGTTGAGGAACTTTGGGTCAGTTCTATACTTCTTTCCTAGTTCTCCTCTTTTAGAGGGTTACAATCATTTTTGCATTTGAATTTTCGTGTGTGTGCAAATTTGAAGTTTTGTTGATGCAAGACTAACTTATACTACTTAGTGTGTCGGGTCATTGTAAACCTGTGTGCTTGAAGATTATTGGGAGTCACAAATTTCAATAGCCGACAGATAATACATCTTCCTAAATGACTTGAATTACTAAGAGCACTGTGACATTGCCATGTTAGAACTGTACGCTAAATATTGCTGGTGACTCTGTTGGTGGTCCACAGTGCAGTGTAGCTGTGGAGCAAAGGGTACCTAAAAGACAGGAATGCTTCCAATACTGTTATGCTTCCAATACTGTTATATTGACAATTATATTGACAATTTTCCCTGCCCTGACAGGTTGTAATGGAGTACTTGGACGGTGGATCGTTGACCGACGTTGTCACGGAAACATGCATGGACGAGGGCCAGATAGCCGCAGTTTGCAGGGAGGTTAGTCAGAACAATTTGTCATTAAACATGTTAATAGAAATAAAGTTAATGGTCAATCATTAATATTTTTGTATGCATGTTCACATTCTACATTTGTTTTTTTTCCAGTGTCTACAAGCTCTCGAATTCTTGCACGAGAACCACGTCATACATCGAGATATCAAAAGTGATAACATCTTGCTTGGAATGGATGGCAGTGTTAAATTGAGTAAGTGCATATGTTGTGGCTCTGAAAAATAATTGGCAAGAGAATGTACTCAATACCCATGATTACTACATGTTGCATTCTTATCTATGACCCAAGAATCAAATGTCTACTATATTGACTATCTCCATGAATGTTTCAAGCTTTGTCCATAACAGAAAATACTTATATTTCCTTGACTTTCAGCCGATTTCGGTTTCTGTGCACAACTATCACCTGAGCAGAGTAAAAGGTCCACAATGGTGGGAACTCCATATTGGATGGCCCCAGAGGTCGTTACAAGGTGAGGTTTGGGTCGTCAAGTATTGTAGTTTCTCTGCAAAATCCCAATATACATGATGGGGAACAGCTATACAAAACTTACTGTACAAAACTTTTTTTCATATGAAATGCTCAGTACTGACAATGGTTTCGTCTGCACAATTTTGCACGCACATTGGCAACTTACTAACACACACAGTATATTTTTTTCCAGGAAACACTATGGTCCCAAAGTAGATCTGTGGAGTTTAGGAATTATGGCAATAGAAATGATCGATGGTGAACCACCTTATCTCAACGAAAACCCACTCAGGGTAAGTGAAGCTAATGTTTTGTTACTTTAAGATCTTCTGACAAACACGGATGAATTGCTAGTATGGATGAGAAAATTTGAGAGTGTTTCAAGTTCCATCAATATTATATTTGTGATGTAGTGTCTCCATATAAACTTGTTTCCATAAAATTTGTTTATGTAAGTACTAGTCAGAGAAATGACAAACTACTATACTTATATTCTCTACATGTACTATCCTATACGATAATATTGAGAACAAGCATCAATGCTTGCTAAGACTGTTTGTTGCTAAGACGAATGTTTCTTTCTTCCTCGCCAGGCACTTTATCTTATCGCAACAAACGGCAAGCCTGACATCAAAGACAAGCACAAGCTTTCACCGGTGTTCCAAGACTTCCTCGACAAAACACTTGAGGTGGACGTGGAAAGTCGCGCTGACGCCTCAGAACTACTCCGGCATCCGTTCCTCCGTCTCGCAAAACCACTCGCCAGCCTCACACCCCTCATCTTGGCAGCGCGAGAAGCCGCAAAAAGCCACTAAATTTCCTGTCTTTGCGTTAGGCGAAAATCTGGTCAAAAGTTCGGAATCATGAATGGGAAATTGCTTTTGTGGTGTGTATAGGGAAATGCGATCATTCAGTAGTGGGCGGATAGGAAGTGCTTATAGATGTATGCATGTTTTATGTGCGTGCGTGTGTACATATATATTTATTGTGTATATATATATATATAATATAAGGTGGTTGATAGTTTATGTCATGCCGTTTTATGCCATGCAACAGAGTAGGAAATATACGTGTCTTTGATCCAGTGTCTTCATCGCTGTTCAACAGTTTAGTTGTGTTCCTACTGTAAATCATAAATATTGTGAATAGCTTTGCTTGTCAAGGGACAGAGCTTAGTTTTAAAAGCTTCTTCATGTGTCGCTTATTCCTGTCGAATGTACATGTGAATGGTAACATTTAGAGGTAAGTGAGATCTTTGGATCCCAATTAAAAAGTAATATCAAGCCATAATGTCAAGATAAACATACACTCAATGTATGTAGGATTTGCGTTGCCTCATACTTAAAGATGTCTGAAAGTTAGATAGTATCATAAATTTTTACAAGACTTTACTCATGTTCAAACAAACCAACACCGGTTATTTAAGTGAGAAAGTACAATCATACAGTGGATGTATTAATAAATGTAACTGTTCGTGTATGTCATTCTTTGTATTACGGTTTATTGAAACTAATGTTGAATTGGTATTTGTGCCATCTTCTCTTAATACTGGTTTATGTAAAGTCTACTTTATGTATGTGAATTACAAAGTTTATTTCATATATTGAACGAATGTACATTTTTTTTTATCTGAAAACTTCCAAAAAGAGTAAAACAATTGTATATTTTATTTGTTTATGTTCGTGTGTGTGTTAATTTTCTGAATGTGAATCAAAAAGTTTATTGCAAATGCGAACAAAATTGCAAATGTTACGTATGTTATAAAATATTTGATATTTACCATGACTCGATCACTCGCATAGTATTTTTAGTTAAGGATTATAACAATATTTATACATGTACATATTTCATAGAAAATAATTATTGTATTGTATTCCATTCAAGCTATATGTGCATATCAGTCACCATATTATTAAAATATTTTGTGTTTTCCATCTGTTATTAAATCCTATCAACCTCGTTTATCTAAATCTCTCAAAATATTCTCAACTCATATTGTTGTTTTGTGTATTGTGTATGTATGTAAACTGGAATGTTACTTGTTGAATTGTATTCACACTGTCGATGAGACTAATTACATGTTAATGGGTAATTAGTAATAATCAATTATGCCCGCTAATTACGTATATAACCAGCACAATCATGTTTCACTGGGAAAGACCCACATAAAATCGTGTGTAATATTCGAACATAACTGTCAGCTTGCTAGAAGATTGATACATGTATGAGCAAAATTTTATATTGATGTTTGTTATTCTTGCAGTCGCTTATTATCATTTTTGTGGATTGTCCAGCTGTGCTATACATATTCAGGATAAACCCAGTTTCAGGTTGTAATGTGCATGTTACAAGAAGTGTATTAGAAATAATGGTTTATCAGTTGTGTTCATTGGCATATCTAACCTTACCAGGACAGGCATTTTTGTTTACTTTCGTGTTGCAAAACTAGAGGCTTCATTTCAGCTAACTGTATATTCACGAATTGTTTATGTATGTACACATGGTTTAATGATATACGTATGTCCCAAATATGATTATTTTTGACATTTTTTTTTGCAAATTGAGGCATTGTGGTAATTTGCTAAGTACACACTTTGTATATTGACTGGCTACCATTGTCAATGTTATTGTTTGCCCTTATATCATATATGCACTAATCTTTGCTATCAATTTTTGTGCAATCATAGCATCTCTGAGATTGACTTGAGCTAAATCATGCTTTAAACTTGTTCGCATACACTTGTGTGCTTTATTAGAGCATTGTGTCTTGTTTTTGTACAGTGTTTGTATGAAAAGTCACCATTTTCAAATATGATTTGAATAAAAATATATGCATCAATTTATTTGACACTGACTATTGGTTGTTAAATTTTTCATGAATCATCAGATTATAAATATGGTCCTACTTTGTCAAACCAATAGTTTTGAAACTTGATATGAACTATTTCTTGATATTTTCAATCATGATAAATGGCATAAGTAATGTGTGGTTCACACATATTCGGTGAATAAGTATTTTTACAACTAATGATCACTTATTAATTTGATAGTAAAAAACATTGTTTTTTTGGCACCATCTATCTGACTGCACTGTGGGCTATCTGTGAGATGGTTTACCAAGAGTTGTTATTAAAACAAGAACAAACAAAAACACATTTGCTGACGAGACCTAATCATAACAAATAAATGGACTTTGCAATATAATCAGATAAAAATTCTTACGCTGCTTCGTGTGATGTTGAGCATATGGGAAATCATATATGGCGAATTGACTTGACCTCGATCTTGACCACAAATAGCCTCGATTGGTCTGAATATTTGGTGAAATAAATTGACGTATTCATTCACTGATACTGTGATACATATGAATTGGCCGTCGGGTTTCATTCTCCACAAATGAACAAAATATATATTTGGTTTGGAAAAAAGTCTTATTTGAAAAACAGGCATTTCTTGTTGTATGTAAATATTCATTTATATTAGTGGAATAACAATGATAGCCTTCATGAATTTGAAAAAGTACCCCATTCTCAGCCCACAAGTAGTACGTTATGCTGTGTTAGCCAAATCATAACGCATTAGTGTATTGACCACTATTTCATAGTATTATTTGTCATAGAAATGTAGAAATCTCTTGTGGATTGAACATGGATTTAGCAATTTTTCAAATTTACTCATGTTCTGAAACATACATACGAAGTGAAAGTACGGATAGTTGATTATTTATTGTGATATTTAGGCCAAATGTCATGCAATTATTTTTTTGCTGCGAATATTGCATACATTTTCACGTTCAAATTTGTTCCATAGTTGTTATTTTTGTTGTCGAAGCATCGTATGTAGCTCGTTGAAACAATTATTAGAATTAACGAAGAAAACGAGGTAGAAACGAGAAAAAAACAGGTAGATTTAACACAATTCGGGGGCGGATATCACGACTAAATTGAACGCAAGAACAAAATCGTGTCGTGGGAAGTCACCATAGGCCTACTCCCATATCTAGATTCTCCCACTTTCTTTGGGCAATTTCTAGGCAAAAAAAATTTTCACCCTTTGAAAAAAAAATTGGACTTAGACAATTTTCGGCACATAACCTCGAGACAGTGCGAGTGAGCGTAGGGAGCGAAGCCTCATGCGGTGTGGGAGCTTTACGGCGCCCCCGAGAGCACACGCCCTCCCCCCCCCCCCCAGGAGAAATTTGTCAGAATTTAGTGTCTCCAAGATGGTTTTCTAAGGTGTAATTGACAGCTGTACCTTGTGAAATCAAGAAGTAGAATTTTACTTCAGATGACTATTCTAGGACTCTATAATATTCACCCGATGGTCAATCCTTTGATAATAATGATGAGATACAATTATAAATATTCAAAGTTATGCCGACATCCAGGAAATATAACCCCTGTGTGTATTTATTGATAGTTTTTGTATGAACTCAAGTATGTCGGACTAGACTTATTATTGGGGGTAAGGGGGGGGGGGGTGGTGGTGGAGTGAGGAGTCAAGGGACCAAGTGAAGCGAAGGATTAGACTATACGGCGTGGGGTCTTGAGCCCACTCAATGGCACCAGAAGCCAGAGTTTTTTTTTTCATTTTCTGTGGTTGATTCTGAGCTCTCTCTGGCTCTGATTATTTTTCATTCCACACATGCATGCAAATATTGCTGGTATTTAAGTTCATTTATCCCAAAACTGAACATTGTCACTATACGTATTTAGATGTCACATAACCCAATGGCCTATATGGAACGCTGTAAATGCACCTTAACATATGTCTGAGTCACAGATTGTTTTTGTTGAAAATATATTTTGGAGCTGCAATCCCCCCCCCCTCCGGGTGAAGTAAAATTACACTTATATTTTCTTTATTCCATGAAGTACATGTAAGTGCATGCGCCCATTTCCTATAGCTTCTCGCTCTCATTTTTCTTCTTCTCTTTTTCCTCTTTTTTTCATGCGCCCAATAGGGGTGGGGGGATGTGCGTGCCGGGTGCACCCCCCTAAATCCGCCAGTGGTCGATGCATGGTGGCTGAGACGATACAAGCGACAGCCCAAAAGCAAAAAAAGAATCCACCAACTCGGTTCCAACTTCCAACATAGATTTCCCAATTCATCAATCGCAGTGGTCTTTGTGATCAATGTCAGGAAGTTTGGTCTTTGGGGCACATTATTTAGCCATTTTTCTTACTGCTGATAAAATACTGGCATTGGCAATGGGGCTCCAGGGAATTGGTCAAGGTTATCATATCTCTACATAACCCATATATCTATATTATATCTGACACATCGGATTCAACAATAAACACGGGTAATGGAGCGGTATACCGCGTGTACATAGAACTACGTACCCGCGTATATTTACTTCTGTTTACAAACCATGTGGCCTTTTCGGTGGTATCCTGGAAATATGATATTTTTCCAGCACAAGGTTGAGAATGAGTTTATGTATTTCAGCACATATTTCTACATGAAACGTATCATTCCTAAGTGTGAAAGTCAAGTACAAAGTCAAGTACTCAACTAAAAGCTAAGTTTTCCACAAAATACGAAATTACACCAGTGACTACTATTATATATAATTCTGCATAATATGTACACATAAAGGGAATGGAGTGGATATGAGTATGAACAAAGAAATATAATATAGCAAGGCTAAGAGGGCTGAAATCTACACTATGTCCATTCAATTGCGTTCGATTTTATCATTACAGACCGAATGGAAAAATCTTTTGACAGATGGAGAGCTGTCATATTTCCAATTTCAAGCTAGAATATCTCATCCCCAATGAACTCATATCACATGTAATCAAATGTTCATGTGGTTAGTTTCTTTCTTTGTAGAACATGATCTTATATGTTTCAAAGTGAAATGATATCCGCTTGCCCAGAGCTCCAAAACAGATCCGGAGCTAGTGGATACAAAAATTGGTGACTCACCTAAAGCAATATCCCTGATTGAATTGCCACGAATGACCATTAAATTATGTCCTTATGGAACAGATATTCAAAACAAGACGCACCACTAAAATTGACACAATCTAAGTATGATTTTAAAAGAATGACCCCCAAAAGAAAGAACTCAACGACGTGTACTCATGGCGATTTATTGAATTATACAATGAAAACCAAAAAACATACATGTAATCAGAATATACAATGTATAATCTCTCATGTAGACCGTTTGAGGGTTCAACTTATTTCTTGTTGTACCATATAATGCACATGGTACCACATTTGTACGTATGTTCTCATGCTTCTAGAGCATCATACACGGCCGGGCCACGTTCCTGACGCTCTTTCAGCTCCTCATACCTAGGATCAGTCACATCGTCAAATCGCAATGTTTCTCTGCTGTGGTCCAGAACATTCTTGAGTGCATTATTCTGTGTGCTAACCCAGTGATTCTCATAGCTTCTGACGTCACCATCTTGTGCAGTTGTGGACGTGTTCGATGTCTTGTCCAGCTTCCACCTCGGTATGTAGTGTGTGAAAAGACTGCCAAGAACTGCTCCGACCACCACGGAGAGCACTTGGACTGGCCAAATCCACACAGGAAGGTTGTTGTTGTCTACAGAAACACAAAAAGAGGGTACACTTGCTGGAGCAATTCTTCCTTTGGCACTGTGAGAAATATTTATAGTATAAACACTATTATGGGTAAATACCTCATTTTCACCTACCTATGTTTTCACATATGCATTCGCCTGTGTTTACATCACATCCATGTTTACATTCCTCCAGACAACGTTCTGTGCATTGTGGAGTGTACCAACCAGACTGACAACCATCATGACATATGCCCTTCTGCACACTACATGAGCTATCTACACAGTGCTCTGAACACGCCAGTGTGCACTGAAGTGAATACCAACCACTCTTACATCCACCATCACAATGTCCTGTGTTCATATCACACGTCAGAGCTGCACAGTTTGCCGAACATTCTTTTGTGCAGTCGAGGGAGTACCATCCTGCATTGCAGCCAAACACACAGGATCCATTTACATTGTGACAGGATGTTTCATTGCAGTTTCGGGAACACTGCTCTGTACACAGTGGAGTGTACCACCCGTCAGCACATCCTCCATCACAGGCACCATCATTGATGTCACATCCTGTATTCTTGCAATTTGTGGAACACGGTTCTGTACACTGGGGTGTGTGCCATCCATCTTTACACCCACCATCACATTCAGCGTCCTGCTGGCTGCATTTATTGGTGGCGCAGTTCGGCGAACATACCAAGTCACACTGGGTACCATGGTAACCATCCCCACAACCCCAGGGACAGTCTCCAGACAGGAAGTCACAAACCCCATCGAAGCAGAATCCAGAGCAAGCCGATGCACAAGAGGAGCCATACATGCCTTCTGCACATACTGAATGGGAATAATATCTCCTCGAATACAGTAGAGTATATTTAAATATGCAGATGTACAAATTGTAATGATTTAGGAGAAAATATTGTGCAACGCGTGTTTGATTAATCACAATTACCCGCGTAGACACTGTACACTTGTTCATTGTTGTAGTTGCCGCCACAAGGCTGACCTGCGCACGTCCAACCACATCCACTCACTGTTGTCTCCGGTGGGGAGTCAACACAGTAACACTTAGCCGTATTTGCGTAATTGCCATTCCTCTGTGTGTACACAGTGTTGGTAGTGTTATTAAAACATTGATTATTGTTATTAAAACACTGGTTATTGTTTTTTACGGAAGCCCGTAGAGGCCAGAAAATGAAAGGTGTGAAAATATATTTATCTGGCGGCCGCCACTTAATTATCTGGCGGCCGCCACATAATTATCTGGCGGCTGCCACTTAATTATCTGGCGGCCACCACATAATTATCTGGCGGCCGCCACATAATTATCTGTAGGACGTGGCTTGAAATATGAGGAGATTCTTGTAAAGCAATATACATACAGCTAATTAGGCCGTAGTATCCAAATAAAAGTCGTGACATACTGTATTAATGACAATACTGTTTTTAATGAGACAATGATATATGGGGTATTGTGGGGAGGGGGGTGGGGTTGTTGGCATGCAAATTATTCTACAAAATTGAACTTTCTCACTTAGCACTATATAGGAATCATCAATGAATTCATGTTATTTGTTGTGGCCATGGCAACTGGGCCCTCTGAAATTATGGTTGCAACCATCGATATACAGGTTAAAGGAAACAAATAAAAACAGTGCATATTCGATGGTGGTGACAAATATTCGTCAAATTATCTGATTAATATTGTGTGTCCTTTCTTCTTAGTTCTTTTCCCCTATGGATTATGTATTGAAAGTTGCCCTATGGTCCATAATACCAATCAATGACATGAAAATATGTACATTTCATCCCCCAAACAAATATTCGTTAATTTTATTGAGGCATTCTTGGGCCATATATGTTACAGTATAAATCGGCATTGACCGATCAGAGTCGCATGTGACTAACGCGCACCACTCCTATGGGATGCTGGTATTCGAAGAGGAGGGGGGGGGGGGGGAAGATTTGTTTTTTAAATCCCGGGTTAGTAACTTGATAATATCGACTTAGTATATCGATAATGTATCTCAAATAAAATGTAAATTTTATTTTATTTTAAAATGAACTTCTATAGATAGACCAAAATGCTGTGTTAAAGCACTTAATGAGTAGCAGCCGCCAGATAATTAAGTGGCGTCCGCCAGATAATTAAGTGGCGGCCGCCAGATAATTATGTGGCGGCCGCCACTTAAATATATTTTCACACCTGGCACAAACGGTCTTCCGTAGTTTTCAGTACCAATATATGACCGAAGCTGAGAACGCTTACCCGCACTGCAAAGAATGTAGTGCTGTATGGAGTCGTTTTGCAGACAGCCGCACATTCCTCGACGGCTGAATCCTGATAATAATCGATAACAAATTCCCATTGCGCTTCTTCAGTGCACACTGGATATGTGCATTCTGTAATGAGAATATATGGTTGAAGTACACATCATGAAGGTTCAATAGAGGACGAGGGTATAAGTTACTGTAAATGTTCTGCAGCGATAAAATGATGGTAATATCATAATACCTTTGTTCAGACTAACTAAATGTAACGTTCGGCGCCCGCGGCGCCCGCGGCGCACAGGGCGCACGCGGCGGGCGTCGGTAATTACTAGAGCTACAACCAGGTAACAGTCCATCCGGACGAGTCCGTCCGTCATGTGGCGGCCGCCACATCATAATCACATCATAACACATCACCATCACCTTCATCATCAACAACATCATATACAACATGCATAGTACATAGGAGCGCATATTTGTGGCACAGTTCGGCGAACATCCCAAGTCACACTGAGTACATGACATGATGCCATAGGAGCGGCACCACTGAACTCGCGCACGTGGGCATGTTGCTGGTCCGGCCTCGCCGATGGCACTGCCACGGGGATAGAACCCCGGACAGCCCGACGGTCTACCAAAGCCTGTGTCGCACCATCCCAGACGGGAGACCGGTGATCCACAGGGCGTGAGCCCCCGAGTCAGCAACGGTTCCACCAACCTGGGCCCCCTATGAGAATTGTTCATAGGGCCTTCGCAGGCCTTAGCCGACGAGTGAGGACGTTGGACTCATGGTCGAGCCCTCCGTCGTTCTCTCGTATTGCTCAGCTCTGAGACAACTCCACTGAACCACACGGCTTCAGAATATTTATAGTCCTGGAGCACGAGATATGAAGGAAATGACGTAAGACCATTGTTACAGAATAATGGGCGAGAGAACTGGAGCGGACGCCGACCTCGAGAGAGGTGGTGCACATCCGGACTCGCTTGCACTGGTGGGTGCCATGCTGGAGACCTTAGGCTGGGCCCCAGTCGTTGAGCTCGAGGGAGCGGCGGTGTCTGCCACCACACGTCCCTCTGACGGACCCGCAGGGACCGTCACCTTCAGCAAGCTCGGATACGCCTCGTCCGTGAACATGTTCAGTGACTGAAGAGGGGCCGCCTTCCCAGAGCAGTTGCGGAGGATGTGCTCTTCCCCTTAATCACTGGCTAGGCATGCCGCTTGGGCGAGGCCACGCTTGTCCGTGATGCAATTTGCCGCATCTCAGACGCAACCGTCGTGATCTGAGTCCGTTCTTCCCCTGAGTTGGATTCTAGCGGTTTTCGGATGGCTTCTGCTGTGGCCGTCAGGCGAGCTGCCAAGCTCGAGCCTGCTGACACGATACAGTGAAACCCCAGGGGGCAGGCATCCAGACTCTTTCCAACTATCATCTATGACGTGCTATGCGCAGTGCCATGGACCGTAGTAGAAGATACGGTTATTCGCCGATCCTGACGTGGTCAAGATCGGCGCCACCTGAGGTGGAATATATCCATAATTGAATATAGGCCCTGCTTCATCACCTTCGGTGCGAAGGCCCTCACTGCGGTGTGCACCCGGGCGGTGAGCGTTCAAGGCATCCAAACTGGGGAAGTATCTCTCCCGTAGGCCACGAGGGTAGCACCGCCGACAAAGAAACAACTTCACCCAGGGGTAGTGGAAAGGTACCAACGATCACGAGTGAAGGCATTGTGAGGGTCCTCATACCCGTCCAGGGACTTCCGACAGAAGGCGCACTGGACCCCATGTTCTGTCACCGGTGGCAGCTCGACAAGCTCCTCGTCCGTCAGTGGACGAGGCCTCATGAAAGGTGTGTCAGCTGTCGCATCAGCCTCCGCCGGGTGGCAGGAGTAGGCGTCCCTGCCATAACGCGGAAGGAACATCACACCCTGCTGCATACCAGGCAGTTCAGGGCCCATTTCGGACCGCAGCCTCTTGAGGGGTGGCTGCTCTGAGGAAGGCTGTTGTTTTTGCCCCCCCCCCCCCCCCGGACCGGACTGTGACCTGGCTTGACCAGGTGCGCTCTTCGCGCGTTTGGCTGCTTCTCGCTCCTGCTTATCGCAGAAGCTCTGCCAGCCGGCCAGCAATGCTTCTTGAAACTGGTCCTCCTGTCCGTCATCCCGGGCCTGCTTCCAGAGGAGCTCCATACGGAACTCTCCTTTCTTCGGCAGGCGGGGAGCCGCATCTACTGGCGAGGATCCGCTCTCAGCAGCTCCGGACAGCTTAGATTTGCCGGAGTCTTTGCTGGAGGAGGCCCTTTTTGTTGCCCGGAAGGGCGACCTACCTCGGGGACGACCCTTAGCTTGTCTGGACCCTGCGGAGGTACTGACCGCACCGCTTCCCGAAAGATTTGGCATGTTAGAACCTCCGGACTTGGCAGAGGATCATCCAGTGCCACCTGCGAAGGTGTCGACGCCTTGGATCCTCCGGACTTTGGTCTGGACCCAGGTAGAGGAGCACAGTCGCATGAGACTGAGGTCTTCGGGTGCTTCCGATGCTTCCTCTTTTTCTTAGAGGCATCCGCCTGTACCCGCACCGGGAACAGGCGCAGATTGCCCGCGGTTAGAGGCCTCTAGTTGTTGTTGGGCCTCCCACTGGTTCTTGGCAATCTACCTAGCCCGGATATGCGTGCCCTTGGAGATTTAAACCCCTCATCCGAGCTCGCTTCTTGCTCCAGGCCGGGTGGCTGCAACTCCGGACCAGTCTGGAATGCGGCCAATTCCGCATCTACCCGATCTGACCAGTTCGCAGACTCGCCATCGGCAAGCGGGCCCGACTCCGCAGGTGTGGACACCGAAGGGTTCCCGCCGGGCACGGTGTTCGGACGACTGCGGTCATCTGAACAGGTTTTCGGACGAGAATCCTTATCCGCGCCAAGAGATGCAAGCATCTCCGAGCTCGAATGAATCTTGATATCCACTCTATCACACTCTCAGCATCGCTGCCAGAGTCGGATTCCTCAGAACCCGTGCTACAGCCCTTGGAGACTGCCTCTTGGCTATCATCCTTAGGGTCGGGGCCTCCCGAAAGCGTGTTACCACTCTCAAATGACTCATCTCCAGACAGTATTTTATAATCACTGTCCGGAGGATCCTTCCCTCCCTTACTTTCCCCGTCAGACTGCTCTGACATATCCGAACACTCTTTTGCTCTAAGCACTGGGAATCAGACCTGCAGATCTGCTTCAACCAGTGCTGAGCCCTCGAATGACCAGCCAACGCTGGTTACATCGTTTATACAGCATCAAAGCTGGCAGCAATTCTGCACGCATAACAATGTAGGGCGTCTCTGTGGAAACGTCTATTCTTAGCATCAACGATACAGGCCAACAAACGAATTACGTTTTCACTATACGCTCATGCATACACACGCATCTCCCCCCGGTCACTCCTTATCATGCCATGTATATGGGTGGCCTAAATACAGGCCATCCCTTGGGATCCCACAATCACATAGAGTAATTAAAATCAGTCATTAGCTATCGCTGCCGCACTGGCGGACGATGACGTCAATTTAATCACCCCAGCAGAATAAAGATTGCATACAATGTATCAGAAGTCGATCTACTTGTGGATGTTACAATTATGATCAATCAGCAGCGATAAAAATAAATTTACCACCACTCAAACAGCGATGAAAATAAATTCACCACCGTTTGCCTACATTTTTCGTAGATCATGGCACACTGGCTTCTGATAACATGAACACAATCTTCTACACCCCTCTTTCGAAAGGAAAAAAATCTCCCGATTTCTCATTTTCTATTGCACCAGGAAAAAGATATATCACTAAACTTATCTCAATGTATGATCAAATGGGAAAGAATAGCGTTTCCACGAAATGCACGCATAATTGTGGTTTGAATAATCCACTCAGTAATTGAGATGGATTTAACATGAGTATAAACACTCCCCATAGCCGCTGGTATGCTTACAAGGTGATCGGGTATAGCCCCTGGTAGCCCTAAAGACAATTGAGCACCCTGTGGGCGTTCATGACGCGCCCACTAGCAACCCGAACGTACAATAAGGCCACATAGCAATGCACCGGTCAAGTCCAGAGCCCATACAACGACCACTGGAGCGCGGATCCAATAGATTTAGACGAGATGCCGGCAGGTCCATAACCGCAACGGTTAGGGGCGAACCCATCATGCCGGCGCCCAATTCAGAGAATCCCAAACATGATGAAATCAATAGCCGGCGGTTGTCCAGACCTGCCCGCAGACAGAGTCCAGATCCAGACAATCACCATAGCATGGCGTATTGACCTTATCCAATGGTAATGATAGGAATTAAAAACCACAAAGTATGCTACGCATGTAGAATACGACCCCCTTCTTAGAAGTGGGGCCAGGGTTCTGGTCATTCCGGCCGGACTGCGTTGTCTAATGTGTGATCCGGATGAAAATCAGCGTCCCCCACTGCCGTGGCTGGTCAGCACATGTGGACTTAACAGCCGGTCCATTAAAAATATGGTAAAACGGTTTCCTGCCGTTAGAAACCTTGTTGCCTTGCTTGGCCGGTGGATAATAGTAACGCACCTTGTTGCCTTCCACAAAAGTGGGCACACCCTTAGCATGGGCACCATAGCCATGCCTCTGCCGGAAAGCCGACTTATCCAGATGCGCTCGTGCGAAATCATAGGCGTTTGCCAGGGCGTGGCGAACCCACTCTACGTACTCTGGACCGCACTGGGGTACCGGACCAGTCTCCGCCGTGGTTGGATACACGATATCCACAGCTAGATTGAGTTCCCGGCTGTACAACATCGTGTGCGGAGTTACTCCGGTCAAAGAGTGGACCGACGACTGGTATGCCATCTGGACATACAGGAGGTGGTCATGCCAGTCATCCGCACGATCATTTACAAAGACCGCCAGCATGTTCAGGATAGACCGATTGAATTGTTTGACCTGTCCGTAGGGCCTGTAAGGGGTGGTCCAGACCTTGGTACTTCCTAGCATCTATGTTAGGCCCCGGAACAGGTTGCTCTCAAATTGTGTGCCCTGATCTGAGTGTACCTGCTGAGGTACGCCACGGTACACCACCCACCTATTCACCAGTATCGGCATGGGTGTATAGGCATGGGTGTACTCTGTGAAATAGTCCGAGATCACCAGGATGTACCGGAACCCACGCGGAGTGACCCGTTGAGTATCCAGAATATCCAAGGCAATCCGGTCAAAAGGCTCACCAGCCTTAACTGTGGTTAAGAGGTGGCTGTCAGGAGCCGAAACTCCTTTGCTGGCCTGAATCCGAGGGCAAGCTGCGCACCACCATTGCACATTCAAACCGCTACCAGGCCAGTGAAAGCACTGTTGTAGCCGATGGACGGTCCTCCGGATTCCCAGGTGACCGGTCACCCGGAGGTCATGCAACTGATGGAGCACTTCTTACACAGCTTCGCCGGAAGCACCAACTGCCAAATAGGAGGCAGTGGGCTCGGTGGCTCAAGGCGAGCCATTCCCACTGGGAAACTAGAGATTGTGTCTCCTCCTTGTAGGTCTTCCGCTCAGCCTCAAAGGGCTTCTGGCCGGCCTTGAGGGCCTTTATAGCCGGTGCAAGAGCACTGTCAGCTCTGCTTCGCAGCCAGTTGTGCCAGAGTGTAGGCGCCCAAGTAGTTCGGCTCCTCATCCATCACATCCAGCTGTGTACCAGCGGCCATCACCACAGGGGGCAAGGACCGCTCGTACTCAGACTCATCTGAGGACGCAGAGGATACCCACGAGGAGTACACCGCCGGACTCGAGGAAGACTCGCTGGAGCTGAGCCGCACCTCCGGTTCAACATGGGAAGCCAGCGCCGGTAACGCCGGGTCCGCGCACGGGGGTGGACTCCTGTGGCTCGGGCCACTGTGTTGTTAAAGGGGGCAGCGGCCGTCAACCTTCCAGGAAGGTCCAGTTCCGAGTCTAAGGAAGAATCCTCGACATGCTGGAATGGGGTCATTCCTGCTCATTCAGGGTTCTTGCACTTATGACAACATGACAGTCCGTCAGCATTGCCGTACAACTGTCCGGCGCGGTGCTCAATCTTCATGTCATACTCCTGGAGTTTGATCAGCCACCGGGCCACCAAGCCGTCGGCCTCACAAGCCATCAAACCAGCGGAGCGAACTGTGGTCAGTCCGCGGCCAGAAATGCCGCCTCAACAAGTAATGCCGGAACCGCTTGGTCATGGGTACCACTGCGAGGAGCTCGCGGTGAGTCATGCAGTAGTTCATTTGAGAGAGGCTGAGCGCCTCACTCGCATAAGCCACTACACGCTCCTGCCCATCCACGATCTGTCAGAGGACACCGCCGAGTGCGAAGTTACTCGCGTCAGTGTCCAGGATGAACTCACAGTTCGGACGAGGGTGCCACAGTACAGGTGCTGCCACCAGGGCATGCTGGAGGTCCGAGAAAGCAATTGCCGGCTCATGTCCGCAGATAAAATCGACGCCCTTCTCCATGAGGATAGTAAGGGGGCGTGCAATCCCCGCAATGCCTCGAATAAACAGGCTGTGGTAGCTCGCGAAGCCCAGAAAGGACCTCATGTCCGCCACGTTACAAGACAGGGGCCAGTGCTGTACGGCCTTGATTTTCGCGGGGTCTGGTCAGGCTCCGGTGATTGTTACCATGAAGCCCAAGTACAAAATCTCTTCAGCGAAGAGCTTGCACTTGCTGGGCTTCAATTTGAGGCCTGCCTCGCGGATGCGATGGAGCACCATCTGGAGGTTGATGAGGGTTTTCTCGAACGACCAGCCATACACAACGACATCGTCGATGTAGAGCATACATCACTTTCAGAGGAACCCTTTGAGGACCATTTCCATGAGGCACTCGAACGTCGCGGGGGCATTGCAGAACCCGAACGGCATTACCTTAAATTGGTAGAGCCCATTCTTGGTAACAAAGGCAGTTTTCGCCCTATCACTCTCGTCCATCTCGACCTGCCAATACCTGGAGGCCAGATCCAGAGCACAGAAATAGTGTGATCCGGTCAGGGCATCGAAGGTGTCCACGATTTGTGATAGGGGATATGAGTCCTTCCGCGTGGCATCGTTAAGTTTACAATAGTCCATGCAGAGCCTCCACGAGCCATCCTTCTTCTTCACCATATCCACAGGACTTGCCTGAGGGCTATCACTGGGTTCGATGATGTCTAGCGCGAGCATCTTTTGCACCTGCTGGCCAATGACCTCTTGGTGCATGATAGCTGCTCTTTGTAGAACTCTGTTCGATCGGACGCTCATCCAGGAGGTCGATGCGGTGATTGGCCACGTCTGTCTTGCCAACCGCACCACGAGGACTCATGAACACATCCGCATACTGCCGAAGCAGCTTGCGGAGAGCTTGACGCTGATCTTCATCCAGCCGGTCCTTCGGAACACGATATTCCAAATGGTCCGGCCGGGTGAACGGATCATCTCCGGCGGCTGCTTGCGTGCAGACGGCTCGACAAACATGGTCGTCGAGGATAACCCGGCTAAACGCCGCGAGTGTGGCAATGGCTGCCACACAGTCACAGCACAGTACAACCGGAGCATCAGTGGGATTCACCATGAGAATAGGCATTGCACGGGTGTCGGACTTGACCAGAGTCCCACCCAACGCGAGCCCTGTTTCCCGGGCAAACTTACTCACAGGTTGCACTATACACGAACGACCATCAAGGGCATGCGCGAGTGACGCGGCCTCGCCTCAATGATCATCTCGCTCATAGGTGGCACAGTGGTTGTGCGTGCCGCCCGTAGTTGGAATGAACGGGTCGGACCCGCCCGGAAGAGGAAGTGTGTGTCCTCTCCCATCCTGAGTTAGCCAGAGCTAAAGTTGGCGATCACCCGGTGGATCCGGAGGAAGTTCATCTCAATGATCCTGGCCGCACTGATATCCGCAACGATTGCCTCTGTTGTATATACCTTGTCCCCAAGGGTAATAGGCAGATCGATGATTCCATGGATACGGATGCAGTTGATACCAGCTCCGAAGAGCTTGTAACGGCCAGGATCCCGCAACTCAAGGTCGTGGAGAGTGATCTCCCGCTTAAACGTCCTCGTGGCTACGAGGGTAACCTCCGAGCCGGAATCTACGAGGAACCTGACCAGCTCCCGCCCAAAAGACAACTGGCAGGTACCAGCATGGGTCCCTTACCAGTGCGCACGTTGAATGACCAGGTAACTGGGTTCCGCTACGGAGTCCTAGTTATCTGCCTCAGCTGCGGAGGAGCTAGACGGGTCCTCAAGGACCACTTCCGGAGAAGTTATATCTACTTGAGGGTCGTCCAGCTTGTCCACAGGTGGGGCAGCCTCAGGTGCCACGGGACAACTGTCTCCTCGACACAGTGTTGGTCGCCACTACGTTCGGATTCAGTTTCCCTCACAACTCCGGACACTTGAGCCAGAATTGTCCCTGCTTTCTGCAGAATAGCAGGGGCAGCTCTGAGCTGGTTCAGAAGTGAACGCACAGCATTCTACGGGTCCCAGAGCTTTGATCCCGGCACAGTGCGCAATCATTTGCGCGGTGCCGAAATCATATTCCTCATAGCCACACTCGTCCGAGGATGGGCATGACGTGGCAGCTGGTGCTGCTTGCACATGTGTCACAGGGGGTGACACAGGCGCGCCATCCCATTGAGGGTTGGGCGCGATCAAGTACAGTGCGTTGCTTGGCAGCGCACGCTCCGAACTCGAGCGATCTAAAAATAGGCCGTAATACTTGCTAGTGTTTTGCAAAGACTCCTGCCCCGATCTTTGGGCATTATCGCCACAGTTATTTTTTGTGTACATGCATGTCGGTTCTTGACTGTGACACCTGTACATATTTTATGTTTTCGTGATGATTCGTGATGACGTGCTCGTGATCAAGACGCTATCCCAATCCCTGTCCTGTATCTAAAACAACGTTATATAATCAAGGATCGTCTATAATTATAGAGGATCCTTGATATAATCATTTGTCATGAATTGGGATATGGATATGACAAATAACTGTGGCGATTTTGTCCAAAGATCGCGGCAGGTGATTCTTTTTAAACACGCTTGTTTCTCGGCCTTGTTTTGGAAGCTTCTGTTCGAAGCACGAGCGCTGCTTAGCAACGCTCTCTAATCCTCTTAACCACTGTATTGAACAATGGCTGTTTACGTCATCTCTCGTGCTCTTGCCTCTAGCATAAATACTGTGGCCGCATTTTGTGTGGTCGGAGTTGTCTCAGAGACTGAGCACGACAGGTGAGCTCATGAACGCCATGATCTCCTAGTCTTTGTTCGGGTAAAGGCCGGTCAGGCCTCAGGGACGACTTCCATAGGGGGGCCCAGATGTGGAAGACCTTGATGACTCGGGGGTGTATGCCCTCTGGATCACCGGTCTTCCACCTGGGATGGTGCGACACAGGCTCTGGCAGACCGTCGGGCTGTCCAGGGTTCTATCCCTGCGGCAGTGCCGTCGGCGAGGCTGGCCAGCAACATGCCCTCGTGCGCGAGTTCTGTGGTGCTGCTCCCATGGCATCTCAGGCTCCGCACACGGCTACATTACCATAACTATGTACTATGCATGTTGTATATGATGTTGTTGATGTTGGTGATGATGATGGTGATGGTGATGTGTTATGATGTGATGTATGACAACCAGACTCGTCCGGGCGGACTGTTACCTGGTTGTAGTGCTAGTAATTACCGACGCCCGCCGCGTGCGCCCTGTGTGCCACGGGCGTCGAACTTCACATTGGTGCCGTGACCAGGATCAGTCCGACGGCGTCCCATGGCAGCCTACCGTTGCAGTATCTCCGCTCCCTCGTCCCTGGGGACCGCCTGCTCCTCCGGGACACTCCAGGAAAGAAAAACAGTAAATAAAATGAATGAAAATGACAGTGTGTCCCAACACACTTGCTCCCAGGTCAACCAGAAGCAGGTCCGCGGTGGCTCCGGCCCCGTGGAAGGACGTCAGGACCACCTGCAGGACAAGTCCCAGTCCGCGAAGACGTCCCCGACGTCCTCGACTCCGTCCCTGGACGTAGAGTCGAACCCTGCGGGGTTGCAATATGTGTTGCCACTGGAGCTCGACTCCAGTGTTCTAGGCGTGACTGGCGGATCTGCAGACAAGTGTTACTGACGGTCCGCACGTACGGATGTAAGTTTGGTATCCATCTATCACCCCAAAGATGGATTCTAGGTCGCTCCGCAGGAGTCCGGACTGCCCAACGCCACGATCACCACTTTGTGGTGGTCCGCATGTGTGAGCAGATCGACTTTGCGTCATAACGCCACCACCGCGCATCCGCCTCCCGTAGTTTCTAGTGCTAAAGACGTGCGGCAGACCTATCCGCATCATGTGGACTCTTGTCTGGCGTAGTTAACCCAACGCCTACGCTGGGCAGAGCACTTTTGTGGAATAGCCCTTTGGTCCCGGGACAACCTCTTATATGGCCAGACTGAGGTTGGGATTTACGTCCGCTACGGGGGAAGCGCCTTCCCAACGGATATGGGGAACTGGCAATGGACGCGGGGATAGCGTCCGGATGTGTGGATTGATGTCCGCGGTTTGTCCGTGGGACTCGTCCGGCGCTCCGGATGTTTTTGGGTGCCACATTCCGGTATGTCATCACCCGTGCGCCACTACTGTAATTAAGTTTATAGTAGTATAAGGTTTCTTACGGCAGGAAACCGTTTTACCATTATTTTTAATGGACCAGCTGTTAAGTCCGCAAGTGCGGACCAGCCGCGGCAGTGGATGACGCTCATTTTCGTCTGGATTGCACCTTATAAAACGCGGTCCGGCCGGAATGACCGGAATCCCAGCCTCCTTCTAAGAAGGGGGTCGTATTCTACATGTGTAGCATACTTTGTGGTATTTGATCCCAATCATTATCTTCGGATAAGGTCAATGCCATTCTATGGTGATTGTCTGATTCTGGACTCCGTTCGCGGGCAGTTCCGGACGACCGCCGGCTATTGATTTCATCATGTTTGGGATTCTCTAGATTGGGCGCCGGCATGAAGGGTTCGCCCCCATAACCATTGAGGTTATGGGCCTGCCGGCATTTCGTCTAAATCTATTGGATCCACGCTCCGGTGGTGAACCGGTGTATTGCTCCGTGGCCTTATTGTACGTTGCGGTTGCTAGTGGGCGCGTCGCGAATGCCCACAGGCACTGTGGTGATACTGGATGCACTAACGATCGTTAGTGCATCCCGCAATGGCCGACAGTAAACACGATCAGTTTGGTTTTTAACCGTACTCTATCAAATGACAGGTCCATTTGTGATAAATGGACACTCTGAAGGTAGCTTAGTGTTTTGGTCAAAGACATGCGTAACTGTTTCAAGCAGATCACGCTTTGTTTAGATATGTTGAGGAAAAGAATTAGCGATAAGATTCACCAACGACAAAAGTGAGATTCCCTAACGATATAGGCCTAATACGTGTATATTGTAATACGTCCATATAATACACCATTGTGAATTCGTTGATTTATGCGACATAAATTAGCGAATGTCACATCAAAAATAGGAAATCTGTATTAGAAGATCATCTATACACCAATACATGTTGTCAATTGGTACTTTATTTCACGTTTAAACATTTAAATAACGTAGATTTGAACTAATGAAGAAAAGATCGTTAGGGAATCTTCACATGTTCGTTAGGGAATCTTCGATTTTACAAAAACAATCGTTAGGGAATCTTTCGGCTTTTTTCCTGACGAGTTTTTCATGCTCAAACCAACATAAATCGCCATGTATTTGCAACGAACGGTTGTTTCGTGCGCATAACAATCAGCAGATGCATGTGTGTATCGATCACAATCGTAATTATCGGGAAAATGGAGAAAATTCAAACGAACCGCGAGTGGGTTCGCCATTGCGGGATGCACTAACGATCGTTAGTGCATCCAGTATCACCACAGTGACAGGGCACTCAATTATACTTAGGGCTACCATGGGCATACTCGATCGCCTTGTAAGCGTACCAGTGGCTATGGGGAGTGTTTATGTTTATTTATCCATCTCATGTTATTATTTACTGAGTGGATTATTTAAACCACAAGTATGCGGTATATAAACCACAAGTATTTAAACCACAAGAACAGAGAATTCTGTTCTTGCTCATTTGAGACAAGTTTGTGAAATTTCCTTTCTGGTGCAATAGAGGGTTGGAAATCAGGTGATTTCCGCTCTTGAAAGAGGGGTGTAAGGAATTGTGTTAATTTTGACAGTGACGGTGTGATGTGATATCCGAAAAGACTGGAAAACGGCAATTTATTGCGGTAAATGACGGGAAATTAATCACCTCAGCAAGGTAGAAATTGGGCTTAAAATTGACAGTAACCACTAACTTGTGGTTGTTAGATACATTGATTCTGTTTCAGGGGAGGGGTGGGGGCATGCAGTCTCTGTAAAGGGGGTGCATAAGGACATCATTTAGCCAGAGATTGGGGACATGTGTCTAATATAAATGTGCAAACATGACGGGAAATTAATCACCTCAGCAAGGTAGAAATTGGGCTCTGTAAAGGGGGTGCATAAGGACATCATTTAGAAGGAGATTGGGGACATGTGTCCCATGTGCTCCCCCTCTCCCCTTTTAGACGTATCCATGCCATGGGTTCTAATATACTGATATACTGTATATTTAGTATGAAATATAATTACAGAAGAGTTGTCTTTACTGAATTTGAGTGAGCACACAAAAGCCTGGTTGATCAGACGGCTTATGGATCTGATTTTCATACAACGTAGGGCCATATATAAGTAAAAAATGGGGTGCGTTCACAACAGCTGCAACCCCCCATAGGCGACGGGCCTGCAGCCATGTATGTAAATAGCAGGTTCCTGATCCCTGATGACCAGGGTGATGTGGCTCAATAGTGGGATATAGCTGACCTCGAGGACGAGGTCTCTCCGAAAGGGGAAAGCACTGTAGCGTTATGATGTGGTGTGCGCGAGTAGTGACACCAAGGTTACGATGATTTAGTGTGATGCTTAACTAATACCGTTATAATGATAGTTTCAAATATAACATGTCATATGTAGTGTCCATGTTCATGTCAACAATATTAGTAATTCTATCCGTTATCGATCCATATCAGTGTGAGGAGTTCGGCACATTTCATTCATTCATTCATTCATTCATTCATTCATTCATTCATATTATGTGTCATTCCATTAATTATTCTACGTTTGTGGAGAGCCCCTCAATTAGTTAAGCTATTGAGTAATCCAATTCAAATAAATACGTTTAAACTAAACTCATAAATCCCAACTCAAGCTCTGTTAAATATTTTTATTTATTTATGATTTATAGTAATAGCGTTTGTTGTCTTTGATTGTGCAATTTAAATCACATCAGCTGTCATCAACAGAGTGAAATTACTACCGGTTCTGTGAATGCAACATCCAGATAGTAAAAATATAATCCATAGCATCAGTGCCATCCTACTGGGATCCACACAGTCCGTTGGAGAAACTGATTTGACTGTGCCAATACAAGGGCTTCTTGTGATATATTTTCAATAAATGTTACCTTTGATCCAGGACGTAGTACCTTGTACAAGGAAATCATCATGTATGTGTTATTTATGGTCAACATTTAACAGAGTGGTAATAGGGTGAATTTTCATTATGTGATGTATGTGAAGAGACGTTGATATGATTCCTGACAGTGCGCTCATGGCTCATGACGCGAATCGAGGTCAAGTGTCTAAAACAACGTTATAAAATCGTGGCTTATCGTGTGTAAGCATCCATCGGAGACACGCGCACACGGCCAATATCGATGTCATTAGTCCAAAATCCAAACTACGAAAGCTCTCGATGACGTGATTAATGTTAATGACGCACTGTATAAATATAGGAAAAATCAGCCCAAGGGCTAAGAAAGGTTACCGGACAATATACATTTTAGATATTAGCCTTTTGTCCAGTGACATTGAAAATAAAGTCACTGATAAATTCAAGGCCAGGAAATTTTCAACAAATATATCACTTCCAGTATGTCCACAATAAATTCCTAAGCTGTAAAGTCGATAATGAGTGAGACATTAGCCATTCTGTGATGTGACCTTGAAAATGAGGTCAAAGTTCAAGTTCAAGGTCATGAAAATATTCAGTATATATCATTCCTCAAGGGCTAAGAAAGGTTACCGGACAATATACATTTTAGATATTAGCCTTTTGTCCAGTGACATTGAAAATAAAGTCACTGATAAATTCAAGGCCATGAAATTTTCAACAAATATATCACTTCTAGTATGTCCACAATAAATTCCTAAGCTGTAAAGTCGATAATGAGTGAGACATTAGCCATTCTGTGATGTGACCTTGAAAATGAGGTCAAAGTTCAAGTTCAAGGTCATGAAAATATTCAGTATATATCATTCCTCTATATTCGCAATTGATTCCTATGCTGTAAATGTAAGTATCAATCTATTACCACCAATACAATCAGATTTTGATGATGCCAATAAGAAACGTAAAATACTACATTTTGCAATAGAAACAAACAAAGCCCGACCAAATAGTTTATCCAAAGACACACTGGCGTCTTCAGGGGCAGACAATGTGTTAAATGTAGTTGCTTCTACTGTACACCAGATGGAATTAGTATACAACTGCCCAACAACCTATGAAAATAATTTAGAAATCCGAATCTAACCCCATGGAATAGATACATGACAAGTACAAAAGTACCCAATCACAAGCCCGAAGGCTACTGAGTTGATGGTGTCCTCGGGGACAGATTTAACGTCCGCCAGCAGTGACACCGACTCAGTGGTATAAATGTAAGTATCAATCTATTACCACCAATACAATCAAATTTTGATGATGCCAATAAGAAACGTAAAAACTCCTCAGAAGTACATATGAGAAGTGTTATGCATCAATAAGAAAAAAAGTTACTGAACAGATTTTGAGAAAACGACCATCAAAGTCCAAAAGTAGCCATTTTCGACAAGAACGGCCGCTATGACCTTGAAACCAAGGTCAGAGGTCAAATTCAAGGTCACGAGAATATTCAGCATATATCATTTCCTATATGTCCACAATTGATTCCTAGTCTCTAATCTCAATATTAAGTGATATATTAGGCTTAATGTGTCCCATTATAAAGCATAGGAGAATTTAACATGGGAAAGTCCCATTTGGGCCGAGTTTGGGCCCAAAATGGACCACTTCGAGCGATTCAAGGGCAACGAAATTTATACATGTCACAGGGGGTACATATGAGGAGTGTTATGCATCAATAGGAAAAAAAGTTACTGAACAGATTTTGAGAAAACAACTGTCAAAGTCCAAAATTGGCCATTTTTCTACGAAAACGGCCGCCATTTTGAAAAAAATGCGAAAATCAAAAAACTAAAAAATACCTCCCTCTCGAAATATTTTTAGGCATTTTTGTGCAAAGTTTCAGAAAAATCCGATCGTAAACTTTAAAGATAAAATTGTTTACGGACGGACGGACGGACGGACGGACGGACGACGGACGCAACGCCATGGCAATAGGTTATCGGACCATAGGTCCGGTAACCTAATAAAAAACATTCTTTTCGCGTGTCATGAGGAACACATGTCGATATAGGAACTAATCGTTTGTATATTGTTTATACAATGAGCAATTACAGAGAGACCTCTGTGTATTAAAACATAATTCCATACACAAAGGCCATTATGTGTAGTGGTCTGCAGTCACATAAATGCACCATATACATCGTTTTAACCATGAGTGAGAAACATTGATCACATTCAAATTTATCATGTCAGTTGGTCTTGTCGGTGTTATGGCGGTGAAGCGGGCTCGGTTGGACAGGTGGTCCTTCGTCCTATGGAGATGATGCGTCCCGTCTCACCGACATAGCGTTCCTGGCACTCAGGACAGGTGATGCCTTTCACCACTCTGCGATACTCTTCGTTAGGTGTCTTGTCTTTTTGGTGTATCAGTAGAGACCGGATGGTGTTCGTCGGTTTATGATATGTGGGTAACCCGAGTTGTTTGAAGATGGTAGCAAGCCTTTCAGATATACCTTCTATGCAGGGAAGGCCGCGCTGAATTTCTTGGCCTGTGAGTGTTGCTCGGCATTGGATGTGGCGGGCTTCGTACAGGTGGTAATCTTGGACATCCACTTTTGGCATTTTATCTCATAGCTTATGGCGTCACAATTCTGTACATCGAGGTTGAATGACACGGAGTCGGACTGTAGCAGGTTTTACTGCAGCGCCACCTTCTGGGCATGTTCAGCTGCACACTAAATCGGAACCCAGTCAGCCTTATTCCGTTGAAATAGTAACACCATTTTAATATGTTAAGTGAATTTCTATATCTTGAAGAATCCACACCAAATCATACACCATGGTTAATAACATCATATTTCTACCATCACAGACGAAATAAGTCATAACGGACTAAACCGATCAATCTGCTACGGTCTGTGTCATTCAGCCTCGACCAGTTATGTACAGTTCAGGACGTACTCGAGGTTTTGCCCAGCTCCCACCTCGGTATTTTAATGTGTGATCAGACCACCGAGAACTGCTCCGAGCACCATAGAAAGCACCTGGACTGGCCAAACCCACACAGGAAGGTTGTCGCTTGCTGCATAAAGAAGCATGTGAATACTTGCATAGACATAGAACAGGTAGTTGCTGGAGCTAACTTAGCCAATGTGCACTTAGACAGGCCAAGTCTACAATGGAATATTCTCACTATTTTCAAATATATGGCACAAACAGGTTAATCGTCATATTGAGCATATTCGTTTTGAATATTTAGATGTGGAAGGATTCACAATACTTATTCACCTACCAATATTTTCACGTATACATTCGCCTGTGTATATATCACATCCATGTTCACATTCCTCCAGACAAGGTTCTGTACATTGCAGAGTGTACCAGCCAGGCTGACAACCACCATTACAGGTGCCATTCTGTACATCACATGTCCTATCTACACAGTGTTCTGAACACGGCAATGTACAGTTAGGTGAGTACCAACCATCTTCACATCCACCGTTGCAACGCCCTGTGTTCATATCGCATGTCCCAACTGCACAGTTTGTCGAACATTCATATGTGCAGTTCGGAGAGTACCATCCAACATTGCAGCCAAAAACACAGGATCCATCCCCAATGTGACAGGATGTTTCATTGCAGTTTCGGGAACACTGCTCTGTACACAGTGGAGTGTACCACCCGTCTTTACACCCACCATCACATTCAGCGTCCCGCTGAGAGCATGTATTGGTGGCACAGTTTTGCGAACATGCCAAGTCACACTGGGTACCATGGTAACCATCCCCACACCCCCAGGGGCAGTTTCCAGACTGAAAGTCGCAAACCCCATCGAAGCAGAGTCCCGAGCAAGCCGATGCACAAGAGGGGCCATACATGCCTTCTGCACATACTAAATGGGAATAATATATAGTATATGTAGTAATTTTAGCGACTGTAACCCCCGTCCCTCCCGCGCATACATATTCCCACAACAAACATTCATTCTACATGACTTACATACAGGACAGGTACAGACTATACGATCACAAGCATAAATAACCCCAGAACCATATCGACAAACACAGGTCAGTTCACGCGCACTTTCGGCCCAGTATACAGTACATGCGACCCAGTTAGTTTCGGCCTTGACCTTTACAAGCACCTACTTCTAAACATAGAACATGACACACCCACCGCTCACATCACGTGCACAGATACAGGCATAACAAGTCTTGACACGCGCCGGGGAAACCCACTTTCTCGGTGACATCAGCTCACACCACCACACATCTATCCAATCACAACACCGCATGCATTTGGCGGGAAAGTCTACACCACATGTTGCCGGCCCCGCAGTTTTTCTAGGAGTTGAGTAAATGGCCGCAGCGAGCATAGACATGTTGAAATATTGTGAGAAGTTTGGCCGTGCTCGTATTGGACTATATCAGTGAATTGTGGATTAAATATATGTGAACTGTAACAGAGAAGGACTAAAGTATCCAGGATATCTTATCGACAGGGAATCACCGGACGTAGGTGTGTTTGCGGCCTTAGATGTGACTGTCTGAATCATTGGACATTGTCGCCTGAATAAATTATTGAACTGTAGCTGCCGGCCTTGTGTTTTACACAACCATCACAGACATTCGGCCTAATATCGGCCATCGAACGATATTTATCACATTGGCGCCGTTCGACCAGGATCTGAGCTAGTCTCGGATTACTAACCCAGAATTACCGGCAGTGATGGCATCGGCTCGAGGTAAGCCGCCCGACCAGACAGATGAAGAGGTCACGTTCAACCCGAACCCGACCTTCCGACCTTCCGGCCCTCGCTCAGTTGCCATGAGCGACACAGTACCGTTGTCACAGGAGCAACAACCGACCGGCCTTTTCGACTCCGTTGGCGACCATTCGACCCTGAGATCGGCTTCGCCGCCTGTCGACCTGATTGAGGAGTACCTCGGTGAAGACCCGCTAGCGCCCCTGCACACGGTTAGTGACATTATAAGTGCGCATGCAAGGGCGTATTCGGCCACGCCGGCTAGAGCAGCCTGGAAAAGTGACTTTATCGGCAGAGACTATACACGCTCACGTCAAAGAGCAAATGTGTATGATGGTGTCGACCCAGAAACCCCTACGGTGAATGTTCGGCCTGTAACCATAGAAACGTCCATGGTTACGCACCCGCCAAGTGACTCTCGGATACGGCAGTGGGTTTGTGACACTGACAATGTTACAGAACTGGTACCGCCGAGCGCCGCCGACCGCTTCCCGACCATCGCCGACCGACGGAGAACAGCCGCGCTTCGCCCCGCCGCAAGACCCAGTTGTGTCTGCTCCGGCAGAAAGTGTTGTGCCCATGATCGGACCTCCGATCTCTCAGCCAATCGGCTACACCACTGGATACGGTGTATCGCCAGTCGGATATTATCACCCCCATGTCGGCTACGTGAATCCACCAACTGGATATGGTGGTATTCCGACAGATATCGGCTATCATGGTGCGCAAAGTGGAATAGCGTACCATGGTGTGGCCCCGAACGGATCGGTATACCGATGTCCACCACCGGCCATCTTTCCACCCTCCACCGGAGTGCCGTGGGTGACGCCACCGTATGGTCAACCGGATCCAGCCACGCAAGCACCGTGTGACTCTGGCTACGCTCCGGCACCACCCGCCGCTTCGCTCGCCGTCTCCTCGACGACCGCGCCGGTTGTCCCAGCGAGTGCGACTCCGCCAGTTCCGACCACTACGACTTCAACTGTTCCGGCCATCGCGACTTCAGCGGATCCGGCTATGACCACGCCGACTGTGGTGAGTGTTGATACGCCCATGCCTCAGAGACTCACGTCCGAGCCCCAAACGTTGGCTACGGCTAAAACGGCTCAATGGCGTGCGACCTTCAAGGAGGGCAATCTCACCCAATACATCCGGAGTTTCGAACAGTTCACTGCGGCCTTCACATATTCCGACCTGAATAAAACAACGACCTTCCGGAGTACGCTGCGCGGCCGCGCCGAAGCGTTAGCTCTGAACATTCCGGTCGAGACTCCTTGGGAGGAGTTCCGTTGTCAGCTCTTGGAGGGCTGGGAACCTGCACCTCGTCGGCAGTCCGAAAGGGACGACTTTCCGTTTCTAAAAAGAGAGCGGAAAGAGAATGCGGAACATTACTTGGAACGGCTTCAAGCTCTGGCTGAGCAAGTGTTTGATGATGTGACGCCAGAGTCCCGGCAACGGACAGTGATCTCTCAGTTCGTCAACGGCCAACCCGACCATATTGCCGACAGACTATGCGTGCTCACTTTCAATAGTTACAGTGAGGCACTTACGGCCGTCCTCAAAGCTGAGAGTCGTCAGCAACGGACAAACAGAGACCGTCCTAAGGGCACGCGACGTGCCGACATCTCCGTGAACGGATACACGGATGATGATTGTGTCGACCAAGAACTGTCTTGTGCTATGGGACAGATCAATCAGGGAGGAACGCCGACCCCTGAACAAGTTGCGGCTTATTACGACCCTGCCGACAGTGACACGACCGGCCTTCAAGGATGTGAAGAACATTCTGTGCCAGCCTGTTCACGCGAATGGGTGGCGGAAGCTTTCCAGAGCGTCCTCAGCGACGAGAATGGACTCTGTGAAGAGACAGCTATCTATTCCGTCCTACGAACTACGGCCCCGACTAAAGGTGATCGGCCTCCACAGCCCGGACGACCAGCCGTATGCTTCTTCTGTAAGAAGCCCGGCCATCGCTGGATGCGGAGTTTCCGGCTTAAAGACGTCTTAGTGCACAATGGCATGAAGCCACTAACTTTTCGACCTAAAGGTGTTGGTACTGACCGAAGGACAGATCAAGTGTTGTCAGTACCAAACCAAGCCGGCAACCAAACCAAATTGGCCCCGACAGTGCCAACGGCTCAGTCGTTAAACCAGTAGAGGAAGGTGCTGCGGAGCAAGGGCCTTCCGGGCAACAGAACAATGCTACATGCTCCACACCTGCGGTTGTCGTAATTACCAAACCAACAGTACCAACAGTTACGACTCCACAGCCGGCCCAGCCCACACCTCAGCTCCTTGAAGGGGTGTGCACTAAGTGTCAGGCTTCGACCTCAAAGCCGGCTCTCCCTCATGAAGGGGTGTCCGCGCCACTTCCACAACGGCCTCCACGGGAAAATCGTCGTCCTGAAGGGGTGTCGCCCCCGACCGCCAACGGCACCGGAACAGATAGTATGTCCGAGGTGGAGTGGATCTCCGATGACGGAGGGTTCTACGCGTTCCCATTCGGACCGGAATCCAAATCGCCGCCGCTGCACACACTCTTCAAGCCACCGCCAGACGACCCCGCAGTTCCGGCCGTCATAGACAACTCACGAGCGGCACACGGATGTTGGAAATTGTCGGTACGTGTCGGAGACAAAACAATGAAAGCCGTACTCGATTCCGGGGCACAGATCTCCCTGCTCCGACGGGATCAGCTACGACACGTTCCCGCCGACCAACGACAGTTACGACACACTTCGGCCACGATCCGTGACGTCAACGGACAGTCAAGCCCAATCGATGGACTGATCGACCTTCCAATTCAGGTCGGAACCAACCATATGATTGTGACATTTTGTGTAGCTGACATCCACGATGGCATGATACTCGGCATGAACTTTTTCCGGCAAGCTCACGCTGTGGTGAACTACGGCGAAGGAACAATACAGGTACACAAAGAAATCCTGTTTGCGCACAAGGACATTGAAGCCAATGTTGTTAGAATGGCTGTGCGCCGAGCCGTCACTGTCCCCGCACGTAGCGAGGCGATCGTAGAGCTAATCCCGACCTCCAGAGTTCGAGTTCGGCAGCATCCACGGATGATTCAACCACTGACGGCCTTTCCCGAGGATACCGACCTCCTCATGGGAAGAACATTAACGACCTTGGACCGGAAATGTGTAAAGGTGTCTGTAGTCAATACGGCAGATACCGGTATTACACTCACTCGATCCGACCCTGTCGCCATAGCCAGTCCGATCGAGAGTGTCGTCGGAGCTCTACCAAGACCCGGAGAGGAGCCCGACCTGTCCACGGCCGACGCCAGTCACTACCGCGACCTGCCGCCACATCTACAAGAGATGGTGGATCGCGCCGGACTAGCGCCAGAACAACACCGGTGTTGCGCTAACCTGATCCATCAATATCAGGACACCTTCATGCACCCGGATGGACAGTTGGGACAGACCCAAGTCGTCCAACACAAGATCGATACCGGCAATTCGGCCCCGATTCGGCAACGTCAACGACGCGTCCCTCAGGCGCAACAGAGCATCATAGATGAGGAGGTCGACAAGATGCTTCGCTTGGGGTGCATTGAGCCGTCAGATTCGCCCTGGAGCGCACAGGTAGTGCTCGTGCGGAAGAAAAACGGCCAAGTAAGATTTTGCGTCGATTATCGGCTCCTGAATGACGTCACTCGCAAGGATTCATATCCGTTGCCCAACATTCAGGACACTCATGACGCCCTGGCGGGCGCTACATACTTTTCGGCCCTGGACTTGGCTTCCGGCTACTGGCAAGTCGAAGTCGACCCTACAGACAGACCGAAAACTGCCTTTGCGACAAGGAAAGGACTATACCAGTTTAAGGTTATGCCATTCGGCCTCAGCAATGCACCGGCAACATTTGAACGGCTAATGGAAACCATACTCCGTGGATACTTGTGGACACGGTGTATGTGTTACCTGGATGACGTCATCGCTTACGGCAGAACATTTGATCAGGCACTCGCAAACCTGGAGGCGGTCCTGGATCGGATTAGATCGGCAGGCCTGAAGCTTCAACCCAAGAAGTGCGAACTGTTCCAGAGGGAAATTCTGTACTTGGGGTTTATAGTGAGCGGCCAAGGAATTCGTGTCGACCCCAACAAGGTTAAAGCCATCAGAGAATGGCCGACCCCGTGCGAGATCTCCGATGTCAGATCTTTCCTTGGTTTCGCCAATTACCACAGGCGATTCATCAAGGACTATGCTGAGATCACCGAACCTCTCGTAGCACTCACCCGAGGTGAATGTCATTTCACTTGGAGACCGGCTCAGCGACGCGCTTTTCGGTGGCTCCGCGACGCTCTCATCCAGGCGCCTAAGCTCGCGCATCCGACCCAGAGTCCGGGTGATTACTTCATCCTCGACACAGACGCTAGCGGCTATGCTGTGGGAGGCGCACTCTCACAGAGGGTCAACGGGAAAGAAATCCCCATCGGGTTTGCCAGCAAAACCCTATCCCGGACCCAACGGAACTATTGTACCACGTACTGAGAACTGCTGGCAGTGGTAGAAATGGTTCAACATTATCGGCATTATCTTTGGGGTAGGAAGTTCCTCCTCCGGACCGACCACAGCTCCTTGAGGTGGCTCAAGAACTACAGCAACGCGGACGGCATGCTCGCCAGGTGGCTCGCTAAGTTGTAGCAATACGACTTCAAGATAGAGCATCGGCCCGGCAAACTTCACGGCAACGCAGACGGCTTGTCACGGTGTCACAGTTGCAAACACCAAGACTGTCCCGTACGACTCGTCACACCTCCAACCGACCCAGAGACAAGTTCCGGAGAACTTCCAGTTCGTCGGATCACTGTTGTTCCGGCTAAGACAAGGGCAGACCTCCTGGACAGTGATTCCATAACATCACCGGTCTTGCCCCAACTAGTTTCGGCACGCCAAGTTGTTCGAGTCCGTGCTTTGGACGCCACACTTGATGGGCAAAAGTGGCTTTCGGACTATTCGACTCAGGACATTGTCGCGGCACAGCAAGCCGACCCGAGCGTCGGAAAAGTGCGACAGTGGATGTTGATCGGCACTAAACCAGACTCTAAGGAGGTAGCGCGCCATGGGGAGGAGGTAAAAACACTTGTTTCCAGATGGAGCCTCCTGGCTCTACAAGACGGGGTACTAGTTCGGCACGTAAATCCCGACCCCGCTGGACGGCCTGTGGTGCAAACCATGCTCCCCGTAGCACTCAGAACGCAGGTTTTGCACCAACTTCACGACCTGAAGATTGTCGGACATCTCGGCATTCAGCGAACCATCGAGAGAGTCAGGCGCCGATTCTACTGGCCCGGCCTGGCACTGGATGTCGCCCGCTGGTGTGCCCGCTGCTCGCAATGTGTCACCCGCAAAGGAAAACCGGCCCCAAAACGATCGCCTCTGACACAGTTGCCGACAGGAGCGCCTTTCGACCGGATCGCGATTCTTGACACCCACAAAGTCACGGGAAGAGGCCATCGGTATATCCTTGTTGTGTCGGACTATTTCACGAAATATACGGACGCCTTCCCGCTGCGGCGACATACCGCCAAAAATGTTGCCAACATCCTGGTAAACAGATGGATAGTTTATCATGGCGTCCCCAAGGCAATCCATAGCGACCAGGGCACCGAGTTCGAGTCGGCTCTATTTCGGCATGTCGTGCGTCTTCTGGGCGCTAAGAAGATCCGCACGGCCCCATATCGACCTCAGAGCGACGGCCAGGTTGAGCGATTCAACAGGACATTGCTCAACATGCTGAGTGCATTCGTCAGCGATCGTGCGAATGACTGGGACGTGCACCTGCCATATGTGTTAATGGCCTATCGAACCTCAGTACACTCGTCCACGGGATGCACCCCGCATCTGATGGTGTATGGACACGAGTGTAACTTGCCAGTCGACCTCATGTTCCCGACTTACGACCCCGAACTTCTACCTCCATGTGGCCCGGAGTATGTGGAGTATTTGCGGCAAGCGATCAGGACGGCCCACGGTTTCGCTCAAGACCATCTTGAGAAAGCGGCAATTCGGCAGAAGATGGGTTATGACGCCCACGCCAAGCCTCGACCCCAGTTCCAACCAGGAGAACTGGTCCGATATTGTTATCTGCCCCTCACGCAGAATAATAAGTTCGCTCGGCCTTGGACTGGTCCCTGGAAGATCGTCGACCGTGTGACCGAGGTGGACTATCGCATAGCCCTGGTCTCCAACCCTCGGAACACTCGTGTTGTTCATCTGGACGTACTCAAGCCGTACGAAGGTGACAACCAAGCGGCTCACATCTATTTCGACCCCGTACGACCTTCGACGTCGTCAAGTAAATCCGGCTCAGAGCAATCGGCCGACCCCCTGGGGCTCCTCAAGGAGTTCTACTACCCCTGGGAGGTCACAGTGCAAGATCGGCATACAGATACATACCAAACAGCTGAGTCTGACTCGTCAGCGGCCCAAGATCGCAAATCGCGATCTCCAACTTCATCCGGCTCAAGTCGTCATCGGCAACGGAAAAGATCACACAGATCAAGTTCCGACACACCAAAACCGGCACGCAAGACGCGCAGGCAAAAGCCTGTGATATCATCCGACCCCGAGACAAGCGAGGCTACGCCCCCGCCTGCACGACCAAATCGGCCCAGACGCAACGTACGCAGACCGGCCCGCTACAGATAACCCCGGCCTTGTTATCTGATTGATGCCATTGATGATGAAATAATGCATGTCTAATGGACTATGATATCATGTCTTTCCCATAATAATATAATATATTACAATAACAATATATGTATTTAAATATGTACACGATGTCAGTGAGGCGAATTCGATATATATACACTTGATATGATTTCATAATTACGATGCTGGTGAAAAATTGATTGCATTATGATATGTGTTTCGACCCCGTATAATATATGCCATTGTTCCGCGTGTGTTACGCACTAACTACAGTTATCATGTCAAATTTCAATCCATGTGTCAGCCGAAGAGGATAATAACCAGTCACACCGTGAGTAGGGCCACTTAGTTGTCGAAGAGGTGGTAGTGTGATTCGTTCCAGGGTATGCGTCGACAGAGCCTCTACCCACTCCATGTAGTATTCGGAGGAACGGCCCAGTGGTACGGGAACCAGTCACGGAAAAGCTATCATACCAAGATGCGGCCTGTCATCAAATTCATCACCCAAAAATATTCAAAGCGCCACGGTGTGACCGACCCAGCTCATTGCAATTTCGACCCCGACAATATTAGCGGCCCCGTTGTCTTGTGAACTAGCTGAAAATGAATGGAACGATGTCCGCCCCTGTGAGTGATTGATATTAATATCTCAGCCTTTAATAACTGTGTGTCGTCTGCTAGACAGCAATTCGGCCGTTAGTTTATTGTGCGCTAACTTATGGAGAAAAGGAACGATCAAAGTAACAGGTCACAAGGAACGCACGAGCGCAGATAAACATTTAAGCTGTTTACAGCACCTCCATGAAATCTCCCCTGATAAACAATAGTGAGTCGTCGGGCAAAAAGAGCCCAGTAATTTGAACAGTCGTTAGCATAAATAGACAATGTATCGGAACGTGTAATCCAGGGGACGGCTGCTGGATATTCGGAAAAATGGACAGTGTGAGGACCCCCCTACTGTCGTAATGGACTGACCCGGATAGGTCAGAGAGAGATCGACCTGCGTTTCCCTGACAACGGCCCGCCTTGCTGCAGATACGCTTGGAACAATGATATATATAGCGTAAAGACGTTTTTGTATATCGGCAGAGAGCGCCCCCCGGCCCGATTCGTGGAATTGGGATACAGATTAGCATCTCAGTGTACGGCAGTGGAAATTAACGGCAAGTAGGTCAATTGCGCCTGAACTTCTGAAGCAGCAGGAGCTCGATCAGATACGGAGAAAAACTTTGTATTGATTCGGAACACTTGTCGGATATTTACGTGGCATTCAGTGACAGTGAACTGATAAAGTTTGTGAGAAGTTGTCGGATATTTGGGATAAAAATTACAGTCGGCCTAGCTGTTTGAAGTGACATTTGTTTGCGGCTTCCGCCATGGCGGATAAGCCAAGTGATGGAAAAGACAGTGACGGCTCCGCTGATAGTCGGCCCCGATCTATCAAATTTGACGGCACTAAATTAACGGTCGAGGTTGTTGAACGAGGTGACGAGCAAGACAACCCCATCGTGTTGACGGACGCGGAAATGTCCGCTATCGGCCCCGAACCCAGTTCGGAACAGATAAGATCGGCTTCCGGCAGTAATAAACAGCCGCGCTATGAAATCATGGCGAAATTAACGCAACGCGGCATCCGGCACACCCCGAGTCCGACCTCAGAGGACGACCCGGAACGGTTTCGGCAGTTGGAGGAAGGCGGAGAAATCGTCTGTCGAGCCTTGGAGGCTCAACGCGCGGCGGAAGCCGCCAGTTCGGCAAAGTCGGCCCCCGCTCAGCAGGTGATAACGCCAATTGAACCTGCCTCAGCATCTTCGGCCTCATCAACGCCGGTAGTTCGGCCCCGTGCCGTCACGTCACCGGCCCAGTCTTCGGCTTCGTCTTGGTCCGCGAGCTCGTCATCTGGCAGAGGCTCACACCCGTCAGCGAGGAGTTCGCGACGCATCAGTTCCGGCCCCGTGACACGTGCATCGGCTTATCGGCGACAGATAGAGGAACTGATGTCCCTCGTTCCGGCCCCAATCACTCCATACGGCGCTCAGCCGATCTGCTGGCGTGATATCCCGTTTCGGCATAGAAATCGACACGACGGCTATGCGCACGAACACAATTTCGGCGCGCCTTCTCGGCTAACGGAAGGGAACTTAGTGACCCTGTCGCCACTACAGGGGGACGACGGCCGGTACTTGTGCCCTTTTTGTATCGGCGAGGAGGACGATGAGGAGAGTAGGGCATGGCCCACGGTACCACGCCGTGGTCCTTTTCGTTCGGCCTCGGACCTGGACGGCCACGTCCTGGCCTATCACTTTCCGCTGTTGCGGTATTTCGTTTGTCCGGCCAAGGACCATTTCTTCACCCTCACATCGGAGGATATGGTTCGACATCTGAGTGAGGCGACCCGAACTCATATCGGCACTCTCCCACTTTTCGACAAAGGACGACTGCATGCTTCCGACCCTATGCTGCAGCGGTTTGCGCTACGGTGTCGCGTAGACATTCAGCCCAACCCAAATTATCGGCCACCCCGTGTTCCGGCAAACATTGCCATATTCCAGAGAGACATCGACCGGGTATTGACTTACGGAATATGGCACATGGCTCCCGAGCTATTTGAACAATACCCGCCAAATTTGGCTCCGGAGATTTGGCAAGTACTCCGGCGCATCGAATACATTCGGCCTACGACTCGAGCAGATGAGGATCGGCTGGCCAGAATGACTAACGACATCCAGGCTATGAACCGCTGGGTGATTGTACGTCGGCCCAGCACCATCTTTTTCACCCGGCCCATCGCTTACCAGACGGACGCGATCAAGTCTACCGGCCCAGTAGTTCCGAAATTGTCGGCTCCGTCCACTCCTGTGACGACCCAGGCTCAGACACGGCCTTCGGACATCATCCCACGTAAAATCGTGGTGGAATGGCCTACGGCAACAAATGTCACAGACTACCGTGTGAGGGAGGGTTTAGTTCCTCCACCGGAGGAGTTTCCTCCTTTGTCGGCTCAACCTTCCATGGTCCAGGAAACTAATAGGGAGGAGTTGACGGCCCAACCACGGGATTCTCCCCCGCCTCTGCAACTGGCTGCAGAGGAAGTTCCCCAATTTTCGGCCTTGCTTCCGAGTGACGACCACGAGGATTCGCCTCCACCATCAGGACAGATGGTCCTACAGACGGACGAACCTCCGTATCTTGACGGCAGTATGGAGGTAACACGGACAGTTACCACCAAAGATTCGGCCACGGATCGGCCGCGACTCCAGTACGACCGGCCTGAGCTCTTGGAACCTCTCCACAGAGACTTAGACGAACGGCTTCCGTTCCACGGCTCAGGAGAGTTTTCGGCCGATTTACAGTTTGTCCGGCAACACGGTGCCCGGCTAGCGACACGGATGCCTCCCGGCCTACAGGCCCTGCCAGGGCAGAATCCGGATCTGGCCAACCCCCTTCGGAGTCAGGAAGCCAATCAACTTCCGAACATCCCTCGCGTCCACGAGGAACATTGGGCGTCCCATCTTGCCCAGGCGGCCCACAGCGCTGACCCGTTGATTTTACCGGCCCGGAAGAGCGAACACCTTCCGACCCTATACCTGGCCCGCGCCGACGACATGGCGAACCAGCATTTTCGGGAGATTCGCCGGTACTATTTGGAGGCCATGGACCAGCATATTCGGCAGGCTGAGTTTAACGGCCCAGTCGGATTCGGCATGGGTGCCCTCCATGAGCGGCACCTCCCAACCTTTCCGGATCGTCTCGAGGAGGAAACTGACCATCTGCGTCAGCGTCTACGTCGGCTCGAGGACGAAAACGAGGAGTTACGGCAAGAAACCGAGCGACTACGTGCTCGGGTAGCACAGCTGGAGCAGTCGGCCCCAACTTCGACCCCAACCGTTTCGGCCGCGACGCAGAGCGACTCGGGTCCCACCATCCCGGGCGACCTGCTCGCCACCATAGTTTCAATCTTGCCCCGCCTGCCTCCGGATGAACAGCAGCAACTGATGCGGCAGGCGTCGCCGGCACCACCACCACCTCCTGCTGGCAAGCGAGGCCAGAAGGAGTGAACGTTTCGGCTCAGTGGTGATAAACGGACAATTGCCGGCCTCGATTGTGTCGGCCTCTAAAAATCCTGGTCACGCTGGTCTAGTGATGTATCGGCCTTTCATTGTGTCGGCCATGAATAGTATATATATGTAAATAGTTGTAAATAATAATAGTCATCCTAGTCACGGCATTTTATCCATGTAATTTAGTTAAGATTAATTCAAACAATTCTTTTTCAGTTTTATAGACTCTAAATTAGTTTCCGTTTCACTTTGAAACGTCGAGGAGTTTTGTTCATACATTCCATTCATATCTCATCATTCGTTGTAGTGCATGTATGTGTAAATGTATCATCATAGTGACTATTGACGGACTGACTGATGACGTTTATTTTGACGGTTAGAAATTTTTATTGTATGCAGTGTTTTTCCATTTTCGCGGTGTGTGTGTGTGTGTGAATGTTGGGGTTTGACCTTTTAGGACTTCTTAGCTTTTTATTGTTAGTTTTTGGCGACGGTAGGGTCCGGGTAGGGTAATTCCGAGGGCGTAGAATTAATGAAGGGGTGTAATGTAGTAATTTTAGCGACTGTAACCCCCGTCCCTCCCGCGCATACATATTCCCACAACAAACATTCATTCTACATGACTAACATACAGGACAGGTACAGACTATACGATCACAAGCATAAATAACCCCAGAACCATATCGACAAACACAGGTCAGTTCACGCGCACTTTCGGCCCAGTATACAGTACATGCGACCCAGTTAGTTTCGGCCTTGACCTTTACAAGCACCTACTTCTAAACATAGAACATGACACACCCACCGCTCACATCACGTGCACAGATACAGGCATAACAAGTCTTGACACGCGCCGGGGAAACCCACTTTCTCGGTGACATCAGCTCACACCACCACACATCTATCCAATCACAACACCGCATGCATTTGGCGGGAAAGTCTACACCACATGTTGCCGGCCCCGCAGTTTTTCTAGGAGTTGAGTAAATGGCCGCAGCGAGCATAGACGTGTTGAAATATTGTGAGAAGTTTGGCCGTGCTCGTATTGGACTATATCAGTGAATTGTGGATTAAATATATGTGAACTGTAACAGATGTGGCGATTTTGCCCTAAGCACGCGGCAGGTGATTGTAAACATAAATGCCATTTATGTGGCCTTTTCGTACTTGGCCTTGTTTTGACATGCTCCGTTCGAGCGTGCGTTGCCACGGCGACGTATTGTAATTTACGCTCCAGTAAACTATAACAATGGATCGATTAGACCTCGCGTGCGCCCTACAGTTTCTGGTGTATTATATATACACTGGAAGCGACTCGTTCGAGGAGATTGTCCAAGATCGAGAGACAGGACGCACACGAGGCTCGCCATGAGCTTTGTGTTCCCTGTTAGCGAGTAGTGGGCTCCTAGAGCCCTGGGGACGATTTCCGTTGGGAGGCCCGGGCTGGGAGAGACAAGTTGCTGACTCGGGGGCCTTCGGCCCTGTGGATCGCCAGCTCTCTCCCTTCCCGGGACGTGTGACAGAGGCTCTGGCCAGCATGTCGGGCTGTACGGGGTTCCGTCCCCGAGGCAGACCGCGGCTCGCCAGGCCCCGCCAGTTAACACCGTAGGGATGAACCAGTTTCTGAACGGTGTCCGTAGGCCTGGGAGTGTCGGGTGGGCTGTTACCTGGTTACCGTTAATGCTGAAGTAGTTACCGTGTCCGCCGCGACCTCCGGTGAGCGGCCCTGCCGCAAGGATCCGGAATAGCGGATGCGCGTCCGCAAGGACTCGGATGAGAGAGGACTATCCTCGAGGATCCCGAAGAGCGGACGGTAGTCAATAACTTTACATTGGTGCCGTGACCAGGATCAGTCCGACAGTGTTCCATCGCAGCCTACCGTCACAGCGTTATAGCCTCCTTCGTCCCTGGGGATCGCCCGCTCCTCAAGGACAACTCAAGTATGACGAAAGAAAGAGACAAGGCCAAAGATAAGGCCAATGAACCCAAGGGGAGGGATAAGGGTGGAAATGTCGCGGACCACACCCGGTCGCGCGACAGCCACCGTGAGACGTCTCCGGACGACTCCGGTGGCCGGAAGGAACGCGCGGAAACCTCCGTGGACAAGACCCCGTCCGCGGAGACGACTCCGGCGTCCCTGGCTCCGTCTCCGGACGTAGAGTCGCGCCCTGAGGGGCAGCAACAGAGATTGCTATCAGGGCCTGGCCCTGATCCGGTAGGCGCGGTAGGTGGAGCTGGCAACGGCGCTACCCCGCGCCCGCCTGAGTCCGGACGGCGGTCGTGGCAGGCGACGCTCTTTCAGGGGACATCTCCGGATGTCCGGGATCGAGTGGTAGCCGGCCCAAGTACCTCCGGGCAAGCGGATCAGCAGTACTGGATGCCACATCCAGCCGGAAGAGCTCCTGCAAGGGCTCCCGGCCGTGAATCCAGGCAGTCCGCGTCAGGCGGGATGGACCAGCTCACCCACACTCTGAGTGAGCTGGCTCCTCTAGGGCGCTATGACCGCGCCCGGTCGCCCCATCAGGGACGATCAGACCGGCGGAACCGTTCCCCCTCTCCGCTGTCACAAGGCAACTCGGGGCCTTTGACGGAGAGGGAGAGGTGGCTGATATCCGAGGCGCTTGTACTGTTCAAGCGGAATCAGCCGCCTTCGAGCGTTGACCCGTCGGCCATCTCAAGTCCGGGGATGTCGGGGCCAGTAGCCCCTCCCCAAGTCCTGCCGAGTCCGCAGGCGCCAGTGGCCCCCGCAATGGGACCCGCGCCTGCCCCGCGGCTCGGAGGCACCACGTTGGCGAACGCGTCAACCGTTCCGACGGTTGGAGCGCAAGCCGCGTGGCCGACTTACCCTGGCACGTACAGTGTGTCGGACGGGCACTGGCAACAGGCGGCTTCGGCCCCAAGCTTTGCCGCCCCTTCTGGAGCCTACCCAGTAGGTTCGATGGGAGCCCCGCCCGCGCCTAGCCAGAGTGGGTTTTTAGCGGGAGTGACCCCGGCGGCAAACGTGAGCTTCCCTGCTCCTCCATCCGCGACGTCGATGTTTGCTCCGGCAGACTCCGCCGCAGGCGCAGGAAGCGCACGGAACTTGCCGCTGTACACGGACGACCCCGGAGCCGGGACTGCACGTCGGGCGCGTAGCAAACGCGATGACGGGCCCGACCACTCTTCGTGGCGGAAACGGTTCAACAGGGATAACGCCGACTTGGAGGACTACTTGCTCCAGGTATGGCGTACCGCCGTGTACGAAGGATGGTCCCAGCATGAAGCTGGACACGTCCTCGCGGGGAGCTTGGAAGGAAAAGCTCTCCGCGTGATGCCGTGTCTGCCGGTGGGAACAGTGACGTTCGGCGAGGTTGCTTGTCAACTTCGCCTGCTGTTCACGCCGACGACCAATCGGCAGCAGTCTGAACGAGAGTTCAAGGCGCGTATCCGCCAGCCGACTGAGTCCGTGACAGACTATGCGTTCAACCTACGCATACTCGGCCGGAGAGCTTTTCCGGACATGGACTTCAGACGGTTTGAGACGATGCTGATCGACCAGTTCATCGATGGCCAGCCTTACCACCTAGCGTACGGGCTGGCCACCCATGAAAAGCGAACGATGGAGGAGGCAATAGACTCCGCGCTTGCGCTTGAGGTGGCTGTCCGCCCTAGACAGTTGCCTCCAGCCCCGGCTCCGGCCTCGGCTGTACCCGCGCAGGCGGCGACTCCTCCTCCGGTTAAAGCATCGCAGGTAACCCCGTGGCAGGACCCGGTCGTCCGGGAACCCGCCAGGGAACCTACCCCGCAGCGGGTTAGTGCGCCGGCACCCTCTACAGGGGCGCCCGCACATGCGGCACCAGTTGCCGCGCCGTGCTCGCCTTCGGACGAGTACGACATGGAGGAATACGACCTCGGCGCCGCGCAGATGATTGCGCACTGCGCCGGGATCGAAGCTCCGGGACCCGCAGAATGTTGCGCGTTCACCTCCGGACCGGCCCAGAACCGTCCCTGCTACTTCTGCGGAAAGCAGGGACACTTTTGGCTGAAGTGTCCGGAGTTGTTGGAACGCCTGCGGTCGCGCGGATACCAGGGAAACCTTCCTGGCCCGCAACGGAGGAATTCCTTCCGGTCTGGTCTGGCGTTCAACCTACGCATACTCGGCCGGAGAGCTTTTCCGGACATGGACTTCAGACGGTTTGAGACGATGCTGATCGACCAGTTCATCGATGGCCAGCCTTACCACCTAGCGTACGGGCTGGCCACCCATGAAAAGCGAACAATGGAGGAGGCAATAGACTCCGCGCTTGCGCTTGAGGTGGCTGTCCGCCCTAGACAGTTGCCTCCAGCCCCGGCTCCGGCCTCGGCTGTACCCGCGCAGGCGGCGACTCCTCCTCCGGTTAAAGCATCGCAGGTAACCCCGTGGCAGGACCCGGTCGTCCGGGAACCCGCCAGGGAACCTACCCCGCAGCGGGTTAGTGCGCCGGCACCCTCTACAGGGGCGCCCGCACATGCGGCACCAGTTGCCGCGCCGTGCTCGCCTTCGGACGAGTACGACATGGAGGAATACGACCTCGGCGCCGCGCAGATGATTGCGCACTGCGCCGGGATCGAAGCTCTGGGACCCGCAGAATGTTGCGCGTTCACCTCCGGACCGGCCCAGAACCGTCCCTGCTACTTCTGCGGAAAGCAGGGACACTTTTGGCTGAAGTGTCCGAAGTTGTTGGAACGCCTGCGGTCGCGCGGATACCAGGGAAACCTTCCTGGCCCGCAACGGAGGAATTCCTTCCGGTCTGGTCCTCCGGGACAACAGAACCGGAACCCGCGACAGGGAAACTAGATCCGGACTAGAGCCTAATTACTTGGGTGGCTACTCTCCGGCGCAGATAGCTGCGACGCAAAGAGCTGACAGAGCTCTGGCACCGGTAATTACAGCCCTTGAGGCCGGCCAGAAGCCCTCGAAGGATGAGCGTAAGACCTACAGGGAGGAGACCTTGTCTCTAGTATCTCAGTGGGAACGACTCTCCTTGAGGGATGGCCTCTTATACCGGCGCTATGAGCCACCGACCCCACTGCCTCCAATATGGCAGTTGGTGCTTCCGGCGGAGCTGCGGAAAGAAGTACTCCACCAGTTGCATGACCTCCGGGTGACCGGTCACTTGGGAATCCGGAGGACCATCCATAGGCTACAACAGCGCTTTCATTGGCCTGGTAGCAGCTTGGACGTGCAACGGTGGTGCGCAGCCTGCCCTCGGTGTCAAGCTCGCAAAGGAGTTCCGACTCCTGGCCGCCACCCCTTAACCACGGTTAGGGCGGGCGCGCCGTTTGATCGGATAGCTTTGGATATACTGGATACCCACCGGGTCACCCCGCGCGGTTTCCGGTACATCCTGGTGATATCCGACTATTTTACCAAGTATACCGACGCCTACCCACTGCGCCGCCAGACTGCGGACGAGGTAGCTCGGTTATTGGTGAATAGATGGGTGGTGTACCATGGGGTACCTAAACAGGTACATTCGGATCAGGGCACGCAATTTGAGAGCAACCTGTTCCGAAACCTAGCACAGATGCTAGGCAGTACCAAGGTACGGACCACCCCCTACAGGCCCCAGTCTGATGGCCAGGTCGAACGCTTTAATCGATCGGTCCTCAATATGCTGGCGGCCTTTGTGAACGATCGTGCGAATGATTGGGATGACCACCTCCCGTATGTCTTAATGGCGTACAGGTCGTCGGTCCACTCTTCGACCGGAGTTACTCCGCACGCGATGTTGTACGGCCGGGAGCTAAATTTGCCCGTGGATATTATGTATCCAACTGCGGCAGAGACCGGCGCAGTACCCCAGTGCGGTCCGGAATACGTGGAGTGGATTCGCCGCGCCCTGGCGAACGCCCATGATTTCGCGCGCGCGCGCCTGGACAAGTCTGCCATCCGGCAGAAGCGAGGCTATGACGCCCATGCTAAGGGTAGGCCAGCTTTTGCGGAGGGCGACAAGGTGCGCTACTATTATCCGCCGCTTAAGCAAGGCAATAAATTTGCTAAGCCGTGGATAGGCCCGCTTACGGTACTGAAACAGGTGACAGATGTGGACTACCGGATCCGGAGGGATTCCGATCCGGACAGGGTTCTGGTTGTCCATATCGATAATCTGAAGAAGTACAAGGGCCCGCTTGTCATGGATCCGCTCGTTCAAGATGCGGAACCGGATGATGCTCCCGTGTGGGATCCGTCTGGTCAGCATCCGCGGACTCCGGACGAGCGTGTGCGCCGTATGGTGGGCCTCCCGGACCTCTCTGACCCGTCAGATGATGGACTGGGTGGCTATCAGCCAGATGACGGCGATCCGCAGGTACCCCCACTACCTCCAGTACCTGCGGATGACGGGCGGCCACGCCGGAAACCACGTGCGCCAGCCCGGTATGGGTGGGAATAACCTTCCGCCCTTGCGGATGCGTCTGCGGTACCCGTCTATCATACTACGGATGGGTTTTAGGTCGTTCCGTGAGAGTCCGCACGACTTACCTCCGCGGGTGGCTACCTTGTGGCTATCTTCGGAGTTGAGGTCTGCGGAGACTGTCATGTCGTAACGCCGCCGCTCCGCATCCGCCCTCCTGTAGTTTCTAGCGCCAGGGACGTGCGGATGGCCTGTCCGCACATTGTGGACGGCTGTCCGGCGTAATCCGCACAACGGTTACGCTGGCCGGACGAATTTACTGATCCGGCCGGACGCCCCTGGTCCCGGGACAACCTCTTATATGGCCAGACTGAGGTTGGGATTTACGTCCGCTACGGGAGAAGCGCCTTCCCACGGATTTGGGGAGCTGGCTCTGGACGCGGGGATAGTGTCCGCAGATGAGGACTGATGTCCGCGGTTCGTCCGCGTGACTCGTCCGGCGTCCGCGGCGCTTTAAGATGACGCACTTCGGTGTAGTTATCCCCCGTGAGCCATTACTATAATTGCGGTTATAGTAAATTAAGGTTTCTTACGGCAGGAAACCGACTATCCATTATGATAATGGAGCGGTTGTTAAGTCCGCGCGTGCGGACCAGCCGCGGCAGCGGGTGACGCTCGTTCTCGTCCGGATCGTACCTTACAATATGCGGTCCGGCCGGAATGACCGGAACCCCGGCCTCCTTCTAAGAAGGGGGTCGTATATTACATGCGCAACACTTGTGGTGGCTTCTAATTCCAATTTCATCTTCATTGGATAAGGGCAATACGCCGTACAATGGTAGGCGTCCGGCCTGGACTCCGTCCGCGGGCAGCTCCGGACGTCCGCCGGCTATTGCTTTCACCATCTTTGGGCGCCTCTAGATTGGGCGCCGGTATGAAGGGTTCGCCCCCTAACCATTGAGGTTATGGACCATGCCGGCTCCGCGTCTAATCTATTGGCTCCGCGCTCCGGTAGTCGTTTGAGGAGGCTCTGGGCTGGACCGGGCACCGCTCCGCGGCCGGGCAGTACGTCGGGGATGCTAGTGGGCGCTTTGCAAACGCCCATAGGGCGCCCGGTTGTCTGTCCGGACGTCATGGGTATGTCCGATCGCCCTGTAAGCGTGCCAGCGGCTATGGGGAGTGATTTTGTTTATTTTCCATCTCATTTATTATTTATGGGAGGATTATAAGCCACAAGTGTGTGCGTGTTTCCCGTGGAAATGCTATTCTTACTCATTTATCCCATATATGAGAAAGTTTAGTGATATATCTTTTCCCTGGTGCAATAGAGAGTAAGAAATCGGGAGATTTCTGCTTTCGCAAGAGGGGTGTAGGAGATTGTGTACATTGTATCGAAGGCTGTATGCCGTGATCTATGAAAAGCATGCAAGCGGTGGTGGATTTATTTTCATTGCTGCTTGAGCGGTGTTAAATTTTTATTTATCGCTGCTGATAGGGTGACATAATCGTAACACCCACAAGTAGTTTGGCTTTTTGATACATTGTATACAATCTTTAACCTGCGAGGGTGATTAACTTCACGTCATTGATCGCCAGTGCGAAAGCTATTGCTAATGACTGCTGTTAATTACTGTAGTATTTTAGCGGGTTCCCCCGGGATGGCTTGTGTACACAAGCCACCCGTATACATGGCACGATAGGAGTCACCGGGGGGAGATGCGTGTATGGGAATGCGGGAGTGTAAAACGTCCTTTTGTCTGTCGATCGGGTAGATGCAGTGAATAGACGTTTCCACGGGAACGCGTCATACGATGCGTGTGCAGTATAACTGCCAACACTTGCTGCCTATAATCGATGTAACTCGACACCTTCTGGTCATTCAAGCGCTCGGCACTGGTGGAGACAGATCTGCGGATCTGACTCCCAGTGTTTACGGCGTTTAGAGCGCTTGATATGTCCGAGAGCAGTGATGGTTGGGAAGGTGATGTAGGGAGGGAAGAGGGGTCTCTTGAGCGCGGTAATTCGTACTCGAGACCCCAGTCTAGGCCCGAGGAGGATGACCGCGAGGACATCCCTCGGGGAGCCTATGTGGGTTCTGAGGAATCCAGCTCCGGCTCCGGTTCTTACACAGGAACCGAGTCCGAGAGCGAGGTCGCGGAGGACCGCCCCGCAGAGAGTGACTCGGCCACGCCAGGCGCCGAGCAGCTCTTAAATCCGTCGCCTTTTCCTCGTATGGAAGAGGTGATGGACTGCGGTGGTGCGGGACTCGTGGATGTGGAGATTGAGTTGCATCCGCACCCGGAGATGCTTGCGTCTTTGGGTCCGGATGAGAGTACTCGTGCGGAAACCCGTCCGGATGGCCGTAGCCGTCCGGACACCGGTTCTGCCGAGAACTCCTCGGTGTCCGCGTCTTCTTGACGAAGCCGAGGCCGCTCGGACTCGCCTACTCCAGGGCGTTGATGACCCCGAGTCGTCCGCCCTGAACCAGGCGGCTCTCCGGCGCGCGGATGCCGCTTTGGAGCTGGCCATCTACCCATACCTAGTCCAGGTGTGGGGAGAACGTACGGCCGGTCCACAGCGCACCCGCGATACGGTGGAGATGTTCCGCGCCATTGCAGATCTTGGCGCGACTTCTCTACCGGCTCCGTCAGGACCCGGATTGCAGGGCTCACCGCAAAAGCCCATGCAAGCTCCACCGGGCCTGCCTCATCCGCCCGTGCAGCCGGCTTTCACTATGCCGGCTCCGCTGCTTCCGCGGCGTAGGGACCCGTCACCGCCGCCAGACCCCAAGACAGGCGGCACGGATGAGGAGCCCATGACGATGGGGGAAGGCTAGGGTGCTAGCCTCGTCGCTGCACTTGTGCGGCGGCGTGCCGGAGTCGCTTCCGCGGCTCCGCCCTGCCTCAGACCCGTTCTGCGGATCTGAGGAGCCGGCCGGCAGGGCGGTCGGCAACATTTTTAGAGGTACTATCACTTCTGATCACTCGGTGTGTCGTTTTACAAAATTTCTAAATTTAAAGTCTAATCTTAAAAATATTCCAAAGACTCGGCACACCGTCCTTTTATAACGGATGACCTTTCAAGGTCATCACACGGTTTTGGACCACCTCGGTCAAAATTTTAGCTTGTTTATGAGGGTTTATTCAAAATTGCAAAGCACGTTATAGTTTACTCCGTAAGTCCGGGGGTAGTTCCCCATTCTTCCAAAAGGGACTCTTAAAGTCCTAGTCTTGCGCCGTGACTTCCGGGTGTTGCCATCTTGCCTTCTTCCGGACCCCGCCATGCGAAGCCTTCGTCGGGTTTTGGCTGTTTTGGGCGCGGGCGGAACATGTTGGGGACCAACATTGTAAAAAGGGGGTAATGTGGCGATTTTGCCCTAAGCACGCGGCAGGTGATTGTAAACATAAATGCCATTTATGTGGCCTTTTCGTACTTGGCCTTGTTTTGACATGCTCCGTTCGAGCGTGCGTTGCCACGGCGACGTATTGTAATTTACGCTCCAGTAAACTATAACAATGGATCGATTAGACCTCGCGTGCGCCCTACAGTTTCTGGTGTATTATATATACACTGGAAGCGACTCGTTCGAGGAGATTGTCCAAGATCGAGAGACAGGACGCACACGAGGCTCGCCATGAGCTTTGTGTTCCCTGTTAGCGAGTAGTGGGCTCCTAGAGCCCTGGGGACGATTTCCGTGGGGAGGCCCGGGCTGGGAGAGACAAGTTGCTGACTCGGGGGCCTTCGGCCCTGTGGATCGCCAGCTCTCTCCCTTCCCGGGACGTGTGACAGAGGCTCTGGCCAGCATGTCGGGCTGTACGGGGTTCCGTCCCCGAGGCAGACCGCGGCTCGCCAGGCCCCGCCAGTTAACACCGTAGGGATGAACCAGTTTCTGAACGGTGTCCGTAGGCCTGGGAGTGTCGGGTGGGCTGTTACCTGGTTACCGTTAATGCTGAAGTAGTTACCGTGTCCGCCGCGACCTCCGGTGAGCGGCCCTGCCGCAAGGATCCGGAATAGCGGATGCGCGTCCGCAAGGACTCGGATGAGAGAGGACTATCCTCGAGGATCCCGAAGAGCGGACGGTAGTCAATAACTTTACACAGAGAAGGACTAAAGTATCCAGGATATCTTATCGACAGGGAATCACCGGACGTAGGTGTGTTTGCGGCCTTAGATGTGACTGTCTGAATCATTGGACATTGTCGCCTGAATAAATTATTGAACTGTAGCTGCCGGCCTTGTGTTTTACACAACCATCACAGACATTCGGCCTAATATCGGCCATCGAACGATATTTATCACATATATTTATATGCAGATGTACAAATTGTAATGATTTAGGAGAAAATATTGTGAAACGTATGTTTGATTAATCACAATTACCCGCGTAGACACTGTACACTCTCTCATTGTTTTGGTTGCCGCCACAAGGTTGACCTCCGCACTTCCAATCACATCCATTCACAGTTGTCTCCGGCGGGGAGTCAACACAGTAACACATGGCCTTATTTGCTTCTATGCCAGTCCTCTGTGCGTACACATTTTAATCAGTGGTATTAAAACAGGACTGATTATTGTTTTTAGTACTAATATGTCAATGACACTGAGAACACTTACCCGCACGGCAAAGAACGTAGTGCCGTATGGAGTCGTTTTGCAGACATTTGTACAGTCTTCCACGGCTGAACCTTGAGGATAATCGGTAACATACTCCCATTGTCCTATCGTAGCACATACCGGATATGTGCATTCTGTATGGAGAATATAGGGTTGAAGTGTACATCATGCAGATTCAATAGATGACGATGGTATTTACCGGTAACTGTTCTGCCGCGATAAATGATGGGAATATTATAATACCTTTGCTTAGACTAACTAAACTTTGTCCACACGAGCCACAGTGTTATATCACCTATTCAGGCAAACCATACCAGTTCAAATAAGGTATAAAGGTATATAAGTTTAGGCGGCCAAAATAATAACTTTTGTGGGGGCAGTTGGCGCAGGCAGTTAAGGCGCTCGTCTCGTGACCAGTAGGTTGCTGGTTCGAGCCGCGGCGCTGGCGCTGCTGTGTTGGCTGTCTAACACCCTTGGGCAAGGTGTGTACCACAATGTGTCTCGGTTCACTCAGTCGTATAATTGAGTACCCGAATGGCAGTGTTGGCAAATTGTACGTGTGTCCTAGTCACCTTGCGCCAATATGGCAGCAATAAGTCTCTGACAAATAGGTGATTGTCTATGGACCCCAGGGAGTCGGAAAGTGGTTCCTGGCCATATATCGGGGGTAATAATTGTTAAGCGCTTTGAGCAGGTTCCTGAAAAAGCGCTATATAAAAACTTGACATACTTGACATAATAACAATATAATAATAATTTAAAATATATGTCATAAATCCCAATTCAAACATTATCATTTGTTAACGATATTACAAAAATAGCGTTTCTCTTGTGCAATTTTAAATCACATCCGTTGTGTTCAACATGGTAAAATTATTACCGGTTCTGTGAAGGTAACATTCCAGTAGTAAAAAAGTCCACCACAGCATTAGTGCCATCCTGCTTGGATTCATACAGTATGTTGGTGACAATTATCGTGATATGTCATTGACTGGCCTTGTGTCAATACAAGGGCTTCTCAATGATATCATTGTGTAAATTTTACCTTTGGTCCAGGAAGTATTCACCGGCATATAGAAACTAACGTACAAATGTGTTATATTATCGACACACCATAAGTGATAAAAAGATGAATTTTTATAATGTGATATCGTTGATATATGTGAAGATACTTGGACATAAAGTGTTATTGTCATTTCTGTGTACATGTATGTCGGTTCTTGACTATGACACATGTGCATATTTTATGTTTTCGTGATGATTCGTGATGACGTGCTCGTGATCAAGACGCTATCCCAATCCCTGTCCTGTATCTAAAACAACGTTATATAATCATTTGTCGTGACCAGGGATATGGATATGACAAATAACATTATATATAATTCTGCATAACATGGACACATAAAGGGAATCGAGTGGGTACGAGTATGAGTATGAACAAGGAATGATAATATAGCAAGACTAAGTGGGCTGAACTACTCTATGCCCATTCAATTGCCTTGGATTTTAACATTACAGACCGAATGGAGAAAGTTTTGAACAGAATGGAGAAATATCTTATTTCCAATTTCAAGCTAGAATATCTCATCCACAATTATCCCAAATATTCATATGGTTATTTTTTTCCTTTGTAAAACATGTTTTTTATTATTCAAAGTGAAATGATATCCACTCGCTCAGAGCTCCAGAACAGGTCCGGAGCTCATAAATTATAAAAATTGGTGACTCACCTAAAACAATATCCCTGATTGAATTTCCACGAAGGACCATTAAATTTTGTCCTTATGGAATAGATATTCAAAACAAGATGCACCACTAACGTTGACACAATCTGTATGAAAGTATGCTTAAAAATAGATCCCCATAAGAAAGAACTCAACGACGTGTACTCATGGCGAATTATTGAATTATACAATGAAAACCAAAATACATACATGCAATCTGAATATACAATATATAATCTCTCATGTAGACCGTTTGAGGGTTCAACTTTTGAGGTTATTGTTCCTCGTTGTACCATATAATGCACATGGCGAATTTCATGGAAATGTCTGAAATGTCGTTGTTGTAGGACTACGACCACCTACTTTTTAATGACAAGTTATATGTGGTTTCAATTTTTTTAAAATTAATATTTAGTTGGTTTGGGCACCATAAACGTCTGAACATCTGAACGTTTCTTCTGATGTCTGTTCAAATCTTACCTTTAGTCCAGGAAGTATTAATCGACACACTGATAATAACATTTTTTTTCTATTATCAACACACCATAAGCTATGATTACTCACATTATGTATCAGTGATATATAAGAAGACATGTGGACATTGAGTGTTGATTATTCTGTGCCATCGCTGAATCGAATGTGTGTCGGGGGTAGATGTTCATATATATATTTTGGGTTTGCATAAATCGTGACAGTCTGCTCATGCCTAAAATGTTACGTCATTCCTGGGCCCACTTGACAGAGAATCTAAATCTATTTTACACAACTAAGTTTATATTTTTTATGGATAAAGTTAAAAAAAATCTTCGTGTAATAATCTCCAGCTCCCGTATCTAAAACAAGTCAACAAAACGTTATGAAGTCATGTGTGATTGTCCCACAGACACAATCATGCTGCCTGATCGTGATCGATGTCATTGGTCTGATCATCTTGACACGGTAGAGCACGGTATAATAGTGAATTGTATATAGGAATCTTATTAATATCATATTCATTTTGGAAAGTATGAATGCATATAGTGTGAACGACTATAGGTCGAATGGTGTTATGGAATAAAATACCATACTATACATGCAACTATATACATGTGACTACATGATATGTTTTGGTAGATGACCTTCATATACAATGAAGTATCTACCTCTGCTGGTAAACAACGAGTCAGTCCCCAAGGATATACCACCAACTCAATAGCCTTCCCATAATGCACTCCTCCACATGTCATACAGCTATATATGTTCGTTTTTGCTGTTTAGAAACTTTGTTTTCGTACTGGTGGTAATGGGCTGATACATACACAATTAATGACTATTATAACCGGATTATGCATTGAGGCCAAGGATGACTTTTGGGGCTAAAATTTTGCTTCCAACGATATCTTTCAGAATTTGATAGTTCGATGTTGTATATAATTTGATATTGTATATAAATTGAAGCAATGTTTATTTGGTGTTGATCGGATAATTTCTGACAGAAAGCTGTTTGAAAACCCAACTCCTATGGTTTGTGTGTTCCTCAACCATTGGTTTTAACACCACGCTATTCGGTGCACAACATTGTTACAGGGTTTTCTATAAAACGGTTATTGTTATTTCCTGTAAATATTTAACCAGTGCACTAATAAACGGCATGACAAGTGATAACAAGATATATGATTAAGAAATATTCAATACATAGACCATAAACGGTTGTTCGCACAGTTTACTGACTGGGGGCGCCACCCCTTCGTCATCCTTGGCCTTGAAAACAATTACAAAATACACTGATGAAATTTAATAAATTCGATGTTTGATGCAAGACATCAGCAAAAAAATATCACTAGATGTACTGAATTCTCACATATTCATCCTACTTCAGGACCGTTTGACTTGTGAAGTCACTGATGCTTTTTGTATGAGGCCAAGTGTAACATTGGCATTACAACATATTTCTTGGTTAAGCGTATACTTTCGTGTTTATTGTGCATCAGAAATCGCTGACCCCACACATAAGGAATACATTGAACAACATCTGCCAAGATATGCTCAATCATGCTTTTTGTCCCTAAAATGGCCCTCTAATAACCCTTTTTGAGAGGGTTGTCCATTTCAATATTTTGTTCATATATACATATATATGAAATACCCTGAGGAATGAGAGGAAAAAAACGAGGGGGGGGGGGGGGGTGTTTGCCAACTACAATTACTTCATCGACATATATATAGATATCTGATCATATAGCTTGAAATCTTGAAATACTCAATGCTACGGAATACAAACAATGCAAAATAATTTGATATAATAACGAGGAACACAATTTCCACACTATCTCGGGTATAAACATCATAACCGTCATGCCACGTTAGGGTGCTCAACTTTTGAGTTCCCTGGAATTTGAAGTGCAATGTTGATCACGTTACACATTATCGTTGTTGCACGGACATTAATGTAAAGTTTTAATGCATTATTTCATGCTTCTAGAGAATTGTACACCCTTGGGCCACGTTCCTGACGCTCTTCAAGCTCCTCATACCCGGGATCAGTGACATCGCCATATCGCAATGTTTCTCTGCCCTGGTCCAGAGTATCATTCTGTGTGGAAACCCAGTGATTCTCATAGCTTCTGACGTTACCATCTTGTGCAGTTGTGGACGTGTTCGAGGTCTTGTCCTGCTTCCACCTCGGTATGTAGTGTGTGATCAGATTGCCAACAACTGCTCCAATCACCACAGAGAGCACTTGGACTGGCCAAACCCACACAGGAAGGTTGTTGCTGTCTAAAAAAACACATACAATTGTGTATTAGGGCTGGCCAAACCCACAGTGGAAGGTTGTCATTATTTACGCAGACATACAAATTACTGGTGGGTGTGGTACATATTGGTACGTCCAGGCGAGCAATACAAAACGAACATTTGACTATGCTATATACACTTACCGATATTTTCACATACGCATTCGCCTGTGTATACATCACATCCATGTATACATTCCTCCAGACAAGGTTCGGTACATTGCAGAGTGTACCAGCCAGGCTGACAACCACCATTACAGGTCCCATTCTGTACACCACATGCCCCAACTACACAGTGCTCTGAACACGGCAATGTACAGTGAGGGGAGTACCATCCGTCTTTACATCCACCATCACATTTAGCGTCTTGCTGGTTGCATTTGTTTCTAGCACAGTTTTGTGAGCATTGCAGTTCACACCTGTTACCGTGGTAACCATCCCCACATCCCCACGGGCAGTCTCCAGACACAAAGTCACAGACTCCTTCAGAGCAGTCTCCCGCACAAGGTGTTTTACAAGGTGGCCCATACATGCCTTCTCCACATACTGGAATGAAAAATATTGTCTTATGTGTTAATACAGTATAATACTACCATTGTTAACGTGTGCCCGAATTTGTAGCCTTTTGGCTTGTGATTAGGCCATGTTTTTTTTTTGTATCCCGTCAGCGGGCGGGTGAAAATAGCAAATATTTTGAGAGAACAACACAAAAGTTTTGGTCGTTCTTCCCCCAGAAGAAGGTGTTCCGGAAGGAGTGAGCATTTCCTGCCCCACTAGTGGCACCAGTCATTCCCCAAAATTATTATGAAAATAGATCTGGTTGCATGGCAATCATGGATTTGGTGTATTTATCAACCAGAACATGATGACGTCCATAGAATTTCTCAACGGCAGCTATAAGTCTTGGTGAAACATATCCTTGTCGCAGCAGTTTAGAGACTATCTGGGCACTTCGATAAACAAAGTCCTCATATTTGCAACTAGCTCTGGAATAGCGTATAAGTAAAAACAAATACACCATATGCTGGTACACAGGAATGTTGCTGCTTAGAAAAGGGACATTGACTATGGAAAAATTGAAATCATCACGTTTGTCATATTATCCGGTTAGAGTCATTACCAATCTCCGACCTCAGGTTTATATATTTTAAAAAAATTAGCGCAGTCTGTAGTATCCTTAATTTTCAAGGATATATGACAGTTTCCATATCGATGTATTCCCCTATGTTATTCCTCAAAAAAGTATTTAATCGCTTAGTAAAGGGTCAAGTTCCATATACATTTTGGCATGAGTTACTTTGTGAATGAAGATGTTATTGTGATAATGAACATCTGTGTTTTTTCTGTGCTTTTTTTTTCCTGGTTGGCTGGTACTTGACTGGCTGGTGAAAAAAGGTGACGGGAAGCAAATAAAAATAAAACAACATGGTCTTAGGTACTTGTCATACATCTATTTCATGGGATATGTTTTGGATTTCTAAATGATATTTCATAGGTTATTGGGCAGTTGTATACTAATTCCATCAGGTGTACAGTAGGAGCGACTACATTTCACACACTGTCTGCCCCTTATGACGGCAGTGTGTCCTTCGATAAATTATTTGGTCGGGCTTTGTTTCTATTCCAAAGTGTTGAACTTTACATTTGTTATTGGTGTCATCAAAATATAGTTGTATCGGTGTTAATAGATAGATGCTTACATTGTGTATTAAATCGGAAGAAAAAAATAGTCATTATGCATATTGTTCAATTACATTCACCTGTGTGAACATTATATCTGCTGGCGATAGCTCCGCAAGGTTGACCTCCGCACTTCCAATCACATCCACAGACATTGTTCTCGGGTGGGGAGTCAACACAGTAACACCTGGCATTGACCGAGAGTGGGCCATCCTTCTGTGTATGCATATCGCTATCAATATACACCATGCAAACCAATACAACGATATTTGAAACAAAAATCGGGACTAATTTCTGTTTTCGAGTATCAATATGTGACCACCGCTTGGAACACTCACCCGCACTGCAAAGAACGTAGTATTGTATGGATTCGTTTTACAGACAGCTGAACAGTTTCCCGTGGCCGTACCATGAGGATAATTGGTAACATATTGCCGTTGTTCTCTCGCAGAACACACCGGATATGTGCATTCTGTAGTGTGAATATTTGGCTGAAGTGCCCCTCATGACATTTCAATAGAGTAGGAACATATGAACGTGTTATTCGGCTGAGATAAAATAATCGGAATATTATAATACCTTTGCTTAGAATGACAAGATTTTATCTGAACAAATTCCTGTGTAACATACACTTGTTCAGGCCAATCACAGAGATTATCATACTATTCGAATAAATTGTAATAGTTTATCTTATTATGATGAATAATAGATAAACTATTGCCGGTATAATTTCAAATATAGTAAGTCATAAATCCCAATTCAAGCCATTTGGAACATTATCTATTAACGATAATAGCGTTTTTCTTTTTTGATTGCCCAATTTAAATCACACCAACTGTCATCAGCTGAGTACAATTAGTAGCGGTTCTGTGAAGATAACATCCAAATAGTGAATATATCAGCCATAGTATCGGTGCTATCCTGCTATGATCCATACAGTCTGCTGGAGAAATTTATTATGATATGCTATAACTTGGTCTTGTGTCAAAACAAGAGCTTCCTCTGATATTTTTGTGTAAATCCTACCTTTGGTCCAGTGGGTAATCATCGAACGATGGAGACTGACATACATTTCTTAGGTTACCGGAACTTTGGTTAGATAACATATTGTCATGGTGTTGTGTCCGCCGTCCGTCTTCATTTTTATCTTTGTTTACTTGCGAATCTTTCTGACTTTGATGGCCATTTTTTCGAAACCTGTCTGATCAGATTTGAGAATTTTGATATGAAAATTTCATATAAATTTGTGAGTCGTATTTGTGATATATACATTCGTGATTCATTTTTAAGCTTTGTTGCCCTTGAATTGCCGGTCTGCATGTCGCTGCCATGGGCGTTCTTCTGTGTTTGTTATAAGCGTTATAAGCGTCATTATATAGTAATGTCGAGCAAATCGGGAGCTTTTGAGTAACGATATATTAGGCCATGTTTTTTTTCTTTGTGTCCTGTCAGCGGGCGGGTGAATAGCAATTATTTTGGGAAAACAAAAGTTTTGGTCGTTTTTCTCTCCCAGCATAATGTTATTCCCCCCCCCCCCCCTCCAAAAAAAAAACACCGAACATCGAGAAGGATGTGAATAGTTTCCATTTAAATGTATTCTCCTCTGTTATTTATCAAAATAGTATTAGCTTAGCAAAAGGTCAAATACCACTTATTTTACTTTTTTGGCATGAGTTACTTTGTGAATAAAGATGTTATTCTTAGTGTTTTCTGTGTATTCTTTTACTGGCTTGCTGAAAAAAAAAAGTTGACAGGAAACAAAGAAAAACAACAACATGGCCTTACCAACACTGAATCATGCCCACACTCACCCGCACTGCGAAGAACGTCGTTTTGTATGTATCTGTTTCACAGACATCTTGACGATCTTCCATGGCTGTCATTTGAGGGTAGTCGTTAACAAGCTCCCATTGCCCTTTTTCAGTACAAAATAGGTAGGTGCATTCTGGATGTCAATGTGAAAAGCATCACTACATTAGGTGTACAAGCGACAATTATATATCGCACAATAATTGCTCCTGGGGATACCAGTGTAACTCAGAATATAAATTGTTGGTCAACATTGCATACTTGCATCACCTAAATATTGATGTATTGGTGGTATTAAAAATAGATCGATACAAAAAATAACAATAATCAATATCAGTTATTTGTTTTACTTAAAATTAACTAGTTAATATAAATATTGATTTTAATTTGCGATATATACAGGTCATTCTTATGTTTTAATGATAATATTGAGCTATTACATGAATAACAAATCACATTATTAAAAAAAGCAGTTCAGATTTAGGGTGTTGTTTGTTCTTCAACTCATTCACCACTGTGTTTTCATCCAAAACAAAACAGTCAACAATAGCATAAACTTCATTCTATTTTGATCCATCCTTCCTGTTGGAGAAATATTATATTTCTGCGTGTGACACTTTAATGCACAAATCAGATATACCAATCATACGTAATTTGTTAGGAAGGAAATGGACATATATTTAGATGTACTTTCACCTTTGGTCTAACGTTCATTGTTCATTGTTCCACGCCAGTTCAGACTCGCTCAACTTCTGAGGTCATTGGCATTTGGTGTACAAATATTGACACAATATCGTTTTTGCCAGGACATAAATGTATCATTTTCGAATGTACATTTTCACACTTCTAGAGAATCGTACACCGCTGGGCCACGTTCCTGACGCTCTTGAAGCTCCTCATATTTGTGATCAGTCACATCGTCAAATCGCACCGTTTCTCTGCCCTGGTCCAACACACTTTCCAGAGTACCATTCTGTGTGGGAACCCATTGATTCTCATAGTTCCCATTCTGTACAGTTGTGGATGAATCAGTGGTCCTGCCCTGCTTCGACTTCGGTATGTAGTGTGTGATCAGACTGCCAAGAACTGCTCCAATCATCAGAGAGAGCACTTGGACCGGCCAAATATACACAGGAAGGTTGGTGCTATCTACAAAAACACATGAAATTGGTACTGATTGAAAACAATTCAACAATTGGGTATTAGGTCTGGCCAAAACCACAGTCGAAGGTTGTTATTAATTACGCAGACACATAATTTGTTGGTATGTGTGGTATATATTTATACGTCAAAGCAAGCAATACATGCATTTAAGTCTGCATTATTATACACCTACCGGTGTTTTCATATACACATTCGCCTGTGTACACATCACATCCATGTTTACATTCCTCTAGACAAGGTTCTGTACATTGTGGAGTGTACCATCCAGGCTGACAGCCGCCATCACATGTGCCATTCTGCCTATCACAGGCGCCACGTACACAGTTTTTAGAACACAGCAGTGTACAGTGAGGCGAGTACCATCCGTCTTTACATCCACCATCACAATCAGCGTCTTGCTGGTTGCATTTGTTTCTGGCACAGTTTTGTGAGCATTGCAGTTCACACCGGTTACTATGGTAACCATCCCCACACCCCCAAGGGCAGTCTCCAGACACAAAGTCACAGACTCCTTCAGAACAGTTTCCCGCACAAGGCGTTGTACAAGGTGGCCCATACATGCCTTCTGCACATACTGGAACGAAAAATATTGTCTTATATGTCAGTACAATATAATACCACCATTGTTAACGTGTGCCCAAATTTGTAGCCTTTTGGCTTGTGATTAGGCTATGTTTTTTTTCATTGTTTTCCGTCAGCGGGTGGGTGATGCTTTTCCCCCAAAAAGCCACCGAACATGGAGAAGGATTTGAATAGACATAGAACCAATACCCAGTATTGAGTATTCCGAGCGAACAAAACAGGGTCCGTTATCCAATCTCATAGTCCGGGGACAGAAAGTCATATCAGACATACGAAGTGAGAGAAAACAAAAACGACATGGAAACTCATGAATCCCCCAAAAATGGCCATTAGGAGGTGAAATCAGGTGTTCTGGAAAGAGTGAGCATTTCCTGCCCCACTAGTGGCACCCGTCATGAATTCCCAAAAATTGACATGAAAATATATCTAGTTGCATGGCAGTCATGGATTTGGTGTATTTATCAACATGATCATGTTGACGTCCATAGAATTTCTTAAAGGCAGCTGTAAGTCTTGGTAAAACATATCCTTGTCGCAGCAGTTTAGAGACTAGCTGGGCACTTCGATAAACAAAGTCCTCATATTTGCAACTAGCTCTGGAATAGCGTATAAGTTGAGAAACAAACACACCATATGCTGGTACAGAGGAATGTTGCTGGTTAGAAAAGGGAAATTGACTATGGAAAATTGAAATCATTACGTTTGTCATATAATCTAGTTGACAGGTTAGAATCATTATCAATCTCCAACTCAGCTGTAGAAGTTGGGAAAATTAGCGGAGTCCGTAGTATCCTTAATTTCAAGTTCCTTAGGATATATATCCATTTTGATGTATTCCCCTCTGTTCTTTCTCAGAAACGTATTTAATAGCTTAGCAAAAGGTCAAATAACATTTATTTTACATTTTTGGCATGCGTTAGTTTGTGAATAAAGATGTTATTGTGATAATGAAGGTCTGTGGTATTTTCCTGTCCTTTTTTTTCCTGACTGGCTGGAACTTTTCGAAAAAAAGTTGACGGGAAACAAATAAAAAGAAAACAACATGCCCTTAAGTACTTGTCATACATCTATTCCATGGGATATGTTTCGGATTTCTAAATTATATTTCATAGGTTATTGGGCAGTTGTATACTAATTCCATCAGGTGTACAGTAGGAACAACTACATTTCACACACTGTCTGCCCCTGATGACGACAGTGTGTCCTTGGATAAACTATTTGGTTGGGCTTTGTTTCTATTCCAAAATGTTGTACTTTACGTTAGTTATTGGTATCATCAAAAACTAGTTGTATCGGTGTTAATAGATAGATGCTTACATTATGTAATAAATGGGAAGAAAAAAATAGTCATTATGCATTTTGTTCAATTACATTCACCTGTGTAAACACTATATCTGCTGGCGATACCTCCGCAAGGTTGACCTCCGCACTTCCAATCACATCCACAGACATTGTCCTCGGGCGGGGAGTCAACACAGTAACACCTGGCATTGACCGAGAGTGGGCCATCCTTCTGTGTATGCATATCGCTATCAATATACACCATGCAAACCAATACAACGATATTTGAAACAAAAATCGGGACTAATTTCTGTTTTCGAGTATCAATATGTGACCACCGCTTGGAACACTCACCCGCACTGCAAAGAACGTAGTATTGTATGGATTCATTTTACAGACAGCTGAACAGTTTCCCGTGGCCGTACCATGAGGATAGTTGGTAACATATTGCAGTTGTTCTCTCGCAGAACACACCGGATATGTGCATTCTGCAGTATGAATATTTGGCTGGAGTGCACCTCATGACATTTCAATAGAGTAGGAACATATGAACGTGTTATTCGGCTGAGATAAAATAATCGGAATATTATAATACCTTTGCTTAGAATGACAAGACTTTATCTGAACAAATTCTTGGTAACATACACTTGTTCAGGCCAATCACAGAGATTACAACACTATTCGCATAAATTGTAATAGTTTATCTTATTATGATGAATAACAGCTAAACTATTGCCGGTATAATGATAATTTCAAATATAGTAAGTCATAAATCCCATTTCAAGCCATTTGCAACAGTAAAGGGTATATATCACGAAAATATGATATTAGCTCATTTTAAGCCACTCGTTGAGCTGAATAGAACAGTCTTACCAAATGTTGATATCTCGATTTGTTGTAAAGTTATGGCTATTTTAATATTGAAAATCCGGCAAAATTTCTCCAGATAGTCTTGAAAAATCTGTCAGCTAATTAGTATGCAAATAATATGTGTGACGTCATTGACAACTTGCTTTTTAAATAGGCGATTTAACATGTCACAATTAAACATTTGAGCTCATATTTGGTCACCAAAACTCACCAGATATATTGTTCAGTAGGAATAGTCAGTGAGTGCATATGCATTTTGGTTGCCATGGCAACCAATGGGCTGATTTGGCCCTTAGCAACTAGATTCCTAGGGCTGGTATTCAAGTTAAAACACGATATGAGACTATCAAACCAATTCAGATAACAGGGTAGTGATTATCATCTGTGGAATTGATCAACAAAATGTTCAAAAACACACTTTAGCAACCGATACAGGCCTGATTATTCACTGACGTTTAGAGCCATTGGTAGTTAATGGATGTTATCACTGCTGGTTTCCCATGCATGTATAGGTTGTTAAGGGTGGTGTTCAGACATTTTAATGATATATTCCTCAATATATTGTCATTACTCTATTGTCTGAAATGGTTTCATACATGTATATCTTGTTTTTGATTAGATATTAACCTTAGCAACCATGGCCCAGTCAGACCATTGGTTGCCATGGCAACCACGAATTCCTTGAAATCACTGACTATTTGAACTAAAAAGCATGAGTAATATGTTTTGGTGAACAAATATGGATACAAACAGTCTCATTATTACATTTAGAAATGACTAATTAAAAAGCAGTTTGTCAATGACGTCATACATCTCATTTGCATATTAATTAGCTGTCAGACTCTGTTGTCAGAATCTGTAAATATGTACATGTTTAAAGTGTCATAACTTTCGGTCCGAGTAGTGCTTTCAAATACATAACAAAAACCAATATCCAATTTTGGTGATATATACCCTTTAATATCTATTAACGATAATAGCGTTTCTCTTTTTTGATTGCGCATTTTAAATCACACCAGTTGTCATCAACTGAGTAAAATTAGTACCGGTTCTGTGAAGATAACATCCAAATAGTGAATACATCATCCATAGTATCAGTGCCATCCTGCGTTGATCCATACAGTCTGCTGGAGAAATTTATTATGATATGTTATAACTTGGTCTTGTGTCAAAACAAGAGCTTCTTCTGATATTTTTGTGTAAGTCCTACCTTTAGTCCAGGAAGTAATCATCGAACGATGGAGACTGACATACATTTCTTAGGTTACCGGAACTTTGGTTAGATAACATATTGTCATGGTGTTGTGTCCGCCGTCCGTCTTCATTTTTATCTTTGTTTACTTGCGAATCTTTCTGACTTTGATGGCCATTTTTCGAAACCTGTCTGATCAGATTTGAGAATTTTGATATGAAAATTTCATATACATTTTTGTGAGTCGTATTTGTGATATATACATTCGTGATTCATTTTTAAGTTTTGTTGCCCTTGAATTGCCGGTCTGCATGTCGCTGCCATGGGCGATGGGCCCAAGTATGGGACTTTCCCATGTTAATTTTCATATGCTTTACAATGTGACACATTTTTCCTAATAACTCACTTAATATTGAGATTAGAGATTAAAATCAATTGTGGACATATAGGAAATGATATAGGCTGAATATTCTTGTGACGTTGAATTTGACCTTTGACCTAATTTTCAAGGTCACATGACAAAGTGGCTAATATCTCGCATCTATTCGACTTTATATCTTGGGAATGAATTGTGGACATACAGGAAATGATACAGGCCGAATATTCGGATGATCTTTAATTTGACCTCTGACTTCATTTTCAAAGTCAGAGCATGAAATGCTCAATATCTCAGATCTAGCTTATTATCAACTTTACGGCTTAGGAATCAATTGTCCGAAATTATAGGAAATGATATATGCTGAATACTGTCATGACCTTGACTTTGACATCTGGTCTCAGTTTCAAGGTCACTGGACAGAATGGCTAATATCTCGTTTATTGTCGACTTTACAGCTTAGGAATCGATTGTGCACATATAGGAAATGATCTATGCTAAATATTCTCATGACCTTGAATTGACCTGATTTTCAACTTCAGAACATAAAATGACTAATATCTTGCTTATTATCGACTTTACGGCTTAGGAATCAATTTTGCACCCATAGGAAATGATATATGCTGAATATTCTCATGACCTTGAACTTGACATTTGGCATCATTTCAAAGTCAGAGCACAAAATGGCTAATTTCTCCTTTATTATCGTCTTTACAACTTGAGAATCAATTATGGACATACAGCACATGATAAATGTAGAATATTATATTGACCTTTGACTTCAGGTCCCAGGACAAAATTGCTAACATCTCTCTGATCATTGAATTGACAGCTTAACGATCAGCTGTGGACATGATAGTTGCTGAATATTCTCGTGGCCTTGTATTTGACCCTTATTTTCAAGCTCACCAGACAAATGCCTAATATCTAAAATATAGAACATATATTGTCCGGTAATTTATCATAGCCCTTGGGTTAATTTCCCATTTTGTCCTTCAATTATCACATAAAGTTCACATAAAGTGTTACTGTCATTGCTGATTCACGGGTGTCGGTTCTTGACTGGCACATGTACATGTTTCATGATTGCTTGATTCGTGACTCTGCTGATGATTAGGATGTTACACACTGTAAGTACTGGTCAAGTGTCTAAAACGACGCTATAAACTCGTGTGTAAACTACCCTGGGAACCATTCGGTGATATGTTCAATGTCGATGAAGCACTGTATAAAACTACTCTTCGCATGTCAAGATGAATAAATGTCGATATAAAAGGTCTTATATCAAGATATTACTATATGTATATTGTTTGGGATAGCCACCGAGAGGAAGTTATTCGTTAAAAACAAAATTTCATGCATACCGGCGATAATAATATACTGTACATTAGTAGTCTGCATTCACATATATACAACATTACAATAACAATAATATGTCTTTATGGGTGTTATATCCATAATAAACACAAGAACACATTATTACTGGTATTGCCAATCAATCAAGTTTTAATCGGCATGGTGTATATTCCTATGTTTATTGAATAAAACACAACAAAAAAGCCATACGTGGTGAACATTTTACAAGGATGTACGCGGGCGACGTTCTCTTGGGCTAGTTTCACACGGCTATAAACAGTATGATTGTCTGTTTATCACCCTTGTAATAAGTAAAAATATACAATCGTTTTAACCATGCGTTAGTTATACGGATTACATTCAAATTGATAATGTCATTCGAAAAAATAATGTCATTTTGGCATCTGGTGAAGGGCTTGATGAAAGAGTTCTGGAATCAAATTGACGATGTGGATTACAAAAACGGCCCACCCACCACCATTTAGGAAAACAATTTATGTATGCCACATCACCATATTTATCATGTGACATGAAAAACTGGTGTATCCGGTATCCATTGTTTTCTGATAGATTTGATTGAGCATTCTAGTGTCTCATCAAATATTTTAATATTTGATACGACCTGCCAACAATTCTCATGTCAACAAACAGCTGTTTTTTTTTTCTTTCTTGCACACAAATCATTTTATGACTGTTATAATATATTTTTATTTGATGGATTGAGTGAAAGAGTTTGGTCGGGTATCCTCAAAGAATGGCCTATATCCTCTTGGCCTATATCGGTTATGTGTCCGATATAGGCCAAGTATGTCGTTGAATATCAGCTATTCACTCTAAAGAATCATCACTGTGTTTTACGAGCCGTGAATAACAGTTAGTAAGTATCCATCTAGTAACCAAGCACAGCGACTTCGTATATGGATTTGGCAGAGTGCAAAAAAAAGATCAGTTATATTATGTCAGTTATGTCACTCGATGTTGTTCATCACATTCGAGACACTTCTTAATCTTTATTGTTTGGTTCTTGGTACTGATGGTCAGAGTCAAATCACCCCTTAGTCTCTCGGGTACTGCTCATCACCGTCGATAAGCCCTTTTTTGATGCCAATCTCCTCCTGGCCTCACCTTTAATTCCACCTCTGCACTTCTCATGAATGCTAATTCTATTTCCATGAATATTCGAGTGGGATTGCCAATAGTAGAGATACATTACATGACCCATTTAAATGGGTAGAGTCGAATATACATCTAGTGTCTACGTATAAATTCCAAGCTAAAACCCAGGTAGTGATTTTTTTAGTTGACTTCATATTTTGTCACAAAATTAGACTCATTATCATGGTTAAGTCATAATCATAACACTGTCTGTTTCTGTTGCTTGAGTGCAAAAGATGCTCGAGTGTTATTGTGTGCTGTCATGTATCGGTCAGCTATAGCAGGCAATCCCATACACGTGATTGAAGTTGACAACCTCAGGGGGCCCACAAAAAATGGGGTTCTGTACCCTGTACTGGATGTTGTACCTTGAGTTTATTTGTCTCAGCTTTTTGCGTTCGAACAATTGGTCCCTTCTGATCTATACTCCCATATTTGCTCAGTCAGGAGTAATCCATTGCAAATTATGGTACATCTGGAAACCGTTGGTCCTTGTTGCTTTGCTACCTTGCATGTATTTCGTGTATCATGACATTCGCAGAAGAGGGTGGATAACCTGTTATCAAAAAATCTCACATGCTGTGATGAATCATCCAACATTATCTTCGCTTCACCACAGAAATATCGTCTATTATGTGTAATACCAGAAATGTATTTCTGTCGTGGAAAAAGAAAATGAACTATTTGTGATGAAACAGATGCAGTATTATTACATATCCAACCATCGGTTCTGTATTTATGGTGTGTTCGTGACATAGATCGTAACTTGATAGATATATAGGACAGGAATCTCGAAATCAATGGGGGCAGGTGCATGCAACAACGAAACTAAAATAACGACATTACGGTCTTCGCTAATGCGAAAATTGCACACAACACACATAACTTGTGTGAATGATAAATCGGTGATACTTATAACATAGAAGAATCTGACAACAGAAACAACAATTTGCCAACTGAATCTCTTGGCATCTACTGAAATCTACCGACTGTAGACCAAGTCATGTAGCTATACCTTCTGGACCTAATAGTTCATAAATACCAGACCAAAATGATATATCCTCCAATCATATGAATGAGTATTCCCGATAAGAGGCGAGAAGACCACGAAAACATATGCTACCGAACGACAGAGGGGCTGTGAATAGCAACTTGGTGTGCACAATTCCTTCGTTTCCTAGTCCAGTCACTCAAACAAGTCACAACTTGAACAAATTGGAGTGAAGTTAATGTCCCTTCATAAATGTTTCTGAAACGGTACTAAGATTTGCGATCAAAAATATTTATTGACATTAATGACTTTCTATCTCAATATGGCTTTTTGGTATTTCTAATCAATTTTGAGACATCCCATTCCCCATATTCTCGCTTTAATTTCGCCGATTAACGTCAACCACTGTGTTCAATAGTCTTTTTGCAGTGTAATATTGCACATAGCTTGCACAATTACGAGTCAAGTGTGAAGTTATTTACAGGTGACATGGTGCACAAATGTTTGTTCGAATTACGCTAGGCTTAATTCAGAAAAAATCCATTATATATATGATCAGTTTCTGCGTACCTCTTGATCTGGTTTTCAATGAAAGGCAACAATTCCCTTGATCGGTTTCGTTGTCGGAAGATTTAATTCAGATCTGGACTCCAAAGTTATTAGATGATAGTGCATACTCAAAATGTTCATCAGAGACGCTTCCAGTTCATCTCTGAATCATTATGTGTAAGCCGAGGAACGAGGCTGTGAAATTGATCAATTTTTGGGGCTGATGGAATGCTTGAATTTCATATTGATTTCACAAATTTCGCTGCAAACCTACATGAGGTCGATGTAACAGATCCGCCTCCTCGACCTACACGTGTGATAAATATTAACACAAGCAAATTAATGATGTTAATAGATGATAACATTATATTGCTTCCCTGTTTCCCATCACCAGAACCAACTTTGATTCCAACAGTGCAACAAGCAGCAAAAAACACCTTGCACAAATTTCAAACCAGCAGCCTTTGTAAATGGTACTGCTGGTGTCCACAATATGGATAGTACAGACCCTAAGGCATATTACCTCGCATCTCTTTGAGTGGTATTTGTTTGTGGCTTCCCTTAAAGGGAAGAATCAGAATTCACAGAACCTGTGCCCTTTGCATGACCAATTCTTTTCTTCCAGTGATAAGATGATTAGAATTGAGACTCACAGTCCCCTTATTAGATATCGTCGTCGACCACCTCTCTGTCGACATTTGCTTCATCCTGAAGCATTCAGCTGGGTCCCTTGAGGGCTCATCAGTCAATCGGTCTGACGCTACCGAATCAATTCAGGTCCTATCCCGCGAGTGTCTATCCCACTGAGTGTTCACAGTGTAGTATGCAGTTGTGCTGCTAGTGATAGCAATGTAGAATCATTCGTAATGAGAGGAGATGCAATGGAAATGCCATGGAATAACAATGGATGCGATGATGGGTTCGGAGATGTCGAATAACGAGTGGTCAATAATTATCTGCTCCAGAGAGCTGCGGTCAAGCAAAAAATTGAAAGCTACCTATTGTCTGTTGGATACTGTATATTTTATACTAAGCCATGTCAATTAATATGTATTAGGTATTCATATAGCAACGAAGATTACCGACTTGGTGTCAATGTAACAGAAGGCGAGCGATGCTTATTTTTATCACTGGGGTGTTGCTCATAACCTTTGAGATGCCTCTATATTATCTGTTTCCAATACCCTTTTCTCATCGCATTTAATTCCACCTCTACACTTCTCGTGAATACTAATTCCTTGAATATTCGAGTAGGACTGTCAAAAGTATGGAATACAAGACCTACTTCAGTAGGCAGAGTCCAATTTACATCTGGAATCTGATTTTCAAGCTAAAGCTCAAGTAGTTATTAATTTCATTGTATTATACACTTTCTCAAAAAAAAATTAAAATTTCATTTATTATCACGAGAATGATACCTACCGAAATAATAAAGGAAAAGCTTCATGGACATTTGTTCATTTCAGCAACGAAGACCGGTAAAGTTTTAGTGTTCCTTATCAATTTTGAGACACCCCAGCATAAATTCAATAACTAGGTACAATGTTATTACGAAATACCTGATGGACCCATGTGATCATTAACATCCAAATTAGTGGATGTTATGGCAGAAGGGATAGTTGAATATTGCACCCAATTTTCACAATCACCAATCATAAGTAAGTCGTTTATATGTCACTTGGTGCATATACGTTCATTTACCTAATTCTCAGCTTCACTACAGTTATGATAGGTTTCTGTCGCACTTCTTGATGTGTGAGTCAACAATTCCCTTGATCGGCGTTATTGTCGGAGGATTCAATTTAGACCTGGACCCCGAAGGTGAGCTTCTTATCAGTGCACACTCAGTAGCTTCTCAGTCACAGGTCATCCGGTGTGTTTCCTATTGAGCTATGTTTTATTGAGTGCAAACCACGAAAGGAAGCTGTGAAATTTATCGATTTTTTACCTGATTATCATTTAATGTTCTATGGTGTGTTGACACTAACAAGAAGCCATATGGTTAAATGCACAACGGTAAAAAAACTGTTAGAGGTTGTATTCAATAGGAAATTGTGTAGGACAATTATTTTATAGAGAGTAACATTATAGAATGATTTTATTTGCCTATATCATAAGATTGTATTAAAAATTGGTGCCAACAATGTAATCAACAATATTGGGGAACCGTACAAAGCGATCCAGGAAAGTTTTATACCAGCTACCTTTGCAAATGGTACCATTGGTGTCCCAAATGCCCAAAAGTATGTTTAGTGCCTGAGGCATTGTACCCCGCATCTATCCAAGTGTTTTGTGGCGTCCTTATCAGAAATAACAGTGCGTTTGCCCTTCGCATCGACTTTTTTTCTCCCCAGCGACAGAATGATTAGAATTGACGGACCCAGAAGCAAAGATTAGGTATCGTTTTCTACCCGCTTCTTTGTCGGCATTTGCTACAATTTGAAACCTTGAGCTTGATCTCTCGAGGGTTGACCACTCAATCCGTTTGAGGCTACCGATCAATTAAGGCCCTGTATCTATACCGTTGGGTATCCACAGTGCAGTATACCATTGTGCTGCTCAGAGTGGGTACGACGTGCACGTGTTTGTAATTGAAGGTGAGCATATGTTGGTATCATACAAGTGCTGCCTTGGGATGACAATGGTTGTGATTATTTTAGCAAGGGTTTCAAAATAATGATTGTCCAATCCATGAAGCCAAACTGAATGAAAATGGGAAAGTACGTCTCGTATTTTGGATACCATATACATTAATTTTATGATGAAAAGTCAAATAGTTCGGCTATTCTAGCAATATCCAGATATGTTGGGGATGATCAAACTCATTCCAATTTTGGGTCACTCTGGCTTCTAATGTAGGCATTGCACGTACAGAATCTCCCCTGTGATATCGAACTATTGATAATCAAGATACAACATGTTACGTTTGGTTTATTCAATAGCCTGCAACTGATATCGACGTTGGCAGCCAAGGTATTCTCCAAGAGCCTCCAGTGTATAGTAAAGACTGCCCGAAGCAGTCGATTTGACATATACTAGTATAACCTCTGTCATTGCTGGTTTAGTTTTGGTTTGTTTTTGGATCAACTTCATTCAGATTTATTCTATTAAACATTCAACCCTTTTAACTGCCAGCCTTTTATATTCGGAATGAGTGATGGATGATGAAGTTCATGAAAACTAATGCATAACACTTCAATTCACGTGCAGAAATAATTCATAAGAAACTCGAGATTTTCATGCATGATGAATATACGGTAACGGTTTTAGGGATCGTATTTTCAACATGCAATTTCAAATAACACTGATAGACAGTTATATATGAAATATGTCTGATCAACATCACTAATCTGGTTTATCCCCGCTTATCAACGTGGTCATTTTTAGCGGACCAATTTATGGTTAAATCATCCAAGGAAGGGGCTGGGGAATGCCCAGTCTTCCAGTTTTGGCATGAATAATATTCGTCTCTGTCTGGGGAAGACTGTCTCTACTAGCACATATATAACAGAGATCGCTCTTTGTCAAACACTTCTCCGATGTTTTCCTTCTCAGAACGGCTATTCATTACGGAGAAAGCTTTGAGGCGAAGAAAAAGTAGATGTCATTATTTTTAAAAGAAGTCATCCGGATGTTGCCAACAAGGCGAGCAGGTAATGAGGACAAATCTCCTCAAGTGAATGCACTTTTATATGGTTTTGCCGCTCGATCAAAGCAGCTAGTAGTTGATGACAATGTGTGAAGAGATTTTGACAAAACGTTTCTCCTTTTCTTGTTGGTTTGTTATGTTACTGTCAGGAATTACATACTGCACTTGCTGATGAACCAACATAACATGAGTGTGTCGACATCAAATGCAATCAGATGTCAACAAATCAGAGTGCGCATGATACCATCAGTCAAAGGTCTGTCATTAATATTAACCATATATGCCTTACTGATCACAATTAGCTGTACATATTTCTCTGATATCTTTAGGTAATGTAGGTAATCAAAGCCCACCAATTATGAATCTGCTAGAATTAGCTGTACATATCTCTCGGATATCTTCAGGTAATGTGGGTAATCAAAACCCACCAATTACGAATCTGCTAGATGAATAATAATATTCTCAATACGTCCGCAACTGTGTCAGCGTCAGATCATTTTTTAGCCTTGGGCGAACGAACAGCTCTCTCATTATGAGTGTTTCATTTGAGTTGTTCACCACGAAAGACTCTCAAAGGATATTAGAATTGGGTTGCAGAATGACAGCTGATAACACAAAATTGGTGGCATATGAAAGCATTTATTTCCAAGATTGTGGGGAGTATTCCAATTAGTCAGCACTTGCATATGGCGGGGTCCTATTTGGTCCATTTCATCTGGCATTTGATCTGGACGCTTGGTGAACCAGGAAATCTCCATTATCAACCGAAACCATTAGTAGCCATTTGTTTGTTGAAGAACTCCCATAAGTGACATGGAGAAAATACAGCGGATCAGTAGGCTCTATTAGGCTCTACATAGACTGCTGGAAGCCACATGGTCACAATACCAGGAGAAAGCCGTCGTCACCAAGTGGGTTCCACTGCTCGGTGTTTGCTGTATGGAAAAACATTGCAGGCTTTGGTGTTTGGTGCCAGGCGAATAGGGTTCCAGTTGATCAGCAATGATGAGTCAACGGACGTAGTTTGAAAAGTTCACAATAGTTTTGAAAAAGAGAAAGGGAAGTACCACACAACACCTTCTGTATAACTTGTTATAATGACGTAGTGATGACGTAGTGTTGATTTGTTGCTCATGCATTACACAAGCATTATAGAGCTCATTTTGAGAATATTTTCGGGTTATATTTATTCGTATTGTATTTGTGTGTTTACACAAGATGTCAGAAATATATTCAAATAAATATATTCTTCGAGGAACACTACTCAAAATATCTACAAGTGGAGCTAGTGTAATATTGGTGTTTGCTATCGAGTCATTGATTTTTCCTTCAGTTTGTACTGGCCTTGAGTTATATATATAGTATAAAACAAATGTAAATTGGAGAGAATGTCAGCCACACCACACACCAAGAGCAATTAACAGGAATCTCCCCAATATATGCAGTGACCCTGCTTCATTATATCACAGACACCATAGTGCCAGTCCTTCCAGCGTGGGTGATATTATCTGTCTTCCCCGTAATTACATGCCAGCTCCGGTCGTAACACCTCGTCTGAGCCTACAGCTCGGTAATAATTTGTGCATACTGAGGTGACAGTTTTAATTAGATATCCTATATGTTATAGGCTTCCTTGTTGGAATCTTTCAACTGGTGACATATAAAAATGCAGACTGACTTGAAGTGAGGGTTGGTTGTAGACAGAATAAATGATATAAGTTCAATGCACATTCGAGTAGTATCAATGAGCAGCATTATGCTACTCGACCCGTACTGATCGCCACATGCGCTTCTATCCAGGAATGTTAGCCTGATTGGAACATTCTTTTCTATGGAATATTATACCAGATCTGAAAACGACATCGCGAAGAGGAAATATGATATTTAGAAAGCTCAATACATCTATTCTTCTGTATTGAGAAGAATACACCAACCTACGATTGACGATTGACAATATTTTTTTGCCACTGAAGTGAGTGATATTTAGTGCAACTCCTGAAAATAATATGCAGCAAATTTATTGCATTGCAATCGTCAGTTTTGTAAACCATCATTTCCAGAGTCTGAAAGTTGCCCTCTGTCAATTCAATGGAGCCATGGCTTTGACAAAACATATCATCTTATGATACTCATCTCTAACGTCAGACTGGCGGAGTAAAGAGCACTGTCACATCTGTACCCACATTGTTACACTTACTTGCCTTCCCTGACGATACTTGATTATGACCCTTCAATGGGCAAGAAGGCGTCCATGGACGAACCCGGATCTGGCGATCGGTTCGCCATCTGGCGGCCACAATCTTCCTTCTTCTATCACAATGTCTCTCTGTGATTGTTTTGAAATACACTGCAAGTATCAATGGGTACTGATTGCTTCACCGACTCCCTGTGATGGTATTTCCTGTTTACTTCAACCGAAATGTTTCTCGGAAGAAATCAGATGCACACAAAATATCAAATTCAATGTCTTGTAACATAAAAGCACCAATGGAAATATCAATGATATATCATCCTTACCCAGTATGCCTGGTGTATCCCTCCCTGTGGTGATGCAGAACACATACGGGAGTAACGCCCATCTAGTACAGACAGGGCTATTTAAGTAACGCCCCTACCAGGGTCCCAGCCACTATGTACAGGTGGTGTATGACTGGGTGTGGGCTACTTCTGTCACCAAGGTAACTAGACTCCGGGAACCGACGTGGCAGGTTCATCCGTTCTTCACAATAAAGAGAGATAAAATCATTATGTGAAAAAACCTCAGTCAGATTATTTGTACTTACCCATTTCAATTGATAGTGCATGACCCGAATTTGTATAGTTTTCACATCCAAGTCTTGAGTAGTTCAGTGAACCCTGATACGTCAGGACACACGCACATGTAGCCGGATATGACGTCACGACATTTGCCCCATTCATGCAGGGATCAGAGGCGCACTTGTTATTATTATAGCTTGGTGAAAATTACTAATGTACTATTCCTGTAGAAAGTGTTACATGTGAGAAGGGGATTGCAGGAGCTTGAAGACATACTCATAATCGAATCAGCAGATCACTGGAGAAGACAACTCGATGCATGGAAATAACATCCAACCACAGAAGAATGAATGATGGATTTGTCTGTTATGTGTTGCACTGTATTAGATCTACAGTTTTATAAAGATATTGAAAATTATATGAATATTAATGCGTTTTTTTGTTAATAATCATGAAAAAAAAATATTGTGACGGTATCTGGGGTTCGCCTACACTGAGTAAGAGTGGTAGCGTGGTGATTGCGACCACCGTCAACTTCTGGACAGAGATGTCTCCCAACAGGGTACCGGCTCGGTGGTAGTAACGGTTCGCTTGTGCGGAGTCAGTTGTACAGGCAGAAGGCCTGCTGATTGGTAGGTGGTTCGGCACCTACCGAGATGTGTTGCTCTAGGCAATGGGTCCGGTACTGGCCCAGTTCTTCTTTTGATACCGGTACCGGTACCCATTGGCTGGTACTGGCTTGAATCCTCCTCTTGGTACCGGGTGATACCGGTTGGTTGTATCGGCCCGACTTGGTACTGGGTGCAGCCGGTTCCTGGGGTGGTACCGGTGCGGCCCCCTCTCCTTCTTGGTACCGATTGGCACTGGTTGGTTGGTACCGGCCTGACTCCTTCTCTTGGTACCGGGTGATACCGGTTGGTTGTATCGGCCCGACTTGGTACTGGGTGCAGCCGGTTCCTGGGGTGGTACCGGTGCGGCCCCCTCTCCTTCTTGGTACCGATTGGCACTGGTTGGTTGGTACCGGCCTGACTCCTTCTCTTGGTACCGGGTGATACCGGTTGGTTGTATCGGCCCGACTTGGTACTGGGTGCAGCCGGTTCCTGGGGTGGTACCGGTGCGGCCCCCTCTTCTTCTTGGTACCGAGTGGCACTGGTTGGTTGGTACCGGCCTGACTCCTTCTCTTGGTACTGGGTGGTACCGGCTTCTCTTGGTACTGGGTGGTACCGGCTTCTCTTGGTACTGTGTGGTACCGGCTTCTCTTGGTACTGGGTGATACCGATTATTTGTTACCGGCCTGACTTGGTACTGGGTGCAGCCAGTTCCTGGGGTGGTATCGACCCGGTTCTTTTTTTGAGTTCTCTTAAGTCAGTACCTCTTTGTCATTGTTTCTTACTGGGACCCGGTCTAGAGCTAGGTTCTCTGGATATCTCAGTTCTTTCTCAATCGTTGTCATTTCCACTTGTATTTCCGACTGCCTTTACTTGACTCAGGAACGCCGATAGAAAGACAGATTGAATCTTCAACAAATTGTTTATTCAGGAAACATCTCTTAAGTAGTGGGATTGGTTGCGATGACAGTAACTGATGTGCAAGTGGAGCTGGTTACATCTGGACTGGGCCTGGTGACTTCCCGGTATTTTATATGGACCCGGTGACCAGCCGGTGACCAGCCGGTGCTCTAAGATGACGAAGTGCACCCCTCGAGTCTGAGCTGCAAAATGAGCTTCTGAACAAAGGTCGGTAGACCTTAAGTACTACACCCGCGGACCTCCTAGCGGAAGTGCCGGTGTTATGCAGTATAGATGAAACCCACATCGTGACGTCATAGGGAGCCGGCCAGGTACCGGATGCCACCGGCTCCACATTGAAACGTTATATCTCAGGAACCAAACATGTTATTGACCTGAAACTCATTCCTACCGAAAGAGCACCTTAAGGACTAGAACATGGTACGGATATCTCGTATTCAATTCTATATCCTTTCCGTATAAACATTTAAATGTTACAATCTTTGACCCGGTAGATCCACCAAGTTCACCCACCCGGTAGTAATCGTCTTCTCAAAACCATCAGGTCTGACTTTTCTTCCACCAGGTAGAATATTTAACATTCTGCACAATAATTGTGAAATCATGGTATATGATAAACTTAGAGTTTTTAATACTAACACAAGGGGCTCGGAATCAATTTACGTCACACTATGCCTGGATTAGCAGTTCCTATTACAGTGATGTCATGTAAAATTACAGACAGAGATAATTAATTTTATTCTGAAGATGAGCCATAGTGTAACATAATCAGATAACTCCGTACATGTAATGTGATCTCAAAGCACATTTCCATTAATGGATTTAATATTGTATTTTGGAGCATTATAATAAATCTTCAATTTAGGGACGAGTTTTTGTGACCAATCATTACACTTGGCTTATATATGTTGAACCGTCTTTTCAGTTAAATCAGCCCATTATTAAAGTTCGCAAATGTATGGTATTGAACCTTCAGTAGATAGAAGTTAAGTATTGATTTACTTCACTTTGCTGATGTTCTACTTTTCCCGCAAAAACGACCCAAGCATCTCATCTTCAGAGTTGTGGAAGTAAAAACAAAGACGTTCAGCTCTCAGTCTTTATTGCCAATATCCTCATCTCACACTCATCTTCTCCTTTACACCTTTTCTTATCATCCAATATATTAATTTCAATCCCATGAATATTCGAGTGGGATTTTCATTGGCATGGGGGTAACCCTCGAGTGATATGAATTATACATCTTAGAATATCTCGAAATTGTAACACATGTGGTGTGTTTTCAAGCACTCATTAGAATGCTTTATTGTGAGATTACCCATGTTAGTTACCATGTGCTATACTCTAAATGTATGATGTAATGGTGATGCCCTATGACTGTGTCATGTATTATGTCGCACCAGGAAAAATACACTGATGGGAAATTTGAATAATTCATTATATTCTTATTGACAGAGAACATTTAGTGTGTTTGTGACACACATCATAACGTGGCAGTTGTATGACATGTGCTCCATGGAGCTAATCGGACAGTTGCATTAATGGCACTGAAATGGCGACAAAATAATGGAATTGACAGATCAAGGCCCTGATCTGATACCTTACTACCAGTCAATATTTGAAACCTTTTGAGGGTTCACCAGTGAATCCATTGTCAGCCACCGAGCTGAATAGAGGTTCAAAGGACACACTTTGTATTCCCCTAGAAATAGGAATGGGTTGGTATTTAATGGGTTGGCATTTTTTTGGTATAGACGGTAGAGTATGTTCGTTTTACTTTCGTACATCATAGACATCATCAAATCAATGTCATGTTGCCTTTATCAAATTTTCGAGCGCACATACAAGGTGATATAATGATTTCGCCACTGCTGTCCCAAAACCCCTCGCGGCAAGATGGCCATGCTACCGGAAATGCTATTCCGTGCACTGATAGATATTGGTACGGAGGAACCCTGTACACTAAAATGGTATGCAATGTAAATGGTTATGGCACTTAGGGACATTGTAAAGGCGCCTCTGTTCCATAGTCTGGATTCTTATCTTGGAGACAATTTAATCGAGGTATGTCTCGACCACCCTATCAGTACACCCCACCAAACACCACAAGTAGATCGCAGTGTGTACATTTCATGCATTGTGCATGAATTATTGAACACAAGGCACGGAGGGAAGATGTGAATGAATCGATATTTTCATGGACATTACATTCATATATACAATGGTTTGTTGATAATCTTCAGATTCGCTCCAGCGATGTTTTTAGTTCATACTATCAATAATGTATTTTCATGTGGTGTGTGTTGACAGAGATGTTCATTTATGAAGAATCCTTGAGGTGCCTCCTTTCATCACTCACAAGAGTGTTCCAGTTTGACACCTAGTACACGACGTTATTATGATAACCAATGCAAAGTTGAATGCCAGTTCATGGTGAAGAATGCACAAAGGAATGGTTTTCAATGATAATTGTGATGTTCAAATGTGCACACTTTCCTTTCTTATGCTTTATATTTTAATTCCATAATAGAATCTTTCTTTAATGTATGTGGTATTGCATACCTAAAACTTTAAAATATTCAAGTTTGGTGATGACTTTCCTCTTTCCTCGCCAGTGATGGAATAATTGGAATTGACAGACCCCGAGACCCTCACTAGATACCACTCATTTGTGTCGCGACGTTTTGGTCACTTCTGCGTGAGCTCTAGATCTTGCTCTTGATCCCCTGAGATTACTTAGAATCGTTAGCTGGTACCCGGTAAACCAGGGTCCTGTATCAATACCTTTGGGGAAGTCCAGCGGTCACACTTCCCTTGAGAATTCAAACATGTTGGTGATGGGTATGGGAGAGTGTTTGCTATTGGAGATGGAAAAACAGCGAGGTATGAACTGAGAATAAAAAAGACAATTAATAAGGCTAAATATGGTAACTTCATGTTCTTCATACTCATCATTTTTCTTGATACAAACATTTTGACTGTTTTTCTATATTTATCTTGTATTAGTTTCCTAGGGTTTTAAATCATATGACTGTATTATGTATTATATCTCATGATACAATGCTAAATGACACTCTGGCAAGACTATCCTATCTGTGTCACGCAAAATATTTGCATTGCCTTCATTTAGTGAAAGGTCACGTGTTCATGGAACTATAAGTCATCTGCAAGTATATCATAACATATAAGTGTGAATACACATTCATTTTGCACACCTACATCATTCGACACATATAGTGGTTGTTTATAGAACGGTACATGAAAAAAGTGCAAACAACGTCAGCATTCTTGTTGTCAGAAGGAATCTCATTTAGTCTCTCCTTGGAAAATACTCATAAGCCCAGCCAGTACCAAACTTATATAACCCAATTAATGTGGTAGTTACTTGTTCACAACCTGTGTTTTTTTTTTGTGAGAGAGGTCATTACGAACAGTACATTGAACCAAATGTAACTCATTTGCAACCTCCTGCCCATAGCAATTTTCATTTCATTTCTCCAGTGTTCTATTGTCTCTAATAGAGAAAATATACATCTAATAGAGGCCAGCTATAGTTCATGAAAAAGACTGTAATATTGAATTTAGAGCGTGACGCTGCAAGAAATGTTTACCTCAATTTGTTTATTTGATTCAAACGGCAATAAGAATTCATACTGGCTGGAGCATATTCAGAAATCAGTATCATAGATGCAATACACACACTCGGACATTATTAGCTGTTTTCTTTGTGAATATTGAACTATTAATTGTTTATGACACGGTAACTACATGTGACGTTTTGTATAATGTATGCATCAAGCTATTCCCACAAACACTACCATACAATATTTTGACGTCCATCATAATTGTTCTACCATTGTAATGCACTCATTTTTTTGCTGATAAGGATGCTGATGATTCATGAAAAGTGGATAAACCGGTGGGTATATCTTGCGGACAGCCACATCTGTGCTTCTGGCTAGAACTCAGTCTGTCTATGAACACATCTATAACAAAAATCATCCTCTTTGTCTGACTTTTGTCCTCCGTTTTGCTCCTTGAAGGAGAACCGCTGTTCATTAGCGAGAAAGCTCCGAGGCCGGAACCAGAAAGACATCGTTGCAGTATTGGCGGTTGTATCTTATTACACACATGTTGAAAATTTTCACAATTTTCCCCCTAATGATAATTTCTCGCTCTGCAATTGTGTCCCTTTCTATAATGTGATCAGAATGCTGCATGCTAAAGATTGAAAATAAAAACCGTGTATAGCAAGGACCAAGATATCAATTAATCAAGGACTGAATCTTGCACACCACAGTTCAGTACATTACTGGAGCGCAACCAAAAATTACAAGTTGTGACAAGGTAACGGTCTGGGGTCAACAAAAGGGGATTTTGTGAGATATCATCTATATATACATGTAGCTACGGCAATTGTCCAGATTTTTCTGATTTGTGGCATCCCAAAAGTCTTTCACTCCTGGTTTGGAGAGGTGGTGCAATGCCCAAATAGATTATTAGCAAATATTATACCGTTTTCATTTCTCAGATGCAGATAAATTTTTGTTGAAAATTATCGAGTACATGCACAAAACCAAAACGAAATCAATTCAGTACATTCAAAAACTATTGTATGCAATAGAAAAGAAGATTCATATACTTGAATCATTATTTATAGTAATGCCTGAGATTATTATGTTGAGTAATCATCCACGATGACCATTCAGTTCCAATTATGAACCCTTTCAATTGCTGTTGTAGGAATATTTTGGTCAACCACGATTTTATGCAAACAAAAGACAAAATGCCCTTATAACAGCCAACCTTTCCAACACTGTCCGTGATATATCACCCACGACAAAAGGAAACATCTGCTTCTCTCCTATTTAAACAGATGTATACTCGACCCGGACAAGGGATCATTGTCTCTATCAGCACATGTTTCATAGAAATCACTCCTATTTTGTCTGACACTTGACCGTTCGTTTGTCCTTTATAGCTGCCGTTCACTAGCGAGAAATCGTGGGACCGAGAACAAGAAATACGCCATTATCTGCCTGAAGGTACCATGTCAATGCAGTCGGAAACAAGGCTAGCAAATAATGACAGAACGTCTTTAGGGCAATTGTCTACCACGACATTGTGGTGAGTTGTTTCAGGCCATTTGGTGGTAACATATTTATGTTGATTGTATCCTAAAACAGAATTGTCATTGAACGCCCAAAGCCATCATATATTCCTGTGTCAATTAATATCGCGTTGCCAAATCAATGGTATTGAATCTATAATATTATCAAAGTGGCATGGATGTGCAAATATGAGGTGTCATATTATGTGCGGATATCAATTAGGCGAGCATTGAGTGACAGTATCATCCACCAAAACGTGACAGAACACAAGAGCGATGATCAATGTGATCTTATCCATTCACAACAGTGAATGTCTCGTTGATGATAATAATATATTGATGGTCGCAAATTGTTATTGAGAATTTTCTTACCAAGTCTTCGACAACGGCATCTAATCACTCAGAACTGATGGAGTGCCCGGATACAATCACGAGCCCCATGAAGCCTACATAAAAGGTACCAATGGGTTCACATACAAACCGTGATGAATATTGCTAGTGCACCAGATATTATCAGGACAAATAGCTAGTGATCTAAGCTTCTGTTAGTCCCTAATATGTCGCAAATCTTTCGGAGCTGTGTCAACTTCGGGACGTTTGTCTGGTCTTGGGCAAATATGCTACTCTTACTTGACCAATGCGAATGCTTGCAAATGACAAGACTCTGTAACTATATGAACGATATACTGGTAAGAAAAAAATGAATGACATTATCTTATTTATTTAGCGTAGTTGAAAAAAAAATTGTTTGGCATTTTTGGAAGAAATCATATTCGACTGATAAATGTTACGGCTCGACATTTTCATGATTGCGCTATATATATTAGTATACATATATTTTGAAATTTTTGTTGTCAGCCTAGTTAGAGACAAACTTCTCTGACAAACCAAATTCGTTGCCTGCGCAGTAAAATTCCATCTGAAACTAAAATCAATTTCATCTCGTATGTGTCTTGTTGTTTGATTAATGAAAATTAATCACACTATAGCAAAAATAAAGCAAAATCCAGTTTTCAACCAAAAATCATGACTGCTGATGTCATTTGATAACAAACACAATACATGAATTTGCATATAGAAGTCACTCACATTTCCACAACCCAACTATATGCTGTCAAATGACCCTGTCACGTGACCCTGCCACTCCAAGCATTCACTCGCTAGAGGTGCTATCATACAATCTACCATAGATGACGTATTATTACTTGTACAAGGTATTTGGAAAAAGAACGGCATGACGAGAGATTTTATACATTATTGTATATGATGAGTGCTTATGGGGCGTAATACATACCTAGAGAGAGTGTTTTATATGAAAAAGCCCATGAGACGATATAGCGCCGTCATGCGTGGCCAAAAACAAACCCAAATGTACAAACTGTGTATGCCAAAAACAACACGTGTTTGTTTGCTTGAGTCATTGTCATCATTGCCGAAAGTTAATTCGGTTGACGGCACATACTGTGGGTCGAGGCAGAATGATATAGATACCATGTTGCAATATGTTTGTGGTGTTCATACTGAACCCGTGTCCACTTGCCGATAGGTGTAAAAGCAACGACCAAACAGGAGGTTTGGGGATATAAATATAATTTTCAGTGATACAGGGGAATGACTGGAATAACCAATCAATGATCAGACTAGATGTGTTCAATCTATCATTTGCATGTAGAAATCGCACGATTAATTTAACGTTAATAGCCGTGTATAGTATCACCAACAGTTGTGCCATCACACAAAATTCATTCCCTTATCATAGCCAGGATTGAGAACATAAAAATGGTGTCGATACTGGGGAACACTGACGTCACCTAAATTAGGCTATGTATTGCTCTCACGTGTGAAGCAAATGTTTGTCTCACATGTACAGGCCTTGCTGAAGTGAAGCGCGACGGGCGAATCCATTGTTCATATCCCGCTCTAGAGGCGATATGAGGACTATTCCACATTATTTGGGGAGGTTCTGGTCGTCTTTGGTAATAAAAACAATAGGTTTTACTCGGTATGTATGACAAATAATACACTGTCACCCCTCGGCGATATACACGATCATCACGCCTCGCTGACGCTCGGCATGATATCGTGTATATCGCCTCAGTAACAGTGTATTATTTCACACATAATGTAAGAAATGCACTTTGTTGGTCATTGGTCGACACGTATCCTTACTAGATGAAGGTATTGATTGGTGATTGCAGTAGGATACACTGAAAGTTTCCATGTTTAGACACAGCAAAAATAACTGCAAAACCAGCTGTCTGATGTCGTGCAGTGAATTGATGTTTTAATAAGACATCTAACGATTTCCTTATCCAACTGATGGCGCCATCAAAACGTCGTCTTCCCTTCATCATGACAAAACATAATCCACTTGTACGTTTCTAATGAAATCTCATTGATAAAACATACCAGTACATTGACATTATTCCAGCATTTTTAAAAATTTAGTTGTTAACTAGACTCGACTTTAAATGCAATGACAGATACACTGCAAAACTTCTGACGATTTAGTTATTTAACTGAGGGCGCATCGCCACCTTCCTCTCATGTATACAAAAATATTGTTCACCAGCTGAATGTTTGAGGAATTGAAGGACTATGGATCAGATTGTATGATGTATTTTTTTGGGGGTGGGGGGAACCACCAATTTGTTATATGGATATGTATGGATGTGCCAAAGTGTGGTAAGATTTTGCAAGTATCCCATCAAATTTGCTAGTATTCCATCAAAAAAAAACCCAGATCCGAGCTCCATGTTTAGTAATAAATCCGGTTTTATTTAACGTTGCGTGAATTGCCTGATATGGTGCGATGAATATCATTTGACGTTTTAATGTCGTTTTAATCATTCAACTCAAGGACATTATTGACATTATAAACGTTGATGCGAAAAATCAACCATTTCATCTGTACATAACTTCATCAACTTGAGGTCTGTGCGTCAATGAAGAATAATTCAATGTAATACTTTTCTGTGTGGATGGACTTTTTTTCTTTTTTACTTCAGATTTCGAATAGCTCTAGTCTTTTTCGGTCATTTTGAACTGGTGTTGAATAGCGCCAAATCGAGCAAGGAGACGCTTCTACCCGAATATGAGGTTACTTGCGTTGTGGTCCTGTGTGTTGTAGGATCCTGAGCACACTAATGGCCAGTCGCTCACTGTTAGCGATGTTATCGACAGCTGTGGTTTGTGATGATCACTCATGGGTCCGAGCGGGTTTTTGAGGAACGCTTATTCCCCTGACTGAGCGGCCTGGAATATTGCGAGCGAGACCACTCACCACCACAGCGATATTTTTATCGATGTAATCACACCTAGATTATAGGGTCAGAGTTTCACGCCCCGCATCTATATAGCACCGCTCTTTGATCATCCACTAATAGGGGCGAGATGTTGTTCAAGTAGTTTAGACCGTGGTTCAAGTAGTTTAGACCGAGGTTATTCCAAGTATTGATCACTTTGCCAATCCATCACTTAAAATTTCTGATTTCGTTTTAATCAAATCCAGACTTGGACAGTCACACGTCAATGTTAACTTTGCTCATTCCGCTCCCAATTCAATCCTCACTTTCATCCATGGAAAACCTCCTCTCGTCTTCATTCCAAGTGATAAAATCACTGACACTGTCACGTTGTATTTAGTGCGGATATTCCTGCGTGGGTGTCTATGTTTTACCCAACACAATTAGTTCAAATAGTGTTTCATTCCATTCCCTCAGGCAAATATTGTCCTCGCGCTACTGTGTGCTATATGCTCAGTTTCACACGTAGTCTGGCAGCATTGGAATGATATTTCTTTCATACGGCCGTTTTGCCGACATTTCTGAATTGATTCTAATCTCTTGCATCTCTCTTTTGAGTCAGATGCCACACGCTGGGGTCGCTCTGTTGATAATGTGAACACCTGGCGACCACAAGCTAACAGTTTAGTGATCAATAGCCATCGATAAAATGAACAAAAATTGTGACCATGTTATGGCCTAGTATTACATGTATCTACGCAATGATGAAACAAGGACATCGTCTATTGGATGCAGTCCCTGTTTTAAATCACGTATTATCAACAACCGTTGCACAAGATTCGAATGATGACACAATTTAACGTGAAAGAAAAAAGGTACTTTCAACATCCAAAGAAAAGACATTTTTCTCAGACCATCAATTCATTGTATAGGTGTTTTTAGTGTCTTCCATATTTGACTCCCCGCTCTTCTTGTCAATGCATCTGAGGTTATATAACTGAGGAAGATGTCTGAGAAAACTGTTATATTTACAAGCATTGTAGAAAACAAATTATAAGAAAATACTCGAAATTGTTCAGGTCCGACCAAGTGCAGAATAAAGTATTGTATGAAGAAACACTACCAGTATTTTCACTCGTTAGTGGAAGTGATTACACTTATTCTACCACAAAGGACCTCACCAAATGCGGAGTGCATCTTCCCTGGGAGTCAAGTGGCAATCAAGTGTTTCAACGTCGTATTTGTTTTTGGAGCAGTTCGAAAAATGAACATGTTTCTCAATCGAGACTCTGCTAATATATTTCCGTTAACGACTCATAGTTAATGTAATGATGTAATCCTAAAAAACAAAGTTTCTGTGTAAAAATGTTGCCCAACGTATAATCAATTAAAGAAACACTTTCGTATTGCTTTTTGTGTAATTAATGCTGAATTCAAAGGCATGCGAAATTTATCAATATACGAAAACGCAGGAACCTGGAAACGTCCTACGTCCTGCAGCAACTTTCAACATAATATGTGAGCCTGTGTCAGAGCCGATAAGATTTTATCGTTGGCTTGGGTTGGTCGTGATCGCTTCCGTATTGCTACTCTGAGAGCATAGATGGTCCCCTGACCATTAACGCTTGGATCATGCTGAATTCAAATAAGCAAGCGCCTTCTACCATACATAAAACACCGCACATCGCTGAGGCCGGATGATACAATATCACAGAATTGTTTACCTTTTCAACGCTGAGTTGTAAACACTATACCATGCACATTATTATATGAACTCAGACCCAGTTACCAAAATAGGAGCATATTGTCAGGACTTCTATATTGATTGGTGTCGGAGATAGAAATGACTTATGACTGCATCTCATCATATATTCATGATTCCCTATCAATTCCAAATCAACGTCAATCCCCCACTGGCCGATTATCGGATTTGTACAATACCGTTAATGACTTATGACTGCATCTCATCATATATTCATGATTCCCTATCAATTCCAAATCAACGTCAATCCCCCACTGGCCGATTATCGGATTTGTACAATACCGTTAGTAAACGTTTGCAGGGTCGCCGGACGCAAATTTGAAGGGCGGGGGTAGGTTTCATCAGAAGGGCATAGTTTGCATAATAATAAAGCGTTTATTATGAAAAAATCTTGAAGGGGTAGTTGGTAACCCCTATGCGCTTCTTCACAGACGTGTATTTTTGTTCATTAAAGCTGCTGCCTTCGAATGTATGCAATATTTTTTTTCAAAACCAATTGTTTGTTAAACATATCTAATGCAATATAACAAAAGGTGTGCTCAATGATTTTGGCGTTTAAAGTCGGTCCGAGTTGTCTTTTCATCCGTTTTAATGCCCATTTTGTACTGGTTTTGTACATAAACAAACGAAGTGTATCCATCAAACCCGAATGTGAACAAATGTTCAAATCGCGCTTAAAAGTCCACATCGAGTACATTTTCAAGTTCGTATGTGCATATGTATTGTAGTTGTGAGAAAATAATCAGTGATATACCATTATGTGCGTGGAATTGTCAGTCTATCTCGCACTTCTATGCTTTGTTTACATCTGCGTGTGATGGATACAGTTCCTGTATTTACGCGCGAACCGCCTGTTCAAATGAGCAAAATTTTTACCTGAGGACTGTTTTTTTTTCATTACATTTGATGTGAGTATGTTTCATTCAGTTAGTTTAGCATGTTTAGTATGAAATACAGTTTTCAAAAGATTATGACTGGTTTCGTAGGCAGCTGCTTTAAACATTACTCATTTTCCGAAATACTAGTATTCTACCTTGTCATGCCCTGATTAGAGGGGTATTAAGATAATGATTAGATAGCCAGAAAAATTAAAAGTGGATTTTTCAGAACTACTCAACTGTGTATTTAAAAAATCAGAAATTTGTTCTCACATCGATGCGTTGATTTCATTGAATGTCGAATGTGACTATATGCTCATAACCTAATCTATATTCACAAATGTTTTGTCTGCAGCGGCCAATATTCACGTTTCATGTCCTCAACAATTACCACTCAACGTCATATTAGTTCGAGTTCAAGGTCCCAAAAAGTTGTTCCATATATGACTTATTATAAGTTCATAATACATACCCGTGCTTTATCGACAAGCTTTGTCTCTCTGCCTGCATTCTAGGCATTTCGAGCAACTTGAGCCTTTCCATCTTTATATACTAAGCAAACAGTTCAAAATGCAAAATGCCATGCATATGCAAAATTAGAGACGAAGATAGTGATTAGATATCCAGAAAATGTCATGGAGTGGATTTTAAGAACTTTCGGTCTTTTGGGGCTACAATGCGGGCCTTCCAGTTTGATACATCTATGACTTGAAGGGTCATGCTTGTGTGAAAATAAACAAATATATTATTGACCAAATTACGAGAAAACGACAGAGTGCAACACTGGCCATTTTTCCGAAATGTTAAAAAAAAACAAAAACATACCTCCCTCTGAATATTTGATTGTAAGCGTTGAAAATAAAAATGGGGACGTTTGTTTAGGATAAGTACAAGAATTGGGCATTTCTCAAAGCAACGACTTTCTTCCAATCCCTCTGTTGTTAGGGTATCATATGACTATAGTAAACCTAACAGCAAAGTACTTTACATACTTAACAGCAAAGATACTTGCCCAACATTCTGCTCCTTAGAACCGCTATTCATTACCGAGAAAGCTTCGAGGCAAGAACAAGGAAGACGTTGTTATTTTTTCAGGCGACACAGTAAAAGCGCCAACAAGACCAGGAGCAAATTAAAACGACTCACCGCTTATTGGTTTGTAGTACTAGAGAGTTGACAAAAGATTGGTGAACAATTTGTAATGGTTTGACAATTTATGCGTGTAGCCGGTATTTGTGTTTTAGTATAAACCTTCCAAAATATTGCCGAAGTGATTTAGTAACAAATGATACTAGCATCAAATAGCCAGAGCAAATTATTCTGGTAATCGAGTGTTTTTTTTTGCATATTGGATAACGGACTTGCATTTGTTCGCTGCGAGTACTTTGTACTTGGGTACTGGTTCCATGTTTATTGCGGCGTATTACTACTACCTATGACACAGGTATATTTATCGGGAATAGTAACTTTTGTTCATAGAGTAATGGAAGGAGTATTCGCCATTGTCAACTGCAATCGATATGTGCAATGTATCTTTGATCTTGTCAGGGTATGATTACATAGGCTTATATATATAATTCACGTAATAGGATATATCGTGGTCGAATAATTTCAATCATAACTCAAGTGGGATAATAGGTCAATCTTCCATAGGACCAAAATGATCATAATCACAGCATGATCAGAACATTTTACTGGTTTCTCTGTCGTTGGATCTCTGATTGCGTGACTGAGCCTGGAACCTACAGCATCAGCAGACGTGATGACACCGGGCAAATAATAACGGATCAGAGAAAGCCGATTGCCTCAAGTCACGTGATCATGCCACTGCATACAGAAGCCATAATCGGAAACGTTTCACATCGCGTCTAAAGTTCACCAACATTCGTTCAACAAACCTACTATTTTTTTTCCAGAAATATTAGGTACGGATAGGATGAGTATATAAATATAATTACTGTATACGTAATGAACATGAACTGGCACATGAAATGACATTACAGTCACAGTAGAAAAATTATTTGTGTTCAGTCAGGCTGGCTTGTTATGTACTCATTTTTGGAATACACAACACGTGTATCACGTACTTTTCCATAGCCCCACTCCACAATGACGGAACCTATTCACTCGCTAGGGGCGCTGTCATGCAATCGACCATGGCAGGTGTTTGTTGTAGCGTGACAGAAGGCAATAATAGCAGCAAAATAGAGAGTATGCTATCTATTTTGTGTACATGTTTTTGGATGGTGATCGGGTTTCATGATATCAAAGTTGATGGGATAATGTGAGGCAAAGGTTACAACCATATATTGTATAACAAACTTGACTACTGATCATTCAAGTCGTAGTTCAGCATGTTGATTGCTGATATTCTGTTAATAACTCACAGCATCTCTGTGCGATTTAAAATGCATTACAAAACATCTAACTTTTTAATTATCTCATTGACAACATGTTCGGTCAAAAATATATCCTCTCCATCCCCAGTTCAAAACACAATCCATTCGCTCTCCGAGTGTATTGGGGATAAAACTCTTTGGGATCTAAAAATGATCAAATTTTATATGTCATCAATGTCTACTCTCTGTCTCTTGCCATATAAAAGCCAATACACATTAGGCGATATTATCGGCGATAAGCGGGTACGATATTATCGGCGAGCATGATCGCCGATGGAAAACCGGGTTACGATGTTATCGCTGATCCTCTGGGAACATGTCGCAGGGTTCTAGACAGTCTTGAATTCTGCGATATTATCGTCGAGAATTCTAGAGTTCAGCCAATTGCGGGCCTTCAAAATGTCACGTGATATTATCCGCGCAAAGTTTGAAATGCGGCGTGCCACGTGTGTAAACATGGAGTGGACGAGGCAGAAAGAGGACCTGTTAGTTCAGGAGTGTACACGAGAATCGTCCAGTATTATATAATTCGTTCCTAAAAGAGTACAACAATAGAGATAAGAACAGGAGGGCATGGGTGGAAGTGACCGAAGTCCTTGGAACGACGTGACCAAACCCAAAAATCCGCCTACATCCAAGTGTGTGGAATGTGTAGAGATAGGCCTAAAGGGGCATGTCATTTGATGCAGAGATCAGCTGCTAGGCCCGCGCGGTGTTTATATAGTGCATGTATCTCGCTCTGCATGCAGTGGCGGATCCAGGATTTTCATTGGGGGGGGGGGGGGGGATGGGGCACTGAACAGCGTTGTAGCATAATTTTTGTAAGAGGGGCACAAGCGAGCTGAAACATGCGGTCCGGGATTTGGGTTGGTTCAGTACTACTGTAGTGTTCTGGATTCAAAGAGTAAGAACGTTTTCGTTTTATGCTTTGTGTGCATATGTCCATGTGCATTTCCATAGGAATACAATTTTTCGAGAATGTACAGTCGAAAATATATTTTTTGGTCAACTGAAAAATCCACCTCAAATTTTAATTTGCAAAGTTGCTAGATCTGATGCATTGCATTTTTACAAGCTTCAAAGCTCACGAAAGTAATACATACTTCATCCCCACCCTTTTTGTAGGGGGGGGGGGGGGGGAGCTCACGAAAGTAATACAAACTTCATCCCCACCCTTTTTGTAGGGGGGGGGGCATCCTCTCTATTAATTCGATCGTACTATGTTTCTATGGGGTCCGACCAACTCCAGATCTGAGAGTTGGTCCCACAGCAAAGTGTTTATAGGCCTATATAGGCCTGGACAATCGGTTTCCAATGGTCTTTTTGTTTTGCGTGATTCCGGTAAAGTAATCTGTAGGTAACATGTCATATTACACCACGGTAATCTTTGTGTATGTGCCATAGCCTATCGATTTTCGTTACGGTCATTTTTTCCCCACCCCTCCACACTGGATCCGCCACTGTCTGCATATGCCTATACATGCATCTAATCCATCATCTTTCCGTGTCCTACCCTGTGTTTGCACTTCAAAGTAATATCCTGTAGATATTCGTGTTTAACCAAGGATTTTCCCACGAAAATAAATAAACAGTTGAGAGAATAAATGAATGAGATTGCGGTACAGTATGGATGCGGCTCGTTCGGCTCATTTGGCTATAATACACACCATCGCTAAAACATTTTCGCCACTGCAAGAAAACATTATTATTTTATTTATTTGAGTTAATTTATTTTGTTTCATGGGTGTTAGTTTCACAGTATATCGCACATCATGACGAGAACCGAATATTTAGATATTTAGAAAATATTGTATGACCAAACCGGGAATATGCACTTCAAATAATTCGCTAGGAGCAAAAATATACATTTCGGTATTTTGCTCAGGAATGAGTTATTTGCTGGAGAAACATTTTGTGTTGAATTAAAATAATGATAGAATTGGTTATATTCTATAGCAGCAAATATATCTACACTGTTTATTCATGTGTTGTATGATCAAAAGATCATATACCCACTCCCCGCAAACTGTTAAAGCGCTGGATATGCATGTGTGAAAACGGACACGACACATGTGTGAGAGATATGATACATATGTGTGAGTAAATCAGACCCGAACACAATTATATCATTATTGTGTGGTTAAGACGAATTAGCACAGAACCAACAGCCTACAATTATATATGGGAACAATATCGATCGTTTAAAACCAAGCAGCGGAAATGGTATGCACAAATTAATTTAGTGCAGTAAGTCACACATGTTGCGCTTGTTTTGGTTGTAAACTGCTATATATTGCAAATGTTCGCGGTTCTGGTGGCAAAAGTGTACACAGAAATACCATTGAAAAGCAAATCACACATGTAGCGTCACCATTACGTCTAAAATTTAACGTTATTTGATGATATTAGTGCGAAATGATACAATGCATGTGTGAGGAACATTCGCTATGATATGATGCATGTGTGAGAGGATGGTACACATGTGTGAGAGGATAGTACACATGTGTGATCACATAACACAAGAAAGAAACCAAGAAATTATGGTATGTGTGTGCTAAACCTAATAGCGTAACCTGCAGCCTGTTATTATGATTAGGATACAGATATTTCCGAGGCTCGAGCATGACAGGTACCCAGAGGTGGGTTGAATAGACTGGGAATGTTGCCAATACAGTAATACAGGATTGTTTCCCACAATGGGTCATATAGATAACATGATCACCAAGATTTGCATCCGGCATATGTCCCACTCTGCATCGTAATTTCCAGACAGTAAGCCGAAGCGATCGGCGTAGAATCTACACATACAATTTTAATAGGCTGCGTATGGGCCCTACATGATGTAGGCCTATGTATGTAATGTATGCTATCCATTTACGGCTCACCAGTAGGCCTACTGTTTTGTGTCTGCCATTTTAAAGTGTAAATAGCATACATAATCATTTGAAATTTATAAATACAAACACCAATAGTAATGCATCGATGAAATGTATTGGAATGATCAGTGAGCACTTACCTATTAGACTGCTACAAATCAGACGGTTACATAGCGAAACGACTGAAAACAGAAATAAGTCATGTAAGTCTTACATGATAGCTGCAATATCCGTAAGTACCGACCCAAGCAAGCCATAATGGAGCGTTATGGGATGATTTACTTATTGTATTACTGATTTATTTAAATTTTCCCACGGGGAAGCTCTGATTGTTGCTAGTAATAATGAAAATAAGATATGTGTACAAATTTATCATCATTAAAGTGTATAGAGAGCCTTCGGTGCCGTGTGGCTAGTAAATGTGGATTAAATCAAGTGGAACCATATCGAATAAATACGTTTGAACAATTAATGCTATTGCCGCTGTGAAGAGTACGCAAATGGCAGCATACAGAGCCAGTCTTGAATGTGGAGTGTCAAAGACATGATTGTAGTACATTAATTTGTCCAACCAAATAAGCAGACGAACATAATTTGTGGTAATAGTAAGTACATATATATACACTACAAAAATTTACTGCAAAATAATTATCATCTTTATAAAGGAAACTACAATAAAAGCATATAAATAAATTGACCGAGGATCCTGTTGTATTCTAGTAATACACCGACATGTCAGTATATTGAATGATGTACATGTAAGTGTAGAATCACTTACAAAAGTGTGCCAGCAAATCGAGAGATTAGATAAGTTAGGTGACCTGAAAGACCCTAGAGGTGCAGAGACAATGGAGCTGAAACAGCTGACAGTTAAATATTATAGGCCACAAGATAACAAGAGTCAAGGTATATCATTCGTACATACCATCCAATTTTTAGTAGGGTATTTTATAAAAACACAAAGCGACAAACAGAAGCAGTTGTTCAGTGCCACAAGTTTTGCTCGGACATGTACCACGACCAAGAAGATTTATTTATCATATAAGATGTTTTCATCGGGCTCAACGTACATCAATTCCCCCAAAGCAGTCTTTGTTCTATAAGCGTGATATCCTTTTATCATCATGCAAAATTTAATTTTAACCATCACTTCTGACACTTGGTCCATGCTGTAATCACCTAGTCACAAATAGTGTAATGGTTTTCAAGCATGCTAGCATTTTCAATTGAAACATGCTGAATGCACCTTACGCAGATTTCGTGGCTGCTTTGACGGCGTGTGATGTGGTCGAAAGCCAAACAATATTACCGCATAACTTAGTCGATGAGCCTAGCTGCCAACTACAACCCTAAATAATTTGGGCAAACTCACTCGTAGTGTATTTTCAAATATCACCAAGATCGTTCAGTAGCCTACCTTTTATACATAAAACCCCATATTGTGCAATAACCCTATAATATGTTCACAGCTTACAACCGATAGGACGCCAAAGTACTAGGATAGATTTTATGCACGACAGCACCCGCCTCTCAAAGTAATATTCATGTTGGTAATTGATTGGTAAATGAGATGATTATTTTGATGAATGAAATGAATATTCTCGCATAATCATTTAAACAAATTGACCCTAAACTGGTAAGATGATAATTTCTACATAGAACCATCACTATGATGTGTTTGATAGCAACTGAAGGTTACATGTGATATTTTAAAGGTTACAAGCTGGAAATGTTCTCATTCCCGGTTCCCTTTCCGAGTACCCGGGAAAGAACATTTCTTATTCCCGTTTCCCGGGAACAGGAGATCCGGGAATATATTAAAACATATTCAAAATGTGTATTTGAATGAATGACACTCCTCACACATGCAGCAAAATATCATATCATTTCTCACACATGCATACTATCTCCTCACACATATGTACTGTCTTCTCACACATGTGTATTGACATGGTGATATTATTTTGACCAAAAAACTGCGTGAATAATGCAAATAAACAGCAATTTTCACCATCGGGCCAGTCAATAGTTATTCACGTGTACCATAAATTACGTATTGGGGATTATCAACAGGTTTTCATACGTATTTAACATAAACTGTCATCGTAACACTTGTATGCGTTTTTAGTTCCAATAGAACTGGTCTACATTACTGCAGAGCATATTATAATACATATAATACGACACAACTTCTTACTTTCTGGTTCCAGTGTCCTGTTTTAGGTATACCACTATTTTCTGGCAATGGAACCATGCTGGATGACAATTACTCACACATATGTACTATCTTTTCACACATGCATATATCTTTCACACATGTGTCGTGTCCGTTTTCACACATGCATATCCAGCGCTTTAACAGTTTGCGGGGAGTGGGTATATGATCTTTTGATCATACAATATTTTCCTTATCATTATGCATTCCCTATCTTGTGTTTGATTGGCGGGGCGCATGACTTACGTCATTCGGAAAATACTCATTTTTATTTGGAGGGGAATATTCTATTACCTGTGAAATATCTTCTTTTATTTAATAACATCGTAAGAGGCGACTATTTACTCAATGAATAATAATCACTTATGGTCCACCTAATATCCACTCCTTGACCCCCCCCCCCCCGGTCATTATTTACTTCTTAATTGTTTAATTGCATTTCCTTTCTCTATTTATAAGTTATATAGGGATAAACCTAACAGCAGCATACACTGACAAACAGGCCTAGGCTGCTGGAATTTTGTATTTTTTTTGTAATTTTGGGGCCAAGATTTGATCACATGACAAAGCAGGTGTAAACACGAGTATCACACTTGTTGCAAATCATAAAATGTAGGAATATCAGGGTGCGCCTATATGTGAATAATAGTTTCAGTTGGAAAATTATAGTCTCTCAGTTATAGGCGCATGCGAATATAATGCGATATAGACGCATATTCATCACTTATAGACCCATGCACCTGCATAATCATCACGGCACATGTACATGACACCCAATTTTGGACTTTATGGGATAGTCCCCCACAAACTTGTCTTTTAGAATTTTAAATTTCTCCTTTATTATATTTTGGGGGGCGTCATCATGTTTGTAGCCGATAATATCGCCTGATGTGTATAAGAAACATCGCCGATAAATTAATCGCCGACAATATCGCAGCTACATATCGACGATAATATCGCTTAATGTGTATCGGGCTTAACACTTCGCTCTGAGGAATGAAGTCGTCGCGAGCAAGTGGAGTCCACTATGTGTTCATGAAATCTGAGCATACCAAAGGCCCGCCGCTTGCTGTCGGTGATGTTATCGACAGCTGTGGTTGCTGATGATGGCGACTCGTGGTCGAGTGGGACCAGGCAGGGGTTTGTGGATCGGGTTATTTTCTTGAACGAGCGGCCTGAGATGTTGTCAAGAATAACTGTTGGTCATCACATTTATTCACAATAGTAAATGCATCGTTTATGATAACAATACATTGATGTTCTCAGACTGTAACTGATATTTTTGCACATTGTCCATGGCATCTAATGAATCAGAATTTATCAATAAAAAATCACCAAAAAAATATACCATGTGAAAAACGTACGGTACATCACAGATCCAGAGATCCAGTGAGTATAGAGTATAGTGGTTTATGTCATGGTAAAGATACGTTCATTATTGGCGAGATAGGACTTTTTGATATAATTGGCGGTTTTTATCTCTCATGACAGGTGTTTGTTGTGTCGCAGTGGAAGGCGAAGATAACAGTAAAACAGCGATGATGTTATCCATTTTGTACACATGTTTTTTTTAATGATCAGCTAAAATTGAAGTACTGTGTGAGTTGAATTATGTTGTGCCTCTTATCATTACTAGTGAAGACATATTACATCAATTATTATGTTCATGTAAGAGTGTGATATTATGTTCATGCGACAGAGTTTTTATGTGGTATGATCCTGTTGAGTTCAACGTTGCGTGATTGCCTGATGCTGTGCAATCAAAATATCTGATATTTTAATTATCCCACTGACGACTTTTATTGACATAATAAACGTCGTGACCAACAGTTATTCTTTCTTCTGTACATAATTTATTGAAATATTCTCGATGCGTTAGAGTTAATCATTAAAGTTTTTCCCGTTCCTTGGTGTGTCTTGATGTGTCGAGTTCCTAGTAATGGCATTAAGGCCCTGTGTGTCGTATAAATCCAAGCACACCAAAGGCCATTCGTTTGTTGTCGATGATGTTATTAACAGCTGTGGTGGTCGCGTGTGATGATGACTCGTGGCCGAGTGGGGCCAAGCAGGTTTTTATGGTGCGGGTTATATCCCAAAATGAGGGGTCTGAAAGTGCTACCAGGAGGCCTCACTCCACCACTGCCTTTTCACCCCGTGAGGAAAACATTCTTATGCAACAATAAGGCAACGTCCCTTGATCTACCCTAAAAGGGGTGAAATATATGCGGTTCAAGTATTTCACACCAAGGTTATTTTTAGCATTAGAAATCAATCTGTCACTCAAAAACGCCCGCTAATCTTGTTACCGTTCAAAGATCTCCAGTGGTATAATCACGAGAGTCGTGAACTGCACCAGAAGAGGTTTCCTTTCCCAATCAATCCAGACTTGGAGAGTCACCCGTCAATACTCGCTTCGTTCGCTTCGCTTCCTATTCAATCCCCACCTACATTCATGGGAAATTCCCTCTCATCTTTATTTCTGGTGTGACCAAATCAATAACACTCTCACATTGTATTTATGCTGTTTCATATATTTATATCACTCAATATGAACTAGTTTTTTTTTATTCACGTAAGTTTGACATTTATTCTGACAGCTTTGGAAAATCTGCACTCAACTGAGATGTGTAAATTTATTCCCTCCTTTACATCAGTTGAATCAGATGTTACAAAGTGATTTAAATGTCACAAACTGTTAACAAAGTGAACACCTGGCAGCCACAAGGTGACTATTTTGTGATTGATGGTGATCGATGAAATGGGCAAATTTTGAACATGGTCAAGAATTGTCCAGTTCAGCGATCATAATCAATGATGGGACGAAAAAAAAGTCTATTGCATTCAGTCTCTATTTCAAATCATGCCCACAAATTCAGTAGAGGTATCATTTACTATGGTGATCATGTTTGTGGGAATCATAAGCTCAATTGAAACGAAAGTGGATGTTACTTTCAGAATCCAAAATAAACACATACAATACTCCTCCTAAAACCAATGATCAATTCTATAAGTACGTCTTAATAAATGCACGTCATATTTCCCTATTTCCAGACATACTCAGACATCGATATAAACATAATTGTCCCTGTTTTCCACTATGTTTCCCAGTTTTCGTCCAGATGAATAAATTTCTAACTGAGAAACTATCTGAAATTCTAAGTATGAAGGCTATCTGAAAAGGCTGGTTATTTACAAGGAATTTCGATTTGAATAAGACGAGAACACCCACTGTTACGGTCTGTACAAATCTCACAGACCTGACCATCCAGCTACTTCTCATGACGCAGAGAGAAATATGGAATGAATAAATACTTATAGCAATCAACCACAAACGACCTCGTCATTTAGGAAGAGATATAGTTCATAATATGGGGGAAAAAGGAACTGCGTGTTTGTATCCGTAGGGTTTGTCGCTTCCTTACAATACATCATTGCGCGTAACTCCTCTGACTTTGATAGTATGTATGTAGGGCCCTACAAACACCCATATCATAAACCATTTTCCCTATATCATGAACCAATTGTACGTAGAACGTCTCTCAAAAGTTTAATCCCTCACAAAAACAAAAAAGTTCTTTTAAGGCAAGCACAGTGAACATGCTTTTACATTTTATAATTCTGGTTAATGCTTTCGGGCATGCTGTCAGTACATCTATATTGATCAGTGTGACAGATAGGAAGGACTTATGTGTGTATTTCATCATATATTCATGATTCGCCGCCATCAGTGTCAATCCCCTACTGGGCCTTTGATGGATTTGTACAAATATTGTAATTAAACGTTAGCTCGTGTGTGAACACGAACACCGAATATTTCCACCAGTTATATTTGTTTTCATATCAATTTATTTTGTCATTTAGAGTTATGTATTTAGTAATTTATTGTTGTATTCAGTCCTGCTAGCTTAAGCAATGTTCATGTAGATACATGTTGTAAAATGTAGTTTATACACAGATCCCTGTGATCACTACTGTAAAGGCTTGATTCTGTATCAGCCTTTTGCAGCTAGTACAAGACTTTGATGATAACAATAGAAAAATCATTTCAATCACTTTCGGATAGAAACGAAGCCCGACCAAATATTCATGCTCAACAGCCAGGCCTCAATACACTTTCTGGTATTAGTTCTTTTCTCCGACATTCATTTTCTGGTATTAGTTCTTTTCTCCGACATTCATACATAAGTTGTCCCAGTCCTGGCCACATCTGGCTGCACTCGGAAACATCTGGCCGGTGTTTTTCATACAGGAATATACATATAGAGAAATTAGTCTCGTGATTTACAACAATATTACGGTAGCTCATTTCTGGCTCATTTATTATGCATATAGTTGGCGGAACAAATAGTTAGCGTCAAGGATGCCATGTTTTTTTTTACGTCTAGCACTGTTTGCTATGTGGAGCAAATGTTTCCTACACAGAAGGAATATTTGGCTCCACCAATTTGTTTCTACTGTACACCAGATGGAATTAGTATACTACTGCCCAACAACCTATTATATGAAAATAATTTAGAAATCCGAAACAAACCCATGGAATAGATGTACGACAAGTACTAAGTACCTATTCACAAGCTGAAAGACTACTGAGTTCATGGTATCCTCGGATCCTCGGTGTTATTTTAAAGACGATTTCTGATTTGTGAACAGTATTTGTGCAAAATGGGAATTTTGTGATGCGTTTTGCAGCACGTTTTAAACCCAAGAATATGAATATTTTAAAGAGCGCAATATGGGGTGTGCGCTGGGTGCACCCCTCTCGCCCGACCAATCCACGACATCGAATTGACATGTATTCCACTAATCTACTAATTGTTCATATCGGAAGCATAGGCGAACTCCGTAATGCAATTGAAACATTTCATGGCAATCATGTATTGTGACTAGCCAATGGTGTTTCAGTGAAATAGGTCACATAGTTTATTTCATATATATCGTGAATACACATGTACATGGGATATAAATAATAGTTTGCTGCCACATAAATAACAAAACATTCCAAAAAAAAACCCCTCGTCACAAATATATGTCTTACAAACATTTGGACAGATAGCTGTTGCCATTTCCATGAAGTGTGTATAAAATTGGTGCGCCGACTTTAACACGGAGTGGATACTTAACTATGATAAGCCATACCTTTAGGAATGTCAAGATCATAAGCTGGAGCCTTCTGCAAAATGGATTTCTATTCGTTATCCTTTACAATATTATATGCAGTGATTTTCCGTATATGTAATACATGTATTGCCACAGCGTTTGATTTCATTGATATGTTTTAAATATCTACATGTATCTACTTATTTACATTTTCCATATAAGTATAACACTGCCAGATAACATGACTGTCTATTTACACCCGTTTGGGTTTCAATGAGTTGACGAGTTGTGTATCTTGAGTGGCGTCGTAACTACATCCTGACACTTCCAAGATGGCGTCCATGGAGGGTCCCGGATCTAGCGACTGGTTCGCCATCTGGCGGCCACATGCTTCCTTCTTCTCTCGCAGTGTCTCTCTGTAATTATTAAAAAGTATCCTTCATTTACTATTGTACACTGGGTCATCGATAGCCTGTGACAGAATTCTATTCATTTCAGCTAATATATTACACATGAAGATATACCATTGGAAACAAATCAAAATAAATCATGTCAAACAAAATATCAATAATATATCATCCTTACTCAGTATGCCTGGCGTATCCATCCCTGCGGTGACACAGAACTTTGTACGTCTCATGCATGCGGCAGTAACACCCGACCAGTACAGACAGGGCTATGAGTAACGCCCCTGCCAGGGTCCCAGCCACTATGTACAGGTGGTGTATGACTGGGTGTGGGCTACTTCTGTCACCAAGGTAACTAGACTCCGGAAATAGACGTGGCAGGTTCATCCGTTCTTGAAATAAAGAGAGATCACCACCTCATATGAGAAAACTTCGGTCAGGTTATTCATATTTATCCATTTCAATCCACAGTGCTTAATTTATATATAATTTTCATATCCAAGTTTGAGTAGTTCATCTATAATAACTCACTATATTCGCAGTGAATCCCTGATACGTCTTCAGGACACACACACATATAGCCGGATATGACGTCACGACATTTGCCTCCATTCATGCAGGGATCAGAGGCGCACTCGTTTATGTTTACTTCACAGTGATAACCTGCAAAAAACATATTTGTAGTCAATTATGTGTCAATGTTAAATTTACCTTCATTTAACAATTAGAGTGTCCATGATATTCACAGTTCATACTGTATGTTCTATCACGTATGCTATCCAGTAAAAACCACATATATAACATATATTATATAATTAACTGTCATTCAGTTGGTGAAATATATTGAGTATGAGTATAATTGAAAACAAATACACACAGCCTACCAGTGAAGCCCGGATTACATGTGCACTCGTAACTGTGCCCGAAGTCCACACACTCTGTGGCGTTATAGCAGGGGGAGGGGTCACATAGATCCACCTGTAGATGGGGAAATTGTTTATTATTACAATTGCTTATTGGGAATCTGTAAAAAAATCTCCCCAACTGGCTCAGTTCCTTGTACAATATTGATTAACGACAAGAAAGCAACCTTGAGCGATCCATTGGGTATACATACCTTGACAGCACAGTTCTCGCCTGTATATCCCTGGGAACACTGACATTCATAACCATCCGGTCCATTGATACAAAAGCCGTCATTACGACAGGGGCTTGATATACACTCGTCAAATTCATGATCACAGTTACTGCCTCCGTAGCCTGCAATATTGAAGTAAAATCGGGTCTGAATTCATGGAAAAACTGCATTGTTTATGGAAGTTGTTTGGAGATAACGGTCACATTCAGCAAGTAGTACACTTTGTGATATTCGCTGTAGCAATCAGTGTAAGGACCGAACAGAGGACTCACTAACCTGGTGTACAGTAGCACTGGTGGCCGCCGACTTTGTCCACACACACCCCGTGAACACAGGGTCGACTGGCACAGTTGTTATTGTTGACCTCACAGTGATGACCAGTGTAACCATGGGAGCAGTGACATGTGTAGCTGGTCAAGTTACCCTCACACGTGGCCTTGTTCTCACAGGGGTCAATCTCACACAAGTTATCCACTCGACTCTCACATTGGTTACCATAGTAACCTAAGGAAAAATGTGATTTAAATCACTACGTATGTGTGGTGTATTGTTTTATTACATCAAAACTGGATTATTTTTCATCATTTATTTTTATTGTCAGTGATATATCTTCACCTTAAATAACAAACTGAATGATGAAATTTGAGTGTGAGTCTGTCCGAGAATGTAGTATTTGAGCTGGGGTAATTATGGTAATATCTCACCAAGGAGACACTGGCAGGAGTAGTTATTCCCTGTGACGTCGTTGTTGCCATGGATACAATGACCACCATTCTGACAGGGAGCGCTGATGCATGCGTCATGGTCCTCACAGTAAGGTCCTGTGTAGCCTTGGCAACAATCACACTCATACTGGGTCTGCAAACATACACATAAAAACAATGTCTGTGTCAACAGTAAAACAATATTATGGGCGAGTTGAAGTAAATAACGAGTGTAGTAACTCAATTACGCCATTATATTATTGTTGAATAGTTCTCGCATACAACCACCGTAGCAAAGATAGAAATAGAACTGAAAGTTGTAACTTTGCGTGTGTACATTATCATAGCAACGACTCTTACAGTCAGGAAACTGGTAACACAGCGCCCTCTGTTCCAGCAGTATACTGTTTCACCGACCCCTGAGCACGCTTTTTGTTTCACTGTCAGATTTAGACGTAGTCCATATCTACAGTCGTACAGTGGGTCTGATGTGTTGACTGCAAGATAATGAAATATTATATGATAATAAAATAAAAGAATGAACAGCAAAACTACATTGTAAGTCAGCGATTCTGAAAGTACCAAAAAGCAGTTATCAGTTGATAGTATGCAATAAACCTGATAATGCTTTTCCCATTGTTCTGCATTGAGCACTTAGGAACAACCATCGTTCATAGACTACTCACCTATAAAGTAGTTGCTGCCAGTTTTGATGTATGTAGCAGGGACGATGAATTCTGAGCTGCTCCCTTCCTCCATCACAGGGCGCCCTCTGGTGAAGTTACATGACCGGAAACCAATCTCATCCACGAGGAAAGGTTGGATCGTGTAGATGATATCCATGTTTGGACTTGAGTGGAATCTAGCAAACGAAGCAAGACTAGAGGTATACGTGACATATTCATGTGTTATTATTGACTAAACATAAAATATAATTCTGCAGATCACTAGGGAAGGAAACTCTGTGCATGGAATAGCCAGAGGAATAGAATAAACTACAAAGGAATAAATGGATTATAAAAGGCATTTTTACATCCAGTATCTGATTTTCATGTATCTGGTAGAGTGTACGCACCAGATACGTAGATTATGAAAATGGAGTTCAAATCCAAATCTCTGTGACAGGCATGATAGCTGCATATCATGGGATTTGTGAAGTCAATGGGACAGTTGTGTGCAAGAGTGAAAGAATAGTGTTGAATGTGACACCTGTACGTTCATACTCCGGTATATAATGAACGTATACTACTTGTAACACCGGAAAATAAGAAATTTTGGTAAATGTATCAATGAAATTGTAGTTGATTGAAGATGCATCGGTTTATATCTGATCAGCGAAAGAAAGGTTAGAATTGACAGACCCAGGCCCTGATCTGATGCCTTGCTACCAGGTAATGTTTGAGACTTTGTGTTTGATCACATGAGGATTTATCAATGAATCCACTGGCAAATGGCAACCACAGGGATTCAAAGGACACAAACACACTTTGTATTCTACTCAAGATAGGAATGGGTGGGTTCTTGTAATCAGAGGTGAGAAGACGTCTAGGAATGACTGCCTCTGAATCACAATGGGAGTTTGATTACCAGGGTATGGGCTGAAGTGAATAACATCTATTTTCTTCTTTCTGTTAGGAATCCTGTTAGCGAGATGATAAATGAGAGTAACTTTCTGTGAAGATTTTTTTGTCAATCTGTTATACATCCAGATAGGCAGACGAGATTGATAGTATTTTGGAACACAACTCAAAATGGAATGCCATGACTGTGTCTTTCAGGTACGTTAGTACATGGATCAGAATAATATATAAAGCAGTGTGTACAATGTGAATGCTACTTACATTCTGGGCATTGGATATAAGCCCATATTCTAGAATATCTTTTGATCGATTTATCTGTTATTCTAGCTCTCGATTAGATGTAACTCCCTATTAGAAAAAAGAAAGCCCCACAAAATTCCATACGGAAAAAAATAAATCCCATTGTGTACTTCCAATTTATTGTGCATGAATTATTGAAGACGAAGCACAGAAGATAAGTGTGAATCAGTCGATATGTTCATGGTGATCACATTTAATTATTCAATAGTATGTTGATAATTTTCAGGCAGAAAATTATCTGTCAGTTGTTGGTCAGTTCACATCCCACACATCTCTTGATGTGTGTGGAGCGAAGATCTATAGATGTTTATCCCAAAGCCTAATCCCTGATGTACATCGATTATTCATGCACATGAGCATGTATTGGTTTGACACCTAGTACACGAACTTCTTTATTATCATAATCGGCACATTATTGAACATCAGTTCATTTTGGAGAAATGAACAAACACGACTTGTAAAGATAGGTTTGGTGTTGAAATATGCACACCTTTGTTGGTTCCGTATAGTATGGTCTACATTGCAATCCCATGATGGTATTTATGTAATGTGTATCATACTGTAATAATCTGATGTTCAAAATATTCATGAAGCCAAACTTCGTTTGATGACTGAGTCGGTAATAAATCAACATTGGTTTCAGATGCTGTGATATATTGATAGCATCCTCGAAGAAAACACAATTATCTTGTACCCTAATCAAGTTTTATCAATGGTAATCAATATGAAAAGTCCATGAAACGAAAGTGTGCATAGATATCGCCCCTCACACTATCAACTTCATTCGACTGCGCGAGTGCAGCTGTGCTTTCCTCCTAAATGGTGCACCAGTCGTTTCTGAACCAAATCCCTCGCCAGTGATGGAATGATTAGAATTGACAGACCCGGAAGCTAATCAGATATCACCCGAGCCTCGTCTTCTGTGTCGACATTTGATTGCCGCTGCTTGACCTCATATGCTTGATCCCCTGGGGTGAGCCAGTTAATTCGTTAGCGGCTACCCAGTACACCATGGTCATATATGTATACCCTTGAGAAATCATACTTTAGTATTCAATGTGCAATACTTCAAGGGTATAGTGGGAGTTTATACTAAATAAAAGAGATGCGACTAACTCTGACGTTGGCGTGTGACTAGCGCATTCAAATATAACAGACCCAGGGGCTATTCGCACGAACCTCTCGTTGTATACACCCAATATTTCTCTTGACGCGATCATCGTTGTCTGGTGTGTATATTCTCGTCTTGATCTTGATAGGGTACACGATCGCATGAACAAATTATATTCCGTAATTTAACGCTAAAATGACATTTTGGCAGACACTCGTTTGTGTCACACTAAATATTTGCATTGCCTTCATTAGTAAAAGGTCATGAGGCTATACCAAAACGTATCACTATATGACTATCTGTTGAGTGATAGACAATCTGTCACTCCAGTGACTATTATGTTGACACTGAGCAGAGTAACTGCAGGATAACTGTTACGCTCAGCTGGACAGTGACACGGAGACTATTGATTTAGTTGAGTTAACTTACATGCACAAATCCTTTGATGCTTCGAGTTCTGTGGTCATGAGTTGTACATGTATTATATACTTTGTGTTTCTGTTCACATGTTTCAGTTTGACTTGTAAATGTCATTGTGTTCACTGCTGGAATAAAGTTAGTTTGACAGAATGGCTGGTGAAAATCTACGCTCAAGAGGTTATGGGCCCAGGAAACTCCTGCTTTTTGACGGTTACATTGAAAGTTATCCAATATGGGAAACAAGATTTCTCAGTTATCTCTACACAGTGGATAAAACATTACAAAAAGCCATTTTACCGTCGGTGACTGATGTGGCGGACGACGACGATTTTGAGACAAAGAACAAATGGGCATACGCAGAACTGGCGCAATTGTTGGACGAACGTTCACTGCAGCTTATCATGACAGACGCATCGAATGATGGGCGCAAAGCACTGAAAATACTGAGAACACACTTCGCCAGCACAGAAAAACCCCGAGTTCTGACACTCTATGAAGAACTGACGACGATCAAAATGTCACCCGACGAGGACGTAACGGACTATTTGATACGCGCAGAACGGGCCGCAACTGGACTCAACGCCGCAGGAGAAAAGATTACAGACAATCTGGTGATAGCGATGCTTCTGAAAGGTCTCCCTGAAGAATACAAGCCGTTCATTGTTGTCCACACACAAACGGACATCACGAAGACTCTAGTGGAGTTCAAGGCTGCACTCCGGAATTATGCCAACACGGAAGCGACACGCTCAACTGCACAGAGTTCTGCAATGACAGTCAGGAAGAAAAATAAACCGGATCGCAAGTCAACTCAATGCCTGTCGTGCGGCAAACTTGGACACAAATCACGCGACTGTCGAGAAAAAGCCAAGCTCTTCTGTCAATACTGTCAGAAACAGGGACATGTAGAAAGTGTGTGTTTTGCGAAGAAAAACAAGAACCAATCCACGCAATCAACACGAATGACGGCAACATTCTCGTTCACGACAAGAAACACGATGGACAGCACTACACACCGAGGCAACAAAAGTAGCTGCCAACTACTTGTGGATTGTGGTGCAACATGCCACATTGTTAACAGTGCTGAACATTTCACGACATACGACACAACGTACGACCCCAAATGCCACTACATCGAACTGGCAGACGGTCGTCGAAGCAACGAACTTGCAGTAGCACGGGGTGACGCCAAGTACACAGTCTTGGATACAGGTGGCAACGTCACTGAAATCATTCTGAAAAACGCTCTACTCGCACCCACGTTTCCAACAAGCCTGTTCTCCGTCCGAGCAGCTACGGAGGCTGGAGCAAAACTGATCTTCAGCAAGGGGGCGACAAACCTCATCTGCAAAGGAACGCGTTTCCCAATACAACAAGAAGGACAGTTGTATTTCTTGCCCACAGTCGTGACAAACTCCGCAAGAACAGTCAGAACACTCGAACACTGGCATCAGACACTTGGACACATGAACTATGACGATATTCTTCAGCTCGAAAGTGTGACTGAGGGCATGACAGTTACGCAGCAACAACACAGGCGCACATGCTCCACATGTCTAGAAAACAAGCTGACACGAACACCAAAATCCCAAGACGATGTGATACCACACGCTACAGAACCACTTCAAAGAGTACACTCGGATATTTGTGGACCAATCGAGCCAAAGTCACGTGAAGGATACCGCTACATCGTCAACTTCATCGATGAGTACTCCAGCATGCTCTTCATCTATTTCCTCAAGTCAAAAGATGATGTCTACAATGCTCTCAAGTCCTTCATTGCTGACGTAGCTCCCATCGGATCCTTGAAGGAAATGCACAGTGAAAATGGTACGGAATACACCAGCAGAAAGTTCCAGGAAATTCTAAACGACAACAGAATCAAGCAAACCACAACAGCGCCATACTCGCCATACCAGAATGGCAAGTCAGAGAGAACATGGAGAAGCCTTCTTGAAATGGCACGGTGCTTGCTCGCAGATGCAGAACTGCCAAAGTATCTGTGGCCCTATGCTGTACGCCATGCACAGTACCTCAGAAATCGCAGCTATCAGCGTCGGAGTGGAAAGACGGCATATGAACTGTTCACAAACATCAAGCCAGACATGCGACACCTCCACGCCTTCGGTTCTCCTTGCACTATGTATGTAGAAGGACCAAAACGCAAGCTTGATCCACGAGGAAAACCTGGCGTGTACCTGGGCATCAATCCAATCAACCAAGGATGTTTTGTGCTCAGCAGGCCGAACAACACTATCACTACGTCCCGCAACGTGCGTGTACATGACCCTCCAGCCGAGATTGATCAGACAATTTCACGACCAGTGCCTATGACGCCACCACAAGAGGCACATGACACACAGGAATCTGATAATGAGGGCCAGGGGGCGCAAAGCAATGATGCAGAAACAGCACAAGGTCAAGGTGACATCCGAGCAGTAGAACAACCTGGAGCACCCAGGTACAACCTTCGTACTGACAGAAAACCACCGGCATACCTACAGGACTACCATTGCACAACCAGTGTGGATTATGCCTATGCTGTGGTACCCGTGATTCCAGAGACATATGAACAAGCAATCAATTCTGATGACTCAGACAAGTGGAGGGCAGCCATGGACGCTGAAATCGGCATGCTTGCTGACAACAACACTTGGGAACTCACAACCCTACCTCACGACCGCCAGGAAACGAAGGGAAAGTGGGTGTATACTCTCAAGCAAGGCAAGACAAACGAAGTCAAGTTCAAAGCTAGATACGTCGCCAAAGGGTTCTCACAAATCCACGGATTGGACTACGACGAGACCTACTCGCCCACAACACGTTTCACGTCCATACGAATTCTCATGCAGATGGCCGTGAACGAGAATCTGCATCTACATCAGATGGATGTGAAAGGCGCATACCTCAATGCCCCAATTGACAAGGACATCTATGTGCAACAGCCATCAGGGTATGAAGTGGAGGGCGAACACGGCAAGCCGCTCACCTGTCATTTGAAGAAGTCACTGTACGGACTCAAACAAAGTGGCCGAAATTGGTATACATCGTTGACCGAGTTTCTGAAATCCGAACGTTTTGTCATCAATGACATTGATCCGTGTGTATACATGCGCAATGGGACATCAGTAAGCGAACGTCTGATCATCTTGTTCTGGGTGGATGACATCATCATTGCTAGCAGTAGCCCCACAGCAATCGAAGACATGAAACAGACACTCTGCAATCGCTTCAAGATGGACGATCGTGGTGAACTACGATGGTTTCTGGGGATCGACTTCAAACGACTCTCAGATGACAGAATGCTGATGAGCCAACTACGCTACACAGAAGCTGTACTACAACGTTTCAACATGTCTGAGTCAACTCCAGTGAGCACACCAGCGGACAAGGGAATTCAACTGACAAAGTCAACAGACGACGAGCAAGTGTCCTCTCAAAGTCAGGAATTTCCCTATCGCCAGGCCATTGGGAGTTTGATCTATCTGGTGACAGCCACGCGACCCGACATCAACTGGATAGTGTCGAAGCTGTCACAGTTTCTGGGGAAACCAGGATCAGCACATTTCACTGCAGTAAAACGTGTGCTACGCTATCTCAAATCAACGAAGTCCTACGAGTTGGACTTTACACCATCAAACGGAATCCTGACAGGATATGCCGACTCCGATTGGGCAGGAGACCTCGCCGACAGAAGATCAACAACAGGATACATCTTCACGCTTGGCTCTGCACCAATCAGTTGGAAAACACGAAAGCAACCAACAGTGGCCTTATCCACATGTGAGGCTGAATATATGGCTCTAACTGAAGCAACGAAAGAGGCCATATACCTGAGGAACATATGCTCCACACTAGGGATGCAGCAGCCAACACCAACTGTCGTGCATTGTGATAACCAGGGCGCACTTGCTCTCACTAAGAGCACATCAAAGCAGCACCAGAGGACCAAGCACATCGATGTAAGGTACCACTTTGTACGTGAACAGACGGATGTAGAGTACACACACATCAGTAGCGACGAGAACCTCGCGGACCTGCTGACGAAGTCCCTGGGTTCAATTCGACATCAGTTCCTCAGGAAGAAGCTCCAGATTGAGGGGGCGTGTTGAGTGATAGACAATCTGTCACTCCAGTGACTATTATGTTGACACTGAGCAGAGTAACTGCAGGATAACTGTTACGCTCAGCTGGACAGTGACACGGAGACTATTGATTTAGTTGAGTTAACTTACATGCACAAATCCTTTGATGCTTCGAGTTCTGTGGTCATGAGTTGTACATGTATTATATACTTTGTGTTTCTGTTCACATGTTTCAGTTTGACTTGTAAATGTCATTGTGTTCACTGCTGGAATAAAGTTAGTTTGACAGAATGGCTGGTGAAAATCTACGCTCAAGACTATCATACCTGATCTCGATACCTTTCTGTGTCTGTATGGGACGGATCTGAGGCTCCAGGTTAACGTCATTGGGTAGGTCCAGCCCGAAACACGTATTCATAGAACTGCACGTCATCTGTAAGTATACCATGGCGAACCAAAATAATAACCCAGTTCAATAACCACATATACATGCACGTCACTTCATATATGGATGGGTGATAATAGCACAGTGTATGAAAATATATGATACCCACAAACAATGTCAACATTTATGTTGGCAGAGTAAGTATATTTCACGCTCCCTGGAACAGCTTGATTGGTGAACAATTCATATAAATTGAAGTGTTATTATGCTATATCATTTTCACTCATGTTTGCCCGGACTGGGGTCATATATTCAATACACTGGAATTTGCGCATCTCAATATATATTTCTGCATTTGCTAATTCCCGACCAATGCTAATATTCGAATAATTTCATTCCGTCTATTGAACCAATACATCCTTCATGTAAAAGAAAAATTGAGACAGTTCAATGCAATTCAATTCATTTGCAGTCCCGTGTTTGCACAGCTGCAATAGATGATTACTTCAGTTTCTTCGTATTAAATTCAATTGCAACAAGAATCCATACAATTCTTATATATTTACTCAAAAATCAATATCATGGATGCAATACGCACCTGGACAATAACAGATGTTCGTAAATGGAGCATCGTGCTAATGTCGAATAATCAACAATTACCCGGTCATGATACAATGTATGCTTCGATCGGTTCCTACCACCACAATATTTTGATGAACATTGTAATTGTTTTCCTTTCCCTAATTCCCCTGTCTCATTTATGCTGATGATAGTGTTGATAAGTCATCCAAAAGAAATGAATAATGTGTATATCATGTATGGACAACTATATGGTCACGTTCGACTCTTTTCGCGCACACATAACGGAAATCGTCCTCTTCTTAGACAATTGCCACCGTTTTGCTCCTTAAATCTACTGCTCATTAGCGGGAAAACTCTGTGGCAGAAACAACACTTATTTTTTCCTTGAGAAATAATATAGCTAGTAGAAGAGAAGCAAATAAAAACGAATCCCCTTTCCATGTGGTTGTAATATATAGGTTTAGTTCTTTCTTCCTTACTCGTTGCTTGAATTGCAAAATGTTTCCACAATGATGTCACATTTAGGATTAAATTTTATCATGTTTCATAATATCAGTATGAATGAGACTGGCAAAACGGCCAATTATTAGACTGAATGTTATAAAAAATAATGTGACACTTCACTAGAGCTCGACAAAACAGAAATCATCGATTCAATGACTTTATATTGTTAACGATATATATAGTCTTGATTTTGTGAAGTTCAATTTGTGTATGATGACGTATTGGTCACTTGGCACATGAACTGAAATTTTTCCTGGCAACTCTTATAAGATCAAATGATTGCAGGTAAAAACAGTGACAGCTTTGCCTGAGCTTGCTCTACAACGAAGCTCATTATTCAGATGTTAACGACCTTAGATTATGTAAGCGTTGATATTACATATTAAAATTGAAAAATCAAATAATATATATTGTGATTGATTTATTTCATATAATTCTTCAATAAATCTTCACCATGCATATTGAATATGTTTAGTGGTGTCCGTGTCATTTGATCTGGTGGTTGAATTGAGCGTGAGACCAACAACACCAGCAAATACGGACGGGAAGAAGCAAATACCTCAACAAGTGGTATAGGCAAGTTATAACGGATCAGTGAAAATTGAATGCTTCAAGCCAAGTGATGTTGCACGAACAAACAGGAGTCATTATCAAAAAGTAAAACTGTTTCACAACACGACTTGCGTTTGACACTTTGACATATTATTGATAACTGTCGTGTAAGGGTATAGATAATATGAGTATTATTCAGACCAAACCAGTATAACCCACATCTCCATAGCCCCACTCCACTCTCTCAGAGGATCCGGTCACGTGACCCTGCCACTCCAGGTATTCACTCGCTAGGGGCGCTGTCATACAATCTACCACTGACGGAGTGCTATCACTCGTGGAAGGTGTTTGTTGTAGCGTGATGGAAGGCATGTATACCAACAACATAGCGACGATAGTATCCATTTTGTACAGGTTTTTTTCAGATAATGAATGTAAAATCAGATATCCGTGTCAAATGTTATCCGTTTTCATTTAGTAAATATTCCTGTTAAATCGTGTCTTTCCCGCGCGAGTATTCCATCAACAATGAAAACAGCTTCCAGTTGCCAGCTTGATGAATAATTCCTATTTACTTTAACATTGACATGAACTGTCTGATGACGTGCGATGAATTAATGTTTCAACAAAACATCTGCTGTTGTGATTATCCAACTAACGAACTTTATTGGTACAAAAAATGTCACTACAAAGCACTAATTCGTTCATTTCCGAAATTTTTTTACTTCAATCGAATCTCTAGAAATTAATCCGGAGTAACGTCTGTGCACGAATCATTACTCAATTTTAGTTTCACTCTAAGGTGATGTGAATGAACGAAGTAATCATCATCAAAGAGACAATCTGACTTCCCAATTCCTCAGCTACATTTATTGCGAGTAATGTGAAATCCGAGCACACCAAAGGCTGGCCGCTCACTGTCAGCGATGTTATCAGCAGCTGTGGTTGCTCTGTATGTGATGATGACTCGTGGCCGAATGGAACCAAGTGGGGGTTCTGTGGAGCGGATTTTCTCCCTGACCGAACGACACGAAATATTGCCGCGAAATGCAGTCATCGTTGGGGCCCTGTTTCATTGATGTTTTCACGTCAAGCGCATGGGGTCAGATGTTTTTGTTTTATTTCTTTCACTGCTGTTATCCAAAGGAAGCAAAAGATTCCAGCATTTCTCAGACGCTGATTGTGATATTTCAGGATGCTCTATTTCGGAGCAGAAATAATTTCGGTCAAGACTCAATATCAATTCGCAAATCTATCACTTGAACGCTTCTATAAAATTCACTAGTGGTCCACAGGTCTTCAGTGAAAATAATCACCCGCAGCCTTAAACTGCACCAATGGATATTTTCGTTTTCAATTGAGTTGGGACTTTCAGAGTCAGTCATACATGTACACAAATACATGTATTCGCTTTGCGCCCGATTTGAAACTCCCTGCTCATCTTTCTTACTAATGTGACAAATTTGGTGATTGAATGTATTCGGTGAGTATATCTCTCGAAAGGTTTAAAAACTGTTCTCTAAAGAAAAAAACCCCGCAGTTGTATTGTCTATAATTAGTGCATTCCAACAGCATTTAACATTAAACTCTACACCCACCCTGCTGTCAGGGGCATATTAATTAATTGTTATATGCGGTAGTTGCTGTGTTAATAATGTGAACACCTGGCGACCACGAGCGAACGCTTTCATGATTGATTGTATTCCGGGCTCAATAAAATGGGGAAACCTGTGAGATATCAAACAACCATTCACAGAGTTACCAACTAGTACATAATACCATACTTATTACATTGAGTGAATCAAAATTATCGTATAATGGTCTAGACAGCTTCTGATAATCGGTATGTAGGTATGTTATATGCATTTATATTTTGTGGGAATTATGCATATAACGAAATGAATCAAACATATTTCATCATGGAATAAACTTGAATGGAACATGCTGTTTGCATTCTCAACGATGCTGTTGCCCGAGACAAATCTGAGAATTTCATATTCAGTAGGTGTAATTTGCTTATATGCGTGGCTGTATTACAATATTCCATCTCAACAAAGTCTCAACAGACACTGCACAATTACAATTGGGTGTAAATCACGTCAATTGTCCAGATGTTCAACGTTCAACAGTCAGTATTTTATTCTAAAACCTTCGATGCTTGAATAACTGCAAGCATAATGGATTGTCAAACAGAGAAATTACAACTGATTGTAATGTCACGAAAGGTGTTGATTAGTAAATAAATAAACCAATGAGAAAGAACATAATATATCTAGGTGAATCTGCAAAGAAAAAGAAAATATATCTATTTAAACCATAACAGTTTTGGCTGAGATTATTCTTTCAAAGACATCATTTTCAACGACTCCCATTCAGGTCCAATAACGTTACACTTCCGTTGCTGCTCTCCTTCCGCAAATATCACGGGCATCCATAATTTCATCTAAAAGAATAATAAAGAAATGACTTTCTTTCATTCTGACATTTTATCACCGATCCAAGTCAGGAATATATCATCCACGAAGTCAGACAAAAACTCGTGTTTCTCGACTTCTGGAAAAAATATATATTCGCCCAGCACAAGGGATCATTGTCTCTACCAGCATATTCCATAGAATTCGCCAGCTTCTGTCTGACACCTGACCGTACGTTTTTTCTTCATAACCGCCATTACTACTGACAAATCCTCGAGGCAAGAACAAGGCAGGAGTCATTATCTGCCAGTGGACATTACACTCTCAGGAAATCATGATACCATCTAGTTCTGTGTTACATTATGTAATGATTGCTGAACAGTTGCACGTTGTTTCTCTTGTTTATGTGCATATAAAATTGTGATTGATAACTGAACACTTATCAAGTCCGTATAGTATATCTAGTCAGTATGGTGTGAATTACCTAATGACCTTGGCATGGATAATATCAGATCAAGTTGCAAGAAGGTGCAAATATCAAGTGCTGTACGCAGCGTGGACATATGGATCAATTATCTAGGATCAAGTATCATCAATAGTTAAAGCATGACAGAACAATGGTGATATGATCGATGCAATAATCTCTATACAATACTGAATGCCTTGTTATTGATTGTGATACATTGATGGTCACAGATTGTTACCGATATTTCTTGCACATTGTCCTTAACAACGCCATCTAATGAATCAGAACTGACAAAGTTCCTACATTCAATATTGTATGTCACAGACACCTAGTGGACCTTCAAAACAAATGTGCATGGAATCAACATTGAGAAGAACAGCTTTTTACAATACTAGGATGCTGTAAAACCGATTGAAGCAATTTATGCACCAAAGATATTCCAAAGAATCTGAAATATCTGGATAAGAACAATCTCATGTATATGACATGTACGGAAGTGCCCAGTTACGATACTAAGCCTGATGAAGCCTACCAAAATGCCTTTAAGAGTATCCCCGTACAACAGGGAGTGAATAATGTCAACTATAACAGCTATCATACTTGGAAATATCCAGTAGTTATACAGTCTACAAATATTACCAAATTTGGAACTGTGTTAACTTCGAGACTTGTCTAGCCTTGGGCAAATAAACTGCTCTCTCGAACAATGTGAATGTTTGCAAATGATAAAATTTGTTTGCTGTATTATAACATATTGGGAGAGTGATTGAAAACATTTTTAGTGTGGTGTATAAAATTTGTTGGCATTTTTGGAAGCATTTATAGCTCATGGTTAAATACCATGGCTCATGATTACACTTCAGGTATTTTAAAATGTTGTGCATCAGCCGAAGCAAATTGCAAGACTTCTTTAAACGAACTAAAATTGTTGTATGTTCAAAGAAAATGCACTCTAGAATTAGTAATAATTTCAATGAGTCTTCTGATCTGAACATTATACAGAACATTGCATACAGAAGCCACTCAAATGTCAAGACCCCCACTCAATTCGAACATCTGATCACGTGGCCCTGTTACTGCCAGGGTTTCATCTCTAGTGGACGGAGTACAGTCACTCGTGGATGGTATTCGTTGCAGCATGATATACCAGCAAAAAAACATCACGACGATGATTGTAAGTAGCAATCTATTACCACCAAATGATGTTATACATTTCGTACAGGGTCTCTTTTCGAGTATAATACAAAAATGAAATTTCAATACTATCGCTAACACTATCCTCGTGAGTTGAATGTATTCATTGGTGATTGGATCAGTAAGCACTGGAAGTTGTGTGTAGTTCACATCAAATATAAGCTCTGCTGGATTTAAAAGGCAAAGTCTGATGCCGTGCAATGAATTGATGTGTTCAAAAAACATCTAACAATTTAATTATCCATCTGATGGCACCATGGAAACATCACCCGTATTTCATCATAACAAAACATTATCCACTTAATATGTGTGCTTCGGATGAAATTTTATCTACAAATCCTCAATTCTTAACATTTTATCTGACGGAAAAATATCATGATGCCACATCAATAACTTTGCCTTCTAAAATGAGCTCGTGTTGAGCGAAGTCGTCCTGAGCGAGTAAAACTATTCTCTTAATGTCACTACTGGAATGAATTTGGATTACGTCTGAATGCTTAGACGTTAAAGTTGGAATCAATTTCAAAATCAGCCAAATTTAGCGTTCTTGTTTGTCACGCAAACTTGAAACTACATCTCGAGAGAGTCAGGAATATATAGAAAATATGCACAGTTCGACAACAGATACTCAGAAAATTGCCGTTAATCGTGCATGAAAACAGTGGATAGAGAATGATCGGCCTGCCTAAATTGCCGGTTGCCACAGTATCTAGACAAATACCAATGACGTCATGAGACTGTGTGTAGAAATCCCTCGCAAGGCGGGCCGCTTTGAGGAAAAAAATGATTTGAATCTTGATTTGGCAACTCAATTTAGGCACGTAATACACATTTTCAGACCCAAATTTGTACGATATCTCATTCTGTAGACAATATAAGGCTACCACAGAATGAATACATTTTGTCAATTCTAAAAGTGATTATAGCTTTAAAACGTGAAATCCGATCACACCAAAGGCCGGCTGCTTGCACGCGCGATAATGACTATGACTGAGGGAGATCAAAGAGGATTTTGTGCAGCGGATTATTTTCCGGAGTAGCCAGGAATGTTGCCACAAGACATACTCACCCTGCGGGACTGTTTTCTTCGATGTAATCACGTCCAGGTCATGAGGTCAAAGATTCTCTGATTTTCTTTTTCCTTCACCCTTGCCTTTTTGCCAAAAATAACTTATTTGCGAGGAATATTATTAGGCAAAGTCTGATATTTATGTGTTTGGAAGATCATTGATCGAGAAAACTTATTTCAGGTTAGACCAAATACCACTGTGTGAATAAACTTGCTCGTAATCGTGTTTGTGTTCAAACATCTTCTGTGAAATAACCCATAGAAAAAAGTAATATTGCAAAAGATTCCTGAACTGTGAAAGCTTTAAAAGAAGTTTCAATTTACAATCGAATTTAGACTTGGAGAGCCACAAGCCTTTGCTACCGATTTAGTCATTCCTTCTATCCACAGGATATCCCCTCTCATCTTTTTCCTGACATAACAAAATCAATATTACAGAGTATTCTGTGACTCTATTTCTGGCCAAGAAAATGACTCTCAAGTTCATACTATAGTATATAGGAGGAAATTCATGCAGTTGTGCAAATATTGTTGATGCTTCGTTCAATTCATGTTATATATCGACACAATGAAATTAGTTCCTACTAACGCATAAGAGTCAGGTGTTACAGACTGTGGCCGCTCATTGGCCATGTGAACACCTGGCGGCTACAAGCTGACGGTTTTGTCGAAAGCCGACAGGGCTAGATAAAATAATGACTCAAAATTTTGGTGAAGCAATAAATACTCATAATTTATTATTTCAAAGGAAGAGATAACCACTGAACTGACAGAAGGGATGACTCTATTACGACAACTTATGATGTTTTATTCTATCAAAATTTCAAGAGCGGACTATTTGTACATAATTGTGGTTATATGAGCACGTGTATGCGAAACCTTCACTTCTGCAGCAATATTCATTATTTTGTGTTTTTTTAGTAACTCATTGCATGACCCAACATGCAAAATCATGCTATATATCTCGTCTACTGTATATACAATTCATCCACAGATCCCTCTCTGACAGACAATCACCCCAGTGGTCCAGATGGTGCGGGAGGATCTGACACTCAGTGTGGGCATAAGTGTCCCCAAGCAGAGCAACACAGAACAAACAGCAGATCTGAATATCAGCAAAGTCCCTAGTATTTCCAACATGTCCAGAATTGTGTCAGCATCGGAGTATTTGTCTGGCATTAGGCAAATAAACTGCTCTTGCTTGACCTATTTGAATGAAAGAAAAGATTTTCCGTTTTTCTACGGAAACTAGCGAGTCATGGATGAGATAGCCCCATGATGTAGGCCTGTTCATCGTGATGACTACCACGCATTCATCGTTAATGCTGAAGAAAGGTACCTGGTTTTTTTTATTATTTATTTACTTATTTTATATACAGATTTAAACATTCGTGTATACCTATTACTTCGTTTTTACTTTATGACATTCCACAGACGGTTATATCTCAATGTAATTTTTTTTTTATTAAACATTCCTAACGTCTTTTTGTCATATCACGTTTCTTTTCTAAGCAATTTCATTTCACCGTATATAATATTCTTGTAATAACAAATGTATTGAAAGTTTTCTGAAATAAATATGTTGTATTGTATTGTATTATTGTATTAAATGACATTTGATCTGGTAGTTTGTTTTATAAGTTCCACAACATCAACCAAATTAGCTGACATTCATTAGTCAAAGAAACCACAATAGTAACACGGGCAAATAACAACGGGTCTGTAAGAGCTGATTATTTCCAGTCACGTGACCACAACACAAACACCCAGGAGTTATCCTCCAATGTCCTGCGCTTGGTGTTTAAAACTCTGGGACATTTGTTTGGCGTCATGATATTACGAATATTCAAATCAGTTCAGTATTTTCTCAATCAATATTCAATTATTATATTCGCCAATACTCTAATGATACATAAGTTGTTCCTATTGGGCGGCGTTTCTTGTGTTTTGTTTAAGAATGAGTAACATATCAATACCCCGAATGCATGCACATGACTTGTATCACTCACGTTTCCGTATCCCCACTCAACGTTGATAGAAGATCCGGTCACGTGACCCTGCCACTCCAGATATTCACTCGCTAGGGGCGCTGTCATGCAATCTACCGTGGACGGAGTGCTGTCACTCGAGGACGGTGTTTGTTGTAGCGTGATGGAAGGCAAAAATAGCAGCAAAACAGCGAGGATGTTATCCATTTTGTGGACACGTTTTCGGTGGTCAGCTAGAATTAAAATCGAAGGATTGCGTGAGTTGAATGATGAGGTTCCATGTAGCTATATCCTAAGGAGTTGTATTATTGTGCTAGTATTTCTTAAAATACCGAAAACTTCCAGTTGCGTGTCTGCTGAATGAATCCTGTTTAATTAAACATTGCTTGAACTGCCGTGTGATAAATTAATTTTTCCTGAAAACATCTGACGTTGTGATAATCCAACTGATGGTCTTTATTGACATGATAAACCTCTGATCCAACACTGAACCAACACTTTCCTCTGCAGAAAACTTATCAAATTGAGCTACCTAGTATGTCCATCAAAGAATAATCGGTAATCCTTTTTCTTGCACCACGATGTTTTTCTTTTACTCCATGCTATAAATAACTCTGAACATCTCTTTCTGTGGTGAACTGGTGCTGAATGGAGTCAAATGGAAGAGTCACTATTCCGTACTTGGTTACTTGCGCTGATCCTGTGTAATGTAAAAAAACGAGCACACCAAAGGCCGGGTGCTTGCTCTCAGTGATGTTGTCAGCCGTGGTGGTTGCCGCGAGTGTGGTGAAGACTCGCGGCCTAGTGGGACCAAACGCGATTTTGTGGAGCGGGTTATTTCCCGGACAGAGCGGTCTGAGGTGTTGCCAAGAGACCACTCGCGCCACGGCGCTGTTTTCGCCGCTGTAATCACGTCCAGATCATGGGGGTCAGAGCCTTTTTCACCCTGTTTTCATGAAGACATTCACTTCGACTTTGAAGCAACGTTCTTTGATCATTGTTTGATAGGAGCGAGATATTCATGGTTCAAGTAGTTTTAGCCGGGATGATCCTAGGTATTGACTAACACAACGCCTGTCCGTCACTCACAAACAGCAGTAGACCTAATACACGAATATTTCTGCCCTCACGATTTCGAGATATCCAGTGAAATAATCATCCACTGTCGTGAACCTCACTTAAAGATGTTCTCGTTTGCAATCCAACCCAGACCTTAATAGTCACATGCCCATATCCAATTGTTCACTTCGCTCCAAATTCAACCTTTATCCGTGGGGAGTTAAAGGTACTCTCATTTTTATTTCTGGAGCCAAACTTTAAATTATGTGTTTGATGCTGCTATTCCTGCTTAGGGTGTCTCTATATTATATAAAATACTTAGTTCAAAATAGTTTTCAATTCCTTTCACTTGGGCATATAACGTCATCCCGATATTTCTGTGTGCTATTTGCCCTGTTTCGCATGTGATCTGACAGCATTGGAAAAATATTTCCCTCATGCGGCCGGTTTGTTGACATGTGGGAATTAATCCCCTCTAATTGCATTGGATGAGTCAGATGTCACAGCCCGTGGCTGCACTGTTGACAATGTGAACACCTGGCCATGGCGGCTATGAGCTGACAGTTTTATGATCGATGGCGATCGATAAAATGGCCAAATCGTGCCGTGTTCTGTATTATTATTATGTATTCAATAAAGGGAACAAGGATATCGTCAATTGCATTTACAAGTCTTTCTTTTCAAATCGTGACCTGATACGCATTGGATATAAATGTATCAACCTGTGGATATTAAAACAGCAAGAATCTTCTGATGACAATTAACACCTTGAGAAGATCATATCACGTTGATAAGCGAAATATATCAGAAGAAAATACTGGAAATCCCACAGACCAAAACCAGCAGTCATCACCATTCCATGATGCAGAAAGAAATATTCAATAAAGAAACACTTTATTCGTATTTTACGAAGTTACACTCATGCTACCATACAGGATCTCACGGTGACACCATATGTGAAGTCTAATCCATGAGACAGTTTGGTAAATTTCGGTAATGGATCCCACATGTCAAACACAATAATGTAATGTATATTTGACCGGATAAACAGATCAAGAGAATTTTTATTTTAATGAAGCAATCATTGTCTTCATGTAAATTATTTCTTGGGTAATTAAACTTATAATGCTACTCCGCAACCTTTCGAAAGTGGCCAATATCAGTGTATCAAAATGCGGAAACTCCTAACAATCATGTCCAGAAAGACGAATATATACTTTTTCAACATGATATGTAGTCCTGTATCAGAGCTGATAAAATTTTATCGTTGGCGTGTGTTGCCCATCACTGCTATCAAAGTGCTTCTCTGAGAGCATAGATGGTCCCCTGACCATTAACGCTTGGATCGTGCTGAATTTAAACAAGAAAGCGCTTTATATCGCACTTTGGGAATGCCAGACGAAGCAGAAGTACAGCAATATTTAGCTTCTTCCAGCACTGACCTTAACACCAATATATGAGTTGAGGCCTAATAATATGCGAATTTGGGCCCCGATGTCAGAAAATACACAAATTGTCAGTACTTCCATATTGATTAATGTGAGAAACTGAAGTGACTTGTTACTTACACAAAATATATCCACATTTCACCATCATCAAGTCTCTTCTGGGTCTTTGATGAGTTTAGCCTTTGACAGATAATGGAATCAAACGTTAGCTTTGTCGTCTATAGTTGCATGTTTCCTTCTCATACGTGTGTATTCAGTACGGTTTACCTGAATAAGGATTACGTGATGTAAACGTAAAAGACATGTAGTGGAATGTAGCTATATGTCTTATGAGCTTACCAATGTAAAGAGTTGAGTATGGTTCACTGTGTGGTGAAAATTGTCTGACATGCTTGTAACAGATTGATTCGCTGGATAAATCTGTCCCAGTTCAGGCCACATGAAACATCTGGTTGCCAACACCTGTGGGTGACGGGTTAATTCGTGGGCAAGCAATAAATATGATTGGCGCCTCGGTGTAATTTACATCAATATAATAGCTGTGTGCGAGCCAGGCTCTGATACTATCAACTTCTAAGTGATTTGCGCGCGTTGCATGCATTCCATATATATTTGAGTACTGTTCATCATCCAGTGTTGTTACAATCTTGAACTTGACGCGCCGATACTATTTGCAGTACATGGGATACATATATTACCCGACCTATACTAACAATATATAAACGGATCAGAAATTTCGAAATCCAGAGCTTCAGCTTCGCAATATCTAACGAAAATCAATGAAGTAATTAATTGCAGAGCGTTTAAAATAGATGACCGTAGATCAAACGGCCAATAGAACGTGTCTATTTCAGGAAAAACAATTTGGGCCTGTGGTGAATAGATTCAGGTTGCTCACGTGACGTGTGCACCTAGTGGCACAATTTATATTTCAACCCATCAGCATTTCGTTATTCAATATCAAGGCAATTATACCGATACCCTAGCTAAGGAATATACATGCAAATTAATGGTACAACCAAGACCTAAATAATATTTAGCTAGGCTATATACTGTACTTACAATCACACTGTCCACCAGGGATGTATTTTAACTGATAAATATCACGGAACCAGCTTTATGGTCGCTTGGGAGTTGAGAATGAAGATAATAGGATCTAGTGTATCTCATCATATATTCATGCGTCGGGTCTGCGTCACAAAAGTTGAAGACCTTGTGGATTGTATTTATTATTAATAATATTATGATTATTAATGACAAGAAGCCGCTGAGGTGTTCATTTCTACATTTCTACAATGAATAGCGAAACATGGTAATATTAGGATATGCCTGGTTTCCAGAGGGTGCGCACATATCTTAAATTACGATCCCACTGTCACGAATGTTGGGGGCGGATCACAAGGCAACTGTCACGAATGTTGGTGGCGAATTACAACGAATGTGAAAGGACGGATCAGGCCACGAATACCGGCGAATATTTTTGCTATTCAACTTGAAGATAAGGCTAATACGGCGCATCGCCAATAAAATCTCCTTGCGTAGTATCGCTAATAAAATCTCCTTGCGAAGTACGACAATAGCGTAAATCGCCATTGTCGTACTGCAAGTCCTTGCATATCGCTGTACCTCGCAGTGATTTCCGTTCCGATTCCATCTACCATCGGCGCCAAGTCGCACTGATTCCTTGTGCGTCGTTGTTAGGTCGTTCCGTATCAGCCTACATCGTTCTACCTCGCCGCTACAGACAACAAGAACCACAACGGAGGAAGAACGAACAGGAACGAAGCGCTAAGATGCAGAACAGGCGAACACACAACGATTGTGAAAAATTTGTGCTGGAGCCACGATTGATTTGAACATTACAAAACTGTCGTGGCACCTCTGCTACCTCACGGATGCACAACGAAAGTGATGCCGACCTACAATGGACTACAACGAATTAGAACGACGTTGGCGAATGATCCCACGAATATCAATTCGTTGCAATTCACCGCCCACATTCGTGACAGTGGGACTCCGTTTCCAGTGGCTCAAATTTTATTGCAATTCCTAAACAATTTCGATTCATGCAGCAATCGTTTAATTCTTGTTTTGATGAGAAATATTCCCTATTCCTGGCCTCAAGGTAATGTTCAAATAATCCTGCGGACAAGGAACATGGTGTTCCAAATGGAAAAGCTAATAAATGTTAGAGAGTCGTCAATTTAAAGTACAAATTTAAAGCCTTGCAGATGTGTACATTAGGCTACTGACATTTGGCGATGCATTAGCTAATTTACAGATATTGCCCGTGACATTTATACAACGCGAACTGATAATTCGTTTTATCACTTCCCAGGCAATACCAGAAGCCAATCCTGGTTCCGGACAGGACATGACAGCGGACGTTTACAAACGCTCTGCTCTTCCAAGGAAGAAAAATTTCAAACGAAGATAACTTTGGAGGGGAAATCGTGAATTTACACGTGCACCTGATCATAACCTTGCGTTCACGTACATGTACTCGTAATTTCCTATGCTCTGCGTATAATTTTATATCATGTAATATATATGAATAACATGCGTTTTTTCAGTACTGTTACATGTGTATATTCCCAAAACATGAATTATTTACTGATACCAATACGTGATGGCCAGATATACATATAATTAGGAACGCCAGCAATGAACGTTTCTTTAGGTATTCATTCCTTTCTCCTTTTGTGCTTATTCATATATGTTTTACAGTAAACAATTGCGATGTATATCAACATCATGAAACAACACACATCAAATCAAGAATTGTATGTCAAAACTGACATCATGGAACTCAGCATAACACAAATACAGAGAGATGTGCCTTGTATGTGTATTACAAATTTATGTGTGTGTGGGGGGGGGGGGGGCGGAGGCAAACATGTGGAGTCCTTGTGGCAACAAATACCTCGATTCCGTTTCTGTTATCTACGTTTCCAAACATAACATATAAATTAATAATTTTAATATAGAAATAAATAAACCAGTTGAATTTCTAGTTTTGATGAGAAATATTTCCTATTCCTGGCCTCAAGTTAATGTTCAAATAAGTCTGCAGACAAGGAACATGGTGTTCCAAATGGAAAAGCTAATAAATGTTAGAGAGTAGTCAATTTAAAGTACAAATTTAAAGCCTTGCAGATGTGTACATTAGGCTACTGACATTTGGCGAGGCATTAGCTAATTTACAGATATTGCCCGTGACATTTATACAACGCGAACTGATGTCACATGTCACCGCTTAGTCAGGGGCACAGTAATTCGATTTATCACTTTCTAGGCGATACCAGAGGCCAAACCTGGTTTCGGTCAGGATATGACAGCGGGCGTTTACAAACGCTTCAACATTTGGCCTGCTCTTCCAAGTAAGAAAAATGTCACACGAAGATAACTTTGGAGGGGGAATCATGAATTTACACGTGCACCGGATCATAACCTTGCGTTCACGTACATGTATTGTAATTAATGCTAGGCGTATAATTTGATATCATGTAATATTACCTGAATAAAAACACCAGAGACACACATGCGTTTTTTCAGTACTGTTACATGTGTATATTCCCAAAACATGAATTATTTACTGATACCAACTAAGCGTGATGGCCAGATATACATATAATTAGGAACGTCAGCAATGAACGTTTCTTTAGTTATTTATTCCTTTCTCCTGTTGTGCTTATTGTTGTGCTTTCTCCTGTTGTGCTTATTTATGTTTTACAATAAACAATTGCGATGTATATCAACTCATGCAACGACAAACATCAAATCAAGAATTGTATAGCACTCCAGTCAAAACAGAACTCAGCATAACACAAATACAGAGAGATGTGCCTTGTATGTGTATTACAAATGTGTGTGTGTGTGTGTGGGGGGGGCCATGTGGTGTCATTGTGGCAACAAATATCTCAATTCCGTTTCTGTTATCTACGTTTCCAAACATAAGATATAACCTTAATATAAAAATAAATAAACCAGTTGAATTCTTAATTTACATTTGAGTTCATACATTGGTCGCAATTATTGATGCACATTTATAATAGAATACACATTTATAATAGAATAAATTTCAGACATTCACCTTGAGAGAGCTCATGCCTTTCGATATCAGATCGAATATTCGCTTGTTCCTCAAGCGCCCACGAACCGGACATGTATATGAGAGAGGGAACTGATAATACCGTCATATAAAGCTAATCACACAAATACTATGCATTGATTTTAAATCAATTGTGGAACAATTCAGTGCATAGTATAATGCAAAATGATATTGGCACGAATTTAATGACTGATCAGCAATAAATGGTTTGTGGTGATATTTTAAACCATATTGCTGAGATCAGTGAGTAGATTGTTGTTGGCTGATCTATCAGTATTTGTCAGATTTCCAAATATATACCTACTTTGTCATAAACCATTTACAGTAAACTTGAGAGAAGGCTAGACTTTTATTGAAAGTCATGAATATATGATGTTATACAAGCATAAATGTCCCCTATTTAAATCATTTCTATTTTGAGAAGGATCGATATAAAAAGGATAGCTTTTATAACATACACTCGCAATATTGGGATTGTTATACAAATAATCCGAATGCAATAATTTCTGATAATGGTTCATTGTGAAGGTCATGATAATATTTGCCGATTTTGTTTCAAAACAATAAATTCCTAACCTCTTAGTATTTTCGATACCTATTTGGGAGACAAAGTCTTGCTCATTTGAAAGCGGCTTTGTTATACACATTAGGATTCTCAAGTAGTGTTTGATAGAGTCAATAAAATCTCATCATTTCCAGCGCAGAACCATTCATTTTGTGGACACTATGAAAATGCAATATTTCGTGTGTAGTGATTATATAGAAGTGTTGACTTTAAACGAGGAAGAACTTTCCATAATCAAATAACTTATTCTATTGGAAATTTCAACAAAACAAAATAAACACAGAACGTTTTGTATGGTAATGAATGCAAAATATCAAAATGCAGTTGCACATAAAAAGCGTCACCACTTGTAATAGTTTCCAGGTGGTTCTGAGCAAGAATGTATCATGCACCACGCCATATTAATATGTTGTGAGTTGAGGAACATTCACAGTGTCCTTGGTGTGCCTTGGTATCCTTAGCTATTGTGGCGTTGCTGCCCTATCCCCGCGGGAATTGTTGCCGGATACCCAATGAATATGTGATGAGACACCAGTTCGCTCGATCACACCTATCAGGAAACAAATCGATACTGAATACATCATCGCTTTCATGTCGATGTGGTGATTTCCATGGGAGATAAATCATGCGACATATACCTGTGTCCCAACCTCAAACCATAACCATGATAACTGTCCACGTATTCACTGCAACAGAAGTAATTATCATTTCATTCGCAACTATCAGTTTCATTTAACCTAGATTCAACCTCAAATCAATCCATTGAACCGAGAAAACATTTGAAAATGATACGTATTTAATGAATGTGAATTGGTTACAGATATTGAGAAAGATTGAGATGACGTATTGCTGAAAGGTTCCTTGTAAGTATACCATAAACTCAGTAGCCTTTCGGCTTGTGAATAGGTACTTGTCATACATTTATTGCATGGAGTTTGTTTCGGATTTCTAAATTAATTGTATAGGTTGTTGGGCAGTTGTATTCTAATTCCATCAGGTGTACAGTATAAACAACTACACTTTACACACTGTTTGCTCCTGGTGACACCAACGTGTCTCTGAATAAACTAACTGGCCGGGCTTTGATTCTATCGCAAAATGTTGTATTTTACGTTTGCTATTGGCATCATCAAAATCTATTGGTAGCAATAGATTGATACTTACATGCCATACACAGAACTTCCATATTTCGATCCAAACATCTTACTCATAACACCACTAATTGATTATTTAAGTGCTGTTAATGGACGTACGACATATTCCGTTATTGACGCCATCTTTAGAACGACAAGTCTCCCATTGACTCCAAGTTCATCTCGTCTAGACATCTACAAATATGTCTGGGAAACGATTCACAGATAACGTTGATGCGTCAACAACGACAGCAAATCATCTCTTTCACCAGACGGTCCACCGATATTCTCTCTCGAAATGAAAAAAGTCACTCAAAATCTCAACCCATAAAGTGTCTGGTCGCGTTGAGAATGCTTTGAGAACACGGTCATCACAATTTCCATTTGAATGTGCTTGGTGAGTCACATTGTAATTGCCCTTACGACGATGTATGCTTTGAGTTGTTTGTCCGAGGGGATTACTATTGTTCGGCAATATTTGTCCGATATGTACGCTTCACAAAAAAGGTGTTCAATCATGACAATCGTAAGGTCAATTATTCGTGTCGCTGAAATCGACTATATGCTGTAAATATACAGAGGGTAGTTGTCTGTTAAAAGTACAACACAACAATTATTCATATCACGAGAGTGGAAATCACCAAACTGACCTGAAATGGGGTATCGATTGTTTTCTGATAGATGTGATTGAATAGGCTAGTATCTCATGTTATATTTATTAGGTACCTGGCACCAATTCCCAGGCATGTTGGGGCAATACCACCAATATTCAAGGATACCATAGCACACACAGGAAGGCCTTGGCTCCACATTGTTCAACGCCATCCAGAAACAATTATAAATGCTTATTGAGGATGTTATTCGCTTTATATCCCACGGCTAGATTCTCATATGAGATAAATATACTGGGTATTGACTCGGAGAAAGTATGAAATTATTTCTATACTTTTAGTCATCGTTTTCCATCGGTCAGTACGAAGGGTCACTACACGAAATTGCACTGTCGGCATAAGAAAATCAGCTTGTCCAAATAATGGATGAGTCTGAGCTGGAACTGATAAGGTTTTATTAACGATGTCAAGCGATGTTCGAGAACCGCAACGTGTGAAACAGAGCTGCAATCAAATTATCAAATACGCAAGCCTTTATCGCACATGTTCCACTGACAAGTGATTACCCATCACAAAACGAGAAAGATGGCCAGAATTTATTGTTTTCTAACGACAGCGGCAAATATTTATTAAGACAGTGACAATAAAAACTGAAGTCCCTATCAGAAACATGAAATAAATGATAAATTATTGCATTATCTTTTTTATATCAACAGTGAGTATATCACAAATGTATGCTATCAAAACTCCACTTTCTATAGTGATTGGTGTCAGAGACAGAAGTGACTTGAGCATGAATCTCATTATATTTTCATGACTTCAAAACCATCAACATCAAGCCTTGTCTGACGTCCACTGGAATTGCTCATTCATGGTTATTGATGCATCTGAAGAAATGTAATTACCAACATATTACCGCCATTGGAACCAGATTGTGATGGTGCAAATAACAAATGTAATGTTCAACATTTTTGGAATATGAACTAAATTTTATTAAGTATTGAAGCCAAAGCCACACTGGCGTCATCAGGGGCGGACAGTGTGAGAAATACAGGTTTTCCTACTGTTTACTTGACGGAACCAGCATACAACTGCCAAACAACACAAAACAATTTAGAATGTCAGAACACACCCCAGTCAATAGTTGTGTGACAAGTGCATAGCTACCCTATCAAAAGCCAACACGAGTAGTTTTAAAAAATAAGGTGGAAATCTCCAGTCATATGAATACACATGTAGTAAATCATGTTTGGATGCGTCATGATTGAGCAGGGTGGTCAAGAGTGTTCCGACCAGAAGAAGAAAGTGGAAACAGATTTTAGGGTATTTTAGGGTATTATCAGAGAAAAAATTACCGCCCACCAGCAGAGGCAAAGGCTCAGTGGTATGGTTTGGAGAGAATAAAAAATGCACTGGCACAAGATAATTGTAAGAGTAACACATAACATAAAACAGCAATAAAAATTCAATGAGCGACATTGAACAAATTTTGTTGGATTATTTAAGTCTGCTTCTGACTAAAAGTTCTTTAAGGTTTTGATGCTTCTTGTAAGCTGTTGCTATTTTAATATCACCATCAGTATTTTTGTTGAGTTGTTTCATATGCTTTTTAACAATTTGGGCCGAAAGAGCACCTGTTTTTGAGAAGGGTACTATATACACCAGGTCGAATTTATTTTTACTTTTGTTCAAAGGGTCATACTTTGTAAATTTTTGAACGTTGAGGCCATGAGGTTCGAAAGTGCCTAGAGTATCAATCCAACAATATTCCCTTTCAAGTCGCCATTGTTTGTTTAAAAGTTCATCACCAAGATCGGAAACCTGTTCAATTGGTAAAAGAGAAAAACATTCGATGGAAAATTCAGTTTTGCTGTGAAATTTAGATAGATGACTGTATAATGCATTTTCCTCATTGCAGCTAGTTATTGCAGCACGGTGACGATTGTTTCTGAATTTGAGTGATTTACCGGTTTCACCTACATATTGTTTTTCGCAAAGCTTACAAGTGTATAGATAAATTATATTTTCTGAGTTGCAATCCAAAGCTGAGTTGATTGAGTAGGTTTGTTCCAAAACTGATCCCGAGAAATTTTGACAATTTGGAACTAAATGACATGTCTGACATTGTCTAGAATTACAAGGTTTTGAGCCAGACGAGCTGGAAGTGGGCAATTGAAAATCAGAACCTAATCTTTCCTCACTGTTCAAAATTCTCAATGTTTCATTCTTGATTTTGCGAAGCCAACGTTTTGAATAGTTACGTTTCGAAAGTGCCTTGAATAATATTTGACAAGCTGATTCAACATCATCTGGATATGAGCAAATTTGGAAAAATCGAAAAACTTGGGACTTGATTAGTCCTTTATAAGTGTGTTTTGGATGAAAAGAGAGCTTATGCAACAACAGATGAGTATCCGTTGGCTTGAAGAAAACTTTTGCTTCTAATGTGTTTTCTTTGCTCCTGAACAAAGTAGTATCCAAAAAATTAACTGAATCAGTACTAATTTCAGCTTTGAACTTGATTGATGCCCTATGAGAATTGAATATTTCGAGAAACTGATTAAATTTGGAAATGCCGTGTGGCCAAATGAGGAAAATGTCATCTAAATACCTATAATAGCAATCTGGTTGGAATGGACACTTTTGTAATGCTTGCTTTTCAAATTCAGCCATATAAATATCTGCATAATGAGGTGCATATTTCTGACCCATGGCTGTACCTGAAACTTGTAGGAATGTCTTACCGTCAAATTCAAAGTCATTACATTTAAGTGAAATTTCCAATAATTCTATTATACCTTTGAATAGTTCATTGTTTTTCAGAGTCGGGAATGCATTTTTAATTGCTTGGATACCTTCTTCATGATTTATATTAGTATACATACTTTCAACATCTAAAGTGATTAGTAACGAATTTGGATCTAGTTCAAGCCCTCTAACTTTATCTAAAAAGTCATACGTGTTTTTTATATATGACGGATGTTTATTTGCTTGATCCTTTATATATGAATCAATATACATAGCTACTTTTTCAGATTCACTGCTGCAGTCAGATACAATTGGGCGCCCTGGAGGCATTACATTTGGAATTGGCCAGGAGTCTTTGGGTTTATGAATTTTAGGTAGCATATAAAATCTTCTTTGACGAGGGCGTTCTGGTGGTAAAAGAAATTGGAATACTTTTTCAGAAAGGCATCCAGAACTGCGTAATCCTTTTAAAATTTTTGTTATTTTTTCTGAATTTTCTGGGTAAAGAGGAGTGTCAATTTCTCTGTAATGAGCTGGATTGTATAATTGACGAAAGCCTTCATTAATATAATTTTGCCTAGCCATAATTACGACTGCACTACCTTTATCTGCTTTTTTGATTACCAAGTCTACGTTATTTTGTAAATCCTTTATAGTTTTATATTCCATTTTCGTTAGATTTCTGGTTGAATTTTCAAATTTTCAATTTCTTTAGATATTGCCGAAATGCAATCTAAAACAGGCTTGTCAATCATGGAACTGGGTGGAGTCCAAGTAGATTTTGGAGTGAATTTGGATCTATTTGTAAATGAATTTGGACGGTGAGAAAATTAATTTTTAAGTTTGAGTTTTCTACCAAAATCTTGCACAGCCTGTTCAATTGGATCCAATGTTATTTTGGGTGTGGGAACAAAAGTCAAACCACGATTTAGAAGAGCGATTTGTGTGTCCGAAAGTGTAAATTTGGAAAGGTTTACAACATTATTAGTCGTACTGGAGTTCGGTGGACTCTCAGAATGATTTAGTTTAAATGACTGAGCCAGCATTTCAACATTTCATTGGCCGTTTGTTCAGTCCAATGAATGTTATCTGGCTGTGTAGAGAACCTGATTGGATCCAATTGTTTAACAACTGTGAGATTGCTGAAACGTGAACTCATGTCATCTAAAGCCCTGTTAATCATATCCAAGTTGCGTTTCTCTACAGACGGAAGATTGTCTGAGTAGTTAATTTTTGGAATAAGAATTTTGGAGTGGGGGAAGATTCGGAAAGCACTGCTGAGCATATTCCTCAGCTCTGGAATTGAAGTAACACTTGGTTTGGAGCTTCGATTGTTCAGGCCAACACTTAAGATTAAGTTTTTGGGGGCATCAAATGTTTTTTTACAGGCCGTGAACATCATTCTCAGATGGTTGAACAAAGCTCCAGGATAAGACACAACTTGGATATCACTAACGGGGGATTTGGTGATGCGAGAGAGGTTAGGAGAGCCGAGGACGACAGTGGAGGAGGTTAGTCTAGGAAGGGTCCAAAGAGTTTTGGGCCCTCTGATAGTGGAAGGGGAGACATGGAAAGTGGTGTTAGGAGAGTTTTTAGGAGAGGCAAAGCGAGAGCGTTTGCCTTTAGGTAGAGAGGAGGGTGAGAGTTCAGGAGAAGGAGAGCGCGGACGCCGTCTGGGCGTGGCACTAAGGTGGTTATCAGGAGAAGAACGAGAGAGAGGTGGCCAATCATCAGATGATGAGAGGCAAGGAGGATTAGAGAGGGTGTCAAGGAGTTGGAAGCGGTTAGAAGTGGACAAAGAGGGAAGGGTTTCAGGGAGGGTGTTATTTGAAGATGGAGGTGAAGAGCGAGAGGGTTTAGGATTGTTAGTAGGAGAGTTGGCACGTTTTAGGTCCATTAGGAGGCGGCCAAAGAAGTTAGAGCCTTGACCATGATGATTAACACCCCAGTGGCTGTCAGGAACTGGATGGACAATGTGACACCCTTCCGGTAGACCCATCAGAGTGTCACGGAACAATTTGCAAGAATTAAACTTAACTTGAAGAAGTTGACGCATAATTCCATTTTTACTTTTATGCCAGAATGGGGACAGGCTAGGAATTTCACTAGCCAAACGTTTAGCCACTCCTGCATGGGGAGCCCTAAGGATCCGATTGGCTAGGTGTTGACAGTCATGGTACCGGGCTTTGTGATACTGATAGATGTGCTCAAGGCTAGGGAATCTCATACCACGATAGGATATATTACATGGGAAGAAATTACTAAGTGGGTGTTTGTGACCTTTAACCTCACAAGTCTGAGGTTTTGATTGAGAGGTAGAATTTGGAATAGGGGAATTTGGAAGAGTGGAGCTTTTGAATTTCTGGATGGTGGAAGCCTGAAGTTTTTTGCCGAAATGAGATTTAGCCTGCTGAATGACGAGAGCTACCGAATTTGCAATGTCCGAATCAGATAAACCTAAAGAGGAAATGTGGGCCAAAAGGTTTTGAATTGAGCTCTCGTAGTGTTCCACCAATTGTTCGGTCACGTTTTGTACCCAATTTTGATTAATTTTGGAGATTTTTTGTTTGATCAGAGGACCAGAACAAGCAGGTTTGATGAAGTCATCCAGGTGTTGTTGTTTTTTACTGAAAGCCCTGGTGACTTGGCCTTGAGACTGCTGGAGCATTAGTGAAAGATGGTGAAAGCATTGAAGAAGAGTGTAAAAAGAACGGAAGTGAGGAGGTTTAGAAAGAGCCATGATACGTTTCAGGAAATGCAATAATTTCTGATAATAATTTCTGATAATGGTTCATTGTGAAGGTCATGATAATATTTGCCGATTTTGTTTCAAAACAATAAATTCCTAACCTCTTAGTATTTTCGATACCTATTTGGGAGACAAAGTCTTGCTCATTTGAAAGCGGCTTTGTTATACACATTAGGATTCTCAAGTAGTGTTTGATAGAGTCAATAAAATCTCATCATTTCCAGCGCAGAACCATTCATTTTGTGGACACTATGAAAATGCAATATTTCGTGTGTAGTGATTATATAGAAGTGTTGACTTTAAACGAGGAAGAACTTTCCATAATCAAATAACTTATTCTATTGGAAATTTCAACAAAACAAAATAAACACAGAACGTTTTGTATGGTAATGAATGCAAAATATCAAAATGCAGTTGCACATAAAAAGCGTCACCACTTGTAATAGTTTCCAGGTGGTTCTGAGCAAGAATGTATCATGCACGACGCCATATTAATATGTTGTGAGTTGAGGAACATTCACAGTGTCCTTGGTGTGCCTTGGTATCCTTAGCTATTGTGGCGTTGCTGCCCTATCCCCGCGGGAATTGTTGCCGGATACCCAATGAATATGTGATGAGACACCAGTTCGCTCGATCACACCTATCAGGAAACAAATCGATACTGAATACATCATCGCTTTCATGTCGATGTGGTGATTTCCATGGGAGATAAATCATGCGACATATACCTGTGTCCCAACCTCAAACCATAACCATGATAACTGTCCACGTATTCACTGCAACAGAAGTAATTATCATTTCATTCGCAACTATCAGTTTCATTTAACCTAGATTCAACCTCAAATCAATCCATTGAACCGAGAAAACATTTGAAAATGATACGTATTTAATGAATGTGAATTGGTTACAGATATTGAGAAAGATTGAGATGACGTATTGCTGAAAGGTTCCTTGTAAGTATACCATAAACTCAGTAGCCTTTCGGCTTGTGAATAGGTACTTGTCATACATTTATTGCATGGAGTTTGTTTCGGATTTCTAAATTAATTGTATAGGTTGTTGGGCAGTTGTATTCTAATTCCATCAGGTGTACAGTATAAACAACTACACTTTACACACTGTTTGCTCCTGGTGACACCAACGTGTCTCTGAATAAACTAACTGGCCGGGCTTTGATTCTATCGCAAAATGTTGTATTTTACGTTTGCTATTGGCATCATCAAAATCTATTGGTAGCAATAGATTGATACTTACATGCCATACACAGAACTTCCATATTTCGATCCAAACATCTTACTCATAACACCACTAATTGATTATTTAAGTGCTGTTAATGGACGTACGACATATTCCGTTATTGACGCCATCTTTAGAACGACAAGTCTCCCATTGACTCCAAGTTCATCTCGTCTAGACATCTACAATGTGTCTGGGAAAAGATTCACGGATAACGTTGATGCGTCAACAACGACAGCAAATCATCTCTTTCACCAGACTGTCCACCGGTATTGCCTCTCGAAATGGAAAAAAAGTCACTCAAAATCTCAACCAATAAAGTGTCTGGTCGAATTGAGAATGTTTTGAGAACATGGTCATCACAGTTTTCACTTGAATGTGTTTGGTGAGTCACGTTGTGATTACTCGTGTCGCTGAACTCACGGCTATGGTGCATATCAACTATTATGGTATAAAAGACAGAGGGTAGTTATCTGTACAACACAACAATTATTCATATCACGAGAGTGGAAATCACCAAATTGACATGAAATGGGGGTATCGATTGTTTTCTGATAGTTGTGACTGAGTAGGCTAGTATCTCATCTTATATTGATTAGTTACCTGGCACCAATTCCCAGGCATGTGGGGGCAATACCACACATATTCAAGGATGGCAAAGCACATTCAGGGTAGCCTTGGCTCCACATTGTTCAACGCCATCCAGAAACAATTATAAATGCTTATTGAGGATGTTTTTCGCTTTATATCACACTGCTAGATTTTCATATGAGATAAATATAACGGGTATTTACTCGTAGAAAGTATGAAATTATTTCTATATTTTTAGTCATCGTTTTCCATTGGTCAGTACGAAGTGTCACTACACAAAATTGCCATGTCGGTATAGGAAAATCAGCTTGTCCTAAAATGGATGAGTCTGAGCTGGAACTGATAAGGTTTTATTAACGATGTCAAGCGATGTTCGAGAACCGTAACGTGTGAAACAGAGCTGCAATCAAATTATCAAATACGCAAGCCTTTATCGCACATGTTCCACTGACGAGTGATTACCCATCAAAAAACGAGAAAGATGGCCAGAATTTATTGTTTTCTAACAACAGCGGCAATTATTTATTATGACAGTGACAATAAAAACTGAAGTCCCTACCAGAAACATGAAATGAATAAAAAAAAAATATCGCATTATCATTTTTGTATATCAATAGTGGGTACATCATTATCACAAGTGATTCATAGTTATTGATGCATATGAAGAAATGTAAGATCAACATATTGACACCAATAGAACCACGTTGTGATGGTGCCAATAACAATCCCAAAGTTCAACATTCTTTGGAATATAAACGACACCCCATTAACCACAGCCACATTGTCGTCATCACCGGCAGACATTGTATGGAACGTTTTTACTGTACATTTGATAGAACTAGTAAACAACTGCCCAACAACCCACAGAAACAATTTAGAATTCTACAATAAACTCCATGCAATAGGTATATGACAACTAACTAACCCAATCAAACACCAAAAGGCGAGTTTATGTTGTCATAAACGCATCCTATATTTGGATTCTTAAAAAAATAACGTACTATTCATTAATGGTTCCCAACAGCAAATGATTTTGTCCACTTGCTTTTACGTACGGTTAAATAAGATGACCTTTATACTGCTTTGTGGCTCTGCAAACTCTCAGAATCATTGAAATATTTACATTGCACAGTATTACAAGTAACTTAACAATCAAACACATAAACGTGTGTGAGTACTGGTACGTATAACATTATTCTCTCACTTGATCCCTCCCATACCAACTCAAGTGTTGTGTTCGTGGACGCAAGGGGAACTTCTGCCTCCCACTCAGCAACACCTGGACATGACGGGCTCATTTTTGGAATCGATCTACTTTCGGTCGAATGAGCTTTGCTAGGATGATCAATTTTAATACAATCATTGCGATCGAAACACAATAAAACATTGAGTTTCGAGACAGTCGATATATTATATGGTATCACATTCTCTGAATATTTGTTAATGAATTTCGTAGGGAAGTTTAATACGGTGCAAAGTGACTGCTGGTCGATAGAGACGAATACATACATCAACATGGTGAGTTTCTTTGTGAACCAAGAACGACACAAAATTTCTTATATTGGAAAGGAGAAAAACCTAAAGAACAGCTCATTGTTTGCATTCACAAATGTATTCATATATTGACATTGCATTCCTTTGGTATCAGTAAATAATTATAAAAATTATTATATAACGCAGGAGTATTCATTCATATTGCATTACATGACATTTAAATGCATGTATTACTCCAAGCCTCGCAATTTACAAGTACATTTGTGTAAAAAATTAGCCCAATAGGCTAGAAAGGTTACCGGAGAAATATACAGAGTTAAGCCGAGAAAGTTGAAGGTCAAATTCAAGGTGACCACTGAAATCGCCATATCTCTAACCTTGAAAATGGGATCAAAGGTTAAATTCTAGATCACCAAACTATTCAGCATACATCATTTCCTATATGTTCACTATGGACCCCTAAGCTGTAAATTTGATAATAAGCGAGATATAAGCCATTTTGTAATCTGACTTTGAAAATAAAATGACTGACCTTGAAATTTAGGTGAAAGGTCAAACGCAATATCATTAAAATATTCAGAATATCTCATTTCCTATTTGTTCACAATTGATTCCTAAGCTGCAAAGTCGATAATAAGCAAGATATTAGCCATTTTGTCCTGTGGAGCTTGAAAATGAGGTCAAAAGTCAAATTCAAGGTCACTAGAATATTCAGCATATATCATTTCCTATATGTTCACAATTGATCCCTAAGCTGTAAAGTCGCTAAGAAGCAAGATATTGGCCATTTTGTCCTGTGACCTTGAAAATGAGGTCAAAGGTCAAATTCAAGGTCACGAGAATATTCAGCATATATCATTTCCTATATGTTCACAATTGATTCCTAAGCTGTAAAGTTGATAATAAGCGAGATATTAGCAATTTTGTCCTGTGATCTTGGAAATGAGGTCAAAGGTCAAATGCAAGGTCACGAGAATATTCAGCATATATCATTTCCTATATGTTCACAATTGATTCCTAAGCTGTAAAGTCGATAATAAGCGAGATATTAGCAATTTTGTCCTGTGACCTTGGAAATGAGGTCAAAGGTCAAATTCAAGGTCATGAGAATATTCAGCATATATCATTTCCTATATGTTCACAATTGATTCCTAAGCTGTAAAGTCGCTAATAAGCAAGATATCGGCCATTTTGTCCTGTTGACCTTGACAATGAGGTCAAAAGTCAAATTCAAGGTCACTAGAATATTCAGCATATATCATTTCCTATATGTTCACAATTGATTCCTAAGCTGTAAAGTCGCTAATAGGCAAGATATTGGCCATTTTGTCCTGTGACCTTGAAAATGAGGTCAAAGGTCAAATTCAAGGTCACGAGAATATTCAGCATATATCATTTCCTATATGTTCACAATTGATTCCTAAGCTGTAAAGTCGATAATAAGCGAGATATTAGCCAATTTGTCATGTGACCTTGAAAATGAGGTCAAAAGTCAAATTCAAGGTCATGAGAATTTTCAGCATATATCATTTCCTATATGTTCACAATTGATTCCTAAGCTGTAAAGTCGCTAATAAGCAAGATATTGGCCATTTTGTCCTGTGACCTTGAAAATGAGGTCAAAGGTCAAATTCAAGGTCACGAAAATATTCAGCATATATCCTTTCCTATATGTTCACAATTGATTCCTAAACTGTAAAGTCGATAATAAGCGAGATATTAGCCATTTTGTTATGTGACCTTGAAAATGAGGTCAAAGGTCAAATTCAAGGTCACGAGAATATTCAGCATATATCATTTCCTATATGCTCATAACTGATTCCTAAGCTGTAAAGTCGATAACAAGCGAGATATTAGCCATTTTGTCCTATGACCTTGAAAATGGGGTCAAAGGTCAAATTCAAGGTCATCAGAATATTCAGCATATATCATTTCCTATATGTCCACAATTGATTCCTAAGCTGTAGAGTCGATAATAAGCGAGATATCAGCCATTTTGTGCTCTGACCTTGAAATTGAGGTCAGAGGTCAAATTCAAGGTCACAAGAATATTCAGCGTATATCATTTCCTATATGTCCACAATTGATTCCTAGTCTCTAATCTCAATATTAAGTGAGATATTAGGCATAATGTGTCCCATTATAAAGCACAGGAGAATTTAACATGGGAAAGTCCCATTTGGGCCGAGTTTGGGCCAAAATGGTCCACTTCGAGCGATTCAAGCGCAACGAAATTTATAGACATCATAGGAGTACAAATCAGGAGTGTTATGTATCAAAAAGAAAAAAAGTTACTGAACAGATTTCCAAAATCAGGCATTTTTCGTCGAAAACGGCCGCCATTTTGAAAAAAAAAGCGAAAATCAAAAAACTAAAAAATACCTCCTTCTTGAATTATTTTTAAGTATTTTTGTGCAAAATTTCAGAAGAATTCGCTCGTAAACAAAAAAGATAAAAATGTGGACGACGACGGACGACGGACGACGGACGCAACGCCATGCCAATAGGTTATCGGACCATAGGTCCGGTAACCTAAAAAGGGATTGAAATGGACAGGTAACATACACGTATATATTTGCAAATGAGTTTTTGATGGAACTCGAAAACAACGTTAAATTTCTCCTTCAGGGAGCACACCCACTGGCAAAGCGTTCATAAACTCTTGGGCGAAAGCTGTGTTGGCTTTAAGTATTATCTGGGAAGCGATAAATCAAATTACTGTGTTCCTAACTAAGCAGCCAGTTCGCGTTGTATTAATGTCACAGGCAATATCTGTGAATTAGCTAATGCATCGCCAAATGTCAGTAGCCTAATGAACAACTCCATATGGCTCCAAATTTACACTCTCGATTGACCACTCTGTTACAGTTACTTTGCTTGACTCTTCTCAACATGGAACCCTCTTGTTCACATATAATAGTATGATTCGAATTCAGCATGTGTGATTCTATATTTTAAAACATAAAATAAGTACATGAGTCTCAAAATAATATCAGCTAGCAATGTTTATTCTGAGCCGAAATCACCGTGTCATGTTATGTATGTAATGTGGCAACGGATTATCGTATAGCGCCGAACACCATTATTTGATGTACTCGAATAATGTTTCAGGTAAATTGTATCTGCATTCGTGGGGTATGGTTTAAAAGTGAAATGTCCGAATCGTGCAGAACAGTGAATCACTGGACAAAAACGACATCCACACTTACATGGTCGAGGGATTTGATCCTATCCACCACACCACACAGGGAGGTACAACTGATTACGGTCAATCAAATGTGATAAGTTTACAAAACCGATTATTGAGTAGTATGAATTTATCTGTCAAAGGCCCTTTTCTAAGCAGCAACATTCCTATGTCACCGGCATATGATGTGTTCGTTTCTCAACTTATACGCTATTCCAGAGCTAGTTGCAAATATGAGGACTTTGTCTATCGAAGTGCCCAGCTAGTCTCTAAACTACGGAAGCGTATTGCTATGAAGCGTGTAAAAAATATTATCTCGTACATACGACTTATATCTCGTACGTACGACTTAATAACCCGTACCTACGACTTAATAACTCGTACGTACGACTTAATAACTCGCACGTACGACTTGTTAACCCGTACGTACGACTTAGTATCTCGTACGTATGACTTAGTAACTCGTACATACGACTTATTAACTCCTACGTATGACTTATTAACCCGTATGTACGAGTTAGTAAGTCATACTTATGAGATACTAAGTCATACGTATGAGTTATTAAGTCGTTCATACGAGTTAATAAGTCGTACATAACGACTTAATAAGTCGTATGTATGAGATATAACTCATATGTACGAGATAAGGAATTTTACGCACTTGATAACAATACGCTTCCGTAGTGAGACGTATTGTTATCAAGTGTGTAAAAAAATGTATCTCGTACGTGTGACTTATATCTCGTACGTACGACTTATTAACTCGTACGTACGAGTTAATAAGTCGCATGTACGAGTTAATAAGTCGTACATACGAGTTAATAAGTCGTACGTACGAGTTAGTAAGTCGTGCGTATGAGTTAATAAGTCGTACATATGACTTAATAAGTCGTATGTATGACTTAATAAGTCGTACCTATGACCTAATAAGTCGTACATACGACTTAATAAGTCGTACGTATCACTCAATAAGTCGTATATACGATTTAATAAGTCGTACGTATGACTTAATAAGTCGTACATACGAGTTAGTAAGTCGTACATACGAGATACAAATTTTTACACACTTGATAGCAATACGCTTCCGTACTAAACTGCTACGACAAGGATATGTTTTACCAAGACTTATAGCTGCGTTTAAGAAATTCTATGGACGTCATCATGATCTGGTTGATAAATACAGCAAATCCATGTCTGCCATGCAACTAGATCTATTTTCATGTTAATTTTGGGGAATTCATGACGGGTGCCACTAGTGGGGCAGGAAATGCTCACTCTTTCCGGAACACCTGATTTCATCTCCTAATGGCCATTTTGGGGGGTTCATGAGTTTCCCTGTCATTTTTGTTTTCTCTCACTTCGTATGCCTGATATGACTTTCTGTCCCCGGACTATGAGATTGGATAACGGACCCTGTTTTGTTTGCTCGGAATACCTAATACTGGGTATTGATTCCACGTCTATTACATTTGGAATAAATGTAACATTTGCAAATGATTTCTAAATTAACATCGCTTCATGCTGTGATTCTGGTGTGAATCACATCATATCCAATGAAGTACGCACCGTCCCCGCTCTATGTGTTTAACACTACAACCAGGTGTGATCATGTGATCTGCACCCTGACAGTTTAACGAGCAAGTCGATTTGTTACATGAACGCCAGTGCGAGAATTGCATAGAACAGTGTATGGTTATGGCACTAAACCCTATACGATAATAAACACGCGTGATCATGCGTAATATCAGACCACCTGTGACAAGATATATGTAAAATTTTCACAAGTAACCAGCACTAAATACAAACAAAAGATAAGCAAAATATGTTTTTTTGCATGTAACTATAAGCGACGAAAGAAAAAAACTGCTGGAGTTTTACGCATAAACACGATAGCACAAGTACAAAAACAATATTTGTACAAATCTGTCAAAGGCCCAGTAGGGGTTTGACACTGATTGCGAATCATGAATATTTGATGAGATACAAACACAAGTCATGTCTATCTCTTACACCGATCAATATAGATGCCCTGACAACGTGTGTATGTTCTTGAGATGCGAGCCAATATACAAATATTAGTATACATAATTTAGTGTTTATGATGCATTGCAGAATAAAGCAAATAATGTTGCGATATTACATCGTCCAACAATAAAAAGATATGATGTTCTATGTGTTATAGAAGATGTTTGCTTGTCTGGATTCAGTACGACTCGAGCATTATTGGTTGGGGGAGCATCTATGCTCTCAAAATAATAATATGCTTCCAAATTCGGAATCAGTTCACTTTCAAATGAGAAATATGACTATGAAATCAGTTATTGACAAGAATCAGATCAGGCGACATATTATGTTAAAGGGGCTATTTTTGTCTATAAATACATGTATTCGAGTGTTTTCTGCATTTTCATAAGCTGATATGTATCAATTTTGTATGCCGGAACAAAAAAAAAAAAACAATGACTGTTCCATACTTATGGGATATATTCCTTACTTGGTTTGTTGTATGGTTAAAAATGGTTTAATGTGTTCATCTTATTATGCTTGATAAAGGAAAATATTGTTCCTTCATGACATTCATCGCGAAACATCAACTGGGAGTATTTATTAGAATTTCAGTGCAGAAAGATGTTTGTGGTTTTTAGCGTAAAGGAGCATTTTTCCCCCATTGAATTTCCGAGAGGAGATACGTCTCTGACAACTTCCTGGGTGGCAGAATGAGTGTACTTTATGAAATTACTTGGAGGACATCGAGATATGTGGAAAGTTTTAAGTGATGGATTGGATGGCATTGGGTCTGGCTTATTTTCAATCTTGGACCAAAATTCAACAACCCAAAATATCAAAAATAACGTCGAGAAGTACGTCCCTCTCGAAGTCAGCATTAAAATAGAGAAGGAAGACAAAGGAACTCTGACAACATGATCTGGACGTGATTGCTTAAATGAAAACAGCGCCGTGGTGGTGACTGCTTCTCCTGGCAACATATATATATAGCTGCTCGGTCGGAGAAACAGTCAGTTCTACAAAACCCTGCTTGGTCCCATTCGGCCATGAGTCACCATCACACGTGTGGTCTCCACAGCTGCCGATCACATCGTTGACAGTAAGCGTCGGGCCTTTGGTGTGCTCAGATTTCACAAACACATTGTGAACTCCACTTGCTAGGTGCATCAAATTAAATAAACTAGTTTACAATAAGAGATAATGAATACATGAAACCCAGTCAGCTCATGTTTCCAGAATAGCAGCATACAATACAATGTTATTGAATATGTCACGCCAAAAATAAAGATGAGAGGAGATTTCCTATGAATGGAAGTGGGGATTAAATTGGGAGTGCAGCAAACAAACTGAATATTGGCATGTGACTCTCCAAGTCCGATTGATTGGGAAAGGAAACCTCTTCAACAACCTCACCAACACGATTTGTGGAGGGTTTTGAGTAATTGATTGGCGCAGTAGTTTTATTTTTTCAACATAAAAAATTACCTCAGTGTAAAATACTTTTTTGCTCTGATAAGAAGGATCAAAGAACTTTTGCTTTCTTGTCCATAGAAGAATGTCTGCCTGATGACGGGATGAAACTCCTGACCTCCATGATCTGAATGCGTCTACATCGATGTAAACAGGGCAGTCTTGGTGAGTGGTTTCAGGCCATCCATTCAGGAATATAACCCGCTCCACAAGCTTGGTCCAACTCTCCACGATTCATCATCAAACACACGGCCACTACAGCTGCTGATAACATCGCTGACAGTGAGCGACCTGCCTTTGGTGTGCTTGGAAGTATACAACAGAGACCTCGATGCAAGCAATGGATTTGGACATGTCTCCTAGCTGGATTTGATTTCATTTAACACGAGTTCACTATAGACGGTGTTTAGAGTTATTCATAGCCTGGAATAAAAGAAGACATCGAGGGAAGGAAAAAGCATTAACGATTATGTCTGACACAAAGAACATAATTCAATAAGTTCTGTACAGAAGAAACACTTATTGTTGGCAATGACGTTTATTATGCCAATAAAATCCATCAGTTGCATAAACAAAATATCATATGTTTTGATTGCACAGCATCAGGCAATCACGCAACGTAGATCTCTACAGGATTTATATCTCGTAACAAATTTCACTCTTCCATATGAACATATAATAGACGTGACAAAGATATGGCTACATGGCACAACATCATTCAACTCACGCAATACTTCAATTCTAATCCCAGGTCATCATTTAGAAACTTGTATGAGAAATGTGTAAGATCCACGCTGTTTTGCTGCGTCCCAACACATTCGATGAGTGATAGGAGCTGGCGAAAGTAATAAAAGTCATATCTCGCCAATGACAGACGTATCTATGCCATGACATAAACCAACCCTAACGAGCACTGAGACGACAGACATCCCACTATTGTTCACAAAAAAAATCGGCATTGATGGGTTTTTGATCTATTCGATTTTATATTGCAACAGAACCCCAGAACAAAATGCACTGATTTTCAATCCTTTATCTACCATAGTTAGTTTTCTTGGTCCATTTATTTCCAACCTAACGTTGGATACCCTTATTTCCATTTAATAATGTACATTTGATAACGTACAACAGTACACATTTTCACATAAGTTCAACTTTAATAATAGTTATATCTGGTTGTAAAAATATTGATTGCATGTATTTTTTTGTTCAAGACACAGAAAACTATATTCTGGATATGAGATGTACTGTATCTTACTTACAAGGTAGATTTGTGTATAAGTTCTGAATAATTAGTTGTCAATGTCGAGAATATGCAGAAAATCTCAGTAACAATTCGTGGCAATCAATGTATCATTATCATTACCGAATCAATAATTATTGCGAATAAATGTGATGGCATTGATCATGGCAATAGTGTTCAAACAGGGTTAAATGATGATTGGAGCAGCCACTCAATCCTCGTTAATTGATCTGGAATCCATGCTGCATTATTGAATCCATGTTGCATCAGCTGATTAGGCCACCGCCAACTTGTTATATATAATTACTTCAACGTTCTTATTTATTCGTTGTCAGTGTTATGGGCTTCACTAGCATTATTCCCTTAAGAAAATATTGACCTCTGTTTTGTCTTTGCCTCAAAGCTTTTCCGCTAATAAACAACAGTTACAAAACACAAACGTAGAGTGGAGTGTCTGACAAAAGGGGCAATTGCTGTGGAATATGTGCAAAAAGAGACAATGATACTTTCCACGGAGCGAGCAGACATATGTCCGAAGTGGTTATAAGCATATGTTCTCCTAAAAGCGAGACTTCTTTGAGTGTGCATTTGCTTTGAGAATGAAATCTTAATGGTAACTACATTTATAAAAGGACAACGGCGAGGATAAACAAAACAAAGACAATTAACGGTAGATATGATTGTAGTGTTAATGTTGATGTCATTGGAATGATCATCCTATAGGCATAACATATATCAAATAATTGTATATATAAGGTTTGGACAGTGGTTTGTTGATGCAATACTTATCAGTTATTTTTTGCATCTGAACAAACGAACATTCAGTTGATGACGTGCCTGTCTGCTGATATATTGTCCTGTTGTCTCTAAGTCAGGCACTTTCAAGAGTTTGGGATAAAATAATAATTGAATATGCAACATTGAGTTGGATTCCCAAAGCTGTTAGATTAAAATATAACAGACGTAGAACGAACGATGATAACATTTTAACGACAGGGTGTTTTCTGTCATTAAAATGACATGAAACACAAAAGTCTGCTAAATATGTTGAGCAGTAGATCTACAAAATACACTTTACATGTATTATTGATTGTGTCACGAGAGGATTTGCCGAGAGGATTTGCCCTGGATGAAAGGAAGAATCAAATCGGGGGCGAAGAGAAAAAGTGGATATTGGAACTCCTAAGGACTCAACTCAATTGAAAATGAAAATATCTTCTGTCGCAATTCATGACTGTGGGCGATTATTTTCACTGGAGTTTATTTGACGACATAGAGATTTGTGGAAGCCTGGAACGTTTGAAGTGATGGAGTGGGTCTGGCTGAAATTTATCTTCGTCCGAAATTCAAGATCCAAAAATATCACAAACAACGTCATGAAGTGTGTTTCCCTCGAAGACGGCATCGAAAAAGAGAGTGAGCGAAAGAACTCTAACCCATGATCTGGACGTGATTTTCCAGAGGACACAGTTTTGGTGCGTTCCTTTGACAACATCTCATGCCGCTTGGTGGGAGAATGTAAGTATCAATCTATTACCACCAATACAGCCAAATTCCGATGACTAAAACAACAAATGTAAAATACATTTTGCAATAAAAACAAAGCCCGACCAAACAGTTTATCAAAAGACAAACTGGCGTCATCAGGGGCAGACAGTGTGCTAAATGTAGTTGTTTCTACTGTACACCTGATGAAATTAGTATACAACTGCCCAACAACCTATGAAAATACTGAAACAAACCCCATGGAATAGATATATGACAAGTACATAAGTACCTAATCACAAGCCAAAAGACTACTGAGTTGATGGTATAACCCAACTACACAAAACTCTGCATGATCCTAATCAACCACGAGTTATAATCACATATGGCCACAACAATAGCCGATAACATCGCTAACAGCAAGCGGTTGGCCTTTAGTGTGCTCGAATTTCACGAACATATTGTGGGATACACTGTACATGCTCGCGACAACTTCAAACCTCGAAGCGAAAAGTGTTAATAATATACGGCATGAGGCAGGATGTGGATATTGATGCCAGATAAGACTTTGAGGATAACTCTTGGATCCAATGCGTTTTATCCCCCAAAACTCATGGAGACCAAATGGATAATGTTTTGAACTGGTGATGGAAAGTCAACTTCGGTGATCGATAACGTCGTCAGTGGGATAATTAAATTGTCAGATGTTGCGTGATGACAGTTATTCATTGCTCCACATCAGACTACTGGTTATGCATTTTAAATCGCACAGAGTTGGTTCTGAATGGAATTCTACCAGAATATCGGCAACCAGCATGCTGCAATAAGAGTTGAATTATCATTGGTTGGGCTGGATATATAGTCGTATTTTTGTCTAGCACTATCCATCAACTTTGATCCCATCAAACATGATGACCATCGAGAAGTGTGACCACAAAATAGATAACATCCTCCCCATTTCGCTGCTACTTTTGCCTTCCATCACGCTACAACAAACACATTCCACGGTGGATTGCATCACATCGCCCGTAGCGAATGTATATATGGAATGGCAGGACCACGTGACCGGATCTTCTGTCAGCTTCGAATGGGGCTACGGGAACTTGCGTGACACATTTGTTGTGCATTTTGCATTGTATAGTAGGTGGAATCCGCCATTACATGTAGTATCCAACCTGTAACGATTAATTGTCAAATAAATATAATATTTCCAAAAGTTTGAACATTCCAGGCTTGTCAGACTGAATACACACTATGATACTGTGACTGTTCACGTGAATGTGCATTTTCAATGGGTAAACTTTTATTCCAACAATACTCGTCCTCTCCATACATAATACCCCTGCCATAAAGGAAATGTCCCAAGGTTTGGTGAACTAGAGATGTGCGGTGATACTGTATTTTAAATATTTTAAATAAAAAAAAACATTCACAAATTGTTCACGAATCTTCTGTTCACCCATAGGTAAACGGTGATTTGTTTTTATTCGTTCCTGGTCGTGTTGGCGCGTTCACTGTGTCTCCTAATAAGTAACGATGTATTTATTGTTCATGTCTCGAAGCTTTCTCAGTAATGAACGACAGTTATAAGAAGCATGACGTTGGGGGCAAGTCTCAGACCAAGAGAACGTTTTCTGTTATACATGTGTATATGTTGTAATAGTGAGACTGAACTCTAGCCAAAGGCGAGCATATGGCTGTCATCACAGGGGATATACATGCAGGTATTTCAGAATGTATGATTACTTTACTGCAATGTATCCATAGTTTAGTGTTATGATTTAGGTATATATGTATCTGTATATATATCGATATAATTGTATTATTCCTTCATTCGGCGTTCCCAATCTGCGATGTGTGCTAGGAGATGCTTGCTCATTTGAATTCAGCATGAACCAAGTATCAAGGGACCATCTATGCTCTCGGAGTACTAGTAGTATTTCGAGAGCAGTTATAGGCAACCCACGCCAATGATAAAATCTTATCAGCTTGGATACAGGGACATATACGTATCATGTTTGTCTTCGTGGACATAATTGACCTATCCCTAAAGCCCCCAAAAGTTGTCGGAGTTTCATAAATTACGCCGGCAAACTTCTCTTTGGCCAATAATAACATTTCGCAGAATGCGTCGTGAAGGGCGTAAGAAGACTTAAACAAATTGTTCGGCGATAGGTCAATTATTCAGCCGTAAGTGCGGAAAACACCAATAGCGTATTTTCACTTCTTTCTGTGTCATGAAATAAAGCTGACTGTTGGTGTAAGTATTATGATTTCGAGTATTTTCTTCTGATTGATTTCACACAATGCTAATGTAGACAAGACGAACGGGAAAGCCAACGTGGTAATCACAAAAACGGTTTCCTATCAGTGTCTGAGTACGTCTGAAGATAAAATCAATGGGAAAATTTGTCACCAATTTCTTTTTGAGCACTTATGTCATCAATTGATGATGTCAAAAGAAAAGCTGTCTGTTTTTACTGTAGGTGTAAAAAGTATTATTTGTTTTCGCGTTACAATCCATTCACTCGAATTAGTATTTTCTGCCAACGAATTTAGAGATATTATGGTATGTCATCACAGGGTTCCATAGAAACATGTTCGTTGTGCTTGTCGTAGCCAAGCACTTTTCCCCACTCAACTTGTGGTAGTGTTAGTATTTTTTTTGACATTAGAGCGTTGGGGGCGAAGCCCCCAACTCTCTACATGTCTATGTGCTGACTTTTTTATGGAGGTTTCATGCCAACCTATCGACGCCCGTTTTCGCATGTAAACCTTTGTACACCTACTTCAAATGAGGATTTTCTTCGTCCTTGACATAAAATCTCTCGATTTGATGGCAAGCTTTGAATATTCCACAGATATATAATGCATAAATCGATGTGTTAGGTTTGAGAAAATTACGCAAAATGGTCAGCTCGTCTGGGAAACGTCAAAATGGCGGAGCCGATGGAAATTCACGTTCCCAGAATGCAAAGCAAATTTTACCGCAATGACGCGTACTTTGGAACGCACAGTTTTCTGTGCAGCATTTTGTGCATGCATGTACATGTAACCTTGCGTGTGGCCTTCTTTGGCGTCATGAAGTAAACACAACGATTCGTCTGCGGTACCACGACTACATTTACCGTAATTGGACATATTTTATCACATGACAAGGTGTTCCATGCTGGGTTGCGAAACCTTTTTATTTGAAACTGGTCTTTTAATTTGCTCAGTATGCATGTGTTATCTATATCATGATATCAGATGCAGATATTCCTCATAGTTTCCAATATTTTAAGGATATTTTATTGAGGTTCAATATCATTTTATCAGGCGTTTTATGTTTACTCATTAGGAATATGATTGAAGTAGGCATATGTGTTTCATCATAATATACCGGAATGAACTGGAATCATGTGGGACATGATATGTTTCAATTTTCTTTTTTTGTGAGGAGGGGGGGGGGGACGTTGTGTAAGATATATTCAGGTCTCGTGGTGCTGATGGTGTGCTCGAGCTCTAATGTCGTCTCCCGCAGTTAGCTGCATTTTCTTGTTGAAAATGCTATTAGTGTTTCATCAATCAGCATTCCATCTGCAAAATGAAACGTAGTGGAATCTTGATTCACGTCCAAATGGCTTGCAAGGAAACCACCTTTCTCAGACACCCCACTTAATTGTCCGGAAATATGAGTTACAACGCAAGAGAGCTTGACAAGAAGAACTGAGAGTCAATGTTTAAGACACCGAAACATACGTTTTCTATCAGCGTTTCAGTATGTCTGGAGATGAAATCGATACGGAAATATGACGTCCATTTGTAGAGTGGAACTTATAAAATCGATAAATGGGTTTAGGAGATGTGCTATATGACTACTTCAAATTTTGTAATACCTATTCAGTTTAGTTCAATTGTGCTCATTTATTTCATGACCATGATCACCATAGTAAATGATATCTCCACTGAAAATCTGCGCATGATTTGAAATAGAGACAATACATAATACAACACACAAGCTTCTTGTCTCTATTCCTCATTGATTAGATGATATTCTAGGACAGAACATGGTCACTATTTGTTATTTTATTGGGCGCAATCGATCACAAAATAGTCGTAGATTTTCTAAAGTTGTCATTAGCGAGAAAGACAATATTTGCCTAGGTGAATCAAATTAAATAAGACAGTTTATATTGAGAGATATGTGTTACCCAGTAAAACCCACCTCCCGGGCCTAGCAGCATGAAATACAATGTTACAGTGTTATTGGATTTGTCACGCCAGAAATGAAGATGAGAGGAGATTTCCAATGGATGGAAGTGGGGATTGAATTGGGAGCGAGGTGAACAAAGTGAACATTGGCGTGTGACTCTCCAAGTCGGATTAATTGGGAAAGGAAACCTCTTCAGGTGCAGTTCACGACTTATGGGTGATTATTTCACTGGAAATCTTTGTGGAAACACGATTTTTGGACGGATTTGAATGATGGATTGGGGCAGTGGTTTTTCAACACCAAAAATTACCTCGGTGTAAAATACTTGAACTTTTTGCCCCTATTAAGAATGATCAAAGAACGTTGCCTGTCTTGTAAAAAAAGAATGTCTTCCTGATGATGGGGTGAAGATTCTGATCTCCTTGACCTGAGTGTGCATACATCGATGAAAATAGAGCAGTGGTGGTGAGTGGTTTCAGGCCACTCAGCCAGGAAAATAAGCTGCTCCACTAAACCCCGCTTGCTCCCATTCGCTATTAACAGCACACGCGTCCACCACAGCTGCTGATTACATCGCTGACAGTGAGCGATTGGCCTTTGGTGTGCTCGGGTGTATCCAACAGAGACCTCGATGCAAGTAATTTCGACTTTTGGAAACCCCCACGCTGTTTTGCTGTGTTCCATCACGTATATTGCCAATGATAGACGATCACATCGTTAATAGCAAGCGGTGGGCCTTGGGTGTGCTCAGATTTACAAAAACATTGTGTACTCCATTTGCTGAATACATCAAATTAAATAAACTATTTTACAATAAGAGATATATGAAACCCAGTCAGCTCATGTTATTGGCATTGCAGCATAAAATACAATGTTACAGTGTTATTGAATATGTCACGCCAGAAATAAAGATGACAGGAGATTTCCAATGAATGGAAGTGGGGATTAAAGTACTAGTAAAATGCAAATATGTTGTTCAGTTATATGAAAGATCTCATTGATCTGAGCAAAATGGTTTTTACGGTATATCAATATCACTATCCGTTCAAAAGTTACAGCCATTTGAAACTGCCATTCCGGGACTACATTACAGAAGCCTCTTGGAAAGTTTTAGCAACTCATTATTATGCAAATTAGATGGTAATGAGAATTCATGACGTCATGAGGGGAACAAATTTTAATTAGGGTATTATAAGACATGACACAATGATTCTCATTGAAGATTCTGACGATCTGACTAGTGCATATTATTATGTACCATACATAGTCAATATCCACACAAACTGTACTGTTGCTATGGTTACCAGTCGTTCACTATAGCCGTATTTACCCATGGTTGCCAGGGCCGTTAACTGCCAAGTCAACCTATCCACAGACTTCCTGTCGATTATTTATGAATTAAATTAATATAGAGCTCAGGTTGGCACCATTTTTATTTGTGCATACCCTGTTCTAAGTGGGTTTCTGGCCCTAGCAACCATGGTTGCTATGGGCCGTACCAGGTCACTGGTTACCTTGACAACAACAGAAAAAGTGAAAACACTGACTATTCATATTGAAAACTGTATGGAATAAGTCTTGATGAATAATAATAACATTAAATGGATGAATAACGCATATCAAAGTACCTAATTAAAACAGCTTCCCCCGATGACGTCATGAATATCTCATTTGCATACTAATTACCTAAATTGTTTTGAAAAAGCAAATTTGCCGATTTCAGTCTTTGAAGTGCTGTAACTTTTGAACGGATTGTGATATTTATATGCCGTAAATGCCATTTTGCTCAGATCAATGAGATCTTTCAAATAAGATCACATCATATTTGCACTATACTAGTACTTTAAGTTGAGAGCGAAGCGAGCAAAGTGAATATTGGCGTGTGACTCCCAAGTCAAATTAATTGGGAAAGGAAACCTCTTCAGGTGCAGATCACGACTGTGGGTGATTATTCCACTGGAAATCTTTGAACGGCAACAAGATTTGTGGACGGTGTTGAGTGATGGATTAGCGCAGTAGTTTTTCAATACCAAAAATAACCTTGGTGTAAAATGCTTAAACCACCAATTTTTGGCCACTGATAAGAATGTTCAAAGAATGTTGCTTTATTGTCGCGGAAGAATGTCTTCCAAATGACGGGGTGAAAATTCTGATCTCCTTGACCTGAGTGTGCCTACATCGATGAAAATAGAGCAGTGGTGGTGAGTGGTTTCAGGCCATTCAGCCAGGAAAATAAGCTGCTCCACTAAACCCCGTTGGCTCCCATTCGCTACGAATTATCAGCACACGCGTCCACCACAGCTGCTGATAACATCGCTGACAGCGGAGCAATTGACCTTTGGTGTGCTCGGGTGTATGCAACAGAGACCTCGATGCAAGTAACTTCGACTTTTGGAAATGATGTCTCCTAGTTTGATTTGATTTCATTTAACACCAATTCACTGTAGGATTAGTGTTATTCATTAGTGTTATTCATAGCCTGAAATAACAGAAGACACATCAAGGAAAAGATACGCATTAACGATTATTTCTGACACAGAGAGCATAATTCAATAAGTTACGTACAGAAGAAAAAGATATTGTTGACAACCACGTTTATTATGTCAATCAAAAACGTCAGTTGGAAAATCAAAATATCAGATGTTTTGACTTCACAGCATCAGGCAATCACGCAACGTAGATCTGTACAGGATTCGTATCTCGTGACAACTTTTACTCTTCAATATGAATATGTAATAGATGTGATATACTATCAATATTAAATATATCACTACCTGGCACAACATAATTCAACTCACGCAATACTTCAATTCTATTCCTAGCTGATCATTTAAAAACGTGTGTAAGAAATATGTAACATCCACGCTGTTTTGATGTGTTCCATCACGTTAAAACAAACACATTCGATGAGTAAAAGGAACCGACAATAGTATTATACGGTTATATATCGTCAATGATAGACGTATCTATACCATGACATAAACCAATCATAACGAGCACTGCGAGGCGTTAGATTTATCAGCAGCCTAATATTAACTATAATAACTATTATTAACTATCTAGACCTGAGGTTGGAGATTGATAATGATTCTAACCTGTCAACTAGATTATATGACACAGGTGATGATTTCAATTTTTCTATAGTCAATTTCCTTTTCTAAACAGAAACATTCACCAGCGTGTGGTGTATTTGTTTCTCAACTTATACGCTATTCCAAGGCTAGTTGCAAATATGAGGACTTTGTTAATCGAAGTGCCCAGCTAGTCTCTAAACTGCTGGGACAAGGATATGTTTTACCAAGATTTATAGCTGCGTCTAAGAAATTTTATGGACGTCATCATGATCTGGTTGATAAATACACCAAATCCATGTATGCCATGCAGCTTAATATATTTTCATGTTAATTATTGGGAATTCATGAGGGGTGCCACTGGTGGGGCAGGAAATGCTCACTCTTTCCGGAACACATGTGTTCACTTCCTAATGGCCATTTTTGGGGGGTTCATGAGTTTCCCTGTCATTTTAGTTTTCTCTCACTTCGTATGCCTGATATGGATTTCTGTCCCCGGACTATGAGATTGGATAACGGACCCTGTTTTGTTCGCTCGGAATACTTAATACTGGGTATTGATTATATTTCTATTTACACAAAAAAAACAGCATTGAGTGGTTTGTTGATTGATTAGGTATTTTTTGCTACAGAACCCTGAACGAAATGCATTGCTTTTCAACCCTATAACAATACTAATCGGTTATTTTTTGCATCTGAATAAATGAACATTCATTAAAATGACATGGAACACATAAGTCTGCTAAATATGTTGAGCAGTAGAACTACAAAATACGCTGTACATGTTTTATTGATTGTGTCACACCAGAATTAAAGACGAGAGGATTTGCCCTGGATGAAAGGAAGAATCAAATCGGGGGCGAAGTGAAAGGTGGATACTGGCACTCCTAGGGTCTCAACTCAATTGAAAATGGAATTATCTTCTGACGCAATTCATGACTGTGGGTGATTTTTTTCACTGGAGTTTATTTGACGACAGAGAGATTTGTGGAAACCTGGAGGGTTTGAAGTGATGGGAGTGGGTCTGGCTGAAAATATATCTTCGTCCCTAATTCGACATCCAAAAATATCACAAATAAAAAATGGATAATGTTTTGAACTGGTGATGGAGAGTCAACTTCAGTGATCAATAACGTCGTCAGTGGGATAACTAAAATGTCAGATGTTGCCTGATGACAGCTATTCATTGCTCGACATCAGACTACTGGTTATGTTGGTGTGAAAGGAATTTTAACAGAGTATCGGCAACCAGACTGCTAGAAGACGAGTTGAATTATCATTAGTTAAGCTTGATACATACGCGTGTTTATGTGTAACATTATCCATCAACTTTGATCTCATCAAACATGATCCAAAAGTGCGACCACAAAAACATCATCCCCATTTCGCTGCTACTTTTGCCTTCCATCACGCTACAACAAACACCTTCCACGGTGGATTGCATGACAGCGCCCCTATGAGTCAATATATTAAGTGGCAGGGTCATGAGACCGGATCTTCTGTCCGCATGGAGTGGGGCTACGGGAACTTGTGTGACATATTTGTTGGTGATATTGCATTGTATAGTAGGTGGAATCCGCCATTACATGTAGTATTAAACCTGTAATGATTAATTGTCAAATAAATATAATATTTCCAAAAGTTTGAATATTCCAAGCTTGTCAGACCGAATACACAACTATGATATTGTGACTGTTCACGTGAATGTGCATTTTCAATGGGTAAACTTTTATTCCAACAATACTCCTCTTCTCCATACATAATCTTCTGTTCACCCATAGGTAAACGGTGATTTTTTTTTCGTTCCTGGTCGTGTTGGCGCTTCAATGTGTCTTCTAGTAAGTAAGGAGGTATTCATTGTTCACGTCTCGAACCTTTCTCAATAATGAACGACAGTTATAAGAAGCAAGACGTTGGGGGCAAGTCTCAGACCAAGAGGACGTTTCTGTTATACATGTGTATATGTTGTAATAGTGAGACTGAACTCTAGCCAAAGGCGAGCATATGGCTATCATCACAGGGGATATACATGTGGGTATTTCAGAATGTATGATTATTTTACTGCAATGTATACACAGTTTAGTGTTATGATTTAGGTATATATGTATCTGTATATATATCGATATAGATGTATTATTCCTTCATCCGGCTTTCCCAATCTGCGGTGTGTGCTAGGAGATGCTTGCTCATTTGAATTCAGTACGAATCAAGTATCAAGGGACCATCTATGCTCTCGGAGTACTAGTAGTATTTCGAGAGCAGGCATAGGCAACCCACGCCAATGATAAAATCTTATCAGCTTGGATACAGGGACATATACGTATCATGTTTGTCTTCGTGGACATACTTGACATATCCCTAAAGCCCCCAAAAGTTGTCCGAGTTTCATAAATTACGCCGGCAAACTTCTCTTTGGCCAATAATAACATTTCGCAGAATGCGTCGTAAAGGGCGTAAGCCATAAGTGCGGAAAACACCAATAGCGTATTTTCACTTCTTTGTGTGTCATGCAATAGAGCTGACTGTTGGTGTTGTAACACATTTGGGCTTTCGTTCGTGTGGTAGCGTTTTAATGCTGCCCAAGTGTACAGCTAAGTATTTACGAAATTTGCCAGCAACACAGAGAGACAGACAGGATTTAGCAATAACACATCATTTATTGAATAGACATATCAAACATAGGCAAACAATATATACAAGATACTGCCGATATCCTGGCAGGACAGTATCTAGCCGATATACTGGCTCCTGAGAAATACTGAGATACTGCCGATATCCTGGCAGGACAGTCCCTAGCCGATATACTGGCTCCTGAGAGACATGGAGATATTGCCGATATCCTGGCAAGAACATTCAAGTCTGGAAACATCTGAATCCAGACACTCTCCAGCCGATATCCTGGCTTCTGAGAGTCACACACTTCCGCCACATGGGCAACAGTTACACGAATTGTGTAAAGATATACCTAGCTACATATATGTACAGAATACTTGTGTCCTCACAATGATGTGAGCCCCAAAAGCCAGTGAGTGTCACTGCTTTTGCCGGGGAATCAGGCCTGTGACCATCGCGATGCTGCGACATCCCAATGCAAGTGAGTATCACTGCAATCCTGGGAGAGGCCCCTACACCGTAATCTACCCAAGCTAGTGTAGCTGTCATGGGTAAGTGTAGATTAGCCAAGGGCTAACTAGCAAGTCATTGTAATAATTTACCTGCTGAACAGGTCCCCTGCAGTGATGCAGGTCGGCGATCATGCCAATTCCTGGTGTTTGTCAGCATTATTGCTAGTCCGGATCAAGATCCTGGTCAGTGAGCAGCACTGAGTCGGCGACCAGCACCGAAGGCTTGCTGTCTGAGCAACAGGTCCGCTCAGAGGTACTAGTGCTCATCCCAACCATAATAATGGTGTCACTAGATGGATCACTTCTCATGCAATACATGAGTGGTGGCGCCCCTGGTGGCGACATTTACACTACCTAGAATACACATATACCTGGCAGAGTGCTGCCACCTGTGGGAACTGACCACAGGAACAAGAATAGTATTGATGAAAGTCATAATATACAGATGCAGTACATACGAAAATGGACATACAATATACACTAACATAAACACAAAATATATACAGACGCAAAGCGTCACACTGCCCCCTTCTTAATGTAGGCTCGACCCGAGCCGTCAAATAACAAACATGCATGGCAAGTGCTTCCACAGTTTATTTCACAGTCCATATCACATTAACAGTCCGTAGAATTACAACACAATCCATCTTCTGCGAGATCCAGGGAGGAATATCCCCATGATGTGATAACAACTGGACTTCTGCGCGTCCCACGATGTGATAGCGACCTGACTTCTGCGCGTCCCATGATGTGATCGCGACCGGACTTCTGCGCGTCCCACGATGTGATCGCGACGAGACAACTTTGCATGTTCCACGATGTGATCGAGGCCGGACTGCTGCGCGACCCACGATGTGAGGGCAACCGGACTCCTGCACTTCCCACGATGTGAGGGTGACCGGATTTCTGCCTGTCCCAGGATGTGAGGGAGACCGGACCCCTGCACGTCCCACGATGTGAGGACGACCGGACATCTGAGCATCGCCATCAAGGTTTTGAGCCCTGGTCTCAGAAGCACTCAGCATATTTCAGGGGTGGATCCCCATGTACATGCCCTTCAGCATGAAGCACAGCCATGTCGACGAACATGTGGTTCGGCGATTCGAGAATAAATCAGTACCCACATGGCACTATCTGGCACACCAGCTGTGGTGTGAAAGCTTCAGATCTCGAGGGTAGCGAAACAAACCCCACACCCTGCTGGGTGGTAGTTTCGTAGGCTTTCACTCAAGTGGGACTTGCCACTAGAATTCATAATCACCCGAAATCATCATCTATTTACCATTGTGCCATCAAAATCAACAGTAAATATTACTGGTCTCTGTCAGAGAGAGTTGATGCACCCGGCAATTGACATAGATGATAAGTTCACTCATCCACGAGTGAAAACAGGGAAACACGATTTCCCTTTCTCAATTAAAACTTTGGGAAAAAAAATAATGCTTTGCCACAAAAATGTGTGTAACTTGTCAGGTATATTCCTTTTCGAATGGTAACTATAACTTGCGAGTGACAGCAGAGTTATAATCGAGAAATACCTGATTGCTAATTCTGACTCTCTGTTTGCTGGGTTCGTATCAGGATCGCTATATGGAGCGATCCCACCGCTGCCACCAATTTAGCTGTAACACATTTGGGCTTTCGTTCGTGTGGTAGCGTTTTAATGCTGCCCAAGTGTACAGCTAAATTGGTGGCAGCGGTGGGATCGCTCCATATAGCGATCCTGATACGAACCAAAGCGTCACACTGTAAGTATTATGATTTCGAGTATTTTCTTCTGATTTATTTCACACAATGCTAATGTAGACAAGACGAACGGAAAAAGCCAACGTGGTAATCACAAAAACGGTGTCCTATTAGTGTCTTGAGTACGTCTGAAGATAAAATCAATGAACAAATATGTTACCAATTTCATTTGGGAGCACTTATGTCATCAATTGATGATGTCAAAAGAAAAGCTGTCTGTTTTTACTGTAGGTTTCAAAAGTATTATTTGTTTTCATATTACAATTCCGTTCACTCGAATTAGTATTTTCTGCCAACGAATTTAGAGATATTTATGGTATGTCACCACAGGGGCTCCATAGAAACATGTTCGCTGTGCTTGTCGTAGCCAAGCACTTTCCATCCACGTAACTTCGAGAAGAGATACATGATATTTAACAGTTTTCTTGGTGGTAGTGTTAGTGTTTTTTGTTTTTAGAAAATGCTATTAGTGTTTCATCAATCAGCATTCCATCTGCAACATGATGATTCATGTCCAAATGGCTTGCAAAGAAATCATCAATCTCAGACACCCCATTTAATTATTACTTCTTGTCCGGAAATATGAGTTACAACTCAAGAGAGCTTGACAAGAAGAACTGAGAGTCGATGTTTGAGACACCGAAACATAGGCTTCCTATCAGCATTTCAGTGTGTCTGGAGATGAAATCGATAGGAAAATATGTCGTCCATTTGTAGAGTGGCACTTATAAAATCGATGAATGTGTTTAGAAGTGCTGTGTGATACCTTCAAATTTTGGAATACTTATTCAGTTTTTATTTATATTGTGCTAATTTATTTCATGACCATGATCACCATAGTGAATGATATCTGCACTGCAAATCTGGGCATGATTTGAAATCGAGAAAATACATAATACGATACACAAGCTTCTTGTCTCTATTCCTCATTGATTAGATGATTATTAGGACAGAACATGGTCACTATTTGTTATTTCATTGGTCGCAATCGATCACAAAATAGTCAGCTTGTGGCTGCCAGATGGTCACATTGTCAATACAGCAGCCACAGGGTGTGACATATGACTCAGTAATGTAACTGAGAGAAATAATTCACATATGTTGGTAGAGCGCATGTCTGTTTTGCAGAATCCGTATCTGTATCCGACACAGAAGAGCGTAGATTTTTGTCATTAGCGAGAAAGACAATATTTGCCTAGGTGAATCAAATTAAATAAGACCGTTTATACTGAGAGATATGTGTTACCCAGTAAAGCCCATCTCGCGGACATAGCAGCATAAAATACAATGTTACAGTGTTATTGGTTTTGTCACGCCAGAAATAAAGATGAGAGGAGATTCCCAATGAATGGAAGTGGGGATTAAATTGGGAACGAAATGAATAAAGTGAATAATTGGCGTGTGACTCTCCAAGTCGGATTAATTGGGAAAGGAAACCTCTTCAGGTGCAGCTCACGACTGTGGGTGATTATTCCACTGGAAATCTTTGAATGGCAACACGATTTGTGGACGGTTTTGAGTGATGGATTAGGGCAGTGGTTTTTCAAAATAAAACCAAAAATTACCTCGGTGTAAAATACTTGAAACTTTTTATCCTTATTAAGAATGATCGAAGAACGTTGCCTTTCTGGTCAAAAAGAATGTCTTCCTGATGACGGGTGAAAATTCTGACCTCCATGATCTGAGTGTGCCTACATTGATGAAAACAGAGAAGTGATGGTGAGTGATTTCAGGCCACTCAGTCAGGAAATAACCCGCTCCACAAAACCCGCTTGGTCTAACTCCCCACAAAACATCATCAAATACACGGCCACCACAGCTGCTGATAACATCGCTGACAGCGAGCAACCTGCCTTTGGTGTGCTTGGATGTATACAACAGAGACCTCGATGCAAGTAGCTTCGGATTTGGCAGTGTTGTGTCCCGGCTCGATTCGATTTCGTTTAACACCAGTTCACTATAGAGGGGGTGTTTTAATAGTGTTATTGATAGCGTGGAAAGACACATCAAGGAAAGGAAAAGCATTAACGATTACTTCTGATGCAATGTTACATAATTCAATAAGTTTTGTACAGAAGAAAGAATTATTGTTGACAACCACGTTTATCATGTCAATAAAAACAGTCATATGGAAAATCCAAATATCAGATGTTTGGATTTCACAGCATCAGGCAATCACGCAACGTAGATCTGTACAGGATTTAAATCTCGTGACAACTTTTACTCTTCCTTATGAATATGTAATAGATGTGATATACTATCAATATTAAAGATATCACTACCTGGCACAACATAATTCAACTCACGCAATACCTCAATTATATTCCTAGTTGATCATTTAAAAACGTGTGTAAGAAATATGTAACATCCACGTTGTTTTGCTGTGTTCCATCACGTTAAAACAAACACATTCGGTGAGTAATAGGAACCGACAATACTATTATACAATAGGTTATATATTGTCAATGATAAACGTATCCATACCATGACATAAACCAATCATAACGAGCACTGCGAGGCGTTAGATTTATTAGTAGCCTATTATTAACTATCATAACTGCAGGCCCGTAGGCTGGGGGTGCACCCCCCCCCCCCTACTGGTCCACTGAAGTTCCGCTTACAGTAAAAACACCCCTAAAAATGCTATAATTTATCTTCAAAGAAATCTAAAAATTCAGGCAATTGCGTTGATATTACCCTCAAACATATGGCAGGGGGCTGGCTGCTTCGCTCGCTCGCATAGTTCCACAATCAAATATTTTTGCACCCCCCCCCCCCCCGATTCCACTTCACCCTACGGACCTGTGACTATTATTAACTATCCAGACCTGAGGTTGGAGATTGATACTGATTCTAACCTGTCAACTAGATTATATGACACACGTGATGATTCCAATTTTTCTATAGTCAATTTCCTTTTCTAAGCAGAAACATTTCTATGTCACCAGCGTATGGTGTATTTGTTTCTCAACTTATACGCTATTCCAAGGCTAGTTGCATACAAATATGAGGACTTTGTTAATCGAAGTGCCCAGCTAGTCTCTAAACTGCTGCGACAAGAATATGTTTCACCAAGTCTTATAGCTGCGTCTAAGAAATTGTGGCCCAAGTACCGTACACTGCTCCTCAATACTACTCGTCCACTGAAAACATACCATTTAATCCGTCTCGCACCTGTTTAATCCTTATGGAATATAGAGGAAGGCGCAGGATACTTGGGCGAAAATTGTATGGACGTCATCATAATGTGGTTGATAAATACACCAAATCCATGTCTGCCATGCAACTAGATCTATTTTCATGTTAATTATGGGGAATTCATGACGGGTGCCACTAGTGGGGCAGGAAATGCTCACTCTTTCCAGAACACATGTGTTCACTTCCTAATGGCCATTTTGGGGGGGCTCATGAGTTTCCCTGTCATTTTAGTTTTCTCTCACTTCGCATGCTTGATATGACTTTCTGTCCCCGGACTATGAGATTGGATAACGGACCCTGTTTTGTTTGCTCGGAATACTTAATACTGGGTATTGATTCTATGTCTATTCACACAAAAATCAGAGGCGTAGACACCATATAATTATTGGTCCGGCCCTAGTGACACCGCACATATCGGTCTGGGGGGGTTGGATATGCTGTGCCGACAGTTTCAAAACTTTGGGAGCGCGCAGTGACACTCCCACTGCGCGCTCCGAGAGTCTCAGAGCGCGCAGTGAAATCTCCGAGCGTGCTGGGACATTCGGGAGCGCGCAGTGAGAACTGTCAGAGTGTGCTGGTGAATCTGGGAGCGCGCAGTGAAATCTCAGAGCGTGCTGGTAAGTCTGGGAGCGCGCAGCGAGATGTGAGAGCGTGTGAAATTATCTGGGAGCGCGCAGTGAGAAGCGCGCAGTGAGAACTCTTCGAGTGTGCTGGTGAATCTGGGAGCGCGCAGTGAAATCTCGGAGCGTGTCAGGAAGTCTGGTAGCGCGCAGTGAAATGTCAGAACTTGCTGGGCAGTGAAAATTACACCCCCCCCCCCCCCTCTGAAGACCTTGAAGACCTTTTGCTGTCATCATGAAGAGACACGTGCTCTAGCTGGAAATGCCTGCATGTACTAGGTCATGCGTTCTCCCTATTTTTCGGCGCCAAACAAGTCCTAAAATGGGAGCAGTCTTCCAGCACTTGTCCAAAAGGACAATGATAGTGAAACTATCATGTCATCTCGTTCGAATATTACTCCGCTGTAGACCTATATAAGTTAGCCATGTGCTTCTCGGCTTGCAACGTCGCACTGGTAATAAATGTCATATACGTGTCATTTCAATCGATTTCCATCGGAACTATTCACAACACACGCCGCCGCGCTTTGTGCACCGCCTGGATGTGTAAACAAACCAAAACACCTATGGGAGAGACGGGCAAAACGGGCCACCTTAATTGAAGGGCGCATTATTATCTATCAAATAATATCTCCTGATTTCTTTTTTGTAACATTAATTGTTACCTATGACGTAATTCTTTTCAACGTTTAATATCTCATTGGATGTTTAGTACCACTGCGATGACGACGTGTAGACCATGTGCATACAATCAAATAGCTACAGCTCATTGCACACAATAGCACTACATTTTGAGCCGAAAATGTGTTTATCAATCGTTCACAGTACTGAAGGCATCATTATGTATACGAAGACTATCTGTTCTTTGCAGTGTCAATTGTTTTGACTCCGTTGTTCGAGAAGTTAATTGTCAGATTTGCATTCTGCTTCATAAAAAACAAAATTGTTATCATTTTTAACATCAAGAACAAGGACTATACTCTGATTTTTCTAACTCGTTTACACTGTTTTTCTCTGATAACTTAGTGATGCTAAATGTCATCTTTCTATAACTTCGCATACTTCACTCAGGAGTCAAACGGCAAATTTCTACTAAATTTCAGACTTCTATCGCAAAAATTGAAGAAGTCGACAATCTGCCCCAATGTTAAATTTTAGGTGAAAACGGGATCTTGAGAATATGAGCATTTTCAAGGATGTAATCTTGTTTATACCCACTAAGATTCGAATTATTCTTGTAGTTTGGGACGAGAAGACACATTGGGATGTATTCTACACAAACATGTTGATTTTAAAAAATTGCACCGCTACAAAACCGAGCAAATGCACAAAATTGTGTGCGGACTCAGAAAATAAATGACAGGGCTAAATTTAACATTGAGGTAGATTGCCAACTTTTCCAATTTTCGCGATAGAAGTCTGAAATTTGGTGCATGATTGCCGTTTGACTCCCAGGTGAAGTATGCCAAATTATAGAATGATACCATTTAGCATCGCGAAAATATCAGAGAAAACCAGTGTAAACGAGTTAGAAAAATCGGAGTATACAGTGAAATACTAACTTGAACTTAACAGTAATTTTTAGCACCCATTCTCGCCAAAAATATGTGACACCATTTACCACTTAATTATGAACAAAATGTACGTAGATTGAAATGAAATTGTAGTCATAGATTGAACATGTAATGCACATGTTATTTGTTAGTTTGAACATATTACGTATCAGCGGTATTATATATTGGCGTTAGTATAAAAAATGTAATTAATATCATTGTCCGTTCTATCCAAGGTACATCAATATACATCCCAGGATAATTTTCTAACCCTATTTCAAAGTAGGTGTGCTGATTTTCATTAAGAGAAACACAAATTTTGCTTACTATGGTATTTATTACGTTGGTTCAAACCACAAGCAGCTGAAGTCTAGACGGGCAGAGCGAACATGCACTGACGTGCAAAGCGGAATGCTCTGACAGCCTCTTATAAAAATATTCATGTACATTTGGGTCCAATGAATCTTGCCGGCGTTTAATATCAATCAGAAGTTCGTTTGCTACATCAAGGAAACGCGATATATCTGACATGTTTACATGCAAGACAGTCAAACATAAAATGCCGAAAAACCAGTATTCGTGTCCCGCTTTTGATACAAGTGACGCGACTCTCTCTCTATATATATATAGCTCTCAGAGCGGGAAATCTGGCAGCGCGAGATCACTGCACGGTGCCAGAAAACCTAACACGCTTTCACATCTCACTGCGCGCTCCAAGATTCACCAGCACGGTCTGAGAGTTCTCACTGCGCGCTCCCAAATGTCCCAGCACGCTATGAGATTTCACTGCGCGCTCTGAGACTCTCGGAGCGCGCAGTGGGAGTGTTTCCAGTTCTCACTGCGCGCTCCCAGACTTACCAAGACGCTCTGAGATTTTACATGCGCGCTCTGAGACTCTCGGAGCGCGCAGTGGGAGTGTTAGTCTGTGGGCCATTCTGAAAAAAAAAAAATTTCGTCGCCAAATCGGGCATATTAGGTTTCTTGTTGTCATTCTGTAGGTTTTTATATCATGAAAAATATAAGACCGGGTAACCTTCTCTAAAAGTGTCCAAACAATGGAAAAAATGACTTTTTCCAAGATGGCCACCAAGTCCGATCAAAAAGTTTGTTTATGTTTTTTCTCTGCTTCTAGACGTGCTAGAAGTGAAATCTTGGAGTCCTTTCTTATGTTTTGAGGGTTGAGGAATTCAATCAAACACATTCCAATAACAATTATGCATTATTTCAATTGCAAAAATGCACTTCGTCTGGTATTTGAACGTCAGAAATAGCTATTTGCTAAAGAAATCTGTTTTCAAATGTAGTTGCGCTATTCATTACCACGTATTACCATTTTGGACAAAACAATCCCATGAATACATCATTAAGAGTTTATTTTATCCCCGGAACTAAGTTAGGCAGAAACTATGGATTTGTGATCGTCGCGCCGATACAAGTGCCGTACTGACCTCCTTGTGAACGCTACACAAGGTGCAAATCTGAACTGTTTCTGACAATATTCCATATGGATATGATTTATAGCAGAAACCCATAAGAGATCCTCTTATGGGTTTCTGCTTATAGTAACATCCCAAAACCTATCGATTCTGGTTGCCATGGCGACCAAGATGGCCGATTGGCGACACATTTCGTTACAAAATTAGCTGTTTTGACAAACATGGCTTTTGAAGGCTCCAGGGGTGGTACTTTTACAGGTATCACTAGGATATTGAAGAGGCATATTGAGCAAGGACCAAACACAGAAATATTAAATAATTATAATTATAGTTATTGAAAAGATTTAAAAACCAAGTTAATATCCAGCTCGAAGTCAGCGATCATTCCTTTTGGTTGCAATTAGGAAACATATCACACTGAATGTGTGTACAAGTATAGAGCTGATGGATTTGCACAAAATATGTACTATTATCGAATACATTAACTTGACTTTCATCAGTTAAGTCTATTGTTGCCCACAATGAAAATAGTGAAGATGAGAACATATTATTATATGACTAAACGTAGTAAGTCTTTTGTCCAGTATATATTTTATATCTGCAGTAATAATATTAATTAGTTAATATCACTAGCTTATTACAACAGTTGAATCATATTCATTATCAGTGAATGTAGATAAAGAAATCACTTGTATTGTTGGGAATTGGATAAGCTAAATTATCTGGTAAGAAATAATTTGGTGAATATTTCAGTAGTTGAAAGTATTACTGCATGGCATAAAATTAGTTAAGGCTTGGAACTTTTATTGCTGACATTGACGAAAGACACTGGCGCAGCAGTGCTATTTTGATATAAGATATTTTGTCTGAATTAACATAATATATTTTGGGCAACAGTAGCGGGTTTGGTCTGCAGTCACTCGTTTGCGCAAAGTAAGGATCGCCAATCATTCGGGTTTTAGTCTGCTTTCCTCATCGACATATTCCTCTTCGTGTGGTTGTTCAGAGGATAGCTTGGGTTCTGGGCTATCTCAGACGTTATCAGCTTTATTTTACCCAACTGGTCTTCCAATCAATTCTACGTTCAACTTTGGTTGACTTTACTTCTTGAAATTCTCTAAGTTCGGTTTCATTCCATCTGTATACCCGAAGACGGAGTCGGCTGGGCCGACTCAAAAATCAACTCTCGGCTTGATTTTACGGTTTCTTGACGAATCACACATTTGGATGAAATTGTTGCAGATACATCTAGAGAGGAAGTTGACTATGATTGAACTCAACCACATGTGTTATATATGTTGTACAACAATTGCCAAATTTATTTGTTTCACATATACAGTATTAAATATGAAGTAGAAGAAAAACAAGACAACCTTAGAAACGAATGTTCAGGAAGTAGATAGCATATAATCTATATGGCCATTGTTCCACTTTTCTTCATATAATTTGGATGTGCATAAACTGATATGTTGATGATTTATTCATGGAATTGTTTTGTTCAAAATGGTAATACCTAGTAATGAATAGCGCAGGTACATTTGAAACAGAATTCCTCCGCAAATCGCTATTTCTGACGTTCAAATACCAGTCAAAAATGTAGTTTTTCAATTGAAATAGCGCATAAATGTTCTTGAAATGTATTTCATTGGATTCCTCAACCTTCCAGACCTAAGAAAAGACACCAAGATTACCCTTCTAGCTTGTCTAGAAGCAGAGAAAAAATAAAAACAAACTGTTTGATTGGACGCGGCGGCCATCTTGGAAAAAGTCATTTTTTCCATTGTTTGGACACTTTTTGAGAAGGTTACCCGGTCTAATATTTTTCCTGACATGAAAACCTACAGAATGACACCAAGAAACCTAATATGCCCGATTTGGCGACGAAAACCTATTTTAGAGGTCTCCTGGAAAATGGCCTAAGGACTATGTTTCCAGTTCTCACTGCGCGCTCCCAAATGTCCAAGCACGCTCCGAGATTTCACTGCGCCCTCTGAGACTCTCGGAGCGCGCAGTGGGAGTGTCACTGCGTGCTCCGAAAGTTTTGAAACTGTCGGCACGGCATAGGTTGGGGGGCGCTGTAAGCCCCCCGAAAAAAAAAGGAATCTACTATCTGTGAGGTGCTCTCTGGTGTATGTGGAGGAGAGTAACTGCTGATTTCTAGAAACTTTTACAGCTGGTATCGTTTTTGCTTTTTCGAAGAAAAATCACTTTGAAAATAAATAGTCAAAAATCACCCAGCATGCAATTAGTAAAAAATAATAGAATAGACAGATCGACACAATATATCCCTGCATGGATATGCAACCTAGTACTACACAGAGGCGGATACATAATTTCCGAAAGGAGGGAACAGTAGGATTGGGTAGACTGACAAATGCAACAGGCGTGGGGTCCAAAGAAATATGATGATGTGTGGTGAAATATGAGGCTCTCAGAGCTCGAAATTGTGTTGCTATCAAGTAGATACTTTTTTTTAATTAAAATCATACTCTCAAATCAACAATGTATTCGTATTCATTAAAGTGAAAAATATCTATTCAAACAATATTCACTGACAGATACTCAAAACATCAACAAGTGTGATGATCTTCTATTGCCAAAGACCGCCTAAGGCCCCAGAAGCCAAAGACCTCTCGATGCTCGGCATCGAATTTTGAGGCTCTCACAATTGGATTTTTTAAGAAATGTGGAGCAATCCCACGAGGGTGCTAATAAGGATCCGGCAAAATACAGCTTGTGCAACGTAAAAAAAAGGGGCAAAATCAAAATATTCCTATAAATATATGCAGAAATACATAAAGAGAGACTCTCTTTATGTATTTCTGATATATGTCTTACAAATAGATGATTTTGTCACATGCACATGTAGGCTACATAGGAAATAAATTATACATAGTCTATATAATATATTCCGTAGGCCTATGCAAATGTACATATGACAAAAGAATACATTTCAGGGAAAACAGGAACAAAAGTTCACAAAACACACTCACATACAAAATTCCACCTTATTAGACGCATCAGGTTCGGGGCTTTTTCCTGAAATCAAGGGGTGCGCACCTCTTGCTCGCTCCCCTCCCCTTCAAAATCCACATTGCAACTTAGGCTATACCAAGAGGAAGTAAGTAATGCCCTTTAATATTATCAATATCGAATACTAGTGTATTTCTCATGAATTAATGAAATATATAAATAAAAAATCTCCGAATTATTGGTCCGGCCACGGCCGGAGTGGCGTCTACGCCACTGATAAAAATACAGCATTGATTGTTTTGTTGATTAATTAGGTATTTTTTGCTACAGAACCCTATAACAATACTAATCGGTTATTTTTTGCATCTGAACAAATGAACATTCAGTTGATGACGTGTCTGTCTGCTGATAGATTATTCTGTTGTCCCTTAGGCAGGCATTTTCCAAGAATTTGGGATAAAAAAATAATTGACTATGCAACATTGAGCTGGATACACAAATCTGTTTGATTAAAATACAACGAACGTAGAAGGATAGATGAAAACATTATAACGACAGGGTGTTTTCTGTCATTAAAATGACATGGACCACATAAGTCTCCTAAATATGTTGAGCAGTAGAACTACAAAATACACTGTACATGTTTTATTGATTGTGTCACACCAGAATTAAAGACGAGAGGATTTGCCCTTGATGAAAGGAAGAATCAAATCGGGGGCGAAGTGAAAAGTGGATACTGACACTCCTATGGTCTCAACTCAATTGAAAATGGAAATATCTTCTGACGCAATTCATGACTGTGGGCGATTTTTTTTCACTGGGGTTTATTTGGCGACAGAGAGATTTGTGGAAGCCTGGAAGGTTTGAAGTGATGGAGTGGGTCTGGCTGAATATATATCTTCGTCCGAAATTCGACATCCAAAAATATCACAAACAACATCATGAAGTGTGTTCCCCTCGAAGACGGCATCGAAATAGAGAGTGAACAAAAGAACTTTAACCCATGACCTGGACGTGATCGTGTTGGTGCGTTCCTTTGGCAACATCTCATGCCGCTTGGTGGGGAAAATAACCCAATACACAAAACTCTGCATGATCCTAATCGACCACGAGTTATAATCACATATGGCCACAACAATACCTGTGGACATTGATGCCAGATAAAAACTTTGAGGATAATTCTTTGACCCAATGCGTTCTATCCCCAGAATCTCACGGAGAGTAAATGGATAATGTTTTGAACTGGTGATGGAGAGTCAACTTCAGTGATCAATAACGTCGTCAGTGGGATAATTAAATTGTCAGATGTTGCGCGATGACAGTTATTCATTGCTGGACATCAGACTACTGGTTATGCATTTTAAATCGCACAGAGTTGGTTCTGAATGGAATTTTACCAGAATATCGGCAACCAGCATGCTGCAATAAGAGTTGAATTATCATTAGTTAAGCTGGATATATAGTCGTATTTTTGTCTAACATCATCCATCAACTTTGATGTCATCAAACATGATGGCATACAGGGACATATATCATGTTAAAAATGTGTTGTGTTTGTCTTCGTGGACATAATTGTTCGGCCATGAGTTCGGAAAACAACGATACCGTATTTTCACTTCTTTCTGTGTCATGAAATAGAGCTGACTGCATGTTGGTGTAAGTCTGAAGGATTTCGAGTATTTCCTTCTGATTTATTTTGCACAATGCTAATGTAGACAAGAAGAACGGGGAAGTCAACGTGGTTTCTGTGTCATGAAATAGAGCTGACTGTTGGTGTAAGTCTGAAGGATTTCGAGTATTTCCTTCTGATTTATTTCGCACAATGCTAATGTAGACAAGAAGAACGGGGAAGTCAACGTGGTTTCTGTGTCATGAAATAGAGCTGACTGTTGGTGTAAGTCTGAAGGATTTCGAGTATTTCCTTCTGATTTATTTCGCACGATGCCAATGTAGAGAAGAAAAAAGGGGAAGTCAATGTTGTGAACACCAAAAACGGTTTCCTATCAGTGTCTGAGTACGTCTGAAGATAAAATCAATAGGGAAAATATGTCACCAATTCCTTTAGGAACACTTATGTCATCAATTGTTGATGTCAGAGAAAAAGCTGTTTGTTTTACTGTGGGTGTAAAAAGTATTATTTGTTTTCACGTCAAATTGTGCCAATACACTCCTCGTTCATGCTTATCAAGGTGACATGATATATCTCCTTCAGATTTGTATTGTCATCTGAATCTTGTGGTATTGATATTCACAGGTTGATACAAATTCACGATTTGAAACATATACTAATGCAATGGACGATGTCTTTTGTCCATTATTAAGTATATAATACTAAAACAGAACACGGTCACGATTTGCTCATTTTATCGATCGCCATCGATCACAAAACTGTCAGCTTGTGGTCGCCAGGTGTTCACATTGTCAACTGAGCAGCCACAGTCTATGACATTTGACTCATCCATCGCAGCGGAGGGAATTAATTCCCACATTCGAGAAAGCGGCCGCAGGAGGGAAGCATATTCCAGTGCTGTCAAATCACATGCGAAACTGGACATATACCACACACAAGTAGTGGGAGGACAAGTATTTGCCTTGGTGAAGGGAGTTTAACAAACATTTCGAGCTGTAAAAGGCAGACACCCCACCCAGTAATAGCATTATCAGAACACAATATTGAAGTGTAGCTCGAGGAACACATGTAAAGATGAGATGAATTTTTCAACGGATAAATGCAGGGATTGAATTGGGAACGGAGTGAACAATTGAATGCTGGCGTGTGAGTCTGGATTCAATTGAAAACGAGAACTTCTTCTAGTGCAGTTCGCAACAACTCGTGATTATTTCACTGGCTAACTTGAAATCTTGATGATGGATAGGCGCCGTGGTAGTCAATACCTAGGATAATCCCAGTCAAAACTACTTGTATTTCGCTCCCATTAAAAAATGATCACAAAGAGCATTGCTTCAAAGTCGAAGTGAATGTCTTCATGATGACAGGGTGCGAAAGGTTCTGACTCCCATGAACTGAGCGTGATTACAGCCACGAAAACAGCGCCTTGGCGTGAGTGGTCTCTTGGCAACACCTCAGACCGCTCTGTCCGGGAAATAACCGGGCTCCACGAAACTGCGCTTGGTCTCGTTAGGCCGCGAGTCACACGCTCGGTAGCCACCACAGTCGATAACATCACTGACAGCAAGCAACTGGCCTTCGCTGTGCTCAGTTTTTCACATCATTATGAGCCTTGCCGCAAGTAACCACGGATTTTGAAATAGTGTCTCCTTGCTGGATTGACTCCATTCAACGCTGGTTCACACATAAGATGTTTAGAGCTATTTATAGCCTGAAGTATAAAAAGAAGTATTCCCGCAAGGAAAAGCATTACCGATTATTCCTTGATGGACAGAGTTTAATTATGTACACACGCAAGAATTATTGTTGGCATCGCGATTTATTATGCCAAGAAAGACCGTCAGTTGGATGATCAAAACGTCAGATGTTTTCTGGGAAAATTAATTCCTCTCACGTTTTCAGGCAGTTCATGCAATGTTAAATTAATAAACGGGAATCATTCATCCAACATTTATTCATCCATCATTGATGGAATACTAGCACAATAACATCACTCTTTAGGATATAGCTGCATGAAATATCATCATTCAACTCACGCAATCTTACATACCAAATTTAGCTGACCATCCAAGAACGTGTCCACAAAATGGATAACATTCTCGCTGTTTTGTTGCTACTTTTGCCATCCACCACATTACAACAAACACCTTCCCCGAGCGACAGCAATCCGTCCACGGTAGATTGCATGACAGCGCCCCTAGCGAGTGAATACCTGGAGTGGCAGGGTCACGTGACCGGATCTTCTATCAACGTTGAGTGGGGATACGGAAACGTGAGTGATACTAGTGATGTGCATGCATTTGGGTATTGATATGTTATCCTTTCATAAAAGACAGAAAACGCTACACAATAGGGACAAAATAGCGTATCATTGGAATATTGGCAAGTGTATCAATTATTTAAAATATTGATCGAAAAACTACTGATTTCAAAAATATTAAATTTCCTAATTTTGAGGGGCCAAACAAATGTCTCAAAATCTTAAACATCAAGCGCAGGATATTTGGTACTTCTGCATGTTTGTATTGTGGTCACGTGATTGGAAACAATCGGCTCATACTGACCTTTGTTATTTGCCTGTGTCACTTGTGTGGGGTTCTTAGACTAATGAATGTCGGCTTTTTGGGTTCATGTTGGAGACGGCTCATTCAAACAAACCACCAGATTAAAAGTCACATAAATAGGCTATTTTTGTATGATATCAATAGCCATGCGTCCTATATCCAATCCAATTAGGCTGACACATAGCAGATGATGAATGGTTGATGTAACTATATCCAATTAAAAAATGATAAATACTAATTATCGGTTGTTATCAAGTACCATTCTCTAGTTGAACATCAACATTGACAATGAATGCCTTGTATCCATCATACATCATGGGGCTATCCCACCCACGGCCCACAGATGTTTGAAGACATTCGGCTGATCTTGTCTCTCAGTTAGGTCAAGCGAGAGCAGTTTATTTACCCAAAGCCAGACATACGCTCTGATGTTCACACGTTTCCGGACATGCTGGGAATTCTAGGGATTTTTCTGATATTTATGTCTGCTGCTGGTTTTGTGTTGCTTGTTTGGGAACACTTATGTCCATATTGAGTGTCACACCCTCCCTCCCAATCTGGACCACTGAGGTGAGCGTCAGTTAGAGGGCCTTCTTCATGGATGGTAACTTCATACAGTAGACGAGAATTGAAGTCTGATTGTTGCATGTTATGTCAATGAGTTGATGAGATAGACTAAAACATCATAAGTTGTCCTGATGGAGACATCCTTTCTGTCATTTCAGTGTGTTTTCCCTTCAATTCCCATAATGCATGTATAAATATCTTATTCGATCACTTCAGCAGAATAATGAGTAATGATTTTTTCCATTTTATGGACTATCGATCACAAAACCATCAGCTTGTAGTCGTCAGGTGTTCAAATGGTCACAGAGCGGCCACAGCCCATATTAAGATCTGGCGCTTATGCAATAGTAGGAACTAATTTCACTGTGACCATCAATATTTACATTACTGCAGGAATTCAATATCTCGTATGAGATTTGATATGAAATGCAAGTCATTTTCATGCCCAGGAATAGTCATACAATACAGTGTATTATTGATTTTATTATGGCAGGAGAAAAGATGAGAGGGGATTTCCCGTGGATAAAAGGAAGGGTTAAATCGGTAGCAAAGGCTTGTGGCTCCCCAAGTCTCAATTCGATTGGAAATGAAAACCCCCTTTGATGCCTATCACAGTTCAAAACTGTGTGTGACTATCCCGCAGAATGTGTTTATACAAAACAAGATTGTGAGCAAGTTTATTCGTGCAGTGGTATTGGATCTAAACTAAAATAGACATTGTCCATCAATGGTCATCCAAACATATAATTATCCTGCCTAAGGACATGCCTTTCCAATTTTTTGATGACAGGATGAAGGCAAAAAAATATGCAAAAAATCGGGACGTGATTATATCGATTGAAGCAGTCCCTCAGGGTGAGTGGGTCTCTTGGCAACATTCCAGGCTACTCAAGGTAATAATCCGCTTCACAAAATCGTATTTGGTCCAACTCACCCCCGAGTCATCATGACACATGCAAGCAACCGGCCTTTGGTGTGCTCTTTCCAGTAGTGACATTCAGAAAGTTAGTTTCACTCGCTCAAGACAGTTCCGCTCAACACGAACTCCTCTTAGAAGGGAAGATTATTTATGTGACATCATGACACTTTTCCGCCAGATAAAATGTTAGGAATTATTGTTTTACGGATCAAATTTCGTCTGCAGCAAGCAGATCAAGTGGATAATGTTTTGTACGGATGATAGGGAGGCGACGTTCTCATGACACCGTTAGTCTGAAAATTAAATTGTCAGATGTTTCTGCGGACATCAATTCATTGCACGACATCAGACAGCTGGCTTTGCATTTTAAATCCAGCAGAGGTTATTTTTTGTGTGAACTGCAAACATCAATTTTTCAATGCTCACTAATACAACTCACCAATCAATACGTTCAACTAATGTTGATTGATGAGCAATAAATGCATATTGCAAACAAAAAGTATAACATCATCGTTCTGATGATATTTTTGCTGTTATATCATGCACAACAAACACTTTTCACGATTGATAATACTCTGTCCACTGAAGATTGTATGACCGCACCTTTCACGAATAAAACCCTGGAGTGACAGGGCCACGCTCGAATTGAGTGGAGTGGGGCTCTTGAAATGTGAGTGGCTTCTATGCAACCACAAGACACAATCAAATCATTTCTAATTCTAGAGTGCATTTTCTATGCACAAACTTAGTTCGTATAACGAAGTTTATCTTGAAAATTTATTTGGCTGATACAAAACATTTTATGTACTCGAAGAGTGATCACGAATCCACAGAACCAAGATATTTAGCCATGAACTATAAATTCTTCCTGTTTGGTTAATTGATCCATGTGTCCACGCTGCGTACAACACTTGATATTTGCACCTTCATTCAACTTGGCATGATATTATCGATTATCTGTACGGATGTTATCGATTTCATACGATTAGGAATCTGCACAATACCAAATACCCTACGGTATTTGATGCTGTTAGAAAAAAGTTGTATGTCTCACTGTGTGTGTAGAAAGTATAATTTGGTTTCATTTCAAAATGTGGTCATACACTCCTCGATCATGCTTATCAAGGTGACATGATATCTCCTTCAGATTTTTATTGTCATCATCCGAATCTTATGGTTCAAATATTCATAGGTTGATACATATAATGTATATCCAATGATTATCTGATCACGATTTGAAACATAGACTAATGCAATAGACGATTTCCATGTGTTTCATTATTGAGTACATAATACTAAAACAGAACATGGTCACGATTGGCCCATTTTATCGATCGCCATCGATCACAAAACTGTCAGCTTGTGGCCGCCATGGCCAGGTGTTCACATTGTCAACAGAGCAGCCACAGTGTGTGACATCTGACTCATCCAATGCATTAGAGAGAAATAATTCCCACATGTCGACAAAGCGGCCACATGAGGGAAACATTTTTTTCCCAATGCTGTAAGATTACATGTGAAACTGGACAAATAGCTACACAGAAGTAGCAGGAAGACATTATTGTCCTAAGCGAAAGGGATTGAAAACTATTTCGAACTGAGAATTATATATAAAAGACACCCCATGCAGGAATAGCAGCATCAAACATGATATTAAAAGTTACGCTCCAGAAATAAAGATGAGAGGAAACTGGATAAAAGTGGGGATTGAATTGAGAGTTTTGTGAACAATTGGATATTGGCATGTAACTCTTCAAGTCTGGATTCGATTGCAAACGAGAACCTCTTTCAATGCGAATCAGGACTGTGGGTGATTATTTCACTGGATATCATGATATCGTGACGGCAGGAATATTTGTGTAATATGTGTACTTTGTTTCTGAGTGATCGACAGGAGATGTGGTAGTCAATTCTCAGAATAATCCCAGTAATAGCTACTTGATCCATGAATATCTCGGTCATATCAAAGAATGATCAAAGGACGTTGCTTCAAAGTCGGAGTGAATGTCTTCATGATGACAGGGTGCAAAAGGTTCTGACTCCCATGAACTGAGCGTGATAGCAGCAACGAAAACAGGTCCGTGGCGTGAGGGGTCTCTTGGCAACACCTCAGACCGCTCTGTCCGGGAAATAACCGGGCTCCATGAAACTGCGCTTGGTCTCGTTAGGCCGCGAGTCACTCGCTCGGTAGCCACCACAGTCGATAACATCGCTGACAGCAAGCAACTGGCCTTTGGCGTGCTCAGTTTTTGACAACACAAATACAACCGTAGCGCAAGTAACCACGTATTTTGAAATAGTGTCTCCTTGCTCGATTGGACTAAACTTAACACCAGTTTAGGAGGATTTGTTCAGTGTTAATAAAGCCTGGATTCCAGTAGTATAAAGAAGAGTATTGGTGCAAAAAAGCATTACGGATTATTCTTTGATGTATATAGCTTAACTTGATAAGTTTTGATAAGAAGAAAGCATTAGAACTGGCGTCGAGGTTTATTTTGCTAACAAAGACTGCCAGTTGGATGAAGAAAACAGATTTTTTGGGGGAAAATTAATTCCTCGCACGTCTTCAGGCACTTCACGCGAAGTTAAACTATTAAACGGGATTTATTCATACAACATGCAACTTTGATCATTGTTGATGGAATACTAGCACAACCATATCGCTCTTTAGGATATAGCTGAATGAAATATCATCATTCAACTCACGCAATCTGTCAATCCAAATGTTAGCTGACCATCCAATAACGTGTTCTACAAAATGGATAACATTCTCGCTGTTTTGTTGCTACTTTTGCCATCCACCACATTACAACAAACCTCTTCCCCGAGGGACAGCACTCCGTCCACGGTACATTGCATGACAGCGCCCCTAGCGAGTGAATACCTGGAGTGGCAGCGTCACGTGACCGGATATTCTATCAACGTTGAGTGGAGATACGGAAACGTGAGTGACACAAGTGATGTGCATGCATTTGGGATATTGATATGCTATCCTTTCATGAAAGAAAAAAAATAGCTGCACAATAGGGAAAAAATATTGTATCATTAGAATATTGGCAAGTGTATATTGATTAAATATTGATCGAAAAACTACCGATTACAAAAATATCAAATTTCCTAATTTGGGGGGGGGGGGGGGGGGCAAACAAATGTCTCAAAATCTTAAACATCAAGCGCAGGATATTTTATACTTCTGCATGTTTGTATTGTGGTCACGTGATTGGAAACAATCAGCTCATACTGACCTTTGTTATTTGCCTGTGTCACTTGTGTGGGGTTCTTAGACAAATGGATGTCGGCTTTTTGGGTTCATGTTGGAGACGGCTTATTCAAACAAACCACCAGATTGAAAGTCACATAACTAAGCTATTTTTGTATGATGTGAATAGTCATGCGTCCTATATCCAATCCAATTAGGCTGACACATACCAGATGATGAATGGTTAATGTAACTATACCCAATTAAAAAAAATGATAAATACTAATTATCGGTTGTTATTGGCTATCATTCTCCAGTTGAACATCAACATTGACAATGAATGCATTGTATCCATCATACATCATGGGGCTATCTCATCCATGGCCCACTGGTTTTTGAAGACATTTGGCGTAACTTGTCTCTCAATCAGGTCAAGCGAGAGCAATTTATTACAGAAGGCCAGACATATGCCCTGATGTTATCACAATTCCGGATATGTTGCAAATAGTACGGACTTGATATTGATATTTATGTCTGTTTGTTCTGTGTTGTTTTGTTTGGGAACACTCATTGAGTGTCACACCCTCCCTCCCAATCTGGACCACTGAGGTGAGCGTCAGGGCCTTCTTCATGGATGGTAACTGAACGAGAATTGAAGTCTGATTGTTGCATGTTGTGTCAATGAGTTGATGAGATAGACTGAAACATCATAAGTTGAAGTCTGATTGTTGCATGTTGTGTCAACGAGTTGATGAGATAGAAGAAAACATCATAAGTTGTCCTGATGAAGTCATCCCTTCTGTCATTCCCTTCAATTCCCATAATGCATGTATAAATATCTTATTCGATCACTTCAGCAGAATAATGAGTAATGATTTTTTCCATTTTATGGACTATCGATCACAAAACCATCAGCTTGTAGTCGTCAGGTGTTCAAATGGTCACAGAGCGGCCACAGCCCATATTACCATCTGGCGCTTATGCAATAGTAGGAACTAATTTCATTGTGATCATCAATATTTACATTACTGCAGGAATTTATCTCGTATGAGATTTGATATGAAATGCAAGTCATTTTCATGCCCAAGAATAGAGTCATACAATACAGTGTATTATTGATTTTATTATGGCAGGAGAAAAGATGAGAGAGGATTTCCCGTGGATAAAAGGAAGGGTTAAATCGGTAGCAAAGGCTTGTGGCTCTCCAAGTCTCAATTCGATTGTAAATGAAAACCCCCTTTGATGCCTATCACAGTTCAAAACTGTGTGTGACTATTCCGCAGAATGTGTTTATACACAAACAAGATTGTGAACAAGTTTATTCGTGCAGTGGTATTGGATCTAAACTAAAATAGACATTGTCCATCAATGGTCATCCAAACATATAATTATCCTGCCTAAGGACATGCCTTTCCAATTTTTTGATGACAGGATGAAGGCAAAAAAATATGCAAAAAAATCGGGATGTGATTATATCGATTAAAGCAGTCCCTCAGGGGGAGTGGGTCTCTTGGCAACATTCCAGGCTACTCAAGGTAATAATCCGCTTCACAAAATCGTATTTGGTCCAACTCAGCCCCGAGTCATCATCACACATGCAAGCAACCGGCCTTTGGTGTGCTCTTTCCAGTAGTGACATTCAGAAAGTTAGTTTCACTCGCTCAAGACAGTTCCGCTCAACACGAACTCATCTTAGAAGGGAAGATTATTTATGTGACATCATGACACTTTTCCGCCAGATAAAATGTTAGGAATTATTGTTTTACGGATCAAATTTCGTCTGCAGCAAGCAGATCAAGTGGATAATGTTTTGTACGGATGATAGAGAGGCGACGTTCTCATGACACCGTTAGTCTGAAAATTAAATTGTCAGATGTTTGTGCGGACATCAATTCATTGCACGACATCAGACAACCGGCTTTGCATTTCAAATCAAGCAGAGGTTATTTTTGTGTGAACTGCAAACATCAATTTTCAATGCTCACTAATACAAACCACCAATCAATACGTTCAACTAATGTTGATCAATGAGCAATAAATGCATATCGAAAACAAGAAGTATAACATCATCGTCGTGGTGATATTCATGCTGTTATATCATGCACAACAAACACTTTCACGATTGATAATACTCTGTCCACTGAAGATTGTATGACCGCACCTTTAAGGAATGAAACTCTGGAGTGACAGGGCCACGTGACCGGATGTTCGAATTGAGTGGATAGGGGCTCTTGAAATGTGACTGGCTTCTGTATGCATTGTTCTGTTTTGATTTCAAATGACAAGACACGTTGAAATTATTTCTGCATGTTCTATGTGCAAATTTAGTTTGTTTAAAGAAGTTTGTCTTGAAAATTGGTTTGGCTGATACAATACAATTTACTCAAAGAGTAATCATGAATCCACAGAAGTATGATATTTAGCCATGAACTATAAATTCTTCCAGAAATGCCAACACGATTTATACCCCACACTAAAATTGCTATCTATCACTCTCTTATGGCTCAATATGTCATTATGCAGAAAACAAATCTTATTATTTGCAAACATTCACATTATTGGAAAGAATAGTTTATTTGCACTTCTGTACTTCTGTACGTGTCATACATGGGACCGTTCGCATCCAGATGTTCCTTCTCTATGGAATTGTTTGGTGGTTCTTCTGTTTTGTAGCATGTGATAAGTTTTAGCTGTCAATGTTGATTGCGTTCAATTATTCTAATGCCCCAAACACACAAGTTTTTATACTAGGGATCTGTGACGTACGATATGGATTGAAGTGTAAGAACAGTTATGATTCATTAGATGGCAGTGTCAATGACAATGTGTAAAAAATCTCAGTAACAATCTGTGACCATCAATGCATCATTAATAATAACGAGACATTCACACATAGATGATTGCATTGATCATATCACCAGTGTTCTGTCTTGCTTCAACGATTGATGATACTATTAACTCAATCCTTGGTTAATTGATTCATGTGTCCACGCCGCGTACAACACTTATATGGGCACCTTGATTCAACTTGACATGATATTATCGATTCCATGCCATTAGGTAATCTGCACAATACCAAATACCGTACGAATTTGACAGGGTTCAGTTATCAATCACAATTCTATGTGCACATAAAAAAGAGTAACCACGTGATACTTTCCACCAATCATTACATAATGTAACACAAAACCAGATGGTATCATGATTTCCTGAGGGTGTAATGTCTCTTGGAAGATAATGTCTTCTGCTTTGTTCTTGCCTTGAGGATTTGTCACTAGCAAATGACAGTTATAAAGATCAAACGTAGGTCGGGTGTCGGACAGAGCGGGCCGATTTCCATAGAATATACTGAGTATGCTAGTAAAGACAATGATCCCCTGACCTGGGCGAATATATATTTTCCCTAACAGGAGAGAAGCACTTTTTTTGACTTTATGGATGAAATGAATTGGTTCTGCTGACTTGGATCAGTGATAGAAGGCCGTATATAAAAGACTGATAGAGAGGAAATTATTTTTTAGCCTTTGAGGTGAAACTATAGATGACCATGATATTTGCAGGAATACAACAGCACGTCCAACTGGGAATCGTTGAAAATGATCGTCTTCGCAAGAATCATTTCAGGCAATTGTAACTCTAATGCGTCAAGTCGTTCTTTTTCTTTGTATATTCAAATAGATATATGTTCTTCCTAATTGGTTTGTCGGTTGATTAATTGATACCTTACGATCAGTTGTAATTGATAGCTGTTAAAAAGATGTTAGTCGTCAATATAATAGAATGGAAATTTTAATATAGCCATGCTTATAACCAATTTACACCAACAGAAAACGAAATTCTCAAATTTGTTTCAGATATCATTATGATTTTCTAACTCGTTTACTTCATCTGAAAGACTAATGGCAATATCCCTCCAAATTTCAGACTTCTATCTCGAAAATTGAAAAAAAAGTTGGCAATCTAGCCGAATGTTAAAATTAGCCCAGTCAATTGTTCCTGGGTCCGCACACAATTTCGTGCCTTTACTCGGTTTTGTAGCTGAAATTTAACATTGAAGTTAATTGCCAACTTCTTCAATTTTTGCGACAGAAGTCTGAAATATGGTAGAAAATAGCCGTTTGACTCCCAGGTGGAGTTTGTCTAGTTATAGAACGATAACGTTTAGCATCGCAAAAATATCGTCAAAAACCGGTGTAAACAAGTGAGAAAAATCAGTAAAGTTAAACCAACTGAAAATGACATTCTCAGATTTGTTTCAAACATCAACATTTTTGATAATCCGAACGGCATGTTCCATCTGACCTTATCCCATGATGAACTATGTTTTATTCATTTTGATGTGCGCCACAAGTTCCCAAAATATCAATGCATATAGCATGTCATATTTAGCGTTGAATTAGGCTATATGTTATTCTGCATTCACCCAATGTTATACGAATTGGTTTATATACAAGTTGATACATATGTGATCGATTAACCCCTGAATGACCTTGATCACTAAAACCATCAGCTTGTGATCGCCATGTGTTCACCGTGTTAACAGAGCAGCTGCCGCATATGACAATTAATTAAAATGCCTCTGTCAGCAGAGTGGATATCGAGTGGAATTATTTGTAATGCTGAAAGAATGGAACAATTATAGACAATAACACGGCATGGCATTTTTCGTTACAAAACAGTCGGTTAAACCTTTCGAGATATGTACCCACCAAATACACTCGATCACCAAATTTGTCAAATCAATAATAAAGATGTGAGAGGAAATCCCGTGGATATAACCGGGCGCAAAATGAATATTTGCGTATGTTTGACTGACCGTCTAAGTCTCAACTCCATTGAAAACGAAAACATCCCTCGGTGCAGTCTACGACTGCGGGTGGTTATTTCACCAAAGATCTGTGGACATAAACAGGATTTTATGGAAGGATTTCAGTGATGGATGCGCGAAGCGGTGGTAGGTCTTCTCAAAAACAAGTTCTTGGCCAAAATAGAACACCCCAAAACATCACAATCATGGTCTGTGGAATGCTGTAAGAATAGTTTGAACAGCCCCGAGACCCCACGAGCTGGGCGTGAAAACATCGATATAACAGGACCCTATTGATGACTGCATCTCGTGGCAACATTTCGGTCAGCTCGGTTAGGGAAAAAGCCCACTCCATAAAACCCGGCTCAGTCCCACTCGGCCACGAGTCATCATCACACGCGCAGCAACCACAGCTGCTGACAACATCGCTGACAGTGAGCGGCCAGCCTTTGGTGTGCTCGGATTTCACAATACCCGCATTACATGTAGTTGAGGAGTTGGTAGGGGTGTCTTTGTTGGAGATGATGTCGTTCAACCACATCACCTCAGGGGAAAAATTATGTTGAGCCTGGAATAAATCTGAAAACTGATTCGTACATGGACGTACTCTGGATTAATTTCTAGCGATTATAGTGTAATTAGTTGTATTTGAGCTTGATGCAATCGCAACAGCGATTTTCAGCGTTTTTTAATTCATCGCGTGTCATCAGACAGTTCATGTCAGAGTAAATAGGAATTATTCGTCAAGCTGGCAGCTGGAAGCTGTTTTTGTTATTAATGGAATACTGGCGCAGGAATAACAAGATTTTACAGGAATATATCTGACAATTGAACGGATGTCCAGTTTCACACTAGCCATCTGAAAACGCATGTACAAAATGGATACTATAGTCGTGGTGGTGCTGTTATTCATGCCTTCCATCACACTACAACAAACACCCTCCATGAGTGATAGCACTCCGTCCATTGTAGAATGTATGACAGCGCCCCTAGCCAGTGAATACCTGGAGTGGCAGGGTCACGTGAACGGATCTTCTGTCAGAGTGGAGTGGGGCTATGGAGATGTAAGTGGTACAGGCTTTTCTGAAGAATACTCATAACTGGTATCATTTAACTTCCCAAAGTGTAAAAAAAACCTAGTTTAGTGGTGAAACAGTTTGACATTTTGATAACAACGTCTGTTTGTTCATATTGGAATCAATTGGCTTGAAACAATCGGTTTCATGATGACTAATGTTCATTCGTGTTGGAATCACTTGGTGTGAAGCAGTCGTTTTTGACTGATCCGTTTTTATTTGTCCCACGTCATTTGTTGGAGAGTCTCAAAGTCTCCAGTAAAATATTCCTGATATGCGATAATGATGATGATATCGGTACAGGGTTTGATTCTGTAATCCTAATTTTGATATAATTAAAACAACCAAAATTATTCCTATTCAAATCGTCACCTACGAAATGCAATCAACTGATATTTGCAATGCATTTTTTGTGCCGTGTCACCGATAGGCTTTTATATTCTGTTGTACGAGTAAAGGCACAAAATGTGCGTAAGAATTCCAATTTGCATATGTCCCGAGCTTTACTGATATACCACATCATTCATCCCTTGTTTTCATTCATTCCTCACAGGGCACTTGATATTCGGACTATCATATCATTTTCGTCATTGCTAATCACATTTCATAACCAAAGAAACGCCCAAGCCTCTACTACAAAATAGGCAAATCTCACTGTCAGAACCATTACAAATTTTCAGTTGTGCACTAATTTCATCAGGTGTACAGTGGAAACAACGATTATCGCACTCTGTCGTCCCCTGATGATGTCAGTATGGCTTCAGATATTAATGTTTGGTCGGGCTTCGTTTCTATTTCGAAAGTTATGTTAGGTTTCTTATTGGTATCCTCAAAATCTGGTTATCAACGGTAATAGGTTGATACATACATTTCAGCAATGAATCCTGTGTATACAAACACAACCCCCAAATGGCACCAATACTAGAATGCATTGAAGAGTTTTTATTTACTATCGATCATGTTGGCACTATATTGGGTATCCCGGACAGTATTCCGAATTCCGGCCTTGAAGCCTTTTCTATGTGCTCATAGAGAGACTGAGCTCTAGCCAGAAGCATATACCTGTTTTGTGTCGACCCATCGTTTAATTTGAGAGATTTGGTTGGGCTTTGTTTCTATTCCAAAAGGTTTTCATTTTAGGTTTTTATTGACATCATCAAAATCTTGTGTTGTTGGTGATAATCGGTCGATTCCTACATTTATCAACATCCTTGTCAGCTTAAAAGGAGCAAGTGCTTAGCAAATTATTAATATGATCATCAAAGTATTGTAGTATTGATGGGAAAGTTTAAGCATACATTATATTCCCAATATCATAAACAGTTCATTTTTCAATATTCACAAGTTCTAATATCTTCAATAAAGAGTAGTTATTGAGGATATTATCCGTGTATGTATCGCATCTTGTATATTGATGTTTGAATAAATATGCCCAACGCAGTTGAATCAAATACGAACAAAATGAAGTAAACACTTCTTGCAGCTGTGCAAATATGGAACTTTGATGATGGCTTATGCATCTGAATTCGATTCTCTAGCCTTCATCTCCTGTTTCGTCAACTAGATGGCCTCGGAACTGTATGGCCCTTCTTGGATACGATAGGACATAAGCAGAATGAAAATATTGACCTGTTGCTGTTGGACAGGAGGTTGCATTTTGATAAGCAATGTTCAATGTACTGTTCAAAATGACGATTCTATCTGAACAAGAGTGAAAACGAATAACGATCTGGATAACTTCCAAAATAATTGAGTTGTATGAAATTCGTGGTGACTGGGCCATGAATTTGCTCCAGGAAGATTATAAAATATTGCCTCTGAGAGGAGTAATGTTGACATTGTTTGTACTTTTTTTTCTTTTCATGTACTCTCCAATCAACGACCCCTATATGTATGAAATGATGTATGTGTGATCAATGAATGTGTATACACTTTGCAGATGACGTGCAGTTCCATGAATACGTGTTTCGGGCTGAACCTACCCAATGACGTTCCCCTAGAGCCTCAAATCCGCCCCATACAGACACAGAAAGGTGTGGAGATCAGGTATGGACGATATTCGTATGGTGATACCTTTCATGCTCCTGGTGACCTTTCACTTATGAAGGCAATACAAATACTCCAGGTGATGCAAGTGAAGGCGTCTTGTCAGAATATAATAGTACCATTGCACGTGATGTCTTCGTATAACCTTGTAGCCTACAAAACCAATAAAAAAAATACAGAAATACACTAAGCACGTAAGTCCGTATGAAGAGAAGTGCTGGGTATATGGAACGAAATCTTGATATAATTAGCCGTATGCGCTGCTAAATGCGCTGGTCACACTCCATTACTTTCATTGTTGTCTCGTCACTTATAACACTCTGCCACCCTAATGTATTGCCCATTGAATATCCAAGTGAGATTTCCCACCGGTATAGATACAGGGCCATTGTGTACTGGGTAGCGCAAACGGATTAACTGGCTAACCCCAGGAGGTCAAACAAAAGGGGGTCAAGCAGCGACAACCAAATGACGACACAGAAGAAGATGCTTGGGTGATATCTCATTAGCCTCCGGGCCTTCCCATTTTGATCATTCCATCACTGGCGAGGAAATTGGTACAGTGAAGATCAAGATTATTGGTGCACCATTTCAGAGGCAGCACAACTATATTCGTGCAGTCGCGTTTCAGTTGATAATGTAAGAGGCGATACTATCAACGAAATTTGACTGAGGTATAAGGTGACTATTGGTGCCCGGTGCCCAATTCAGTTGTAACACTGCCGATAAATTCACAACATCTGATACCAATGTTGATTTATTAGTTTGACTTCATGAATATTTTGAACATCAATATATTACAGTATGATACATATTACATAATTATCTTCCATGGGACCTCCCAACAAACAATACTATAGGGATCCACCATAGAGGTGCATATTTGAACATCATACCTATCTCTAAAATCACTTTTTGTAATTTTTCCAAAATGGAGTGATGTTCAATGTTGCACCGATTATAACAATAAAGAAGCTCGTGTACTAGGTGTTAAAGCAGAACATGCTCATGTTATATAACAATTAATGCATGTCAAAGATTAGTTGTTGGGATGAACAACTCCACATTTAAAAGATACATTGTTTGGGACGTGGACTGACAAAACAATATTTTCTGCCTGAAAATTATTGAATATACTATTGAATATACTATTGAAATCGCGAGCGATTGCCACATTCGTCATCAAGAAATATATCCAGGAATTCGAAAGAATCTATCTTGGCACTATTTCTTTGAACTAATTCTTATTTTCCGAGCTTGATATGTGGGAATTGAACTGCTTTAACTATCAACCTAGCCTCCATTCAGGATTTCTCCACGTGACAGTCGCACCATGGTCGAAAAATGTGATTTTAACCGGTTTCATTGTCAGTCATTTTGCATTCTGAAGCAACAGACAGTCATAGATACTCGGTAATGACACCATTGTATTCCACAGTATCAAAACATGCCTATAAACACCACAATCATGTCTCTATCTACAATAGAAGCTGAGCCCAAAGATGCCGGACACATCTCTCATGTGAAAAAATATGATAAAAACTAACTACAAAATTTGATTTTGGAGGATCATGGCGGGTGTGCACACACATTATTATACATACCCGTCAATAGCTGCATAGTCATTTCGAAATATAATCAGTGAAATGGAATCAATCAATACCTATGCATGCAAACATTCTTGCTAATGAAACGCTAATGAGCATGCAATTTAACTAAAAAAGACCAAAACATATTTGCATAGTTCTAGTTTATACACATGTCTGTGATATTACATAACATCAGTGTAATAAGCACTGCTTACACGTAAACAAAACGGCTTACCCATAAACAGCACGGCTTACCCATAAACAGCACGGCTCACCCATAAAGAGCACGGCTCACCCAGAAACAGCACGGCTTACACATAAACAGCACGGCTTACACATAAATAGCACGGCGTACACATAAACAGCACGGCTTACACATAAACAGCACGGCTTACCCATAAACAGCACGGCTTACCCATATCTTGATTACTGGAAATGTGCTCATTGAGATTGGGAATACAACCTCATTTTCATCATCTACAATATCTGGTTTAGTGCATTCATATCATGATAATCCATGTATTTCTCTGTAGTTTTATTTCAATCCTCTGACTATTCCATGCATGGATACCATTCCCTAGTGATATGCATAATTGGAATTATATGTTTAAACAAGAATAATACATAAATACAACCCAGCAAACTGTGTATACCTCATGCCTCGTTTGTTAGGTTCCACTCGAGTCCTAACATGGATATCATCTACACGATCCAACCTTTCCTCGTGGATGAGATTGGCTTCCGATCATGTAACTTCACCAGAGGGCGCCCTGTGATAGAGCATGGGAGCAGCTCAGAATTCATCGTCCCTGCTACGTACATCAAAACAGGCAGCAACTACTTTATAGGTATATAATCTATAACGTTGGTTGTTCTTGCGTGCTCAAGCCAGAACTATGAGAAAATCATTATCAGTTTGTATTTGTATACTGTAAAGGTATGTATCAATCTCTTACCACCAATACAGCAAAATTTCGAAGATTGCAAGAATAAACGTAAAATACAACATTTTGCAATAAAATCAAAGCCCGACCGAATACCTTATCAAAAGACACACTGTCGTCATCATGGACAGACAGTGTGGTAAACGTAGTTGTTTCTACTGTACACCGGATGGAGTTAGTATACAACTGATTCTGATTTTGAATTCTTAACAGTTTTAACAGTCAATTAGAACTGTTTTTTGGGTATATTCAAAATCGCCATTACAATGTAATTTTGCTGTTCATTTTTCATTATATTTTGTTATAGTCAACACATCAGACCCACTGTACGACTGTAGATATGGACTACGTCTAAATCTGACAGTAAAACAAGAAGCGTGCTCAGGGGTCGGTGAGCCAGTCTACTGCTGGAACAGAGGGCGCTGTGTTACCAGCTTCCTGGCTGTAAGAGTCATTGCTATGAAAATGTCAAAACACAATTTTACAACTTGCAGTTATATTTATATCAAAATGGACCGGTGTTTGTATTCGTGAACTATTCAACCATACTCTTTTGCAGTAGTGAGTTATAGTGTTGACAAAAACACTGTGTTATTGTTTGTATGTTTGTAGAACCAGTATGAGTGTGATTGTTGCCAAGGCTACACAGGACCTTACTGTGAGGACCGTGACGCATGCATCAGCGCCCCCTGTCAGAATGGTGGTCATTGTATTCATGGCAACGGTGACGTCACTGGAAATAACTACTCCTGCCAGTGTCTCCTTGGTAACGTATTATCATACTTACCACGGCTGAAACACATAAGTTTCAACATTCTGTTATCTAGATTGAAGATATATCAATGAATAAAAATCAATGATAACAATACAGTTTTGATGATACATTTATAGCAACAAATATATTGATTTAAATCACATTTTGACTTCAGGTTACTATGGTAACCAATGTGAGAGTCGGGTGACCAACCTGTGTGAGATTGACCCCTGTGAGAACAAGGCCACATGTGAGGGTAACTTGACCAGCTACACGTGTCACTGTTCCCATGGTTACAGTGGCCATCATTGTGAGGTCAACAATAACAATTGTGCCAGTCGACCCTGTGTTCACGGGGTGTGTGTGGACAAAGTCGGCGGCCACCAGTGCTACTGTACACCAGGTTAGTGAGTCCTTTATAGTACATCGTATTGCCTACTTACAATGATTGGTATAGCAAAAGTCACAACGTGCACTACTAAATGCGACCGTTATCCCCCACAAATATCCATGATCAATGCAGTTTTTCCATAGATTCTGATCCGATCCTACATCAATATTGCAGGCTACGGAGGCAGTAACTGTGATCGTGAATTTGACGAGTGTATATCAAGTCCCTGTCGTAATGACGGTTTTTGTATCAATAGTCCAGAAGGTTATGAATGTCAGTGTTCCCAGGGATATACAGGCGAGAACTGTGCTGTCAAGGTATGTATACCCAATGGATTGCGCAATATGGCTTTGTTGTCGTTAATCAACACTGAACTTTGAACTGTACCAGTTAGCAAGACCACACATATTTTAGGAATTGATTTTTCAGTGAAATTTACGCAATTTCCCCATCTACAGGTGGATCTTTGTGACCCCTCCCCCTGCTATAACGCCACAGAGTGTGTGGACTTCGGGCACAGTTACGAGTGTACATGTAATCCGGGCTTCACTGGTAGGCTGTGTGTATTTGTTTTTGATAATATTTATCTGTGTTTGTGGAATCTTGATCATCTGAATGGGGATGAATCTTTCAACATTGGGTTGGTGAATTTTTTTGAATGATGCAAATAAAATATCACACATAAACTGTTGATATCATGGCAAATTGTTATGGGGTAACTTTAACATTGGCACAGGTATTATCCATATGTGTTTTACAGGTTATCATTGTGAAGTAAACATAAACGAGTGCGCCTCTGATCCCTGCATGAATGGAGGCAAATGTCGTGACGTCATATCCGGCTACATGTGCGTGTGTCCTGAAGACGTATCAGGGATTCACTGCGAATATAGTGAGTTATTATGGATGAGCTACTCAAAACTTGGATATGAAAATTATATAAATTAAGATGAAGCACTGTGTATTGAAGTTGATAAATATGAATAATCTGCAATGAGTTTTCTCGCAAGTGGTTTTGATCTCTCTTTCTTTTAAAGAACGGATGAACCTGCCACGTCGGTTCCCGGAGTCTAGTTACCTTGGTGACAGAAGTAGCCCACACCCAGTCATACACCACCTGTACATAGTGGCTGGGACCCTGGCAGGGGCGTTACTCATAGCCCTATCTGTACTGGTCGGGTGTTACTGCCGCATGCATGAGACGTACAAAGTTCTGTGTCACCGCAGGGATGGATACGCGAGGCATACAGAGTAAGGATGGCGTAATCCTTATGTTCCCGTTGAAGCCATTCTGTTTGTCTGTTTCTATTCTTAGAATTTCGATTTTTAAAATTTATATACAAATTTATACCGAGACATCTTTGGGCTCAAATAAACAGGTAATAGCATCACAGGATGTAGGTGAATGAGTCGTTATCAATGACTATTGATGTGTAATTCCGTATAATTACAGAGATACATTGCGAGAGAAGAAGGAAGCATGTGGCCGTCAGATGGCGAACCAGTCGCTAGATCCGGGACCCTCCATGGACGCCATCTTGGAAGCGTCTGGATGTAGTTACGACGCCACTCAAGATACACAACTCGTCAACTCATTGAAACCCAAACGGGTGTAAAAATAGTTCATCTAAATCTTGACAGTCGTGTCAGCTAAAAAAAAAAACTCTGCAAGTTGTAGGGTAATATTGTGGAGAATATCGGATAATACAAATACGTAGATAATGTTTTAAGAGTTATGCATATATGTAAGTTAAAGGTGAATATAACGTGACCAAATCATATCCACAACATACATATCAATCAAATCAAACGCTTAGGCTTCCTTGTGACAATATCACATGCGAAAAATACTACTCATAATACTGTATCGTTTTGTCTGGCTGGTGAAAATTTATATTGCAGATATTTTGTGTTCATGAGTTTTGTTGACATGATATTTATTAAGAGCTTGTTTTGCTTGATGTATGCAAGTATGCATCCAGAGTTGAACTCGGGAGTTATTATCATTATAATTTTAAACACACTTTGTGTAATGATTTTTCACATGCTAGTGGAATATAAAGGTGGAGGTTTATTTGAGAATGTGTTGTTCAATGTGGCAGCTAGCTGTTATTTATACCCCATATGTAATGACCTGAAATAAACCATGGTAAATCATGCTTGATTTATTTTGCTGATACTTTAGCAATCCTAAGTAGTATCGCAGACTCCTGTTATAACTTGACATCTGGGAGTCAAACGGTAATTTTCTTCCAAATTTAAGACTTCTATATGAAAACAATTTGACAAAAAAGATTATTTTCATTGACAAACATATACGAATACATATTGCACACATGTAATACAGAAAGTCAGGTGATCGTTTTACCTGGTTTGTAATTATTATTTATTATATACCCTATGGTCACATTTCATTGTTAGATTATGTACTTCTAGACTTTTGATTTTAGCACATTCTTCACATCATCACATCTTTAAGTAAAATACTTACCCCTCTCTGTCCCTAATACGGATATTGGCATTTGAATACTTCGCTGGGACTCAGAAAATGTACAGAGGTGCAGATACATGCTTCCAACTGATTACCGGGCCGAACCTCAGGGGATTAGCTGCAGACCTCAGAGGATTAGCTACGAGAGGAAAATGAGAAAGGGTGATATCTGATCAGGGCTTCTGGGTCTGTCAATTTCAAATGTTCAATTAGTCTTACAATGAAAATGGGACCAAAGAGTTAGAGTTGCCTGATTTCTAAGAATTGTATTTTAAGGGGAGGTGCAACTGCGTGGCTGTTGGTTCGGCGATTTTATACTATCTAAACGGTAAACGAACGTGTGTGTACCATGTGACAGAAACATAACTGGCCCATGACTTAACTGTACAAATTAGATGCAGTATTTAACCATTTCTTTTTCCTAAAACATCTTCTGAATCCGGGTGATGCTGGTCACATTAAATTTCCAGTTGCTGAATATCTATGCTATCGACCTTCTCACTCGAACGATAACAGTTTAATAGTCAATTTGTAGATAGAAGTTAGGTTTTTAGTTGATAGTGGGAGCTAGTTTTCACATTGACGAGAGGCTTAGAAAACACACACATTTGATGAAAAAAAAGCATTATATATTCTGGGACATTGAAATAGCGTGGGTGCTTTCGTGGTAATTTTTGATTGACTGACCTTAATTTTAGCACGACACAGAATATTTGTAGTTGAAAGCACACCCTTAATTATAATTTAAAAATAGTATCTGGTATTTTCAATTGCATTTCAAACAATGAGTAGGACTCCCGAGTGGGTAGACACAGGACTCGACTTAACTTTATAGCTGCGTGAATCAACTGGCAGACCTCATTGAAACAAAAGCAGTGTTTCAAGAACACAGCATCGAAGTGGCAGCACGGCAGACTAAGACGATATCTAATTTGGGTCAGGCCTCTGGGTCTGTCAAGTCTATTCATCCCATTTTTGGCACTGAAAGTGACACACAAAAAGGAAAGTGTTTCTAGTTTGTCAATCATTAGGAAATCACATAACACGAAGCGATTTAGAACATTGATGTGAATCAATATTTTAAATAGCAAATATCAATTCCGTTTCAGCAACATTTCTTCACTGTAATCCGTTTGATCTGTGACGGTCTACTTAGCCCAGCAGATAGACGTGGAATCAATACCCAGTATTAAGTATTCCGAGCAAACAAAACGTCAACTTACGACGTTATAGCAAAGCAGACCAGTGGATCTAGCCGTAACGTAACTGACATTGGATTGCTCGTGGCTGGGTAAATGTTTAGGTGTGAATCACAAGGGACCAATTGTTTGAAAGCCAAAGTTGAAAACAATCCAATCAAAGTGGTATTTTATTTTGGGCCTGCCATATTCACCCAAGTGTAGGGGATGGTCTACAATTCTGGAACTAATCCATGCTACATTTAGAGCCGATGAGGGTATCGATGCTTTCCATCGCACACACCTCCCACCTTGTGATAATGACTTGAGTTGATTTTCATTGTATAAATGTTTAATTAACCAAGTCCATACTCATGTTCCAGCTTTGACTACAAGATATGATACCAGAGATATGTTTGACTTTAGCCAATAAAGAGAGTCTTGTGTGTATACTTTTGCCAATCTCACGCGAATATTCATGGAAATAGAATTAGTATTCATGAGAAGTGCAGAGGTGGAATTGGAGATGAGGAGAGAAGGAGATTGGCAATAAAAACTAAGACGTATCTCAATTGTGATGAACAATACTCCTGTGATAAAACTTGGCATCTTTGTTTGCACTCTGTTGGTCTTGGTTGTTAAATGAATACGAACATTGAGACATGTAGTAAATGTGAATTCTGTCTTTTAATATGAAGAGAATTACCCGCCGCTGATGTCAAAAGGGGGGTCTCCTCCGTGCAATACATGACGAGTGCGAAAACATATTTCCCTGTTTTTACAATGTATTACAGCACAAGTATGTAGTATGTACCATACTTTTATATATTTTCAATCAAACATTTCAGGTACAGATACTATACATACATCAAACAAAAAAGTTAGATGATGATATGGAATAATAAACTTGATATATTTCAAAGGCGACAGTACAAAGTCATATCTTCTTGATCAGATGTCATATCGGGACCACGGTGTAATAAAATATTACACAGATATGTTTTCTCACTTGACGATGAAGGAGAGCCAAGGCTATCATGAATATTAGGACCTAACAGATTGTCATTTTCTATGTGAATGTTTTTATTGTTCTGTGGAATATTTCAAGCAATCGAAAATATGATATGGCGTATCCCAACAAGGTTGCACAACCACTCTCGATAAAACAAATGAATGGAGCTGTCGAACAATTAGGTGAATGTTTCAAATTTTCACCACTATATCTGACTGGCCACAACTAACACGGAGACGAAGCTTTTTGGCACATCCTACTTCTGATAAACTCCTAGTGCTGGCAATTGGACCATAGGGACTCAGTAAAGGTTATCATATCAATGTAATGACCCATTTATAATCATTATATCTAACATCTTGGATCATATCAGTGTATGACATATAATGAATATATATTATTGTTACAATCGGCAAGTCAGGTCCGATGCTTAAGATATTGATGTATATGGGCAATGGGCGACATAGTTATTTCTTGATAATCATCTGACTTTTTTGTGATAGCCTGAAAAAAAATTTCAGTGTACATATTTTCAGCGTACAATAATGAGTACAATAATGTTTCATAACATGTTTTATGAGTTATTTTGGGAAAAAACCACAAAGCCCTATTTAGCAATGAGATTCACACCAGCATCACCAGGGGTAGACAGTGTGCGATATTTCTACCATTGAAGTATCACAAATTTATATCTCAAAGAATCATCGATTTGAATCTCAAAAAAATATATATATCACGACTTAAATAGTTGTTATAGTGTCACTATAAAAATTGTTCGTATGTATGACATCATATTTCATAGACACTTTGTTTGTAGTTGCCCACAGTATAGGACTACTGACTTGACAAATCTGTAGTGTCCTCAGTGTTGTATAATGATTCATTTCAATAGTCAGCTGCATGAAAATATGATAAGTGCTTCTTATACAACGCTTCATTGGCGTTTACCACATCCTGAGTGCAGTAAGATTGGAACCATTGACGGGGTCACAGGGTGCGTGTGTCTCTCACTGAACCTTACACATGTTTCGCAACGTTGTTGTTTAGGCATAGCACCATGACACTTTCACACTACAACCTAAACTTGTTCGGTAATTTATGTTATTGGCATAAAGTAACCGCATCGTAACCACGCTATAGGGCGTGTAAATGATTTGACCTTTCTGGTGACATTTGATTTCCCCGCCAAATTTTCGGGCCAATTCGTAAAATTCTACATATTTGAATTCCTGCAACTTACACGGAAATTATCGGAAAATTATCGCATGTTCGTACATTGACCATGACCCGTTTCTACGATTGCTAACGATCTAAATATGCATTTTTCTTTAGCATTTCATTCCATTTAAAAGGGATGAAAAATGTATGTTTTTATGTTCCAAGGTCATGACCTTGACGGGAGGAAAAAGCTCATTCCCTCGAAACTACGTGACTAGTTTCCACATCGTCGGTGGTGTTTGTGACTATATATGATGTGGCATATGTTTTGTACACTTCACAACATCACAAAAACAATCTTGTTATATTGGAATATGTAGTCCAAAAACATGCTGTGAAACACAACATAGATCGGGGGCAAATTGACTATGAAAAAATATAACCTCATTATTCTAAACAGTGGTATGCTGTAGTTCAGAGCAAGTGTAATAAATGAAATAATTGATTGTAACAATATTCGTAATCATATTTTTGTATAGTGCTTCTGAAATCGAGCAAAATCAGCAAAAATGACCACGTGGCAATGTTTGTCACCACTACGTACCTGAATACGTCATTTTACGACTTATGAGAAACGAGACACACGCCCTATTTCCGCGACGGTTCTCTTGATATTTTCGCGGTTACATGCGTTTTGATTATATGTCCTTCCAGGATATCGTTGAGCTCTTCTTCGTCCAGGATGAGAAATCCTTCAATGCTAACTCGAATATTATCTTATCCATCGGCAGAACGTAACGCAAGAATGCTTCAATGAGCTGTGACTGGTGAACACTCCATGAGAACGCCTGTTCTATAAATGGAGATGCCAACTTGATGGGGGGAAACCCCTAGCTGCTTGAACCCCATCTTCACGATGACGGTCGCTGCCCTCCACCGGGCTTCCCTCGTGTCATGTCGGATCACGGTGATTTAAAAGCTGTTACCTTCTGTGTACTGAAAATAAAACGTTTCCAAGAACTCCGTTAGTACCTCGGGAAGAACGCCGCCGTTGTCCTCTGCAAACTTCCCGTGTGTTGTCTTGCCTGAGCACCTTTACGTCAATTTTCTCACCCATGGTGTTGTATTGTGAAAACATTTCGATAAGTTCTTGACAAATATGTGCTCTATGTCTTGGAGTCACTCAGACACAGTGGGCTTGTGTACTGCTACAGGCTTGTGCGATGTGTTCTATTTGAGGAGCAGGCTTTTCGGCTTCTATCTGATTGGAGGTGAGCTCTCCGTAACGAACTATTTCCCGGGGACTTCAATGACCAAGTGAGCAATATCGTCATCACTGTCTGACATAACTTGTTTTCTTTGTCAGGAGATAAATTCTCAAATATTTTATGCGTTTAAGAAATTCTAATGACGTCATCATGATCTGGTTGATAAATACAACAAATCCATGTCTGCTATGCAACTAGATTTATTTTCATGTTAATTTTGGGGAATTCATGACGGGTGCCATTAGTGGGGCAGGAAATGCTCACTCTTTCCGGAACACCTGATTTCACCTCCTAATGGCCATTTTGAGGGGTTCATGAGTTTCCCTGTCATTTTTGTTTTCTCTCACTTCGTATGCCTGATATGACTTTCTGTCCCCGGACTATGAGATTGGATAACGGACCCTGTTTTGTTTGCTCGGAATACCTAATACTGGGTATTGATTCCACGTCTATTAGCTTCAACTGCCTTGTCAGTTCGTTGACAGTCTCTTCGTCAACCATGACTCGGCTTCCGTTGACTTCGGTTGAAATATCAAAGACGAAATCCTCTCCTGCCTTCAGTGTACAGATCAGAAACCCAATCTTGTTCGGGATCAGGTTAGTGAGCCGTACGAATGAAACATACCCAATCATTATTATTTTGTCCGTGCTATTAAATATTGTTATTTGAGATACGACTACCTTTTAACTTTTCAATGGCAAAGAGACGTATGCTTTATTGACTGATTGTGGTCCAGCATTGATCATACGGAAGCGATGTACCTACCAGGAAGTTTTACTATATGTCTATCGAAAAAAATAAGTGGCGGTCGTCCTATAATTAGGAGGCGGCCACCTTATGTTAAGTGGCGGTCTCCAGATAAACATTTTCACCCCTGGCACTAATGGGCGTCCGTACGATCCCACTCGGCCGCAAGTGAGTTCATCAAAGGCTGTGCAACCACATCTGATGATAACATCGCTGAAAGCAAGCGGCCAGTCTTCGGTATGTTCTGATTTCACACAAACGTTGTGGGCTCTATTGGCTTGCGACGGCTGCTTCACTCTGATTGCCTCATTGCAAAAGTGGTTTATACGGTATAATTCAGGCAGTAGACAGACATCGATGTCAGATGGAACGTCGAGGATAATTATTTGATCCAATGAGTTTTATCAACAAAAAAGCACTTGGGGGTGAATGAATACTCTTTCGAACGCATGAAGGAGAGGAATCAATTGTCAGTGGGAGAATTAAAATGTCAGACGTTTTGTGATGACATTTATTCGTTGTACATGAGGCAACTGGCTGTGCATTTTGAATCGCACAGAGTTGGTATGGCAGGAATATTAACTGAATGATATCAGTAATCACTACGTTGAAACACGAGTGGAAGGTTCAGTAGTCAGGCTGGTTATATAGTTGCAGTAGACTGTATTGCAGCGCTCCTTGATGACTTGATAGCCTGTGCTCATGGATCACATGTCACTTTCAAGATCCAAACTATATTTTCGAACATAGAGAGGTGTAATGCTGAAAAGAACCAGATACACAAATAAATTGTCAAAACGTTAAAAAATTTCATCCAGAAGTTCTTCGTCACGAAAAACGCAACCACCTAATACTACAACTCCGTGAATGGTGATTCGTTTTCATTTGTCCCTGGTCCTGTTGGTACTTTATCGGTCTCCTGGAAAACAACGTCATCTTCTGTGGTCTTGTCCTGAAGCTTTGTCTGTGATGAACGGTACTTCTGAGGGACATTATGTGTAGGAAGTGGAATAAAGATGATTTTTATTATATATGTGCTGGTTGAGAAACTGAACTCTGGTCAACGACAAGCATATTGGTGTCTGTACAGGAGATATACACGTCCTTTCATTACTTTTTGATGATAACCGAACATCGCAATCAGCTAATAAACGAAGTCAATACATAACAAAAGTAACACAATCATTATGATTATGTTATAATGTTGGTCAGAATCTCCTGATGAGGTAACAGTACGATAATTACCAAAAGACGCTCAATGCATGCGCTGTCCATTGTCCGCTATCAGAGCAGCTATCAATTTATGGGTACATATGCATCCATGATATTGATTCTCCCGTGAGTATGCCTTCAATTTGTTTGAATCCTTATCACCGTTTGTTTTGAGTACGGTGAGAAATACATTCTGGTAAGATGCATAGAAAATAGAGTAACAAATTTGCTTTCTTGCAGCGTGCAAAAACACAGTTCATGCTATCTTCATATATATTGAGTTATTATATCTTCATGTTTGTCTTTCAAGAAGTGAACCTAGCACATTTGTTCAACATCATCATTATCGTCCGTGTGTACCTTTTTTTCTTTTTACGTGATGTTGGTGAACAGGCCTTCATAAATTGGGTGATGTGGGCGTGGTTGACCAAAAAGGATATTACATTTTTTGTGATGATGTAGTTCTATGAAGACGTGTTTTGGGCCGAACATATCCTCCAATGGCAGATCCGTCCGTACGGCAGATGACAGTCTCATGGTGATAAGTGTCATACAGCCTCTAATAAAGGCAATGATACGGATGTCATTTCAGCACTTTACTATGGAAAATAATGTAATGGTAGATTCAGGTATCTCACCATGAACAAGTCGAGATCAATATGCCAAGAACTAAAGACCAAGATATAAATTATCGCATTGAGACAAGTGATTATGCTCAGAAAATGCGCCAACAGTGACAAAATAAGCAAATAAATAAACAGTATTTACCATATGTGCTGCTACATTGTCTTTCTAAAAAGTCGTTGGCCCCATTTCATTGTGAGAATTAGTCACTCCCAAATTCTATTTTCAGTAGAGCCGTCATTGTCTTCTCAGCTCTAAATACGATTACTCTCTCAATCCTAGGAAGAGTTGCGGGTGTTGCCAATTGAATACTAAAGTGCGACTCCCCAAGGGATAGATACAGGACCCGGCTTACTGGGTACCCGCTAACGAATTAACTGGTCAATCTCCGGGGATCGAGCAAAAAGGGTTCAGACAGCACCAACCAAATGTCAACACATGACAAGGGGAAGGGGTGATATCTAATAAGGGCTTCTGGGCCTGTCAATTCTAATCACTCTAACTGTGGCGAAGGAAGTGGCCCAACGAAATCCAAGCATCACTAGTGGAGGAAAGCTACAGCATTCAGGAGGAAAGCTACATCAGTGAACTATCCAGATAGATTATTATTGAAGAGATTTGTTGGAGGCAAGAGATCACTGTCTTTCTCTCACTGCCTTGTCAATATTTCACATGATCTAAAGACTACGAAAACGCTTGTTTAATATCACCAATCTCTGAATTGGGGTTAATAAAAAAGGTAAAACGCACTGTGCTGTGGAAAGATGGGAACCGTCTTAAGACTCGACAACGACTTGTTAAGGAGTTGATCGATCATATGTGCAATACATGTAAAGCTCATGAATACAGACACTTGGAATTTGGAATGTAGTAAATAAGATATCCATTACAAGAAGACGTACAATAGGATTACAAAAAGAACAGAGTGTGGAAAAGCACTGGAACCAAATTTGCACATTTAAACACCAACATGGTCTTTCTTCATTTTATGTTTATGTTTTGTACATGCCAGGTACAATCCCGATATCACACTAAATATGCGACAAAGATCCTTATGTACAAAATAATATATACTCCTGAGAGTGATTGGAACACCCCATGGCCTAGTCTAAAAAATTGTTAGAAGCCGAAAACATTGAACTCAAAATTACAGTATTGGGACAAATATTCCAGCTAAAGATGATTAAAACAACACTGAATAATTGAAGGTGAGCACCATGAAAATATCGTTCAATTCCACACCCTTCTTTGGGCTTTGTATTAAATTATTCATCAATAATCCATGAACAGTGAACAACATTATCTGCTCAGCAATCATCTGGGATTTTTGTGTTACTTTTCTGACACGTTGGTCGAGACCCATGTCGGATCTCAGCCGGAGGAGTATCCAGTACCGAAAGTCAAACCTATAGTGCATTCTAGAATATAATCAACCTCTGTATTGGTGATAATAGATTGATACTTACATACTTTGTATATTGTGTGTAACAACTACATGGACATATTGGTGAGTTCCTATCACTATTTGCATCATTAGATGCATAATAGAGTTGAAATTTCTGCAAAATAATGTTTGATATTTACTCATCCGTGATGTTATGGTATGATTCCCAGCGACTCTTAGGCAGCACACTGTTTAGTACCGAAGATTGCATTGAAGTACACGTGACTGGGCAAATATTGGACTCTAAGTAACAGAAGACAGAATTTGGCAATCTCACAAGTAACACAATAAATATAATGTAATTGATGGGATTGGTTTGAACTTTGGCTATGGAACAATCAGTCTTTTGTTATTTGGAGCCAAAGTTCAAACCAATCCCATCAATTAAATTATATTTATACTGTTATTCGTGAGATTGACAAGTTCAGTTATCACCAACACCAAGGTAATATAGCCTTTGAACATCAGGCTATATGGCCTTGAGGATGACTAACCTTGTTGCGTGTTGCATCCTACATGTAAATTGATAACAAAAGTTGTAAGTGATTACCGAATAATAAGCGCATCAAAATAATGTGTTCTTGTATCATGATGTGAATGATCTGTTTGAGATTATATAGGAAATCTCTACCTGGACTTCAGCTCAAGAATCAGTTGCTAGAAATCTTCCGGATAATATTTTGGATTATATATCCCAGAGTCCTCGTTCTATACCAATGTTAATTCCACTATAGTATTCATGGGAGAATTAGTAGTCATTCTTGGTGGTACCAAAGTTGTAAAAACTGAAATTACATTTGGAGGGAGGACATCGGCAATAAAGACTGAGGCGAAGCCCAGATTGCAAGTGTTTGTTTGCACTCTGTAGTACGGTGGTGGTTGGCATTGATTCGTGTATGCCTATCAAAGCACGATATATGAAATACGAGCTATATCGGTCGAGATCATAAGGGTTTTTTAAAACAAAAATCTCAAAACTGTCTGAGCATTTGTTTTTTAGAAAATGGCTGCCAAAGTCAGAAACTGGTCGTTTTTCGGAAAGAATCGATTGTAAATTTTAAAGATAAAATAACCAAAATTGACCCATTTTGTAGGTATTTTTTAGTCGAAATACACATAATTATACATTGAAGGAAATATTTAATCCATAATTTCTGTGTTCGAATGCACAATGTTACATTGCTGATTCTTTGAAGTTTGAGAATAATCAAAGAAAATTTTTGTAGGAATCGTGTATTCGTATGAAGTACGGATAGAGCTCCATTCACATTGGTTTTGGTTGTCGTGAGTCACCACTTACAGCGCCTAGTAAAATGTTATGGCTGATCATCAACACACAGTTTATAGGTTCACATCAACGGCTTTATTATTTGTGCCGTAACAATACAGTTTCTCGGGACTAAGCTTAACACATTATTAGCCTCATAAGCGGAAGAAGCACCTCAGACAAACAAACTGGTGTTTCGTTTCTTATCAGTGATAATTTTTAAAAAAATGATAATAGTTGATTTATGAACCAGATAAAAACGTAATAAAGTGTTATATACTAGATGCCGAATCAATGAACCCGTTGGGTTTATCACCGGGCGAATGACGCTTGTGAAATAATGAATTGTATCGGTGGTAATAGATTGATACTTACATTCATACCACTGAGTCGGTGTCACTGCTGGTGGACGTTAAAGCGGTATTTGCACTTAGTTACTAATATTTGTTCGAATTGAAAAACCAGCTCAGTCGACAAAAAAATTAAGTTTATTCCCCAAAATCGCATAAACATGGCTATTTAGGCGCTATTTCACCCGAAACAGAAGGCTGAAAGTGGTGTTTACATCAAGATTGACAGGCAAGATTATGTTTATGTTACATTGGAATCAGGTCTCTGAGAGAGGAATCCCTGACACGTCACACATTTAAACACGATGGCCAGCCGTTCCGCATTGTTGCTGGTAAGAAATCGATGTTAGTATGGTTTGGGTCCGTGTCATTATAAACACACTGGGTGCGCCTACGTTCCAACATGGTCCTGGTAAATTGCGATAATTCATACATAGAATATTGGTGTACAACACCAGTTTGTCAGAATATTGATTTCTTCATGACATTGCTGAAAATGTGCGGAATTCGTTTTTTTAACTAGCAACAACGCGAAACGAATGGGCACCGTATATGAGACATCAACATTCACCATCCTTATGAATATGCAAATATCACGCATGGCCGCGTGCTAGGCCATCGAGTGAACCGAGGAAGTGACCGAGGAAATCTCTCGATATTTTAGCTTACAATACCCGTGTGTGCTGTTCTATTGTCACTATTTTGCAACTGACATGTGTATCAGTTGATAGGACACAAAATATGCATAGGCCCAAAAAATCTTCTGGGAAGTGGGAGGAAGTGAAAGAGTCGCTTTAAGTCTGTCCCCGAGGATACCATCAACTCAGTTGCCTTTGGCTTATGATTAGGTACTTATGTACTTGTCAAATATCTATTCCATGGGGCTTTGTTCCGAAATTCAAAATTATTTTCATAAGTTGTTGGGCAGTTGTATACTAATTCCATCAGGTGTACAGTATAAACAACTACATTTACCACTGTCTGCCCCTGATGACGCCAGTGTGTCTTTTGATAAAGTATTTGGTCGGGCTTTGTGTCTATTGCAGAATGTTGTGTTTTACGTTTGTTATTGGAATCATCAAAATTTGGCTGTATCGGTAGTAAGAAATTGATACTTACATTATTAACTTCGGTCAGAGGTTCCACTATTGGAAAAAATGAGGTCTAAATGCTACAATAGACTCCAATACATAGTTTTCAGCGTCTTCAATGTACAGTGCTTGACGAGAGTGAATTGTATGTGTTTTGCCTCCTTTGGCATCAAAATCTCTCTACTGCGGATATAGGGGTAATGGCTGAAAATATAACCCCACATCGGAGGACGTTCTTACATACATGGGCTCCAATCCTTATGTCTTTCGTTTTCATAAGTCAGAAAGTCATGAATTTTATGCAAAGGAGAATAAGTTGAAAATATTTTTGGACCATCTATAGTAACCTTCATACTCTGTAGTATGCACCGAGGAATCGTGTGTTTTGACATCATGTGGGGGTGTTCTGTTCGAAGCTGATATAGAATTACCAGAAAGAGAGATACTGTGTGTAAAACCGTCCACGCTGATAGAAATAGATGCACATGATATATGTGATATAATGTAGCATGGTCGCTGCATATATTAGGGAGATTTCTGGCTAATTACAGTGAGGCGTGATGTTACTAACATGCTTGTGAATGTGCAAAAGCTTCTTCCATGCTGCATACTCGAGTTACTCGTATATAATCAAAAGGGAAACAGGATCAAAATACTGCCAGTGGACACGCCATCGATGCCATCCGCAACTCAGTTGTATACTAATCCACCAGGTGTACAGTAGAAACCACTACATTATCACACACAGTCTGCCCCTGATGACGCCAATGTGTTTTCGGATAAACTATTTGGTCGGGCTTTGTTTCAATTCCATTGTACTTTTGCTATCGGCATCGACATCAAAATCTTGATTGTATTGGTGGTAATAGAATAATACTTACATTAAAAATCGATCCGACCGGAAATAAATATCAGACGAGTCACCAACATTTGCAGGGAATGTTTATATTCGTTTAGAAATGTGTATCTTGTACCTACGAGCTGGGGAAATTCAATGTCACCTTGTGGAAGAAATGGGTACAGGAAATATAATATAAAAAACGTATTCAGAGAGCTCCTCCTGTTTCTATGTGATCTATGGGCAACAAATCAACTTAATGCTTCCGTAACTTCAGCGTATACGAGGGTTCTCTTGGAATTGTTTGGTAGTTTACTGCCTCTCGCTGACAATTCAATTTCTTTGTTGCTGCTTGTGTGGTTGAGAAATATGGATGTTAGTCGATAAAACCAGTTGGTATTATGTCAGGATTATTTGATGCCAATTCAACGAAAACTCTACCAAATTACTATATTTGAAAAATACCTGCACATGTATATGAGGTTATGCGCAATATGTCACAGTCTTTTTCTCCCATTATTCCAGAGATAATTCGTGCCTGCCGGCTTTTGTTTTGCTAGAGGCACGTAACTGATCTACAATGATGAAGTATTGCAGATTCTTGCTGATTGCATGGCAAGTGAGCTATTTGTATCTAGCATGTAAATTGTGTCGTTCTGGCAATACATAGTCGATCCAAATATCTGGGAAAAGTTCAACCGGTTTGTTCAGTATCATGTGTTAGTGTACCAATTGCCTAATTCTTGTTTGATGTAAATTTCATTTTCGTCACACACAAAAATCAATGGAAGATTTTCAATGTATATTTCAAACGCCTATCCTATTGCCCTAAGTGATGGCTATACGTCAGAACTATGCGCGGGTGCTGCTCGTGGAAGGGGATGTGCACTCTTCAAGGAACACACGATTTCAATATGTGTGTGTGTGTGGGGGGGGGGGGGGGGTCATGGTTAAATCAAAACAATGTGTATTTGCCAGTTATAGTACTCTCAATCTTTAATGTTTCCATTTGCAATGCGGCTTGAATGAATGTGACGTTAGAATGCAAAACGTTCTTAATAACAAAATTCATAAAGAAATAAAGTCGGGACATAGGCCTATTACAATATTGTAGAAATAGACTGGCGAATTCTTTTGCGTTTTAACAGCATGGAAAGAGCTATCAGTGTAGCTCCGCTTGATAGATCTATGCCAAAAGAAAAAAAAAAGATGTTTCGCTTCATACCAAACTTGACATAGGACATCTCTTCTGAGTCGGGCGCTCTTGGCTGGACGCGGGTTGCGGAGTTGCTCTCCTTCGACGTAGATGTTCGACGGTGTTGGGAGCACTGCAGCTTGCTGTTTGTCCAGTTCAGGCAGGCTGATCAGGTAAAGTTGTGAAGGTATACTAAAAGTATATCATTTTCACATTCAGACATGTATATTGTATGTGTTGAAAATAAAAATTTGATATCGATAAGAAACGGCACCTCTTAATTGAAAATAATCAGCAAAAACCATTATCAGTCTAATTTAATTTTTATTTCGAGTTGGGAACGACATACTGAGCGTTATTCATTAATGAAAGTCTCGTCGGTCTTTATGACAGTGCATTGTGGTTTCATGTTTTGGCAGCCATGTGTGTGATTAACAAACAATCAGAATTTGTTTCACCAAGGAGTGGCACGGACGAGGAGTACACAGACAAATAGCGGCTGCTGGAGAGCGTCAATGAATTGCAGCAGTCTAGCAGTGCAAACCTACATGTAACTTGGAAATTTTGATATGATGTGTTCATGTATGTTCATAAGCAGATAGTAACGACCTTATGCTGAAAAATCCGCATGAAATGGGCAGTGGACTCAGGAAGACTTTATCAATACTTGATGGAAAAGCTTGTTTCTCTTGTTTATGTAGTACATTCCATTCACGGTGTTTTCGCGAGTCAGGGCGCCCATATAAAGACATCTAGACATTTATCCGAAGTCCTGTATTTTGATGTCGTTCGTAATCATAACATTATTATTACATCGACATGTCAAATGAATAATTGCAATGGCTTAATTCCAGTGGTTTGCTAATTGCCAAACTCTGTTACTTTTTTGCAAAGTAAACACCGCTAATTGACAGGTCAAATGATTCTATGACAACATCTATTATTTACTTGTGTTTTAACATGAATCAATATGCTTGTTTGTCCATGACAAATATACAAAATACATGTATTAAACCATATTCCAGAGTTACCGACTTATAATACATAGGCATTGTGTTTAAATACTTGCCTATCGTACGTCTGCGGTGGTGTGTCATCAGCTGACATGCCACCAGTAATATTTTTTTCTATATGAAACCTCAAGGTGTAGCAAAGTACAATTTAGCTATAGTAATTGATTATAATCATGCATCAGTGAAATTAGGGCATGATGTGCTCTTTGGTTCCATCGATCATACATGTACTTCAAACGATGCTGTGACAATTGGTTGATCTGTTGCCTCATTCTCCAAAAAAAATAAAATTGATTTTGTCTAACTACTAACTACCTGAACTAAATTATCGGTAATAAAAGACGCACATTCTTGATAGAAGACATAGCCAGGCTGTGGGTTTCAAAGAAAGTACTAAATTTAGGCCCAGTAGAAATGTAATTACGGGTCGAGTCACCTGTCGTTGAGCCCCTAATTGGTGATGAGAACACCCACGCTAGTAGACGTGATGCCTGACAACAACAGGGACATTATAACAGATATACTGAGGGGCACGCTCAGCTGTTTTTGACCAATTTGGTACAGACGTTGCTGAACTTCCTCGTTCGTTCTCACATCATTGGGTATATAATTGTTTGTGAGCATCACGTTAATATTTCCAATAAAGACTGTGCATGTTATGGGCTTCATTCACACTCATGTTAAAATTCACAATTTATTCCGCGAATTCAACACGTACAGTTCGATGGTAATTTTTATTCTTTTTTATTTTAGCCCCTTTTGGTAGATGAATCACCCAACCTCGTCCTTCGAGTGTGTCTCCCCGGCCAATAATGGTCAGAACACGACCAATGGCAAAAAAACTTTGTAAAATCAAGTAACTTACACATAAAGAGTATGTCTCAATAAGACATGTACTTCTATAATCGTTCCAAAACAGTAATGCCAAACCATTACCATGACGATACCAGCAGTCTCTCACATACAAGCAAGAGACTGTCTGAATTGTTTGCATTGTGTATACATCTGATGTTGGTTACAACAATATAGCTTCACTTATATTGGCTATGTTTGTCCTGGGTCCCCATTTACAGCGCCTCATAAAATGTTATGGCTGATCATCAACACACTGTTTATAGGTTCCCATCAACGTCTTTATTATCTGTGTCGTAACACAGCAATTTCTCGGGAGCAAGCTTAACACATTTAAGCCTCACACACGGAAGAAGCACCTCCGACATCTTCATCTGTGCTAACTTGAATAAAAAGAGAATGATGTATGTCACGCAGTATATCTATGATCTATTACCACATTCATACACTCCGAAGCCTTGACATAGTTGTGTCAGACGAAATCCAGTGCTGAATATTGGAAATGCAGACAGTCATCGCCTAAACAGACAATTCGTACCTTGAACCTCTGGAGAGAGTTCCATCCTGCGGCTTTGTCCCGGGTTAATGGTCTGAAATATTGACCACTGATGGTCTGGTGTGTTGTCACATAACGTGTGTTTTATGGTAATAGCTGATTCATGAACCAGATGAAAGCGTAATAAAGTGTTGTATATTAGATGTCGAATCAATGGACCTGTTGGGTTTATCACCCGCCGAATGACGCGTGTGAAATAATGAATTGTTAACTTTGGTTAGAACCCCACTAATGGAACCGTTAGAGGTCTAAATGCTCCAATATGCCTTCAGTGTACAGTGTTTGACGAGAGCGTATTGTATGTGCTTTAATTGCCTGCTTTGGCGCCAAAATCTACATGAACATGTATATACTTGCATCCATTATATGTACGTGTCTAGATCTATAGGAATTTATGCTATATAGCAGAGTATACATGTACATCTTGATTTGCGCGTCCAATGGTTACGGACAGACATTTCAACAAGTTATAGACTGACTGGCATGTGAGACAATGGGAAGCATTCACGATAAATTCTGAGAAGTATGAAATTCGATTCGAAATAATTCTATCTCAGTTTGGGAAGGTAATAACTTCATAGTTATGTGTTATTATGTGTTATGATTGTAATTTTCTGAAGACATGTACGTTTAAGGGATTTCGATCGTTGAGTGTAGATTGAGAAACGGGTGTTTTATAGCATGAAGTAAAAAGTTAAGATATTCAAGATTATGACCCTGTTTCAAGATTGTAATTGAATTATCATGGAATTAAACTTAATTTGTAATACTGCTTCCAGAAAGGAAATTTCAAGGGAAACAGGTGTCAAACAATCGAATGACTGCATCAAATTGCATCGAAAACAAGTGGATGTGTATCTATACTAGTCGTTTTTTTGTGCTACATGCACTAATATTTCATTATCTGCCCGCGAAAGGACACACTCAAATGGTGTGGTCATAAAACAAATGAAGACCAGATTTTACTCCGTGGATAAACGTTGCATAATTATAGTTCCAAGGATGTTCGTTGCAGAGTGGAAAATCGCGAAATTAAGTATTTTCTGGCATTGTTCCGATACTTTATACAATGACACATGTGCACAGATATGGAGGATGTGTTTGGATTGCAGTAGGCGCACAGGGCGATCGCCTGTAACATGTATCATTCATGCTTATCCATTTTCAGCCAGCCGATTCTCGAGTTATCACCCAACCCGTGCATACACCAGAGTTGTTGTGCGTATTGTTTGATGAGTACCGACTGCATACGGCACATTTGTGGGTTTGTGTCACTGCAACACACATTCATATTGCTCTAAAACATGTTTGTAGACCACATTCGCTCCAAACACTCCTCAAATACACACAATTATAAGACAACAAAGCTGTGTATTGACAGATCTCATCCGAGGTTCATCTGAATCGTCTCCGAGGATTGTCGCTCACTCCAAGGATTGTCGCTCAGCCACCATGGACAACAAATCAACTTAATGTTTCCGTAACTTCAGCCTCCACCTGAGGATTCAATTTTGTTGCTGCATGTGTGGTTGGGGAATATGGATGTTAGTCGAAAAAAAACTTATTATGCTTATTATTAACTTATTATTAACTTATTATTATGATATTATGCTAGCATTAATACTAATTCAACAAAAACGCAACTAAATGAATATATTAGAAAAAAAATTCACATGTATATATAAGGCCATGTGCAATATGTCGCAGTTCTTTTCTCCCATTATTTCAGGGATAATTCGTGTCTGCCGTCTTTTGTTCTATTGAAGGCATGTAACTGATCTATTGTGAAGAATCGTTGCTGCATTCATTCAGAAGATTCTTGCTAATTTCGTAGGCGAGTGATCTGTTCCTACATAAAGTGTAGCCTTCTGACAATGCATAGTATACTCGATTGGGGTTATATTCATGGTCTTTGACAATGCAACTGTTTGGGAAATATACAAGTGGTTGGCTGAACATATTTGTTAATGTATTTTCTAGTTGAATAGTTCTTATATGATGTTATTTTGAAGTTTCGTCACAATATCTCAATGGAATGCATTTATATCATTTCGAATCTGCAATATCAGAACTTCAGAACTTTTCAATGTATATTTCAATCGACTATGATTTTGACTCAAGTACAGTGGCGAGAACTAATAATAAGGCAATGACGACATTGGAGTTTAGGCAATGGCTACATGGATATGCCAGAACTATGGGCGGGTGCTGCTTGTGGTGCGGGGGGCCCTCTTCCAGCAACACCAGGTCCCACCTTTTTATGGCCATATTGTGGTGGTTCTGGAATTATGTTGTTCGAACTACCAATATGGAAATAGGATGCAAACAATAACAATACTATATCATATTAACACAATGTGTATTCCCCAGTTGAAATTGTAGTACAAGCCGTGTTTGAGGTTCCAATAGTGATAAACCAGTGGCCTCCATATAACGAATTCTGGACACTTATTGTTCCAGTATCGTTATGTGTTTATTCTGGACATTTATTGTTCCAGCATCGGTATGTGTTTCAAGCTAAATCGCCATGAAAACTACTATCAGTATCATATTCGTATGTCAAATGAACAAGAGTAATGGCGTATGTTATACTCATGATAACAGTTATACTATGTTATACTCATGATTTGTTTGTGGTGATAATGTCAAGTGGACAGGAGAAACGTGCTTTCCCATCAGGCAAATCATTCTCGGATAGAAGTAGATATGGAGATCAGTGAGTCAGACGGATACATGCTGCTCATCAATACACTGTGTGCACTGATCAGGAGCCGTTTTATCTGTCTGGTGTCGTTCGTGGATCATAATATTAGTATTACATGGATATGCCAAAGGAATACACGCATTGACCTATTTCCAGTGTTTTAGTGTTTTGTTAATGGCCAAGCTGTTATTTTTTGTTGTTGCAAAGTAAACACTGCTTACTGACAAATCAAACGTCTACAACATCTATTACAGTGTTTTACCGTGAAACAATACGCTTGTTCGTACATCTACCGTGGTGTATCATCAGCTGATATGCCACCAGTAATGTTATTGGGGTGTTTTATTTTATCATACATTGGCCATCACGGTGTATCAAAGTACAATTTAGCTACATGTAACTGTGTATAATCAGGCATCAATGAAATAAAGGCATGGCGTGCTCTTGGGTACCATCTATCATACCTCAAACGATGCTAAAGTCAAATTCATCTGTCAGTGAAACACGCTTTTTGGTCATAGTTTTGTTTTGAATAATCGGATCAACATGAAATTTCGTGTGTCTTAATTGGGCGTCATGCCACAATTTTTCACTAAATTTCAGAATTATATCTGAAAAAAAAATGAAAAATTTGGCAATCTACCCCAATGTTAAATTTCAGTACAAAATGGAATTGAATAAATTCCATCAAATTCAGGTCTTTTATAATATTTTTGCCCGTACAGAATGAACCTATTGCGTTGGTTTTGAGTTGGATTGCACAGTCAGTGCATATTAAGTAAATATGTTTATTTTGGAGCAATACATAACTCAAACATCGAATAAAAAATGATCCAAAACAAAGATACGGAAAAAAAGCGTGTTTCACTGACAGATGACGTTGACTTTACGACAGTCGATCGATCTGTTGCCTCATTACCCAGAATAAAATAATGTGACTTTTTGCTAACTATTTGAATTTAATTATCGGCAGTAAAAGTGCCACACGCAAAACATCCTTGATCATCCTTGATAGAAGTCTTGGCTTCAGGTTTGAAAGGAACTGCTAAATTTAGCTAGAAAATCCCAGTAGAAATGTAATTACGAGACGAGTCACCTGTCGGTGAGCCCCTAATTGGTGATGAGAACACCCACGCTTGTAGACGTGGTGCTCCACCACCACAATAGTAATGACAGATAGAATAAGGGGCATGCTTAGCTGTTTTTGCCAATTTTGGACAGATGTTGCAGAACGTCCAGGTTCGTTTCCACGTCATTAGGCATATATCTGAGTAAACGTTAGGTGATGGTTTTCGAGCGCATACAAACACTAGTGACTTTGAATCTATTTATTTTGCACAAGTTTGAATCGTTGTGGTATGGGACATTATTCAATAATTCTTAATAGCCTCGTTGGGCCGCGTTCAGTCTTTACATAAAATGCCATGATGTGACCTTAAGCTTTCAAAATGTTTGACAGCACTCGGTTTATTCGTTATGTCGGTGACAAAACACATAATAGTAATTATTTATTCATCGGATCACAACAGTTCCATGTACAGGCACAAATACAGTGATACGGCCCTTTATTAATTGAACGTGCGAAAACAGTGAATATGTATTCACTAATAGTTTCTCCGTCTCGAAAGAAAAAGAAAAATTTGGGTGGTTCATGATCGTATTGTTAAAAATATATCTTCGTCCATTGCACATCCCGCGCCCACAGTCCAGCACATCATCAATAGTGTGTTGAAGGACCTGTGTGTGTATCAATTCCTTCGCCCATCATGATATAGCCATCTTGATGATGAAATATTCGCTGCACATGTAAATGTATATTATATGGGATTTTGAGGATACTTTTCAATATTCAGTGTTGTTCAATATTCAGTCATGGAGTTCCATAATCGATCTTGCTCGACATCGGACTCGTGAGATTGGAAAACAGACTTGGTTTTGTTCGCTCGGATAATTTACACTTGGGTATTGTTTCCATGCTTAGACAAATGGATATGACTTTGATGACTTTGGTAGTCAGAGGGCATTGTGTTATAATGCATTATCGAAGAAAAAAATAGGTGTAATCAGTTATACCAAACTATCATTGAAACGAAAAAAAAAATCAATATTGTTATTACTGTAAGAGCACTGGTTTTCCACCTTCGAATACATATAATTTTGAAAGATATAGCATAGTATAGTATGGCATAGCATATTATAGTACAGTATACAAATGAACAGAGCACAAAATTCAGTAAAGTGGATGTGTGAACGCACAGTTTTGTAAAAAAAAGTTATTCATTTCTGGATTCTTTATGGATCATGAAGGGAAAGTAGAGATTTGTGCTGAGGACAGGGTGTCTCACAGCATAAGGATTTGTGGTTTGACCTTTGAAATCCCCCTTTCTTAGTCTATTCTTTACTCACAGAAAAGGAATCGACTCTCTAAATGGGTGTGGCGTTATTCAATAAATTTTCGCATATTCGTGGAACACCCTTCGCTGCCAAAGTCAGCCAATGATTTAAACAGAGTTCAACGCCAAAAATGCATGTCGCGATTCCATCAACAATTTCGATTCAACCAGCAAGCAATTTCGAAAATTATTATATTTTTACTGCCAATTGAGCTGTGCAGATCATCTGCATCTAGTCTGTAGTCATTTGTACTGTATATAGTTATTTGAAATCAGAAGGAAGTCGTTAGCGGATGTCCATTCATCATACTGGTAAACCCCATATTGAAAGCTGGACACTGTCGTAGAAATACCCATTCATTCATGTGAATTGTACGTAATTAATCACGTCGATGGTTGCGGCAATGCCCTGTGCGGAAACTCTACTTGAAATTGGATGATGAGTTATTCTGTGAGCAAGAAACTTTTTACATTTTTCTCCTTCAGTTACTTCAGACATGGTTTTCCGACAGAAATTACCATACATAATCCACCACAATGTTGATGGTTATGTACATACAAAAAAAATCCTAATTGTATGACATGACACAGTACTATAGCAACGCCCACGCTACGAGAGCTAATTTGCGCCTGTCAAGCAGTGAAACTGAACGATAATGAAGGTGCCTTGTTGCATCAAATTAAAAGATGGTTGCTGGTTAGGCGAATGGCTTATACAGACGTATTTTGTTGGTATTTATACTGACTATAGTTTTTTTAGGGTGTGACAACTGTTTTTTCAAAGCTTTGAGTGAGGAAGATGACTCGTGGAGTCCAAAAACGTGTAATCGTATTATACGCAACATTGCCTCTCGCTAAAACAAACAAATACAGCTTTTGTTGATAGGCGACATGCGATTTGAGATCACGGTAAATAGGCTTATTATACCACCGATAAAACTATAATTGTTATATAATCTCCGCCGCTTCTGCTGTCAATTATCCGTTCCTACCATTTTTCGTCGATACTCAGTTTGAGAATATTGATTTCAACGAAGAAATAATCAATTTATTTTTGTCTGATCACTACGAATTATTGGAGTACTTTGATAGTTTTAAACGATCGGTGACCCCAGGAAATTACCTGTTCATTACTGAGTCGCTGTCTCGAAATATACCTTTCATGAATGTCATGAAAGTAGAGTATTGCCTTCCATTCGTCATATTGGAATTTTATGAATGGGTGAACGTATTGATCGAAACTTTTTATAAACCAATAAAGATAACCCTTGACTGTACGATTCACAGGAGATCATGACTTCGGACTCCTAAGATACATTTCCAGGTGCATCACACGTCTCATTCTGGTGATTAGTGTACCTTGTTCCGTACGCTGTTATGACAAACACAGCACTCTACGCATACATTATGATATCACCATTCTTGGATCATAATGAATCAAATATTTTTATATATATATATCAACACTGGAGAATGACTGTCAATTGGCCATTGCTGTGTGCGGTTCGTATAAGTCGCGACTATGAATATCAAATGACGTGAATGATTATTAGCTTTTTCGTCGATGTCATTTGAAGTATGTATATTACAAGACTATTAACATTTAAAATATTCGTAGTTATTGATAATTCTTACCAATGTGAAGCCAATTAATCTTTGCAATCGATTAGCATTTTAATGGTTTTCTGCCATATGATTTCTATATATGAAATGCACGGAAAGTCTATTTCACATCATGAACTGAGTGAAAACATTCCATGGATACCAATTATATATGCATGAATGTCAATATATAATGAACAGTCAGTGATATCACCTGTTGCAAATTATGTGGATACACGTCAACAGGCAGTTATACCGTTCTTATATATCGTTCAATTGGCACTGTGAATGATGCTGCACATGCACTTAGTTTCATATCGAGTGACATGTTCACGTTATTCATTGCTACACAATTAATATTCAGTTTTTTCAGTTCTTCATCCAATTGCCCATAACTGTTTCACTCAACATGGGCCAGATTATATTCACGGTGACCTACGTGAAATATCGCAGGACAAATATAGCTGATTAAATGTATCATTTGATCGGCGTGGTGTGATACTTATGCATGAAGTCGTTGACTTCCATCCAATACTGCGGCGCCAGCGCGTTAACGAATGTTAAATTCGCTATTGCTGCAAAGCCATCACGTGATAACAACGTGGACACCTCACGTGTTTCCACTGGCGACATCTGTGCCGGTATCCGGCGGTACACTATTTCCGTTTCCGGGTGAGCCCTTTTGATAGCGCATGACGTAATGAAAGCATTCTCTGACGGCAGTGTTGGTACCTTGTCTACACTGTCTAATACTAAACTCAAACCACGCCGCGTCATAACGTATCCTCCACCTTTGCAATGTGTCGGGTAACTTCCAGGGATACATTTTGATTCGTTATCTGAAAGTTCTTGACCGTCGGTCATTTTGCTTTTCGTGAGTGGACACATAAAATGTACCTTCTTGTACGGTTTCAAGTCCAATACTCGTTTGATTATGTCAAACATGTTTACGTAAACATCGTCGTCTGTTTTGAAAACGAAATCCACGTGATTAAGATCACATGACAATTTCAACCAATCAAGCGCTGCCACGATCTTACTAGTCAGATGTTCATAATTATCCTCGAGATTCACGACGAGAATATCGCCATGCGTGCGAGATTCACTCTTCACTTCCGGTGAAACGGCGACTTTCTCTCCCGCGTCCAGAACGAAAATCCGCTTGAGCGTGAAGTTGGAAACAGTCTCGTAGTTCCCGAGATTTCCCCACGTGTGACGTATCAGTTGGCGCATATAGTCATTTCCGGTGGGGCTGTTGATGAGGATAACAAACGTGTGCTCCGCTGTACAGTCACCTGTGGGTTCTCGTGCGTATTTTCCACGATTTTGCGCTTTCGATTCGATAGACATCGGAGTAGTTTCGATTTGTCCAATATTTGAGAGCTCGCTTATTTCCATTGTTACATTTTCCATGTAGGTATCCTCCACTGTCGTGGTATTCTCCCGCACAGAAGTAGTGTTGAATAACGATATGCTCATGGACTCAGGAAACATAGTAGCCATAGTTTGATACATGTAAAATAATAATAAATTCATGATGGTGAATGTTATGACGAGATGCCTACTCGGTAGGATACGTCTTACTTTGCACGTTAACATCATCCGTGCTCCTAATCCAGCAATATTCCAGCTATAATCCAGACGATGGTGGTCATAATGCTATGCGTCTAGTGCTGTTCATCTCACCGTTATAAATACAGGATATTGTCTCATATTTTATCGTCCCATATACATGTGCAAACTCAACAGTAATCGAGAGAGAAGTATTTGAAACACTCGCCCACCAATATATTTTTTTCATCATACATCGAACAGAAATCAATATTATCGGAGATCGATACTACAAAAGGTGGGGGAACAGCTTGACGGCAAATGCAACATTGATAGTGCAAGCTCAGTTCAGTACGTGCCATTTGAAATGCGTAAATGCACATGGTTGGAACAGCGAATAGGCATTACTATATTATAAAGTTTATCTGAAAACCGCAGCTTGCATAGTTGGCGATGAACGGCATTGTCGTAAAATAGCATGAAAAATTGTGTAATGTATGAAGAATAGGCCTATGTCTTGTTACGTGTCAATATCTATTGCGGAGTATCATGTTGTTATTAATAGGTCGATGTACAATGTATATATACATTGGTATTAATATACACTCACAATAGGGGAACAGCTTGCCGGTGCTGAGGGACAGTTTACCCACCGGGAAAGCACACCTACCCGCTTTTGCTAATGCGGGCAGGTAAATCAGCAATTTTCTGCATTAACATTCAGTGATACACACAATGCCCGGGACACAATGACATTTACGATAACATGTTTCCTGGTGTGTTGTTAAAATAGGGGGGAATTCATGTATTTTCGTCGAGAACACCGATAGGCGTGACTAAAATAGGTTTGTTCCATCACCACTGCGTGTACAGTTCACGATAGATACAACTGATAGGACACGGCGTGCGCAAACATGTACAATTTGTATATCTTTTTCATGTGTCAATACTTGTATCTAGCGCGGAGTATCATATTGATAGTGTTGATATCAGGTCGATGTACAATTTATAAATACATCGTTAATATACTTACTTTACACTGTTCGTTATAAAATGTGGTATTCGATTCATACTATCCATTCACAATGAGCCTTTGGGCTATGACATGAAATGATCATAGCCCGGTGAGCACTGGTGGCGAAGAGCGAGGCGCATAGATATGAACCTATCTTGGCATTGACTCGAATTGTTCGTGATACACAGAGACATAATAAAATTGGAAATCGATTCAAATCTCATTTCAATATTGTCAAATTTTCAATCATTTTTCGTGCGCATCATGATATAGTATATATCATTACGTGCCCATATTTATAGTGTGGTCGTTCAGTTAAGTTTGAATAGTACACGCCGGCTCCACTGATCGGGCTCTTTCATGTCTTGCAGCGTATTCGTTGCTTCCTGGGTTAGGACGTCTTCTGGTTTCTTGCAGCGTATTCGTTGCTTCCTGGGTTAGGACGTCTTCTGGTTTCCTCTCCTTCCCAATGTTAGGTCTGATTCTCTTTGTTACTTTCACCCGAGGAGTTCTCATCATCGCTGCCACTCGATAGGGTTCTGACACTGAGGTCCTGTTCAGTGGTGTCCTGAATAATATAACAGGATAATGATATGTTTACAACATTTTCTGGACCGTTTTATCTAGTTTACATTTGTATATTATTATAAATCATAATTATATTTATGAATATAAAACAACATTTTACCAAATTAGATATGGTTCCCCTGTGTGTCACAGTGTCATGTAATATCTTGTCCATGTCCTCGTAAAATGCCCATGTTCGTCTATACAAGGAATCGGACCCGGCGCCACTGACCAACGACTTGGCAAGTGTAAAAGTGTATACATTTGGAGATATTACACCAAACGTTGGCGTATTTTATTTGTGGAAGGACTCTTCTTAGTATCACCTAATAAGGATATCGAATATATGACATATTATCACACTGCTGTGTTATATCTTACAATATAACGAGTTTAAAATTGGAATTCATGCTTTTCCTTAATTGGAAAAACTTTGTGGTGGAGTTTGAAGTATTTTGAGGTAGTTTTAAGTCTCGATTTACACGATAAAACTTGGCTTCAAGATCCATAGTTTGAAGTAAAAGCTTGAAATAGTTTGGTCTTCTAAACCGAGCTTAAGGCTATCTTAAAGTGGCAAAATCCGTTTTTAGCGTTTGAAAGTGATCAATAGCTGTCCTCAGAGCAGTTGCACACTGCAAAAGTTCTAATGCGCACAAGAATTTGTCTAAAATTGACATTGAAAATCGAATTTTAAAAATAGATTCGCACTACGGCGGCTCATATCTGCCATCTGAAAAAAATCAACCAATAATTTCAAACACTTACAAAGTACATTTTGCGAAATACGTTCAGAACTTTACGAACGCGTTCAAAACATTATGAACGCGTTCATAACATTACGAACGAGTTCGAAACATTATGAACATGCTCGAAACATTATGATCGCGTACAGAACATTAAGAACGCGTTCAGAACATTACGAACGCGTTCGAAACATTACGAACGCGTTCAGAACATTACGAACACGTTCGAAACATTACGAACGCGTTCAGAACATTACGAGCGCGTTCAAAACATCATGAACGCGTTCAGAACATAACGAACGTGTTCGAAACTTTATGAACGCGTTCGAAACTTTCTGAAGCATAACGAGCATATATATCGTCGTCGACTTCAACCACACGGGTAGGAATAGGATTGGGCTCCTTCATGTCTTGCACCGCCTTCGTTGCTTGCAGGATTAGAACGTCATCTGGTTTCCTCTTCTTCCCAATGTTAGGTCTGATTCTCTTCGTTACTTTCACCCGAGGAGTTCTCATCATCGCTGCCACTCGATAGGGTTCTGACACTGAGGTCCTGTTCAGTGGTGTCCTGAATAATATAACAGGATAATGATATGTTTACAAAATTTTCTGGACCGTTTTATCTAGTTTGTGTTTGTACTAGATACATTTGTATATTATTATAAATCTTAATTATACTTATGAATATAAAGCAACATTTCAAGTTAGATATGGTTCCCTGGGTGTCACAGTATCATGGAATATCTTGTCCACGTCCTCGTAAAATGCCCCTGTTGGTCTACTAGTATACACGGAATCGGACCCAACACCACTGACCAACGACTTGGCAAGTGTAAAAGTGTATACATATGGAGATATTACACCAAACGTTAGCGTATTTTATTTGTGTAAGGACAATTCTTAGTATCACTTATCATGCATATTGAATATATGACATTATCACGCTGCTGTGCTATATCGTTCAATATAACGAAGTTTGGAATTGAAATTCATGCTTTTCCCTAATTGGATATGAAGACGAGTTCATTGTAGTTCACTGAGTTTAATCAAGCTTTGTGGTGGCGTTTGATGTATTTTGAGGTAGCTTGACGTAGTTTGAAGTCTCAGTTTACACGATAAAATTTGGCTTCAAATTCAAAGTTTGAAGTTGTTTGATCCCCTAAACCGAGCTTAAGGACAGATTGCACGTAACATGCCAGTAACTGCAGTGAAGCACTTTCCCATTGACTTATAATGTGAAGATAAAGGTAACAAAATCGCAAAGACAATACAATCCCCTGACCCAAAACTTGGCTTGCACACACACACATATACTCATGGATGATGAACCGAGACATGGTTTCATAAATAACACCGCGGAAGCTGTGCAGTTTGATGATTAGATAAATCATTTTGTACGTTTCACCAAAACGAACATTCGTGCGTTCTGTTTGACAAACACTGGTTGCTGCGTATATGTATACTTTTTGTGGCGCGTTTGCTCACTGTGTCGCACATTGCTTTATGTTGTAAGGTCCACTGTGTTGCATAATAGCTCTTAGCCTAAGCATTCCCGCCACAGATTTCCCGCCTGTAACCAGGTCACATGACTTTAGTCAACTGACGGATGCATACGTTTACCATCCACTAATTTTGGATATTATCATACAATTACAGGTTTGTGAATTTGTCAACTGACGGATGCATACGTTTACCATCCACTGATTTTGGATATTATCATACAATTACAGTTTCCCTGTACATACCGGCGGAGCACAGTGTAAATAAACACCAGTTGATCATTACACCAGCGTTTGTCGTCTTCCCACCTCGAACCCGGTCACACTTTGTTGTGGTCAAAATAATGATATCTAGGGCTTTACTTTTTGTGACATGGATACAATGAGCGGAACATTTTGGATCCCAAACACCTCGGTGCACCTGAGTGCATATCACCCGTGAGTTTTACTACCGTCACTAGCTATTTGCTGTACAACATAATCCTTTCACTCGCCCTGTTGTAAGTGTACCTTATCTACTGAGAAATAGGTTGGATATTGACATGTGAAAACTATGATTTTAACAGGTTTAACATTGTTTAGTAACGGGGTCTGGGTTGGTAGTCCTTGATAGCTAACAATCAAAAGGCAAAGTTTCACGTTGATTGGAAGTATGTAGATGTATGAATTTGTTATCTTTATATTTACATTATAAGTGAATGGACAGCTGGTCAGCTCCAGGTTAATGATAATTACGTGCAATCAATCCTTAAGGCTAACTTAAATTGGCAAAATCGGTTTTACCGGTTGAAAGTAATCAATAGCTGTCATCAGAGCAGTTGCACAAAGTTCTAAAAAAGTTCTAATATTGCGCACAGGAATTTGTCTATAATTGACATTGCAAATCGAATTTTGAAAGTAGTTTCGCATATGGATATTTAAGGATTGATTGCATGTGATCGTCATGAACCTGACAGTGACCAGCTGTCCATCTACTTATAATGTAAATATAAAGGTAACAAATTCATGAATTTACACACTTCCAATCAACGTGAAACTTTGCCTTTCTGATTGTTAGCCATCAAGGATTACTAGCCGAGACTCTGTTTCTTACTAAGCAATGTTAAATTTGTTAAATTCATCGTTTTCATATGTCATTTTCCGACCTATTTCTCAGTCTACAAAATACACTCACAACAATGCGAGCGAAAGGATTATGCTGTGCAGCAAATAGCTAGTGAGGCCAGTAAAACTCACAGGTGATATGCACTCGGGTGCACCGAGGTGTTTGGGATTATGAATGTTCAGCTCATTGTATTCATCTCACAGAAAGTATAGCCCTAGATATTCTCATTATTTTGACGACAACAAGGAATAAATATATGCAACAGCCAGTGCTTGTCAAGCAGAACACTCGAATCTTCGTTTTGGTGAAACGTATAAAATGATTTATCTAATCATCAAATTGCACAGCTTTCGTGATATCATTTATGGAAACATGTCTCGGTTCATCATCCATGCGTATTTGTGTGTGTGCTAGCCAAGTTTTAGGTCAGGGGATTGTATTGTTTTGGTGATTTTGTTACCTTTACTTTCACATCATAAGTCAATGGAAAAGTGCCTCAGTGCAGTCACCGGTAAGTTACGTGCAATCACACCTTAACGGCTTCCATGCAGTGATGCAAAAGCAAATGACTAAAAATATATAAGAATACAAAGCCCAATCACTTGAAACTCGTATATATATGTATAGTATATTATAGTGATGAAATCCCAAATATTCAGTTCGATTCTTTTGTGTTGCAAATAACGACAATATAGGGAAATTCAAGTCTTTGTTTATGTTAGCATGCGTTTTACGGTATGTTAGAACGGGGATTCGATGCAGTGTTGGAGATACCGATGTAAAAACCCATGCTGTCCAGTTGTTCATAGAAGTCTGGTTTGCTCAGAATGCAAACATAGTCACGTAACTTCGTTTAATTTCCTATAGCAGACGAGGAACGCGCACACAAAAGTTTGTTCCTAATCACAGTATTTCACAACGTTTAATGTTAAATTATATTTTGAATTCAAGAAACATGTCTCAAGCTATGGAAGAATCTTTCGGTTCGCAAATGAAATCAGCGGCGATGGATGCACTGGAAGAAAGCGCCAAACCAGCGTAGAATTGAATGCAGAAGTAAACGAAACCAGGTCTCAACCCCAGTATTCTCACCTGTCTGAGAGCAGCCATTCATCGACCCATAAATATCATCACTTCAGCTAGACCCATGTTTCCTGCTCGCTTAAGCCATCTATAGGGGATGGAGACATGGCGAAACTTAGAGTACTTTGCAACTTGCAACTCCCATCCGGATGCCGCACTTTACGCTTGTTCGTTTCATCTTTGTTCTCTTTTTGGTCAGAGAGGACAGAAAAGGCTGGGCGTCAATGACGAAAGACACATTCCGCGTGGATGAGGACACAGAGGGCCATCCTTACGTATCCATGGTAGAGAAAGAGACGACAGCAAACCATCAGGGAGGTCACCGCCAAAAGGATGGCGTTGATAAGTTAGCCTTCAATGATATGTAGAGCCGCCAACCACCAAAGGCGGGCCTCCAAATCTCTATGAAGCCATCGAAAATAGCGTTATTGTTATATTCATCAAAGAATATGATGCATGCATGCTTCCATATTTGGAAAATGAGGATACCATTGCTCTTACTTATCGATGACCCGAGCTGGTTGGCACTGCACACAGAGTTTCAATACCACAGTACGCCAGAAGGGCTTGACGACGAACGGTAAATATGGATTGTCAGGGATGAAAATCAGCGTTCTTAGAGGGTATCATCAGAAGTTAGGCTAATTCAATTTGTTAACCTGTACTTTACTTATTTTAGTGAGGTGAGGAATGAATGATCTACCTGGACATATTAGCTGCTAAGGTTAGGCTTGTTTGGGGAAGGAGCTGCTCATCCGATCATACACACTTTGTTATATATGTTTAAACGATTAAACGATGAAATGCCGGAAGGACGGGTGTGATCGACTCTTCAACCACGCGTCCTGCAGACTGAGACACGAAGCTGGTCCGGGTCACGGGGCAGCACCCAGCTATGATTGCCCTTGTGGAAAATCATTTTATACATCGCCCTTGTTGCCTGCTCACAGGAGAGGTATTCACCCAGCAACACCGGAACTTTATCAATGTGATCAATGCGAGTACGTGCGAAGTATGCTCTATACTAACCAGCATTGATAGGCATAGCTAAATATAATGGCAGGACTTTGCAACTTGCTGTATATAATGAACACTTCACAAACGACTTCAAGAATTACATGTTTGATATTGATGTTTACTTCTTCCTTCCATAATTCTATCAAAATTAAAATAATATTTACTGATAAAAAAAGCAAACATAAAACTCGTAACAAGTTCGATGTGAAAACGGTAACAATTTCGCCAGTTTTAGCAGTCCGTACAAACAGCGGATTCGAGAACATGTGGCAAGCCCTGTTACAAGTCTGCACTTCATTCTGTGAACAATGGAAACTGAACAAGTAGCATTGAAAATAATGTCAACGTTGGATTGACACTGGAAACAGTCCCCGGGGTTATTTTCCCAACACACATATAGGGAACTGGATCAGTGGATCAGTCCAAATCGAATCTACCCCACTTTAGGTATATATACATTCAAATACACGTATGATCATTTGAATTGGCCATCAACTGTTCAATGTAACGAAGTGAACATACTACCATATATGTCATTCCTTTTCAGGAGTTAGATCCGGCCCATATGTTGAACACGCACATCGTTGGTGCCGAAATACACGGCCGGGAAATTGATATCATCATGGATTTCGCTCAGTGGCCCCATGACGCTAATCTGACAATGAATTGCCTGCTTCATTCCACCACACGCCAGGCGAGGAACAACCGTCTGACAAAACAGTTGTACATACAAATGGACAACTGCGGCCGCGAAAACAAGGTGAGATATCATGCCTAACATCACCAAAAATGCATGGTCATTGAATGAAATCATGCTATTCTGTACGCTTGAAGATACTAAATGTAGTCTGTATAGCATAGAGCAAAAACGCATGGTGGTTGAATGAAATCATGCTTCTTTTGTATGTTGAAACAGACAAAATGCAGTTGTGTATAGCATCAAGCGAAAAGCATGGCGAGTGATTTGAATCACGGTATTTTTAGATGTTGATAATCCTACTATTGCAAAGTGTAGTAGTATATAGTGTCAAGTAATAGTAATGATGATTGAATTAAATCATGCTACTTTTGTATGATGGAACCCACTTGTACAAAATTCACTTGTCTATAGCATCAAGTGAAAAGGCATGGTGATCATGCTACTTTTTTATGTTGAAACACCTATCAGTGCAAAATGTATTCGTGTATAGCATCAGAAACCCATCTTTTATGGGTTTCTGATAGCATCCAATGAAAAGAAATGGTGATTGAATTAAATCATGCCACTTTTCTATGCTGAAACCTACTGGACCCAAATGTAGTCATCTATAGCATCAGGTGGAAAGGCATGGTGATTGAATCAAATCATGGTCCTTTTGGAAGTTGAAAAACCTCTCAAGAGTAAAACGTAATTCGTGTACAGCATCCAGTGAAAAGAACCTACTATTCCAAAACGTACTACTTTATAGCAGCAAGTGAAAAGGCATGGTGATTGAATTAAATCATGCTACTATTGAAAGTTGAAAAACACTTTTCAGTGCAAAATGTATTCGTGTATGGCATCCAGTGAAAAGGAATGGTGATTCAAATAAATCATGCCACTTTTCTATGCTGAAACGTACTGGTACAAAATGTAGTCGTGTATAGCCTCAAGGAAAAAAGCATGGTGATGGAATTAAATCATGCTACTTTTGTTTGCTGAAACCTAATATTCCAAAGCGTAATAATTAATAGCATCAAGTGAAAAGGCATAGTGATTGAATTAAATCATGGTACTTTTGGATGTTGATAAACCTATTAGTAAAAGATGTAGTCATGTATGATTTAATTAAATCATTTCCTCATGCTTGTTGATATGCATACTCGTCATGAAGATTTTGCGCCATCCACATACTAAATGTAACATATTAAAGCACTCACAGTATCCCATGATTTTTATATCTTGTAGAATAAATATTTCTTGGGCCTTGTGGCGTGATATGGTTGAGGAGATACTGCTCAGTTTCCTCATGGTGGTGAGTGTATTGCTATATTGTGCGAATTGCGATTCCATCATTACGATTAGAGTTCGCTTCATGTTCCTTATTAATGTGATTTCACTATGAACAGGGTCATACACATGAGGACATCGATGCTCGGTTTAGCAAAATATCATCTGTGCTGAAGAGAAACGACGCGTACACATTGCCGGATCTCGAGAGAAGGATTGAGGGCAGCTTGGAGGCCCGGAAGATGCCTCCTTGTTTGCTGCCTTGTGTATTTGACATAAAGGAATGGCTATCGCCTGTGCTTAACAGCATCCACAACCACAGCTACCCGCATGTATACAGGTTAGAATCAATTAATGAACTTCATGTACTGTTTCTGCAGATATAATATGATCAGTGTAGTATATCTCAAGCTACTATTTGAATGTATTATTTATGATAATTTCAGAGACACGCCAAACCACGTAGCCATCTCGTACAAACATTGGTCCACGGAACAAGCATGGCAACCAGATCCACTCTCAGAGCCACCCCTGGAAATATTCACCAAAGATCAATTGGGGAGGCAGAAGTTGCCCACGGGGACGCCATCATTGGTTGAAGCAAATTTTCAATGGAAACACAACTGGGACAGTCTGCAGAACAACATAAAAAAATGCCAAAAGTATTTCCCCAATGAGGACTTCGTGTGGTGGGAAAGCTTTTTGGCCGATCCCCAATCAGTCATGCCACCAGCACCCAACTGGTACCTGGATACGCTGGTTCCGTGTGATGCCACACAGGAGGAAGAGCTCACTTCTGGTGAAGCTGACCAAAGATCCCCTCTTGGCATAGTCATGCGAAAAGAGCGATCAGTTCCTCAGGTGATATTTCACATTTCACATACACATTGGTTACCATTGGATTTGCATAATAGCATATACATTTTGCATACTCCGGGCAAATGCTAACCGTCATGTATTCGGTCTGTATTATCACAGGTGGCAACTGGATCTCGGACGATACAAGCCCGGTCGACCCAGCAGAGCAAAACAAACGAGAACAGCAGCAACTCAAACGCCGACAGAGGCATCAACACATTGGAAACACATCCAGGGTACATGGTGGCTGCTGTTGTCCAAGGAACATTGCGCGTGGGCAAGGTGGTTTCGAAAAGTGAAAGTATAGTTAAAGTACAGCTATACAGAGGGAGCCTCAAAATGGCGTCCTGTAATGGATTATAAAGGGGAGAGTGTTTATTACAACATAGACATCGAGGCGATACCAGTTGACTGGGTATTTACTCTAACCGGGACTTTCCTCTACCCTCTCAAATGACCACATTTCTGCGACCACATCTTTAACTGTATTGGCTTCTTAAGATTGTGTTCTCCAGTAGCTCACAATACAGGTTGAGTTGCATTTGAATGTACACTCCAGTATCAAATGACTGTGTATGTTGATCTACAGGTATACAAGATTTCATCAGAAAATAAAGTTGTACTGCTGAACGATTTTGTCTAACATGTTCTTTAACATTTCTTGGTGTCAGTGGATAGACGGATTTATAATATTCAGTCGCCAGTGAACGAGACCTGATTTAGCACTCGGGACCACTCGTTTGTGAGGCGAACGCTCTAACAATGAGCAACTAACACCCTACAGTGATCTCATGACCATTGTATTGGACACTTCCCGCACACTTATCTATTTGACCTGGTGTGCGAGATGTGGTTTGGCGAATTGTACTGTTCCCAGCTGGATAGAAGAAAACTTGTGTTTTTTTCAATTGGGTGATTTAAATAAATCACACGAACAGGGCTCTGCAACAAAAATATGATCAAAATATGATCAAAGTATGATCAAACATGTGAATTTACCACATATAATTATAACAATAATATTGATGTGTCAGATTACTGAATGTTTCACAGATAACAATATCTTGCTTGCTCTGCAACTGACAAATACGCAAAACAATTTATTTAAATACATCTATGTAACATGTATTATATATATATATATATATATATATATATATATATATATATATATATATATATATATATATATATATATATATATATATATAGTGGAACACACATAGACTATATCACCCTCGCATCCGTAGTGGTAGTTTTTGGCTAGCATTTACGGTACTCATATCAATGAAGTATTAATTATTATAGTATCATTTATCACATTATGTACTGTACGTATTCCATTTGAGACTTTTAATATTTAAATGACAGCAATATTGATAAAGCAATATATACACGTTACCTAAATTGACAAATAAGATAAATGTCAATTTGCACAGTACCTTGTTAAAAGTAAATCATTGCACTTTCACTTTTTTCACCTTTTTCAATGACGTTGACCTTGTCATTTCATTTCGAGCTGTACAATTTCTCTACTATTTCTATGATAGTTGAACTTTTTCAAACCCTCATTCAGACACATCTCCCGAACGAGAACTATTTTAGTGGTGCAAGGGATTTCCCCATCACTCTCTGGCGTCATTGGATCCCACGTTCCGTTGCTACTAAAAGTCCCTGATATGCCAGCTGAATGAACCCGGATCAGAGTGAAATAACCTTTCTACACTGAAGGCGTCATGCAATAGGCTTACTGATACATTGTACGCAACACATATATATATGACAGATATATACTCGCACATAAATGAAATTTTCATTCGGACTGCGTTCACGATGGAGATCGAGTTAGAAGAGACCATACCCAAGCAGATGCAGTCACCAAGCAGCGACAGGGTTGAGAACACGTACAGCACTCTGGAACCAGACGCCCATCTGCCATCTGTTACGAACAGACAACTGGTAGCTGATCAGGAACCAAGAAGGCCGGAATCGAGCAGTCAGGACCCTGAAACTGACTATACTCCCGTTGTCATAGATAGAAAAGGAACAGCTGATTGCAAGAAGTATGTAAAACTGCCTCTTCTCGTGGTGGTGCTGATATTCCTGCTCGTCGGAATGGTTGGATTCAACTTCTGGATCATGGCTCGGCGTAATAGCTCTGACAAGGCGAATGAAGCCAGTATGATGGCGATCATCGACACGGTGCAGTCGATCCATGATTCAACATCGCAACAATATGGTAAAATCATACATATTTAATACAAAGCTAAATATTATATAAATATATATAGAACTTTGCCTTGCTTCTCGTATTTTTCACAGCTGAAAAATATCAATAACTATCCCTTGTGAAAGTATATATGTTGTTCAGATGTTTTACGCCAAATCTAGCTGATTGGAGTATGTAGAAATATCTTATAGACATTTCGACCAAATTAGACTATTAATACTGAGTGCGAAATCCTTACATATTTTATTCAGATTAGAATATTCGTTACATACCAGCAGTAACATAAATATCATATAAATTGCGATCTCACATTGTGATTTGAACGTACCATTATAATTGGATTTATATAAATGATAAAATACCAGCGGTTGGAAACAAAAAAAAAATGCACATTTGGACTCGTCATTTTCAATTTCGATGTGTCACTGAACGTTCGGCGGCTAACTGAGATTGAAATTCTGGATAATCCCGAGCATTACTGTTTGGGCACAGATCTTGTCTGATGACATTTAACACAAGTAGTCCACTGGAAACATTTTAATGAATCCGTCTCGCACGATTTTGATCCTTAGAGTTGCTCCGCATGACATGGTCGTTATACCTTGTCGCCATATAGCCTGTACACAAAGGTGGTCGCTGTGCTATTGTCACTTGTGTCGGTCTGTCGCTATTGTAGCGTGACAAACGCGACATGTAAGAAAACCGAACATCACCCATGTCGCTTTTTTTCGCTGTCAAATGCTTATTATCGCCTTTTTCTCGCCTGATGTGATTGGTGGATAACATTTCATTCCAGTCTGCTTGCAATATCCACATCTTAGATTATTTGACTTGTAAAATATATATTAATTTAATTATTGTTGCATCAGGAAATGTAAACAGAAAGAGCCATCTGTTTTTGCTTGCTAGTTAAAGCTACTGCCTTCGAATGTATGCAATTTTTTTTTCAAAAATAAATTTTTGTGCAACACATCTGATGCGAAATAACAAAAGCACTGGGGGCGCACCTGCCCCTGCAAAAATCGTTTTTTTACGACTTCTCGCCCATGGTTTTCTACTACTGTCCATTGTTTTCGACGACGCCCATGGTTTTCTACATGAGAAACATTTGGAAGCCCAGATTAGTCATGGTATTTGACTGTTTCAATTAGATTATACAGTGCCTTCAGTTAGTTTAGCATATTTAATATGAAATGTAGTTTTCAAAAAATATTGAATGGTTTCGTAGGCAGTTGCTTTAAGTAGGCCTACATGTAAACTCGTGATTTCCAGAAAAGGCTGGACATGTCTCTCGGTCATATCGTACCCAAAACATCGTTACGATGTATTGGTCAACTATCGCACCATAAACCATGAATTTCACGAACAAAAGCTATTTCAATAGCTCCGCTGTTAATGTCGGGTATTTCATGGGCATTTCGCTTTTTTACACGCGAAAACCGACCATGTGGGGTTTGTCACGATGTTTTAATCATGCAGCACTATCTGGCCCGCACATAGTTATGGTCACTTAAATATCAGTCTGTCACCTTGTTGACCACACAGAGAGATCGCCATGACAGTGCTCAGTCGTCATGTGGCCTGCATACAGAGGCTGTCCATGTGAAACAGTGCTCGCAGTTCTGGTTACCTGCCTCACAAAAAAAAGAAATCTCACTTGAACCCTTAACCTTGGGCCTAGCTGTCCATGTTTCCCGTGTCATAGTAAGTCATTCTCAGATGTCAGGTTGAGGTGTGATTGGGAGCAAGTTATAAATTTGGGGACACATATTCCAGAGTAATGGGGTACCTGCTGATGCCATTGTGTTTTGGGGGCTCTGATATTATGCCTATTATGTCTATTATGCCTAAAAAGTACAAAAAACGTCATGTCCAATGTCTGCATTATGCAAAAAAAAAAAACATGAAAACATTTTAATGCAACATTATTACGTTTTTGTATTATATGTCACAGTAGACTGTTTCTATGGTTTATCTATACCCGAATTACATGGTGGCGATCCTGGTGGCAAACAGGAACCTCATTATAATCAACTAGGTCAAATTAGAGGCAAATCTGACTGGCACACAAAACGCCGGTTGCTGGTTCTGTTGAGTGTTTGATTGACACAGCTCATCCACCATAACTTGTTCTGTAACCGATTTTTGAGGCCTTCCGGCATATTTGTTGTTGCTTCATAACAAATAGTTTCTCCCTAGTGGCAATTCAAAGCCTACCTTATATTTTTTTTTCAATATGAAGCCCACACAGACAATCAAGTGAATTTGGCTTCTTCGAGAATACTCTGAAATTGTCTACAAACGGGTGAGATGGTGATTGTATACATGAATATCATTCACACTGTGGCGATACTGGATGCACTAACGATCGTTAGTGCATCCCGCAATGGCGGACAGTAAACACGGTCAGTTTGGTTTTTAACCGTATTTTATCAAATGACAGGTCCATTTGTGGATAAATGGATACTTCGAAGGTAGCTTAGTGTTTTGGTCAAAGACATACGTAACGTTAGTTATTTCAAGCAGCTCACGATTTCTTGTTGAGATATGTTGAGGAAAAGAATTAGCGATAAGATTCACCAACAACAAAAGTGAGATTCCCTAATGATATAGGCCTAATACTTGTATATTGTAATAGGTCCATATCATACACCATTGTGAATTCGTTGATTTATGCGACATAAATTAGCGAATGTCACATTAAAAATAAGCAATATGTACTAGAAGATCATCTGTACACATCAACACATGTCAATTGATACTTTATTTCACGTTTTACATTTAAATAACGTAGATTTGAATTAATGAAGAAAAGATCGTTAGGGACTCTTCACATGTTCGTTAGGGAATCTTCGATATTACAAAAACAATCGTTAGAGAATCATTCGGCTTTTTTTCAGACGAGTTTTTCATGCTCGAACCAACGTAAATCGCCATGTATTTGCAACGAACGGTTGTTTCGTGCGCATAAGAATCAGCAGATGTATGTGTGTATCGATCAAGATCGTAATTATCGGGAAAATGACGAAAATTAAAACGAACCGCGAGTGGTGTTCGCCATAGCGGGATGCACTAACGATTGTCAGTGCACCCCGTCTCCCCACAGTGATTCAGAAAGTACTTATCAATAGGGGTGTTTGCATGGTGATACTTTCTTGATTCCAGTTTCTGACTGCCAGGATGCGAGCGCTGGCTCGGCAGTATACCGGATAAACCCACTAGTGATGCCAGACAAGCAGGTGTTCTGCGAAATGTCCTTGCCGGGTGGTGGTTGGTTGGTATGTGGATAACACTGCAGAATTCAAACTTTCAGCATGTATGAATATTCAAATGGTAAAGGATCAAATATGAGCTCCACTTTTATTAACACATTTAAATCTTTCGGATGTAAACAGTACCACTCAGATTCATCTGGGTTAAGCTCCATCACTAATATGTATCCAAAATATACGTTTATTCTTGTCATACTACACGACCAAATCCCAGAATAATTATATGTTCAATTTCCCGAGATCCCATTTTGAATTGAAATAGTACATTGGTATAGCTTGCCAACTTTTCTCATTTTTTAGCAAGTGAAATCTGAAACTTATTAGCCAATATTGTTTAACATCCTGGGGAAGTGTGCCAAATAATGACACGATCCTTCAAGTGTCGCAATGATATGAGCAAAAAAAAAAACGATACGTAGGATTTAATATCTCATTTGTATGACTGAATACATGTATTTCACATGTATGACTTATCATTCCATACCTCATTTCATGGGGGTTTTTTTGGACGCTAACAATGGAATAAATGTATCATATGTTTGCAATCGCCATTGACTTCGTTTGAAGTCACAATGTTACATTGAATCTGTAACTTGTACTTGATTAGATAATTACGATTTTCATTTTCAAGTTATTCTCGACAGGTGCTTTCGAGAAGAATACAGGCCCGTGTGAACTGCAGTAGAAACTGGTCAACATATCGAGATGGATTCGGAGAGCTCACGGGAGAGTTTTGGGCAGGTGATTTGTTAGTAGACCCTATATATGATCCACAGTATTCGAGATAAATGCCACAATCAAGTATCATATACTACTTTCCACTATCGTCAATCAAATATCGGCAGGAAACGAATTCATGCATGAGATTACCTCGGTGCCGGGAAAGTCGTACCGGCTGCGTTTCGACTTGATGAGCTTTGACAACGAGCATCGGTACGCATAGTATGACAGTTTCCGGGTCGGACCAGAGAGTGACAACTTCCGTCTGCACATCGGCAACTATTCGGGGAATGCGGGTGAGTATATGATAGTTTGTCCATTGTTAAAATAAACTCGCTACAATCAGAGTTCAGAAACAGTAGGCCTACTATAATAGAAGCCTACTCATGGGTCAACTCATCACTACATATGAATATACTTTTGGAAATATAAGTATATTGATTTTATTAAATCATATATTCATTGATTGAAATGGTAATGATATAATCTTTGCATCCACTGACCACAGTTGAATATCTGTATTCGTCAGTTATGACAGCTAATGAAATTTTGTTCGACAAAAATCCAGCACCACGTGAAGTTAAGTTTGCAATATTTGATATAATATCCATTGCGTTGTTCACCGACAGGAGACAGACTAAGCTTTCACAACAACAGCCCCTTCTCGACGATAGACAGAGACAATGAAGCGCATATCGGCGTCCACTGTGCTCAGCTGTTCCGCATCGGCTGGTGGATGAGGCGGTGTGACTACATACTGCCCGCAAGGCTGTACGGGCCGGGTGTGCCAGTGAATCAGGAGATTTGGCAGGACTGGTTGGGATTAAATGACAAACTGAAAACTTTGCAGATGGCGATTCGATCTAAATGAAGAGGCAGGTAACATGGAAGTAAATGGAGAAGGAAATGATATAGTGTGTGTGATTTAGTTACCCATGTTAAATATCGGCAGATTATTATATCAATGTTTGAAAAAATATTGAGAAACGCATGCTTATCCAATCTAAATTATTGACGCCCTGAATAGAAGGACGCGTCAGTCACTGAATATGCACATATGTGCTTGTATTTTTGCTATGACATATCTATTCCGAAACGGATATAGATTCTGTGAAATTTTATACGAAATTGTACATATTTTTGCCACAGCGGCATTGGCGGAAGCACTATGTAAGTAGATATGTACAGTTTGTCAACGAACATGTACAAGCAAACTTCAGCAATATAAATATAGTATATATATACCGGTAATAAAAATATAACTCAACATTGTGCAACACTGAATAACATGTCAGATTATGTGTCATGGGTTCTTTCAGTCAGTTCCGTAATGACAATTGTTTATGATCACTCTGACACATCCTTGGTTGTTTGTATGTGCGACTAAGAAATTTCTTCATTGTCATTGATTATTTTGTTGGAATAAATTCGTTCACAAGATTTTACAGATGTTGTTTTGTTGTGTAACTTTATTTCTGTGTTTTGTACTATACTAATGTATAGGATGTAATGGGAGGTGTTCAGGAATAGCTACAGTCGCCAGCTGGCAGCACCGTTTCGTGGGGTTTTTCTTGGGGGTTATCATTATAAGCGTAATTTTACCACCATAATTTACGTCATTGGTGAAAACAGACGATATCCGTCAGTGATTTGGCGCCAAAACTGACCCACATTCTGGTGAATGAATAACACCCCATTATACACTTTGTTTTGAAAACTTCCAAATCAACTATTGTTGCATGTATACATTAATGTTAATGAGCACAATGTACAATGATATAGATGCACTTAATTTTGATCAAACAAGTCATCTGCAGCTGATCACACAGACAACTTGAAATCGTATGATACAACTTAAACCGCGCTGGTCACAAGACGAAGTGAGCGATTTTAATTTGAGAAAATTATTCTGACGGAAAATTTTTGACTGATTTTAAGCTCAAAATTATACGAGAGACTTTTTACGTTTAAAAAAATTGGATGCTACAGATCTCCCATACTTTTGAAAATGAGTAATATTGACACAACCAAGAAATTTAGCAAACGCCTATATATTTTATTGATGCCCATACATCCCTACAATTTCATTACAATTTATCGACATCTCACTATTTCATTTTAAAATAGAACGTTTCACAAACTAACTGAACATCCCCAAATAAGCCACCGTTTCCTGAAAGTGGGCGCGGACAAATTATTGTGTTCATGCCTTGACTGAGTGCTCGTCACGATCTGAACCAATTTATATGCGTGGGCGGTCCCATTTATTTACCTCTCGCCAATATATTACGTGCAGATATCTAATGCGTAATAAATGTAATATTTCACACCTGCCTCGACAGTGAATGTACAAAAATGTGATATTCAATTTCTACATACTTTCCACGTTCATTCACAAAAAAATCGTTATGACATGTAATTCATGAAATCCAGATTAATACTGTTGATTATCAAGGATGCGCAGAGATTTGAATTGATTTCGGCATCGATTTACATGTGTCCTGATACACACATGGGGACATGAATGGAGAGTGGGTTTCGGGTGTGGAGGTCACATTCAACATGCTGGATTTGTCCATATTTTCAGCCATATTGGGCGCATCATGATAGAGTTTGTATCATTACGCACCAAGATGAAATTTGAATACCGATTGAGTTTGCGCAGAATCCACATGTAGTGTGTGTGAGAATCGCATATGAATACAGCAGTCAAAATTAACTAGATAGCGTCTCATCAATCAAATATGATACAACTCAGTATAAAACGTGTTAAGTTCTCTTGTCGATATTCTTCACGTTGGTCACACATATTCTCCACTATACTCTGATTTTTTCCAACTCGTTTGTTGAAGATGTTGGCAGACCTCACCTTGGTCACGTTGGTCACACATATCATCCACTATACTCTGATTTTTTCAAACTTGTTCACACCATTCTTTGTTGCATGTAAGTATCAATCTATTACCACCAATACAATCAAATTTTGATGATGCCAATAAGAAACGTAAAATACAACATTTTGCAATAGAAACAAAGCCCGACCTAATAGTTTATCCAAAGACACACTGGCGTCATCAGGGGCAGATGTAAAGATGATAATAAGCGACATATTAGCCATTTTGTTCTCTGACCTTGAAAATGAGATCAAAGGTCAAATTCTAGATCACCAAAATATTCAGCATACATCATTTCCTATATGTTCACTATGGACCCCTAGGCTGTAAATTTGATAATAAGCGAGATATAAGCCATATTGTATATAAGCCTCACCTCGGACTGAAGCGGGAATTCCTACAAAATTTCACACATTTAGCTAAAAAAGCTTAGAAAGGTACATCACTGCTCTCTTTCCCCCGGTGCTTGAATGCCAGAATCGGCTGCACTGTACATTGTCAGATTCATATTCAGCAGCATACCACAAGGTTAATCTTAGACCCTTCATATAATTTCATGGTCCACACACGATTTTGTATATTTGTTTGTATTGTAGTGGTGAAGACTATGCAGTTGATCTTCTCGGCCAAATTTATGACATTGTTTCATTCTCAGTAGACGTGAATATGAAAAACGGAATATGCAGAGATTCCTGAGATCCTGTTTTGGGCTGAAACTTAACATTGGGAGGAGATTGATATTTTTTTAATTTCAGACTACAAATATGTAATTTTGTACGAAATTACGGTTTTAGAATTTTCAATATAAGAGATAGAAGTCTGAAATTTACTAAAAATTGCCGTTTCAATCCCAAGTGAAATATGCTGAACACGTCACCACTCAGCATCGCTAAAATATCAGTAAAATCAGAATATAGATATTTTGTGTTTTTCACAGCATATGTCACATTGGTGAGCATCTAGGGATAAAAGCAGCTGTATATATACTATTCTGTCATACCTCACAAAATGATAATTATACCTCGTAATACCACATTATAAGGATCTAATGTGAATCACACAGATCACAAATGACAATAACGACACCAACGTGCTAATGTATATACCTAGAAGCGGTATAAATGTCATCATTCGAAATATGTTCCAATTTATAAGTGTCAATAGTAAACGCACGACCTCGCATTATACGTAAAAATAAATAAGAAGATGGTAAAAATAAAATGCATGATTTCATTAGTTTTTTAGGTTACCGGACCTTTGGTCCGCTAACCTATTGGCATGGCGTTGCGTCCGGCGTCGGCGTCGTCCACATTTTTATCTTTTTTGTTTACCAACCAATCTTTCTTAAATTTTGCACAAAAATGCACAAAAATAATTCAAGAAGGAGATATTTTTTAGTTTTTTTATTTTCGCAATTTTTTCAGAATTGGCGGCCGTTTTTGTCGAAAATCGGCCAATTTTGGACTTTGGCGGCCATTTTCTCAAAATCTGTTCAGTAACTTTTTTTCTTTTTGATACATAACACTCCTCATATGTACTCCTATGATGTCTATAAATTTCGTCGCGATTGAATGGCTCGAAGTGGGCCATTTTGGCCCAAACTCAGCCCAAATGGGACTTTCCCATGTTAAATTCTCCTATGCTTTATAATGGGACACATTAAGCCTAATATCTCACTTAATATTGAGATTAGAGACTAGGAATCAATTGTGGACATATAGGAAATGATATATGCTGAATATTTCCGTGACCTTGAATTTGACCTCTGATCTTGGTTTCAAGGTCATAGCGGCCGTTCTCGTCGAAAATGGCTAATTTTGGACTTTGATGGTCGTTTTCTCAAAATCTGTTCAGTAACTTTTTTTCTTATTGATGCATAACACTCCTCATATGTACTTCCGTGACATGTATAAATTTTGTTGCGCTTGAATCACTCGAAGTGGGCCATTTTGGGCCCAAACTCGGCCCAGATGTGACTTTCCCATGTTAAATTTTCCCTTGCTTTATAATGGGACACATTAAGCCTAATATCTCACTTAATATTGGGATTAGAGACTAGGAATCAATTGTGGACATATAGGAAATGATATATGCTGAATATTCTCGTGACCTTGAATTTGACCTTTGACCTCATTTTCAAGGTCACAGGACAAAATGGCTAATATCTCGCTTATTATCGACTTTACAGCTTAGAAATCAATTGTGAACATATAGGAAATGATATATGCTGAATATTCTCGTGATCTTGAATTTGACCTTTGACCTCATATTCAAGGTCACAGGACAAAATGGCTAATATCTCGCTTATTATCGACTTTACAGCTTAGGAATCCATTGTGAACATATAGGAAATGATATATGCTGAATATTCTCGTGACCTTGGATTTGACCTTTGGCCTCATTTTCAAGGTCACAAGACAAAATGGCTAATATCTCGCTTATTATCGACTTTACAGCTTAGGAATCAATTGTGAACATATAGGAAATGATATATGCTGAATATTCTCGTGACCTTGAATTTGACCTTTGACCTCATTTCCAAGGTCACAGGACAAAATTGCTAATATCTCGCTTATTATCGACTTTATGGCTTAGGAATCAATTGTGAACATATAGGAAATGATATATGCTGAATATTCTCGTGACCTTGAATTTGACCTTTGACCTCATTTTCAAGGTCACAGGACAAAATGGCCAATATCTTGCTTATTAGCGACTTTGCAGCTTAGGAATCAATTGTGAACATATAGGAAATGATATATGCTGAATATTCTAGTGACCTTGAATTTGACCCTTGACCTAAATTTCAAGGTTAGTCATTTTATTTTCAAGGTCAGAATACGAAATGGCTTATATCTCGCTTATTATCAAATTTACAGCTTAGGGGTCCATAGTGAGCATATAGGAAATGATGTATGCTGAATATTTTGGTGATCTAGAATTTGACCTATGATCTCATTTTCAAGGTCAGAGAACAAAATGGCTAATATGTCGCTTATTATCATCTTTACATCTGCCCCTGATGACGCCAGTGTGTCTTTGGATAAACTATTTGGTCGGGCTTTGTTTCTATTGCAAAATGTTGTATTTTACCTTTCTTATTGGCATCATCGAAATTTGATTGTATTGGTGGTAATAGATTGATACTTACATTTATACCACTGAGTCGGTGTCACTGCTGGCGGACGTTAAATCTGTCCCCGAGGATACCATCAACTCAGTAGCCTTCGGGCTTGTGATTGGGTACTTTTGTACTTGTCATGTATCTATTCCATGGGGTTAGATTCGGATTTCTAAATTATTTTCATAGGTTGTTGGGCAGTTGTATACTAATTCCATCTGGTGTACAGTAGAAACAACTACATTTAACACATTGTCTGCCCCTGAAGACGCCAGTGTGTCTTTGGATGAACTATTTGGTCGGGCTTTGTTTGTTTCTATTGCAAAATGTAGTATTTTACGTTTCTTATTGGCATCATCAAAATCTGATTGTATTGGTGTAATAGATTGGTACTTACATTTACAACATAGGAATCAATTGCGAATATAGAGGAATGATATATACTGAATATTTTCATAACCTTGAACTTGAACTTTGACCTCATTTTGAAGGTCACATCACAGAATGGCTAATGTCTCACTTATTATCGACTTTACAGCTCAGGAATTTATTGGGGACATACTAGAAGTGATATATTTGTTGAAAATTTCATGGCCTTGAATTTATCAGTGACTTTATTTTCAAGGTCACTGGACAAAAGGCTAATATCTAAAATGTATATTGTCCGGTAACCTTTCTTAGCCCTTGGGCTAATTTTTTTCATTATCTTATTGCTGTCACAACAATCCCAATATCTTATTTCAAGCCGTCCTTGAATTTGCCTTAATTGTTTAGTCTGGGAAGAAATGTCAAGATTGAATGAAAGTGTAATATAAAATACCGCCTTAAATAGGGACTGACAATAAGTAGTTATGAATTGTCGCATTAAAATGGTGTCATTATACCCGTTTAATTCACTGCAATCTGATGCCTGACAAAATTGGTTCATTCTGACAAAGTGCACGTCGTTTCATATTCAAGGCCATCTATTTCTTCACCTCACGTGTCGTGTTTGCAAGCACACAACTCGATGGGACAGAGTCAGATACATTTGCGAATGACACTTGGAATCTGGTGGAATATTTACTGAAGAGTGTGAATAGAATAACAAAAAGTCCACGATGTAAATTTTGTGTTGTGTGTTTGTATGGAACCCTTTTTAGATGAACCACTCAACCACAAATATGACGATGCATAAATTATTCATACTATTACTCCTATGCTAACTGAGCATATATCTGTAAGTCACGTGGCGTCACGGTATGAGTCTGGTGACCAACAAACATACACCCAGTATACACCTTTTGTTTTATACGAGTAATACTCCATTTAGAACTCAAATTACTCAGCAAAACACAAAAGGTGTATGTTTGTTGGTCACCAGAATCGTACCGTGACGGCACGTGACTTACAGGCCCTATTGTCTATATTGACGATTCCACTGCATGGCTGCCCCTGAGTTAAAGTGGAATAATCCGTTTCCGAAAATTCGTTATAAATCGATTGGCTAGCATATATTTGACGACAGGGCACCATTACAACATCCAAAATACGTCCGCATGACCCTGCAATGCCTGCATTTGAGTTTGAACAAGCCGAAAAAACGCACGATGTGAACGATTTTTTTTTACATCTGTGCTAACATCAACAAAAACACGAATTTCCCAATATTGGCGTTATTCGCAACACAAAATAATCGAACTGGATATATGGGGTTTCATCACTATAATATACCATACATATAAGAGTCTCAATTGATCGGACGGTGTATTTTTACCCTAGCCCCGATAGGGGAGAGGGTGTTGCATTTGGGTCTGTCCGTCTGTTCGTCTGTCTGTCTGTCCGCGCGCATAACTCAAAAACAAATAGTCCGATCAACTTCAAACTTATGGAGATGAAGCGATATGTCCTCCTCATATTTTGTTGGAATGGGATAAAAACGGTTGTCATGGCAACGGAAAACGTGAAAATCACATAAATGTCTATAACTCCGGTTCTACTTGATAATAATTTTTCCGACAATTTTTGTATTTTTCCTTGGCCAATTCCGGATCGTATGGTCTACGACCGATGGTCGTACGACTAAAATTCTCCATTATCGCCCGGTGTCGAAAAGTTGGGGGTTCACGATTTCGGTTATTTTTCGCCAGCGACTTTTCAGGGCAAGTGTCTGCGCTTATAACTCAAAGACAAACGGTTCTATCGTTCTGAAATTTATAGGACTGAAGCGCGATGGTAATGGCTCGGTCTCCGTCAAATTTTGTCGGAATGGGATAAAAATGGTTGCCATGGCAACGGAAAAAGTAGATCACATATATGGCTGTAACTCCGGTTCTTCTTGATATTGATTTTTCCGGCTATTTTTCTTGGGCCAATTCCGGATCGTATGGTGTACGGCCGATGGTCGTACGACTAAAATTCTCCATTATCACCCGATGTCGAAAAATTGGGGGTTCACGATTTCGGTTATTTGTTACCAGCGACTTTTCAGTGCAAATGTGTGCGCCTGTAACTCAAAAGACAAACGGCCTTATCAATCTGAAATTTATAGGACTGAAGCGTTATGGTAGTGGCTCGGTCTCCTTCAGGGGGGGTTGGAACTAATCGCGCTACCTGGTGGCCAACCAATGCGTAATTTGTTGATGGCTGCTGGTTTCAAGGTAAAAAAGGTCTCCGCTTTAACAGTTTATGTGCGATTATCCGTAGAATAAATTAAGATGAAAAGAAAGCAGGTAATTCCGTGATATTCTTCTGAAGCGATATGGAGTGATATGTTCCTAGACAGGAGCTAGGCATGAAAGTACAACGAGTTGAAATTGAGACAATAATGGCGATTATGAAATTTTCGGAAAATTGGCATCAAAAAGGTGTTGATAATGTGTTGAAATCTATATTGTAAAATTATGAAAAAAATATGATGGCAAAGATTTATGCTTCTTCTTATCAAAACATCCCATGATCCCCGATGATCCCCATGATATACCCTAGAATTTGTTCCTTGAAGATGGGGGGTGTTGCATGATGTGTCTATTTCCCGGAGCCTAGTAATGAGCGATAATAGGGGATTTAGTCAATCTCGCATCATAGTCATCCATTGACAGTCCTCTACAGGGAGTCTGAAAGATCTATACATATATTCTGAGTTAAGCCACAGCAAGTAAAGGTAGATCTATTAATTTTTAAATGTAAATTTCTCATCAGTGCACATTATAAATTGTATAAGTGGATTTTTGAACAAAATAAATATATCGTATATATCGTAATTATATCGTATATTTTATATATGTAAAAATCAATTGTGAAAATGTGGCAATCACTGGATCATTTTATTTGTATAATTTGGTTGGCCTTTAACATGTTTAAAGATATCAAGCCTATGTCCTCCAGGGCTGAGTTAGTCAGGCATCACAATTATTTTTGCCAATCGATATTCACACCATTGCTATGTATGATAGTTAGTTAGATAGGTGGGGAGATAATAGATATATAAAAGATAGATAGAATACTAAGAGCAAATTCTACACCTAAATTCATGTAAAATACAATAATTGATTCAGTTGTTTATGGCAAAATTACCGGATGGACAAAAAATTCTACAACTGAATTGATGGACATGTATTTGAATGATTTCCCCAGCAGATTACATGAATTGCAAGTCTGGTCAATTCAACTTGTAATTGTTGCTGGTACCTCATTACAGGACTAATGAGAGGCAAATGGAACAGCCGAGGTACGTTCAACATATTCCTTAAAAATGTTGAAGTTAAATGTGATTTATTATTAATACGGTATCCTTGTTGCAATTATACCTGTATTTATGCGTAGATCTAGTAGATTAATTTTGATCACAGTTTGGGATTGTGATGTAAATAAAAAGAATGTGAAGTTTAACATTCAGATTGTACCCTTCATATATAAAAAGGTTATCAGCTTACAATTTACTTAAAAAGTAGTCACTGATCATGCTCATAACACAACATGTACATTGTTTTTTTTAATCATCAATATATTTGACACATCAATTTTTTGTTGCAGGACACCAGTGTCGCGGAGACGCCTCACATTTTCGGCATCTCACGCAGGAAAATCACCAAGTCAGCAGGTACATGTGTACATGATTTTATCAGTTGAACCAGCCTGTACTCAAAACTTCCGTATATCATACATTTGTACCTCTGGACGACTGTCTGAGATACTATGGTTTTGGCCATGTTACGTTGTGTCTGCGTATTTAAGAGGTTTCTCAATATCGCACTACAGGTCACAACTTTGCTCGAATCGTTCTGTAATTTTATGTGGGCATTTGTTGGGGTTTTTTCTCAATGCCTATTGATTTCCATATTGGTTGGATACTCTTCAAGATTTCATGACCAAATGTGGTAAAAAAAACATTCAGATGTGTGTGGAACACTATCGGTTGCAGATAGGGCCTATGTTAGTATTAAAGACTCATAGGAAGTCAATAATGATCTTCAAAACGTTAGCTTTGAATTTGACCTTGGATGACCTTGAAAGGTCAAATACTCTGCTTCACAGTTCTCTCACGTGGAGTTTATCCAAAATGTTGCTTGATTCATTCTGTAATTTTGTGTGGACATTAGATGGGGTTACTTCTCAACTCCTACAGTTTTTATGGGGGTCGGTACATTTTTCCAAGATTTTATGAGCAAATATGGTAAGAAACTTTAAAATGGGTGTCAAGCAATATTGGTTGGTGATATTTCCGTCTAGTTTATATGACCATATGCTGATTTACATTTAACTTTCCAGGTTGCTGCAAAGTTAAGAAAGAGTGGCCAGGAATGAAGCAAAAGAGCCCATACTGGCAGTCGGCAGCAACATTCATAAAGAACGAAACTGGACATGAGGAGAGAGATGGTAAATGACATAACTTTGCATTACAGTTTGTGTATACACATGTACAAAACAGTACAGTTGATGTCGTGGTGAACACCACATGTCGTGAGGTGGAGTGATAGACTTTGTTTTGTGGATTACCAAGTGGTTGGTCCAGAAAAGGGTATAAATGTAGGTGTGTGTATACAATATTTGTTGAAACTCGTAACCACCATGCAAAATGCATTTAGGTTTGTGTACAATGTATTCTGGGATTTTTTTTATTGCATATAACATGTACAATAAAAGCAAGTTGGTTGAAATAATCTTAATTTTGTGAACATTTTCAGCTGGATCAATCAGGTCGCGTACATTACGTTTTCAGAGGCAGTATCTAACGATAGACCGTGCTGAAGCAGCATATGATATAACTGTGTCCTCGTATACAGGTGATACTGTTGTGATTCCAGAACTTAAAGTTCGAAGAATGGAATCATCAGTTCAAACTGATGCTGCTCTTGTACTAGACACTCATGGTGTTGATGAGATGAGCCAAATTAAACAGTTATTTGGTCTCCTATCACATGAGAGTAAGATTGAGTTGTTAGGTGATTTGTATGCACAGGTCTCTGGCAGGTCACATTTAAAGCCCTTTGTTGGCTTAAGTTTGCAAGCAAGCCGAAGGCTGGAGGAGGCCAGCAAGGGGTGTGACCTAATTCAGAGATTTGCACAGTGTATTGCAATAGATCGCCCAGACAGTAAAACACCCCTAATGCCTCTTGATAGGATGCCTTTTGGCCTGATTGAATATCAAATAAAGTTCTTCACTAGTGAACATGCGAATCAGGTTGGTAATCAGGTTGGCAAAGTTATACAGTTATATATTAGCGTATTTGTGTTTTCAGTTGATACACATTGGTCCCTGACTCCCTGTGATATAATACATATCTGAAAAAAGAGTTCCATTGAATAAGATCTCTGAAATAAGACTCCCCTGTATATTAAAGAGTTTTGTGTTCCCTTATGTAAGAGAGTTTTGACTGTAATTGGCGTCCTTGACATTGTGTATAAATATGGATTGCCTTGTATCGCCTGAAAGGCCCGAGAACTAAAAACCCAAATTTAAGTTATCTGTTATTTTCTCTAATTTATCAGCTGTTATGAGGTTTTTGTTTCAAACCATGCTATGTGGAGTCCTTGATATAGTGTATACATGTAAAGAGGGATTGCCTTGAATCGCTAAAAATTTCTTGCAGTTGACGACATAGGCGGCCCTTGGACCTATCTTTTTTCTTCATAGGTACTTGCTGTACTCATAGAATGCTCCATTATAGAGGTTATAATAGAAAACTATGGTGTACATTTGTGAAAACCAGATGTGACTATGGTACTATGTATATTCATAAACTTTTGTAGGTGAGAGAGCCGGTAGATTTCCAGCTGTGGAGAGAAACCATGGCATCAGAGCTCACTAGTCGAGTGGACAAAATCCTGAGAGGGCCTATGTGGAGTGGCGTTACTCCGTGTGAGGTTGGCAACCCCCTTAAGGTGCATTTACCTGGTATACATGTTTTATTTTGGCAATAACATTTTTAGCTTACCGGCCCTTTGGGCCGATAAGCTATTGTCGTGCTTTTTCGTCCGACGTCCTTCGTCCGTCCGGCGTCCGTCCGCCGTCCGTCCGGGTCTGTGACTTTTTTTGACATGATGAATTTCTCCATAAATTTGTCAGAACATACCTTGGGCTAGTATCTGAAGAATTTTTAGCTTACCGACCCTTTGGGCCGATAAGCTATTGTTGTGGTATTTCGTCCGTCGTCCGTCCGTGTCTGTAACTTTTTTTTATACAATCAATACTCTGCGTTTCTCATGATTGCCGGTAAGCTACAGCACTCTTGGTGCTATGTTTTAAAAAAAAAAATGGTCAAAACAGCCATTTTTGGGTCGAAAAATGCCCAAATTTGCACCTTGTCTGTCTTTTCTCGAAAACTGTTTGATCAGTCTGGAGACATTTTTTCCAAAAGATTCCCCTTATGTACCTTTATGATGTGTATAAGTTTTGTTGCCCTTGAATCGCCGATCTCCGTGTGGCGGCCATTTTTTGGGCCGATAAGCTATTGTCGTGGTTTTTCGTCCGTCGTCCTTCGTCTGTCCGGGTCTGTAACTTTTTTTTGACATGATGAATTTCCCCACAAATTTGTCAGATAATACCTTGGGCCAGTATCTAAAGACTTTTCTTTAATTTTTTTGATTGAATCGTTTTTGCCTATTTGGCGGCCATTTTTGACGAAAATTTGCCAATTTTGGACTTTGGTGGCCATTTTCTCAAAAACTGCCTGATCAGTTTTGAGATTTTTATTTCAAAACATTCCCCTCATGTACCTCTATGATGTGTATAAGTTTCGTTGCCCTTGAATCGCCTGTCTGCATGTGGCGGCCATTTTGATTTTTTGATGGGTCGACGAAAAAAAAAATTTTCGTCTCATATTAAGTCACTATTCGTTTTGAGCCATTTCCAGCAAAAAAGAAAAAAAAAATTTTTTTGGGCCATTGAAAAATTGTTTGGACTTAGAAAATTTCACCCAATTTTTCCTTCATAATGGGAGCTGTGCAGAGTAAACTCATAGAAGACTTCAAAATAGAGCCTAAGTATTGGCACATTCAAATGGGAAATCATATGTTGCGGTTTGAGTGATGACCTTGAATTTGACCTTCAATGACCTTGGAAAGTCAAAAACGATGAATTTTGTCTTTGGTGGCCATTTTGTCTAAATCCATTCAGGCAGTTTTTCTTAAAATCATGTATAAGATTCTCTTCATGTACCTTTGTGATGTGTAATTTGATTTCGTATTATAGTCCATACAGAAAATGTGTTTCTAGCAACATTTCTGAAGATGTTTTGACAATAGAGTTTAAGATCAGTGTAACAATTTATATGTTGGAAAATCAATACTCTGCATTTCCGGTAAGCTACAGCACCCTTGGTGCTATGTTTAATTTTTGACGAGTCGGCGAAAAAACATTTTTTCGCCCCAAATCGCATTACTATCCATTTTGGGCCACTTCGAGGCAACAAAAAATTTTCGCCCTTTGAAAAAATTTTCGGCACTTTTTTCCTTCATAATGGGAGCTGTCAGGACTGTACTCATAGAACACTTGAAGATACAGCTTAGAAATTGGCACTTTCAAATGGGAAGTCATATATGGCGATTTGTGTGTTGACCTTGAATTTGACCTTCGATTACCTTGAAAGGTCAAAACAGCCATTTTTGAGTAAAAAATGCCCAGATTTGCCTCTATAGATGAAATGCTTGCAGATAGAGCTCATGTTTGCATTATGAACATATAGCAAGACATATATGGCACAACTAATGATGACCTTGAACTTGACGTCAGATGACCTTGAGTGCCAAATGTCTGACTCGTAATGTGTAAATTGACCTGAGCGGCCTAAACGATTCCACCCAGATGTATCTTTGTATTATGAACATATAGAATATCAAATGCCGCACAGATACATGTAATGGTGACATCGAAGTTCACACGGATGACCTTGATTGGTAAATCTCAAGGCCATATGTTCACACAGCGAACCTTGATTGGTAAATCTCAAGGTCTGTTACCTGCCAATGCTGCCATGGCCAAACCAAAATTGTCCGGTAACCTGTCTTAGCCTTTGGGCTAATTTTTTACTTCAGTGTTCATTACAGTATGTAGATGTAAATTGATATGCAATCCAAGAATGGACAATAGTCATTAAATATGAATAATGAATAGTATACGTGTATCTGCAGGCGCATCCCAACATTGCCTGCGTTTCTCGTCGAGCTATCAGGAAGAGGACAGATAATGAACATAATTTTGGTATAACCGCAGAACCTGAAATCCAGGTAGATCTTCACTTCTCGTGTATCATATGGTTCGATAACGGTCAGGCATCGGTTGTTAATACACCATTGCACCTACATGTATATTGTAAATATACCTACCGGTAATATTGAAGTAATTGTGCACAAAAATAATAACTCGCATAGTGATATTATATTGGCCTTCGCTGTGACTTCCACTTAACAAAATTCGATGTCCATGTGCAAGTCAAGTGTTGTATAAATATCAAATCCATGAAATTACATGTAACTGTTTCGGAAAATTAGGCGTTTTACAGTATATTGGAAATATTGTCCTCTCCAGGAAGGAGCAATCAATATGTTTGCCCAGAAACATCCAGGAGCGCATGTTTGGATAAAAGCTGATGGCAAAGACATCCGTGCAACTGTGCAAGAGAGTTTGCGTGGTGACTGGAATGGTGACGTTCAGCTGTCCCCAGGAGACCTGCTTGAGCTGCGACGCAAGTACGATTCACGTATCCAAGAGGTGGTGTATGCTTCAGAGTGTGACTCGGAGGACAGCTTCCATGGATCGCTGGGGTCTCTGATTGAGTCTGTCGAAGGTGACATCGCGTTTCTTACCCGAGGACTTGAAGCAGCTACGAAGAAATTCCAGGAAAAATCAGCGAAGAAAATTGGACAACAAAAGATGATGGAGTTGAACTGGGAGATAGTGGATTTCAACACCCTCCTGGAAATGAACCGACGGTTCAATGCACAACTCTCTAAGTACAAAGCACACACCAATTGGCAGGGCTGTCAGCGGGTCATTGTGGACAGCTTCAAGTCCACGTACTTGGACTACCTCAGGGACCTATGGAAAAAACGAAGAACAGCTGCCACTCATATCTTTGTTGTCATGATATCAGAGGAAGAACGCTGCACCAAACCTTATGCACTTCCCGTCCTTTACCTTCCGTGCAAGGTTCTCACAGACAAGTTTGTTCGAGAGACCCTACAACGTGTCAGAAGCAGTTTAGTGGACAAAGGTATCCATGTTGTTGGTATGTTTGTGTATTCATTGTTGTCACACAATGATAAATAGTGATCACTGAAGAATATGGGGCATTATAATTAGGGCATTTCGGCACGAAATGCCCTTATGGGTCTGTCCGAATTTTTTTTCACATTTGCCGTTTTGGTTTCCGATCGATAACTTGTGAGTGCCTGAACGGATCTTGCCCAAATTTTCACCAGTGTTCAAAAATATTACGTTGAAGACTATCAGTCTTTTTTCCCCGACTCGGCACTTCTTGTTTGGCCGTATCTCGGAAACAGCACATTGTAGAGCGAAACGGAGCTCGATTTGGCCTGCTGGCACTAATCAAACTAGTATAGAACGTATCTTAGGTCGAGACGACCCCTGCTGTCGAATTTTTAACGCTGACTCCGCACTTCCTGTTTGGCTCTACCTCAGAAACGGTGCTTCGTAGAGCGGAATGGAGCTTCATTTTGGCTTCCTGGCACTGGACAAAGTAGTCTAGGGGAACGGTGTGAATATTGGGTCGAGACAACCCCTGGTGTCGAATTTTTTTTCTCCGATTCAATGTCTTCAATATCTCAGGAACGGTGCATCGTAAAGCAAAACGGGCATTATTTTAGGACTCGTCACCCTAGACAAGCATGTCTTAGGGGTGTCGGGGATGAACTTTGACCTTGACCTGAAATTTTCTGCCAACTTGGCATTCTTCATTTTTGATGATACATGTATCTCAGAAACGGTGTGTCATAAAGCAGAACCGATATTCTACACAGGGATGCCTAAGGAGTATGTCAGTTAAACTTTGATTACGAATGTTTCCAGTCATTATGGTTCTAGACAAGGTCTCTCAGGTGTATGTTAGGTAGGAATAGAGCTTTACACGAAATGCCCCAAGGCGTCTTTAGGCCTTGATGTCTAGTTTGATCAGTATGTCTCCACACTCTTCCACAGATAATCACAGATATGCAAAATGATGTGCATAATTGATTCTCCAGATGACAACTTGGAGATACTAATTGTTGCAGGTAGTTTCAGAGCATCTAGTTTACACTCTTTTCATAGGCTCTACAACAGACGGTGAATACTGTTCTCTTCGGACACGAGGTGAGACAAATGTCACACACATCACAGAGTTAGTGAGAGATGCGAAGTCGACAGTGCGCCACAAAGCTCTGAGAACGTTAGAGATGATGTTCTTTCCTGTGGGACGTGAGTACATCCTTTAGGCTACTGAACCTATACTTCGATAACCTATTAGGTGAAGATAAAGCCTAGATATTGGCTTTTCCAAATGGAAAGTCATATATGTCGATTTGTGTCGTGAGCTTAAATTTGACCTTCGATGAACTTGAAGAGTCAAAACAGCCATTTTTGGGTTTATAAAAGTGCGTAGATTTGCCTCTGTAGATGAAATGCATGTAGATAGAGCCTATGATGACCTTGACCTCAGATAACCTTGAGTGCCAAATGTCCGACTCGGAATGTGTAATTGGCCTCAGCGGCCTAAGCGCTTGCACCCAGATATATCTGTTCATTATGAACATATAGAAAATCAAATGCTGCACCTGTACATGCAATTGTGACATTGAACTTCACACACAGATGACCTTGATTGATAAATCTCAAGGTCATATGTTCACACTGATAATTTTGATTGGTAAATCTGCCATGGCCAAACCAAAATTGTCCGGTAACCTATCTTAGCCTTTGGGTTGATTTTTTGTCAAATCTCCACCTTACCCTACCATAGATTGGAATTGAGAGCTTATTTCAATTTGTTGTATGTAATTCTGTGCAATAATTTTTTTAGTTGATGAGCACGGTGAGGTTGTGTATGCGAATGGAGCGAAACCAGCACATATCCCCTTGGAGGTATGTGATACACTTCTTAAGAGATCAAACCAGAATGGTTATAATTTCCTATCAACAACATTTAAAATGGAGTACCGGTATATGTCTTAATTCCCAGCTTGCCACCACGATTTACCTAATGAAGCGGCTGGGATGGACAAACCACCAGTGTGCCATCGCCATTCGAGAGGAACAAGTTCCGGATGGATACAGTGCTCTACCTTTCAGCAAGAACGTAAAGGAGAGTTACCACAATCTACTCAGATCACTGATAGCAACTTTCATATTTCGCGAGTCTGTTCGTGTCATGAGAGAGGAACATGGGCGTGACTTCTCCCAACATCTTTACATCCCAGATAAGGACCCGAAGACTGGTGAAGATCACCATGATCGCGTTGACCATTGCCACTTATTGAAACGCATCGCTGGTATGATCGCCTGAATTGTTTTCATCCCAGTAATGTATCGAACGCGAATATTTCAGGAACATTAATAGCCTCACTAAACATTGCTTGAAGGTGCACCACATTTTGTTTTTGCAGACCACACTAGGGTACTGAGGTACTCTAAGTTGAGCGAGGAGGCATTCCTGTTTGCAGTATCGCATCCTGATAACACAGGACTGACTCACACTGCATGGACAGGACTTCGAAAACAGTCTGTCGGAGATGCACAGCGCCTACTGTCCTACAATGTGGCCAAGTTTCTGCTCGCTGATCCTCGATACCAGACTGAGGGTGAATATGTTCTCCGGATTGCCGAGTGGAATGAAGCAAGCGACGGACGTGGCTTAGACCAGGAAAAGCGCAGCCAACAGAATCTCAGAATGCTCGAGTACCTTTTGGATGATTTCATGCCATGGCATCGTAATAATCCTGATTACTCCATGTTGGATATAAACATGTAAGATATGACAGCGTTATATTTGTGAAAATATCATGCAGCAAATTTGTTGTTGACTACATCTGTTAATGTACATCTCAATTTAGCCAAACAGACACTATCCGAGGGTTCTCCAGGGAGAGTTTCCTTGAGATCACAGCGAACATTGAATCCCAGGAACTGCGACGCAAAACTCTTGCCATAGCAGGGCGAAATCCAGAAAACCCCAGATCCGCAACGAGTGATGATGTAGAGGTAAGGTAATGTTCATATCTCTATGAATTGTGTGCAGTTTGTGTTTCATTTGAAAGAAAATAAAGGCGATGTACTCAGCTGAATAATTTAATAGTTCCAACGATTTTTGTTGCAGAACTTCTTTTCTCTATGTGTTTCGCGTCTGGGAGATGTTTTCACTCTGAAGGAGTTCAAGTCAAGGTGGCCTCTGCTTGTGCAGTAAGTAAATAGTCCACACAACAGCATGATGTAATTATTATTAGGGCATTTCAGAAGAAATGCCTTTATGGTTTTGTCAAAAAACTTCTGGTGTCCCACGATAACTTCAGTTTGCCTCGATGTATCTGTGCCAAATTTACACTGCTGGTCAGGTATGCTCTGTAGAAAAAGCCCATTGTTTTTGAGCCGGCTCTGGGGTCTGTGAGGTCCGTGAGGATGAAATCAATGTTTCTGGCTTCTGCAGGATATCTCAGAAATTATTATAGCAATGACTGTGGAACTTTGCACGGAGGTTCATACATCACCAGGGAAGAAACCTATTGATTTTGAGTCCGATCCATCGAATGACCTTGACGTTGGGCTCGAAATAATTTTAGCTGAGTCATCCTTGAGGCTTCCTGCATATCTCGGAAGCGGTGCGTTGTAGAGTGAAACGGACGTTATTTTCGGACTTATCACTCCAGACAAACAAGTCTAAGAATATTATGGATGACCGTTGATCTTGAATTTTTTCGCTGTGTCGACATTTTTCGTTTCCGTCGATATCTTGGAAACAGTACGTCATAGAGCGAAACAGATGTTATTTTCGGACTCGTCGCCCTAGACACACATGTCTAGAGGGTATTAGGGATGACCTTTGGCCTTGACCTTAATTTTTTTCCGCTGAGTCGACATTTTTTTGTTTTCGTACATATCTCGGAAACGGTGCGTCGTAAACGTAAATACATATTTACTGCCTCACATATTTCCTTTTTGATCTTACACAGGGAATTCTGTCGCAGAATGGATGATAGTCTGCCATTTTACTATCACACTGGCAATGACAGATTCCGGCAGCCACTCCCGAACTTCGATGAGGTCCCAAAGTCCCACTTGAGAGGGTCAGCTGTTGGCAGTGATGACGAGGAGGATGACGATCAAGAAAAGGATAATGAAGTGACTATGTATGTTCTGAATGGGCAACTACGTGCCTTCAATGACAGCGATGAAGAAACAACACCAGAAGAGATGGGCGAGATTCAGTCGAGTGAGCATTCGGATCTTGTCTTCGATAACATCAAGGACAATCCGGCCTACAACCGCTGGGATGGAGATCCTCGGTACCATCCGCTCAGGCTCCATCGACTGAAAGTGAATCGTCGCGAAAGTGCCGCCGCTACGATTCTAAACCGTGTGTGCATGCCTGCCAGGGGTCAACACTCCTTGCGTCGCACATTTCATCAGCCAGTTGCTTCACTGCCTCCGGTAGATCAATGAGGGTATACATGTATTCATTGGCATACAAGTGATGAAGAGAAGCAACTCTGTCTGACAGAACATTCAGTTATTGTGTAAAGCTTGCAAGTGATGGATATCAGTTAATTAATGTGCAATGGAAAATTTTGTTGTGTTACATGTAAGTTCAAAGTGAAGCATTATATATATGATAGTTTGGTGGCAAAATCATTGAATATTCCATTATTTGATTTAGGATACTATTAGAATATTTGGTAATGGCTCCTCATAGACTGACAATGTGACTGTTCATTATCCATGTTTATCACTATGCTATGTATCAGGCTGTAACTTTACTGATAAATGTACAATTTATATGGTGTTTATTCATGAAACATGTAGTGTCTGCTCCAATGTTTGGACTGCACTGTTTATTCATGAATGTAGTGTTTGCTTTAGTGTTTTGACTGCAGTGTTATTCATGAATGTACTGTTTGTACTACAGTGTTTATACATCGATTTAGTGTTCGCTGCAAGGTTTGGACTGCAGTGTTCATTCATGATTGTAGTGTTTGGACTGCAATGTTTATTCATGAATTTGGAGTGTTTGGGCTGCAGTATTCATTCATGGATTCAGTGTGTGCTTTTACCAACCAAAAGTATTTGCTCCAGTGTGTGGTCAGGAATGCCGTGTTTGCAAATATTATCAGTTTACTCTTATCAGTTGAACAGCAAACTAATGTACAGGTAATTTGCTGATTTACTTCAGATCTCAACTGCTTACTGCTGCTCATTAATTTTGTGTATTCCTGGGGGGGGGGAGGGGGTTCTCTAATTTTGAAGATGCAAAATAATCGTTGGGAATACAAATAAAATGTGGTTTGCTTCTACAAGTTTTTCTTTTTCTGAGGCCACACCAATTTAATCAGATTGCTCACAAAATTTTGATCCACAGAATGTTGTCAGAGGACTCGCAGGACTATGACAAAGATTGATCAAAATAGCTTTGTACAGAGAATATATAAAAACGAAACATATATTTTTTTCTTTGGATCATAACTCAAAAAAAAATTGGAGTGGCCTGACATGTCAGTACGTGCAAGACCAACAAGCTTTCTGACAAACTTTCTATTTTTCTTGCTATCGTAAATATATCAACACAGTCCTGCAATATACATGTATGGCATGAGGCTAGTAGAAACGTGACTTGTATTAACAATACTGTTAAATTTTAAATTCTCACGAGCGAACCAAGTCGAGTGCCTGGTGTTACAATAAAATCATAGTCGTTGATTATACTGGTAAAGTACATTATCTCTTGGCCATGGTCCACGCTGACAAAGGGAAATCCAAGCAGCAAGAGGCATATGATGACCCTGTCTTTTGCGCCTCACTGTGAGAATTGACACATCAGTGAAGCGTCCTGATCTCTGCGATTCGTAGACTTTCTGGAGCTTTTTACCTGGAATGTATCCAATTTCATGCCAGATGTCATTGAGCTGTATCAGCACAGACATAGCATTCACGTCCTCCGGATTTGTAGGATCAGGAATAAGTTTACAAGCTGGAGGGTCTTGAGCTGTCATGAGTTGACGGACTTCCTGCAGCGTTGGCTGATAGCGATCAAACACTGACCCTGCCACGTAGCTCTCATCAATATGATGTGATGTCTCACCATGGGGTTGCTCAGGTTCAACGTCCTCGTTCTCTGCGGCGTCTGATGTTGACGGATCATGCTGGCATTTGCATTCACCAATAACTACCTGGAAATAGTCCACCTTGCCAGGAACGACTTCTCGTCCAGGTTTAACAGAACAAACTGTAGCCACAACTTCCAATTTCGTGATGAATATTATTTCTTCTTTGCAGGTTGCCCCACCTCGAGTTACCTAAATAAACATGTTTTTTTACCAATTTAGCTTTTACTGAAAAGTTAAATTGTGTAGACTACTTAAGCAGGTGATAAAAAAAACCAATATATTCACTGATTCAGAAAACATATCATTAAAAATATCATTAACATATGTAGAACACATGAAAACCATAAATAAATATACACATTTGAAAAAAAATGGTCATCTGACTCACACTGAGAATAGCATCACAACAACCCAAGACTCGAAGCAATGCAGGCTGGTCAAGGGATGTGGAAATCTTGGTGGCTTCAGATGACAATGCAAGACACCGGCGTGGCCGCTGGCTGATTGTCGTTGGTGTAGTCACATGGAATTCACTACACACGAAAGACAGTGCAGGCAATCCCACAGGAGAGCATAGAATATATTTCCTCGCACAATGAACATATATCAATTTCTCGTGCAGGTGGTCGGACATCATCCCATCATTCAGTTGAAAATTCATGACTGCAATATGAAAAGAAATACCTAAGTAGATCTACAATCTACACCATCGATTTTAATTTTAAAATGAAACACATATAATGGTAATCAAAGAGCAGTGTTTGTGTTCATACTGTCATGGATGTATACTAGTTTAAGATAATCATATAAACTTAAGAGACAGCAATCAGAGTGAGTGCACTTTTTTTGAAACCGCAAACATTTAACGAGAGCCAACCACGAGTCACCGTCACTGTCACAAAATAGGCCCTACCCATACGATGACAAAAGAATATTTCATGAATTTTCTGCACCAAAAACCGAATATTTGTCATATATGGTAGCATATAACGAACTCTCTTGCACCCCACCCCTTCGTGAAGTTGATAATGACCGTGAGCGATAATAGGGTTTTATTGCAATAAATTCTTCAATTCTTGAACTTTATGGGATATAGCAGTATATTTTGATTAATGACACATTTTTGCGTATCCAATTGTGTTGCAATTATTCTGAAATGATCCAGGTTAAGAGTTAATGATTGACAAATTTTTGCTGTGCTCTCTGCAATGGTCAAGTCACAAATGTCCGCCATCACCGAAGAGCTCCTTTAGTTTCTCAGATACCCGCCAGGTAGCGCGATTAGTTCCAACCCCCCCTGGGTCTCCTTCAAGTTTTGTCAAAATCGAATAAAAATGGTTGTCATGGTAACGGAAAAAGTGAAAATCACAGAATTAAATTATTAAACACTGGTTCTACTTGATATTGATTCTTCCAACTATTTTTGTTATTTCCTTCGTCCATTCTCGATCGTATGGTGTACGACCGATGGTCATACGACGAAACCCCTCTATTATCGCCCGATGTCGAAAAATTAGGGGTCACGATTTTACGACTTTTGAGTGTTTTGAGGCTCAAGGCCATATATTGTGAAGCTAGTTTTCATTCGTTTTAACCCATTTTCATTCAGGAGATGCGGCTGGATGATAGAAACGATACTCTGAAATTTTACAGCTCAATATTGAACGACACGGTCAAGGTCAGATAAAAGATGAAAATCGAAAAGTTGCACCAACTTATATCAGTGATTAATTCCCCTTATTAATTTTGTATTTTTCAGTGCTCAATTCCAATCATTTGCTGTATGACCGATGGTCGTATGATCAAAATAACCCATTATCGCCCAAGGTAGAAAGTGTAAGGGTCATCAGCCGAAATCACTGATTCGTAGTATTCCGAGGTTTGATAATTCCCAATACGACGATATTCAATAGAATGTTGAATAACAGTATGCAATATAAAGTTGTGATAGCTGGCGAAGTTTGGGTTGTCAGTTTGAAGAATTCAGGTCGTGGTCGACAGGTCGAGAATATGTTCAAGATAGAAAAAATAACTCTTTGATTAATGATCATTTCTCCCATGATTTTTTATGGCCAATTTCCGACCAATTTATATATGACCAATGATAGTAGGACCAAGGTCCCCGATTATTGTCCAGGTAGAGAATGTGAGGGTCATCAACTATATATTTTTAGTAAAACTAAATCTGGAAGGGCGAGGGTCTGCAATCTTCGATTGTCTCGTTGTCTATTTTTAGCTATTTTCGTTACATTTGCATCACTGCATGGGAACCGTTCCATGCGAAATTATTTTTAAAATACGATTTCCAATGTCAAATTTAGACACATTCGTGTGCGAATTGGAACTTTTGCACTGTACCGCTGCTCTAGAGATAGCTATTGATCACTTTCAACGGGAAACGAAAAACCGATAATGTCACTTTAATATCGACTAATATGATTCGTGATTTTTGTCTGGTTTTATGTAAAAATGAAATATATCATGATGTCCCATTTGAGACATGAATGCATAAAAAAGGAAAATTGCCTAGATCGGACAGTGGATTTTTGCACCGCCATTCAAACTTACTTGTCCTCTGATATCAGATTTGTTTAGCACTGATCATGTCTGTCCATTTTGCAGTACTCAATAATTGTAATCTAACCGTTCTGTTGCTTGTGCACATATGGGTCGCATCGATATTATCTCTTGCAGGTTTTCCTTCAAAGCTGAAGTGACATATGAAAACTTCTCTAATATATATTTCTATTGTAAAAAGATCTTATCTACTATTGAATATAAAATCCAACGCCGCACAGGTTTCATCATCACGACTATTGTTGGAGCGAGAGTAAAACACATCTCCTAAATGAAAGGACCACGGAAAGCACATTTCCTCATAACGAGAAGCAAACGCCCCTCTCTGACGGAAGTTTCGTCCTCTCTAATTACCTATAGGGGTGTGGCGCGTGATGCACACAAACTCCATGAAAGCGTTTAAATTATGTCAAGTGTGCGACATAATTGTTGGGTTCAAAACAAGGTGCCCGTTGACGAGAATGGGGTCGAAAAATACAATGCGACATATAGGCAACTCGAATTTCCAAAAATAATTCGGTATTTTCTCAATATTCAACGCAAAGAAATAGATTATTTCACATCAACTTGTTTGCTGAAATATTCCTACATCGCGAAGCTAAACATAAAACAAATAAAAAAAACAATTGTGTCATGCACACAAACCTATACGATATACATTGTAATCTTACATTATGTTTCTGTAGTAGCAAATATACTTGCTGACTACAACATCATGATCATGCAAATATAATTGCATTCATAAAGACATACATTCACGTCATTTGCATATACACTAATAATGCACATTGCTTAAGGCATCGGATACCGCACCACATGCGCATGCTAATTGAGTCATTGTGTACGTTCTACTACCAGTAGCAAGGCGTAGGTGTTGTAGCCTACTTTCCACTCTTGAAATTCCATAGGAACATTAGAGCCGTTTCCCAGATGTTCGCCATAAAAAGAAGGTAATATTGCATCGACAAAGGCAAGACATAATTCATCACATAACCATCGCATTTTTAATTTTCAGTGAACAATGCAAATTGTTAATGGAAAATATGTACACAAATAAACTATTGTTTCATCAAATATATTTAAATTAAAAATGTAACATCTGTGAAATATATCATTGCAATATGTGCAAAAATGATATGTAATTATTCATACATATATGGTTTTAATTGTCAGAATGGACTAGGATATATATTCACTACACGATGACAAGGGAATCATAATGAAATGACGAAAATGAGGCAATCTCTGATACCTGTCTTTCGCTTGGCAAAACGTCTACTCCGGAGTCATGTCAGTATCATTGTGCTAGTTTTGAAACTGCTAGTCATATTCATATGTGTGTTCTACATAAAGTATACGCTGTCAATATACGGCCAGGCTATACAAATACACACTGACCAATACCCGGCGCACGAGAAAAACTACAGTGGGATGTCTAGATCCCTCCACGGCTTTTCAAAGGAAGGAGCCTTGAACAGAAAAGCTGAAAACTTTCGGGAATCCAATATCAGTGCGATCAGTAACTGGACCATAGAATATTCTGAATTCAGCGTGCCTGACCCGCTCTTCTTGTCCAAATCGGACGAGGAAATATTCTGGTCACAGAGAGACAATGCAAAGTATCGCAGGCGTCAGAAATACAGAGGTGTCGTAGCATTCATCAAAGACGGAGTGTTCAGTCCCTATGTGGATTGTGGTGCCTACTCCAATTTGATTGATTTTTTGCCTACACGTGCAAAACTTAATCAAAGTTTTTCGTATAGTGAAACTGTATGTCCACTGGTGATTCCGGATGGAAGTTCATTTCAGCATTTCTTGGATGGAGTTCTCCCTAAAATCGTTCAGGTACAGGACCTTTTAATGACGCACGACATCAAATTGTTACTTTACAAACCTCGGGACAAAATAATCTATGAACTTCTGGATAAATTGGGCATCACGGATGATCGTCTGATTTTTCACAGGAAAGATCGCCCTATCGTGCACTCATCAATGCAGGTCAACACATGTGTTACCCCACCGGTACATCCTGTGTTATCTATACGTGGACGCGAGCTCATTGGAGGTTCTGCCACTTTGAAATCACCTAGTTACGTCATATTGCTGTCCCGTAGGAGAACACATAATAGCGGACGGCGTATCACTAATGAGGCTGAGGTGATCCGTTACCTCTCGCTACGCTACAAGGATCGCTTCCGCCTTTTCACAGGGGGTTACAACCTAACAAGGAGCGCGGATCTCTTCACGCATGCACGCGTCATCATCGGCGTTCACGGCGGAGCTTTCTACAACGTGAACTGGGCGCCAGCAGAAACTACCGTAGTAGAGGTGATGCCACATGATGAAGCTGGACAGGTGCCCCGAGGCCTCGCTCACACCATGGTGTGGCGGATGTCCACAGCTCTAGGCCAGAGCTACTGGAGACTGCCAGCACCTAGCACCAACAGTCGACATAACGTCTTCCTGCCTCTCAGCACTCTCTCCGCCGTCCTGGACAAGCTGACACCTTGACGTGACTAGTTACATCCGTGTTATATCATGTCATGATGATAATAAAGGTGAAACGTAAGTCAGGTTCATTCATGACAACATATATCACGAGAGGCCATAGGCCACACACTTGCCGGAATTCCTACGTCATTATGATGTGACATCACTTCAATGTTATGCTGCAAACTTGATTTGCATGGTGTTTCTGAATATGCATGTCAATTTCGTGTTTATGGATATTATCTTTTGACTGGAAATCATCGTAATATCGTCGGATAATCATTTTTGATCATTTACCAGGTTTTACTTATAAAACCGTCAACTACGTCATAACCAACTGAAAGATTAATTTTTAAACCAAAAACACGAAGTCAGCTTCAGCAGATATATCTACATATAATCAAGGGCCTGCTATATAGTTAATATCCCTAACATTCCCAAATAACCAAATCAACAACCACCATGAACGATTCATAAATATCATGTAAACAATCACTGAATGTATGACAAAAATGACGTTTGAAGTCAGGTGTCGAGAACAACGAAAGATTTGAAAAGTACTCTCAGACCTTTCAGACAGCTCAAATAATTTTTAAAGGTAAATTTCGACGTCAGGCGCTTGGAACAAACGTTGTCAGGATATGTGAGTAGAACATTCTGGGTTTACATTCCTGTTTCTAACTCTACTAGTTCCTGAGATATAGTGACCAATTTGATTTTCACTTGGAGGTCAATATTGACCTCGACCCGTCCTTTGATCTTTGACATTTATAATGTTGTGACAGAGAAGAACATACTCTTACGTATATAAGTGATTACTACTACATGTTTACATATAATATACTCGTCGTTATCAGCATGTACAGCTAGAAACATGGGCCCATGTAGCGCAGGTTACTCTTTCTTCTAAATTCAATGAAGATTGAAAATGTGCAAGACGGATTAAATGTGGTATACATTCAGTGGATGAGTAGTATCAGAAAAGAAAGTTGCGCTACATGGGCCGCAATATGCAATTTCATTCATAATGGGATCATTTTTGTTGCCATAGAAACATCAATTACATCAAAACGACGTAGCTTACGTCGAAATAAAAATGGACATGAGGCATAAAGAAACGAGGCCACATCGTATTTTAATCGGATGACGTGACCTCCAAGATCAAAATTTGGTCTCAGGCAAACATGTCCAGGTCAAATCAGAGGTCAAGAAGATGCACCTCGGGTTCGTCACAATATGCACTGTATGTGGTTTGGAGTCTAGAACGATAAAACGTTTTTTAGACGTTCACTTGACCTTGATCCTGACATTTTACCTAGAATCACCAAAATCATGCGGTCAGGAGCCATTGTCCTATAGAATACTAATGAGTACATGCTACAAGAATGCCAGCTTCACGCTGAGTGGCAAACATTATGAACACTACAAAACAATGACTTTTGAAGACGTTTATACTATATTCACAATCAAAAGTAACATACCCCATAGAATCGAAGATATCACATGAAATCACAAGTATCAATTACTCCGACAGTCTGCAATCGATTGACCGTAGGTACAGCCACGAAGTCCCGACTTCGTGAAATCAGTCAAGACATAGTCAAATGAATTAAGGTCTTATGATAACAATTTGTTACTGTCTTTCTTGATTTTGATTTTTCCCCCAACGATAGGCTCATATGTGTATATTGAAAAATATACATATATTCAAAATATACAAACACTTTCGACTATATGCACATGTGATTGTATGCACACGAATGTCGTACACAGTATCATGAGATTGTGGGAGGGACAGTTAACACACAGGTAAACGTGAACTAAATTACAGTTGGCAACAAAATGTAGCAGCTGCTAATTGAAAATATATGATACATAATTCTAGGTCAGAAAACCATCAGAAAGTTGTGAAATACTGTCTAACATGAACTAAATTACATAAAAACAAAACGTAGCAGCTGCTACTAGTAATTGAATTATATGAGATATACATCAGACAACCATCAGAAAGTTGTCAAAGAGACAGTTAACACACAGACTAACATGAATGTGAACCAATTACAGCTGGTAACAAAATGCAGTAACTGCTAATTGAAATATATGAGACATAAATCTACGTCAGACAACCATCAGAAAGTTGTCGAAGAGACAGATAACACACAGTCGAACGTGAACCAATTACAGCTGGTAACAAAATGCAGCAGTTGCTAACTGAAATACAGCAATGAGTCTCATAAAAAGTCGTTGGGACCAGTCTTGGGTTGCATCCTATGCTCTCACCGAAATCTGAAATTGGTCAAGATAAATTTATAAGAAAAGATTGGTGATGCCCGTAACCCTCCCACCCTACCCCTGCCAACATAAAATAGTACAAAAATGGCCTGTAACGAGTAAATGTTATGATTTACCTAAATTGTCACTGCATTGGTTGATGACAAAAGCAACAATATAAAACCGGTGACAGGTGGAACTGCCACTTGTACATGTAGCTGACTCAATGAATAAAGAATATGCACCTCTTTCTTTCACTCTTTTCCCTCAGTGTATGCCAGTTGGGATTTTCCAAGTATTGTGTTCTCTGAAAAAAGTAGCAAGCATAAAGGACATCTGATTGCAAATTTTAGCACTATGCGGAATCTATCATGGCGGAAAAGTACCGGACAATGCTCTCCTGAACCAGAACTCAACGAGCTTTCCAATGGTGCAATCCGCTTCTCTGTGCACCAAATATTTTCCCGATATACAGCCCCATTTTGAAGTTTGACGTCATTGTCATTGCGAGTAACGTCTTGAAACTGAGTATATGACTGGGTATTAATATTCCACATATATTGAAAAGTCGAAAAATTGGTATGACAGGCCTCAAGTTTGGGACGTCAGAGCGGAAAATCTATCATGGTGGAAAAGTATCGGACAGTACCCTCCTTCGAAGAGCTTTCCAATGGTGCAAGCCGCTTCTCTGTTTGCTGAAAAGTCGTAAAATAATAATAATAATAATACTTTATTTTTATATAGCGCATACAAATTAAATTCTCGATGCGCTTAACAATAAAAGTATAAATTAAATGGTAATGGTAAAATACAGAGATTTACTAGTAACATAATAATGAGTGTAGATGGATCGGTAAAAACAATGAAGTTTAGAATGCATGTTTAAAAAGGTGCGTTTTGAGATTAGATTTAAACATTGACAGGCTTTGGCATGAGGTTAAGTGACTAGGGAGTGAGTTCCAAACACGTGGTGCACACACACTGAACGCCCTGTCGCCATACGTTTTGGTCTTCGAAATTGGCATGAACAGTTTTGGTGAGGCAGTGGAGCGAAGGGATCGACCGGATGTCTGGAATTTGAGTAGAGATGTCAGGTAGGTCGGAGATTCACCATGTAGGGCTTTGAAGACGAGAACAGCCAGTTTGAACATGATCCGTTGACGGATTGGCAGCCAGTGCAAGTCACGTAGAATAGGTGTAATGTGATCAAATTTTTTAGTGCCGGTGACCAGTCGAGCCGCTGTGTTCTGTAACCTCTGAATTCGGTTGAGTTTATCTACTGGCAGACCAATAAGTATTCCATTACAATAGTCGATCCGAGAGATGACGAATGCATGGACTAGCTTTTCAAGTGACTGCCTATCTAGGTATTTTCGTAGGCGACCAATGTACCTGACACTCGATAATGCCGATCGAGATATAATCTGGAGATGAGAGTCCATGGTCATGTGTTCATCGAAAGTGACACCTAGGTTCTTGACACTGCTACTGTAGTCAACGTTGACACCTCCGACTGTCACATCAGGAATAGAGAAGGAAGGTATGACAGGCTTTACGTTTGTGACGTCTTAGCGGAAAATCTATCATGGCGGAAAAGTATCGGACAGTACCCTCCTTCAACGAGCTTTCCAATGGTGCAAGCCGTTTCTCCGTACGATAAATACTTTCGGACATACAGCCCCATTTTCAAAGTTTAAGTTTCGCGTCGTGACGTCATTGACGTTCAACCGATCAGAGTAAAACTCTGCAGTATGATGGATGATATCAACGTGTATCGGTGTGCTAAATTTCAGAGGTATCGGTCTAAATATGACTGCTGTGTGAAATTCGCCAATGATGAGAGATATGGATCTTTTACTTTTCAAGATTGTTTGGTGACGTCATCACTGAACCGATTTTTGTTTTATGACATTAGAGCGTTGGGGGCGAAGCCCCCAACCCTCTACATGTCTATGTGCTGACTTTTTCATGGAGGATTCATGCCAAACTATCGACGCCCGTTTTGGCAGGTAAACGATTAGACACCTACTCCAAATGAAAATTTTCTTCGTCTTTGACATAAAATCTGTCGAATTGATGGCAAACTTTGAATTTTCCACAGATGTATAATGCATAAATCGATGTGTTAGGACTGAGAAAATAACGTAATATCCTCAAATTATCCAAAAACGTCCAAAATGGCGGAGCCGATGGAAATTGACGTTCCCAGAATGCAAAGCAAATTTTACCACAATGACGCGTATTATGGAACACATAATTTTCTGTGCAGCAATACGTGCATGCATACATCATCTTGCGTGTAACACTCTGGCGTTATGATGAAGTAATTTGACGTATTGTATCACATGACAATTGAGGTGTTCCATTCGGGGATGCGAATTTTTATTTTAAACTGGCCTTTCAATTCGCCCAGTAGGCATATGTATCATGATATCAGATGCAGATATTTCTCATGATTTTCAATATTTTTTTTTATTTTTTTTAAAAATGGAATACCATTTTAGTAGGCGTAGATCTGTCTGTTACATTGAGTTCAAAATAAATGTTTACTTATTAGGAATATGAATGAAGTAGGCCTATGTTTTTCATCATAATATACTGTCGTGGTGCTGATGATGTGCTCGAGCTCTAATGTCGTCCCCCGCAGCTAGCTGCATTTTCTTGTTCAAAAAACGTGCGGTCCCGTCCTAGGGCGAATACCTATCTATCAAAAAAGTTTCGGGATGCTAGCTCAAAAACTGTGCAACTGTGGGCGCACAACCAAACACACAAACAAACTAACATGCATACACATAAACAAACCAACTGACCAACATACTTGCCGAAATCGAAGATTACGGCAAGTAATAATAAATCAGAGCTAGAATGGATTTTGCTTGCTAATTAACAAGTGAGATTTGTCTAGGTTCTCTGGTTTCCGCCACTGATAATGACCAGGATTTCACCAATATCCGAGTGAACACAATATGTCTGTTTATAAATTGTTGCATAATAATTTCGTTTTGCACAAATTAACGTTTGAGACATATCCTTCGCTGCAATCTTCAAAACCAAATTTAATTTGATGATACATTTGATAAAATTTGCAAAAATAATATATTTGCATCATGATATTGTCATGTTTAAATTTGCACTTGCTAATATGTTTTTCACTTCATGGAAATTTCCACTGTCTTGCGTTGTAATATATACATTGTGGACGCCTGACTTCAGGCATACTGTCCCACGAAACAATGGGAAAATAAATTAACAAGGGAATGTTAGTCAATTTTATGTGTCGCATGAACCAACCGTTGGTATTCTCCAGCAATAGTATTGTATTTCCTGACCAGTTTTACAGCATAAATTAAAATTCCCAAGACGACTAGCAATCAAATGTGGCCAGTGAATATGTGTGCAATGAGAAATATAATGTGATTATGAATAAAAATAGAATCAATAACCAGTATTCAGTATTCCGAGCGAACAAAACAGGGCCCGTTTTCCAATCTCATAGTCCGGGGACAGAAAGTGATATCAGGCATACAAAATGAGAGAAAACAAAAATGACAGGGAAACTCATGAACACTCAAAAATGGCCATTAGGAGGTGAAATCAGGTTTTCCGGAAAGAGTGAGCACCCGTCATGAATTCCCCAAAATTAACATGAAAATAGATCTAGTTGCATGGCAGTCATGGATTTGGTGTATTCATCAACCAGATCATGATGACGTCCATAGAATTTCTTGAAAGCAGCTAAAAGTCTTGGTAAAACATATCTTTGTCCAAGCAGTTTCGAGAAGAAGAAAAAGAAGAAGAAGAGGAGGAATTTATTTTACATTATATTGAAGAAGAAAAACTAAATGCCACAACACAATACATTCCAGCACATGCCGGACACCAGAAAGAGTGGGGCTCATTGAGCTGGTGACCGTGGACAGACATTACACATACGTGTAGAGAACGAAAGGAAAAACAAGAAAAAGAAATGAAAATACGAAAACTAAACAGGAACACTTAAGTACATGGAAAGGAGAACATATTATGTACAACACAAATAACAAAACTAATGTACATATACAAGGAGCATGTACTTATGACTACTTGGGCACTTTGATAAACAAAGTCCTCATATTTGCAACTAGCTCTGGAATAGCGTAGAAGTTGAGAAACAAACACACCATATGCTGGTGACACAGGAATGTTGCTGCTTAGAAAAGGGAAATTAACTATGGAAAATCTGAAATCAACAATAGTCCTCGAAAACTTTCATGACATTAAACAGCAATTAATCCCAGCATGATGTCATCCTGAGAAATTCCATATCTAATTTCTTGTAATGACATCAATTAATTGCGATATAAATTCCTTCTGAGAAATTCCATATCTAATTAGGTGTAATTGATTGGCAGTTGGGTGTTAGTAGTTATTACATAACCCGCCAATACAAACAAATCATGGCTGCTGCTCTCTAAACGGATGGAATAGGATGTCATCAGCACAGAAAAAGTACAAGAAGGTTTCGAATTTCTAGCCAGACTCGAAGTAACAGAAAACAAAAGCATGAAACACAGCAGGTCAAAGGAATACCGCCCCCCCCCCCTACCATTGCATGAGAGAGTACACCCCTAACATTGCATGAGAAAGTACATCGTGTACATTATTAACGAGTATACCATTTGCATGTACCGTCAGTCCTCTTTGACAGGTAATAGGCGTCAGTGAAAAAGATTCTACGCAGGACACAAATACTTTGCGATAGTGCCGTTGAGTTCTGAAATGAAAAACGTCAGTGTGTGGAAATATGATGCTGTCGAATAATAATTTCGTAATAAACAATTCTATGAGTAAAAGGCAACTCTTTTTTTCGTGTGAATATTGCTCGAAAATTGTTTTATATGAAACCCTCTTCCATTGCATACATGTCACCCTGTACTTTCCGACTCCATCCTTGAAATCGGTGCCTTGTTTTGACCCCATCAATATTGCACACTTGACATGATTTTGTTGATTTTCAGAAATTTGCAACTCCCTCAAACACTCAAGTGGCGTTGTGCACCACGCATCGGTTTCATCTCCTCTGATGGAAATATGCTCTTAGTGGTGCATTCGTATACAGGTCTTGTGTTTTACTTCCGGTTCAATATATATCCATGTCAAAGTCGATGTCTGATGGTGATATTGAAATCCACGCTTTTCTGAAACTTTATCAGAATGAGTCAGAATGAATAACACATGCAAAATGAGCATCTATCGCCGCGTGAAAAGGAGTCAAATGAGAATGTGTTGATAAGAAACTTTCCACTTCAACTTCAAGTTGTTTGTTTGCTAATACAGACACGTGAGGTGATTAAAACAATGACCTTGAGGAAAAACGATGTACATTGTGCTAAAATGAACCAATTCTATGGCGCATCAAATAGCGGTGAAACAAACTGGTATATTGGTACCAGTTTAATGCGACAATTCATAACCACTGATTGTCAGTCCCAATATAATGGGGTTGTATTTTTACACTCATTTTTTTATATTTCTTCCTCAACTAAACAATCAGGGCCAATTTGAGACAGTGCTCCAAAGACGGAAGTTTGATTGTTATGACAGCAGCAAGACAAACAATAGAAGACAAATAATGGAATCGTGCTATTTTCCATGTCGTTTAATTTCTTCGGATTTATTTGTATAGTCTAACTTTTCAGACAGAATCATGTTTTATTAATCTTGATACTTCACAAATTGAAACCCATTATTTTTAATCAGAATATTCAGTCGCTGATATTGCAATTCACTGATAGACACATTGTCGTTATTGTCATTAATGATATGAACGCTCTATTATACAGCGTAACAGTGTGATGTTATTTCCCGATGAAAGCATCATTTTGTTAGATATGATAGATTGCTAAAGTAGTAGATCCAAAGCTGCGTTTGTCAATGCGCGCACCAGTGTGACCCATGCGGTAAAAAAAAACACAAACTATCTAAGTGGATTTTATTTGTAATTATAAGTTATTTCAATATACATGTTCTAAAAAACGCCTCGATTAACACTGTCTAAACCTATGCATGTATGTATGACAACTTAGAAGGTCAGTAACCCCATACTTCAATGTCAAGATTATTCAGAGCATTAATAAGCATTGCGGCGATGAACCGGTTCATGTTCTGGCCCCGGGGACAGTCGCAGTACAATACAATGTGCGGAAAGTCAATCTTCGGTCCTTGACGAGCTGGCTTTACGTAATTGGAAAGACATGTGCCCACTTCATTTACACTCTCTTGCCGTCAACTTCTCAACACAAACGACAAAACCCTCAGCGTGATTGTGATTCGTTGACAGTGAAGTCGTATACGACATACTCTCGATAATGATACAAGAGCATACTTTCTACACTGGAACTGGTAAGTAAATTATATGTTATATGAAAACTGCACATAATGAATCTAGCTCTGTAGGTAACTTCTCTCCCCGTTGTTTTTAGGTTACCGGACCTATGGTCCGATAACCTATTGGCATGGCGTTGCGTCCGTCGTCCGTCGTCCGTCCGTCTAGCCGCTCTCATGTGCATGTACTAATGGGTTGCACCATCAGTGTGCAACCAACTTATGGGGAGACCCGATGACATGAGGGGTGCACCCCGAAAGTGATAGTGTTGAAAGGCATCCGTGTGTCACTACTGAGCTGCACACGAAGTTTCATAATGCAACCCAAAAGTACAAACGGACGAAACTGAAAAGTCCGTCATGATGGACAAAACTAGGATCGGACGAAATGTCCCAGCTGTTGGCGACCCCTGGCGATTGTAATTAACACTGCCAGGAAGCTGGTGACGTCAGTCATCCGAGTCAATTTCGTTCCCAGCCCACCACTTTCAGCTAATTTATGGGGTGCACTCAGTGCGTGTTTTCATTCATATTAACTCAACAAAACCAAGTAATAAAATGAATATAAGTATAAATTGAGAATTGTCTCGTGCACTGAGAACACATGTTATGAAGACCATGAATATGCCTGATCTATATCTGATACTGAACCCGCAATCAATATGAGTTCGAATTGATGCTGGTACGAAATAGATTGGTACGATGTTGTCTAGCATCACGTGACAGACATGAAGCCCTCTGATTGGCCACAAGCCATCGCAAACACAAAAATGGCGGATTCCCGGGAACAGCGTGGTGAGTAGTTGAGGATTTTCTATGTATTTGTTGTATTATCGAGGAAGTAACATCGTATATGCATGACCAGAATGAGCAATGAACAGCAGGTGAACGATAGCTGTAGAATAGGTATAGAAAGCACACGCCAACTGTTGATTGAACAGATTCCGCTCGACTTCGAATTTCGAGTGTGCAAACCTCACGCGGTGGCCAGTGCTGGCAGTTCACGTGCACACCAGCTGCTCACATGCAGTGTCTGCCTGCGTCCTGCGATCATGAGGCCTTGCCATGGCATGTTTCTCGCGAGTCACGCACTCGCTCCAACTCCAAGCGGCGCTAGTTGTTCTCGCTTGATCAGGGAATGTTGATTGTTGTGACACTAAGACTTAGTCAGAGCGTCATAAACGGAAAGATAAAATTTGAAGCTAGATCTAGTGGGCAGTTGTGTCATTTTTGTGTGTTTCAGGTTTAGATCTATTCATGGCAAAATAATTGTTTAAAATATAAATAACACACACTGGTTCGTTCCAGTAGATCTAATATTAATAATAATTGCAAGCTTTTATATAGCGCTTTTCCATGTACAACATGCTCAAAGCACTTTACAATTATTACCCCTGGCAGACCTGTTCATTCCGACACATTTTCAACCTTCCGGGAGGCATACAGCTGTAACTTAGGCAACCATCTCTGGTGCACATACAGTATTCATACACATTGCCATCTCTGTCTATAGCCAGGTACCCATTTTACTGATAGGTGAGACATATCCCCCAATGAAAGTCTTTCAGCGCCGGCGCCAAGGATTGATCCCGGTACCTCCCGCACTCAACCCTGACGCCTTAACCAATTGAGCTATCATGGCTACATGTTACATCTACAGAACAACTGATAAATTAAAAATTTTCATGAATATAATTTACTTATAATTTAAACAATTATTTTGTCATGAATAGATCTACTTATGAACTACCAGTAATTAAAACCAGTAATTTCGTGAATCTGTCATTTGCGGGTTGACCTGTCTGTTCTTTGTGGGGTTATAAATCTGTCATGAGATTACCGACATGAGGCAATGATTATGTGAATCTGTCATTGATGGGTTGAGCTGTCTGACCTTTGTGCGGTGATGAGTCTGTCATCTATGAGATGTACTGACATGAAACAATGATTTTGTGAATCTGTCTGTGTGTTGACCTGTCTGTCCTTTGTGGGGTGATCAATCTGTCATAAGATGATACCAACATGAAGCAATTATGTGAATCTCTCATTTGTGGGTTGAATTGTCTGTCCTTGGTGGGGTGATAAATCTGTCATGAGATGATACTAACAAGAAGCAATGATTCTATGAATCTGTCATTTGCAGTCTGACCTGTCTGTCCTTTGTGGGGTGATAAATTTGTCATGAGGTGATACTGGCATGAAGCAATGATTCTATGAATCTGTCATTTGCGGGTTGACTTGTCTGTCCTTTGTGGGGTGATAAATTTGTCATGAGATGATACTGACAAGAAGCAATGATTCCATGAATCTGTCATTTGCGGGTTGACTTGTCTGTCCTTTGTGGGGTGATAAATTTGTCATGAGATGATATTGGCATGAAGCAATGATTCTATGAATCTGTCATTTGTGGGTTGAATTGTCTGTCCTTGGTGGGGTGATAAATCTGTCATGAGGTGATACTGACATGAAGCAATGATTCTATGAATTGTCATTTGCAGGTTGACCTGTCCGTCCTTTGTGGGGTGATAAATTTGTCATGAGATGATACTGGCATGAAGCAATGATTCTATGAATCTGTCATTTGCGGGTTGACTTGTCTGTCCTTTGTGGGGTGATAAATTTGTCATGAGATGCTACTGACAAGAAGCAATAATTCTATGAATCTGTCATTTGCGGGTTGACTTGTCTGTCCTTTGTGGGGTGATAAATTTGTCATGAGATGATACTGGCATGAAGCAATGATTCTATGAATCTGTCATTTGCGGGTTGACTTGTCTGTCCTTTGTGGGGTGATAAATTTGTCATGAGATGCTACTGGCATGAAGCAATGATTCTATGAATCTGTCATTTGCGGGTTGACTTGTCTGTCCTTTGTGGGGTGATAAATTTGTCATGAGATGATACTGACAAGAAGCAATGATTCTATGAATCTGTCATTTGCGGGTTGACTTGTCTGTCCTTTGTGGGGTGATAAATTTGTCATGGGATGATACTGACATGAAGCAATGATTCTATGAATCTGTCATTTGCGGGGAACTGTCTTGTCCTTTGTGAGGTGATAAATCTGTCATGAGATGATACTGACATGAAGCAATGATTCTATGAATCTGTCATTTGCAGGTTGACCTGTCTGTCCATTGCTTGGTGATAAGTTTGTCATGAGATGATACTGGCATGAAGCAATGATTCTATGAATCTGTCATTTGCGGGTTGACTTGTCTGTCCTTTGTGGGGTGATAAATTTGTCATGAGATGATATTGGCATGAAGCAATGATTCTATGAATCTGTCATTTGTGGGTTGAATTGTCTGTCCTTGGTGGGGTGATAAATCTGTCACGAGGTGATACTGACATGAAGCAATGATTCTATGAATTGTCATTTGCAGGTTGACCTGTCCGTCCTTTGTGGGGTGATAAATTTGTCATGAGATGATACTGGCATGAAGCAATGATTCTATGAATCTGTCATTTGCGGGTTGACTTGTCTGTCCTTTGTGGGGTGATAAATTTGTCATGAGATGATACTGACAAGAAGCAATAATTCTATGAATCTGTCATTTGCGGGTTGACTTGTCTGTCCTTTGTGGGGTGATAAATTTGTCATGAGATGATACTGACAAGAAGCAATGATTCTATGAATCTGTCATTTGCGGGTTGACTTGTCTGTCCTTTGTGGGGTGATAAATTTGTCATGAGATGCTACTGGCATGAAGCAATGATTCTATGAATCTGTCATTTGCGGGTTGACTTGTCTGTCCTTTGTGGGGTGATAAATTTGTCATGAGATGATACTGACAAGAAGCAATGATTCTATGAATCTGTCATTTGCGGGTTGACTTGTCTGTCCTTTGTGGGGTGATAAATTTGTCATAAGATGATACTGGCATGAAGCAATGATTCTATGAATCTGTCATTTGCGGGTTGACTTGTCTGTCCTTTGTGGGGTGATAAATTTGTCATGGGATGATACTGACATGAAGCAATGATTCTATGAATCTGTCATTTGCGGGGAACTGTCTTGTCCTTTGTGAGGTGATAAATCTGTCATGAGATGATACTGACATGAAGCAATGATTCTATGAATCTGTCATTTGCAGGTTGACCTGTCTGTCCATTGCTTGGTGATAAGTTTGTCATGAGATGATACTGGCATGAAGCAATGATTCTATGAATCTGTCATTTGCGGGTTGACTTGTCTGTCCTTTGTGGGGTGATAAATTTGTCATGAGATGATACTGACATGAAGCAATGATTCTATGAATCTGTCATTTGTGGTTTGAATTGTCTGTCCTTTGTGGGGTGATAAATCTGTCATGAGATGATACTGACATGAAGCAATGATTCTATGAATCTGTCATTTTTTAGGTTGACCTGTCCGTCCTTTGTGGGGTGATAAATTTGTCATGAGATGATACTGACAAGAAGCAATAATTCTATGAATCTGTCATTTGCGGGTTGACTTGTCTGTCCTTTGTGGGGTGATAAATTTGTCATGAGATGATACTGGCATGAAGCAATGGTTCTATGAATCTGTTATTTGCGGGTTGACTTGTCTGTCCTTTGTGGGGTGATAAATTTGTCATGAGATGATACTGGCATGAAGCAATGATTCTATGAATCTGTCATTTGCGGGTTGACTTGTCTGTCCTTTGTGGGGTGATAAATTTGTCATGAGATGATACTGGCATGAAGCAATGATTCTATGAATCTGTCATTTGCGGGTTGACTTGTCTGTCCTTTGTGGGGTGATAAATTTGTCATGAGATGATACTGGCATGAAGCAATGATTCTATGAATCTGTCATTTGCGGGTTGACTTGTCTGTCCTTTGTGGGGTGATAAATTTGTCATGAGATGATACTATCAAGAAACAATGATTCTATGAATCTGTCATTTGCGGGTTGACTTGTCTGTCCTTTGTGGGGTGATAAATTTGTCATGAGATGATACTGGCATGAAGCAATGATTCTATGAATCTGTCATTTGCGGGTTGACTTGTCTGTCCTTTGTGGGGTGATAAATTTGTCATGAGATGATACTGGCATGAAGCAATGATTCTATGAATCTGTCATTTGCGGGTTGACTTGTCTGTCCTTTGTGGGGTGATAAATTTGTCATGGGATGATACTGACATGAAGCAATGATTCTATGAATCTGTCATTTGCGGGGAACTGTCTGTCCTTTGTGGGGTGATAAATCTGTCATGAGATGATACTGACATGAAGAAATGATTCTATGAATCTGTCATTTGTAGGTTGACCTGTCTGTCCATTGCTTGGTGATAAGTTTGTCATGAGATGATACTGGCATGAAGCAATGATTTTATGAATCTGTCATTTGCGGGTTGACTTGTCTGTCCTTTGTGGGGTGATAAATTTGTCATGAGATGATACTGACAAGAAGTAATGATTCTATGAATCTGTCATTTGTGGGTTGACTTGTCTGTCCTTTGTGGGGTGATAAATTTGTCATGAGATGATACTGGCATGAAGCAATGATTCTATGAATCTGTCATTTGCGGGTTGACTTGTCTGTCCTTTGTGGGGTGATAAATTTGTCATGGGATGATACTGACATGAAGCAATGATTCTATGAATCTGTCATTTGCGGGGACCTGTCTGTCCTTTGTGGGGTGATAAATCTGTCATGAGATGATACTGACATGAAGCAATGATTCTATGAATCTGTCATTTGCAGGTTGACCTGTCTGTCCATTGCTTGGTGATAAGTTTGTCATGAGATGATACTGGCATGAAGCAATAATTCTATGAATCTGTCATTTGCGGGTTCACTTGTCTGTCCTTTGTGGGGTGATAAATTTGTCATGAGATGATACTGACATGAAGCAATGATTCCGTGAATCTGTCATTTGGGGGTTGACCTGTCTGTCCTTTGTGGGGTGATAAGTTTGTCATGAGATGATACCGGCATGAATCAATGATTCTATGAATCTGTCATTTGCGGGTTGACCTGTCTGTCCTTTGTGGGGTGATAAGTTTGTCATGAGATGATACTGACATGAAGCAATGATTCTATGAATCTGTCATTTGTGGGTTGACTTGTCTGTCCTTTGTGGGTGATAAATCTGTCATGAGATGATACCGACATGAATCAATGATTCTATGAATCTGTCATTTGCGGGTTGACCTGTCTGTCCTTTGTGGGGTGATAAGTTTGTCATGAGATGATACTGACATGAAGCAATGATTGTATGAATCTGTCATTTGTGGGTTGACTTGTCTGTCCTTTGTGGGTGATAAATCTGTCATGAGATGATACCAACATGAAGCAATGATTCTGTGAATCTGTCATTTGTGGGTTGACTTGTCTGTCCTTTGTGGGGTGATAAATCTGTCATGAGATGATACGTGAATCTGTCATTTGTGGGTTGACTTGTCTGTCCTTTGTGGGTGATAAATCTGTCATGAGATGATACGTGAATCTGTCATTTGCGGGGAACTGTCTGTCCTTTGTGGGGTGATAAATCTGTCATGAGATGATACCAACATGAAGCAATGATTCTGTGAATCTGTCATTTGTGGGTTGACTTGTCTGTCCTTTATGGGGTGATAAATCTGTCATGAGATTATACCAAGATGAAGCAATGATTCTGTGAATCTGTCATTTGTGGGTTGACTTGTCTGTCCTTTGTGGGATGATAAATCTGTAATGAGATGATACCAACATGAAGCAATGATTCTGTGAATCTCTCATTTGGGGATTGAATTGTCTGTCCTTTGTGGGATGATAAATCTGTCATGAGATGATACCAACATGAAGCAATGATTCTGTGAATCTGTCACTTGTGGGTTGACTTGTCTGTCCTTTGTGGGGTGATAAATCTGTCATGAGATGATACCAACATGAAGCAATGATGCTGTGAATCAGTCATTTGTGAGTTGCACTGTATGTTTTTTGTTGGGGTGATTCGTCTGTCATTGATGGGAGGATATAACATGAAGCAGTGATATAAGTGTGAAACCAGTTACTCAGACTGACAGTTGGTGACAGTCAATGTGATTTTGTAATGCAATTTATCTATTAATTCATAGTTTTTTATTTTGTTTTTATAGGTAAGCCGGTTATCATGTGGAGCCGGATACCAGGATGCCCCAGGTCATTGTATTGGCCAGTACTACTGGAGGAAGACAATGAAAATGGTGACCTAGTGGTGTATTGCGAAGCCGATAATTTGAGGTCAGTAAACCATTTGCCTGTAATTTTGATTTTCCCTGCCATACAGTGTGATACCATAATTAACTAGTTACACAACTTTTCATTGCATTCGATGTATTGATCACCAAGGAGTCGTCAAATCTGCTTAGTAGATAGATCATGAATGATTACCTAAAGTCATGTCGTATGGTGATATGACATAATGATAATGATGATGTGGTATGGCATAAATGATAATGCTTCATGTTATGCTACATACAGTTACTCAGTAAAACGAACAAATACAATTCAATTGGGATCCCAAGATACTTTTCTGGAGAAGAGAGGGAGAGGTGAAATACTTAAGACAGACATTGTGTTGTTGATGTTATTATTAAAGACATCATGTTTCTATTGTATTAGTAAATGAGTGCCGATAAATCTGCAAACTATACTCTGATTTTTCTAACTTGTTTACACCGGTTTTTGATGATATCTTTGCGGTGCTAAATCATATCGCTGTATAACTTGGCATACCTCACCTGGGAGTCAAACGGCAATTTTCTACCGAATTTCAGACTTCTATTGCAATAATTGAAAAAGTTGGCAATATACCCCAATGTTAAATTCCAGCCAAAAACGGGATTTCGAGAATCTGAGCATATTCGAGGATTTGATCCTGTTTACATCCATCAGGAATCGATGTATTGTTGTAATTTTATACCAGAAGACACATTGTGGTGTATTCTACACAAACATGTTAATTTCAAAAGATTGCGATACTACAAAACCGAGCCAATACACAAAATTGTGTGTGGACCCAGAAATTAAATGACAGGGCAAATTTAACATTGGTGTAGATTGCCAACTTTTTTCAATTTTCGTGATACAAGTCTGAAATTCGGTAAGTAAATGCCGTTTGACTCCCAGGTGAAGTATGCCAAGTTATAGAACGATAGCATTTAGCATCGCAAAAATATCAGCGAAAAACAGTGTAAACGAGTTAGAAAAATCAGAGTATAGTGTCTTCTGTAGATTGATAGTACATGCTGGTACATGTAGTTAAGATCGACGTTATCGTTATTAGTGTTACAAATTGATTGTTTGCCAGCCCTTTGATACGATATCCTAGTACCTTTAAAAGATCGAAATCCATGATGTGAATTAAGGCATTTCGGCAGAAATGCCTTTATGGTTTTAGCAGAAGACTTTTAAGACTTGGTTTCCGGACGATAACTGGAAAAATATTTATGCAATAGTTGCAGAACTCTGCATGGAGGGTCATATGCCACCAGGGAAGAACCCTATTGATTTTGGGATCGATCCGTCAAACGACCTTTGACCTAGAGGTCAAAATAATTTTTTGCTATTCATCCTTGAGGCTTCCTGCATATATCTCGGAAACGGTGCGTCGTAGAGCGAAACGGACGTTATTTTCAGACTCGTCGCCCTAGACAAACATGTCTAAGGGGTATTATGGATGAACTTTGACCTTGACCCGAAATTTTTTTGCCGAGTCAGCACTTTTCGTTTTCGTCGATATCTCGGAAACGGTGCGTCGTAGAGCGAAACGGACGTTATTTTCAGACTCGTCGCCCTAGACAAACATGTTTAAGGGGTATTATGGATGAACTTTGACCTTGACCCGAAATTTTTTTGCTGAGTCGGCACTTTTCGTTTTCGTCGATATCTCGGAAACGGTGCGTCGTAGAGCGAAATGGACGGTATTTTCGGACTCGCCGCCCTAGACAAACATGTCTAAGGGGTATTATGGATGAACTTTGACCTTGATCCGAAATTTCTTTGCCGAGTCGGCACTTTTCGTTTTCGTCGATATCTCGGAAACGGTGCGTCGTAGAGCGAAACGGACGTTATTTTCGGACTCGACGCCCTAGACAAACATGTCTAAGGGTTATTATGGATGAACTTTGACCTTGACCCGAAATTTTTTTGCCGATTCGGCAGTTTTCGTTTTCGTCGATATCTCGGAAACGGTGCGTCGTAGAGCGAAACGGTTGGTATTTTCGGACTCGTCGCCCTAGACAAACATGTCTAGCGTGTATTATGGATGAACTTTGACCTTGACCCGAAATTTGTCAACATTTTTCATTTTCGTCGATATCTAGTATTATAAATTATTCATCACACCGAAATGCCTCCAAGGCATCTTTAGGCCTTGACGTCTAGTTGGTAATGTATACATGCCAATTTTTGCTCCTTCATAGATCTATTGAAAAACAAGCCTCGTACAGCTGCTCTTTTCGAAGCTGATTTGAAATGGATGAAGAACTACTGTAAGTCTGTATTTTCTCTAGTTTTCAGAATGAGATATTGCCAAGAAATAATTTAGTTTGAATTTTTTTTTTTCATCATGTATCACATACTAAAGTTTATCCACTGTATGCTACATATGTTCACTGGTACATGTGGCAATTGTAGAGCTCTGCTTTACCATGTTTACGGAAAATTGGAAAGAGTATTACGTATGCTTTGGCCTTGATACCAACGATCCTACAGCTACACTAGTACACTACACATAGTCTGATTCTACAGAGTTTGCCTCATTGGTCACAATTTCACATTCATGAACTACTCTATCATTTTGTGAATGATGTACTTCATGAGGTTAATTCTACGGATGGCTGTCAAGTTCAAATGGAGAGCATACAAAGCCGGTTACCTCTTCATGGTAACCTCCGCGAAATTTTGCAGTCCTCGCCCATGCCGCCAATAGCGCCGGTTAGAAGTGTATAACGTCAATCTTACAGTCGCTCGACGATGCCGCCAATACCGCCGGTTAGAACTGTCGTTCTTACCGTCGCTCGACAATGCCGCCGGTAAGAACTGTCCGTTTTACTGTCATTCATCGATGCTGCCAATAGTGCCGGTTAGAACTGTCCATCTTACTGTCACTCGATGATGCCACCAATAGTGCTGGTTAGAGGTGTCGTTCTTACCGTCACTCATCGATGGTGCCAATAGTGCCGGTTAGAACTGTCCATCTTACTGTCACTCGACGATGCCGCCAATAGCACTGGTTAGAACTGTCCCTTTTATCGTCGCTTGACGATGCTGCCAATACCGCTGGTTGGAAGCGCCGCTCTTACCGTAGCTTGTCGATGCCGCCAATAGCGCCAGTTAGAATAAGCATTGAAGAAGGGTAGAAGGGTAGATGTGACTTTTGTAGAGTTCACTTGGAGTCAATTTCAGCTATGGATGCTGGAATGACAAATGGATTTGCTGAAGAAGTGTTTATTCATTATGACACACAGGTTGAGGTTTTTATAAAGACAGTAGTACCTGGTCAAGTGATGTTAGAATGTCCGCTCAGGAAAGGAACACGAGTCACGGAAGGTAGAAGGGTGGATGTGACGTCTTGTAAGAGCAACGTAAGAGCGAAGCTTAAAATCGATTTTAGCTATAGATGCTGGGGTGACAAATGCTTATGATGGAGAAGTGTTTATTCAGTATGACACACAGGTTGATGTCTTTATAAAGACAGGAGTACCTGGTCAAGTGATGTTATAATGTCAGCCAAGGAGACATGCTTCTAACCGGCGTTATTGGCGGCATGGATGAGTGACGGTAAGATGGACAGCTCTAACCAGCGGTATTGGCGGCATCGACGAACCACGGTAAGATGGACAGTCTTACCCAGCGGTATTGGCGGCATCGTCAAACGACGGGAGAGTGGACACTTCTAAGTGGTATTGGTGGCATGGACGACCGACGGTAAGGGCGACACTTCAACAGGTGGCAGTTGTAGGACTCATGGGCCAACAGTTTGTGGGACTAATTTTCGTGGTAGTTACCATGAAGGAATAACCACAAAGCCGAATCAGTATTGAGCACCTGAAGGATAAAGGTGTAACAATAAGCATACCACATCAAAAGTGTGACCTTAAGTTTGACCTTGGTTGGCCTTACTGATTTTTAGCTCAGTTCGTTTTGAAAATTGAAGGTGTAGTGTTGTACTTGTACCTCAATATGGTATGATAAGAAGATACAGCCTTGTCACTGGTTGCAACATAACATTTAAATACTACTATTCTCTGTTTTCCAGATGTCACTGAAGGTAGTCAGGCACCTACATGTAGACGAGAGCGAGCACCGAGCTGCAGTGACGAGGAGGCGCACAACCAAGTGAAGGGGCGGCAGCGTGGAAAAGAGCGACCACAGAGCAGCATTGATGACGAGGCGCACAACCAAGTAAATGGTCGGCGTCCTGGACAAGAGCGACCACAGAGCAGCAGTGATGACGAGGCGCACGACCAAGTAAATGGTCGGCGGCCTGGACAAGAGCGACCACAGAGCAGCAGTGATGACGAGACGTCCAACCAAGTAAACAGTCGGCGGCCTGGACAAGAGCGACCACAGAGCAGCAGTGATGACGAGGCGCACAACCAAGTAAACAGTCGGCGGCCTGGACAAGAGCGACCACAGAGCAGCAGTGATGACGAGGCGCACAACCAAGTAAACAGTCGGCGGCCTGGACAAGAGCGACCACAGAGCAGCAGTGATGACGAGGCGCACAATCAAGGGAACAGTCGGCGGCCTGGACAAGAGCGACCACAGAGCAGCAGTGATGACGAGGCGCACGACCAAGTAAATGGTCGGCGGCCTGGACAAGAGCGACCACAGAGCAGCAGTGATGACGAGACGTCCAACCAAGTAAACAGTCGGCGGCCTGGACAAGAGCGACCACAGAGCAGCAGTGATGACGAGGCGCACAACCAAGTAAACAGTCGGCGGCCTGGACAAGAGCGACCACAGAGCAGCAGTGATGACGAGGCGCACAACCAAGTAAACAGTCGGCGGCCTGGACAAGAGCGACCACAGAGCAGCAGTGATGACGAGGCGCACAATCAAGGGAACAGTCGGCGGCCTGGACAAGAGCGACCACAGAGCAGCAGTGATGACGAGGCGCACAATCAAGGGAACAGTCGGCGGCCTGGACAAGAGCGACCACAGAGCAGCAGTGATGACGAGGCGCACAATCCAGGGAACAGTCGGCGGCCTGGACAAGAGCGATCACAGAGCAGCAGTGATGACGAGGCGCACAACCAAGTAAACAGTCGGCGGCCTGGACAAGAGCGATCACAGAGCAGCAGTGATGACGAGGCGCACAACCAAGTAAACAGTCGGCGGCCTGGACAAGAGCGACCACAGAGCAGCAGTGATGACGAGGCGCACAACCAAGTAAACAGTCGGCGGCCTGGACAAGAGCGACCACAGAGCAGTCGGCGGCCTGGACAAGTGCGATCACAGAGCAGCAGTGATGATGAATCGAGTAAGTGTTTGTCAATTCATACTCTCAGACTAAATTCAAAATTTATGCTCTCTGTTGGGTGTTTTTGCCTTCTTGGATATTGTCACCTGAATGAAGTATTTTATATTTAGCTCCAGAACCTGACCAGTACCAGAATGATAACCCCATTGGAAACCCTGACCCAAACTGGAGTCCTGAACAACATGCTGTGATGAGTGAGTCTTATATTTTCATTTTGTACAATTTCATTATGTGTCAGGAATACAAGCGAGAAATACTATGGTTTGGCCATGTTACCACAGCTTTTGTAGATTTGTTGTATTGTGGAAAGAAGAATCGTAGACAGTATTAAGCGCACCAAACCCAAAACTGGTAAAATATTTCGACTGATTTAGTATATGTTTTGCTTGACTGAAATGATAAGTCGTCAAGGGTAAACACACACTTGGTCGACAGTGACTGCCAACATCTACATGTAGTTGGCAGTAGTTTAGTCAGGCATTTCATTAGTTTTAGAGATCACTTCCAAAAAACCTATTGATTTTCATGGGGCTTGTTATCTTCTTCATGAGTTTGTGAGCAAAATAAATGGGTGCAGGACGTTACTTTGCAAACACAAGAAGTCATATATGGGCTTAGAAATTGTGGCTTTGAATTTGACCTGAAGTTTGCCTTTAAGTAATGGCAAAGAATGGTGAAAATTATGACAACATTTGTGTGAGTTTTCCTGCCGAATTCAAAGTTAGCATTTTTCTTTTCCATTTATATCTCAGAAACGGTGTGTCATAGAGGGTAATGGACATTATTTTCAGACTTTCCTTTCTGAACGTTATGTACTAAATCATCATTATGTCAGATATCATGCTGCAGAAGCTGTGATGAAAAGGGGGGGAAGTTCAAGGAGATACAGCCATAATATCTTGTTTCCACAACCGAAATCTTGGCATTAAACTATGTCTCATCATTCCCAAAATTAATTGATGTTGTTCAAAGTTGTGGCCTGAAGAATATTGCATCTGCTGAGATTCTTCTCACAATGATCGACACAGAAGCCTGATATAAAAATAAGAATGTTATTTTGCCAGGTCAGAGACCGACTTTGAAGTTGCGGAAAGGGAGCACGAAAGCAGAAGTCATTATCAGAAACATGACAGAGAAATTACATCATCTTGAGCTAGGCAAGAAGCAAAGAATGGATACCATCCAAGATGCGAGTTCTTCCCCAAGATCGAAGCTGATTGAGGGCTTGAAGAGAAACATTACAAAGATGAAAGCAGTAATCAACGCTGGCACAAGTTCCAAAAGGCAGCACAGTCCAAGCTCCACTTCAGAAATTGAAAAGAGTGTTCAGAGGGCTCGAAAACGACAGAGACGGTCAGAGAGACGTGTGAGGACTAACTCTGAGAATTCAGAAGGCCCCGAGACAGCGACCAACGCTGGCACAAGTTCCAAAAGGCAGCCCAGTCCAAGCTCCACTTCAGAAATTGAAAAGAGTTTTCAGAGGGGCCGAAAACGACACAGACCGTCAGAGAGACGTGTGGGGACTAGCTCTGAGAATGCGGAAGGCCCCGAGACAAGGACCAACGCTGACACAAACTCCAATAGGCAGCACAGTCCAAGCTCTGCTTCAGAAACTGAAAAGAGTGTTCAGAGGGTTCGAAAACGACACAGACGGCCAGAGAGACGTGTGAGGACTAATTCTGAGATTTCAGAAAGCCCCGAGACAAGGACCAGCGCTGGCACAAGCTCCAAAAGGCACCATAGTCCAAGCTTCGTTTCAGAAACTGAAAAGAGTTTTCAGAGGGGTCGAAAACGACACAGACGGCCAGAGAGACGTGTGAGGACTAGTTCTGAGATTTCAGAAAGCCCCGAGACAAGGACCAGCGCTGGCACAAGCTCCAAAAGGCACCATAGTCCAAGCTTCGTTTCAGAAACTGAAAAGAGTTTTCAGAGGGGTCGAAAACGACACAGACGGCCAGAGAGACGTGTGAGGACTAGTTCTGAGATTTCAGAAAGCCCCGAGACAAGGACCAGCGCTGGCACAAGCTCCAAAAGGCACCATAGTCCAAGCTTCGTTTCAGAAACTGAAAAGAGTTTTCAGAGGGGTCGAAAACGACACAGACGGCCAGAGAGACGTGTGAGGACTAGCTCTGAGAATTCGGAAGGCCCCGAGACAGCGACCAACGTTGGAACAAGTTCAGAATGGCAGCACAGTTCGAGCTCAGCTTCAGAAAGTGAAGATAGTATCCAGAGGGGGTGTAAACAACACAGACGGCCAGAGAGACTTGCGAGGACTATTTCTGAGAAATCGGAAGTACGTAAACAGACAAATGATGCAGATGTTGTTTCGTGTTCTCACAGCAACGACAGTGAACCTATTCCAGTGTATCCTGCCTTGAAGAACACTCAGATTAAATCAAATGATTATGTCAGCGATGATAATGATGAGGGGGATGACTTTGATGAGGAGGAAATATTGAGGGAAGAAAACAATTCCAAAATATTTGTGCGTAAGATTTGTACATCTAACACACGTAAGGACGGGACGAAGAAAAAACACGAAAGAGTATACAATGTATACAACTATTGTGGCATTTGCAGAACAAAGGTTTCAAATTTTGCTCAACATGTCACCAGGCGACACAAGAAAACCGAAGACGTGAAAGCCATTCTCATGAGTGATCCAGCGGAGAAAAAGCGTCTGTTGGGGCTCCTTCGAGAGAAATTTAACCACACCCTCAATTTGAAGACCATGAGAACCAAGAAGGGAGAAATTATATTACATCGACGTCCTTCTACACAGTTTAACATGAAAAAGTATGGACCTTGCCCATCATGTTACACATGGGTGCTTCGGAAGCTGCTCTGGAAACACCACAAAGTATGCCCAGCCCATCCCACAACATTGCCAACCACAGCTGTCCTGGTTACTGAATCAGATACACTAGCAGATAGAATAAAACCAAGTGCAAGTAAGAAGTTACTCAGAGAGGTATTCTCGAAGATGACGGATGATGATGTAAGCTGTGCTGCAAAAGAAGACAACTTGATTGTTATGCTCGGGAACCAGTGGATGGATAAGAACAGAGGGAACGTTCTCAAGCGCGGGACTTATACATCTCAAGTTATGCGATTAGCTGCTAGGCTACTGCTGAACCTACAAAAATGCAAGCCCCTCTCAGATGGCCAGTCCATGTCAGATTACCTCAAACCGCAACACTTTGAAACACTTGTTGAAGGAACACTTCTGACAGCGATGCCCGAAATGGATGATGAAGAAGATTTGAAGTCACCGAGTAACGCTGTTAAACTGGGGTTCGACATCAAGAGGATGATTGGAGCAAAGTTAGGAATGGCCATACAGAACCAGACAAGTGATATTGCTGAAGTACGCGCAGCTGCAACCAAAGCAAGGACTGAAGCAGTTGACCTGATGGAGCTGATGAGGCTATTTTGGGGAACCAGAGTAACGAAGTTGGCAACTGTAATACTCCAGCAACGGCACTACAATAAACGCAAGGAGCTACCAAGACCTGCTGACATAGAGGTGCTGAACAACTACCTAAAAGAGGAGATAACTAATCTAGATTTCAAAGAAAACACCTATGAAAATTTCAGCAAAGTATCTGAAACTATGGCTTCGAAACTACTCATGTACAATCGGAGACGAACAGGGGAGATAGAAGCATTAAGGTAATTATATTTAAGGTGAATGTCAAATAGCCCCATCTCTGGCTTGAGTGGGGACTGATGCATAGTCATTCTGCACTTGGGATGTTTAGCTTCTCATAGTTGCTAATTTGTTTGCTTATTCTATTTTCTTTCAGCTTGAAAGATTACAACTCTCGGCGGACCAGTACAGAAGGGAACAGCCATATTTTGGGGTCTCTCACAGAGTTTGAAAAGAACTTGCTCAATTCTCAGGCAGTTATGGAAGTTCGTGGAAAGGTACTTGGGGAACAAAATTTGCATGATGTAAAACAATTCTCCTGCAATGTTTTTGCAAACCTGAGCTAAGTGATCTTAATATGAAAGGTGGAAAATTTGGAAATGTATAAAAAAATGTATGTTGCAGACTGGTCGAGGAGTCCCAGTTATCATTCCCAGAGAGTGTTTCGATGGACTGAAATACCTATCCGACCAAACCGTTCGTAGTGCTGTTGGTATAGAGAAAGACAACCCTTACCTGTTTGCCAGAAAGGGTTGGTATTAAGTTTTGTGTCCATGTATACTCGTTGAAATATATGAATTTAAAAGTGTCTATTGAAAACAAATATTCGAGTTTTGTATTCCAGATACGTAGTGGTAATTTATTTCAATAGATTGTTAAAAATGAACAGAAACATACATAATATAATAACTGCTCATCAATTGGAGGTTTTCTTGTGTATCGCTTAATTAAAGTAAACAAAAAGATTTTGTACAAGGAAGTTGCAAAAACAGTGTTAATAACAAAATGATGAAAATATAGAAAGGAACATTGGAAGGCAAGATATTTACATCCTCCTACAGGTGGAAATGTGATGCGGGCCTATAACGCTTTGGCAAAAGCTACCACCAGTGCAGGTCTTCAACAACCCGAACAGATCACATCAACTCAACTGAGGAAATACATGGCAACAATAACTCAGGTACTGCACAAGCTTGTAACAATCTTTGTAGAGATTTGGATAGTTCACAATTATCCTTACCTTCAAAATCCTTCATTTTTACATTATATCACCAGACCATATTTCTTCTAGCATGTCAATGTTTTGAACAGTAACATTTTATGGATTGTGGTATAAAATATGACATTTCAGGTGCTTGATCTTCAAGAGAACGAGATTCAATGGGTCACAAATCATCTCGGCCATACCCTCGACGTACATAAAATACATTACAGAGCGACTTCAGATGATCTCGAAAGGGTCCAGATCGCGAAAATCCTCCTCTTACAAGACCACGCCCAAGTGAAGAACTTCGCAAACAAACGTCTACAAGACATCCAGATGCATGGTGAGACGTTTTGAGCAATAATATTTTTTTAAATGGTGAGATGTTTTGAGCAATAATATTTTTTTAAATCTTTTGAACAGCTTGCTTCGTGACAATTTTGATCTTAGCTTTTCCAACTAAACCCTAATCAGTAAGATATAATGACTTATAGATATGTTCCCACACATGTCATTGTGCTGTGTATAGCAGATTAAACACCGATTTCATTTCTGTGGCAGATGTTGTGTATCCCCCAAGTGCTGATGACACAGAGCCAGCCTCCGACCAAAATCTTCCACTTGTGCTCCAACGTCCAACTACATCCAACGAATCCATCAGTGATGACCTCCTTCACGAGGCAGAGAATTTTTTTGAGGATGAGGAACAGACAGAGCTGGCCGAGACCAAACCGCGCAAGAAGGCCAGGAGTCACACAAGCCGACAAAAGTGGTCAAAAGAAGAAGAATTAGAAATAAGAAATATTTTTGAAGATTTTTTCCTAAAAAAGCAAAGACCAAAACCCAAACAGATCTCTGCTGCTTTGCGCGTCAGCAAAAAAAATAATGGTGTATTGTATCTCAGATCAAAAGATACCCTGAAGAAAAAGATATTTCGTATGATGGACAAGTTGTAGAGTTGTGACCAGCATAACATGTACATGACAAAACCTTTTTGATAGTGACCAAATGACAGAATACCTTACTGATGTGCGTGGAAGCATATTTTTATGCCGAGGAGCAGTTTATTATACTGTTGTCAATAGAGTTTGATTTAAAACATTGTGAAATACCTTATTTGTGACCAAATGACAGAAACCTTATCCATGTGCGTGAAAGCATATTCTTGTACCGAGAAGTAGATTTAATTCAATACTTTTGCAAATAGATTTTTACTCCAAGCATTGTGAGTTTGTTACTGAGTGCAGGGACTAAAATTAATTACATGTTATGGTTGATCTCGAACTAACATTTATTTGTTGGGTTCATTTTTTTTCCTCATCAATTTCTCTGAAATGGTATATCAAGGGAAAAAATATGTTCTTTTGTTCTTGAGTGGACTTTACCCTTGACCAAGCATTGTTGTGTGCGGAGTCAATATTTTCTGTATTTATACTTTTCACCAAAATGCCTACAAGGAATTTGTAGGCTTTGACTCTTGTAGAATTCTTGAAAACTGAACTTTGTAGTACCGAGTTCAGAAATGTGATTTAAAAGGTTTGTTTTTTTCTGTGTCCATCTAAGTTGTTTGTGACTAGAACTTAGGTTTGTGTGTGCCGATAGTAGTTTTGTGATGGGAACTTTTTTCCACAGTATTTTTGCTGAAAAGTGGATAGTCAAGGATGAGGGCAGCAGCTGAGAGTACACCAGGGGTTGTATCTTTCAAATGTGTTCCATATGAAAGCAGTTATATAATATTATGAAACGATAGTGCAAGGAACGGGTATTGCAAATGAATCCAGTTGAATTCTGGGAAATGTAATATCATATCTCGGTTTAAGTTGCTTTGATGTAAACAAAATCAGAGAAAATATGCATGTAACCTGCTGCCTTGAATTGACTGGCCTTGAATCATCTGTGAAATATTTGCTTAACCACTTCTTGCCACTGAGCCTGATCAGGAATGTACCTTTGTTGAATGTTTAATTGATTCTAAATGCTGCATAATTTTACAATTTTCGTCTTATTCACTGCAAGATATTTCAGCAAGGTATTGATCTGTAGCCAAATTGGTTTTAGTGTGAACATACTATTTCTTGCGGGGTTTTTCGTTTCGCAGTTCTGTACTTTGACAGAATGGCCAAGATTAACATTTGAGTTTCTATATCCTAGCCCTGTATATTAACAGAGTACTTTGCAGTACTTTCATTTGCAGTTTTGTACTTGGTCAGAATCTGTTTTGGAATATAGTTTGGAAGGACCAGAGTGCACTTTAATTGAGGGTTCATGATGTTCATTGATACGAGATAGTGATACTTGAATAAACATTAACAAAATATTATCTTTGTTTTTGATATGCAGTTATCCAATGCATCGAGCTACTGGTAGTCACATCTTATTGAATGGAATTATGTAAAAAAAAAACATGAAAGTAAATATTGGCTAAAGTTGAGGTCAAGTTCAATTTTTAAGATAAATTGACAATAATACCTTGAAGGTTTTGGATTTAAAACAATTATTAACATTTCATTGCACCTTATGTTTAATGGTGAGCTCAATTCTTTTTAACCTAAACTATTTTGAACGTCAAAAATCTACATTATTTTTTATCTAATTGGTTTAATATATCTAGTCAAGGTCAACCTATATTCTTGCACCCCACACTGGTTCAGATGTTGCAACCCACAGTCATGGTCACTTGAAGTGCTACTCGGAAGTGCAACACATACAGGTTCACACCCCAATAGTGACTCAACCCACTAGTACACCTGGGTGGGTATGTCCGTCCGTCCGTCCGTCCGTCGTCCGTTCACATTTTTATCTTTAAAGTATATGATCGAATCTTTCTGAAATTTTGCACAAAAATACCTAGAAATATTTCAAGGAAAGGTTTTTTTTTGTTTTTCGATTTTCGCATTTTTTTCAAAATGGCGGCCGTTTTTGACGAAAAATGCCTGATTTTGGACTTTGGCGGCCATTTTCTCAAAAACTGTTCAGTAACTTTTTTTCTTTTTGATACACAACACTCCTCATATGTACTCCTGTGATGTGTATAAGTTTCGTTGCGCTTGAATCGCTCGAAGTGGGCCATTTTGGGCCAAACTTGGCCCAAATGGGACTTTCCCATGTTAAATTTTCCTATGCTTTATAATGGGACACATTATGCCTTATATCTCACTTAATATTGAGATTAGAGACTAGGAATCAATTGTGGACATATAGGAAATGATATATGCTGAATATTCTCGTGACCTTGAGTTTGACCTCTGACCTCAGTTTCAAGGTCAAAGAACAAAATGGCTAATATCTCGCTTATTATCGACTATACAGCTTAGAAATCAATTGTGGACATATAAGAAATGATATATACCGAATATTCTGATGACCTCGAATTTGACCCCTTGACCTCATTTTCAAGGTCACAGGACAAAATGGCTAATATCTCACTTCTTATCGACTTTACAGCTTAGGAATCAATTATGAACATATAGGAAATGATCTATGCAGATTATTGTCATGACCTTGAATTTGACCTTCGACCTCATTTTCAAGGTCACGGGACAAAATGGCTAATATCTCACTTACTATCGATTTTACAGCTTAGTGATCAATTGTGGACATGTAGGAAATGATATATGCTGAATATTCACGTGACCTTGAATTTGACCTTTGACCTCATTTTCAAGGTCACGGGACAAAATGGCTAATATCTCGCTTATTATCGACTTTACAGCTTAGGAATCAAATATGGACATACAGGAAAGGATATACGCTGAATATTCTGATGACCTCAAATTTGAACTTTGACCTTATTTTCAAGGTCATAGCACAAAATTGCTAATATCTCGCTTATTATCGACTTTACGGCTTAGGAATCAATTGTGAACATATAGGAAATGATATATGCTGAATATTCTCGTGACCTTGAATTTGACCTTTGACCTCATTTCCAAGGTCACAGAACAAAATTGCTAATATCTCGCTTATTATCGACTTTACGGCTTAGGAATCAATTGTGAACATTTAGGAAATGATATATGCTGAATATTCTCGTGACCTTGAATTTGACCTTTGACCTCATTTTCAAGGTCACAGGACAAAATGGCCAATATCTTGCTTATTCGCGACTTTGCAGCTTAGGAATCAATTGTGAACATATAGGAAATGATATATGCTGAATATTCTAGTGACCTTGAATTTGACCCTTGACCTAAATTTCAAGGTTAATCATTTTATTTTCAAGGTCAGAATACAAAATGGCTTACTGTAAACCCGTTAATGTTCGCTACCCTTTTATTTTGCGGATTTCGCGTTTTTAACAAAATAGCGAACTTTAATGGATCGCAAACTTTAAAAGTTCCATTGAAATTGATGTAAAAATAAACAAAACACGAACTTAAATGGTTAGCGAACAGTCAATATTTCAAAAACGCGAACTTTAATGGGAGCGAACATAAATGGGTTTACAGTATATCTCGCTTATTATCAAATTTACAGCTTAGGGGTCCATAGTGAACATATAGGAAATGATGTATGCTGAATATTTTGGTGATCTAGAATTTGACCTTTGATCTCATTTTCAAGGTCAGAGAACAAAATGGCTAATATGTCGCTTATTATCATCTTTACATCTGCCCCTGATGACGCCAGTGTGTCTTTGGATAAACTATTTGGTCGGGCTTTGTTTCTATTGCAAAATGTTGTATTTTACCTTTCTTATTGGCATCATCAGAATTTGATTGTATTGGTGGTAATAGATTGATACTTACATTTGTACCACTGAGTCGGTGTCACTGCTGGCGGACGTTAAATCTGTCCCCGAGGATACCATCAACTCAGTAGCCTTCGGGCTTGTGATTGGGTACTTTTGTACTTGTCATGTATCTATTCCATGGGGTTAGATTCGGATTTCTAAATTATTTTCATAGGTTGTTGGGCAGTTGTATACTAATCCCTGGTGGTAATAGATTGATACTTACATCCATCTGGTGTACAGTAGAAACAACTACATTTAACACATTGTCTGCCCCTGAAGACGCCAGTGTGTCTTTGGATAAACTATTTGGTCGGGCTTTGTTTGTTTCTATTGCAAAATGTAGTATTTTACGTTTCTTATTGGCATCATCAAAATCTGATTGTATTGGTGGTAATAGATTGATACTTACATTTACAGCATAGGAATCAATTGCGAATATAGAGGAATGATATATACTGAATATTTTCATAACCTTGAACTTGAACTTTGACCTCATTTTCAAGGTCACATCACAGAATTGCTAATGTCTCACTTATTATCGACTTTACAGCTTAGGAATTTATTGTGGACATACTAGAAGTGATATATTTGTTGAAAATTTCATGACCTTGAATTTATCAGTGACTTTATTTTCAAGGTCACTGGACAAAAGGCTAATATCTAAAATGTATATTGTCCGGTAACCTTTCTTAGCCCTTGGGCTAATTTCTCAATATCTGTTCAGTAACTTTTTTTCTTATCAATGCATAACACTCCTCATATGTACCCCTGTGACACGTATAAATTTCGTTGCCTTTGAATCGCTCGAAGTGGGCCATTTTGGACCCAAACTCGGCCCAAATGGGACTTTCCCATGTTAAATTCTCCTATGGTTTATAATGGGACACATTAAGCCTAATATCGCACTTAATATTGAGATTAGAGACTAGGAATCAATTGTGGACATATAGGAAATGATATATGCTGAATATTCTCAGGGTCTTGAATTTGACCTCTGACCTCGGTTTCAAGGTCAGAGCACAAAATGTCTAATATCTTGCTTATTATCGACTTTACAGCTTAGGAATCAGTTGTGGACATATAGGAAATGATGTATGCTGAATATTCTGATGACCTTGAATTTGACCTTTGACCTCATTTTCAAGGTCTCACCATAAAATGGCTAATATCTCACTTATTATCGATTTTACAGCTTAGGGATCAATTGTGGACATATAGGAAATGATATATGCTGAATATTCTCGTGACCTTGAATTTGACTTCTGACCTCAGTTTCAAGGTCAGAGCACAAAATGGCTAATATCTCGCTTATTATTGACTTTACAGTGTAGGAATCAGTTATGAACTTATAGGAAACGATATATGCAGATTATTGTCATGACCTTGAATTTGACCTTTGACCTCATTTTCAAGGTCAGATCACAAAATTGCTAATATCTCACTTAATATCGACTTTACAGCTTAGGATTCAATTGTGGACATGCTAGAAATGATATGGGCAGAATGTTCTCGTGACCTCGAATTGACCAACTACCTTAATTTCAAGGTCATGGGACAAAAGGCTAATATCTAAAATATACATTGTCCGGTAACCTTCCTTAGCCCTTGGGCTAATTTTCATCGCGGGGTGGTTTTCATGTCTTCCGGTGTATTTTGGAAACATTCGAAAATACATTGGAATATTCTTTGAATATTCATTTGTAGACATTCAACGTTAGCGGTTGTACATCAGAAAAGTGTTCCAGTCCCCTTGTATAACTCGTACATGTTGGCCATGTTTCTAATATTTTAGTCTGGGTAGAGTTTAAATGAGTTGCCTACAATCATGGGACTCCACAGCAGGTAGGTATTATATATAGCGTTGGACAAAGTCCGTTTTCACTGCTGGTGTTTTGTTGGCAGGTGGAAGGCGTCCCCGCTGGCATCTTCCCAGCCTTGGGAGAACTTTTGGTCGAATTCTTCAAGGTTCTGTATGCTGAAACAGAACTGCATACTTGATTTGCGCCTCGTTCAGATAGTATTTATACCTGTTGTCACATTTTTCTGTTTCCCAGCTGTGTACAATATTTTACTAAATTCTTCTGACATGCTTGATAATCCAGTCCAGTTTCGAGTACCCAGTGAAAAACAGCCAAACGTTGCTGTTCTGTCCATGCGTTGCAGTCATGCGGACAGTTCCTACACGTAACGGTATCAATTTTTCGCACCTTTCTCAAATTTTTTTCTGCCGCGGTATTCTTTTCCCTCTAAAAAGCGATGGTCATTCTGTCTTTGCGCTTACTCTCACGGCCACTCCTTGTTGAGTCCGAACTGGTTCAGCACCAGTTGCTGCGACTTCAGGTTTCATGGTGTGGTGTTCACTGGATGTCACCCGAGTCAGAGATTATACTTGTAGTCGCGATCGTCTCCAGTAATGTCCTGCTCGTAATCAGACACGCCTTCCGTGATATGATTGGTCGTATTATCAGGTATGTACTGGGGTTGACAGGAGGATGTTCCTGGCACGGCTGAGTCCAAGGAGAATCTGACTCTTTTGTCACAACTTCGATATATTGCCGCACATGTATTTCCGTAATTCTTGCAGCACCGTTTGTTTCCATGGTTGGTGACAATGCTTAACGCCATATTCAGAGTTGGTGCATGGCAAACTGTCATCTGCCAATTTTGTGCCATAACTGTGCCACTGTTAACCATGTGCACTCTCAAATTATTGACTGTCCTGACATCTTCTCCGTACATTAGACAAACAAACCTCATGGCCGAGATAACCACCCTGCAACATATCTTAAGGCGGTGACTGACCTAGTTCTTTTGTCTAGGGGTCAGGTCATGTTATTGTCACCGACTTGTGCTCAGATTTTTTGGAAGAAAGATCAACACACGGTAAGAAAAATGCAATTTCTGCAACATAACCCACTGAGGGGGATGATACGATGTCCGAGATACTACTACAAATTTATGTATTTCACAAATATGCGTATGAGCTGAAATTCCCCAGAAATAAGGTTTCTTCCATCAATATTTACCCCAATTTTGACACGGTGATTACGTTCATGGTCATTTTCAATAAATTCTGCACATTGTTTTTCGATAACATGTACACGGGAGTTAAGATAATCATCTCATGTTTCATATATCCTGCGCATACGCTCCAATATATTGTAATTTTGCACTTATTCCTAAATTACTACACACGCTTGTCGTGTCACCGATTTGAGTCAAGCGTCACCGACTTAAGATGTTAGTTGCTCATTGTACAGTTAAACTCATTCAACCAGTGGGTATGTTATACCCAAAATGTAAACCTAAGTCGGTGACGCTTGACTCAAATCGGTGACACGACAAGCATGTGGAATAATTGAGGAATAACTGAGAAATTACAAGATATTAGTGCATATGGGCAGGTTGTATGAAACATGAGATGATTATCTTAACTCCCGTGTGCAGATTATCTAAATACAATGTGCAGAATTTATTGAAAATGACTATGAACGTGATCACCGTTTCAAAATTGGGGTAAACATTGATGGAAGAAACCTTATTTCTGGAGAATTTCAGCCACTACAAATATTTGTGTAGTAAATAAATTTGTAGTAGTATCTCGGACATCGTATCATCTATCTCAGTTATTATATATATGCGTTATGTTGCAGAAATTGCATTTTTCTTACCTTGTGTTTATCTTCCTTCCAAAAAATCTGAGCACAAGTCGGTGACAATAACATGACCTGACCCCAAGACAAAGGAACTAGGTCAGTCACCGCTTTAAGATATGTTGCAGGGTGTAACTGCACTTTCAGACAATGCTTTGATGGTTCTTTAGCTGTAGGGGAACTGCAGTTTGACCTCAAGACTTTGAAAGAGTCTTCTTGCTATGCCCACGTAGGAAACTGACTGTATCACAGCCGGATAGACAATAGATGGCCACTTTAAATGATGGAGCGTTGGTTTCCATTCAAGTACATGATGATCTTGATGATGTTTCCCCTGGTAAAAAGTAGACTTCAGTATCTTTGAAAGAATATATGTGATGTTTTGCAAAAAAGACCCCCTTTCCAGTAAAATGTTATACACTGCTATGTAACGACAACATTTTATGGGAGAACCGTTACGGAGATTGACGTCTACAGTTTTAAATCTTCAAACCTTAGACAAACACAACACGTGCATCAGACAGCGTCTCCCACCATTCTGCCTGGTTAGGCGCCATGAAGGCGCCATCCAGCAATAATCAAGGGAGCTAACAGGGCTCAATCATTGCATTTTGCGAGGGGCTGAAATAAAAAAGTTACGGTGTTGACAGAAAGTGTGGGACAACATATAAAGTCTTCGTACATCATACTGAAAGTATGTTCATCTATGTTAAGCTATATTTTTTTCTTCGCTGAGGAGTAGAGCTATAAGTTACCAGGCATTTATCTGGGTAAAAAGCATCAGAGATTGCTCGAACATCACAAATATTGCAAAAACAATACACTTTGGGACAAGCGGAAATCACCTCCCCCTGCTTAGTTAAATCGATTTTTGACAAATTCAGATTTATAAAAATGCAAAGCTTGAATCACTTTCTGATAGAGGAATGTAATGTTATTTCATATCTACAATGTACATGTATAACTTAATGAAAACAACGCAAGATGCAAAAAAAACAGCTGTGAATTATGCGTACAGGAATTTGCCTCCAATTTGATATTGATCCATATGTGATGTTTTGCACACAAAAAATATGTGTCTGTGCTCGGTATAGTTTTGCATTGTTTGCTCTTCTTCCTTCTACCGCCAAATCCGCCAAAAGGCTTTAATCACAAAGGTCCAATGTAATTTGTTTCATCTCGGGGGATATTGCTTGATTTAAAGTATATGACAGATAATTCGGTGAGTTGAAAAATGGCTTTTGTTGTTGATGACAATGACAAGAAGCGTATCACCGTATATAGTGTTGTTTACGAGAAAAATGCGTTTTTCAACAATGTACAGAAGCCCAGATAGGACATTTGCCCCGATAGTTTATCTTGACTCGGCGAACTGTTAACTCGCCCCGGCGAACTGTGTCTGCCGTTTGTAATGATTACATAAATGGCAACTTAGTAGTTGGCCTCGGCGAACTGTTAACTCGCCTCGGCGAACTGTTATCTCGCATCGGCGAACTGCTAACTGGCCTCGGCGAACTGTAGTTGCCATCTAGATGGGTTATATGACTAGCATTTTAATAGTTGGCCGAGGCGAGTTAGCAGTTCGCCGAGGCGAGTTAACAGTTGGCCGAGGCGAGATAACAATTGGCCGAGGCGAGATAACAGTTGGCCGAGGCGGGATAACATTTGGCCGAGGCGAGATAACAGTTCACCAAGGCGACATAACAGTTGGTTGATAATAGACCAGTTAGTATTTCTCCGAGGCGAGTTAGTATGGGTTCGATACTCAGGCTGGACCACTGGGTTATTTCGCTAACATCCTTAGGCAAGGTGTGCACCACTAATTGTCTATCTCTACCCAGGATTAATTGGGTACCGGTCATTCAATAGGATGTGGCAGCTGTGTAGTCATTCTAGACTGGGGTAAATTGTACAGCGCCCTTGCTTAGAACTACGTTCTATAAAGGAGCGCTTAATAAATATTAACTTTACTAACTTTATTCAGTATTTCGTGCCGGATTGTGGCAGCTGTGTAGTCATTCTAGACTGGGGTAAATTGTACAGCGCCCTTGCTTAGAACTACGTTCTATAAAGGAGCGCTTAATAAATATTAACTTTACTAACTTTATTCAGTATTTCGCCAAGGCGAGTTAGCAGTACGCCGAGGCGAGTTAGCAATTCACCTAGGGGCGTTAGTAGTTCGCCGAGGCGAACTTAACTTATGGGGCAAGGGTCCTATCTGGGCTTCCGTAACAATGCATCTAGATATGTGGCTTCTCTAGAATGCGAACTCGAATATGGACACGTGCACCTAGATTCCTAAGCTCAGCATACATGACATTTTTGTCAAATGCTCATTTTACCGAGAAATGCATTAGGTTGATGTGTGTTGGAGTCCCACTGTGGGTCTTCCTCATCAATTCACCTGCGTCCTGTCAAAAGTGGCTGATTGTTGAGCATGTAAGTGTGCCTTGTCAAGATATTGTTAACACTCGTCGTATGTTTTACAAACGTTAGCAAATTTATGATATTGATAGTATAAGTTCGGGGTATGGGGCATACTTTTATTTCTAGAACTGGGCTCGATGAATCTAGTCAACTAGTCTGTTTTTTTCTAGTCATTCAATAATTTCACTCGCATTTGCGTTTTATTTCTCACCTTTCACCAAATAATCGTAATACTCAAGTACTAATACGGTTTTACCATTCTTTATTACAATTGTATAATTGGTTAGCCACTGAAATGTCTTCGTGAGCCCAAAAGAGTCGTTCAACTTGTGTAATCATCAAATTAACCCATGTCTGGCGTGTCGATGAGGCCGGCTCATCTCGAGGTTTCAATATGTTTCATCGTGATACGCCAGAAACAATTAATATTCGTTAGCATTTCAAACATACAACAAAAATCCATACTCGTAATTCTGGAGTGCACACCGTAAGGTTTATAATGATAACTAAATATGCCTTCCAAATATAAAAATTAATTGAATAACATCTGCGAATCGCTACAACGAATATTAAAACTGAAGTACCAGAGAGTATACTTGTAAACCGAAAAACATTCGTCCAGTGAACGCAAACCATGTACTTCTCACAATTGCTTATGTCACCACACGTTTTTGTTAACAAGGGAGGAGTTTCTTTCATGGGAGGCGACGGGAGAGTCACGTACTCTCGGTTGGGAACCAGCCGAGAGAAGTCTTGAAGCCATGATTACAGTAGACACGTCGGTGTTCTTGTCTAACAGCAGAAAAAAAGGGTAGCTACATGGCTTGAAATTAAACAGGAAGCGTAAGGTCCAATTCAAAGTCATCACTGAATCGATTAATGTGAATTATCAACATATTAGCACCAATACAACCAGATTTTGATGATAACAATAACAAGCCGAAACGACAACAACTAGCAAGAGACCAACCATATTTTGATAATCATCAATGGATTATTGGCCAAGTATACAGAAGGTGTACTGTACACCTACCATACAAATACTATACATAATATAACAGTCACATTGGAAAGGAAAAGAATACACAACATGGTACAAAGAAACAACAACATGAACAACATAATACATTCTGTTAATGTGCCTTTTTATAATGTTAATGTGTCTATTTGTGAAATTTTGTATTTGCAATGTAATGAAGACATCAACGTTTTAGGTAAAACATAAAATACATATAGTTTTCACCTTTTTCTTAACCTGTGTTGAGTATATAAATAATGTTCGAGGATATGTCATATTCGCCTGCACAGTCAGTTTTAGTGATCCCCACGGTGAAGGGGTTAAGAGTGGATAAAAGAAACATAACACCAAGGGTGCTGTAGCTTACCGGCAATCATGTGAAATGCCGTGTATTGATTTTCCTACATATAAATTGTTACATTGATCTTAAAAACTGTTGTCAACACATGTTCGTAAATGTTGCTGTAAACACATTTTTTTTTGTATGTATGGACTATAATACGGAACCAAATAACATCTTGAAAGATTTCTTTATTGTAAATGACAAACCGTCAAAAAAAGAAAATGGCCGCCACACGCAGACCGGCGATTCAAGGGCAACGAAACTTATACACATCATATAGATACATGAGGGGAATGTTTTAAAACAAAAATCTCAAAACTGATCAGACAGTTTTTGAGAAAATGACCACCAAAGTCCAAAATTGGCAATTTTTAGTCAAAAATGGCCGCCAAATCGGCGGAAAAAAAGATTCAGTAAAAAAAAATAGCCCAAGGTATGTTCTGACAAATTCATGGGGAAATTCATCTGTCAAAAAATGTTATCGGCCCAAAGGGCCGGTAAGCTAAAAACCATGACGGACCCAGAAGCCAATCATAGATAGAGTGCGTGTTTTGTTCATTTATATAATTGCAATTCAATGCGTGGAAACAAAAATATTACATACCGATGAACCATTACACAAATTGCATGATAAGTCTGGATCCGTTAAGACAGAGATTTCACTTTGAGTCTGTTTCGGAAATGTAAATAGATATCTGATGAGATCAGACAACATGGACAATCATACACTATACTCTAATTCTGCAAGACATAATACTATGTCAAAAACAAACACAAAACAAATTCTACAATCCACAACGAGACAAGTCAGTATTGAAATGTCAAAAGTTTACCATGTTTACGGAAAAACATAATAATATAACAAAAGTACTGAAGTCCACTCCACCTTCAGAGACCATGCGGCATGCCTCTCCCATTGTACAGAATAGTAACTGTAAGATATAAATCACCACACATTGATATCCCACAATGCAAACCAATAAAATAGGCGAGGCAATTTACTACATTTTAGTAGAGCAAAAATCGGGGGTAAATTTTGGCGAGGTGCAACATAAAAATTAACAGTAAGTATTATATAGATTGGATAACGGACCCTGTTTTGTTTGCTCGGAATACTTGATACTGGGTATTGATTCCACGTCTATAGCAAACGAAGCTGAAAAGCCCCAGGAGTTCGAATCTGGCTATATTAAGTTTAAGAAAGTGTTACAATTTCCACAATTTGCGTTACCATGGCAACTAGTTGTGAATTTTTATCCATATCTGAAAGATAGCCAAATACTTCGCAATAAATTATTTTTACATCACAAACACAAATGAATCATATATTTTGATACCATGACATGTAGTTTACGAAAATATGATCGAAATTGATTTGTGCCTTTTAATCCGTTGCCATGGCAATTTTCGCTTATTATGTGCAATTCTTAGCACTAAATACGAAATTCAATATAATTTTTAGTTCATATATATCAGAGACAGGACTATAAATGTTATTTCATGGATAATTCGAGTTTTAGATAAATCTAAAAGGTCGTTGCCATGGAATACGTATGATAAATAAAGACACTGGGATCATGGATTTTCATGAAATTTCAGTGACTAATACGTGAATATGTCATTCGACATTTGGCATACATATCATGTGAAAACAGGCTCATTCAACACAAATAATGCACATATGAATTGATGAAACATTATTAAGCATGGTCAGAACTTGACTGGTTGCCATGGCAACCGATACTGTATTTTTGTAGAACAGTATATTTTCCATGAAATTTTGTTTCATTGACCATAAATAGACATCCGATGTGAAAAAAAGTGAACTAATGGGATGCTAATGTCATGACTTATTCCACGAAGCTTTCAAAATGTGCACAGAAAGCTGTTAATGAATGATATTATCCATAGAAACGGCCGCCATTACACTTAAATCTTGAATCATCCATAACTCGAAATCTGCTTGTGATAGGGCCATGATGTTAGTGTCGATTCCTAGGTTTTCATGGTCATATTTTTCAAAAACAGTGGTTGAAAGATGATAAATACTGTAGTTTTCATTCGAGAAATGTGACCTACTGTGTACATCTGCTAACATAGTGCTGGTCACTGTGGTAACCAGGCCAAATTACTCTCCAACAAATAATTTGAGTTAAACATAACATCACTGAAAATTTTACCAAGGACTTACAATCAACCATTTTAAATGATAACACTTTGCATAATGTTACATCTTGGAGGATGTTCATTGACTTATGTGTAAAGAAAGTACTGGTGTTTGAGTGATCCATGAAACATGTATGTTTTTTACATATATTTTTCTTATATAATAAAAAAAAAATGAATTGTTAAACTGTGCCTGAATCACTGATTTACCATGACCAAATGGCAAATAATAATGGGCGAAAATATATACCGGGGTATACAGCGTATACATATGTAACATGTGAGGAAGCTAATTATGGCAATTAGCATATGCATTAAATTACAATTGTTGCCATGGAAATAGCGGAAGGAGTTTTGGCGGAAATGAAAGGAAATGTGCATTTTTGAGATTCATTGTGATAGAGACGCCACACATACATGACATGATGTGAAACAAACATTCAAAAGGTATGTAAGCATAATCAAATAACATAATTGTTATCGATTACACACAACCATGTCTTAACTTGATTAATAAATGTTGTGTTGAATATCATAATACTTACGGATGTTGAATGATACAATTGTAAAAACTGATCTTGCTAATATTATCTATTCAGCTTCATAAATGTACATCACTGCGTTGAAAAAAGTATTATGTTGACAACATATATTGCAATAAGCCCCAGCTGTTCCATATTACAAGATATCATGCAACATTTTTATTTTTAAAGTCTTGTAATGTTCAACAGTATTATGTCGGACACGGGCGAGCCGAAAAAGAAGAAGTGACGGCTCACTGAACAGCCCGCTTCGAATGTACAATCCAAGAGTAAACCGAATCATGTCATGTACACAAGGCCACGATGTGACAGAGAGAAACCTTTCATCTGGACAAGGGATTGCTTCATATGTGGCCAGCGTTGTCATGCATCTCACGCCAATTCGTCTACAAAGCACAACTGGTCCCTCGTGACTCAAGACGAGACCAAACTGTACGAGAAGGTTCTTGGAGCCGCCGAGTCCAGACGTGATAATGTTATGTTGGTGCGGCTACATTCCAGTGGTATGTACGATAAACATGACTTGTTAGCGTTTGCCTATCAATGAAGTATTGCAATCCACTCTCACAACTACCACCACCTCCCAACTCTCAATATGGTCGATTCTGGAAAAGCCCCCTCAACAACGGTGATAGTATTATACATAGATACAGATTTCTATTCCCATTAAGCTGGCTGAGCCATACAACCGAATCAACTAATGATTGTATATCACACTGTTATGTAAGGATTTATGAAGAGGCCCACCTTTCGTCATCAAGAGGCCACATACTTATCCGCTCCTAATAACACAAGAAATAAAGTGCCAATGAGCTCTCCGGGGAACATTTGAAACAGAATGTGGCGTCAAATATGTCGAATAAAAGAAATGTGCCTATGCATGGCTTAGCTTTTGTATCCCTGCGTGATCATTAATAAATACTTTCAGGCCCAGCTCTTGTTGCCCGTGGTGCGCGGTACCACAGAAAGAGGAATTGCCTAGCAAAATACCTCTCTCAGGCTGTCCAAGCACCTTCATCCAGCGAAGATATTGCTTCCTATGTGAACGCATTTGAGCAACTGAAAGACGAAATAAGTGAAAAGATATTTGAGCACCATGAAGTTCTCAAGTTGACAGAATTGAGAGAACGGTATATCGAGCTTAGTCATGAGATCCCTGAATCACCTCAGTATTCTACACAAAGGCTGAAACTAAGATTGCAACAAGACTGGCCTGATGTTAGGTTTTTACCAAGACCAGGGCTGTCCGATCTAGTTTGTTCTGCAACAACCACCATAGACCACGTCTTGAAACAAAGTCAGGAAACTTCATCCACTGAAAGCGTTCACAATTGTATACAAGGTAGCATCATGTGAAATAATTTATGTGTAACATAAACCAATGTATTGTTTCTCCCTATTTAGATAACTATGGTACCATTCTCAAACCAGATATATTTACTTTGGTTTTACAGATATACCGGATGAAACCATAATACACGCAGCGGTATCAATACTGAGAAGAAACATACTAGAAACTAAACAAATGTGTGACCCAGATGAGTACTTTTCTTCACAAGAGATTTCCCTCAGTGCAATGCGTGCTTTTGTATCTCCTCTCCTCCTCAAGACAATCAGTTGGTTAACAAACCAAGAAGCATTTGATAAAGCTCAAGAGAGCAGATCAGAAATAAAAAGTTTGGTTATTGCCTGTGATATTACGACGTTGGCTACGGGTCAAATATCACCGAAGCACTTAGGATTGTCAGTAAATCTTCATCATCAGTTTGGAAGTAGAAATCTGGTCGATACTCTGAGTCTTCTTGGCTATGGCATTTCATACATTGAAATGAGGCGATTTCTAACATCCGCTGCATCACACGTTGTCACGAATCAACTCATTGGCACAACTGGATCCATTGTACCTTCGAAGTTGCTTCACAAGAATGCAGGTGGTAAAGCACTCATCGCAGTAGGTGACAACTGGGATCATCTGGAACACACACCAGATGGTAAACACACGACTCATGCCCTGACAAGCATCTTTGTCAGTCCGCAAACAGAAGGCACCAAGTACCCGCGCTTACCCAAAGTATCTGAATGCAAGTTTGACCCATCATCTGTCCCAGGTGCATATACAAAATTATTTCCAATAAAACACATTTCTAGTGATGATGTACACACATATATGCATGATAAATTAAATCTCACTTATGCTATATCTGTATCACAGGCGGAAGTTTGTCATCAGTCTTGCATTACAAGAAGCCTCAACGACGATCTGTGCCGCCGATTCAGCCAGTGCCAGATGCGAATGAAATACGCCCAACAAAGACGAAACACATGATGGACGCTCGCAAGAAAGAATTCATCTACTCTCTGGGTCGATCAACTGATGTATTCACAGAATCTGACAGCAGTACAAATGTTCCGCCTTGGACGACCTTTCAAATCAACTTATGCTCAGACAGCATCTCAAAATCAACTGTGACGTACAATCCAATCTTGATGGCTCCACCAACTGATTATGACACACTTTACACAACTATGATGAGAAACTTCGAGATCGCCCGCTCTCTTGGACATGATCATCTTCCAATGTTTTTCGATATGGGTCTACTCACCAAAGCCTTAGAAATAACTTGGTCTTGTCCAGATGATTTGAGTGGTGTTATACCCTGCGAAGGCGGGATGCACCTCCTCATGGCTGTGATGGCAGGCATCGGACATCTTTATGGTGATGCTGGGTTGGGTAACCTGCTCTATGAATCCGACGTGTACGCGAAAGGAACTGTCCAAAACATGATGCTGGGGAAGGATTTCGATCGTGGAATCAGGGCTCTGAAACTAGTAGATGAAACACTAAACTATCTCTTCTTGAAAAATTTCCGGTCTTGGTGTGAAAGTCAAAACTGCATTATATCAAGCGACGTCACCGAAGCGCTTTTGAAGTTGGCAGACATCATGAATGGTGCTGTTAACGAATCTGTCACTGACACCTTGCTTGATGCTATTGCAAATGCGTCACTGATGGAGCTAATCCAGAGTTTCCGAGAAGAAGGCTCTTCGACTTCACCTACTTTCAAGCTTTGGGATGACTACCTCACGAAAGTTTCAATGCCTTTCAAGATTTTCATCAGCTCATCACGCACTGGGAATTGGCGAGTGAACCAAGATATCAAATCAGAGTTCTTGCCATTGCTTTTTGCTGCTAACCGAAGCACCTATGCTAGGTACATGCCCGTGCTCATCCTCATGGCGAACAGATTGCCACCATCTGTAGCTGCTAGCTTTGAAGAAGATCATGCATCCTTTTGTAAGCTGTCTGATGGTCCGTTCAATTCAGTTTGGCCAGATTATGTCCTTGAAGTTACCGAAAACAAGGAACTGAAAGGTAAAGGTGGAGTAATTGGTCTGACGATGAAAGCGCCAGCCTTATCACGGTGGTTCCTAGCAAGACCAGTCACAGCACAATATTCTTCATCTTTTCTCATGGAGATTCAAGGTCACAAGCAAACAAAGGGAACCCATCACAGTGCTAGCCAAAGTGAAGTCAATAGGTGGAACACGGACATCACAAAAATGAAGAAGATGTTCTCATCTGGAACATACATTGATCCATTTATTCTACAGGAGAGCTCACCACACTTAGTCAACTTTGCAACAGGAGCCGTAGCTCCAAGTGACATAGAAGAAAGTATGCTCCAAGCACTCGACACAGGTGGCTCAGCAGCTGCAAAGTTTGTAGAAGAAAGACTTGTACCAGATGAAAATGGCCAGACATCAAAGAATTTTCACTCAGCTTTGCGAAGGTCAAGTGTCAAAACAATGACAGACATGCTGAAACCAGTCAAAGTTAATCAGCGTCCATTGCATATGAATTCAGAGATCATGTACATGAGGCTGCTTGCAGTGAATGCTACCAAAAAAGTCGACTTATCGAGAGTGTTGTCCTTCGAAAATGCATCTGTGCCACTTAGTCTGTTCAACGAAGACAGCACTATGAACACGGGCGTCAAGTCTGACATGTTGCACAAGCTGGAAACATTGGGTGAAGATATTACTCAGGAATCTCTTACTGGGGCTCCCAGTGTTATCATTCATGACGGCCATGCTGTAATTCATCTTCTTACGCCACCCAAAAGTGAAGACAAAGTTACATTCCGACAAATGGCAGAGAACTTCATGAAGTATATACTGGCGAGTAAACCTGAACACGTGGTGGAGATCCACATTGCATTCGATCGATACTTCCAAGAAAGTGTGAAGAAAGCTACCAGAGAAAAACGCAGAGGTACAAAACCACCTTCAAACTTCATTTACATCAATGCAGAAACCACAATTCCTGCCAACTGGAATTCCTATTTGTCAATGGATGAGAACAAGGAGAATCTTGCAACATTCTACTCAGACTTCCTTGCAGGACATATAGGAGCACTGTTAAAACCACATCAGTCACTGTTCGTCAGTGGTGGTAAAGGTGAAGACATGATGAAGGTGACCAGTACCAGTTGCACGAAGATCGGGAGCTGTAACCATGAAGAGGCTGATACCCGACTAATTCTCATGGCGCACATGGCAGCAAAAAGAGGTGAACGATGCATAATTATAGCGAGTCCAGACACAGATGTCCTTCTTCTTACAATACATCATATGCATGCCTTCAAAGATACAGAAATCTACTTCTTGACAGGGAAGACATCATCAAGACGATATATTGCTGTGCACAAGATCATCCAGTACTTGAATGAAAACCAGCGCAATATCATTTTGGCCCTGTATTGTCTGTCTGGTTGTGATACAGTCAGTTTTCTACGTGGGCATGGTAGGAAAACCGCTTTCAAAATTTTGATGTCAAGTTCAGAAAAACTTCAAGGCCTCAAAAGCTTAGGGAACAGCCCAACATTGTCGGAAAGTACAGTCATCTCAGCCACGAGGTTCATTTGTCTGATATATGGAAGAGATGTCAAGTCCCTCAACAAATTGAGACTGCACATGGTAAACGATGGCACAGTTCTGGCAAAAAAGTTGCCACCCACAGATGACAGTTTCTTCCTTCATCTCAAACGTGCAGTCTACCAACTCCTGATATGGCGTCAAGCCTTGTTACCAATTATGGAAACCCCACACCCAGTGCAACTCGGCTACACCGTGGACAACAGTACCAAAGTGGTGATGCCACAGATGATGAGTCAAGGCATAGCGGCACCAGAACTGCTGAACAGTCTTGTGTGCAAGTGCGCAGGCAGTTGTACAGATGGATGCACATGCTCTGAGAATAATCAGCCTTGTACAATGGCATGCACATGCCATGACTCAATGGACATGAACAACAGTTGTTGTAACACCGCGAATTCGTCACTGTAATTGCCAATGAAAATTCATGATCAGATGTGAGTTGAGATATCGTTGCCAATGTTCTTTACAATACCAGTGGCCTGACCACTTGATGCTGATATTCGTATTATCCCTCTGGGTGATTGGAGTGTGTGCGAATGCTATCGTTTACATGATGTATACACGGAAATTTATTTAAATAACGTATTTACAACAGAAACATAGATAATAAAACATGTTTCAGATTCACAACATTCCTCATGTTTTTTGACATGGATATTATTGAGTATTGCACAGTGACCAGCACTATGTTATCAGATGTACACAGTAGGTCACATTTCTCGAATGAAAACTACAGTATTTATCATCTTTCAACCACTGTTTTTGAAAAATATGACCATGAAAACCTAGGAATCGACACTAACATCATGGCCCTATCACAAGCAGATTTCGAGTTATGGATGATTCAAGATTTAAGTGTAATGGCGGCCGTTTCTATGGATAATATCATTCATTAACAGCTTTCTGTGCACATTTTGAAAGCTTCGTGGAATAAGTCATGACATTAGCATCCCATTAGTTCACTTTTTTCACATCGGATGTCTATCTATGGTCAATGAAACAAAATTTCATGGAAAATATACTGTTCTACAAAAATACAGTATCGGTTGCCATGGCAACCAGTCAAGTTCTGACCATGCTTAGTAATGTTTCATCAATTCATATGTGCATTATTTGTGTTGAATGAGCCTGTTTTCACATGATATGTATGCCAAATGTCGAATGACATATTAACGTATTAGTCACTGAAATTTCATGAAAATCCATGATCCCAGTGTCTTTATTTATCATACGTATTCCATGGCAACGACCTTTTAGATTTATCTCGAATTATCCATGAAATAACATTTATAATCCTGTCTCTGATATATATTAACTAAAAATTATATTGAATTTCGTATTTAGTGCTAAGAATTGCACATAATAAGCGAAAATTTTGATATTTTTCAAAATCAGTTGGTTGCCATGGCAACGGATTAAAAGGCACAAATCAATTTCGATCATATTTTCGTAAACTACATGTCATGGTATCAAAATATATGATTCATTTGTGTTTGTGATGTAAAAATAATTTATTGCGAAGTATTTGGCTATCTTTCAGATATGGATAAAAATTCACAACTAGTTGCCATGGTAACGCAAATTGTGGAAATTGTAACACTTTCGCAAACTTCGTGGACATGTATGTGGTATTCCACAAGGCTCAATTCTAGGACCGTTGCTTTTTTTACTTTACATAAATGATTTGGCCAATGTATCTAGTAAAATTAAATTCATATTGTTTGCTGATGATACCAATATATTTTATACTCATAAAATATCAACAGTGCATTTGCAATATTAAATGAAGAATTGGAATTTATTAATATTTGGTTTAAACTGAACAAACTTTCACTTAATGTACAAAAACTAACTTCATGGTATTCAAAAATGATACAAAGGTATTTAACAACAATGCTGTAAAAATAGATGGTGTAAATATAGAACAAGTCCAAGTTACAAAGTTTTTGGGAGTTCATGTTGATAAAAATTTAAAGTGGAATGTACAAATAAATTCAGTATGTAAAAATTTAGCTAAAAATATTTCCATTTTGTACAGAGTAAAACACATACTAGATAGCTCAAGTCTTCATACGCTTTATTGTACCCTAGTTTTGCCTTATTTAAATTATGCTTCAGAGATTTGGGGAAACACTTATGAAACTAGCTTACTTAATATTATAAAGTTACAGAAACAGGCAGTTAGGTTGGTTGATAAAGCTCACTATAGGGAACACACAGATGCAATTTTTTTCAAATACAAGTTATTGAAATTTAAAGATATAGTAAACTTGAAAACGCTTCTAATTGTTTATCAAGCTAAAAATCACCTGTTACCCCCTAACATTCAAATATTTTTTCTAGAGTCAAATTCAATTCACTCTCATAATACAAGATCAAATCTAAAAGGGAATTTTAGTGTTAAATATTGTAGAACCAAGTTCAGATCAATGGCATTAAGTGTAAAAGGTGTTAAGTTATGGAATGATATAAATGAAGAACTTCGTAGCATTAGACATATTACCAGATTCAAAACTTGTCTAAAAGCAAAATACATTTCAGATTATAATCCAGTACAAGCACAAGATTGACATATATTCTTTATTTTTTATTTTTTCCTCAAGTTACTGTGTTGTACATTACTACTTTCTGAAGTATAATGTATCATAATTTGGGTAATTCTTATATTATTATTATTATTGTTATTGGGGAATGCCTTGTACAAGCTTTCGCTTCTTGCATTCTCCTTTCAACACAATTATTTCAATTTTATTGTATTAACCATACTTGTAATGTTGGATGTTGTGTTGAATAAAAACGAATTGAATTGAATTGAATTGAACTTAATATAGTCAGATTCGTACTCCTGGGGCTTTTCAGCTTCGTTTGGTATATGACACTCACTGTTAATTTTTATGTTGCACCTTTTCACTTTCTAGAGGCCTTTTTGGTTGGTTTTTGCTCCACTATTTGAAGAATGTGGCGTATTCGGGTGCGAATATTTTGTTTAAGCAGCGTATGTATATACTGCCTGGTATTTTGTGACATGTTGTGGATATCTTTAATCGGGTTCCTATCACCTTCTAAAGCTCGACTCATTGCATTGTCGGTGAAGTAAATAAAAACGTCTGAACACAATATTGCAATATAATAATCAATCTTTGTATACTAATTCTAGGAAGTGTATAGTAAAAACACCGATATTTTTACACACTGTCTGTCCCTGATGTGGATTGGGATGTGAATATCTTGTCGGGCCTTGTTAGGCCTAAAAAAATAATTTTCTGTTTCTCGTCCCCGCCCGCCTGTGTTCAAAAGCAGCCTCCCGGATTTTTTTATTTGCGATTCTCAAATAAAAAATAAAAAAATGTTCCCGCCCATATTTTGAGGATAGTGAATGATCGAGACACCGAATCACAGCATGCAACTAGGCATATATTTAACTTACCTCCTTGTTTTCTCTCTCCGCCAAATGAGACAAATGCTACCAGTTTTCAAAAACATTTATTCTATGTGGTTACGTGTATGTATTATAAAATTGTGAGCAAGAATTGATTTACTATATTCCTCATGCACCAGTAGTGCCAAGATGCCCGGCCAAGAGGTTTCAAACCCAAATAAATCAAGCCTCTAGAAATGAATCCATTAAAGTCATGTGTTGCACATGATTTTAATTCTAAAGGCTCGATTTATTTGGGCTTGAATGCGTCGGTGCGCAAGTGTTTTTTTTAATCAATCAATAAATCAAATTTATTTTCATATGGGTGAAATGTCGTCCCACCAAAAATAAAAAATAAAAAGTGCTTCCCTACCCAGTTTTTCTCTTGAGCTGAGGACCGTATTTTTGGCAAAATAAGAAAGAAAAATGAAAAATAAAAAAAGGCCCTCCTTACCCAGTTTTGAAAAAATAGGAGGACGAGGATCAGAAAATTTATTTTTTAGGCCTTACTTTTAAAGAACGATGTAATTTAGGTTTGCCATTGACATCATCAAAATCTGGTTGAATTGTTGGTAATAGGTTACTTTCTACATTCAGTCCTCAGTAGTAAGAGTGAATTGTGTATATCCCGCCCGTGTGCTCGAGTAGGCCTAACTTATCGAGCGTGCCCGTGTCAAAATGGTCACGGCGGAAGTGTCACTTCGTATGTCCGTGTATCGTGTATGAAATTCGGATTTTTCATGGAATATCCTGAATCCTAGTGGAATTGGTAAAATAAAATTGTTAAAATCAAAATCACCCCGCGGGTTTGAGATTTCTTCATTTACTAATATCAAAATAAGTTTGATAACATACACCATAAAGGAAAATGCACATGACAATCAACTGGTCAGGCCGACGCCAAAATATTACAAATATATTCATTCCATGGCACTAATTGTCTTCCGTAAAAAGCGCGAGCCTGGATATGCCTGGATCACTGTTTATTGCCGTTATCACGATGGACAAACTCTGCGCGCCTTACTGTGAATGTATACATACGCGTATGGTTGGCCAATAGGGTCATACCCCAAAAATGATTACAGCGTAAGGTCGTTTTTGAAAAAAAAAAACTCAACAACAACGTTACGTCGTACGTTAACCTAAATTGACTAACTTTACCACGACGCAACACCGCACTATGACTTTCAGTAACGCCTTAACGTTGTAATATATACATGTATTGTCATATAATTGATGCCATTTCTGATTACGATGTGACGCCGTGCGCTAAAATTGTATACCGACATCACGTCGTATCCTAAATCGACCCGAATGCACGTTTACAGTTCGGCGTAACGTCGTTACATAGTCAGCTACAAAGGAAATTAGGATAAATGAGGGACAAAATATGTTACGACGTAACGTCATTATTGAAATCGAGAGTACGGGGTCAAATTAGGCTACGGCGTAACGTCATTATTGGATTTAAGAGAACGGCGTTACGTCAGAGTCATTTTTGGGGGTATGGCCACATTGGCCATCCCTATCAGTAAGGTCTCCATTGGTAACAGTGTGGAGGCAACCGCCCAGTACGAGTGGCTGACAATTGACTATTCACAGTGAATACATCCCTAGGTATCCATCGGCAGTCTGGTTCTAAAGCCTGTTGGTTTTGAGCACACTCGAAGGCGTGCATGAACAGAGCCTGCATGGTTGAGGCACAGCCGTTCCACGGGGTACAGTCTCCTGGAGACGCCGAAGGGAGGATGTCCTCTTCGGTCTCCAATCCCAGCACTGGGATCAGGAACTGAATCACCCCACGCACCAGACTAGTCCACTCACAGTGTCGCTCATTCGACAAAATTCCGTTGTGCTTCGTGTGCTTCCCTGCACGCCGAATGCTGCATGCTCTTGCAGACTACCAGAAGCGAAAGATCTGGCTCGGTGCCCGTGACTCCTACTTCGTGAGCATACGACGATCATCCCACCACATCGTCATTCGCGCAGGCCATGGGACGCGAAAGGTCTGGCCCGGTGCCTGCTCTGGCTTGGGTTTCGGCTTGTGATGCAAGGTCCTCCTCGGCGCTGAATTGTGTTCCTCCCTGTACATACAGTTGTTGACGTGCTCGGGCCAGTGGCTGAGGTGGCAGAACTTGACGCAGGAAATCCGCAACGATCAGGGATGGTGGCTCCTGGTGCGGCCCACATGCCACATGCCGTCAATGCTGCTTCATCGTAGTCAAGGACGAAGTCCTCTCTCTCAACACCCAGCACAGTTAAGAACGTGATTTTGGTCATGAACGACACATGGCTAAGAACACAATTTCCGTTACCGTTATTATTTGCTGAGTAAGAACTTGTTAATTGTAATTTGCCTTAAATAGGTTAGTATGGAACCAACTGGGCTTAGCCAGAAATGAGTCACGTAACTTAATTAGTAGGAGACATAATCCTGCAGGTGTTAAAGTGTGACTCGTCTCCCGCTTGACACACAGGGAACATTCAGGTTCACCTTGGAGCTGCTCGCACCGTCTTTGATTGCAACTATTTCTTCTGACTCAGCAAAGAGTTCCGTCAGCCCCAACTCCCCGTTTTCCTCAGCCTATTCGACGCCCATAGCGGTTACTTGTTCAGTTGCAATCTCTGCTTGGAACAGGGAGTGTCGTTTTTGTCAAATCCACATAGATGTCTTCAGAGTTATCATAATGTACCACTTGCTGTTTCAGCCAATCAGTGATCTGACAGACAACGGGAGACAACACGCTCGTGACCAGATAGACAGGTTTTAACTCCTGGCTCACTCCCACTTGTTGAGTGAGTCGACCTTGTACACAATATCGCCCACGTTTCCGTGGAGTTTGGTCAAAATAGCGCCTCATGATTATTTGGGAGCTGTCCAGTGACTCTCAGGCCATGGCATGTGCAGTTTTCAATCTATCCCGCTGATAGATTGTTTTTGAAGATTGTTTTCTGAAGATTGTGAGATCTCGAGTCGCCTTTGTTGTTCAATGATGTGATACCTAGCAGGTCTCCAGGAATGGAGATCTCTCCCCCGCAACATCATAAAGTTGGGTGTGAAGCTCGTGCTACGGTTTACTGTACCGCGAATTGCCATGGAGAGGCAGCACCTGATCGTCTGTAACACGGTGGTGTTATAGCGTTCTACCTGAACATTAGAACAGGGTTTGTAGGGAGTTGCCCTGGTTTTGGTGATAGCCAGGAGCAGAGTTCCTGAAACAGTGATGCTTCAAAATTACGTCCCTGGTCTGAATGGATTTTCCATTCATGTTGTGTCCATGTCGTGCAATAACGACACTGGATGGGTGTCAGCAAGCAGCTGGCGTAGGAGATGCTTCTTTCTCTGTTAACTTGTATTTGTGACAGCTCCGCCCCCAGTGCGATGTCAGAGGAATCGGTGTCCATGTCGAATTTGCCATTTTTGACTGGCAACACTAGCATCAGAGTTGTCACAGCTAGTGCTAGTTTTGCCAGTCTACAATGGCAAATTCGTCCTGGACACAGATTCGCACTGGGGCCAGAGCTGTCACAGAGAATCACCACAATTAAATACACAAGTAGGAATGCAGGGTATTGTTGATATTCATATTTCTTACATATATTCATATCCTCTCAACCTTCGCTTACTGAGACACTGCCAACACATGCAAGATTTCACGTCTGGAAGATGTAATTATAACCGATTGCATGTTATTGAGAAGTTTTATGATTAATAGACGTGGAATCAATACCCAGTATCAAGTATTCCGAGCAAACAAAACAGGGTCCGTTACCCAATCTCATAGTCCGGGGACAGAAAGTCATATCAGGCATACGAAGTGAGAGAAAACAAAAATGACAGGGAAACTCATGAACCCCCAAAAATGGCCATTAGGAGGTGAAATCAGGTGTTCCGGAAAGAGTGAGCATTTCATGCCCCACTAGTGGCACCCGTCATGAATTCCCCAAAATTAACATGAAAATAGATCTAGTTGCATGGCAGACATGGATTTGCTGTATTTATCAACCAGATCATGATAACGTCCAAGAATTTCTTAAGTAGCATGACTACTTCCGAAACCCATCAACAGAAAAATCACATGACACGAAAATGATCGTGAATCAAATGTGCATAGACTGTCAATATAGATATATTCGTAGGTTTTGTGTTCAGGTGCCAGTTGTGTATTAATAAAGATACCAAATATCGTCGTGCAGAAAACAACTTCCAGACTAATACTTATGAAATATCAGTCAGGTCTAATACGCCCTAAAGTGAACAAAATTCAATTTCTTTGAAAATGAGCAAAACGTCTGCTGTGCACCACATTTATCAAACGACTGTACCTTTATCTTATTCCACGATTCTTATTTGAAATGAATGCCCTTCATTTCTTTCGGCAATATCAGGTTATCTCTCGTATAATTGAACCTTCAGGGTGGCTATATTTTGTAGAATGTATAGCGCAACGAATTGTACACGCGATATTATTGAACCCCATATGATAGGTGTTCAGACATTTTTGCCATAAATATTTTCATAAGTGACATGCTAACATTAGGCAATTATTGGAATTACAGTAGCTTTTTATAGTTAAATAAGAGATACGTTCGTTCATATTTCCATAGAAGACATCGAAGGACTATGTCTGCACTAAGTATTATTTAGTGCACTGGGATGGTTTCGCCACGATGTGTTTCAACATGTGAACACAATGAGATTAGGTGATAAACTACAATGCTACCCTTTACCACGGCCACGGACAATCAGCTTTACGTTATATTTAGATCCCGTATTATCTACATGGACCCTTCCTACTTGAGTATTTGCTGGAGTGACCTGTCAGTGTTCTCATACATGAACAGCGGCGTTTCTAAGCATCGTTAACAGCTTATCATGGTTAGAATAATTTCGCAATTTGTTTGCACGGATTTGGTCCAGTAAAACAGAATATTGATAGTGCACAATGAGGTGCACCTGATTACAAAGGACCCAGATTGCGAACCAGGACATCGATACACGGACACTTTCCTGTCGGTCTTCTCATGTGAAGACCTGGTTTACAAGGAATGCTAAGATAGACATTTTTCTGTACCATGATTGTTATCGGGTAAGAGGTCACATGCCAATTGGAATACGTGAAGTCAACAGTGAAATGGAAAGTAATGTTTTATAAATTTTTATTGTAATAGTATTACATACCTATTTCATATGTGTTGTTTTAGATTTCCAAATTCACTTGTTTCAGGAATTCATTACATATACAGTGTGGCTTCAGATATGAATGTTTGGTCGGGCTTTGTCTCTATTCTGAATGTTTTTGATATTAAGTTTTTTATTGGCATCATCAAAATTCGGTTATCAGCGGTAATAGGTTGATACATACATTTCTATCACTGAGCCGGTGTCACTGCTGGTGGACGTTAATTCTGTCCCCGAGGATACCATCAACTCAGTAGCCTTTTGGCTTGTGATTGGGTACTTATGTACTTGTCATACACCTATTTCACGGGGTTTGTTTCGGATTTCTAAATTGTTTTGATAAGTTGTTGGGCAGTTGTACACTAATTCCATCTGGTGCACAGTAGAAACAACTATAATTACACACTGTCTGCCCCTGATGACACCAGTGTGGCTTCAGATATGAATGTTTGGTCGGGCTTTGTTTCTATTCTGAATGTTTTTGATATTAAGTGTTTTATTGGTATCATCAAAATTTGGTTATCAGCGGTAATAGGTTGATACATACATTTCTACCACTGAGCCGGTTTCACTGCTGGTGGACGTTAATTCTGTCCCCGAGGACACCATCAACTCAGTAGCCTTTTGGCTTGTGATTGGGTACTTATGTACTTGTCATACACCTATTTCACGGGGTTTGTTTCGGATTTCAAATTGTTTTGATAAGTTGCTGGGCAGTTGTACACTAATTCCATCTGGTGCACAGTAGAAACAACTATAATTACACACTGTCTGCCCCTGATGACGCCAGTGTGGCTTCAGATATGAATGTTTGGTCGGGCTTTGTTTCTATTCTGAATGTTTTTGATATTAAGTTTTTTTATTGGCATCATCAAAATTTGGTTATCAGCGGTAATAGGTTGATACATACATATGACTGATCTTGTGAAAGAGAAGCTTCAGTCCTACAAGGGCAACGTTTATGTCATCAGTGATAAATTCATGATCCTATTTCATGCATTCACTGGATCTGACAGCGCGTCCTCCTTCATATGTTAGTATCATCTGAGCTGAGACGATGCAATTGGTCTGTGATGATACATTTGGTCTGTGAGCTGTACTTCATTGAATCTATTTATTTATGATATCAACATTTATTTATGATATCAACATGGACCTCGTAACCTCGTATGCGCAGGGACTAGAGAGCCCATTAACCACTAGTGGTTGTTCAAAACCCTACAGGGCACGGATGGAATGAGAAAGACGGCGATAATTTTCCAATGTTAACCACAATATCTTGTGTCAGGGATGTCTTTGTTCTTGATGTCAAATGTCATTGCACAAACCCTGGTCAATTTTGCAAAAAGGTCTAACTTGGAATGTATACATGTAAATGCCATTCCAAATTTGCCGTGTAATCATTCTTGAGACTAGAGGTCAAAGCTATCATTGGCATGGAACATTTATCTTGAGGTACTGCATTGGTTTCAAGTAACTGTCATATCGTTCTGGACAAACAAATCACATGTCATTGCTGTATCATACATAAGAGGCAACTCCTGTGTCAACCGGAAACTAATCAACAATGAACATGCTCCATTTGCCACGCAGAACAAAACTGATGCATGGTTGTTGAGGCAGAGGTATTTCCCATGTTAATGGCAGCTGATAAGATCAACAAACACGTGGTAGAAGTGATCTTAAATGGCATTCTATGGTGATTCCAATGCAGTAGAAGGGAAATTACAGGATCCGTACTGGTCTATTTTTGGATTGTTTAGTTTTATCATTACTGGTAATTTATATGCAGAGACCTTGCTTAAATTCAGAAATTATCTGTTGGCCGTGAGGGCCATCTTGGATTTGATTTCTATGAAGTAAAAACTGTTGCATTCCATGCACAACTGATAATGTTGGCTTCTGCAGACCCTAAATACTAGTTCATTTGTATTTTTCACCATATTTTTTAGTAGGCTAATTCCACCAGGTGTACAGTAGAAACAACTACATCTAACACACTGTCTGCCCCTGATGACGCCAGTGTGTCGTTTGATAAACTATTGGTCGGGCTTTGTTTCTATTGCAAAATGTTGTACTTTACGTTTGTTATTGGAATCATCAAGATTTAGCTGTATTGGTGGTAATAGATTGTTACTTACACATTACTAGGTAAATGTCAGGAAAATGCAATATTTCCAGAGACCACAAACGAGCATCGCATTCATCATCGAGTCATGCATCCAGGAATTCAAACGAATCCACCTTGGCACTAATTCTGTAAATTGATTCTTGTCTTTTGAGCTTGATATGTGGGAATGGAACTGCTCTTACTATCAATCTGCCCTCTTTTAGGATTTCTACTTATATTAGTCGCACCATGGTTGGAAATGTGCTTTTCGCCAGCTTCATTGTCAGCCATTCGTAATTCTGAAGCAATCAACAGTCACAGGTACTCAGTATTGATAAAATTGGATTCTCCAGTATCAAAAACATAGGTATGGACACCAAAACCATGTCTCTACCTGCAACAGAAGCTGAGATATAACCCAAAACATGATTTCAGAGTTTTCAACGGCAGCCATTTTTAAAACGGCCCAGAAAACCATATTTGCCAGCGAAGGGTCTCCAGAAACAGTAGTAATAATCAGTACTATGTTCGAAAATAAGCCTTGAGAATGGCTCCCTAGCTTATATTGATCAGTGAGTGATACGCTACCCCTCTGCAAAGTTTCATGCTTTTATCACAATGTGAACATTTTTTTTGCTAAGAACCTGCACTATTTGGTCCGCATTTGCTTCAGATCTTTCAAAGACATCAACACATTTTTGTTGTCTTGGTGCTAATAGGTTGATCAGTACCCCTTGAGTTTCAGGTAACTTGCGAGAAAAATGACAGGCCACCAAAACCATGTCACAAGTTCATTGGAAAACATAAACAAAGCAAAACTTGAGGCATATCTCGGTGGGGATTTGAGCAATGTGATCACGGTTTGATACTAACCCATCACATTCACCACCAGTGTTACTTGCACCTCAAACTGGCTTCCTGAGAAGACACCGACCGAGTCCTGTGGGATTCTGAACTCGCACATATTACAACTCACGCTATCACCATGTATTTCTGTAATATAACTTTCACATCTTTATCTCAATCCCTGTCGTGGTTGTCCTCTGGGGACGCAAATTATATGCTTTACACGTTCCAGTGAACGTGCATGGGAATAGAATTGTACCCGAAATATTTGCTCCAGTTTCTGCTTCTTACAATTTTTACTCACATCTGAAAACTCTGCTATTGGTAATAGCTCCGTCATAATCCTGTCCTACATAAGCCTGTCCTGGTGTCAAGTACATCTTTACAGGTACAACGAGACAATCAGAGATTGCAGACCCTCGCCCTTCAGATTTAGTCATTAAAATTAAAGCTAATAACCTTTGTATTTTCAATGTGGGCGATAATCAGGGATTATGGTCATACGACAATTGGTCATATATCAAATGGTCGGTAATTAGCTATAGAAAAATCATGGGAGAATTAATCATTTATAAAAGTAGAGTTCCTGCGATTTCTCTATTTTGACCACATTCTCGACCACAGAATGAATTCTTGACACTAACTTTCCAAACTTTGCAGACTCACCCAGATTTATATTGCGTAAAATATTCTATTGAATATCTTCAGTGGTTTCTGAATTATTACTACTTGTAATATTATGAATCGGTAATTTCAGCTGATGACCCTTACATTCTCGACCTTGGGCGATAATGGGGAATTTTGATCGTACGACCATTGGTCATATAGCAAATGATGGAGAATTGATCACAGAAAAATACAAAAATATTAGGAAAAATTAATCATGTATATAAACGGAGTTATTGCAACTTTTCGATTTTGACCTCTTCTGTGACCTTGGCCTCATAGTTCAATATTAAACTGTAAAATTTCACCGTAATGTTTATATTATCAAGGCACATTTTATGAACGAAAACGGTTTAAATAGATTGATAACTGGCTTCACAATATGGTCTCGAATCTCAGAACACTCACAAGTCATAGAATCGTGACCCCAAATTTTCGACCTGAGGCGATAATTGAGAGTTTTTGTCTTAAGACCATCGGTTGTACGCCATACGATTGGGAATTGGCCAAAGAAAAATACAAAAATAGGTTGAAAATGTAATATTGATTAGAACCGGAGTTATAGCCAATTATGTGATTTTCTTTTTTCCGTTTCCATGGCAACCGTTTTCACCCGATTTTGGCAAAATTTGAAAGGGACTGAGCCACTACCATAGCACTCCAGCCTTATAAATTTCAAATCGATCGGACCGTTTGCCTTTGAGTTATGAGCGCAGACATTTGCACTGAAACGTCGCTGGCCAAAAATAACCGAAATCGTGACCCCCAGTTTTTCGACATTGGGCGATAATGGAGACTTTTCGTCGTACGACCATCAATCGTAGACCACACGATCGGGAATTGGCCAAAGAAAAATACAAAAATAGTTGGAAAAATTAATATCAAGTAGAACCGGAGTTAGAGCCAATTATGTGATTTTATTTTTTCCGTTGCCATGGCAACCGTTTTCACCCGATTTTGGCAAAATTTGAAATGGATTGAGCCACTATCATAGCACTCCAGCCCAATAAATTTCGAATCGATCGGACCGTTTGCCTTTGAGTTATGAGCACAGAAATTTGCACTGAAACGTCGCTGGCCAAAAATAACCAAAATCGTGACCCCCAATTTTTCGACATTGGGCGATAATGGAGACTTTTCGTCGTACGACCATCGGTCGTACACCAAAGGATCGGGAATTGGCCAGAGAAAACTACAAAATTAGTTGGAAAAATTAATACTGATTAGAACTAGAATTATAGCCAAATATGTGATTTTCACATTTTTCGTTGCCATGGCAACACTTTTTATTCGATTCTGACAGAAAATGAGGAGGACCGAGCCACGGTGATACTGCTTCATTCCTATGAATTTCAGGTAGATCGGACCATTTGTTTTCAAGTTATGCGCGCGGACAGACAGACAAACAAACAAACAGACATACAAACGGACAGACCCAATTACATTACCCTCTGCCCCTATCGGGGCGAGGGTAATTACCTGATGCCAATAAACCACATGTTTTCCTAACGATAAACTACTGAAACATATCAAGTACAAGTACAATTATACCCCATACTAATTGTCATTCTCAATGTTCGCACGCGAAAGTCCCGTCAGACATGGGGACGGTGATGCCGAATCGTGAAGCCGACACTGTTGAGTATTGTATTAGCAATACCGCTAGTAAACGCCTGTCGAAAACGTACGTCTGAAGTGTGTAGATCTTGATGTCAAAGAATAAACACAATTTTATTGCGTTTCCTCACTCTTTACTATGCCATGATGTTGGTGGGTTGATGACTATGTCATGATCTTATTCCATATTTGGTGTAGATGAAGCTATAGTTTGTATACTTTCATGTATCATGCCACCATGATACATTCCGTCGTAAGTGGTAATAATAAGCCATAATAATACTTGAGTTAAATTTGCTAAGTACTAACAACAGTCGTAAAGTCATTTCTAGGTAGCGATTGATATTTATTTATCATACTCAGTAGCATGAGTGTCAAATAACATTGTCAAGTGATTTGCACTTGCTCGTGTGGTCACAGGCTGAGAGTAACACTCGGTTATGGAGGACCATAGAATTACCTTTCTGGTTGTTGAGAGCGTTAACAGAGGTTTACTATTTACTCGCGGTCATTTTCGAGAGAACGTGCTCAAAAATAACGGTATAGCAATATTTACTGCAGGTCATGGTGCACAAAAACACTGCCGTACGTCTCCCTCCATTGGTCATGGACATTCCTTGAAACTATCCAATTAGTACGATACGTTTTTAAGTACTTTCCGAGAATTACTTGTAGTGTGGCCGAGTTATGAGATTTGTTACTCCAGAAAGACACTTCACTTTCTTATCAGAAATGCCTAAATTGACTCGATAATGAGGAGGTAGCACCAAGTGTTGTGCGATGAATGAGCATCCCTGCTTCACGTTTGGTACCCACCATGAAGACCTGATCACCCCCCCTCCCCAGTTCAGGACTCACCCATTGCCAATTTTAGACCTGAATAGTTACACTCGATTCGAGACGGTCGTCATATTTTTGTGCTCTCTATTCCAATGAAAAACAATGAAATGTAAATATTATTACGTGCCAATTTTGCCAGAAACAACATCGGTTATCTCTCATTGAGCGTGAATATTGTTGTATCGTGTAACAAAATACTAGTAGAATTATGTACCGAGTTCATCATCACTGGCATTGCTTTTAGGAAGCCACATGAGAAGACACAGTATTCTGCACACCAAGCTGGCAAGACAACAATTATAATTCACACTGTCTCTTTGTCTTTTCACAATAGCAACATTGTTCATCAGGGAAATGCGGATATTGGACCCGGAAACAAAATCATCGAAAGTATATCGCAACCGTTTGCTTCCAAGTAATGATGTATTATCTATCCACAAGGATATCGTATTCCGGTGTTGCATGATTTACTTACAACTGCGAGGCTTTTCCTGAGAGTTAAATGAATCATATGGTAATTTCAAAACGCTATCGCTCACATACACTCGTATGGCTCGAAACCATGTGTCTTCTGACAGAATCTCTGAGTTTATAGCATGACAATTGACATTTTGAATGGCCTCGTAAAATAGTTAGATAGTTCTGACAGATCTACTGTCGTCGAATGATCTACGTATATTTAGTGCACAAAAGTGAACGATAAAAGAAATCACCCACGGATTGCAAATAAAAAAGTGGCACACAATTTCCTGCTTTTGTAATAATGCTGCACATCAAGAATGACTCATCGTCCTTGGAGCTCTCACTCTGGGCTTCTCAACATAATTTACAGCTTAATAACTAGAATCCGCCAGAAAAATAAACGAAGGCAGGGAATGATTTAGGCCATGCGCAGACAAATTGAAGTTGACAAACTGCTTGGGTTCAGAACCTGGCTCGATCAGAAATTAAGGCCGGTAAATTTTTGTGTCTGTCGTCATCTAACCAGCCACCAATTTGGTTGACAAATATAAACAGTTGAAGGGATTCGCACCAGATTGCTTGCCCGGTTATTGAATGGGTCGTTTGCTCGTGTCAACGACTGAACATTAATCTTCATTATCATAATCAATCATGGTTTCTCTCGAGTGTTTCTCTGAAATTGCAGACTGCTGAAAATTCTTTCGTTGCAGCAAAAAAGTTTACCACATATTTTTATAACAACATTAAATTGACCATATTCCAAATATTATAGAAATTACATATTGCAAGATACTCGTCCCCTTTCTGACCAGTGATCAGGATAATTTAAATTGAAGACCATTCCTGGTGCAATCTTTAAGTCAAATGATGTTATGGAATATGATTCTGGTTCTTAGATGTATAGTAACTACTAGCCAAACTGTGATGTCGGTAAACTATCATTCACTATCACAATTGAAATGTCCTTGATAAAGCATAGTGTCCGATTTTTTTTCTGTTTTGGTGTTCCTAACATACCTGATGACGCCAGCGTGGCTTCAGATATAAACATTTGGTTGGGCTTTGTTTCTATTCCGAAAGTGTGGGATGTTGTTGGGTTTTCTATTGTCATAATCAAAATCTTGTTATAAGCGGTAATAGGTTGACATACATACATGTATATCAAAGCTCTGATCCATCAACGAAACGTTTATGTTGTAGTAACTCTCAAATCAACCTCGGGACCACTGACTAAATGAATTTCGGGAATCTATCGTACAAACTTCGTTTATTGAATGAGATTCACGTTCGTTCAATTATAGATCGAGAAGATATTACCCTAAGCAGCGATTCTCATTACAGAGCCGCTAAGCACCATGTATACCTAAACGAAATGGGTATCCCTCTAGAGAAACATGTTTTCTTGTCGGCATGTCGATAAGCAACACCTGTTTAAATTGATAGTGCAAGGAATGATGGCCAACGATATGGTCTGAAACAGTGCTCTCTTTTCTGTGGTTTTAATACGTTAGAGACCAAATTGAAAATATTATCTGTCCATCTGAGGTGCTTTATTTTCACTAGTGTTTTTTGTTGTTGCTGGAATAATGAGCTCCGGGAGACAGAATGTGAATCAATACACCTGCTCACATTCCATTAAAACAAAACATAATTTCATGTATTTCGGTTTCCACTTCCACAACTGGGAATGTTGGCTGGCAGTATTTTCTCTTTCAAATCAATAAATTTTAATTACAGTTCAAGGAGTATTCTCCTGCTTTTTGTGCGCCTGTATCTCTATGCCAGAAAAAAATCCTGACGTGAAGCCTTAAATATAATGATGCATTACAATTACGTGTTTTAGTTGTGAGGCTGCACATTTATCAATCCGAGTTTGAAAATGGTGCTTCCGAGATATCTTAACCGTAACCAAGTAGCACAATAGAATAAGGAGACAATCAGAGATTGCAGACCCTCGCCCTTCAGATTTAGTCATCAAACGTAAAGCTGATAATCGGGGATCTTGGTCATATGACAATTGGTCATTTATCCAATGGTCAGGAATTGGCCATAGAAAAATACCAAAGTCATGGTAAGATTAATGATTAATAAAAGTAGTTCCTGCAATCCCTCTATTTAAGTTGACCATATTCTCGACCACTTCCTGAATCCTTGACACTGACCTTCCAAAATTTGCAGTCTCACTCAGATTTATACCGCCTAAAATATTCTATTGAATATCTTCAGTGGTTTCTGAATTATTACTACTTGGAATATTACGAACTGGTAATTTCAGCTGATGACCCTTATACATTCTCGACCTTGGGCGATAATGGGGAATTTTGATCCTACGACCATTGGTAATATAGCAAATGATGGAGAATTGACCACAGAAAATTACAAAATTTTTAGGGAAAATTAATCATGAATATAAACGGAGTCATTGCAACTTTTCGATTTTGACCTCTTCTGTGACCTTGACCTAGTCGTCCAATATTGAGCTGTAAAATTTCACCGTAATGTTTCTATTATCAAGACACATCTCATAACGAAAACGACTTAAACACTGGCTTCACAATGTGGTCTCGAATCTCAGAACACTCACAAGTAATAAAATCGTGACCCCCAAATTTTCGACGTTGGGCGATAATTGAGAGTTTTGGTTTTGAAACCATCGGTTGTACGCCATATGATCGGGAATTGGCTAAAGCAAAATACAAAAATTAGGTTGAAAATTTAATATTTATTAGAACCAGAGTTATAGCCAACTATGTGATTTTTTCCCGTTGCCATGACAACCGTTTTTATCCAATTTTGACAGAATTCGAACGGGACCGAGCGACTTCCATAGCACTCCAGCCCTATAAATTTCAGATCGATCGGACCGTTTCCCTTCGAATGATGAGCGCAGACAATTCCACTGAAACGTCGTTGGCACAAAAAATCGTAATCGTGACCCCCAATTTTTCGACATCGGGCGACAATGGAGAGTTCTCGTCGATCGACCATTGGTCGTACACCATACGGTCGGGAATTGGCCAGAGAAAAATACTAAAATAGTTGGAAAAATTATTATCAAATAGAACCGGAGTTAGAGCCAATGATGTGATTTTCACTTTTTCCGTTGCCATGGCGACCGTTTTTATCTGATTTTGACAAATTTTGAGGAGGTTATGTGCGCGGACAGACAGACAGACAAACAGACGGACAGACCCAAATGCCCCTATCGGGGCGAGGGTAATAACTTATCCTGGGACCAAACGATTATTACAAAATGTGTATGTTCCGGAACACATTATATTCTGATCTAAAGAACGTTTTAACTGAGATGGAGTTGACATCAGGTGTTTTGGAAAGAGTGAGTATTTCCTGTCTCGAAAAACGAGAGCATTCTGTATGTTTCAACATATGTATTTCAACGACAAGAAATGACAGACAATTTCTGTCCCGTACCATATATGTACTTAACAGAAAAGAACACGTAACATTTATCTCTCATTAAATGTGAATATCGTGACATCGTTTTTACAAAAAACAAAGCAATAATTATGCATATTTTATCACCAGTAGAGACCACGTTGTGTAAGATGTGCACGCCACGTTGACAAGAATACAAGAATTCTCGCTGACTCTATTCACAATTAGAGTAATATTCCTTACATCCTTCCTAGCTGCCATTATCTTTAATGGATGATCTCGGGGGACAATGTACCCCTTTACATGTTTCACTGGAACATGCACGAGAATTGATATGTACAAACTAATGTGTTAGTGTACACAGGGGGTCCAATTTCTGATGTAAGTAAACATAAATTCATAGGGACAAGGAAGTCACCATAATTGAAGTGAATAAGATTATGTCTCATTCTGCCATATCTCATGCTCTCAATTCACCCGGTCAAATCTTTATTTCAGAGTCGGCCTCGACAATTAGATGACTTCAAGGCAAATTGGTTTGTTTGTAGACACACAAACCTGACACCGCCCCAACAATTATCGGTCAATGGGCGAAATTAAGAACTCCAATGTGGATTTAAAAATACCCTACGTGGAGGTTGGTCTGTCTGAAATGGAAGATTGCAATGTGAAGTTGACTTGAGCCAACTGAGGGACAGGTTTGTTGGTCAGTGCTCGACAAAGGGGATATCGGATATGATTTCATGTGAAACATCTGTGTTACATGTTTCATATATTTCAATACCTATTTATGAAATAATTTCGGAATAATTATCTGCCTTAAATTTAATCAGCATTGGCATCAGTATGCGTGTCAATTTACAAAGTATCTCCAAATATTTGCACAACTCGAATGATAACACCTCCTGTCCAGATTATTAACATAAACCAATATAACATGTCCTTGGAACACAGCAGACACGCATTTGTTCTGAATATATTGGCCATTGAACGGTTTTCCTTATTGCATCTCATTCATGTAAACATTGTATGTTTACATGAAAGCTGGATACATATCTTAATACATATCTTAATAAAGTACGTGGTTCCTTTCTGAAACGAAACTGGAATCAGTATTGCATTATATTCATGAGAAAATATATTTGGGTGGTTTCAGTATATGTATTCCTGGTCTTACTAATACAAACCCTCATAAATATAGTGGAAATCCGAATATTGGATCCGGCAACAACATTGTCTAAAATATATTGCCCCCATCTGCGGCCAAGTAATAAACTTTTGTTATCTAATCTAACATGTTATCTAATCTAACATGATTCACTTCCAACTGCGAGGCATTTTCTGATAAACAAATAAATAATGTGGCTAATGTGGCTAATTTAAGAATGAAATTGCTCACAAATACACTCGTATGGCTAGAAACTGTCATATTTTTTTTACATAAACTCTAAAGTTTATAATATGAACACAGCCAAGTAAATACTTAGTCGTCATAGTTTTGACAGGCCAGCTGCTGTGAGGTGATCTACATTATGTATTCAGCGAACAAATTTGAAAGCTGCCAGAAACCACTCACTTAATTCAAATAAAATAGTGACACTAATTTCGTATGTATTTTTTCGTAATAACGCAGCACTTCAAGACTATCCTTTCTTCCTTTTAAATGTCATTCTGAGCTTCTGAGATTATTTTGAGCTTAAGCTAAAAACTAAAACCTATCAGGAAATTAAAATGAAGACGTCTGGCGAATTCATGGTGACAAACTGCCTGGGTTTAGAGTCTGGCTAGATCGGTAATTAAGGGTGCTAAATAATGGGGCTGTCGACATTATGCAGCTGCAACTTGGTGGACAAATATAAACACTTAAAGCAATCAATACCAGATTGCTTACCCGGTGATAGAATGGGTTCATTACGATTTAACATATATATCTTCATTATAAAAAATCAAGCATCTTTTTCCCCAGAATGTTTAAATCGTGGTTGAATATCGGAAATCGCAAATTGCTGAATATTCTCAACTCCATCACATGGTTTTCTAGTATGTTTCTATAACAACAATAAGTTGGTAATATATCAATTTCCTATTTTGAGTTACTCCATCGTACAAGATTTTCCCATTTTGGACTATTGATCAGAGTGAATTAATAGACATAGCATCAATACCCAGTATTAAGTATTCCGAGTGAACAAAATAGGGTCCGTTATAAGTTTAAATTCGTGTGAAATTATAAAAATGAATCAAGTACATTAGCCTACGATTACTACTACGGTTACTATATCAACGTTACTACATCAACCAATGATTGATGTTGCTACACTATCCTTGACCATCCTCAAAGAAATGTCCTTGATAAAGCATAGTATCTCATAATAATCTGATTTGATGTTTTCACTTTATGAGACCAGTCAAAACGTTTACGTTGTATGCATCTATATATTTCGCCATAAAAAAAAACTCTCGATTCATCTTGGGAACCATTGGCTAAACGGACTGCGGGAATCTATCAAACAAATTTCGTTTAACGGGATTCCACATTCGTGCATGGATCGAGTAGAAATGAACCCAATGCTCCTGTCAGTTCAAGGGCGGTTAGCAGCGATTCTCATTTCAGAGGCGCTAAGCACTTTGTATACCAAAATGAAGATGGAATCCCAGTAGCGAAACATCTTTCTCTTGATGGCATGCAATAGGCAATCATGTTCGAATTGATAGTGCGAGGAATTATGGCTAATGATATGGGTTTAAATATTGCTCGCATTGTGACTCCAGAGAGCAAAATATACAAGGGATATTGTCTGTCCATCTGACATACTTCAGTTACAGTGGCCTGCCTTTTGTGTTTGTCAAAGAATGAGCTCCATTCGAGTGGAGAAAAAATGTGAGTGAAATGATACACGTGTTCTCACATGTTATTAAATGAAACATACTTCCATGTATGTCCCCGTGCATTAAGTTCTCATTCCATTTCCACCTACATTTCTGATAATATCGTCAGGCAAATTATTAAATTGCAATTCAATGAACATTCTACCATTTTATGTGGTGTAAATTTCCACTCCAACTTTCTAATTTGGCTTTCATGAAGTACAGTGATGCATTGCAATTACGTGTTTTAGTCGTGCGGTTATTGACACATATTTTCTCCATATCTCCGAAACGATCGCAATATTGGCAACTCACGCAATTATAGTATACACAAAGAGATGGTGTGCCTTATTGATGCATATTTTATCAATATCTCACAAACCAATGTGATATCATCAAAAATGATTACAAGATTGTTTGAGCTCCTTACTTTATTCCAGATCGCCATCCAAGCTGTTGCTGCTACACTTGTGCCTTGGTATGTTGGCTATTTGCCTTTCGGTGCTGCCATTCCAAAGCCACAATAGTTGGCAAGATTGCCCGCAGACTTTCTGCAGCGCAACACCGTTTGGAACTGGCAGATGCCACAGTGAGGATACGGCCCACCACCACAATGGTCACACACTTTGAGTGAGAGAGCATGCACAAGGGATACCGATAGCTCGCTGGGAATGTGAAAAGCTGCCAGTATGCATACTTCAGAATGCATCTAACAGTGCCAGCGTTTCTGTTTTGTTGAGGATTAATGATATGGACTGAATGGACCTGCGTTATTTTGCTAAACTTGCATGATCCGATATAAAGGTGAATTAACGCCAATATAAGTTGTAACAGGAAAAATTGCTTTCATTTTACTATAATTAGTTATTCAAAGTTACCAAAACATGCACTCAGTTTACATCAATGTCTACATTATTCATATAATGCAAAGTGTATCCGAGAAGCATTTTTGTTCCATAGATAAGCAGGTATATCCGAGCTTTCGTGCAGAACTACAATGAAATGATCTGGTTTTGGATTGCTGATCTTACTGGTACACTCCTCGATAAATATAGTGAAAATATGAATAGTGGATCTGGCAACGAAATTGTCTTAAATGTATCGCCCACATTCGTGGCCAAGTGATAAAGTTTTATTATCTAATCTAAAAAAACTTTCGTCCTCCATTATTCCACGATTTACTTACAACTGCGAGGCGATTTCTGATAATAAAATGGATAATGTTGGAATTGCAGAATGGAATCACTCACATATACACTCATATGGCCTGAAATTGTTATTTTCTGATAGAAACTATGAAGTTCATAACATGAAAATTGGGATTTTGATAGCGTAGTAGAATATTTTGATAGTTTTGACGGGTTAACTGCTGTCGGGAGACCTACGTGATGTACACAAAGGAAGCTGCAAGAAACCACCCACCCAATTCAAATAAAACAAGAATTACACAATTTCCTGGGCTTTTTTGTGATGACGCTGCTTTCTAAGATTGCCGTGTCTTCCTTTGAACTCTCATTCTGAGTTTCTCAAATTATTCTTAGCGTGAAATTCATTTCTAGAATCTACCATGAAATAGAAACAATACGCCTAGCAAATTGATGGTGACTAACTGCCTTGGTTTAGAGCCTGACTCGATACTCGTGGCTGTCGACGTCCAGTTTCAAATTGGTGGACGAAAATGAATATTTAGAATGATTCACACCAGATTGCTTGCCCGATGATTGAATGGGTCGATTGCGAGTTTAGACGATTGAACATAAATCCTCCTTATCATAAATCAATCACCTTTTTATCCCCAATGTTTAAATTGTTGCTGAATATCGGAAATCACAAATTGATAAATATTCTTTGGCTGCTGCGAATGATTTTCTAACATGTTTCTATAACAACAATAAGTTTGTAGTATCTCAAATATATCAATTGTCTATTGCAAGATACTGATCCCATTTCTGACTATTGATCAGAGTGAACTGAATTTAAGACGATGGATGATGTAATCCTAAAGTCATGTGATGTCACTGTCAATTCATCTTGAGAACCATTGGGTGAATGTACTGCGGGAATCTATCAGACAAACTGACATTCGTGCAAACAGACAACAATCATTCACACTGTCTCTTTGTCTTTTTACAAAATTGTTCGTCAGGTTAATGCGAATGTTGGACCCGGAAACAAAATCATCTAAAATATATCACAACCGTTTGCTACCAAGTAATGAAGTATTATTATCTATCTACAAGGATATCGTATTCCGGTATTGCATGATTTACTTACAACTGCGAGGCTTTTTCTGATAATCAAATGAATAATGGGGTAATTTCAGAACGCTATTGCTTACTCCATACGAGTACGAGTCTATCGTACTCGTATGGCTCGAAACCATGTGTCTTCTGACAGAATCTCTGAAGTTCTGACAGATCAACTGTCGGCTACATATATTTAGTGCACAGAAGTGATCGATAAAAGAAATCACCCACGGATTGCAAACAAAAAAGTGGCACACAATTTCCTGCTTTTGTAATAATACTGCACTTCAAGAATGACACATCGTCTTCGGAGCTGTCACTCTGGGCTTCTCAAATTAATTTATAGCTTAATAACTAGAATCGCCAGGAAAATTAACGAAGACAGGGGATGATGTAGGTCATGCGCAGACAAATTGAAGGTGACAAACTGCTTGGGTTCAGAACCTGGCTCGATCAGTAATTAAGGCCGGTGAATTTTTGTGTCTGTCGACATCTAACCAGCCACAAATTGGTTGACAAATATAAACAGTTGAAGGGATTCGCACCAGATTGCTCGCCCGATTATTGACTGGGTCGTTTGCTCGTGTCAATGACTGAACATTTATCTTCATTATCATAAACAATCATGGTTTCTCTCGAGTGTTTCTCTGAAATTGCAGATTGCTGAAAATTCTTTCGTTCCAAGTGACTTTTATAACAACATTAAGTTGACCATATTCCAAATATTATAGAATTTACATTTTGCAAGATACGCGTCCCCTTACTGACCAGTGATCAGAATAATTTAAATTGAAGACCATTCCTGGTGCACCCTAAGTCAAGTAATGTTATGGAATATGATTATGGTCCATAAATGTATGAATAGCCAATCAGTGAGGTCGGTAAACTATCATTGAAATGTCCTTGATAAAGCAGTGTGTCCGATTTTTTTTTCTGTTTTGGTGTTCCTAACATAACTGATGACGCCAGTGTGGCTTCAGATATAAAGATATAAAAATTTGGTTGGGCTTTGTTTCTATTCGGAAAGTGTGGGATGCTAGGTTTTTCATTGTCATCATCAAAATCTTGTTATAAGCGGTAATAGGTTGACATACATACATGTATATCAAAGCTGATCCATCAACGAGACGTTTATGTTGTAGTAACTCTCAAATCATCTTCGGGACCACTGACTGAATGGATTTCGGGAGTCTATCGTACAAACTTCGTTTACTGAATGGGATACACGTTCGTTCAAACATAGATCGAGTAGATATTAACCTAATGCGTCTGCCAGTTCATGGACGGTTAGCAGCGATTCTCATTACAGAGCCGCCAAGCACCATGTATACCTAAACGAAATGGGTATCCCTCTGGAGAAACATGTTTTCTTGTCGGCATGTCGATAGGCAACACCTGTTTAAATTGATAGTACAAGGAATGATGGCCAACGTCTGGTCTGAAACAGTGCTCTCGTTTCTGTGGTCTTAATACATTAGAATCCAAAATGGAAACATTATCTGTCCACCTGACGTGCTTTAGTTTCACTAGTGTTTTTTTGTTGTTGTTGCTGGAATAATGAGCTCCGTTCGTTGGGAGATAAGATGTGAAACACTACACCTGCTCACATTCCATTAAAACAAAAAAATAATTTCATGTATTTCAGTTTCCACTCACACAGCTGAGAATGTTGGCTGGCAGTACTTTCTCTTTCAAATCATTAAATTTTAATTAGAGTTCAAAGAGTATTCTCTATTTCTGTGCGCCCGTATCTCTAAGTCAGAAAACAACTCCTGACGTGAAGCCTTAAATATGATGATGCATTGCAATTACGCGTTTTAGTTGTGAGGCTGCACATTTATCAATCCGAGTTTGAACATGGTGCTTCCGAGACATCTTATGATTCATTAGTCCACGGTTCTATTGTTCTTTGCAGTGGATTATTTTTCAGAATCTACTGGAAGACAGATCCCGGTAGAATATTGCAGTAGATTATTCTTTCCAATAATCTACTGCAATATAATCTACTGCGTGCTAAACAGCAACCGCCAGTGCAAAAACTGCATCTGCTCAAACAAGACGCGTTTGTTTGCGTACTATCGAGTCGTTTTCATCATTGCCGAAACCTAATTCGTTTGGAGCCAAGGAACCTTGGCCGAGGCCAATATAATGTAGATGAGAAGGTGAACAATAAATGTGGTGTTACTGTCGAGTCCCAATTCTAATTCACCAAGACACTGAAAGGTGGTAGCACAAGCAGCGGGCATAGTCGGGAATCTAAAACCATATTTGTATTCATGATCCATTCATAATCCGTGATTGATATATATTCATCATTATCATGCAAACCATTCATTAGAAGCAGGCATCAGTTAGCAAAATTTGGTAAATACCGTGTTGTATATCGTTGAAAATTACGAGAACAGCAAGTGGACATGTACTTCTATTCTCAAGATATAATAATGGTGACAAAGTTAATCACAAATTCAGACAGTATCGCCCTCTGTTTCCTAACATTGTTGAAGTGTGACGGTATAGTTGTACACGCAGATCACTACTCGCAGGTGCATATGCCGGCGGAGATTTAGTTGAGTTGAGGGGGAACCGAGAAGTAAGTCAGATAATCGGTTCAGTGTCGCGTCTCTGGAAAATAATAGACTCGCCTTCGGCTCGTCGATTATTTTCCAGAGTCGCTCCACTTCACCGATTATCCTATACATAACACCCCCAGGTGATTGTGTTCATACATCCGGCCCAAGTATCATACACTGCGCCTTAATACTACTCGTCCACTGAATGAATGCAATTTAATCGTCTATCACCTTTTTAATCCTTATTGAATATAGAGGAAGACGCAGTGTATGATACTTGGGCCATACATCCTTTGAATATCGGTGTTGGAAGAAACTGGGTAATCAGTTGAACCGTAACCAAGTAGCCCAATAGAATAATAACTTATCCTGGTACCAAATGATTATTACAAAATTTGTATGTTCCGAAACACATTAGGATTAGATTAGATTTCTATCGTTTATTAGAGTGACCAGAGCACATCATAACGTAAACATCATCACAGTACAAAATACAAAAAAAACATAGTACTCCCAGCCTCACAGGGCTTATCAGTCACTACAAAATTATATATATTGCAAATGTGACAGGGTATTTTTTTTGCAAATAACATCACGATGCATTACATATTAAATCATTTCTATGTTTCATACATTCACACAGGTATATAGATAAATATTTCTGACATGATGAAGCAAGTTTTACAAATTTGTCTTGGTCGTTGTACTGTTCAAAGTGGGACATAAGATTCACTGCATTAGAAAAAAGTTTTTTTCTGAATTTACAATAGGCTGGGCAAGACATTACTAAATGATACTCATCTTCCACTTCTGCCATATCACAAATTTTACATAATCTTTCATTTAGGGGGACATTTTTAAACCTTCCTGTTTCTATTTCTATTGGCAATATACCTAATATGAACTGGGCTAACAAAGAACGGTTACGTTTCTGCATGTAATAATTTAAATAGTCTTCAGTAGATAGTGTAGATTTAAATAATTTATAGGTACGTAACTTTGGTTTATTTGACACGTCACCTAGCCATTCTTCTTCATTTATTTGCATTAATATTTCCCTAACTTCATCAATACGACAAATACGCTTCTCCTCAAATACAACATCCATACAAAGTAAGTTAAAAACAGTTTTAACGTCATTGCACCAATTTTTGCTACACAATGTATAGTCAATATTAAATATTTTTTTGACCAACCTATCTTCATTCATAGTCACCATTCTATTCCAAAAACGCAACATACATATATATTTTCTGTACTTGGATGTGAGCCAACCAACATCACCAGCCAAACCTGCTATGGGAGCAAACTTATGAACACCCAAAAAGTAACGCATTGCTCGATTCTGAACATTATCATCAAATTTGAATTTTCTAAAACCCCATATTTCAGCACCATAGTCACTAATTGAACACACTGCTGTAAAGTACATTTTCTGGTATGTTTTGAAACCGATATCCTTCAAATCACGATGTTTATAAATCACACCACCTAAGGCTCTACCCGCCGAATCAGATAAAATTTTCGCACAATATTCAAAAGTAAGAAATTCATAAAAAAATATACCAAGATATTTATATCTGTCAGATATATCTATAGTAGTACTACCATAATGAAATTCAATCTCTGTTCGAGCTTTTCATTTCGGCCTGAAATGTACAACATTAGATTTTCCAATATTTAACTTCAGTTTCCATTTAAAGCACCACCTGTACATACAGTTCAACATATTTTGTAAATATTCTTCATTTTCAGCAAGCAGTACAATATCGTCTGCATACAATAAAATTGATAAATCTTGATCGCAGAATTTTACCTCCTGATTCAAAGCTTTAACTTCTTGTGCTAAACCGTTAATATACAAACTAAATAAGGTCGGCGACAAACAATCACCTTGACGCACACCAGAAGTGGTGTTGAACCAGGTACCACAATTATTATTTATCCTCACACATGCTGTTGTGTTATTGTATAATGATTTAACAGATTTGTAACACTTCCCATCAATATTATATAACAATAACCTATAGAATAACAAAGTCCGATCAATACAATCGAATGCCTTTTCTATATCGATAAAAGCACAAAAGGTATTTAGATTATTTTTCTGTCGATTTCGTATAACACTAGATAAGGTAAACACATGATCCAAACATGATCTTCCCTTTCGAAAACCATTTTGCTCCTCCACCAATATATTTGTTTCATCACAGAACTGCACAATTCTGTTATTAAGGATAGATGTATAAACTTTAGATACACACGACAGCAAAGATATTCCCCTATAATTTAATGGTACATGTGGATCTTTACTAGACCCCTTTGGAATAGGATTTACAATAGCACGTTGCCACACTGAAGGCACCACACCAGTTTCAAATACTGTTTTAAACAATTTATACATTGCAAAGTATATACCTGGACATTTTATTACCTCATTAGGAATACAATCAATACCAACAGCTTTTTTACATTTGAGTTTTTTAATTGTACTAACAACTTCATTGAATGTGATCTCTGAATTGATTATTTCATTGCTACCTGTCATTGATATTTCATAATCATTTACAAAGTTTGTGGCATTTTTTACGAAGGATGCATCATGGTTACAAGGAATAGGATTATATAATTCTTCAAAGGCCTTGGACCACTCCCTGTGTACAATATTTGGATCACTAAATACGCTATCACCACATCTAACTGAGTCAGGAATTTTTCCATCTTTGGATGGGCCAAGATTTTTAATATAATTCCAAAATTTCTTAGGGTCATCCGTACATACAGCTTCAATATTGGTGATTTGTTCTTTTCTGTAATCTCTTTGACATTTTCTCAGGTATTTATCAAAAGTATTCCTAGCAGATATAAATTCTTTCCTTTTTCTGTTCAACCACATTTTCACAGTACCATTTTTCTTTGCGGTAAGATACACTTTCTCTTTACCTGACATATCCTTCCAGTATATTGTTAATTGCTGATTCCAATCATATGGTTTGTATGATTTGAATTGCTTTCGACAATGGACACCAACATCCTTATAATTGTATTGGATGTTGGTCCATTTCTACAAATACACAGGTACAGAGTGATTTATACAAAATATCTATGTCACCTTGATGTAATATTTCCCTTTCTAATCTGTCAATAACTTTATTAACCTCGTCACGCCAGTTTATATTAGCCATGAAATTTTCTGGTATATTTCTTACATCATACTTTCTACGCTTGTCACTCGCACTGATATGTTCTCTATTATCATGTTTACTACATGTATTACATTGTTTACTAAAAACTGGGCGAGGTACTCTTAGGTGGCCACTCCTGTCAATCTCAACATCCACAACAATCACAGAATGATCTGGAGGTCTACACACATCTGAGACCATTTGTTGCATATTAAATTTGCTAATTAAATCAGTAACGGTACACACGTTGAAATTTGTACAGTGAATCACTTGATCATGAGGTACACATATGTAGTCTACGACAGATCTGCCCTTTTTGGATATGCATGTGAAATTGTCATTTACAAACCGACCATTCAAAACACACATGTTCATTTCTTGCAAGAAATCAATAAATTCTTCTCCCTGTGCATTTTTAGTTTCATCAACAACTACTCTGTCGGGTATACTGTTATCTACATCAAATATCACTTCCGACAAATTACCAATCCTTCCATTGAAGTCTCCACATACAAATATAGCATCAGCTTCAGTTATATCAACATAAATATGACTGGACAAGTAAGAAAATATATCGTGAGAATTTCTACCTCTTGTAGAATTGCTAGGTGGTACATAGCACCAAAAAATAACCAACTGGTATGATGTATGTTTATGGTACAATGAAATTTTCATAATACTATCTACAGACTTGTCAATATTGACATCAAAATTTTCCAAAATAGCACTTTTCACGAGAAATCCGACACCACCAGATCCTTTTCGTGCATTTTTATGTAATCTGTGCCTATTATTCCCAAACCATGTTTACTTGTCAACAGTAATTTGTTCATCAATCTTTAAATGAGTCTCACACAAACATATTATATCAATATTTGACTGTACAATAGTTTGATATCTTAACTGGTAATTATAATCAGTCCACCCATTTATGTTCCACATCGCTAGGCGTATCACATCCTCATGAGACTGGAGTCCATCCTATGCTGCGTTGTACAAAACACGCGGTACTGGATGTCGTAGCGTAGGCCTTGGGGTCACGGGGTACTGCTGGTTCATGTAGGTGCTTGGGGTCATCATCGGGTTCGTCTGGCTTGTTGTCTGTAGCACTCTGGCATATGGGTTGTCGGTTTCCCCACCGGGGTAACCAACATTCATGGGCGGAAACTGGATACGGTCGTGAATATCTGGAGGTCCTGGTGGATCAGGTTCAGTCCGACTGGTATCACGAAACCTAGACAGCTTCGGTGCCTCATTTTGCCTGCGTCGTGCTCCCTCTCCGTAAGACGGGGATGACATGTGAGGGTCTGGGTCACCTCTGTGCTTCTCCGTTGTGTACTTCTCGACCAACCTCCCGTTGCCAGCGAAGCGAAATCTGTCCCGAAGTTCTGGGACAGCGTCACATACTGTTATGATATTATTCTGCGCAACTCTTTCCTCGTGCGACTGTGATGAGCGTATGTAGACCTTGCTGTACGTTGCCGAGTTTTCCAGGTTTGTTTTTTCACGTAACAAGGCGACTTTCTGTGTCTGTGTTGCCAGTTCAGTCTTTAGAATACCAGGTCTACCATCCCTGTTATCAAGTCTCTTGGAACGCACAACTTCAAAGTCCAGCCCTAGTCCTTCGTTAACAAGTCTTTGAGCCTGATCATGCGTTGTCATGGTAGGTTCTGATCTAAAGAACATTTTAACTGATATGGAGTTGACATCAGGTGTTTTGGAAAGAGTGAGCATTTCCTGTCTGGAAAAACGAGAAGATTCTGTATGTTTCAACATATGTATTTCAATGAAAAGAAATGACAGACAATTTCTGTCCCGTACCATACATATACTTAACAGAAAAGAACACGTAGCATTTATCTCTCACTGAGTGTGAATATCGTGACATCGTTTTTACAAAACAAAGCAATAATTATGCATATTTTACCACCAGTAGAGACCACAATGTGTAAGTTATGCACGCCACGTTGACAAGAATACAAGAATTCACGCTGACTCTATTCACAATTACAGTAATATTCTGTACTTTCTTTCTAGCTGCCATTATCTTTAATAGATGGTCTCGGGGGACAATGTACCCCTTTACATGTTTCACTGGAACGTGCACGGGAATTGATATGTACAAACTAATGTGTTAATGTACACAGGGGAACCAATTGCGCTTTTCTGATATAAGTAAAAATAAATTCATAGGGACAAGGAAGTCACCATAATTGGAGTGAATAAGATATTAGCTCGTTCTTCCATATCTCATGGTTTGAATTCATCCGGTCAAATCCTTATTTCAGAGTCGGCTTCGACAATTAGATGACTTGAAGGCAAATTGGTTTGTTTGTAGACACACAAACCTGACACCGCCCCCCCCCCCCCCAACAATTATCGGTCAATATTAAAAACTTCAATGTGGATTAAAAAAATACCCTAGGTAGAAGTTGGTCTGTCTGAGATGGAAGATTGCAAGATGAAGTGGACTTGGGCCAACTGTAGGACAGGTTTGTTGAACAGTGCTCGACAAAGCGGATATCGGATATGAGTTTGTGTGGAACATCTGTGCTGCTTGTTTCATATATTTCAATATCTAGTTAAGAAATAATTTCCAATTCATTCTCTACTTTAAATTTAACAGCATTGACATTATTATGCGTGTCAGTTTACCAAGTATCTCCAAATATTTGCACAACTCGAACGACAACACCTCCTGTCTAGATTATTACCATAAACCAATATAACTGGGCATTGAACGGTTTTCCTTATTGCATCTCATTGATGTAAACGTTGTATGTTTACATGGAAGCTGTATACATATCTTTAAAAAGTACGCGGTTCCTTCATCGAACGAAACTGGAATCAGTATTGCATTATATTCAAGAGAAAATATACCTGGGTGGTTTCAGTACAGGTATTATGTTCTGATCAAGGAACGAACAGTATAATTTGCATACGATTACATGTATCTACCGTTCTATCATTGTGGTTCCATTGGTGTCAAGTGTATTTTGTAGACAATGTACATATGGATAACAAATGAAGCATCACGATACTTGAACACATATTTTCCCCAACTATAACGTCCAATTTCACATGTTTGTGCCTTAGATAGTAAAATATCAGATTGCGTGGTTCATTTGCAATCAAATCTCCAAAGCCACATTCGCTGCATTGGTCACAATGTATGTGTCAAGTTTGTAACACGAAATACAAAACTGAGCGATTAATAGTCCGGCCTCACGCAACTCATGTCACTAGTGCCATGTGAAGTTGTGGATATTATGCCTATTATCATTATAAAATAACAGAGCATGTGAGACCGGTCCCCACTTCAAGCTTTTATTTTAACTCGATTTTTACTCCACAGAACATCCCAGCAAATATAAATCACAATTGCTAGTTAATAGCCTTGTGTATAACACTACAACATTGATACACTTTTTTTTCAAATCTTGACCAAATATTTGGCTATGCAATAGTCCTATGTCTTTTGTGAACATCGTTACTGTCTTTTGGTAGTCAAATTTATTTTTCAGAAAATCTAGCGAATTAATTGCTTCAGCTCATTAAGGCAAATGTAGTAACAACTAAGCGGATATTTGTACCGGCCACGTGCTCTCTTCCGTTATATGGTTTGAGTCACTACGACTGTTTTTCTGACAGTAGCCATCTCTAGGTTTTTAGTGTGAACATATTTATGCTCTTAATAATACAATCCCCCATAAATATAATGGAAATCCGAATATTGGATCCGGCAACAACATTGTCTAAAATATATTGCCTCCATTTGCGGCCAAGTAGTAAACTTTTATTATCTAATCTACAAGATCTTCGTCCTTAGGAATCACATGATTCACTTAAACTGCGAGGCATTTTCTGATAAACAAATGAATAATGTGGGTATTTAAAGAATGAAATTGCTCACATATACACTCGTATGGCTAAAGTTTATAATATGAACATAGCCAAGTAAATACGGTTTTTTTACAGTCTTGATAGGCCAGCCTTGCCAGCGGCTGTCGGGTGATCTACATGATGAATTCAGTGAACAAATTTGAAAGCTACAAGAAATCACTCACCTAATCCAAATAAAATAGTATGCATGGATCGAGTAGAAATGAAGCCAATGCTTCTGTCAGTTCAAGGGCGGTTAGCAGCGATTCTCATTTCAGAGGTGCTAAGCACTTTGTATACCAAAATGAAGATGGAATCCCAGTAGCGAAACATCTCTTCTCTGTTGGCATGCAATAGGCAAAACATGTTCACATTGATAGTTCAAGGATTGATGGCTACTGATATGGGTTTGAATATTGCTCTCATTATTGTGACTCTAGAGAGCAAAATATATATGGGATATTGTCTGTCCATCTGACATACTTCAGTTACAGTGGCCTGCCTTTTGTGTTCATCAAAGAATGAGCTCCATTCGAGTGGAGAAAAAATGTGAGTGAAATGATACACGTGTTCTCACATGTTATTAAATGAAACATACTTCCATGTATGTCCCCGTGCATTAAGTTCTCATTCCATTTCCACCTACATTTCTGATAATATTGTCTGGCAAATTATTAAATTGCAATTCAATGAACATTCTACCATTTTATGTGGTGTAAATTTCCACTCCAACTTTCTAATCTGGCTTTCATGAAGTACAGTGATGCATTGCAATTACGTGTTTTAGTCGTGCGGTTATTGACACATATTTTCTCCATATCTCCGAAACGATCGCAATATTGGCAACTCGCGCAATTATAGTATACACAAAGAGATGGTGTGCCTTATTGATGCATATTTTATCAATATCTCACAAACCAATGTGATATCATCAAAAATGATTACAAGATTGTTTGAGCTCCTTCCTTTATTCCAGATCGCCATCCAAGCTGTTGCTGCTACACTTGTGCCTTGGTATGTTGGCTATTTGCCTTTCGGTGCTGCCATTCCAAAGCCACAATAGTTGGCAAGATTGCCCGCAGACTTTCTGCAGCGCAACACCGTTTGGAACTGGCAGATGCCACAGTGAGGATACGGCCCACCAGACCACAATGGTCACACACTTTGAGTGAGAGAGCATGCACAAGGGATACCGATAGCTCGCTGGGAATCTGAAAAGCTGCCAGTATGCATACTTCAGAATGCATCTAACAGTGCCAGCGTTTCTGTTTTGTTGAGGATTAATGATATGGACTGAATGGACCTGCGTTATTTTGCTAAACTTGCATGATCCAATATAAAGGTGAATTAACGCCAATATAAGTTGTAACAGGAAAAATTGCTTTCATTTTACTATAATTAGTTATTCAAAGTTACCAAAACATGCACTCAGTTTACATCAACGTCTACATTATTCATATAATGCAAAGTGTATCCGAGAAGCATTTTTGTGCAATAGATAAGCAGCCATATCCGAGCTTTCGTGCAGCACTACAATGAAATGATCTGGTTTTGGATTGCTGATCTTACTGGTACACTCCCCGATAAATATAGTGAAAATATGAATACTGGATCTGGCAACGAAATTGTCTTAAATGTATCGCCCACATTCGTGGCCAAGTGATAAAGTTTTATTATCTAATCTAAAAAAACTTTCGTCCTCCATTATTCCACGATTTACTTACAACTGCGAGGCGATTTCTGATAATAAAATGGATAATGTTGGAATTGCAGAATGGAATCGCTCACATATACACTCATATGGCCTGAAATTGTTATTTTCTGATAGAAACTCTGAAGTTCATAACAATTGGGATTTTGATAGCGTAGTAGAATATTTTGATAGTTTTGACGGGTTAACTGCTGTCGGGAGACCTACATGATGTACACAAAGGAAGCTGCAAGAAACCACCCACCCAATTCAAATAAAACAAGAATTACACAATTTCCTGGGCGTTTTTGTGATGACGCTGCATTCTAAGATTGCCGTGTCTTCCTTTGAACTCTCATTCTGAGTTTCACAAATTATTATTAGCGTGAAATTCATTTCTAGAATCTACCATGAAATAGAAACAATACGCCTAGCAAATTGATGGTGACAAACTGCCTTGGTTTAGAGCCTGACTCGATACTCGTGGCTGTCGACGTCCAGTTTCAAATTGGTGGACGAAAATGAATATTTAGAATGAATGTAGGTATCAATCTATTACCACAAATACAGTAGATTTTGATGATGCCAATAACAAACGTAAAATACAACATTTTGCAATAGAAACAAAGCCCGACCAAATAGTTTATCCAAAGACACACTGGCGTCATCAGGGGCAGACAGTGTGTTAAATGTAGTTGTTTCTACTGCACACCTGATGGAATTAGTATAAAACTGCCCAACAACCTATGAACATATTTTAGAAATTCGAAACAAACCCCATGGAACAGATATATGACAAATACATAAGTACCTAATCAATAGCCAGAAGCCTACTGAGTTGATGGTATCCTCGGGGACAGATTTAACGTCCGCCAGCAGTGACACTGACTCAGTGGTATGAATGTAGGTATCAATCTATTATCACAAATACAGTAGATTTTGATGATGCCAATAACAAACGTAAAATACAACATTTTGCAATAGAAACAAAGCCCGACCGAATAGTTTATCCAAAGACACACTGGCGTCATAAGGGGCAGACAGTGTGTTAAATGTAGTTGTTTCTACTGCACACCTGATGGAATTAGTATACAACTGCCTAACAACCTATGAACATATTTTAGAAATCCGAAACAAACCCCATGGAACAGATATATGACAAGTACATAAGTACCTAATCAATAGCCAGAAGGCTACTGAGTTGATGGTATCCTCGGGGACAGATTTAACGTTCGCCAGCAGTGACACCGACTCAGTGGTATGAATGTAGGTAATGATTCGCACCAGATTGCTTGCCCGATGATTGAATGGGTCGATTGCGAGTTTAGACGATTGAACATAAATCCTCATTATCATAAATCAATCACCTTTTTATCCCCAATGTTTAAATTGTTGCTGAATATCGGAAATCACAAATTGATATATATTCTTCGGCTGCTGCGAATGATTTTCTAACATGTTTCTATAACAACAATAAGTTTGTAGTATCTCAAATATATCAATTGTCTATTGCAAGATACTGATCCCATTTCTGACTATTGATCAGAGTGAACTGAATTTAAGACGATGGATGATGTAATCCTAAAGTCATGTGATGTCACTGTCAATTCATCTTGAGAACCATTGGGTGAATGTACTGCGGGAATCTATCAGACAAACTGACATTCGTGCAAACAGACAACAATCATTCACACTGTCTCTTTGTCTTTTTACAAAATTGTTCGTCAGGTTAATGCGAATGTTGGACCCGGGAACAAAATCATCTAATTTATATCACAACCGTTTGCTACCAAGTAATGAAGTATTATTATCTATCTACAAGGATATCGTATTCCGGATTTGCATGATTTACTTACAACTGCGAGGCTTTTTCTGATAATCAAATGAATAATGGGGTAATTTCAGAACGCTATTGCTTACTCCATACGAGTACGAGTCTATCGTACTCGTATGGCTCGAAACCATGTGTCTTCTGACAGAATCTCTGAAGTTTATAGCATGAAAATTTACATTATGAATAGCCGCGTGAAATAGTCTGATAGTTCTGACAGATCAACTGTCGGCTACATATATTTAGTGCACAGAAGTGATCGATAAAAGAAATCACCCACGGATTGCAAACAAAAAAGTGGCACACAATTTCCTGCTTTTGTAATAATACTGCACTTCAAGAATGACACATCGTCTTCGGAGCTGTCACTCTGGGCTTCTCAAATTAATTTATAGCTTAATAACTAGAATCGCCAGGAAAATTAACGAAGACAGGGGGTGATGTAGGTCATGCGCAGACAAATTGAAGGTGACAAACTGCTTGGGTTCAGAACCTGGCTCGATCAGTAATTAAGGCCGATGAATTTTTGTGTAATAGACGTGGAATCAATACCCAGTATCAAGTATTCCGAGCAAACAAAACAGGGTCCGTTATCCAATCTCATAGTCCGGGGACAGAAAGTCATATCAGGCATACGAAGTGAGAGAAAACAAAAATGACAGGGAAACTCATGAACCCCCGTAAATGGCCATCAGGAGGTGAAATCAGGTGTTCCGGAAAGAGTGAGCATTTCCTGCCCCACTAGTGGCACCCGTCATGAATTCCCCAAAATTAACATGAAAATAGATCTAGTTGCATGGCAGACATGGATTTGCTGTATTTATCAACCAGATCATGATGACGTCCATAGAATTTCTTAAACGCAGCGATAAGTCTTGGTAAAACATATCCTTGTCGTAGCAGTTTAGAGACTAGCTGGGCACTTCGATAGACAAAGTCCTCATATTTGCAACTAGCTCTGGAATAGCGTATAAGTTGAGAAACAAACACACCATATGCCGGTGACATAGGAATGTTGCTGCTTAGAAAAGGGAAATTGACTATGGAAAAATTGAAAACATCACTGTGTCTGTCGACATCTAACCAGCCACAAATTGGTTGACAAATATAAACAGTTGAAGGGATTCGCACCAGATTGCTTGCCCGATTATTGACTGGGTCGTTTGCTCGTGTCAATGACTGAACATTTATCTTCATTATCATAATCAATCGTGGTTTCTCTCGAGTGTTTCTCTGAAATTGCAGATTGCTGAAAATTCTTTCGTTCCAAGTGACTTTTATAACAACATTAAATTGACCATATTCCAAATATTATAGAATTTACATTTTGCAAGATACTCGTCCCCTTACTGACCAGTGATCAGAATAATTTAAATTGAAGACCATTCCTGGTGCACCCCAAGTCAAGTAATGTTATGGAATATGATTATGGTCCATAAAGGTATGAATAGCCAATCAGTGAGGTCGGTAAACTATCATTGAAATGTCCTTGATAAAGCAGTGTGTCCGATTTTTTTTTCTGTTTTGGTGTTCCTATCATAACTGATGACGCCAGTGTGGCTTCAGATATAAAGATATAAAAATTTGGTTGGGCTTTGTTTCTATTCGGAAAGTGTGGGATGCTAGGTTTTTCATTGTCATCATCAAAATCTTGTTATAAGCGGTAATAGGTTGACATACATACATGTATATCAAAGCTGATCCATCAACGAGACGTTTATGTTGTAGTAACTCTCAAATCATCTTCGGGACCACTGACTAAATGGATTTCGGGAGTCTATCGTACAAACTTCGTTTACAGGAACACTAGGTTTTACAGTAAACCAGCATTTACCTCAATACATCAACTTTTTTTTACTCTGTCAAGTCAACAATTTTTTTTACTGCAGCAGGTGGTCAGCCACTAGGCGGCAGCACTTGAGATTGTGACACCATAAACTGAAATTAGTCATGGTGTTGGCCACTGCCACCAGGGGCAGTGTAGTGCACAATGGAATGCATTATACATGAGTAAAAATAAATTGACTGCTATAAGTCAATTCAAGTCAACTGTTGTATATTATTTCTTATAGTTCACCGGTAACAATATAATTATGATCAAGACAACCACACTGGCCGTAGTATTCCTACTATGGCCAGTGCGGTTATTTTTTTTTTTTAAAAAGGGGACTGCTGCAAGTAAATAAATTGTTGCTTGAAACAGTGGTAGGGCTGACTTTCCCATTTTATGCCGAACGAAGTTTTCACATACTAGTACCCCACTCCACATATATGTTTGTTGTTAGCCAACAACAACAATAATAATAATATAAATAACCATACTGGCCATAGTATTTCTACCATGGCCAGTATGGTAAAATTTTTGTATGAAAGTTGACTGCTACGAGTAAATAAATTTTTGCTTGAAACAGTGATAGAGCTGGCAAGCCCACTTTGTGCTGAATGAAGTTAACAGTATTCACATACTAGTACCCTACTACAGGTATATATGTTTGTTGTTAGCCAACAACAATAATAATAATAATCAAAATAACCATACTGGCCATATTATTTCTACTATGGCCAGTATGGTAATTTGTTTTATAAAAGTTGACTGCTACGAGTAAATAAATTTTTGCCTGAAACAGTGGTAGGGCTGACTTTCCCATTTTATGCTGAATGAAGTTAACAGTATTCACATAGTAGTACCCTACTACAGGTATATGTTTTTTGTTAGCCAACAATGATAATAATCAAAATAACCATACTGGCCATAGTATTTCTACTATGGCCAGTATGGTAATTTGTTTTATAAAAGTTGACTGCTACGAGTAAATAAATTTTTGCCGGAAACAGTGGTAGGGCTGACTTTGCCATTTTATGCTGAATGAAGTTGACTGCTTCACTGTATTCACATACTAGTACTCTACTACAGGTAAATGTTTGTTGTTAGCCAACAACAATAATGATAATAAAAATAACCATACTGGTCATAGTATTTCTACTATGGCCGGTATGGCAATTTTTTTTTTATAAAAGTTGACTGTTACAAGTAAATCAATTTTTGCTTGAAACATTGGTAGACCTGACAAGGCCAGTTTATGCTGAATGAAGTTGACAGTATTCACATACTAGTACCCTACTACAGGTATATGTTTGTTGTTAGCCAACAATAATAATAATAATCAAAATAACCAGACTGGTCATAGTATTTCTACTATGGCCAGTATGGCAATTTTTTTTTTTATAAAAGTTGAATGCTACAAGTAAATAAAATTTTGCTTGAAACAGTGGTAGAGCTGGCAAGCCCATTTTATGCTGAATGAAGTTAACAGTATTCACATACTAGTATCCTACTAGACGTATATGTGTAATAATATATAATAATATCAAAATAACCGTACTAGTCATAGTATTTCTACAATGGCCATTATGGGGTTTTTTTATATATAAAAGTTGACTGCCACGAGTGCATAAATTTTTGCTTGAAACAGTGGTAGAGCTGGCAAGCCGATTTGATGCTGAATGGAGTTAATAGTATTCACATACTAATACCCCCTACTACACGTATATGTTTGTTGTTAGCCATTAATATCAATAACTAGACGTCAAGGCCTAAAGATGCCTTGGGGCATTTCGTAAGAAGCTCTATTCCTACCTAACATACACCTAAGCGACCTTGTCTAGAACCATGATGACAGAAAACATCAGTGGTTAAAGTTTAACTGACAAACCCCGTATTCATCTTTGTGTCGAATGTCCATTCTGCTTTACAACACACCGTTACTGAGATATCAACGAAAATGAATACCAAATTAACAGAAAAATTCAGGTCAAGGTCAGAGTTCATCCCTGATACCCTTTATATATGCTTGTCTTGGGCAATGATTCTGAAAATAACGCCCGTTTTGCTCTACGATGGACCGTTTCTGAGATATTGAAGATATTGAATCGGGAAGAAAATTTGACACCAGGGGTCGTCTCGACCCAATATTCACACCGTTCCCCTAGACTAGTTTGTCTATTGCCAGAAAGCCAAATGAAGCTCTGTTTCGCTCTACGAAGCACCTTTTTCAAGATACAGCCAAACAGGAAGTGCCGAGTCAGAGAAAAAAAAAATCGACACCAGAGGTTGTCTTGTCTAATGCCAACAGGCCGAAATTAAGCTCCAATTTGCTCTACAAAGCACCGTTTCCGAGAAACAGCCAAACAAGAAGTGTCGAGTCAGAGAAAAAAATCGATACCAGGGGTCATCTCGACCCAGGATACCCGCTAGACTAGTTTGTCTAGTCCCAGGTGACCGATATTAAGCTCCATTTCGCTCTACGATGCACCGTTTGCGAGATACAGCCAAACAGGAAGTGCCGAGTCGGGGAAAAAAATTGACACCAGGGGTCATCTCTACCCGAGATACCCCCTAGGCCAATCCAAGTCTAGTGCCATAAGGCCGAAATTAATCTCCGTTTCGCTCTGTGACGCACCGTTTCCAAGATACGGCCAAACAGTAGGTGCCTAGTCGGGAAAGAAATTCGACACCAGGGTGTTTGTATAGTGCCAGGAGGCCAAAAATAAGTTTTGCTCTACGATGCACCGTTTCCGAGATATGGCCAAACAGAAAAAGCCGAATCGTAGAAAAAAAAATGGACACCAGGAGTCGTCTCGACCCAAGATACCCTAGTTTAATTTGTCTAGTGCCAGTGGACTGAAATTGAGCTCCGTTTTGCTCTGAGACACACCGTTTCCGAGAAACAGGCAATCAGAAAGTGCCGAGCTGGCAAAAAAAGAAACCTACACCAGGGGTCGTCTCGATCAAAAATACCCCCTAGACTAGTTTGCCAGATGCCAGGAGGCCGAAACTCAGCTCCATTTCACTCTACGAAGCACCGTTTTCGAGATACGGCCAAACAGAAGTGTCGAGTCCGCGAAAAAAAAATTGACACCAGGGGTCATCTCAACCCAAGATACCCAAGATATTGGTTCCGAGCTCTTGGTCAAAAATCATTTGACGGCTTGATCCCCAAATCAAAAGGGTTCTTCCCTGGTGGTATTTGAACCTCCATGCAAAGTTCTGCAGCCATTGCATGAATACTTTTTGCGTAATCGATTGGAAACCAAGTCTAAAAATCTATCCTTGATTTCATCCTCACGAACCTCACAAACCCCGGGGCAGGTGTAAATGGAACATATGTCCCATGAATTTTAGGGCCCCCCGGACATATATTCCTTGGGAAAATAGTCTGCTGGACATGAGTGTCGGGGAAATATGTCCCTGGACATGTTTTCCTGGGGAATTAGGTCCATCTGATATATATTACTGAGAATATTGTCCCACTGGACAACATTTCCTAGGAATATTCTCAGTAATATATATCAGACGGACCTAATTCCCCAGGAAAACATGTCCAGGGACATATGTCCAGGGATATAAATATGTCCCTGGACATGTTTTCCTGGGGAATTAGATCCGTCTGATATATATTACTGAGAATATTGTCCCACTGGACAACATTTCCTAGTAATACTTGTGTGTGGGACCTATTTTATGTAGGCCGTAAATTTTTTTTACACCTACTCCAAAACAATAGGGGTCTTCCACGTAATATTTCTGAACACTGATGAAAATTTGGAAAAGATCCGTTCAAGCATTCACAAAGTATGGGGCGGAAACCAAAACGGCAAAAGTAAAAGAAAAAAAAACTAGAATGTTTCGTGCCGAAATGCCCTAAATAATCAAAATAACCATACTGGTCATATAATTTCTACTATGGCCAGTATGGTAAATTTTTTTTATAAAAGTTGACTGCTACGGGTGAATAAATTTTAGCTTGAAACAGTGGTAGAGCTGGCAAGCCCACTTCGTGCTGAAAGAAGTATTCACATACTAGTACCCTACTACAGGTATATGTTCGTTGTTAGCCAACAATAATACTAATGATAAAAATAACCATACTGGTCATGTTATTTCTACTATGGCCAGTATGTTTTTATATAAAAGTTCACTGCTACGAGTAAATAAATGTTTGCTTGAAACAGTGGTGGAGCTGGCAAGGCATTAGTCATACCGGTAATTGACATGCTATGACCAGATTATCATTTGTTGTTGTTGTTCGAAATTTTCACTGCAACCAGTAACAATGAGTAAAGAAAGACGACCAACAGCATCTGCATATCTAACAGCAATACCCATCAAAAATGGTTTGTTTGCCATATTTGGTAAAATGACAATAATTAATCTGCAAACAAATTTTTCTCTGAAAATTTCGACTGGTAAAAAAAATTGAGCTTGTCACGGTGATAGAGTTGGATCACAATGTGTGTAACTATGCTGCAGTCAAACCTCTCGTGAATGAATGCCTTTTTGACCCAAGCAAAGAATGTTAAAAGTGTTCACTAATCAGAAGGGCATCACAATGTTAAAAGATGGGTTGGGCTTGAGAAAATATGTTCATTAACTGAGAGTTGTCCCTAGCTGGAGGTGTTCACTTAACAGTAAAAGAGACAATACAACAATCATAGAAACACTTGAAAATGTCAGTGACAATGGTGTTTATTTTTTCAACATGTTGATAACCAATTTGGAAATATTTACACATTTAAAACTATATTGCAGTATATGAATGAAGCTCATGAATTATCCATGATACAGTGACAGATATGGTGCATGAAAAGACATTATCATGAGCATGTCGCGATGATCATTAAAAATTGTACAAACTGACAATGAAAAACATTATTCTGATAATATAATACAAGTGACTCCCCAGTGTTATACAAGTCACTGCTATTAGGCTGGCTGACAGGGTTCTCAGGCACAAGCACAGTCAGTCAGTGAATACAGTAACCTTTCTTTGTAACAGTAGGCCCCAGCATCAGTGTTTTCTGGTGCAGGCTCACCAGGTCTCACAGTATTCAGCTGCATGTGGAGTCATCATCTGCATGGGTGAAGGTGAGGGAAAAATTCTAATTCCCAAAAAGACACCCAAAAATCTTGACATCTGGTGCTGACTGACCAGGCTTCACAGTATTCAGCCACATGGGGAGCGAGCATTTACAATCGGGATGCCTGATTATGTACAATGAACTTTGTTCTTCAAGAAAAATCAAGATAAAAAAACAATGGTGTACATGTGAGCAATGAAAAGCATTATCCTGAACACATTTTCAATACATTGAGTGATGCCAGTATATGAGTGACAGGCACATTGCATGAACATTCATCGAAATATGCTGAAATATACGAGTTCTGGTGGGGTCCAAAATTAGGCTGGTTTACTTTACTAGTTACACATGTACATTATGGTGTAGGGCACACAATGAAACCTCAATTTGACTTTCCGGTTAACCTCGAGGGAGTATTTTTTCTGAAATACCAGATATAAAAAAAAACTCATCTATGCTTGTTAGATGAGATGACATGGAGATTGAGGTGTGCTATGCCACACGTTTTACTGTAATACTAACACATACTTAAGATGTTGGCCATTTTGTTGATTACCCCACCTGATGAATGCGTATGCATCCCCATTGTGAAGATGGGGGATCCTGGGTCAACAGGCTTGCTTCACACTAACCCTTGACAAGTTGATAAGTGTTTCGATAACATGCAAGGGATCGAAATTACATGTTTGACCCATAGAAATTTTGGAATCTATATATCGTAGTAATAATGAAACAAATATTTTGCTTAACAAGATGAACATATAGTTGTGGGGATATTTGTATTTTGCCTGCTGTGAAGTGATAACTTGTGTACATGACTATGAATCACAAAAAAAGTATGGAGTACTTTTTAAGTTTAACAAATTCAATTTATTTTGTTGTTATAACATTGTGTTTGCTGGATAATGACGGAAAATGCATCTTGTTTAACTGAGGGAGCCAAGAAAATCATTGTTAACATCATAATTTGATAGAGACAGCTCGTATTTGCTTATGATATACAGTCAGTCCAATTTGCTAGTTCAAATGTTTAAAAAAATTCCACACACCGGGGTAGGCCAGCAAAAAATTAAAATGTTAATAATAAAGTAATAGAATAATAAACGAGACGAACTCCAGGCGCTGACGACCGCTGAGGTGTTTCCCCATAGCCCTATCATCCCTGTCGACCCATAAACTATTAACAGACTCAACAAGCAAAAATTGATGTTAACTCCTTTCATAATATGACCATTATTACAACCATCAAATTTCTACCTCGTTGACCCCAATAATGAATGTTTCTTGTCCTAACTAATTTTACTGTTGTCAATAATAGACTTTACTACATGTAGTAAAAATAATGTTAACTTATTCGGTTACACCCATGAAATCTCTACTAGACGAAACCTTTACTTTGTTGAGCCCAATAATAAATATTTCTCGTCTCAACTATTGTTTATTATGGTCAATAATAGACTTAACTAGTAAAAACAATGTTAAATTATTTGGTAACACCCGTGAAATCTCTACTGGACAAAACCTTTACTTTGTTGAGCTCAATAATAAATATTTCTCGTCTTAACCATTTTTATTGTGGTCAATAATAGACTTAACTAGTAAAAATAATGTTAACTTATTCGGTTACACCCGTGAAATCTCTACTGGACAAAACCTTTACTTTGTTGAGCTCAATAATAAATATTTCTCGTCTTAACCATTTTTATTGCGGTCAATAATAGACTTAACTAGTAAAATTAATGTTAACTTATTCGGTAATATTGTTCTGTTTTCACCAAAAAACATCAGTTCTGTACTCTGAACAAGAATCCAGTGGCATTTGCTTTCATAGTACACGGTATTGGAGTGAACACAGGTGTCCAAGTGGTATTTTAATGGACGTAATAAGTTAGTTTGTTAACTAATTAATGTTTACTTGATCATTCTGAAAAAGCAACATTCTACGTGGGACAGTTTCTCTTATCGTGCCTCTGTGATTCCGTCATCATGCATCAAAAACTCCCACCCATAGAGCATTCACAAGCCATGTGTGTTAAACAGGCTAATTATAGCATGAAATGTGTTGCAAGTCAATCAACCAAGACCGATTGGTGTCGGGATCTTACCACAAGATGTGTCTGTATAAAAAATTATTAGAATCGGTTAAGATTTGCAACCTGTAGAGAGTTCACAAGAAATTATCTACGGTTGACGCGGACACGGCGGCGCGGCGGAGACAAATCCATAGTATCTGCGAAACTTTGCTCTGGGGGATACAATAATAGTATATTACAGCATCCAGTGAAAAAGCACAGGTGTAGGACTGTAGGGCGACATTTAAATTTATTTTCATTTGTTATATTCACTCTCGAGTTCCAAGTAACGGTACCGATGGAAATAAGAGTATCTATGGCTGGAAAACTATACTATACTATAAGACACACATTACGAATTATTGACTGTTGACAGTGTAATTTAATTCACTGATGTAGGTGAATAACATGAGAGTTCATGCCATGCCATGCACCATAAACGCACAATACTGTTGGCAGTGTAATTCAATTTACTGCTGAAAGTAAATAAAAGTCAAGCACATCAGTTTTAATGTAAATTACGAGGTATACTTGCATGATAGATGTTATGCTAATATAAAATACATAGACAATGTTGAATTATTTGCTTTGTGAAATATATGATGTGCTTGACATATTGGGACTATACGTACTTAGCATCTTATTGACATATGTCTACTTTGAAAAGGTTCGAAGACCGAGCTTTAAATCATTTTTGAAAACCAATGATGCCTGTAAGGTATGAATATTCCACGGCTTGCTCTCAACGATATAATATCACTGAAATTTGAACTGTGTTGAACAGTTGACTGCTTGTTGTATACCAATTTGTGTGACATGTACCTAGTGTATGTGATATATTGCCATTTTTATTTCATGTCAAACTATGTTTTTTTTTCATATTGGTCCCAACTGAAACAGTTGGGACCAATAACAAAATAAAATGGTTAACAAAATAAAATTTTAAAATCTCTGATTGTTCCAAGTTACAGCGTGTGTTGGTGTGTGTGTGTGTATATATATGTGTGGGTGTGATGATACAAAACTGAGTTTGTATATACATGAGTCCTCTTACCATGGTTATTAGTTACATGTATATGCATGGCACAATTTGTTGACTAGTGGCAGTGTAATTTAATTTACTGCTGTAAGTAAATAAACCGATGTGCATGATCTCATGATACATATGATGCAAGGTACCTCATACATTTTTTCATCTTTCCACTAATCATGCTAATACTGTCTTGGCATATGAGCAATAAAAAAATAATTCTTTACTTGGAGAATTTACATGTATGTGTAAATGTAAATGTAAAAAATCAAACTCAACAATCAACATGCATGCCTATCCTTTTCATGCCCCTTATTTCTGTTTCCATATGTCCAATAATGTCGTCTATAGGTGTACATACAGTGTCATATCGTGTGTGCATGATCCATGAGTCATACCTCTTTTTGTGAAGAAATTTCTTCGTCTATACGTCGATACAACATTGTTACTGTGAGAAGTCAAACATGGTTTACTTACACACGTCAACAAGTTATCTTAGGGAAAGAATATACAGGTTATAAATACCATGATAACCAATTACGATGACCGATTCCTGTACATATTCATCAAACCATGATATATGGTGTACACTTACAGCAAATGTGGATCTTATTCTGAAGGTAGTAATTAAACTTTTGTGCTCTATCTTCATGATATTGCTAATCCATGTCCTGTTACCATTGTCATGATTTGTATTCGTTTTGGCTCTACACATGCTAATGATGCTATATATTCATGTAAATTACGAGGTATACTTGCATGATAGATGTTATGCTAATATGAATTACATAGGCAATGTTCAATTATTGTTTTTAAGGGGTTGTTACCCTCGCCATATTTTAGTCAGTGATGCGCACTGAATATTTTTGAAAATGTTTTTTCTTGAAGAAATGAACACATATTTCACATAAATGTTATATTATTATGTTAATAACTAATTTAAAGCATTTTACGCGCAGTTATTATGCATCTTATGTTAAAATTGGTGAAATTGACTACCAAAATTTCGGGACATCCGTTCTTGTGGAAAAAGTCGATTACGAATGTTCTAAGTATTTTTCTGAGCATTACTACATATGCTAGTTTATGAGCCGAGAAATATTTTTTTGAAATTCAAGTCCATTGCATCACAAATGATTTTTGAAGTTCAGACATTTATTGATAACTGAAAATTTTCCCAAGTGGCCAGCACAGGCACTACTTTTTAACCCTTCAAGACACTGCCACAGTGAGAGGGAGACTTCAATATCATATGCTCCATTGTGCACACTTCACACTGGCTACATGCTAGGGCTTCTGTGTGCATTGGACCATGACACTACTCTATTCACCTGATCAATGCAAATAATAACCCGTATTTCCGAAGTGACAGTTATAAGTTTAAAACTTCTGGGGAAGTAACATCTTCTTGTATTTGGCATAATTCATAACACTCTGTGTTCATCAAATAACTAACAGTACATGTATGTATTCACTGACCCTATTGTGCATGATGCTTGTGTCTGTGCATACAAAGAACACAAACCTCAAGATAGATACAGGATACATCCTGATCCCAATGACATGTAAATGTAAATATCATCAGGCTTTTGATTCATTGTCATCATGATTACATGTGACATTAATGTATCATTATTGCACATTGGTTGTGTCAACATAATTGATGTGAAATTCACACAGTGGTAGCATTTTATTAGTACGATTCATGAGTTATGAATTGGAGCACTTCATCTTTTGACATACATGGATCACAGGTATGATATCAAACATACCAGACAAGGAATGTCATGAATAAATAGTGTATTTCGTAGTATACTCCTTATCCATATGTTCATCTTACAAAGTTTGTACATGGAAGGTAAACAAGAACAAAATATATCAAATATAATACCAATCAAAAAGATTATGAATTTATCATAATTGGCAAACAATATTGCACATGGCCACTTGATACACTGCCATTCAAATCTTCATAATGTATTTCTGACCTACACATGTGTATCAATAACAAATTTTTGATACATACAATGTGTTGGCCACTTTATCCATTCAAATATAAAATATGGAAATATTATTAATTGGCCATTGAATCCCCAAATTGCTGTTGTATAAGATATCCAATTGTCTTATAGTGACAATACCCAAAATGGTGGTGTGCAATTCTGTACAGGTTTTTCAGAATCACAGATCCAACATGCACTTAATTTGAATTTATATCTATATTGTTTTAATATACGTGTATATATTGGTGCAAATTTTAAAACACAAGTTGTTGTTATGCTTTGACATCCATATTGTTGGCCAACTGAATGATTGCTCCTGGGTGCCTGTCATTGGGGGATCAGTCAAGTGGTGTGGAGCTGCTATTGCCTGTCTTCTGATTGAGACTTGAACCAGGATTTATGGAGCTTCTGGTTGTGTTGTCTTCTGGCTGAGCTGTCAGGAAAGTGGTGTGGAGTTGTCAGCAACATATGGAGTCATCTGGAGTCAGAAAAATATGAGATGATGGATTTGTCAGATGGCACTCTATTCTGTTGCTGATACCAATCATATTGCCTTGAATTGATCACTGAAATATTACAATCAAGTAAACTTTTTGATTTAGAGAAATATATATATGTTGGTGATATGAATAACTCATATAGCTGCTTACTGATAATCACCTCATATACTTGTGCCAATCAGGGCACCTGATTTAAATTCAATCAGGGCACCTGATTTAAATTTCTCGACATACATATATAGATATACATCTACATACAGTTTCATTTTGTTATCGAGATGTATTCAACCACGAACTTATGGAATATGTACTCATAGATACTTGATCAGTGTTGATAGAGACGGGGCTTCAATTACAGAATGTTTAAATTACGTGTACGTACCTGAACAAATATAGTAATATATTACCTATTTGTGAAAATGAACTCCCAATGTGCAAGAAGGGTTGATAGAGGGTTAATAATCCGCCCCAGGACATGTGCTCGACGATTTTCCGTGTGGTTCCATGCGATCACTGACCGAGACTGGACTTGAGCAGCTAGTGAGTATTGCTCTTCACATTGAACTCAAAACCCTGTTCACGGATTTCAACGGCTTTCTCACCGGAGCGAATACAAACTCACGTGGTGAGCGATATGTCAGTTATCGTCTGGAAACATGGTTTTCAGTGTTTGTCATTCCCCGATCTACAACAATTCTTTGTCTATGAACTAATATGTCTTGATTATGTACATATTTCTGGGATTACCTCCGTCATATGCCGATATACATGCATAACACATGGGACTGTTGGTGCCCCACGGGAAAACATTTGGGGACGAAGCTACCGAATCTCATAGTCGCAAAATATGGTCTTCACAACCGAAGGAAATATTCCGAGGATGACCGCTACCAATTGATATCACAAAACACATGTAATGTGTCGTACTGCGAACATTTTCTGCCGTAGTCCCGTTCAGTATTCAGAAAGTGGATTATTTGGTGTGATCAATGGATTATACAGATTACCAGAATCGACATGACCAAAGATAAGTCTCGCGTAAGGATACATTAAACTTTGACCTCGGAAATATGTAAACACGATTTCGAGGCACCTGACGTTGAAAGTAGCCGATGTTCAGACTCAATTTTACGGGGGAAAACGCATCGTCACATGGCTTTGGATAGCTCGTTATGGAGTCTACGATGTACCAATCCCAAGTAAGTCAGCTATTCTTTGAAAATCATCAAAATAATAGATGATATTTCAAGTCTGTGTGTTGTCCAAATCCACGTGATATTTTGAAAATGGCGCACCTCGTAAATGTGTCAAAGACAGTCGGGCATTTTGTGACAAATGTAGGCGGTATATTCAAAAAGTAATTCTCGGCTCATAGACACTGACTGCTCCACTATGTAAAAAGTCGATGTATTCTAAAGATTACGTGGTTCATATTGAGAACGGATGTACCAACTTTATCGTTATGATCCGGAATGATCCAGACGTTTCAGGTCGAAGATTGTATTTTTCTAAAACAAGAAAATGACTCCTCTATTCCCTCCAACTGCAAAAAGTCACTTCGGACTACCAGAAGTTTTATGACAAATGCTCAGATTTTGTATGCGGTACTAAAGTCGTGAAATTTACTGCCAACAATCGGCAGGGTTTCACCATCTTAAATCTTTTATATTTGTCACTGTCAGAGGTGATTAGCACGTGGAACTAATTGCTGTCTGTGACCAATTCAAAAAGGTGTGAATTATCAAAGATGTTATTTCCTGGTATAATTAGATTTTGGGCTATTAATTGTCAATCAAGTGTGCCGTACAAAACAAAATTGCTTTGAGACATATATGATGTGCTTGACATATTGGAACGATACGTACGTAACATCTTATTGACATATGTCTACTTTGCAAAGGTTCGAAGACTGAGCTTTAAATCATATTTGAAAACTAATGATGCCTGTAAGGTATGAATATTCCACGGATTGCTCTCAACGATATAATATAAAATGTGTGTATGTGTGGGTGTGATGATACAAAACTGAGTTTGTATAGCCATGAGTCCTCTTACCATAGTTACTAGTTAGATGTATATGTATGGCACAATCTATTGACTAGTGGCAGTGTTATTTAATTTACTGCTGTAAGTAAATAAACCTTGTGTATACCGGTACCACCTTTCCGATGTGCATGATCTCATGATACATATGATGCAAGGTACCTCATACTTTTTTCATCTTTCCACATATCATGTTAATACTGTCTTGGCACCTGAGCAATAAAAAAAAATCATTCTTTACTTGAAGAATTTACATGTACGTGTATCAAACTCAACAATCAACATGCATGCCTATCATTTTCATGCCCCTTGTTTCTGTTTCTATATGTCCAATAATGTCGTCTGTACGTGTACATATAGTGTCATATCGTGTGTACATGATCCATGATTCGTACCTCTTTTTGTGAAAAAATTTCGTCGTCGATACAACATTGTTACAGTGAGAAGTCAAACATTGTTTACGTACACACGTCAACAAGTAATCTTAGGGAAAGATTATACTGGCTAAAACTACCTTATCTTATTCTGAAGGTAGTAATTCAACTTTTGTGTTCTATTTTCATGATATTGCTAATCAATGTCTTGTTACCATTGTCATGATTTGTATTCATCTCGGCTCGACACATTCTAATGATGCTATATATTCATTGTATTCTCAGCTGACGGAGTCTGAATGTAAATTACGAGGTATACTTGCATGATAGATGTTATGCTAATATAAAATACATAGGCAATGTTCAATTATTGTTTTTAAATCTTTTATATTTGTCAATGTCAGGGGTGATTAGCTCGTGGAACTAATTGCTGTCTGTGACCTATTCAAAAAGGTGTGAATTATCAAAGATGCTATTTCCTGGTATAATTAGATTTTGGGCTATTGATTGTCAATCAAGTGTGCCGTACAAAACAAAATTGCTTTGTGACATGTATGATGTGCTTGACATATTGGAACTATACGTACTTAACATCTCATTGACATATGTCTTCGTTGAAAAGGTTCGAAGACCGAGCTTTAAATCATTTTTGAAAACTAATGATGCCTGTAAGGTATGAATATTCCAAGGATTGCTCTCAACGATATAATATAAAATGTGTGTATGTGTGGGTGTGATGATACAAAACTGAGTTTGTTTAGCCATGAGTCCTCTTACCATAGTTAGTAGTTAGATGTATATGTATGGCACAATTTATTGACTAGTGGCAGTGTAATTTAATTCACTGCTGTAAGTAAATAAACCTTGTGTATACCGGTACCACCTATCCCGATGTGCATGATCTCATGATACATATGATTCAAGGTACCTCATACTTTTTTTTCATCTTTCCACAGATCATGCTAATACTGACTTGGCACCTGAGCAATAAAAAAAAAATTGTTCTTTACTTGGAGAATTTACATGTACGTGTATCAAACTCAACAATCAACATGCATGCCTATCATTTTCATGCCCCTTGTTTCTGTTTCTTTATGTCCAATAATGTCGTCTGTACGTGTACATATAGTGTCATATCGTGTGTACATGATCCCTGAGTCGTACCTCTTTTTGTGAAGAAATTTCTTCCTTTATACGTCGATACAACATTGTTACAGTGAGAAGTCAAACATTGTTTACTTACACAGGTCAACAAGTTATCTTAGGGAAAGATTATACTGGCTATAACTACCTTATCTTATTCTGAAGGTAGTAATTCAACTTTTGTGTTCTATTCTCATGATATTGCTAATCAATGTCCTGTTACCATTGTCATGATTTGTATTCATCTCGGCTCGACACATTCTAATGATGCTATATATTCATTGTATTCTCAGCTGACGGAGTCTGAATGTAAATTACGAGGTATACTTGCATGATAGATGTTATGCTAATATAAAATACATAGGCAATGTTCAATTATTGTTTTTAAATCTTTTATATTTGTCAATGTCAGGGGTGATTAGCACGTGGAACTAATTGCTGTCTGTGACCTATTCAAAAAGGTGTGAATTATCAAAGATGCTATTTCCTGGTATAATTAGATTTTGGGCTATTGATTGTCAATCAAGTGTGCCGTACAAAACAAAATTGCTTTGTGACATGTATGATGTGCTTGACATATTGGAACTATACGTACTTAACATCTTATTGACATATGTCTACGTTGAAAAGGTTCGAAGACCGAGCTTTAAATCATTTTTGAAAACTAATGATGCCTGTAAAGTATGAATATTCCACGGATTGCTCTCAATTATAAATCTAAAATGTGTGTATGTGTGGGTGTGATGATACAAAACTGAGTTTGTATAGCCATGAGTCCTCTTACCATCGTTAGTAGTTACATGTATATGTATGGCACAATTTATTGACTAGTGGCAGTGTAATTTAATTTACTGCTGTAAGTGAATAAACCTTGTGTATACCGGTACCACCTATCCCGATGTGCATGATCTCATGATACATATGATGCAAGGTACCTCATACTTTTTCCCATCTGTCCACTTATCATGATAATACTGTCTCGGCACTTGAGCAATAAAAAATATTTCATTCTTTACTTAGAGAATTTACATGTACGTGTATCAAACTCAACAATCAACATGCATGCCTATCATTTTCATGCCCCTTATTTCTGTTTCCATATGTCCAATAATGTCGTATGTACGTGTGCATATAGTGTCATATCCTGTGTACATGATCCATGAGTCGTACCTCTTTTTGTGAAGAAATTTCTTCGTCTATACGTCGATACAACATTGTTACTGTGAGAGTCAAACATTGTTCACTTACACACGTCAACAAGTTATCTTAGGGAAAGATTATACTGGCTATAACTACCATGATAACCAATTACGATGAACGATTCCTGTACATATTCATCAAACCATGGGATATGGTGTACACTTACAGCAAATGTGAATCTTATTCTGAAGGTAGTAATTCAACTTTTGTGTTCTATCTTCATGATATTGCTAGTCAATGTACCATTGTTATGATTTGTATTCATCGCGGCTCTATAAATGCTAATGATGTCATATATTCATTGTATTCTCAGCTGTCGGATTCTGCACCTAGTCACAACACAAGCTGGGCATACTAAATTTTTATGCACCAGTTCGTGTCTGTTGAACAGCATGACTTGAATTGTAAGCATTTCTCAGCAATATATACATGTACACAAATTATACTGGATACAGGTTGCCAGTAATTGATTTTACAGTGGCACGTGAGAAACTGAAAAATAATCTCTCCGATGAAGGTACTGCTAAAGTTAAATCATTCTTACTGGCACGAGTCAGTTTTGACCAAAGGTATGAGTAAAACAAGCATCAACCGATGTGTACATGTACATGTGCCGCTTTCATACAATCTACAGATCCTAAGGGATTACATGTTCAATTTAGTGGGTAATTTCATTCCGACCTGGATTTAAGATCCGGAATGGCAACTGGTTATGATAGGAAAATGTATTTTATATTACACACTATTCGTTCTTTTTATATATGATTATCATTTTGTACGACTGATAAACTCATCATTAGGCCTATAATTGATTATCACAAGAAATATAATTGTCCACTAAATTGAACGTGTGTTCCATTCCAAAAAATTAGCCCAAGGGCTAAGAAAGGTTACCGGACAATATACATTTTAGATATTAGCCTTTTGTCCAGTGACCTTGAAAATAAAGTCACTGATAAATTCAAGGTCATGAAATTTTCAACAAATATATCACTTCTAGTATGTCCACAATAAATTCCTAAGCTGTAAAGTCGATAATAAGTGAGACATTAGCAATTCTGTGATGTGACCTTGAAAATGAGGTCAAAGTTCAAGTTCAAGGTTATGAAGATATTCAGTATATATCATTCCTCTATATTCGCAATTGATTCCTATGCTGTAAATGTAAGTATCAATCTATTACCACCAATACAATCAGATTTTGATGATGCCAATAAGAAACGTAAAATACTACATTTTGCAATAGAAACAAACAAAGCCCGACCAAATAGTTTATCCAAAGACACACTGGCGTCTTCAGGGGCAGACAATGTGTTAAATGTAGTTGTTTCTACTGTACACCAGATGGATGTAAGTATCAATCTATTACCACCAGGGATTAGTATACAACTGCCCAACAACCTATGAAAATAATTTAGAAATCCGAATCTAACCCCATGGAATAGATACATGACAAGTACAAAAGTACCCAATCACAAGCCCGAAGGCTACTGAGCTGATGGTATCCTCGGGGACAGATTTAACGTCCGCCAGCAGTGACACCGACTCAGTGGTACAAATGTAAGTATCAATCTATTACCACCAATACAATCAAATTCTGATGATGCCAATAAGAAAGGTAAAATACAACATTTTGCAATAGAAACAAAGCCCGACCAAATAGTTTATCCAAAGACACACTGGCGTCATCAGGGGCAGATGTAAAGATGATAATAAGCGACATATTAGCCATTTTGTTCTCTGACCTTGAAAATGAGATCAAAGGTCAAATTCTAGATCACCAAAATATTCAGCATACATCATTTCCTATATGTTCACTATGGACCCCTAAGCTGTAAATTTGATAATAAGCGAGATATACTGTAAACCCATTTATGTTTGCTCCCATTAAAGTTCGCGTTTTTGAAATATTAACTGTTCGCTAACCATTTAAGTTCGTGTTTTGTTTATTTTTTCATCAATTTCAATGGAACTTTTAAAGTTTGCGATCCATTAAAGTTCGCTATTTTGTTAAAAACGCGAAATCCGCAAAATAAAAGGGTAGCGAACATTAACGGGTTCACAGTAAGCCATTTTGTATTCTGACCTTGAAAATAAAATGATTAACCTTGAAATTTAGGTCAAGGGTCAAATTCAAGGTCACTAGAATATTCAGCATATATCATTTCCTATATGTTCACAATTGATTCCTAAGCTGCAAAGTCGCTAATAAGCAAGATATTGGCCATTTTGTCCTGTGACCTTGAAAATGAGGTCAAAGGTCAAATTCAAGGTCACGAGAATATTCAGCATATATCATTTCCTATATGTTCACAATTGATTCCTGAGCCGTAAAGTCGATAATAAGCGAGATATTAGCAATTTTGTTCTGTGACCTTGGAAATGAGGTCAAAGGTCAAATTCAAGGTCACGAGAATATTCAGCATATATCATTTCCTATATGTTCACAATTGATTCCTAAGCCGTAAAGTCGATAATAAGCGAGATATTAGCAATTTTGTGCTATGACCTTGAAAATAAGGTCAAAGTTCAAATTTGAGGTCATCAGAATATTCAGCGTATATCCTTTCCTGTATGTCCATATTTGATTCCTAAGCTGTAAAGTCGATAATAAGCGAGATATTAGCCATTTTGTCCCGTGACCTTGAAAATGAGGTCAAAGGTCAAATTCAAGGTCACGTGAATATTCAGCATATATCATTTCCTACATGTCCACAATTGATCACTAAGCTGTAAAATTGATAATAAGTGAGATATTAGCCATTTTGTCCCGTGACCTTGAAAATGAGGTCGAAGGTCAAATTCAAGGTCATGACAATAATCTGCATATATCATTTCCTATATGTTCATAATTGATTCCTAAGCTGTAAAGTCGATAAGAAGTGAGATATTAGCCATTTTGTCCTGTGACCTTGAAAATGAGGTCAAAGGTCAAATTCGAGGTCATCAGAATATTCGGTATATATCATTTCTTATATGTCCACAATTGATTTCTAAGCTGTAAAGTCGATAATAAGCGAGATGTTAGCCATTTTGTTCTTTGACCTTGAAACTGAGGTCAGAGGTCAAACTCAAGGTCACGAGAATATTCAGCATATATCATTTCCTATATGTCCACAATATTATATTGCGCCGTGGCGCAACGCACTAAGTCGTTCGTCCGCTGCTGAAGGGAATTCAATGTTCGTCGTTGGCGGGTTCGAGCCCCGCTCTCGGCGATCAAAATTCACTCAGCGGATCAAGGGTTACCCCTCACTTCTCAGTCCGTCGGCCTGGAGCGGACACTAATATGGTGACCAGGTGATACATTGTAGACAGCTGCACTCGGTGTATCGGCGGTGGTGAAGGGGCAGAAACCTAGTTCACTAGGCGTACCCGGATCTGTCATGGGCCGCGCTACAAATACCCATCAATGCAGTACACCAGAAAATCCCGTCCATACACTACATACATACACGGGTACCAAAAATATGCCAGGCGCTGCACTGCGGCGACGCGCCACCAATATATCGCGGACCAAAGTTGGTCGGATGGTGGTAAGGCAAGTTCCCTTACAGGGTTACGTCAGTATAATCAATCAATCAATCAATCAATCAATCAATCAATCAATTGATTCCTAGTCTCTAATCTCAATATTAAGTGAGATATAAGGCATAATGTGTCCCATTATAAAGCATAGGAAAATTTAACATGGGAAAGTCCCATTTGGGCCAAGTTTGGCCCAAAATGGCCCACTTCGAGCGATTCAAGCGCAACGAAACTTATACACATCACAGGAGTACATATGAGGAGTGTTGTGTATCAAAAAGAAAAAAAGTTACTGAACAGTTTTTGAGAAAATGGCCGCCAAAGTCCAAAATCAGGCATTTTTCGTCGAAAACGGCCGCCATTTTGAAAAAAATGCGAAAATCGAAAAACAAAAAAAAACCTTTCCTTGAAATATTTTTAGGTATTTTTGTGCAAAATTTCAGAAAGATTCGATCATATACTTTAAAGATAAAAATGTGAACGGACGACGGACGGACGGACGGACGGACGACGGACGCAACGCCATGCCAATAGGTTATCGGACCATAGGTCCGGTAACCTAAAAATGCAATGTTTGTTCCTACCATGTAGATAAATCCGGGTACTACGTGTAACCATGTTAACCGTTGGGATCTTATTTGTGGGTCTCACGTGAGGGGCAGGGAGTCCTCGTCAAATGTTGCATTGGTTACCATTGGTTATCACGGGGTAGTGCTTGCTTATTACCATGATTACTTGTATCATATACTTAAGTGTCATTATACTTTCTGTGGTCGTCATCATCGATATTCCAGCAACATACCAATGATACCATGGATGCATACATCCTCATAATGAAGCTCATGTTGCTTGTGCACAATTCTGTCAGATGTATGAAAACAAAAATTGGAGTAAATGGTTACTGTGACAAGTCAAACATTGTTTACTTGAACACGTAAATTCTTTTTTTAAAAATAATAAACTACACAAAAACACCAAACAGCAGGGGGTAAGCCATCCCTGTGTAATAATGTGTGCACGTTCCACGTAAACTTGACTATTAGTATGTATTTGTTGGAATAATATATATGTGGGTGACATGAAGGGCATGGATTGCTCAAACATTACACATTTGATCTTCTGCATGGGCTACCACGTAGCAGTGCTTGCTCACTAGCACAATCAATAAACAAGATGAAGCATGTATACTTGGTATGTTTCGTGTGTGCATACACGATTTATCTGAAATCCCATATAATTTTGCTGTTTTATTTAGCAGTGGTTTGTGATAGTGTGTCTGTAGACGTTTGGAACGACATAGAATAGGCATACATGTTGTAAAACGTTCTTTATATTTTCTATGATAGTTATCAGTAATTGCCGAGAGGGTGGGGGGGGGGTACCTTAATCTCTGTGGATAAATCCAAGATGGTATGGTACTGCAACAATTTAAATCCCGTCCATATCTTCTAGCAACATACCCAAGATACACACAAAGTAAACACGCAACCTCATTGCTCACGTGTGCACAAGTTCACCGCTCATGTAGTACAACAGTAGTTATTGAGTAAAAATTTCTTTACGCATGTGCGTCAATTACAATCAGAGTAAAATAATTTTTACTTGAACACGTGAACTTTGTCAAAAAAAAAATTCCACACGCACACCAGACATGGGTGTCAGCCACCATTCATGTCAATATCACATGATGCATCATGCACTTTTCATGCACTTTTGGTTATAATGTTTGTGGATCACTTGTGGTTCGTTTGGCTAACGCTGACATCAGGCAATTTGTTATTCAAAAGTGCCACATACATGGGTATATCCTGGCTGTTTATCGATTATTAACGCCAGTATATTGATATATACACATTCTATTATACACGTTGTAGTCATCAGGAAATGTCAGACGTCAAAATATGTCCTAAAATGCAAAAAGGTCTTGTACTTGGAGTTCATTGACCTTCCCTCAATACATGTACATTGGGTACACGTATATAGAGCAATACGTGTAAAACCATAAATGTCTAAATTTTGCCGTTTTCTCAGACAATCCAATTTGGCGGGGACTTATTTTTGTGTTTCAATCAACCAAACAAATTGAAATGTTCATTGTCCACATTACAGTATTTGTCTTCAAAACAATAATATGAATAACTAAAACCAACAAGTATATGTAGTACAGTGAGCTTTACAATGTACTGATCTGATGGCTTTTGACAGCTACTAGCCCGGATGCTATCTTGGTAACCCATGTCATCTTTTATTCTGAATCCACAAATCATAATGATACAGGATTTGTGCTCCTCAGATCATGTCAGATTAAAAACACAAGACATGACATACTAAACACTAAATTGTATTGTCAAAAACAAGGTACTAGTACATGTATTTGATGTACATTTTTGCTGGAGTCTAATCTCCTCATCCCTTCCACACTGACCCCCATCCCCCACCCCGATAACGCAGACATACAATACTTAACGTCCATCATAATTGTTATTGTATATTAGTGCTAGTATTGCTTGTGAAATTTCACATATATGAGCATACGAAATGCCCTCAAACCATCTCCTCCGCACATCTCCCTCCTACACCCCGCTCAACCAGTGACATCACCTGAATTTTCCTAAAACCGGTCTATATATAGCTATCTCTGCACATGGCTGAGTGATTCAGGATAGACAGAAGGGGTGGAGGAGATCGATTGAATGGGAGGGTGGTTTGTACACATGCTGTGCGTGAAGTGGGGGGGGGGGGATCCAGTGGAATGGGGAGGCTGATGCAGAATATAATGCAATGGTCCGTGTGTAAGTAAGTTTGTTACATTTATGTGCAATTATAGTAATGTGCATTCAAGTCATGTACAGGGCCGCGCATTGTCGGGACAGGGAGTGCTAGGAATGGTAGGCCTACATTTGAGTTGCAGACCAATAGCCAGGCAAAGAATTACCACAAACAATAGGGTTATGTTTGCTTTGATTCCCAAGCAAGGGTTATGTCGAATGCTAGTACTATTTAAAATCTACTAAATTTGGTTGAATCACTAACTACAGAACAACAATCCAACACAGAGAAAATTCGCTGTGTAATCTAAATGTTCATTAAATGTTCAATATCTCGTCATTCTAATTCCAGTTAATTCGTTGAAATTCGTTACCCGCCTGTCGGGCGTGCAAATTTCGTGAGTTACTGGCCAGATGACATTTTTACCCGCCTCGGGCTGATGTCCATTTCACACGCTGCTGATGCTACTTGATTCTGAGTCTTTTCTTGATGTCGCCGATGTGGATGACATAGAAATATTTGGCGAGGCTTACATTTGGCGATATTTTTCTTTATTCGCGAAATAAATACCTCGCAAACATTTCTGGTTTTACAGTATGTATGTAGTACAAACAACTACGATATAGTATTTCAGTGTCTGTCACTGATACCAGTGTGGATTGTGCTACAACTGTTTGAAAGGACTTTAATTCTATTCCAACAGTTATTCATATTGGGTGTTTTATATTGTCCTCATCATAATCATATCTATCGGTATTAGGTCCATAAATATATACATGTACATGATGATGATGATGATGAGGGTGATGATGATGCGGATGAGGGGGATGATGATGATGATGATGATGTATGATGTAGGCCTACATGTATATGTGTGTCTAAAACCTGATCTTCTTTTTACTAAAACCTGACCTTTTTGCATTACACCCCGTGTATGGCAATATACACCTATCAGAGCAAAACTTTTTTTACGTTTGCACGTCAACTAAAATTAGTTACTGCGATAAGTCAAACATAGTTTACTTGCACACGTCAACGAATTAAAAAAAAGGTGCACAAATACATCAGGCAGGGCCGGTAAGCCACCACTGCTCGATGTATATATGCACTTTTCAATTAACCATGGTAACCTTGATACGTTTATCGTGCTTTTAAGTATATTATTATAATATACTTCATGTGGCTAAGTTATCCCTGGCGTGTTAATTAACATGATTAAAGAGCAACATGAACATTGCTTTTCCCACCAGTCCATGACCCACAGCATATCGGTGTTCATTGTTCATGTTGTATCAGCTAGATAAATATATAAATGTACATTATCATGATGATGTAGGCCTATACATTGTATGTATATCTAAAACCTGATCGTTTTTTAATTTTACCCCCTTGTATGGCAATAGACAACTTTCAGAGCAAAACTTTTTTTCACGTCTGCACGTCAACTAAAATTAGTTACTGCGATAAGTCAAACATAGTTTACTTGCACACGTCAACGATTTAAAAAAAAGGTGCACAAATACATTAGGCATGGACGGCAAACCACCACTGCCCGATGTATATGTGCACTTTTTAGCAAACCACGGTAACTTTGATATATTCATGGTGCTTTCAAGTCTATAATTATAATATATCATGTATACTTTTGTCACTTAATAATAGTTATCACATGCATGGCGCGTGTGAACATGGTGAAGAGCAATAATATGATATTTGCTTTTTCGACCAGTCCATGACCCACGTGGGTAAGCGCTCGCAGCAACGGCAGCACATGCATCTTAACAAAAAAATAGAGAAACAAAAGACAACACTGGTGTATATATTTATCTCGACAGCATTTGCTAATTCAAAAACATAACATACCCCCATTGGTATGATAGTTACATTCATTTCCAAAATACAGTTACCGTCTTGCTATGCTCAAAGCCACAGATACGCACATACTTGTATACAGGGCTGCACAAACGCCATAAATCAGAGGTAGAGACGTTGGAATTTGACAGGTAATGCAGTGCAAAGACAAACAAGCGTCTCCTCTCATGTCCTTGAAATATCGATGCGTATAAATAACAAGCTCCTGTCCAGATTTCGATGAACGGTTACGAGTAACAAAGTTTTTACGCACAGCCGTCTCCCAAAATCCACGACACTCGGTAAAAATAAATTGACTTGTCAGAGTAAACTAACCACAGCGATGCTCCTGCCACCTGTCGGCAATGTCGGAAAGCAAAACAAAATGTCTCTGCACAGACCGGCAAAAAACACTGTTTTCAGGCGGCGTCACACTGGATACCCCACGATACCCCATAGTACCCCTTTGCGTGTTGATTTATTATGTACATGGGTACATCTGTGCGAAATATTTAGTGTCTCAGGATGTTCCTTCATCATGAAAACGATCACCAAAGTTGACCAATTTCCAACATTTTTTACTCCTTGCAGTAAAAAAAAATTTACTGCAACTTTTGTCAACGCTGGTAGGTAAATAATTTTTTTTACTTGATTTTTTTTTTACTCGTAGCAGTCAACTTCGGCTTACTGTAAAACCCAGTGTTCCTGACTGTTTACTGAATGGGATACACGTTCGTTCAAACATAGATCGAGTAGATATTAACCTAATGCGTCTGCCAGTTCATGGACGGTTAGCAGCGATTCTCATTACAGAGCCGCCAAGCACCATGTATACCTAAACGAAATGGCTATCTCTCTGGAGAAACATGTTTTCTTGTCGGCATGTCGATAGGCAACACCTGTTTAAATTGATAGTGCAAGGAATGGTGGCCAACGATATGGTCTGAAACAGTGCTCTCGTTTCTGTGGTCTTAATACATTAGAGACCAACATGGAAACATTATCTTTCCATATGACGTGCTTTAGTTTCACTAGTCTTTTTTGTTGTTGCTGGAATGATGAGCTCCGTTCGTTGGGAGATAAAATGTGAAACAATACACCTGCTCACATTCCATTAAAACAAAACATAATTTCATGTATTTCGGTTTCCACTTACACAACTGAGAATGTTGGCTGGCAGTATTTTCTCTTTGAAATCATTAAATGTTAATTACAGTTTAAGGAATATTCTCCTGCTTTTTGTGCGCCTGTATCTCTAAGCCAGAAAACAACTCCTGACGTGAAGCCTTAAATATAATGATGCATTGCAATTATGTGTTTTAGTTGTGAGGCTGCACATTCATCAATCCGAGTTTGAACATGGTGCTTCCGAGACATCTTATTATTCAATAACACCCCCAGGTGATTGTGTTCATACACCCTTTGAATATCTTCGAAGAAACTGGGTAATCAGTTGAACCGTAACCAAGTAGCACAATAGAATAACAACTTATCCTGGGACCATATGATTATTACAAAATTTGTATGTTCCAAAACACATTAGGTTCTGATCTAAAGAACATTTTAACTGATATGGAGTTGACATCAGGTGTTTTGGAAAGAGTGAGCATTTACTGTCTCGAAAAACGAGATGATTCTGTATGTTTCAACATATGTATTTCAATGACAAGTAATGACAGACAATTTCTGTCCCATACCATACATATACTTAACAGAAAAGAACACGTAGCATTTATCTCTCATTAAATGTGAATATCGTGACATCGTTTTTACAAAAAACAAAGTAATAATTATGCATATTTTATCACCAGTAGAGACCACGTTGTGTAAGATGTGCACGCCACGTTGACAAGAATACAAGAATTCTCGCTGACTCTATTCACAATTAGAGTAATATTCCTTACATCCTTCCTAGCTGCCATTATCTTTAATGGATGATCTCGGGGGACAATGTACCCCTTTACATGTTTCACTGGAACATGCACGAGAATTGATATGTACAAACTAATGTGTTAGTGTACACAGGGGGTCCAATTTCTGATGTAAGTAAACATAAATTCATAGGGACAAGGAAGTCACCATAATTGAAGTGAATAAGATTATGTCTCATTCTGCCATATCTCATGCTCTCAATTCACCCGGTCAAATCTTTATTTCAGAGTCGGCCTCGACAATTAGATGACTTCAAGGCAAATTGGTTTGTTTGTAGACACACAAACCTGACACCGCCCCAACAATTATCGGTCAATGGGCGATATTAAAAACTTCAATGTGGATTAGAAAATACCCTAAGTAGAGGTTGGTCTGTCTGAAATGGAAGATTGCAATGTGAAGTTGACTTGAGCCAACTGAGGGACAGGTTTGTTGGTCAGTGCTCGACAAAGCGGATATCGGATATGAGTCCGTGTGGAACATCTGTGCTGCATGTTTCATATATTTCATTATCTAGTTAAGAAACAATTTCCAATTCATTCTCTACTTTAAACTTAATCAGCATTGACATGATTATGCGTGTCAATTTACTAAGTATCTCCGAATATTTGCACAACTCGAACGACAACACCTCCTGTCTAGATTATTACCATAAACCAATATAACATCTCCTTGGAACCCTATCAGACACGCATTTGAGCAGAACATTACTGGGCATTGAACGGTTTTCCTTATTGCATCTCATTGATGTAAACGTTGTATGTTTACATGGAAGCTGTATACATATCTTTAAAAAGTACGCGGTTCCCTTATCGAACGAAACTGGAATCAGTATTGCATTATATTCAAGAGAAAATATACTTGAGTGGTGTCAGTACAGGTATTATGTTCTGATCAAGGAACGAACAGTATAATTTGCATACAATTACATGTATCTATCGTTCTATCATTGTGATGCCATTGGTGTCACGTGTATTTTGTAGACAATGTACATTTGGATATAAAATGTAGCATCACGATATTTAAACACGTATTTTCACGTCCAATTTCTTATGTTTGTGCGATAGATAGTAGAATATCAGATTGCGTGGTTCATTTGCAAAAATCGTAAATCCAAAGCCACATTCGCTACATTGGTCACAATGTATGTGTCAAGTTTGGAACACGAAATATATAAGCTGAGCAATTAATAGTCCGGCCCCACGCAACTCATGTCATTATGCAATATTCACATTGACCAGATGTTACACGTCAATCAGGGAGTGCCATGTGAAGTTGTGGATACTATGCCTATTATCATCATAAAATAACAGAGCATGTGAGACCGGTCCCCACTTCAAGCTTTTATTTTAACTCGACGTTTACTCCACAGAACATCCCAGCAAATATAAATCACAATTGCTAGTTAATAGCCTTGTGTATAACACTACAACATTGATACACTTTTTTTTCAAATCTTGACCAAATATTTGGCTATGCAATAGTCCTATGTCTTTTGTGAACATCATTACTGTCTTTTGGTAGTCAAATTTATTTTTCAGAAAATCTAGCGAATTAATTGCTTCAGCTCATTAAGGCAAATGTAGTAACAACTAAGCGGATATTTGTACCGGCCACGTGCTCACTTCCGTTATATGGTTTGAGTCACTACGACTGTTTTTCTGACAGTAGCCATCTCTAGGTTTTTAGTGTGAACATATTTATGGTCTTAATAATACAATCCCCCATAAATATAATGGAAATCCGAATATTGGATCCGGCAACAACATTGTCTAAAATATATTGCCCCCATTTGCGGCCAAATAATAAACTTTTATTATCTAATCTACAAGATCTTCGTCCTTAGGAATCACATGATTCACTTAAACTGCGAGGCATTTTCTGAAAAACAAATGAATAATGTGGGTATTTAAAGAATGAAATTGCTCACATATACACTCGTATGGCTAAAGTTTATAATATGAACATAGCCAAGTAAATACGTATTTTTTTTTACAGTTTTGATAAGCCAGCCTTGCCAGCGGCTGTCGGGTGATCTACATGATGTATTCAGTGAAAAAATTTGGAAGCTACAAGAAATCACTCACTTAATCCAAATAAAATAGTATGCATGGATCGAGTAGAAATGAAGCCAATGCTTCTGTCAGTTCAAGGGCGGTTGGCAGCGATTCTCATTTCAGAGGCGCTAAGCACCCTGTATACCAAAAAGAAGATGGAATCCCAGTAGCGAAACATCTTTTTCATGTTGGCATGTCGATAGGCAAAACATGTTCAAACTGATAGTGCAAGGATTGATGGCTACTGATATGGGTTTGAATATTGCTCTCATTATTGTGACTCTAGAGAGCAAAATATACATGGGATATTGTCTGTCCATCTGCCATACTTCAGGTACAGGGGCCTGCCTTTTGTGTTTATCAAAGAATGAGCTCCAGTCGATTGGAGAGAAAATGTGAGTGAAATGATACACATGTTCTCACTATATTATTAAATGAAACATACTTTCATGTATGTCCCCGTGCATTAAGTTCTCAATCCATTTCCACCTACATTTCCAATAATGTTGTCTGGCAAATGATAGGTCCTGCCAAATTATTGAATTGCAATTCAATGAATATTCTAACGTTTTATGTGCTGTAAATTTCCACTCCAGCTTTCTAATCTGGCTTTCGTGAAGTACAACGATGCATTGCAATTACGTGTTTTAGTGGTGCGTTTATTGACGCATATTTTCTCCATATCGAAACGATCGCAATATTGGCAGCTCGCGCAATTATAAAATACACAAGGAGATGGTGTGCCTTTATTGATGCATATTTCATCAATATCTCACAAACCAATGTGATATCATCAAAAATGATTTCAAGATTGTTTGAGCTCCAAACTGTTGCTGCTACACTTGTGCCATGGTATGTTGGCTATTTGCCTTCCGGTGCTGCCACTCCAAAACCACATTAGTTGCAAGATTGCTCGCAGACTTTCTGCAGCGCAGCACCGTTTGAAACTGGCAGATGCCACAGTGGGGATACGGCCCACCAAACATTAGACCACAATGGTCACACACTTTGAGTGAGAGAGCATGCACAAGGGGCACCGATAGCTCGCCGGGAATCTGAAAAGCTGCCAGAATGCATACTTCAGAATGCATCTAACAGTTGTCTTTTGCCTGTGCATTTTCAATACGCCGCTGGTTCAAGTGCCAACTTTTCTGTTTTGTCATCAGATTAGAGGGTTGATGATTAAAGATATGGACTGAAGGAACATGTGTTATTTTGCTAAACTTGCATGATCCGATATAAAGGTGAATTAACCCCAATTTAGGCTGTAATAGGGCAAATTTTTATTTTACTATATTTTAGTTATTCAATTAACTGGATGAAAGTGTTTACCAAAGCATGCACTCAGTTGACATCAACTCTACATTTTTCATATAATGCAAAGTGTATCCGAGAAGCATTTTTGTGCAACAGATATGCAACAACCACAGCCGAGCTTTCATGCAGCACTACAATGAAATATTCTGGTTTTGGATTGCTGATCTTACTGGTACAATCCCCCATAAATATAGTGAAAATGTGAATATCGGATCCGGCAACAAAATTGTCTTAAATGTACCACCCACATTCGTGGCCAAGTGATAAGGTTTTATTATCTGATCTACACAATTCTCGTCCTCCATTATTCCATGATATACTTACAATTGCGAGGCATTTTCTGATAATAAGATGAATAATGTGGTAAACTGCAGAATGACATCGCTAACATATACACTCATATGACCTGAAACTGTGTTTTTTCTGACAGAAACTCTGAAGTTAATAACATGAAAATCGGGATTTTGATAGCGTAGTATAATATTTTGATAGTTTTGACGGGTTAACTACTGTCAGGTCACCTACATGATGTGCACGAAGGTGAAAGCTGCAAGAAATCACCCACATAATTCAAATAAAATAAGAATTACACAATTTCCTGGGGTTTTTTTGTAATGACGCAGCATTCTAAGATTGCCTTGTTTTCCTTTGAACTCTCATTCTGACTTTCTGAAATTATTTTGAGCTTGAGATTCATTTCTAGAATCTACCATGAAATAGAAACAAGACGCCTAGCAAATTGATGGTGACAAACTGCCTCGGTTTAGAGCCTGGCTCGATACTTGTGGCTGTCGACATCCAGCTTCAAATTGGTGGACAAAAATAAACATTTATAGTGATTCGCACCAGATTGCTTGCCCGATGATTGAATGGGTCGATTGCGAGTTTAGACGATTGAACATAAATCTTCATTATCATAATGCAATCACCTTTTTGTCCCCAATGTTTAAATTGTGGCTGAATATCGGAGATCGGAAATTGATGAATATTAAGCTGCTGCAAATGATTTTCTAACATGTTTCTATAACAACATAAAGTAGTATCTCAAATATATCAATTGCCTATTGCAAGATACTGATCCCATTTCTGACTATTGATCAGAGTGAACTAAATTTAAGACGATGGCTGGTGTAAACCTAAAGTCATGTGATGTCAATGTCAATTCATCTTGGGAACCATGGGCTGAATGTACTGCGGGGATCTATCAAACAAACTGACATTCGTGCATGAATCGAGTAGATATGACCCAGATGATTCAGTCAGTTCAAGCGCGGTTAGCAGCGATTTACATTTGAGAGGCGCTAAGCACCCTAAAACCAAAATAAAGATAGTATCCCAGTAGCGAAACATCTTATCTTGTTGGCATGTCGATAGGCAAAATACGATCGAATTGATAGTGCAAGGAATTATGGATTATGATATAGGTTGAAATATTGCTCTCATTACTGTGGCCCCAATACATCAGAGAGAAAAATATACATGGAAATATTATCCGTCTATCTTACATCCTTCAGTTACAGTAGCCTGTTTTTATGTTGCTCGAATACTGAGCTCCATTTGATACTTTCATGCATTTCCCCGTGCATTAATTTTTACTCCGTTTCCATGAAGCCACATTTTTGATGATGTCTGGCAAAGGTCCTGCCAAATTATCAAATTGCAATTCAAGGATTATTCTACCGTTTTATGTGCGTATAAACTTCTACTCCAGCATTTTACTCTGGAGTGAATAAACGAAATCGAAAAGGATGATAAGAACGCACAGCTAACTTGATCGGAGCGGAAACGTGTGCTTTTAACTCATAATAGGAGAACGGCAGTAGCAGTATAATAGAGCAGTATACCTATGGGTTCGTTTTAGTTGTCATTGTGAAACATATTGATACAATTTGCTGATTCGGAGACACACACTCATGGATCTGAACATGCATATATCTACGTACAGATGTACACGGATCATGGAAAAGACTACAACATCATGCTGCTCTACTAGTTTTCATAGAATATGTTTTAGTGATGTGAGAGGGGCACTCTCCCAAATTGAACAGGTTCCGTGCATTTATTGTATGAATATTTAGGCAATACGTTACTCTACACACGATAGTTGTCTTCCTCGTGAACAAACTGGTGCATAGGTGGCAAATTTCCTCAGGAATTCATTTTTCACGCAGCTGTTGAGCTGTACTCTTAGGCTTTACTATGTGTCTTTTTTCAGCACTGTGGCATGAATAAAATATATTTTGTACATCGAGGTCATGCAGAATATGAAACTTCTGGACGATGATCCACCAGGTTCTATATTGATTATCTCGTATGTTGATTAATTGTCATATTTCACAGGTTATTCTTCGATACCCATGATACCAGCCGGGATATATTGATATATATATGTCATTATGAAAGAATTAAAGCATTAATTCTATGGCATTTTTGAGACAAATAGACCCTTCAATACAGCACGTAGATTCCGTTCCCAACAACCACCAGCATCCACCCACTATCCCGACCACCTAGCACGCCGCTCATTGGCCGCCCAGTTTATAGGCCACGCCCCTCTCTCATCCGTCTCGCCACCGCACTTCTCCATCCTCACCATTCTGGATTACGCTCCCGACCGCTCCACACAAAAAAGTTTCTACAACACCTTACCCAGTTTGGCGCACTATACCCTATTCCACTTTTGGCATCCCAATTTCCACCTACCTTAATTTCACTAACCATCACCACTCCATACAGATTTCGACACCATATTCACGCCAAACTTCATTTGTTCGTGTTCACGCCAGAATATGCTGGCATAGGTGTAGACTTATGGATAGCATTTAGAATAAAGATAGTAGCGCCAAATTCGGGTTTGATCATTGCCTCCATGCATACACAACTCTAAATAGTCTGGAGATTTTATCAATAATGATGAAAGAATTAAAGCATTAATTCTATGGCATTTTTGAGACAAATAGACCCTTCACTACAGCACGCAGATTCCGTTCCCAACAACCACCAGCATCCACCTACTATTTCGACCACCTAGCACGCCGCTCATTGGCCGCCCAGTTTATAGGCCACGCCCCTCTCTCATCCGTCTCGCCACCGCACTTCTCCATCCTCACCATTCTGGATTACGCTCCCAACCGCTCCACACAAAAAAGTTTCTCCCACCCGACCCTCCACATTTATTCATTTCAACATTCCCTTTCATACGTCTCGCTCAGGCATCCCAATTTCCACCTACCCTTAATTTCACTAACCATCACCACTCCATACAGATTTCGACACCATATTCACGCCAAACTTCATTTATTCGTGTTCACGCCAGAATATGCTGGCATAGGTGTAGACTTATAGATAGCATTTAGAATAAAGATAGTAGCGCCAAATTCGGGTTTGATTATTGCCTCCATGCATACACAACTCTAAATAGTCTGGAGATTTTATCAATAATGATGAAAGAATTAAAGCATTAATTCTATGGCATTTTTGAGACAAATAGACCCTTCACTACAGCACGCAGATTCCGTTCCCAACAACCACCAGCATCCACCCACTATTTCGACCACCTAGCACGCCGCTCATTCGCCGCCCAGTTTATAGGCCACGCCCCTCTCTCATCCGTCTCGCCACCGCACTTCTCCATCCTCACCATTCTGGATTACGCTCCCAACCGCTCAACACAAAAAAGTTTCTCCCACCCGACCCTCCACATTTATTCATTTTTCCCCTTCATACGTCTCGCTCAGGCATCCCAATTTCCACCTACCCTTAATTTCACTAACCATCACCACTCCATACAGATTTCGATACCATATTCACGCCAACCTTCATTTGTTCATGTTCGCCCCAGAATATGCTGGCATAGGTGTAGACTTATAGATAGCATTTAGAATAAAGATGGTAGCGCCAAATGCGGGTTTGATCATTGCCTCCATGCATACACAACTCTAAATAGTCTGGAGATTTTATCAATAATGCAAGGCTTGTGCTTGGAAAATTGGTATCCGATCAAGCTGATCAAGGTATAAACGAGACAATCAGAGATTGCAGACCCTCGCCCTTCAGATTTAGTCACTAAAATTAGGCGATAATTGAGTTTTGGTCTTAAGACCATCGGTTGTACGCCATACGATTGGGAATTGGCCAAAGAAAAATACAAAAAGAGGTTGAAGATTTAATATTGATTAGAACCGGAGTTATAGCCATTTATGTGATTTTCTTTTTTCCGTTGCCATGGCAACCGTTTTGTGAGCCACTACCATAGCACTCCAGCCCTATAAACTTCAAATCGATCGGACCGTTTGCCTTTGAGTTACGAGCGCGGACATTTGCACTGAAACGTCGCTGGTCAAAAAATAACTGAAATCGTGACCCCCAATTTTTCGACATCACGCGATAATAGATAGTTTTCGTCGTACGACCATCGATCGTACACCAAACGATCGAGAATTGGCCAAAAAAAAAAATACAAAAATAGTTGGACAAATTAATATTAAGTAGAACCGGAGTTAGAGCCAATGATGTGATTTTCTCTTTTCCGTTGCCATGGCAACCGTTTCCATCCGATTTCGGTAAAATTTTGAAAGGACTGAGCCACCACCATAGCACTTTTGCCCTATAAATTTCAAATCGATCGGACCGTTTGCCTTTGAGTTATGAGCGCGGACATTTGCACTGAAACGTCGCTGGCCAAAAATAACCGAAATCGTGACCCCCAATTTTTCGACATCGGGCGATAATGGAGAGTTTTCGTCGTACGAGGATCGGTCGTACACCAAACGATCGGGAATTGGCCAAAGAACAATACAAATATAGTTGGAAAAATTAATATCAGGTAGAACCGGAGTTGGAGCCAATTATGTGATTTTCTTTTTTTCCGTTGCCATGGCAACCGTTTTCATCCGATTTTGGCAAAAATTTGAAGGGACTGAGCCAGCACCATAGCACTTTTGCCCTATAAATTTCAAATCGATCGGGCCGTTTGCCTTTGAGTTATGAGCGCAGACATTTGCACTGAAACGTCGCTGGCCAAAAAAAAATCGAAACCGTGACCCCCAATTTTTCGACATCGGGCGATAATGGAGAGTTTTGGTCGTACGACCACGGGCTATATATCAGATGATCAGGAATTGGCCATAGAAAAATACAAAATTAGTTAGAAAAATTTATCTTGGATAGAACCGGAGTTATGGTCAATTATTGATTTTTACATTTTCCGTTGCCATGGCAACAGTTTTTGTCCGATTTTGATCAGATTCGGGGAGGACCGAGCCACTGAGATACCGCTTCATCCCTATAAGTTTCATGTTGATCGGACCATTCTCCTTTGAGATATGCGCGCGGACAGACAAACATACAAACGAGAGCCCATAGGGCACACACTTGCCAGAACCAAAATATATGTAATATGCCAATGACATGACATATGGATTTGAGCAAATTGACGACACTTACTATCCTACTTACTACGTTTACTTCCTTACTTCAGAAACTACTCATACTGTCATTGAACGTCACAGTGCCAAAATTAAGATATCACTGGATTTAGGAGACCAAGAACTTTCTAACGGTATACTACTCGATATGGTGAGCTGAACTTCGTACTTGACCTCGAAAGCTTGAAGGTTTGCTAAGAAGTATGACTGCCCTTACGTTTATGACATCATATCGAAAAATTTATCATGACAGCAAAGAGAACCACACATGGCCTACTTTCAGCAGAATTGAACAAGCTTTCCATCCTACGGGTTGATCCGTTCCACTTTAGGATGAATACTTTCCGAGATACAACCTTATTTCGAAAGTTGACGTTTGACGTCATGGCGTCATTGTCGTTGCACGTAACGTCTTAAAACTCAATAGATGGTTGGGTATTAATATCCCACATATGTCCTCATGATTACAGTCCAATAGCTTCAAATTTGAGTGCACTGTGGATGTTTGAAAGTTTGCTGAAAAGTAGAAAAATTGGTATGACGTTTATGACGTCATAGCGGAAAATCTTTCATTGCAAAAAAGTATTGGAAAGTGCTCTCGTAAACCAGAATTCAACGAGCTTTCCAATGGTGAAAAAGCTCGTTTCATATAGCCCCATTTTGTAAATTGACGTTTTACGTCATGACGTCATTGACGTTGCACGTAGCGTGTTGAAACTCGGAACATAGCTAAGCATTATGATTCCACATATGTTCTCACAATTACAGTCCAATGTCTTCAAATGTGAGGGCGCTGTAGATATTTGAAAGTTCGCTGCAAAGTCGAAAAATTGGTATGACAGGCCTTACGTTTATGACGTCATAGCGGAAATCTTTCATTGCGGAAAAGTATCGGACAGTACGCTTCCAAGCAAGAATTCAACGAGCTTTCCAATGGAGCCATTCGCTTCTCTGTACGACAAATACTTTTCGATATATAGCCCCATTTCGAAAATTGACGCTTTACGTCATGACGTCATTGACGTTGCACGTAACATGTTGAAACTCGGTATATGGCTGTGTATTATTATTCCACATGGGTTCTGATAATTACAGTCCAATACCTCCAAATTGTAGTGAACTGTGGATGTTTGAAAATTCGCTGAAAAGTCGAAAAATTGGTATGACAGGCCTTACGTTTATGACGTCATAGCGGAAAATCTATCATGGCGGAAAAGTATCGGACAGTACCCATCTAAACTAGAATTCAACGAGCTTTCCAATGGTGCAATTCGCTTCTCTGTACGACAAATACTTTTTGATATATAGCCCCATTTTGAAAAATGACGTTTCACGTCGTGACGTCATTGACGTTCGAACAATCCGCGTAAAACTTCGCAGTTTGATGGAGGATACCATTATATATCCGTGTGTTGAATTTCAGAGGTATCGGTTTAAATGTGACTGCTGTGTGAATTTCTGAAAATTCGAAAAAAAATGAGAGATGTCTGGTGCATGTACAGGACCTTTGGTCCTGAGACAAATTACCGCTAAAAACCGGGAATGGGGCTGATCCATCCGCCGGTTCGTCGTCCCCAATAGTTCTGATATAAAGTGGCCTGTCGCTTGACCCAGACTGTATTTAGACATGAGTTTTAGGCTTTATTATATCAGTTGGACACCTCTGAGTCTGAAAACAAAAGAATTGTTTTGTTGTTTGAGATGTGCACTTGGACACATATATGATATACTGTACTGCTGCTCAACCGAGTGTGTATATTTAGAAGGGGACATGTCCACAGGGGGTAATCGTTTCTGCAGCTTATTGGCGTGTGAACGGATTGAGAATCAGATTCACCCCACTGCTCTTTTTACTTTGATATCTCGGCGAGTTTTCAATTTATTCCAAATGTAAAAGGTGCATTATAAACTAGAAATAACACTGCAACTGACTGTATGAAATGCTTTAGAATTGAATGTTCAGTAAATTTGTGAAAATTGGAGCCATGAAAACATTAAAAATATCTGTAAAATCTAGAATCCTCATAAGATTCTGATTAAGTTTTGTCAGATTATAGACAAAGTTCGAGGTCAATCATAGAATTGACATCTTTGTCTGATTGATATACCTCTTCTGAATGACATGGTTCAAATTTCATGAACCTACGACAATTCCAATGGATGTTATTACCGGAAACGTGTTTTTCTGGGATTTCGATGACCTTGACCTTGACCTTTGACCTTTGCACTTCAAGTCGTAGAGGTCAATGCTGTCAATATGCATATCAAGTTTCAAGAGATTCCATGCAGTATTGACGGTGTTATGGCCTTTTGAAACTTCGGAAATTTGACGTTTATGACGTCATTGTGACGTCAGTTTACGTCGCAGCGCCAAAAATAAGATATCACTGGAATCAGGGGCTCAAGACCTTTCTAACGATATACTACTCGATGTGCTGCGCCGACCTTCGTACTTGACCTTGACTTCGACCTCAGGCGAACTTCTCAAGGTCAAGGTCAAATGTCGAGATCAAGCTCACAGAAGATAGAACTCGAGTTTATCTACATTATGACATTAATTTGAAGTCTCTAGGACCATTAGAACCGAAGTTATGACCACTTATGTGTTTTCAACGTTTTGCATGACCTTGACCTTGACCTTTGACCTAGAATCACCAAAAGTGTGCGGTCGCGGGCCATGAACCCACGGAATATGCACACGAAGTTTGGAAGAAATCAAGAGAGAAATGTGGACGCTAGAGGGCGAACAAACAAACAGACAGACAAACAAACACACAAACGAGGGGCCATAGGCCCGGCAGTTGACGAATTAGGAAGGTTACCGGACAATATATGTTTTAGATATATGTTTTAGTGAGGTATTAGCCATTTTGTGCTCTGCCCTCAATTTTCAAATCATGAGAAGATATAACATATATCATTTCCTATACATGTATGTCCAAAGCTGTAAAGTCGATAAAAAGCGATATATTAGCCACATTGTGCTCTGACCTTGAAAATGAGGTCGAAGGTCAAATGTCAAGGTCAAGGTCACAGAAGATAGAACTCGAGTTAATCTACAATATGAACTTGGTTTGAAGTCTCTAGGGCGATTAGAACCGAAGTTATGGCCATTTATGTGTTTTCGACACTTTATGTGACCTTGACCTTGACCTTTGACCTAGGGTCCCCAAATTTCACCCATTTGCAAGTATATACATAAGCATTTTATACGTACAATTTGGTCATGATACGTCCAAAACTGTGGCTTGTAGAGCGGTAATATACGAAGAACAAACTAGATTTTGATGATAACAATAGAACGCAAAGCAGTTTTTCCGTTGCCATGGCAACATTTTTCAGGCGAATTTGACTAAAATCAATGGGTGCCCGGCTTTGAGCCTAAAAAGTGTTCCCATAAAGTTTGGTGATGATCCGACCTAAACTGTGATATGTTTCAGTTAGTTTGAAAATTTGACCTTGAAGTTTTGAATGTGTCCTCATTTTTGCGACCAAGTTCAAGGTCAATTATAAAATTGACATGTACATATGATTACCATGCCTCTTCTGAATGATATGGTTCAAATTTTATGAGACTACAATGATTCAAGCAGATGTTATAACCGAAAAGGTGTTTTTCTAGGATTTCGATGACCTTGACCTTGACCTTTGACCTTTGTATTTCAATTCGTAGAGGTCAATGCTATTAATATGCATGTCAAGTTTCAAGATATTCCATACAGTATTGACGCTGTTATGGCCTTTTGAAATTTCGGTAATTTGACGTTTATGACGTCATTGTGACGTGAGTGTACGTCGCAGCGCCGAAAATAAGGTATCACTGCAATCAGGGGCTCAAGACCTTCCCAACGATATACTACTCGATATGATTTGCTGACCTTCGTACCTGACCTTGACATTCACCTCATGGCAAACTCTCAAGGTCAAGGTCAAATGCCGAGGTCAAGGTCACAGAAGATAGAACTCGAGTTGATCTACAATATGAACTTGGTTTGAAGTCTTTAGCACAAATAGAACCGGAGTTATGGCCACTTATGTGTTTTTAACATTTTGCGTGACCTTGACCTTGACTTTGGAGCTTGAGTCACAAAAATTGTGCACTGTCTGTGCATGAATATATATATTGTATCTGTAAAATTTCATCAGAATCAAACAAAATTTGTGGACACTATGACCGTTTGAAATTTTGAAAAATTAACGTTTATGACGTCACTGTGACGTCAATAAACGTCACAGCTCAAAACTGATGAAAAGGTATGTACCAGGGAATCAAGACCTTTCATTTGATATACTACTTGATAGGTTTCAGTTAGTTTTAAAATTTGACCTTGAAGTTCTCCTCATATGACCTTATTTTCCTGACCAAGTTCAAGGTCAATCATGAAATTGACATGTAGGTTCGATTGCTATACCTCTTCTGAACGATATGGTTCAAATTTCATGAACCTACGACAATTCAAACGGATGTTATTACCGGAAACGTGTTTTTCTGGGATTTCGATGACCTTGACCTTTGACCTTTGCACTTAAATTCGTAGAGGTCATTGCTGCCAATATGCATATCAAGTTTCAAGAGATTCCATGCAGTATTGACGATTATATGGCCTTTTGAAATTTCGGGAATTTGACGTTTATGACGTCATTGTGACGTCAGTGTACGTCGCAGCGCCGAAAATAGGGTATCACTGCGATCAGGGGGTCAAGACCTTTCCAACGATATACTACTCGATATGCTGCGCTGACCTTCGTACTTGACCTTGACTTCGACCTGGGGCGAACTTCTCAAGGTCAAGGTCAAATGTCAAGGTCAAGGTCACAGACGATAGAACTCGAGTGTATCTACAATATGCACTTGGTTAGAAGTCTCTAGAACGATTAGAACCGGAGTTATGACCACTTATGTGTTTTCAACGTTTTGTGTGACCTTGACCTTGACCTTTGACCTAGGGTCACAAAAATTCATCGGTTTCCAGGTATATACCTAGGCATTGTATCCATACGATTTGGTGATGATCCGGCCAAAACTGTGACCTGTAACGTGCAAACAGACAAACAGACGAACAAAAAATCGGCCATAGGCCAACACTTGACGAAATGACTAAACATTTGTTTACATTTAAAACATTTACCCATAATTTACACATTGAAAAGATTTACTGAACAACTCCTCGACATTTGAATAAAGATACTTTTTTCATGAAATTTTTACGTTGGGCAAACTTTTCAAGGTCAAGGTCAAAGTGCACATTCAAGGTCAGCGGACAAAGACCTTTTGATATGCTACAATATGGTCTCAGTTTGAACTTTCTATGACGAATAATTCCGAAGTTATGGCAATTTTTGTGATTTTGACCTTTTCTTCGACCTTGACCTTGACCCTTGACCTTGGGTCACGAAAATTGTGCATTACCCGTGCATGAAGATATAAATTTTACTTGAACAATTCCATCAGAATCGAACAAGAATTCCGGACACTGTGGCTTTTCGAAATTTCGAAAAATTTACGTACATGAGGTCACTGTGACGTCAATAAACGTCACATTTGAAAACTGATGGGAAACTATTTATCATGGGTTCAAGGCCTTCCATTTGATATATTACTTGATAGCTTTTAGTTAGTTTGACAATTTGACCTTGAAGTTTTGCTCATGTGACCTCATTTTTCCGATCAAGTTCAAGGTTAGTCATGGAATTGATATATAAGTCTGATTGCTATACCTCTTCTGAATGATATGGTTCAAATCTTATGAGACTACAACGATTCAAACAGATGTTATAACCGAAAAGGTGTTTTTCTGGGATTTCGATGACCTTGACCTTGACCTTTGACCTTTGTATTTCAATTCGTAAAGGTCAATGCTATTAATATGCGTGTCAAGTTTCAAGGTATTCCATACATTATTGACGCTGTTATGGCCTTTTGAAATTTCGGTAATTTGACGTTTATGACTTCATTGTGACGTCAGTGTACGTCGTAGCGCCGAAAATAGGGTATCACTGCAATCAGGGGCTCAAAACCTTTCCAACGATATACTACTCAATATGGTGCGCTGACTTTCGTACTTGACATTGACATTCACCTCATGGCGAACTTCTCAAGGTCAAGGTCAAATGCCAAGGTCAAGGTCACAGAAGATAGGACTTGAGTTTATCTACAATATGAACTTGGTTTGAAGTCTCTATAACAAATAGAACCGGAGTTATGGCCACTTATGTGTTTTTAACATTTTGCGTGACCTTGACCTTGATTTTTTACCTTGAGTCACGAAAATTGTGCATTGCCTGTGCATGAAGACATATATTATACCTGTATAATTTCATTAGAATCAAACAAGGTTTGTGGACACTATGACCGTTTGAATTTTCGAAAAATTAACGTTTATGACGTCACTGTGACGTCAATAAACGTCACATCTCAAAACTGATGAGAAAGTATGTACCAGGGAATCAAGACCTTTCATTTGATATACTACTTGATAGGTTTCAGTTAGTTTGAAAATTTGACCTTGAAGTTTTCCTCATATGACCTTATTTTCCTGACAAAGTTCAAGGTCAATCATCAAATTGACATATACACTCGATTACTATACCTCTTCCGAAGGATATGGTTCAAAATTCATGAACCTACGACAAATCAAACGGATGTTATTACCGGAAACATGTTTTTCTGGGATTTCGATGACCTTGACCTTGACCTTTGACCTTTGTACTTAAATTCGTAGAGGTCATTGCTGTCATTATGCATATCAAGTTTGAAGAGATTCCATACAGTATTGACGATGTTATAGCCTTTTGAAATTTCGGAAATTTGACGTTTATGACGTCATTGTGACGTCAGTTCACGTCGCAGCGCCGAAAATAAGGTATCACTGCAATCAGGGGGTCAAGACCTTTCCAACGATATACTATTCGATATGGTGCGCTGACCTTCGTATTTGACCTTGACATTCACCTTAGGCGAACTTCTCAAGGGCAAGGTCAAATGCCAAGGTCAAGGTCACAAAAGATAGAACTCGACTTTATGTACAATATGAACTTGGTTTGAAGTCTCTAGGACAATTAGAACCGGAGTTATGGCCATTTATGTGTTTTTATCGTTTTGCGTGACCTTGACTTCAATATTTGACCTTGACCTCCCAAAAATGAACTCATCCATGCATATTGGATTGCACATCTTCTGACCTTGTTTCATGATTCTACGATCAAAAATGTGACCTGTGGAGCGGTCACAAACAAACAAACAAACAAACAAACAAACAAAAAATCGGCCATAGGCCAACACTTGACGAAAAATCTACACATTTGTTTACATTCAAAACATTTACTCATAATTTACACATTGATGGCATCCCCTGACAACATATAGCATTGGAAACTGAACCACTTGAAACATCTAGTTTGCGTATGTATCAACATAATATATTACCTCTAACCATGCTAACGGCACAAAGTTTTGATGATGCCACTACTAAAAAACCTAAAATATATCAAAATTACAAAAATCCAAAAACAAATATCGATAGCTTAAAAATGAGCGAATAACAAACAGCAAATATTCCCGCACAAATATGAAATTACATTGACAACAAGTAAACAAAACAAATAGAGAGGCTTAGACATGTGGCGATTCATATGAAGCAGACATATCATCTGGTACACGCCTTTTGTCATGCATTTGTTAGCAGCTAATACCACAGATCATTCACAGTTGTGGCCGTAATGCTGAATTTAAAGCGGCTTGTAACTTTAAATATAAAGAACAAACTAGATTTTGATGATACCACTAGAAAGCCCGATAAAATAGTTTGTCGCTATTCGTGGAACAGTGTTTTTTCCTTCAAAGGTGATCATTATAATTCGAAACAATAGAATTACATAAAGCATGGCAGGTTTGGGATGCTTACCAGACCACTCAGAAACAGAAAAAGTCATTTGGAATTGAATTTTAGAAGGAAAAAAAATCAGTCAACAATGAGAATTGAACCACTGACCCCTCGCACACAAACCTAACGCCTCTACTGACTGCGCCATTCTGTTCAATGAAGCTCAACACGTGTAAAGTATAGTGTGTAGGAGAGACTTCGCTCAGGATAAACAATGAATTATGCCATGGCTGTACATTGGACTGGCAGCGTGCAGAATTCGATCGGGAAAACTCGTGACCTTGAGTTCTACAACTTCACAATCTTATTCTGCGTGATCAGGCACAACTCCTGAGTAAAATCCGGCAATATATATATTGGAACCTGGCTCTATAATGTGGTTTTGTATATTGCGAGACAGGAAAAACCTAAATTCATGACCCCCAAATTTTCGACCTGGACCGAAAATCCAGAGTTTTGGTCATACGACCATCGGACATGTATCATATGATGCGGATTTGACCATAGAAAAATACAAAAATAATCAGAAAAAATAATCATGATTACAAGCGGAGTTATCACGATTTTTCAATTTTGACCTTTACTATGACCTTAACTGTAATTCTTGACCTTGAGCCCTACAACTTCACAGTCATGTTCTGCGTGATATGGCACAACTCTTGAGTAAAAATCAGAAGCATATATTGGAAGCTGGCTCTACAATAGGGTTTTGAAAATTGAGACAAGCAAGACCTAAGTTCATGACCCCCAAATTTTCGACCTGGACCGAAAATCGAGAGTTCAGGTCATACGACCATCAGACATGCATCATGTGATGCGGAATTGACCATAGAAAAATATAAAAATACACAGAAAAAATAATCTTGATTAGAAGCGAAGTTATCTCAATTTTTCGATTTTGACCTTTACTATGACCTTAACTCTAATCCTTGACCCTGAGCTCTGAAACTTCAGGATCTTGTTCTGCGTGATATGGCACAACTCCTGAGTGAAAATCAGCAACATATATTGGAACCTGGCTGTACAATAGGGTTTTGAAAATTGAGACAAGCAAGACCTAAGTTCATGACCCCCAAATTTTCGACCTGGACCGAAAATCGAGAGTTTAGGTCATACGACCATCAGACATGCATCATTTGATGCGGAATTGACCATAGAAAAATATAAAAATACACAGAAAAAATAATCTTGATTAGAAGCAGAGTTATCACGATTTTTCGATTTTGACCTTTACTATGACCTTAACTCTAATTCTCGACCCTGAGCTCTGAAACTTCAGGATCTTGTTCTGTTTGATAAGGCACAACTCCTGAGTAAAAATCAGCAACATATATTGGAACCTGGCTCTATAATATGGTTTTGAATATTGTGAGACAGGAAAAACCTAAATTCTTGACCCCCAAATTTTCGACCTGGACCGAAAATCGAGAATTTTGGTCGTACGACCATCGGACATGCATCAGATGATGCAGAATTGACCATAAAAAAATATAAAAATACCCAGAAAAAATAATCTCAATTAGAAGCGAAGTTATCGCGATTTTTCGATTTTGACCTTTTCTATGACCTTGACCTCAATTTTTGACCTTGACCTCCTAAAAGTTTACCACTTGGTCCGACATTGATTGTCCACCTTCTGGTGAAGTTTCATGACGATACGACCAAAATTGTGACCTGTAGAGTGCACACAAACAAACAAACAGACAAACAGACAAACTCAACTGACCAACATACTTGACGAAATTTACATTTCGTCAAGTAAAAATCGGCCATAGGCCAACACTTGACGAAACGACTAAACATTTGTTTACATTTAAAACATTTACCCATAATTTACACATTGAAAAGATTTACTGAACAACTCCTCGACATTTGAAGAAAGATATTTTTTTCATGAAATTTTTACGTTGGGCAAACTTTTCAAGGTCAAGGTCAAAGTGCACATTCAAGGTCAGCGGACAAAGACCTTTTGATATGCTACAATATGGTCCCCAGTTTGAACTTTCTATGACGAATAGTTCCGAAGTTATGGCAATTTTTGTGATTTTGACCTTTTCTTTGACCTTGACCTTGACCCTTGACCTTGGGTCACGAAAATTGTGCATTGCCCGTGCATGAAGATATAAATTATACTTGAACAATTCCATCAGAATCAAACAAGAATTCCGGACACTGTGGCTTTTCGAAATTTCGAAAAATTTACGTACATGAGGTCACTGTGACGTCAATAAACGTCACATTTGAAAACTGATGGGAAACTATTTATCATGGGTTCAAGGCCTTCCATTTGATATATTACTTGATAGCTTTTAGATAGTTTGAAAATTTGACCTTGAAGTTTTGCTCATGTGACCTCATTTTTTCGGTCAAGTTCAAGGTTAATCATGGAATTGACATATAAGTCTGATTGCTATACCTCTTCTGAATGATATGGTTCAAATTTTATGAGACTACAACGATTCAAACAGATGTTATAACCGAAAAGGTGTTTTTCTGGGATTTCGATGACCTTGACCTTGACCTTTGACCTTTGTATTTCAATTCGTAAAGGTCAATGCTATTAATATGCATGTCAAGTTTCAAGGTATTCCATACAGTATTGACGCTGTTTTGAAATTTCGGTAGTTTGACGTTTATGACGTCATTGTGACGTCAGTGTACGTCGCAGCGCCGAAAATAGGGTATCACTGCAATCAGGGGCTCAAAACCTTTCCAACGATATACTACTCGATATGGTGCGCTGACTTTCGTACTTGACCTTGACATTCACCTCATGACGAACTTCTCAAGGTCAAGGTCAAATGCCAAAGTCAAGGACACAGATGATAGGACTCGAGTTTATCTACAATATGAACTTGGTTTGAAGTCTCTATAACAAATAGAACCGGAGTTATGGCCACTTATGTGTTTTTAACATTTTGCGTGACCTTGACCTTGATCTTTGACCTTGAGTCACGAAAATTGTGCATTGCCTGTGCATGAAGACATATTTCATACCTGTATAAATTCATTAGAATCAAACAAGATTTGTGGACACTATGACCGTTTGAAATTTCGAAAAATTAACGTTTATGACGTCACTGTGACGTCAATAAACGTCACATCTCAAAACTGATGATCAAGTATGTACCAGGGAATCAAGACCTTTCATTTGATATACTACTTGATAGGTTTCAGTTAGTTTGAAAATTTGACCTTGAAGTTTTCCTCATAGGACCTTATTTTCCTGACAAAGTTCAAGGTCAGTCATGAAATTGACATATACACTCGATTACTATACATCTTCTGAAGGATATGGTTCAAAATTCATGAACCTACGACAAATCAAATGGATGTTATTACCGGAAACGTGTTTTTCTGGGATTTCGATGACCTTGACCTTGACCTTTGATCTTTGTACTTGAATTCGTAAAGGTCATTGCTGTCAATATGCATATCAAGTTTGAAGATATTCCATACAGTATTGACGATGTTATAGCCTTTTGAAATTTCGGAAATTTGACGTTTATGACGTCATTGTGACGTCAGTTTACGTCGCAGCGCCGAAAATAAGGTATCAATGCAATCAGGGGGTCAAGACCTTTCCAACGATATACTACTCGATATGGTGCGCTGACCTTCGTATTTGACCTTGACATTCACCTAGGCAAACTTCTCAAGGTCAAGGTCAAATGCCAAGGTCAAGGTCACGGAAGATAGAACTCGAGCTTATCTACAATATGAACTTGGCTTGAAGTCTCTAGGACAATTAGAACCGGAGTTATGGCCATTTATGTGTTTTTATCGTTTTGCGTGACCTTGACCTCAATATTTGACCTTGACCTTCCAAAAATGAACTCATCCATCTATACTTGATTGCACATCTTTTGACCTAATTCCATGATTCTACGTTCAAAAATGTGACCTGTGGAGCGCTAACAAGCAAACAAACAAACAAACTAACAAACAAACAGACAAACAGACAAACGCGACTGACCAACATACTTGACGAAATTTACATTTCGTCAAGTAAAAATCGGCCATAGGCCAACACTTGACGAAATGACTAAACATTTGTTTACATTTAAAACATTTACCCATAATTTACACATTGAAAAGATTTACTGAACAACTCCTCGACATTTGAAGAAAGATACTTTTTTCATGAAATTTTTACGTTGGGCAAACTTTTCAAGGTCAAGGTCAAAGTGCACATTCAAGGTCAGCGGAAAAAGACCTTTTGATATGCTATAATATGGTCCCAGTTTGAACTTTCTATGACGAATAGTTCCGAAGTTATGGCAATTTTTGTTATTTTGACCTTTTCTTCGACCTTGACCCTTGACCTTGGGTCACGAAAATTGTGCATTGCCCGTGCATGAAGATATAAATTATACTTGAACAATTCCATCAGAATCGAAGAATTCCGGACACTGTGGCTTTTCGAAATTTCGAAAAATTTACGTACATGAAGTCACTGTGACGTCAATAAACGTCACATTTGAAAACTGATGGCAAACTTTTTATCATGGGTTCAAGGCCTTCCATTTGATATATTACTTGATAGCTTTTAGTTAGTTTGAAAATTTGACCTTGAAGTTTTGCTCATGTGACCTCATTTTTCCGATCAAGTTCAAGGTTAGTTATGGAATTGACATATAAGTCTGATTGCTATACCTCTTCTGAATGATATGGTTCAAATCTTATGAGACTACAACGATTCAAACAGATGTTATAACCGAAAAGGTGTTTTTCTGGGATTTCGATGACCTTGACCTTGACCTTTGACCTTTGTATTTCAATTCGTGAAGGTCAATGCTATTAATATGCATGTCAAGTTTCAAGGTATTCCATACATTATTGACGCTGTTATGGCCTTTTGAAATTTCGGTAATTTGACGTTTATGACGTCATTGTGACGTCAGTGTACGTCGCAGCGCCGAAAATAGGGTATCACTGCAATCAGAGGCTCAAAACCTTTCCAACGATATACTACTCGATATGGTGCGCTGACTTTCGTACTTGACCTTGACATTCACCTCATGGCGAACTTCTCAAGGTCAAGGTCAAATGCCAAGGTCAAGCTCACAGAAGATAGGACTCGAGTTTATCTACAATATGAACTTGGTTTGAAGTCTCTATAACAAATAGAACCGGAGTTATGGCCACTTATGTGTTTTTAAAATTTTGCGTGACCTTGACCTTGATTTTTGACCTTGAGTCACGAAAACTGTGCATTGCCTGTGCATGAAGACATATATTATACCTGTATAATTTCATTAGAATCAAACAAGATTTGTGGACACTATGACCGTTTGAAATTTCGAAAAATTAACGTTTATGACGTCACTGTGACGTCAATAAACGTCACATCTCAAAACTGATGAGAAAGTATGTACCAGGGAATCAAGACCTTTCATTTGATATACTACTTGATAGGTTTCAGTTAGTTTGAAAATTTGACCTTGAAGTTTTCCTCATATGACCTTATTTTCCTGACAAAGTTCAAGGTCAATCATGAAATTGACATATACACTCGATTACTATACCTCTTCTGAAGGATATGGTTCAAAATTCATGAACCTACGACAAATCAAACGGATGTTATTACCGGAAACGTGTTTTTCTGGGATTTCGATGACCTTGACCTTGACCTTTGACCTTTGTACCTAAATTCGTGAAGGTCATTGCTGTCAATATGCATTTCAAGTTTGAAGAGATTCCATACAGTATTGACGATGTTATAGCCTTTTAAAATTTCGGAAATTTGACGTTTATGACGTCATTGTGACGTCAGTTTACGTCGCAGCGCCGAAAATAAGGTATCACTGCAATCAGGGGGTCAAGACCTTCCCAACGATATACTACTCGATATGGTGCGCTGACCTTCGTATTTGACCTTGACATTCACCTTAGGCGAACTTCTCAAGGTCAAGGTCAAATGCCAAGGTCAAGGTCACAGAAGATAGAACTCGACTTTATGTACAATATGAACTTGGTTTGAAGTCTCTAGGACAATTAGAACCGGAGTTATGGCCATTTATGTGTTTTTATAGTTTTGCGTGACCTTGACCTCAATATTTGACCTTGACCTCCCAAAAATGAACTCATCCATCCATATTGGATTGCACATCTTCTGACCTATTTTCATGATTCTACGATCAAAAATGTGACCTGTGGAGCGGTCACAAACAAACAAACAAACAAACAAACAGACAGACAAACGCGACTGACCAACATACTTGACGAAATTTACATTTCGTCAAGTAACAAACAGACAGACAAACGCGACTGACCAACATACTTGACGAAATTTACATTTCGTCAAGTAACAAACAGACAAACCGAACTGACCAACATAGTTGACGAATTTTTAATTCGTCAACTAACAAACGAACCGACCAACATACTTGCCAAAATCGAAGATTCTGGCAAGTAACAAACAAACATACAAACGGACAGACCCAATTGCAATACCCTCTGCCCCTATCGGGGCGAGGGTAAAAAGGTTTTGAAACTTCTTTGATTGTTGTTATAGGTGAGAAAAAGTGTAAATACATAACACTTACCAATTTCCTAATGATGGTGAATAATTACAAGCGTCATTCAACTATACCTGTAGCATTATCCTTTTACTTACAGATTCTGATACTTTGGTAAACTGTATCATGTCCTGCAAGTCTAGATTCTATTAAATGTTAGTTTCTATGCATATATATAGCATCATTTGTAGATATTGTTAGATAATTATATAACTTATATAATTATATATATTGTTTTGTGCTAGCGTTTTTAACGTTGTCTTCATGGTAATAAAGTTTCATGCATTATCTACATGTATATGCATACCGCTACATATGCTTTTACACATGAGCAAGTGGTAAATAAATCTGGAGTCATCTATGTGTCATTTATTGGGTATCAGATGATATTAGCCGGCCACGTGAACAGTGGTAAAAGTCAAAGCCGCTGAACATCAGTGCTCTGTGCCAAAATCCCATTGCGATTCCGGAAATGAATGGGAAACTGAGTCTGATATCGAATCACCATGTATGAGAACTGTATGAGAAAGGAAAACATTCGTCAAACAGTTGAAGATTCTGAAAAGATTGCATCACATTTCTTAATCTCAAGCTATGTCCGTAGATCTATGCCATGAACTCACGAATATCAGACATACGTTTTAGAAAACACCGTGAGAGTTGTCAGGTAGATGCTGATGAATAAAAAATGTATACACGGATAGGAAAGTAAATGAATGAATATTTAACTTGAACTTTAGTGGGGAATCTGTAAATGAATAATGAATGACCAAAACCCGGGACATTGAAATTCCAAGTGATCTTTCAAATGCAACATATCAAGCAATAGCAGAATATTCACCTCGATTTTTCACTAGAAAGATAAAACTGCTTGTTATCACGGAACGTCTGCAAAAAAAAAATAAAAAGAAAGGCCACATTCCATTCTCACCAAACTTAACGTCTTCGAAGTGAAGAAAAAATATCTGGAAATGAATAGTTCATAACGGTACCGAAGTCGTTGGCAATTCTGGGATTTTCATATTTTCTGTAGCCATATCATTAAAAATAATTTACTTTATCGTCGAACAATGTGTTGGAAAAAAATTCTGCAAATGATATGTTCTAAATGGTTTAAATGAATCACTGTCTATTTGTACAAAATTCAATGTCTTCAAATTGAAGAAACCACGTATCTCAATATGACCAGCTCATTTCTTCCACATAATTGTTAAGTGCCGTTGTTGAAATTGAACGATATCAAATATTTATTCTAGCATGGAGTATTTGACAATAATTTTTAGTGCATCTGTGAAAAGCACAGATTCCTTAAGTGTGATGGTATTGATTGGTGTCCAGCCATCACATTCAAATTCAGATGTACTCTAGAAATGTAGGCGTGTGAAAGATACCGTTTTTCGTGCCATCATATTTCATATTTTTGGCGTGGATTTGCTCTTATCGAGTCCGATATCACCGTGACATTAAGGACGGAACTACATGTAGTTTACTTTGCGCCACCTATTCTTATTTTGAACTGGAAATGTTGTTTGATGATCTGACCAGATTCAGTCACATTTCAGATTCAATCACGAGTCGATAATTTATTACTTATTGACAGTTGAAAACGGTGTTGAACATCTTATGAATTTTAGTCCTTGTCGTTCGAGTAATGTCTTGAAAAGCTGTTTTCTGTTCTGAATATAATCTCGATTGGTCTTCCAGCGACATTGAACCTGAACTAGAACGTTGGCATGTTCAATCACAGGCTTATCACGGTTACAACACACTCGTATTGGATACAGAGGTAGGATATCATGACCAGAACTGTGACAGCGTGTCTTGTTGATGGTTCAGTAGACGTGTAACTTTATCCAAATGACAGATAAGTGGGGTAATTCTGACACCGGTTCGAGATATTTACATCATGAAGCTGATAATGATACCTAATTATCAGTCAAGCAGAAACATTATGGCATGTCGTGCCAAAGTGTGATCCAATCCTTCACTCACTGGGCCGAGTGATGATCTTCCACTTTGACAATTGTGAAAACCTCCGGAAAGCCTAATGACTGGGATCAGCACGCTCTCCTTTGTCGTGATGCAGAAATCATACCATTGCGCTCTTGTTCATGTGTTGATTATAAAATGACATAATTGTTTTGTGATAGTTTTTCAGAATGTGATATCTAGTACTTGTATGCGTATAAATTTTCCTAATTCAATAACTTACGGCAAATACAGTAAAATGATACTGTCTTCCATATCTTTCCAAGTTACAACAGTCTCCCTATAGGTCACAGTCCGAGCCTTGCTGCCACTAACCACCGTCACTCACAGCTCCCCAGTTTCCTTCATATCGGGCTTTCGCTTCCATTTTCCTCGGCTACTTAGCCACCCTCATCCCTGACTCCTCCACCTCTTCTTCCAGTGCCTCCTCGTAACCAGACGAGCTCATATTCCTAAAATAAAACTTTTTGTTATGTTCTCTCAAGCCATGATTCTCACTTTCAACTCGTTCATGTGATGTCATAATGAAGCTGTTACCTATTCTGAATGTGCAGTCTCAATTGGCCTTCCAGTGGCATTACACCTGAACTAGAACGCTATCATGTTCAATCAATGACTTATCACGGCTACAACACACTCTTATTGCACCCAGAAGTGCGATAACGTGACCAGAACTGTGACAGGGTGTCATGTTGATGGTTCAGTACACGTGTAACTTTATCCAACTGACGGATAATTGGGACAATTCTGGCACTGGTTAGCGATAGTTACATCATTAGGCTGATAATGAAGCCTAATTATCAGTCAAGCAGAAATATTATGACATGTCGTGCCAAAGTGTGATCCCATTCTTCTACTCGCTGGGCCGAGTGATGATCTTCCACTTCCGCAACGGTGAAAACAGAGGAAAAGTGTGTGACTATACTCGGATTTTTCTAACTCGTTTACACTGTTTTTCGCTAATATTTTTGTGATGCTGAATGCTATCGTTCTATAACTTGGCATACTTCATCTGGGAGTCAAACGGCAATTTTCTACCAAATTTCAGACAGCTATCGCGAAAATTGAAAAAGTTGGCAATCTACCTCAATGTTAAATTTAGCCATATTATTTAATTTCTGGGCCCGCACACAATTTTGTGTATTTGCTCGGTTTTGTAGCGGAGCAATGTTTCAAAATCAATATGTTTGTGTAGAATACACCCCAGTGTATCTTCTGGTTCAAAGTTACAAGAATATTTTGAATCCTGATGGATGTAAACAGGACCAATTCCTCGAATATGCTCAGATTCTCGAGATCCCGTTTTGGGCTGAAATTTAACATTGAAGTAGATTGCCAACTTTTTCAATTTTCGCGATAGCTGTCTGAAATTTGGTAGGAAATTGCCGGTTGACTTCCAGATGAAGTATGCCAAGTTATAGAACGATAGCGTTTAGCATCACAAAAATATTAGTGAAAAACAGTGTAAACGAGTTAGAAAAATCCGAGTATAGTACTCGATTCACTGTCTTGAAACATATAGGAGACTATCGCGACTTTCATGTAATGATTATAGTAGGACAAAATTGTTTTTGTATTAAATTATTAGGGTGACTCCGGTACCATAAAGAATGTCATATCATGAGTCTGCATGTGTGTTTAATTTCCAAATCGAGTAACTGAGGGCAAATATAGTAAAATCATACAATCTTCCGTATTTTTTGTCAGCGTGAATGCTTCTATTTGCTATGCTATCTGTGATTTGTGATCATATTACCACATCTGTTGCACAGCCCATAGGACCCTCATAGTTAGATGGATTATAAATAAACAACACGGGATGAATTTAAAATGCATTTTGCCAACTTCAATCGTCAGATACAAGCCTGACAAAAATCTGGGTTGAAAAAAGATAGTGGTCTTTAGATATTGTGTTTTGGTACATAACACAATTCAAAACATGTCTGTATCTATTGGCCGATTAAAGTACTAGTAAAGTGCAAATATGATATTAAGTGATATGAAAGATATCGTTGCTCTGAGCAGAATGGTCTTTACGGTATATCAATATCACTATCCGTTCTAAGTTGCAGCCATTTGAAACTGCCATTCCGGCACTATATTACAGAAGCCACTTGAAAAGTGTTAACAGCTCAGTAATATGCAAATGAGATGTTAATGAGAATTCATGACGTCATGAGGGGAACACATTTTAATGAGGATATTTTAAGCCATGATATAATGATTCTTATTGAAGGTTTTGACGATCTGACTAGTGCATATTATTATGTACCATACATAGTCAATATCCACAAAACGTATACTGTTGCTACGGCTACCAGTCGTACCCTATATCCGTAGTTACCCATGGTTGCCATGGCCGTTAGCTGCCAAGTCAATCTATCCCCAGACTTTCTGTCGATTATTTATGAATTTAAATTGATATAGGGCTCAAGATAACAGGGTATTTTTGCATACCCTGTTATAAGTGGGTTTATGGCCCTAGCAACCATGGTTGCTATGGGCCGTACCGTGTCACTGGTTACGTTGACAACAACAGGAAAAGTGAAAACATTATTTATTATTATTCTGTATGAAATAAGTTTTGATGAATAAGCATAACATTAAATGAATGATTAATACATATTAAAGCACCTAATTAAAACAGCTTCCCTGATGACGTCATGACTATCTCATTTGGTATTTACGTGCAGTAAAGAATATTTTTATTTTGCTCTCTTATATAAGTTCACATCATATTTGCACTATACTAGTACTTTAATTGAATGCATAAAAGTAATGTTGATCACTCAAATATCCATTTCCACGGGAGTGTTCCGTCTTAACGTTACTCAGTTTACCTGTGTATCGGCTTCATTATTATCCTACGTTGTTTCCAATAGGTTCCCATAAAATTGACGCACACAATATCAACTATGAGAAATAGTTCTGGTATACAACTGAACATGTTAATCATTGTGACTGTGCCGTTTGTATATAAATGGGCTGGTAACTCTGCAGTTCAGAACAAGATGTGTATAGTGCTCATTCCTTTCATCGATAATAACGTATCACTGTCAGTCGCGTATTACAATAATGTAACAAAGCCAAGCGAAGAACATTACGGTTTTGTTCGTATGGTTACCATCATAATACTACATATTTATCATTATTTATACGTTCACAACGGGAACTAATTAGCGAGACCGGCTAATTATCTCGGGAATCAATATATTTTTGTACACTGAACTACCGCTGCACGGAATCAGAGAGTTATGTTTAAATGGCAGCATGATTAATATTGAATAATATACTAGAGTATATGGGGGGATCGAGTCATATTGTTTGCAGCCATGTAGTGCCTATGATGAATATGACTACCAAGTAGTGTTACTCAAAAGTTCAAGCCTCATTTCTGCTCCAGGCTCCAATCCAGCAACTCGTACAAAATTTTAAACGTGAGCATCGATCTCGCGTAATAATAATAATAATATTTAGTTCAACAGAAATAGTACAAAGGAATCGAATGACATATAGTTACATAAAAGCTGTTGGGAACAGCACGTAGCAGGACTGTCTTACCGTGCTGATCGGAAGAACAAATTTACAAATAAGTAAGTATAACCCTGTGTGTATAAATCAACGACGTAAGCCGTGTCCGTGCGCGTCGTTCAACCTATCTGGATGGTAGACCCGGAGTTATCCCGGCCAGTACGGAGAATGTGGTAGTATAAGGTGGGACAATGATGCCCCACCTTCCCGACCAAGGGGCATAATAATCAGGTAGGGTGCCGAAGGATGCAACCAGAACACAAATGATTCTATACAGACCCGTCTGTTTACGAGGTTTTGTTTCTTCTGGGACCAACAGACATACATTTTTGTGTTACCTGAGTAATTTGAGTTATAAATGGAGTATTACTCGTATTAAACAAAAGGTGTATACTGGGTGTATGTTTGTTGGTCACCAGAATGATACCATGACGGCACATGACTTACAGACCCTATAACGTAAAATGTTCAAGCGGATTCATGTTTTTTTTGGGGGTGTTTTTCGGCATGATTAACTATGGACCACAACCATTTCATTGCAACATTATTTAGGCCTATAAAAATAAATTTTATGTTTCTCGTCCTCCTATTTTTTTCAAAACTGGGCAGGGACCAACAAACCACATAGGCCTGTGAAATAAAAAAAAAAAACACTCGTGCACACTGACGGGCATTCAAGCCCAAATAAATCAAGCCTTTAGAACTGAAATCATCTGTAACACATGGCTTTGATGATTTCATTTCTAAAGGCTTGATTTATTCAAGCACATTCAAGCCCAAATAAATCAAGACTTTAGAATTGAGATCATGTGTCACACATCATTTTATTGATTTCATATCTAAAGGCCTGATTTATTTGGGCTTGAAGGCCCTTGAGCACCTTTGCACCACTGGTTTGCCATCATCCTAGCAGTCAGCACAGACAGGAAGATTTTTATGTTGTTTCAATGATGAATAATTGTGGAAAACCATTCAATCAGTTAATACATCTATTGAAGTATACATGAGAAAACATGGTGAATCAAATCGTGATCACAATCGTATAGATATTATTATTACATACACCTAACCACATGGAATACCTGTTCTTAAAAACTAGTAGCGTCTTTGTCTCCTTTGGCGGTGAGTGAAAACGAGGAGGTAGGTAAAATATATACCTAAGTGACATGTTGTGATTCGGTGTTTCGATCATTCACTCTCCTCAAAGTAGGGATGGCAACACTTTTTATTTTTCATTTGAGAATCGCAAATAAAAAAATCCAGGAGGCTGCTTTTGAACACAGGCGGGCGGGGACGAGAAACAGAAAATTATTTTATTAGGCCTCAGCTATTAGCGAGTAACAAACATGTGAAACTGTGCGTGCTGGGAAAAAAACATGTACAAATAGTAAATATGATGAGTGCTTCGTGCTTGTCACAACAAGGTGGTTATCCTGTGCAATTCTGCGCGAACAGTGTTGTCACTTTAGTCACTGAGGATTTCATGACGAACAAAACAAGAACTTTCACAGAGAAGATACGACAACATGCAATCACTCAGGTCATTTTTCAAGTTAACATGAGGAGTCACATCGCCACCTTTACATAATGCAACTTGAGACGCCAGACACGTAGGAATCGAAGAAGTAATTTCTGTAAGTAGTGTTCATTCGTAGTCCACACTACTACTTTATTGCCTACAACATACAAGTGAACTACAGTAGATGATTGACATGATCAAGACTGACACAACCAGCAATGAATTTTTTTTTCTGTCGCAAATTAACTTCCTCGCGTCAGGCTTCTCAAAGACTCGACCCTCCAGCATGAAACCCCATATTGTGAAACAACCCTATATTGCTGCTGAGACAATTTTGATGTCATTGAGCACGTTCTCCGTTGTTTAGTACCTATGTGTCATGTATAATAGTTATACATATCCTGATCTACACACTGGAGAGAAATATTGTCACCCCTGCGTAAAATGAGACAAACCACAATGCTTTTCAAACTCGTCTGGTGGGTCCAAACATTACCTGAAATAAGTGTCTCACAATTTGTGCGTATGGAACAACATCTGATATTGTTGCTGAGATAAATGTAATGTCATCGAACACGTGCTTCGTTGTTCACTAACCATGTTTCGCTGTCCGTCTTCTTTGCAAAAAAAGGACTATGGGGTGACATTTCTCATGCCCAATGTGTGTATTGTTCTGTTGCACACATATTTTTGTGAACAACCAATTGTTTGTTCAGCCACAAGAATTGCACAGAAAAACTTGTTTGTTCTAACAATGTTTGTTTTGTCAATATTTCATTGTCGTGCCGTCGGCTCCACTTGTGCCTTGTAGGTTTTTGTAGACATAATGTACATTTATATAACAAATGAAACAAATACCGCCCTTCTTACAACAATTGATCCTATTGTCTGATGTGTCAAATTTCGTTTTCGAGAGGCGGATATGTACCCTCGTGGTAATCTGGAAATTGTCGGCATGATATTCATGTTCTGTTGACCATACCGTGAACATTATTCTTCTGCTGGCAACTGCGATCTTGTGTGCCTAGAATTTCAATTCCAATTGCTATAATCTGGTCTAGCAGAAAAAAAATCAAGTCATAATTAGCTATTGTCCTCTTGTTCTATCACGTCCAATTTCCTCACCGGCGTCTCATTGGTAGCTAGTTTTCTACTTAATTAGGCAATAAAATATCAAGCATTATTGTCAAGTTACAACTATAATTGAAGCACAAAGCCATAATCAATGCATTCGTTACAGTGTAGGTGTCCTGTATGAAAACGACAGAGAAACAAATACATTAACGACAGGAAAACCGCATTTTATCAATACACAAGTAGTCTGCAGTGGAGCAAACAATTTGTCTGTCCAGCAAAAATGTGTAAATAAATTCTGTGAATGAGTTGCTGGTACCACAATGAACTTAAACACATTATTAATCGCTGCTCTAAATACCTATAACAAAATTTCTCTGAAAAATCATCGTTATAAAAGTCCAATGAAATCCATGACCAATATTCATATCATTCATGTTATTAAAACTGCTAGCAACGGATAAGCATGTGCGTTATTTTCCGGTGCTCCACATCAAAACACCACGACTAGGATATCTATACCAACTGTGATCGCTGCTCAAGGTACGTATTCAAAAGCTTCACTGTATGAAAATATATTAATTAAAACGCACACGGTGTGGTATTATGTTTGTAAATACAAACAAACGGGAACACGTGCGTTATTTCTTATGAAACATCCCACAAAATGGATGGCAATGAAAGTACTGGAACATGTATATACTTTGATACACAATCATGGATGTATGAACATTAATTCTAAAACATCCATATCGGGAAACTTATCCAACCTGCCTAAACCGTTATGTTGCGACAATATGTTGGTTTACGGTAGTAATTCAATCTAATTCAATTGAAAAAATCAGTGAAATTCGTATTACATTGTACTGATATGAAAAGTCAAGTGTGAAACTCTTGTTTTTGGCGTGCAAAGTGCGCCATCTTAGGAACATCAACTGATACTCTACAAAGCCATGTGATATTCATGCGGTAAAACAGTACTTTGACTTTATGACTTTATTCACGCGGAAATAACATTATTTACGTGGAATTAAAATTATTTACGTGGAAATAACGTTATTCACTCAGAAATAACGTTATTTATGGAATTAACGTCAATCAAGCCAACGATCAGAGGGAAAATAAAAAGCATTAATATGTGTAGCCAGTATTTCGTTAGTAAATCACACACGACAGGAATACTGTTTTTTCCGTGTAGGTAGTAATATTTCCGCATGAAAAAGTTATTGCTGCATAGAAAATTTATTACCGTGTAGGAAAGGTCATTTCCGCATAGAGCAAATTGATATTTCCACATAAATTATGTTGATCATGTATCATCACTTCGAGAAAAAAATAGCTTTTTTACAGTGTCACTTATCAGCTACAGTAGAGACTTGGCATCCTTGTGAATTGATTATGTATGCGTGTGAAATGAGTGAAACACAATGCGTGAAAATTTCATTATTTTCTCAATAAAAAAAATCAATTCAATACACAAAAACAGTCAGTATATCGGAAAATGTATTGTTAAAATAAAAAATGTCACGACAATGTATGAGGGGTGATCACTGATAGTAGAATGAGGGACATCTTTTGGTATATTTCTCTACATCTGAATGAAATATTAGTTCAATTTATGAAGGGGACTATGAATAAGGAGATATCTCATACGAAAAAATACAGTTAGGACCAGTGTGTATGAAATAGTGAAGCAGTTAGATATGCCCTAGAATGACGACTGTAACCACATTACAATTATATACAGAAGTAAATTATCCACAGATATCATAAAAGTTTTGATCATTTTGCTGCTTTGGCATCGAGAAGTGTCAGTGAGTGATGACAGAAAATCAGTTCAGACAATCAGTTACAATCTCTATGTCAACGGTAGTGTATGTGTGTAATTATTATCACATTTTCTAATTTATTCGAACTTGTCTAGACATAATGCATACATTTATAAAATACGGAACATTTAACTACTAGGATAGCGACACCAGACATCAATCCACATATAATACTTCATAATAGAGGCATTTCTCCCCATCGTCACGCGTCACCCCGCTACGCTTCATTGAAAACTCAATGATTTGGTCAGTCTACAGGTTGAACACCTTTTTGACGCAGATTCTATTGTCGTGTTTGACATTTTTCTTTTCGTTACTGATCGAAAATAAAAATAGAAAAATGAATATGCTAATACTCTGCTACTACAATGTTAAAGTCCAGATGAACGTCTGAAATGTCATGACTCACAGATCACATTGTCTTGGATTGTTTGAACTAGACTTTGAGGCATTGGATCCTCTAGAGGCATTGGAACCGGACTACAATGTACAGAGTCGCAGGCACGTCGCATCCACTCTTCTACACAACAAGACAAAGTTGACATATAAGATAAGACAATTCGAACAAGCACAGTCCGTGTGTGTTGACTCTGTACCTGTCTGTACAGAGTCGACAGATGCGTGGATGATCAGAATTACGGGCCACTACATTATCAACTGGACAATGCAGTCCGTGATGCTGACATGTTCACGATTTTGGGGTGGACACACGGCCGAGAACATCGTTCACGAAGTTGAAGAAAACCTTGCCGCCTTCGACTTCGCAAAGATCACAAACATCACAACAGATAACAACAGATTTTACTGACCAGATATTCATGCAAGTTCCATTTCGTTTGTCATTAATAATTAATATTCTATATGTTTACAGTTATTTGCTTACGCGTAATTATTACAATATCAAACAGACATCATGGTGATGTAATAGCAACAATAATAGATTGAACAGTAATAGTAATAGCTTTAACCCACCTATAATAGTAATAACGTAGTTACAAAGTATAGTAATAGATCCAACGTTATTGACCCCACGTCTGTCCAGTTCAAAAAAAAAAAAAAACGAGATATATATCTGACATTTTTTTGGGTGGGGGATCTACCAACAATTGTAAATTATACTCCACAGAATTACAGTTAATTACAATTATTTTTTTTATCATTTCATCTTTTGTCAGCAATGTGTTGACAAATATACATGTATTTGTAGTTACCACAGCGTAGTAGTATTATGTGAAGTAGTGCACATAATTTGAGAAAATAATTCAGCAAAAAAATGGGTAATATAATAACTTTATGGGTTTTTTAGGGTGACCTGGATGAACAGGAATTGTCCTCAATATTTACGTGAATTTGTCAGACAGATAAGAAATAATACGCTATAGCCATGGAACTGATCGCTTTTATTGCAACTGAAACACCCGTAAATGGAATCATCAAACATAAAGCCAGTAAGTTATAGCCAGCAATCTGTGCAATCTAACAGACTTTTACAACACGTCATATCAATTTGCATTTTTCTACTACGTCTGTTCACTGAAGAATCAGTACATTATCATGTGTGTTATGGGAACAAGATTGGGAATGTGGTTGGGAGACTTTGCACAATGGTGACTTTTATATGTAAGAGAACGGTGAGTTGCGTGTCAGAAACTACTGCATGTGAAGTGCATACGCCGCGTTTAGAGCATACACAGCAGCTCATATATGTCCTTGTGTATCTGTCACAGCAGCTGTTCTCACTGACTGCGAGTTTTCTACCGTATTTACCATGTTTTGCATAGCATTGTACGGTGGTTGATATAAGACATGTAAATTGTTTTAAAACAGCTCATTTGTATATCAAAATGAAATTAATCCACGAATAAAACACAAATGAAACGAATAAACATTATATTCACAGATAAAATGTTTTATTCACCAATTAAACATTCTATCCGTGAATGAAACTATTCTATTCGCAATCGAACTATTCTATTCATGAATAAAACATTTTACCCTCAAATAAAACTATTCTATTCATGAATAAAAAGTTTGATTCGTAAAAAAAAGTTTTATTCCCGGATAATCGTTTGGATTGGCGATTTTTACATGCAGTTCATGCGCAAGTTCCCCCATTCACTTATAATGTAAATATGAAGGTAACAAAAAAAAATGAATTTGCAAACATCCATCTGGCACCAGAATTTACTATGGCGATCTATAGCCATCACGGATCACCAAACGAGACTTGGTTCTTGGCTAAACATGATTCAATGTCTGATAATTGTCATTTTCAAATGTCATTTTGTGACTTATTTTTCAAAAGAAAAGCGGCCCAGATGCAGGATTATTTTTTACTGCGAACAAATATTACTGCTAGCATGCTTACTGGTGAGCTTCGCTCGTGTGCAGCAAATCCGCTTATTGTATCCCTCTCACAGAGATTCAGGTCGTATATGCATCTATTATTATATAATCACACAACAAAACGCACATTCCAACAACAGCTTGTTTGTGACGCTGAAGGGGCCCAAGTATCGCACCTTCCCCTGTTAATACTACTCACCCACTGAATGTATACCATATTTAATCCGTCTGGCACATTTTTAATCTTCATTGAATTTAGAAGAAATAGTAAGCTGTGCTACATGGGCCGCTGAAGCTACGATGCGTGGTTTGCTACGATCAGTGATCACTACAACTAAAACAATATCCACTGTGTCATAATGAAGACTGTTCTGTCATCTAGGGACCTGACGATGAGAAAATGAAGTAGATGCCAATGAAAATGAAAAGATTCTTTTTCGATATTCGTGGGCGATTTTGTTTTCGTATTTGTGGTATTTGACAAAAGCCGTTAAAATTCACATTTGTTGGTAAGAACACAGTTTTATAGGATAGTATTCGTTTTCGTATTTGTGGGTTTTTACATGACATAGGGCTGGAAAGCGGAAGTACTGATCGATGACAAATTCCAATGATTTCATTCGGACTGGGGATAAGCACCTGACGCCTCCCTGTCTTTTAACATGGGGATGCATTTTATATGGTGATTTTAAGTATATAAACGATGTCTTTAGTGTATTATAGTATCCCTACACGATGAAGATATACAAAAACTGTTGCAAAAGATAAAAATTGTCCAATTCCATAGCATATCCAAGCTTCGAAGAGGCACTGAAAAAAACGGCACTTCGAATAAAGCCTTGCTCTAGCAAAATTGCCGGCAGACGGCCTGTTATTCTAATGAATTTTGACACAAGTATACCTGCTTTGTACTTTCGCTAAAGTTATTTGACACAAGACATATTATTTCAGCAGTTATTGACGTTGTTGGAAATGGGCGATAATTGGGTCTATCCCCGGCGACGCCTTACTCACAAATATTTCATTGGAATTTATCACCCATCATACTTCCGCTTTCCAGCCATATTGTGTAGGCGTTTCCACACTTGTGGGCTTACAGTCGCCCATATGAAATTGACCCATTTCTCACACTTTTATACCAGTGTAAAATACTCATAAGATTGGTAATATGGATGTAACATATTGGTGCCATCTATTGGCGATGGAACAAATATGTTATTCTTATTATTTTGTTGAAATAAATAGCCTTATCTTGAAACGTAATTTCAATTCAAATGCAAAATTTATTTACAATAATGTTTTGAGGACAATGTTCACCGTACAATCAGACACATCTTAACCGCACAAGAATCAAAATACTATATGCTATGATCCTTAGAAATGTAGTATTCTAAAACATTCTAACTCTCTTCGACGACAGCTCTACACTACTTTAGATGTTCAACAAAAATGACACCTCAAGCTTATGCTATGACTATTCACCCTCGAATCAGCCAGGCCGAGTGAGCAAAGCCACTAACGAGACACCATGTCGAAGCATACTGCACTGACGTACGATACAGACTCGTTCAAGTGGTCTAAGGAGGAGTATACCCTGTCTGAGATGCTGGACGAATTCGCCGATAAGAGACCGTTCGCCTTCATCGTGACCGCGGGCTATTCCGGCAAGGAAGATGTAGGCGCTGATGAGGTAGGCTCTCAAGCTATTGTACCAGATGCCCTATAGTGTACGATGGAATCGCTGAAACGACATTGGGGAATAGTAGCCTCTCATTTAATACCATGCATCAAATCAAATAGTTCATAGATAACACGCGGTACGTTGTAATGCTTTTGCCATTCCAGGACTTTTATCAGAATATTTCGATTTACGCAAGCGATAAAATTACAACAGCCGAGGGTAGACTAAATAAATATACTTAATCGACTCAATTCTCGCATACATAACAAAGCATAGTATTTTACATTTATTACCTGCCTCCAGCTTTGCAGATTGTCACATATTTTCCCCCACTCATTACACATACCTGCTGTTTGTTCTCTTGCAGATGTACTGGTTCCACGATCTTGTCTTCCAGCCTCGAGTGGTCGGCAGAGACGTCAATGACGACTATCTGAGCATCCCGCTCAACTACCCACATAAGGTGATCCCGTCTACAGCGACTGGCGAAGGTAAGGCGACATTCGGCCTCATCGGGCATAGGGAATTGTGTTATCGTGGAGGGTGCGCATGCGCTGTTGAAACTTCTGATAAACAAATGTAAAAATGAAATAGTATCCGAAATGCATTTTTGCAATTGTCTAATTCTTTTTGTGTATTGTTCTTATTTGCATTTGGAGTTCGTTCAATCTTTAACGAAACCACAATCCATGCGGATCTTATCTACGTGAAATTGTTAATTTTATTTTTGTGGCACGTACATGACCTGTAACTGTCTCAACGGTATATTTACTATTTCATTGTACAAGATTCAGTAATTGGCACTATTATTTTCCCCCCAGTGGGGCCTCTGATGACGGTTGGTGACATGGTGCGGAAGAACATATACCGAACCTTCGAATTCCAGGCTAAACAGAAGCACAGGATCATCAAGGATGCCTCAGACATTGGCGATACTGAACTGGAACCCATGGAAATTATCAAAACGTACGACGAACGCTTCTTGGTTGTACACTGTCTGCTTAGTGAAGCCATAGAGGAGCCCATGAATAAAGAACATACGAACAGAAACCGATACATACAAGGTATTTGTAATATATAACTTGTTTCTTTTATAACCAGCAAAGTAGCGATATTGAAGGGTTCTGGTTCATCAATATGCTTGAGTTCTGTTTCAGATAACTAGATTAATGGAATATTTACTATTCACAACTGTGTATCAAATTTGTCAAGTTTTAAAACATTGAACATTCGGAAGTTCAGTTAGTAAATAATTCCATTGCTTATTTTTTGCCATACTAGCTGGAAAAAACACTGAAGATAGAATCTTACGATTTGGGCGTTCGATTGGGGCTTCCGTTCACAATTATTTAAATAATCATTCTATTTTCACATGAACTTCACTACTCGATATAAATAGACGTGTAATCAATACCCAGTATTAAGTATTCCGAGCAAACAAAACAAGGTCCGATTTCCAATCTCATAATCCGGGGACAGAAAGTTGTTTGAACAATGCGTACCAATGGAACCGGGGACAGAATGTTTTATGATTGTTACCACCATTCCTTTCTATTTATTGCATTATTGATAGGCCAATCAAACACTACTCAGTGGTAAACTACTTTGTGAGCCGCATTGTTTCTCCCAAATTATTATCATTCAGTGAAATAATATAACGAAATCATGAATATCAGATCATTGTTTTCTTTCCGTAAATGATTTCAGAGGGTGTCAGTTATAAGTTCGAACTGCTGCCTGTCTACATGCCAATTTCCATAGCAATCGCCTTGGATGTGTGTGAAGAAGACACTGCAACTTTCGAGCGAACCATGTACGATTTCAAGACCGTTGTGGACAAGCAGCCTCATGAATATGACGAACACTTGAAGAAGGTTTCAGGTGAGAAACTGTTGGCTCTTCCTTTCATATTGGAAACCCTCGGGAATACACCCTGAATGTATTTGGGAATCTTAACTACTGTATATTGTCCAGAGTATAAAACTGATCGTGTCAGTAACATTTGAAAGCGAAGTAATAGGTATAATTACAATAAATGAAAGAACGCATACAAAAAACGAGTATCTATGTTAGCTCAGGCGATATATGCATGTTCATATATTATATACTATATATATTATACATATATATATATTTGGTACATTTGTTATCCACAGCAGAAAAAAAGGTATATTCCACGTTGAAAGACCGCAACCCAAATTATAATGTTCCTGAGGTTTTGAGCTACTGGGCATTTTTCATTGAATGAAATTTTCTTCGTAATATTTTCAGATATAATGGTTTTTGAAGAACCACCATTAGATGGCGATTACGAAAATATACACATCATGTATTTCATCAGGAGAAGTACTACACCCATGATATTAATGCAAGGTTTGTCGGATCGGAGCAAGAACCTTTCAGGAAAAGGGAGTCAGGTGCTGCCGAATCAAAATTTAACAGACTTACCATCAGTCCCGTCTAAAGATCCTAACCAACCCAGCCCACTGCAGAAAGGAATCAAACACCTCACAAATAAGTTGTCTGCAAGCTCCTCCCCTCTCCTCGCCATAAAATCTAGAATGATAAATCACAGTAACCCTAATTCCGATTCTGATTCCGACGACTATATACAGATGGATGGTACGCATTGTTCAAACATGTGGCAGGAAGTTAATATCGCTGGTCGCGTAGATCCTCTAGCGATGGAACTAAACCCACACACGGTATTGGAGAGGACTCATAAACTCTTCCTGTCTGATGAGGTACCAAAATCCACACGAAAACCCAAACCACCAAAACCAAACGTGGACCTTCTGTCACGACAAAGGGGTGATGATCACCATCAAGCACTGCTCGAAGCCGTGAGCAATCCTGTCCATTCCCGTCCGAGACGCCCTGTGACCCCACCAGACCAAGCTCTACCAGATGGAGCGGAACTGAAACAGGAACATTTGCCTCCATCAGGACAAGCTCAAGAAACACCGGTGGAACTGAAGCAATCGGAACCAGAAACTAAATCTAAACCTGCAAAGCCCACACCCAGCGTACCAGCTGAACTCACCACAAATCCAGCTTCGGGGCAAACTGGAGACCTTTGTTCTCCTGTTGATGGGGTTGACGTCGCCACTCGCGGAAATAATGTGTTGTCACGTGGGTTGAAAGGCATCTCGCAGATTCCTGCAGACATTAGCATCTCGACTTTCACCATCAGCGATGTTTCAGAATCTCTCCGCTTGCTGAACATGTCTGAATATGCAGACAGTCTCCGAGAGCAGTTGGTTGATGGGGATCTACTGCTAGATCTCTCTGTGGATGATCTCATCAAAGAATTCGCGATGACATCCGTAGGCGCGAAGAAACTACACAAGTTTGTACATGGGTGGCGTCCACTAAAGTAAGGAACTGGAAAATGATAAGAGACTCTCCTTCGAGATATGCAAATAGGCATTATCGTTCAGTGCCTGTGTGTACGATATCACGCATGTACACTGCAACAGAACGATTGAAGTTGACATGTGTCATTTAACCAACAGTCCAACAGTATATATGACACTATATGGATCAATTAACTGATTAAATAGTAAAATTTATGCTGTCCTGATGATAACAAATATCATGCCAGAATGAATAAAAAAAACCATTATGTATTAGATGTATAGTATTGCACTTTATGTATGTGTAAAATGTATATACATGTTATACATATACAGAAAATATGTCTGCAATAATCAACTTCACGCCATAAGTATTTCATGTCTCAATTCAATTTAATGTTCGATGGCTAAATTACATGTGAAAATGTATATATATATATATATATATATATATATATATATATATATATATATATATATATATATGCATTTAACCATCCTTCCAAACAGATTTGGATTACACAAAGAGCACAATGTGAAATGTATGATTTCCTAAGAACCGTGAGCCATTCTTCAATAATCTATTTGAATGAGGTGACATTTTAGGGCCTCTTCGATAGGTAATATTCTGGAAGAGGTAGATGCCTACCAAGAAGACGGAATATGGTTTTGAATCGAATGTGATCTGCCATTTTCAGCAGTCAATTAAAATAAGAAAATGATGTGATATAGCGTTAATTTTCATCAAACACTACAAATTTCCAAGAAGGTATTGACTCTGTGCCTGAGATCTGAAGATATACATTCTGTGATAACAGGGTACACCTGATGACTGGTACATTCCCATATTTCCCATATATTCCCATATTCGGCCGCCATTTGCAAATCTGCCCCCCGCCATATTGCAAAACTCAGAAAATCTACCGTAAACCAGCCTCCGAGCTGGTAGAGCGGCAGAGGTCTTCCTCTTCCAGAGTAACGTCTTCCGTGTGAATCGAATGGAAAATTTTGGTAAACTGGAATAGGAAGAGGCGAATCGAGGAGGCCCTAAGAATGAAATCGTACCATAGGCACTCTCAAAACCCGGGACCGTGTTTTATTCTGGCAAAGACTATGACATTTATAAGATTTTAAATGAAATATTGCGCATTACTCAGAATCAACCTGACATGTACCTTGCAATAAGATAAAGTTGAGCTTACAGTGAAAAACGTGGCAATACGTCCGATAATTTTGGCCTGAGAATTAAAATCGGGTGTTCTACATGTATTCAGTGCATGAATGCGAATACACACAAAAATTACTGCGTATTGCAAATAAAACAATGACACTGGAACTAAACAACTTCCTGGTTTTTTTTTCGCAATAATATGCGATTCAAATTTCCGCAATCTGGAGATTGTCATAATCGGTTTTCTCATTCGAATTAATTTACACCTTATTAACGGAAACCTACCAGGAAATTAAAGCAATGCGGAATGTATTATTCAGGCCGTGGGCTGACAAATTGATGATGAAAAGCTTCTGTGTTTAGAACATTACTCGATCAAGGATTAGGGCGTTAAATATTTCTGGATGTCCATATTTACCCGGTTGCAAATTGGAGGACAAATTTTAAAAAATGAAAGGGACTGGAACCAGATTGACTGGGGGTCATTGAATTTGTGGATGGCGGATGTCAGCGACTGGTTATAAGTATCCAATATCACAAACCTATACACCTATTGCACCATGGGAAAATTCGGTATTATCGCCCTTTGTTTTCCACCAACATGGCCTTGGTATTGCTCAATTGCTGATCGTCCAGACGACTCAAATAGCGTTTGTAGCTCCTTAATACTACTCATGTAACGAGACTCTTAAATACCCTCGCCCCGATAGGGGGAGAGGGTATTGCATTTGGGTCAGTCCGTCTGTTTGTCTGTCTGTCCGCGCGCATAACTCGAGAACAAATGGTCCGATGGACTTCAAACTTATGAAGATGAAGCGGTGGCTCGGTCCTCCTCAAATTTTGTTGGAATCGGATAAAAACGGTTGCCATGGCAACGGAAAACATGAAAATCACATAAATGTCTATAACTCTGGTTTTACTTGATATTAATTTTTTAATATCAAGTATTTTTCTTCGGCCAATTCCAGATCGTATGGTATACGGCCGATGGTCTTACGACAAAAATTCTGAATTATCGCCCGGTGTCGAAAAGTTGGAGGTTCACGATTCCGGTTATTTTCGCCAGCGACTTTTCAGGGCAAATGTCTGTGCTTATAACTCAAAGACAAACCGCTCTATCGTTCTGAAAATTTATGGGACTGAAGCGATATGGTTATGGCTCGGTCTCAGTCAAATTCTGTCGAAATGGGATAAAAACGGTTGCCATGGCAACGGAAAAAGTGAAAATCACATGAATGGCTATAACTCCGGTTCTACTTTATATTAATTTTTCCAGCTGTTCTTGTATTTTTTTTTTTGGCTAATTCCGAATCGTATGATGTACGGCCGATGATCGTACGACTAAAATTCTCCATTATCGCCCGATGTCGAAAAATTGGGGGTTCACGATTTCGGTTATTTTTTACCAGCGACTTTTCAGTGCAAATGTGTGCGCCTGTAACTCATAGACAAACGGCCTTATCAATCTGAAATTTATAGAACTGAATATAAACGAATATCGAATATAATATCGCAAATGTGTGCGCCTGTAACTCATAGACAAAAGGCCTTATCAATCTGAAATTTATAGAACTGAATATAAACGAATATCGAATATAAACTGTTGTCATGGCAACGGAAAAAATGAAAATCACATATTTGGCTATAACTCCGGTCCTACTAATATTAATTTTTCCAACTATTTTCATATTTTTTCTTTGGCTAATTCCAGATCGTATGGTTTATGGCCAATGGTCGTACGACTAAAATTCTGCATTATTTCCCGATATCGAAAAGTTGAGGGCTCACGGTTTCGGTTATTTCGGTTATCTGCGCTCATAACTCAATGACAAACGGTTTTATCGTTCTGGAATTTATAGGACTGAAGCACTATGGTAGTGGCTCAGTCTCCTTCAAATTTTGTCAAAATCGAATAAAAATGGTTGTCATGGCAACGGAGTAAGTGAAAATCTCATAACTGGCTATAACTCCGGTTCTACTTGATATTAATTTTTCCAACTATTTTTGTATTTTTCTTTGGCCAATTCCGGACCGTATGGTGTACGACCGATGGTCATACAACGAAAACCCTCCATTATCGCCCGATGTCGAAAAATTAGGGGTCACAATTTTACGACTTTTGAGTGTTTCATTGGTTTTAACCCATTTTCGTTCAGGAGATGTGCCTGGATGATAGAAACAATACTCTGGAATTTTTCAGCCCAATATTGAACGACAAGGTCAAGGTCAGATAATAGATAGAAATTCGAAAGTTGCAATAACTTATATTAGTGATTAATTTCCCTTATTGATTTCGTATTTTTCAGTGCTCAATTCCCATCATTTGCTGTATCTACCCTTTATCGCTCGAGGTAGAAAGTGTAAGGGTCATCAGCCGAAATCACTGATTCGTAGTATTTCGAGGTTTGGTAATTCCCAAACCACTGACGATATTCAATAGAATGTTGAATCAAAGTATGCAGTATAAATTGTGATAGCTGGCGAAGTTTGGGTTGTCAGTATCAAGAATTCAGGTCGTGGTCGACAGGTCGAGAATATGTTGAAGATAGAAAAAAAGAATTCTACTCTGATTATTTATTATTTCTCCCATGATTTTTGTATTTTTTATAACCAATTTCCGACGAATTGATATATGACCAATGATAGTACCACCAAAATCCCCGATTATTGTCCAGGTAGAAAATGCAAGGGTCATCAATGACATATTTTTAGTAAAACTAAATCTGGAAGGGCGAGGGTCTGCAATCTCTGATTGTCTCGTTGAGCTGGTGTTCTTGCATTTTTAGCCTTCCGAAAAAGTTGCCCAACGAAGGTGTTTCCGTCAGTTTTGTTGAGTTGCGGAGATGAGTTGAGAGTGATCTCGATGGCTCTTTGAACAATGTCAAGGCCAGTTGGTGGAAGAACAATAGGCAAAAATATCGAGTTTTCCAATGGTGCAATGGGTGTATTATCGTTTTCACTTGAGTGATGTGGGTCAATTACTGAATTTGATTCAGAAACTTACGTACAATATTCAGTTGGTGTCATTAACTTCCGTCTAACATTTAATTTTGAGACAAAATAATTCGGTGATATTTGGTATGTTGCAAAATGATCACATCATCTATTTTAGTATGGCGCCCCGTTTGTGCCACCAAAAAGGGAAGTTATTTTTTTATTTATCTCATACGTATGAAATAAAAAGTCAAACGTAGGAGATACGAACACATACGTATGAGATAACAAGTCATACGTTGGAGATACTAACACATATGTATGAAATACTAAGTCATACGTAGGAGATACTATGACATACGTAGGAGATACTAAGTCATACGTATGAGATACTAAGTCATATGTAGGAGATACTATGTCATACGTAGGAGATACTAACTCATACGTAGGAGATACTATGACATACTCATACGTATGAGATACTATCTCATACGTATGACTTATTATCTCTTACATATGACTCAGTATCTCATACGTATGATTTAGTATCTCATACGTTTGAGATAGTATCTCATACGTATGACTTATTATCTCATAAGTATGACTTAGTATCTCAAACGTATGACTTTTTATCTCATATGTATGACTTTTTATTTCATACGTATGACTTAGTAACTCATACGTATGAGATAATATCTCATACATATGAGATACTATCTCATACGTATGAGTTAGAAAAAAAAATAAATTCTCTTTTTTGTGGCACGAACGGGGCGCCATAATTTTAGTACATCAGACTGAACGAAGTGTGAGTATCACTCAGTCTGTGATCAGGAACGTTTGAAATTAGTGCTGTGAAAATATCGCAAACAAAGCAATGACGAGGACTGTCTACTTTATTATCTATGTCGTACTTGCAACTATTCTTGCAAATTATCCAACTAAATCCTGGTTTCAACATAACACAATATACTGGATGGATACCTAACAATCACAGACAGATTTTTTAAAGATATATGATCAGTATGCTCGGAGTTATTGACCAAAACCTACAACAGTATGGTTCGTCTGAAAATACATTTCCCGAGGTGAATATCACCTGGATTGAGGAATGTGGGTGGTATTACGTTGAGGTCGAGTGGTGTTACGGAATAGGAACTAAGTCTGTATGGGGCCAGTTACCACTGGTCGCTCCGTCCCGAACTAATGTACTGGCTTATTTCATTGAAGTGTCCATGAAGAATCATAATATTCAAATTAAATATTTTTTTACAGCCGGGATCTGAAGTAGCTGAAACTCTCAGGTTTCGGTAGCAGGTCTACCGTTGCTCAAAGGAAGAGCTCCATTCACAGGGAGTGAAGAGGTGAGTGAAACGATACATGTGTTCACGGACTATCAAACAAAATGTCTATTTCCCCATGCCTGAACTTCTTAATCAGTTTTCAATCACAACTCTGAAAATATTGTATGGCATGAGATATACCTGCGAACTTACTCAATTGCATTTCAAGGAATAGTCTACCACTGATATGCATGTAGTCTAATTTGTATGGATGTGTTATTAGGACACATTTTTAAATGAAGCCTTCATGTTACAGTAATGCATTACATTTCTGCATTTCGTCTTTGCAGCTATGGACTTTATATTTTCTCGATATTCCCAGAATGAAATCAATAGGAGCAACGTGCGCAATCAATTGAATGTGTAAACAGAGATGCATATTCAGTTAATATATCACAAACAGATGTGATATCATATAAGCTGATGTCATGGTAGTTTTACCATCTGTCCGGCTACAGGGGTCTATATTGTCCTGTTGAAATTCGGCATTCATTCCGTCTGGCAATCGTTCATTGCTTGTTCCGATTTACACACATGGCCAGATCCCCATCAAAACTATTGTAGTTGTATTTGCTCCATGGCGCGCCCCCTATTTGCCTTCACGGGGTGCCCATCCACGACCACAGCAGCCGGTAATATTTCACACAAAGTTTCTGAAGAGCAGCTCGGATAGAATTCGCGAAAGGTTCATTGAAAATCACCCGAACCTCAATGGGAATCGGAAAATCATAGTCAAAGTGTGAACCGCTATGCATCTCATGTTTTTATCTCGGTGTTTTCATTTGAAAGTGTGGACATCAAAGCTACATTTCATATAAATATAATATACATTCCTTATTGGATATCAGCTGATATGTACTCAGAGTGAACCGTGATACACATCACAACCCCTAAATATCCGCGTCATGTGTCAGAATCTCATTGCGATTCCGGAAATGAATAGGAAGCTGTGCCCGATATCGAATCACCTGTAAGAAAACATGCGGAATATATACATCTAAATTTCGCACCACGCAGCGAATATTGCTCAGAGGGCAATATCAGCAGGGATCATTAGTGTCATCTCTGTTGAAGTGATATTGGCAGTAAAACTATTTTTCCAAATCAATTACATATATGCCTGTGGTCTCAGAAAAATAGGTTACAAAATAAACTATGCTTGATCAGATGGATAAGTCAAGCATATGACCGTACTAGCAGCCGCGAGTTAACTCTGACTTAACCTAGTTCATGCTCGATTAGCTTGAACACATACGAGTAAGCTGGAATCGCATTGCATTAGGGGATACAAAACACCGATAGTGGCTGTATCGTAAACAAACTCAAAATATCTCCACCAGAAAATCGCAACAAATCAATTAGAAAGGGGCATCTGTTTGGACATACAAGTGCAGATATATAACTATTATGTTTTCTTCGTTCGATCAGAAAGATATGGCAAAATCCATAACTTTCTGCCAACATCACTTTAATATGATAATTATAATTTTATAAGCATGATAAATATCAGGTGTAATTGCTACTATAATATTACTACCCCGTTCCAATATACGTTCAAGAAAGCCCAGTCAAGTTACATACGCACATGACAACTACAAAATCATGATTCCGGCAATTACATGACAGTGATTATATGTTTGTTTGTCATCAGGTCGTTCTATCAAAGTGAAAATTACGTTACATTGGCTCATAGAAATCCGACAGCTAGACAGTATCTAACACCATATCCCACGGGACTATTCAGGTCACTGATATATCCATTGATATGCACAGTGATTTCACAGCCCTCGCTATATCCAATTCTGGCTTGGGCAAACCTTACGAAGTATCTACTGGACCTTATTAAGACCTTACGAAGTATGTTACCGGACCTTATGATGACCTTACGAAGAATCTTACCGGACCTTATAAAAACTTACGAAGTATCTAGTGGACCTTATGAAGCCTTACGAAGTATGTTACCGGACCTTATGAAGACCTTACGAAGTATGTTACCGGACCTTATGAAGACCTTACGAAGTATTTCACCGGATCTTATGAAGACCTTACAAAGTATCTTACTGGACCTTATTGATTGATTGATTGATTGATTGATTGATTGAAAAGCTTATGAAGAATTATACCGGACCTTATGAAGACCTTACAAAGTATCTTACCGGACCTTATGAAGACCTTACAAAGTATCTTACCGGACCTTATGAAGACCTTACGAAGTATCTTACCGGACCTTATGAAGCCTTACGAAGTATCTTACCGGACCTTATGAAGACCTTACGAAGTATCTTACCGGACCTTATGAAGCCTTACGAAGTATCTCACCTGACCTTATGAAGACCTTACGAAGTATTTTAACCGACCTTATGAAAAGTTTACGAAGTATCTACTGGACCTTATGAAAACCTTACGAAGTATCTTACCAAACCTCGTGAAGACCTTACGGAGTATCTTACCAGACCTTATGAAGACCTTACGAAGTATCTTACCTGACCTTATGAAGCCTTACAAAGTATCTTACCAGACCTGATGAAGCCTTACAAAGTATCTTACCGGATCTTATGAAGACCTTACGAAGTATCCTACCAGACCTTAAGAAGACCTTACGAAGTATCTTAACGGACCTCATGAAAACCTTACAAAGTATCTTACCAGACCTTATGAAGACCTTACGAAGTATCTTACCAGACCCTATGAAGACCTTCCGAATAATAAAAGCCTAAACAGTGGAGTTTCATTAATCTCCTTGGTACCGCGTATTACGTGATAGCAGAACATGTATTGGATTTGATCACTAGGAACCAATATCGGCGAGTTATGGAGGAATATATACCTATCAAGCATCTGTATCTGACATAACAAAACAGTATGTTCAACTACTCAGATGTCGGGCATGTAATTTTATGTCACAACATCGTATTTAATATATGCAACAACACAACGGTATGAGCCAAAATTTGATATTAACACCCCATGAATAACGGATCATATTCTGCAACGTTATGTGCCAGCCACATCTTCACGGAGGTATTGAATATCCTATGATTCATGTTTGGACAACGTGCTCGAGGGGTAATTTACTTGATTAATGTTGCTAATATGGCTGAATCAACATCAAGTGGCTAATTATTCAGCAAATCTAGAAATCATTCGTCCGATTTGAATTTAGTGTTTAGTAACAAATTGCTTGATGAATAAATGTAATGTGCCTGACATCATTTATCACAATGATTTTGCATTAAATTCGAAGGATGTACAAACAGAGAAATAAGTCAAGTTATTAAATTTTTTTACGACGGATCACTGATGCGTTGAATTTAAATGATGTGCAAACAGAGAAATAGGTCAAGTTATTAAAATTTTTAACGACGGATCATTGTTAAGAGACTTTATTGCAATGATCATTATTATCATGCGTTGAATTTAAATGATGTGCAAACAGAGAAAGAAGACAAGTTATTGAAATATTTGATATGGGAGAATATCCTAGCGGTATTGCGATAGCCCTTATACTATATTTATTTCAACCGCAAATAGTGTAATAATTATATTTCCCAGTGGAATAAGTTTTCGACTTTTTATTTCATCTTAATTTTGTTTTATATTAACTTCCAGTCCTGAACCTGTCCTGAACCTGAAGCATCATATTCAACATTTGTGGAACTTTATAGGCGGTTATGCAATTATAATCATTAATCATGGATATAAATGAAGCTAATGTGAGTTCTGGATTTCAACCTTTTTCTACGACTTTGTGACGCTTATTTTACCACAGCCCAACATTTCACAGGTGTGTGTTAATCGAAACAGGACACTTCCGACACTTAGCCGGAACAATCTCCAGTAACTGAGAGGTAATAACTCCACAGTATTATGATGTTGATTGTCGATTTCAGTGAGCTTTCTTTGTACAGTATACCCATCGGCCATATCGCATATGATCAGGTATTGGCCAGAGAAAATACAAAAAAATGTTTATTAAAAATAAAGGAATTATATTTCTTTTCTGTACCCAAAACAGTCGGGTTTAAAAAAGCACTGTTGTTTGTCTGAAAATGAAGGAGGAGACACTTATATCCAGTGTGTGTAGGAAAAACCTGGTGTTTGTTATCACAAATTTGAACGTCCTCAGAAATGGGAGAAAAAGTAGTATATGGATATGGCCAATTCATTTCTTTGACATAATTGTTAAGTGCCATTATTGATATTGGACGATATAGAATATTTATTCAGGCGACATGAAGTATTTGACAATACTTTTCAGTGCACCAATGAAAAGTACAGATTCGTTGAGTGTAATGGTATTGATCGATGCACAGTATTCATACATAGCACTAAATAAACACATTCCGAGGCACTTATTCTGAAAATGTAGACGTGTGAAGGAGATCGTAAGTAGTATGGAGGATATACTTTTTAGGTGGACCTCTCAATTTCACATGACATTGATTTTCTGAACGATTTTCGTTTATAATGGATACTTACCGTATGTTTATAATTGAAGCCAGTTTATATACTTTCTGTTCTTTTCAGAATGGTAGTTTCACTCCCATCTCGTTCATCTGATCTCCTATTGGAAGTGTTTTTTTGTTTGGTCTCAATTGATCGCCATTGTCAACACTTGTACAGGACACTCTTCTTGGACCCGGAAGTGGGATATCATATTTAAAAACGTAACATTGTGCTGTGTTGATGATGCAGAAAACGCCGATCTTCATCTAAATGACATGCGATTAGAAAGATTTTGCACCTAGTTAAAGATCGTTACATATGAAGTGGTGTTTAACACTCACATGCACTTATCAGTCCGACATTGATATTCTAGTGTCCTAATTCCCATATTATAACAGTTACTCTGGCTTAATTGCTATCCCGAAAATTATTCATTTCACTAATATTCTTCGATTGAGTTTGATGTTGTTTTTCGATGGTTCAATATGTACTGCACGATTTTGCCACGCCTTGTCCAGCTATTTTTCAAAATAATTTACTGGAAACATACTATCAGTGTGATTCAGTTCCATTGCGAAATTTGATCCAGCAAAAAATCAAACTAAAACACGGAATGTGATATGATACTACGTTGCTTCCATAAAACTCGTATGTCATATCAGATAATTTCCGCTATAGCCTGTATGACAATGAGGTGATAAATTATCAGATCAAATTTACTCATGACAAATATAATATGCCATCATGTCATCATCTATTGTGTAAATGTCATCCTCATGCAAACATTTTGTTGGATTGAACTAGATACGATGAACAATGGGCATCCAAACACAAATGTCACTTGTCATATTGAATATTGACCGATGTATATTATATACATGATATTATTCTGGTCTTACCTCCGAAGAACGAATGTATACATAATTTATTGTTCTGTATAATGTTTCCATATTTTCCCATCAAATCTGTATGCCTCTTGACAGGAACTCGTGACTGAAAATTTATGTTGATTAGTTTATTTTTGTAGTAAGGGTAACTTACTCATTCAATACATTCATTCGTTTCATTCCATAACACCATCAACTCTACCATGTATGAATGAACAATTGAGTTTGAACGTGAGCGTTGTAAGCAAAAACCGAGTTCGGACTTTCGAGGGTACTTATGCAATCAATAAAATATTGTCATTGTTTTACAGTATGAACGCTTCAGCACCGATTGGCTATGAAGATCCATCCCTTTTCGGTTTAGTCATATCATCGGCTACAATAATGTCAAGCTTGTGGGACAGACTCGAATATTAGACTAACACGCTCATGATGATAACGTAAAATTTGATGTTGCAAGTCGCATTTGTGATGGATGCCCATTTGCTGTATCTAACTCAAACCACATACATCAATCTAACAAACACACCCCTAAAAAGTTGACCTTCTTATCCCCCGCATGTTATCTTTAACACTTTTTTTATTATATTTAACATATCTTTCTTAGTGCTGTAACACATACACTAGGGACAGTTCCCAGTTAGCCAGGTGTAAGTACATAACGTACAATAAGTCCCAACTACTCACGGCGTTGTTAACTGATTTCGGAACAAATTCATACATAGGAAGCCAGCTACATATGCCACCAGTGTCGGAACACACTCCGGTCAACATTAATCGAATATTAATATAACCACATCTGGAAGAGTATAATGCAACTGCAAAAACGTGTGAGTTACATTCAAGTAGAATTTAATATTGAGTATCGATCACGATCCACGTAGTTTCAATGGTTTCATACCACGTGCAATTTTGGTTCATATCTCGGCCGTTTCATAACAAACTTACATGAAATTTGGAATATATAATCTGTATATATCTATAAAGCTGACTTGAATAAAAAATTGAAGATTTCATTGATAAATGAGAATATAAATGGAGTTGAATGTTGCTTGAACAAATGTAACTTACGTTGCGTACACGAAGCATTACATGGTGTAGTTTCTTAACTGCAGCGAGTGCACATATCCGTGATCAACAACCTACCCTTGAATTTTAAGTATCCCATCGATAATCATGTCAAATTGATGCGCAAATGTGTTTATCTATTGCGATCCCGCGAAAATGTCTCGTGCCGCTGGTCAGTGAAGCGCTAAGTACAGATCAGCGGATTATTCGTATGGCAAATACCGTCAATGCTCAGCTGTCGAGAACGTTGTACTCAGGAGTGAGATGTTGTTGTGATTTTGGTTCTATACTGCACTTAGAAAATATTAGAGTCGCTGAATTCTTGATGTAGTTTGCGGTTGAGTTTACAATGCCAACGGATATAGACGTTATTAATACGATTGACAATCAATTTCTTTTGCTCAGTGTATTTTCAATGCGGATGATATATAACATGCTATTTTGACCATCAAACTCCCATCAAGTGTTTAGGTAAATCCCAAAACAGGCAGTAGGTTATTGTTCTATGGTAGGTAATCTACCCATAGTCAAGAAACTGTACCCTAAAACGCTGTCAGTTTTCTATGTAAGTTACATTTGATTGGCGGTGTATAACGTTCAGGATCTGTATGAATATCGACTGGGTCTTCAATATGGCAATTGGACAAGCATTGTAGTCGTGAATAGAACCTACATTAAAATTTTCAGCGCAATCAATTACCAAACTGCAGAGTTATAGGCCAAACAAAACATACCAGAATTCTGCTGATAAGGCATGGATCCTGACTGATAAGCATCCTTAATATTCAAAAGGTGTATCCCAATACCTGAAGATTTTCTCTCACGATTCCTGTCAACGACAGACAGATTTGTTCCGAATTAGCTTTTATCAAGGTTGACATTTTGGAAATGGTAAACTATTAGATGACATTTGAAGCACCACCCCCGGAGTGTTTCGTGTACTCGTTGCTCTGAGAAAGAGCACAATCTTGTATAAACAATCATGGCTGGTGTGTTTCAATTGCAACTAATTATTTTGCATACATGTGGTGAAATATGTTTTTCTCTGTTTTGCAGTTATATATTCAGGATACCTAATTATGTTTCTCGCCAGCACATTGTTCTACTTTGTAAACTCTGGACCGAAGAATATAACACGTTTACACTAACACAATATTCCGGTGCATCAGGGTCGGGACAATGGCCATAATACATGTACACTGTATGCTCAATATCTACACACTTTTATCGTGTCAGTGTTCCAAGGACACGTGGTGTTGATTTATGTTAATTGTGTATCCACATGAAGTTATCAATTTGGAGTTATATAAATATTCAAGCCCATGCGAATTCACATCCACTATTATGTCAAAGGCATTCCATTAACAATTCATTACCTGATTTTCTGGAAAACAAGTTATCGAATTTGTCGATGTACTCCGTAAGATTTCGATTTATAAGATTACTGAGCCAATAAGATTAAAAGTCAGATTTCAGTGTGCTTTCGTAACGAGCATATTTCGTTACATTTCCTCGCAGTAAATGACCCGATGTATGTTGCTGGTTCTTTGGAGTGCCCTAAAACACTACGAAAATAGCTGGCAGCATTGTAATAAAAAAATGGAACCAATACCCAAGTACCAAGTATTCCGAGCGAACATAATCGAGTCTGTTATCCAATCTCAAAGTCCAGTGTCCAGTGCAAAATAAAATTGTAAACTTCCTGAACCTCCATTATATGACCATAATGAGATGAAATCAGATGATTCAGAAGGAGTCAGCATTTCTTGTCCCACATGAGGCATCCGTCATGAATTCCAAAACATTGACATGCAAAAAGGTCTTGCTGCATGCTGGTGACAAATGTAGTGTACTTATCAATTTAGTGTACTTGTTTTATACATTACGTGACAAGTGATAAACTGATCGATAAAAAGTATTTTTTTGGCGCAGGGAAAGAAAAAGAGAGCTGTTTGGAAATAAAGGGGCATCTTATTGGAATTGCAACTGTAAATGTCAGGTGGACAGGGATAAACAAACATCAGCCTCCTTTTCATCTGAGAAAAGATACCACACCAAAACAGCAAATACACTCTGTAAGTTGGTTTCTGTGGAACCATTTCGTGCCCAAAATTTTATCAGGGCCATATAAATGCTAGGCTCCTTTCATTATAGTACAATGCTTATTTTGACAAAGATATGCTCGAGAGAGTTGTCTTAATAATCGTTTCACCAAACGTCTTAGAACGGCAGAACACATGGAGAATGTATATGTAGACCTCACATAGCCAGCGGGCGATGCCAATGTGTAGATGTGTGCAAATGACTCGATGGCTATACATTGTGAATATATTTATTCCATTTATTTCATAACAGAAGAACTCAGTTACATACAGATAATACGTGTCAAATATTTGATATGAGTACACTCAAACATCATGAGCATATGTACAAGTGTACTGTAAAGTCAATAGAAATAAGAGCATCGAGTATATCACTCATTTGGTGGTTAATTCCTGTTACAGAGCGATTACAACTGAGTAATTCCCTAGCTTGGATATGCATGTAATATGTCTGTACTTCACAGGATCACAGGACACACACGAAAAAAAAACTTCAATAGTACTGGTCAATAACTCTTGACGCACTGTGCTCATTGCTATCGTTTGGCATTAGAACCAAATTACTTGATTACTTCTGAAGCAAATTTTCTAAACCTACATTTAATCTGGATTCAATTTCCGTCCATGTACTCGAGACATGACAAGACAACGAAGGCGCCAGTAATGAGAAATTCACCATAGTTTGAATAATCACAAGTCACACAAATACCTGCATGTTTTTTTTATCGTCCACTACCTTGTTGTATCAGAAAAGAAAACTAGTCTTTTGAATGTCAATATAGGTAAAACGACAATTTAGGTTAATACATGTCTTCGTTTATGCTAGCGCAGATGTAAAGACTCCCGTTCACATCGTGCGTTTTTACGGTGTCTTCGAACTCCATTGCAGGGTAATACGGACGTATTTTGGGGGTTGTAACGGTGCTATATCATCTAATATGTGCTAACCAATTGATTGATTCAATTTAAATAGTTTATTGGTTACGGAATTGTGAGAATTTTCTCTACTCTTAGTTCTTCATGATTCAACCTGGATTTAGTGAACATTTATAAAATCTGGCAACCGAATGGCCTCACAACTATTTACCATTGTAAAATCTCACTTGAATTTACACCTAATACAAACTTTTGCTTGTGCTACGAATGAATAGATGCTGAAAAACGGATATGCTGAAACGGTAATGCACTTAGATAAAGAGTTAGTCCAGTGTTCCACTTAGAAATATGGAATATACTCAAAGTGTTCTGCCAATTCGGTACACTGAGTGAGTTGAATGAGTGCCCGTCTACAGCGAAGTTTTCAGATTGATCCGAGAACTTTATGTTATCCTGACGGTCTTATGTCCACTGGAAGATCTAGAATGTAATTAATGATACTTGGATGATGTACTAATACAAGTATTGTCAATTATTTGCAGACACATACTTAGCAGTACATTTTTGTACTAATATCCAAGAAATTATACATGGTATTGATTATAAGATGGTCTAACGACTGCATTTGTATTCTGGAAAAAAGGTACTTGAGATCCCCCCCCCTCCCCCTCAACCCCGAAATTGTACATTTTATATTCGATTTTACACGTGGTGCACATTCCAGCACAAGTTTATTTCTAGTTGAATGATCTGTTGAATTTGGTGCATCGATCATTTCACGACTATATCATCAATTTAGCAACAGGCAAATACATTATTCATTTCAGTGATTCATAGTTGTATATTTTTAAAAATATATTGTTTTTCTACCTAAACGGGCAGACACCACACTATTATTAGTGCAATTTCAAAGTATGTCCTGACATGTGCGATTTGATGTTTCACACCGTACTGTACTCATGAAGCTTCCCCTCAAACAACGAACATTTTCTACTATATTCCTACATCTGTTGCGCATTCACAGTACACGTACGGGTGGGCGAGTAAACAGAACTGCGCAGCATGTGCCGACAGTTGTGAGGGAAATCAAATGGAGGGTTGCTATATCCGAAACGATAGTATCATCTGTATGCTATCTCCGTAATGAATCATCCGTATGCTATCTTCATAGTGATTCATTCATATGCTATCTTCATAATGATTCGCCATGCTGATACACTACCCGCTGATAACCAGTTATCAGTTTTCCCGCAGACGAATGATGTGTGGTGCTTCTAATTAAATATGCTGGTTTTGCAAAGTGGAGGTTGTATGTTGATGTATTTCCGAACACCGCGCAAAATGATTCCACCAAATCTCATTTTCAAAACTGAAATATGTTTTTATAAATGATAGATAACTTACGTCCTTCATTGCCAAATTTGGGAAGTACTGCACATAGTTATTTGTAAATTAACATACATCACTATGGTATTATAATACGGAACGAGCTCTAACATACTCTGTTTAATACTTACACAAATTATAAATCTCATGGTCAGCATAAGAAGAAACATTGTTAGGATTTGTAAAATTAGTTTAAAACCATATCATCTATAGGGACATTTGGACTAATGTGCTGGCTTTGGATGCTATATTAAAGTATAAATGCTTAAACAGTTTCCTGTGTTCTATGGCCAGTTAATCTTACACCATAATGTACAAATAAGAGTGTTCTTACATTGTGCATAAATTGATGTCAAAGTTCATGGGTGTCCACCTACCTTAATTCAGGCTTTCGGATAGGTAACAGTGGAAAAATCTGACATGTAACATGCACAATATACCCAATGTTATGATCTGAGCAAAACTATGGACACACCGATAAAACATGCTTAAGCAAACACAATATCACAACTGAACATTTCCAACATGTTATGGTTCCCAAGGACACGAAGTGTTGATTTATGTTAATGGTTTATACACACACAGAGTCATCAATTTGGAGTTGTGTAAACGTTCATAGCTGACAAGAATTCACACACACAATTATAATCGTGACATTTTCATCATCAATTCATTAATTTACGTGACTGAGAATTAAGTTAATGAATTAGTTAAAATACTGAATAATATTTCATTTTTATGAGGTTCTTGAGCGAGGAACAATACCAGTTTGATTTCAGTTTGCTAGAGTAACGGATACATTCGTCTATATTTCCTCACAGTTGATGACGTTATTCATCCTTCTGTTCTGGTCGGTTTTGTATTTACCTTGTTGAATTGAACTTATGTATGTTTCTAATGTTGTAAGGTAAATGATCAGAAGGGCAGGGCATATTGATAATATATAACGTGACGTGCACATCACAGAACAGAACATAATTTATCAAACATATGTCACAAAATAACAACAAAGGATTAATTTAGGTGTGTACATAGGACGCCAGGGGCTAGCTCATCGAGCCAGGGAGCCCAGGAAACTTTCATGTATATCAATACAACAAAAACACAATGAGACAGAAAGAACGTTTATTTACATATTAGACAAAGGCTGTATTAAAAAGAATAGTGAGGTTAGTGATGATAACTTATTCACAGATGTATACAGGGTGATATCCGATCACAATATCTCAATATAATAATATTGGAAATTAAATGGACAACCTGTAATAGCAAATTACACATAATATACATGATGAGACATGTTGAAATCAAACAGTTTTGAATGTTTGTGTATGTACGTTATTTACTGACCAATGGAACCAGACAGGGCACAGACACCGTGACCACACTGGACATGAATGTGGTGTTCCGTTTGATCTGAGTGCTAAGACGCTGTTCACTTGTGTGTATGCAGTTTATTCAAATGCAGTTTATTCAAACGGACTTCGCGAAGATGAGTTCTTTGAGTCACATGCCACATAAGAGGAAGGAGCATGTTGTTAACACTGGCCAAGCATCTCGCTATCCTCTGGGCGAAAAACTACTGTAATTAATTCTGACAGTAATTTTCTTCGTGACGTGGATCTTGAATTTAATCTGGAAGTAATTTCCGCCCACATTCTCGACACCCATTCAACTGGAAGACATTGTTACCGATGAGTACAGAACTGTTTAGTTATTCACATTTCACACCAGTCACTGATAATGACTAAAAAACTGCATTAATACCTTGGTTGATTGAAAATCTCTCTGTAAACTTTAAATTTACATGAGATTACTGAGATACAGGTAATATACGCCAATTCTGATAGTGTACCATGGACTGAATTATTGGGATGTCTGTAATCAAAGTTATTCATGCTCTGATCTATGGGACATCTATGACCGTCACGATCCATCTCCCCCGGGCCACATTGCCACTTCGGGAGTCATGTTACTATTATAGGAAACATGCTACAATTCCATCGACCATAATGTAGTCATTCTGATGATGAGTTTGAGAGATTTTGTGGCATACTCTGTCAAGATGAGGACAATGTGGATATAAGTACAATGTATCATGAACGTTGTTTATACCCAAAGAGTAATACACTGCAGGTTTTCATGGTTATTCACAACACGTGCTTTTGTTGGTGCTGGGGGAGGGGGAGGAGAATAATTGCACATCCATATCAATGACTATATACGTAATGTCAACTACCATCGATTATTTTCTGATTGGCCAAATTGTATACTATTGTTGAAAAGGAAGAAAAAATAGAGGGCGTAGATTATCCTACTTTGCTTCGTTGAGTACACCTCTCACGTGAAGCAAATTAAATACTTGAGGTGAGTTGAATCAGTTCGTGCCAATTTACGGCCAAGTTTTCAGATTGGTTTCGGTTAGAGAGTCTCCTCTGTTAACCTGATGTTTTTATAAGTACTTGAAAATCTAAAGTGTGATTAACGATATTGGTTTTATGTTTTTAAATATTAATACAAGTATTATCAGGAATTTAAGACACGTTGTTAGTGGTAATTTTCGTACTGATAATCACCAATTCTAATCGATTACATTTGAATAGTTTTGTAATTACTTTGTGGTAGAACATCACTACCGGTATTTCGATTCCAGAAACTTGTACTGAACATCTACATCAATTACGACAAAATTGGAAGCAATTTGCTGGCAATATTTGACAAAATAGAACAGTATACACTGAAACCTCAGTCGACCCCAACCACCGTCACATTCTTCTCTCCCTTCCCTTGACACCCACACGCTCAAGCAGATATTCTTGTCGGTACTTGTCAGTACTTAGTATCGGTTTCCCTACAGATAAATATGGTATGTTACGCCTACTTTGGGATTTCTGTATAAAATGTCAGTTTTGTGATTAACAAAAATCCCTCGGAATATCCGTTGTGATCTGAGACACGAGAGGCTCTCGTGTCGCCTCTCGTGTCTCAGATCACAACAGAGATCCCTCTGAAATTTTGTCACGTCACAGACATCGAGCCAAACACAGTATTATCCCTTAATCATCATGTACAATGTACAAAAAAGAAGCTTGATGCAACCAATTTTATACAGAATTTATCAATTATCACTGGTGCTTTAAAAAACTCCAGGTCTGGCACATTTCCTGACATCGAAGACCCATTTCTTCCACGTCAGTTACAATAATGGTTGACATTTTACAAGTGGCTTGGCTGAGTGTCAGTCCATGCCACCGAGTGGGTGCTCGATGCACTGAAAAACACCACATCTTCCCAGTACACTTTTCAAGTAAGTTTAAGGTATAGTTTTTTTTCTACTGATGTTTTAATTCAAATGTAGCTGTATTGCATAACCACTGTATCCATGGTGGAAAACCCTGACATTCATGCATTGTCTTCAAAGCCAATATGTGCTTTTGGCAAGTTGGATCAAATACCTTGGAAAAAACATTGCAGCAATGCAGATTGTAAACAATGAAAACAATACGATTATATGCCCTTTGTGAAAATGGATCATAGACATTCTTTTTCAGATTCTTGTGCAGACGAACAGTAAATACATTTATCCGTCTGCAATGAATATACTTGACCATCATCACCTCGACCTGGTATACGTAATATGGGATACCCCAAACTTCAATTGATGTGATGTATCAACGTTTTCGCAATGGCGAAACATACTCTCTTCATTCTAACATTCAAAAAGTCATGACACAAATATTTCGTAGACTAATTACACGACTGTGTTTTGTATGTATTACTTCGGTACGCCCCTGTGGTGCTAGTTTGTTTCGGGAGTTTTATTGTTTGTTGGGGATGCATGAATAATAATACGATAACACAGAACTGTATACTTAGGGAAAAAGTGAGGAATCGTACCGTGTGTATATACGATAACACAGAACTGTATACTTAGGGAAAAAGTGAGGAATCGTACCGTGTGTATGTGTTGGACTATTATACATTGCTTTAGAATAACATATCCTAAAATGGTGATAGTTTTTCAAACAAATAAATAATCCAATAACTTCATTTGTAATCTTCCATTATGTAGGATATTTAAAAATATTATCACACATGCATATATTAGGTACATGTACCTCGTAGATATTTGTCCCCCCTTGTTCGTTCTCGACAATACACTTTACAAATACATTCCACACGTATTCACATAAACAACAGACCAGTATGTAACCATGGTAACGTAAACTATTTTTTGTGGAGTGAATCGATTGAGTGATTCAGATCTGTGGAACGAACGACAAATGCAGGTTCGACGTGCCCATAAAATATTTACCATCGATTAGCATTTAGATTGACATCTAATAATGGGATAAAAAAATCTGATATACTGAAATTATCCTCTACGCGTTAAATGGTATGTATGAGTATTTATTGAGTTCATCTCATGCATATATTGGAGTACATATTTTAAAGTATGTGCACTGACGATGTGTGTATGTTTCATGTGGACATTGCAATGAAAGAAAATAATATTGAAACGAATATGTGATGTCCGTCCTATGACATATTGCAACGGACAATCTTTTGGGAGCATTTATAGCATAATGAAGTGAGTTGAGCGAAACAAAACTTATAAATTATGACTAGTTGTTTTCGAGTTAGGGCAGGGTGATTAAAATATCGCAGTTGGGAAAGTAAGTTTATTCACAAAAGATATTAATTGCTACCAGAACAATACCTGCCATTGTAAACTCAACAGGACATGAGACCACTCAGGCATTTTCATTTAACCATGAAGAAATACATCTCCACTTTTAGACAATCGAATTTGACACCTCAAACAAGTAAGAATATAATTATCAATGCTGTAGAATTGAGTTTATTTCATTTGTTATTCGAATGTGTATTATTGTCCATTATTTTCTACAATATACAATAGGCACTGATGCCACTGCGATAGAACAATTTCACAGCCAACAATGGCACAACCAACAATGTCTTCTGTGCAGACTGTAAAGTATCATAATTTTACCATCTAAACCTCCACCATCGATTTAACCCAAGTTGTTGCCTTGATTCTTTGTCTCTTTAAACATAATGTGTTGTTTGTGTATTATTCCATGATATGATGTACAGTTAAATAACACATCGAGGATAAACAAGTATATATTTGTTTGTCACAAGAATCATACCATATAGTTATGTTGCTTTTCAACCCCCTAATATTTTATACCTGCTTTCAATTGGCCCAATAAAACCGAGCTTTAACCTAACCTGTAATAACAAAATGTTATGTTGTTGCAGCTCTGATGAAAGAAACAGTCATCATAGCATCGCATGCAAACATATAATGTTAATTAATTATAAACACCTACAACAGATACCATATATCTCACGTATACTTGGCGTGACGAAAATTTCGCGGTTCTGTGATCAAAACTATTTCGCGGTGAGAAAAATCTGTGGTTTCCGGACCGTAAAAAAATCGTAGATAAATTGTGCTCGATTGATAGGCTGACAAGTTTTAGTGGTTTGCAGTTGGTATATTATGTGTTGTCGCGGGGTTTTGGGGTTAGGATCAAGAAATCTCCATGAAAATCTGGCATGTACTGGATATAAGAAAAAATGTGACTTTATTCTCTCGAACTTCAGCAAGTAAGAAAGCCATACTTACATTGTCTCGCTCACAACTGCACCATCATCTTGATTCTCTGATGAGCAAAGGACCCATGGCATGTACTGGATATAAGAAAAAATGTGACTTTATTCCCTCGAAATTCAGCAAGTAAGAAAGCCATACTTACATTGTCTCGCTCACAACTGCACCATCATCTTGATTCTCTGATGAGCAAAGGACCCATGGTCCTCTGATTTTTATCAGGTTCCTGTGTCAGGAACAGTACAAGTTAGATGTTAGTTTGCTAGAATAACAGATACATTCGTCTATATTTCCTCACACTATATGAAGTATTTCATTATTTTGTTCAATATAGCGTGTATGAACTCACACAAGATTAGCCAGCATGGTATCAGTGGTCGGTTTTGAATTCACCTAGTTGCATTGAACTTATGTATGTTTCTCATGTTGTTAGGGGAATGATCAGAAGGGCAGGATATATTGAGAAATTTAAGTTTATCAAACCCATGTGGCAAAATGATCTGAGTGCTAAGACGTGTTCCGTTTGATCTGAGTGCTAAGACGCTGTTCATGTGTGTGTATGCAGTTTATTCAAATGGCATAGACTTCGTGAAGATGCGTCCTTTGAGTCATGTGCCACATAGGAAGACGGCACAAGTTCTTAACACTGACCAAGGATCTCTCTGTCATCTGGGCGAAAAACTACTGCAATTATTTCTGACAGTAACTTTCTTCATGATGTGAATCTTGAATTTAAACTGGAACTAATTTTCGCCCACATTCTCGATACCCATTCAACTGGAACAAAGACATTGTTGCCGACGAGAACAGAACGGTTTAGATATTCACATTTCACACCAGTCACTGATAATGACACCAGACTACAGCAATAAAACCTTGGTTGATTGAAAATCTCTCTGTAAAACTTAAATTTACATAAAATTACATGAGATTAAAATTACTGAGATACAGGTAATATACGCCAATTCTGATAGTGTAGAATAGGCGAAAAACTACTGTAATTAATTCTGACAGTAATTTTCTTCGTGACGTTGATCTTGAATTTGTTCTGGAACTAATTTCCGCCCACATTCTCGACACCCATTTAACTGGAAGACATTGTTACCGATGAGTACAGAACTGTTCAGTTATTCACATTTCACACCAGTCACTGATAATGACTAAAAAACTGCACTAATACCTTGGTTGATTGAAAATCTCTCTGTAAAATTTGAATTTACATGAGATTCCAGTTCAATACAAGATCCCTATTTACGATAGAGATACATATGTAATATGACTTCGTAATTCAACTTAAATAGTATATAGATCACCGAATTGTGAGAATTTTCTCTACTTTTAGTTCTTCTTGCTTTACCCTCGATTAGTTAGTGAGCATTGATAAAAATCTGGCTGCCGAATGGCCTCATGACGATTTACCATTGAAAAGGTTCACTTGAATTCACACCTAATACGAACTTGTTGTTTGTGCTACGAATGAATGGATGCTGAAAAATGGATATGCTGAAACGGCGATGCACTTAGATAAAGGGTTAGTGCAATGTTCCACTCAGAATTATGGAATATACCCCAAGTGTTCTGCCAAATCGAGACAATGAGTGAGTTGACTGAGTGCCCGTCTACAGCTTTCATTTTGATCCGATAACTTTCTGTTATCCTGACGTTTTCATGTCTACTGGAAGATTTCGATGTTAATTAATGATATTTGGATGATTTATTAATACAAGTATTGTGAAGTATTTGCAGACACGTACTTAGCAGCACATTTTCGTATTAATATCAACAAGATTATACATGATATTGGTTATACTTGATAAGGTCCTACTATAGACGTGGAATCAATACCCAGTATCAAGTATTCCGAGCAAACAAAACAGGGTCCGTTATCCAATCTCATAGTCCGGGGACAGAAAGTCATATCAGGCATACGAAGTGAGAGAAAACAAAAATGACAGGGAAACTCATGAACCCCCGTAAATGGCCATCAGGAGGTGAAATCACCCGTCATGAATTCCCCAAAATTAACATGAAAATAGATCTAGTTGCATGGCAGACATGGATTTGCTGTATTTATCAACCAGATCATGATGACGTCCATAGAATTTCTTAAACGCAGCGATAAGTCTTGGTAAAACATATCCTTGTCGTAGCAGTTTAGAGACTAGCTGGGCACTTCGATAGACAAAGTCCTCATATTTGCAACTAGCTCTGGAATAGCGTATAAGTTGAGAAACAAACACACCATATGCCGGTGACATAGGAATGTTGCTGCTTAGAAAAGGGAAATTGACTATGGAAAAATTGAAATCATCACGTCTGTCATATAATCTAGTTGACAGGTTAGAATCATTATCAATCTCCAACCTCAGGTCTAGATAGTTGGAAAAATTAGCGGATTCTGTAGTATCCTTAATTTCAAGTTCCTTAGGATATATGACATCCAAATAATCACCAAACTTGGGATTATTTAGAGACAATACATCATCTATGTATCGGAAAGTGAAATTAAAATTACATGTTAGTTTCTTAGAACCTCCTCTTTGTAAATGTTGGATAAAATCTGATTCATATGAGTATAAAAACAGGTCTGCCAATAATGGTGCACAGTTTGTACCCATGGGAATACCAATAGTTTGCTGGAATATTCGACCACCAAATTCCACAAAAATATTATCAATCAGAAAATTAACCATATTTACCACATCTATTTCAGTATATTTGTATGGGGCATCAGAGTCGCCTTTAACAAAATAAGCGGTATTATATTTAACTACAATATAGTGGTACCGACGTTGTCCCTTTTTAGAGAAAAATGAATTATTGATTAGTTTTTAAGCTGAGATTTCAGTTCAGAATGAGGTATAGTTGTGTACAAAGTGGAGAAATCAAATGTTTTGATAGACGTTACTTTTGAAAGTGTGTGCGCATGTAGATATTCCAATAAAGATTTGGAATTTTTTAATATCCACATTTGGTTTATACCACTTCTAGAATAGATGGTTTCAGAGTACTTTTGGAGACCCTGTTTAATTTTAGACAATATAGTAGTTAATATTTTAGAAAGGGCTTTGGTAGAACATGATGCTGAACATGACTATGTGGTCTAACAACAGTATTTTTATTCTGGAATAAATGTACTTGTGATATTTGCCCCTCCATCCTCCCCCCACCCCTTTTCCCGAAATTGTGAATCTTATATTCGATTTTACATGTGGTGCACATTCCAAGTATAATTCCATTTTTTTATCGATTTGGTGGATGGAAACATTGCATGTATGGATTAGTTCTATGTATGAAAACAATTATCTGCAATATTCCTGAATAATAATGTTGAAATGGGTAGCCTTACCATACAGTTGAATGATCTGTTGTATCTGGTTCATCGATCATTTCACGGCTATATCATCAATTTAGCAATAGACGAATCAAGTGTCCATTTAAATGATTCATAGTTGTATTCTGTGAAAGAATTATTGTTTTTTTCCTAAATGGACAGACGCTACACTATTATTAGTGCAATTTCAAGGTATGCCTTGACGTGTGTGATTTGATGTTTCATACAGTACGTGTACTGTATTCATGGAGCTTCCCCTCGAACAATGAACATTTTCTAGTATATTTCTACATCTGTTGCACATTCACAGTACATGTGGAGTTCTAGATCTCCACCGGTGGGCCAGTAAACAGAACTGCGTAGCATGTGCCGACAGTTGTGACGGAAATCAAATGAAAGGTTGTTATACCCGACACGATAGTATCATCTGTATGCTATCTCCATAGTGATTCATCCATATGCTATCTTCATAACGATTCGCCATGCTGATACACTACCTGCCGCTAACCAGCTAAATTTTGCAGTGGTTCATCAAACATGTCATATTTTACATAAACAATTTCCCACAGAAAAATAATGTGTGGTGCTTCTGATTAAATGTGCTGGTTTTGCAAAGTCACTGTGGCGATAGTGGATGCGCGATCGTTAGTGCATCCCGGTATGGCGGACAACCGTATACCGCAGACAGTGGTTTTTAACCGTATTTCATCAAATGACAGGTCCATTTGTGATAAATGGATACTTCGAAGGTAGCTTGGTGTTTTGGTCAAAGACATGCGTAGTTATTTCAATGAGATCACGCTTTTCTGTTGAGATATGTTGAGGAAAAGATTAAAGATAAGATAATAAGTTTTGTCGTTGGTAAGATTCACCAACGACAAAAGTGAGATTCCCTACCAATTAGGCCTGATACGTGTATATTGTAATAGGTCCTTATCATACACCATTGTGAATTCTCAATGATTTATGCGACATAAATTAGCTAATGTCACATTAAAAATAGAAAATCTGTACTCAAAGATCATCTGTACACATCAGTACATGTTAGTTGGTACTTTTTTCACGTTTAACATTTAAATGAATTAGATTTGAATTAATAAAAAAAAAAGATCGTTAGGGAATCTTCACATGTTCGTAAGGGAATCTTCGATTTTACAAAAACAATTGTAGGGAGTCTTTCGGCTTTTTTTCAGACGAGTTTTTCATGCTCAAACCAACATAAATCGCAATGTATTTGCAATGAACGGTTGTTTCGTGCGCATAAGAATCAGCAGATGTATGTGTGTATCGATCACAATCGTAATTATCGGGGAAATGAAGAAAATTCAAACGAACCGCGAGTGGTGTTCGCCATTGCGGGATGCACTAACGATTGTTAGTGCATCCAGTCTCGCCACAGTGGAAGAGGAGGTTTCATGCTGATGTAATCCCGAACACCACGCAAAATAATTTCACCCAATCAGAAACTCATTTCCAAGACTGGAACATGTGTTTATAAATGGAGACAACTTACGTCCTTCATTTCCACATTTGGGAAGTACTGCACAGAGTTATTTGTAGAGTCACATACAACACTATGATATTATAATACGGAACGAGTTCTGACTTATTGGATTGCACATAGTGTATTTAATACTTACACAGAATATAAATCTCATGCTCAGCATAAGAAACATTGTAAGGTTCTGTAAAAATTAGTTTGGAACCATATCATCCATTGGGACATCTGGACTAATGTGGTGGCAATGGATGCTATATTAAAGTATAAATGCTTAACCAGTTTCGTATGTTCTCTGGCCAGTTAGTCTTACATCATAATGTACAACTAAGTAAGTGTGTGTTCCTGCATTGCGTATAAATTGATATTTCCAAGTTTATGGGTGTCCACCTAACTTCAGGCCTTCGGATAAGTAACAGTGGTCAATCTGACATATAACATGCACAAAATACCCAATCTGAGCAAAACTATGGACACACCGATAAAACATGCTTAAGCAAACACAATATCGCGACTGAACATTTCCAACATGTTATGGTTCCCAAGGACACGAAGTGTTGACTTATGTTAATGGTTATACAGACACAGAGTCATCACTTTGGAGTTGTGTAAACGTTCATAGCTGACGAGAACTGACACACACAATTATAATCGTGACATTTCCTGCAACAATTCATTAATTTACGTGACTGATAATTAAGTTAATGAATTAGTTAAAATACTGAATAATATTTCATTTTTATGAGGTTCTTGAGCGAGGAACAATACCAGTTTGATTTCAGTTTGCTAGAGTAACGGATACATTCGTCTATATTTCCTCACAGTATATAAAGTTATTCACTCTTTTGTTCATTATAGTGTGTACGAACTCACACAATATGTACCAGCATGGTATCAGTGGTCGGTCAATATTCACCTTGTTGCATTGAACTCATGTATGTTTCTCATGTTGTTAGGTAAATGATCAGAAGGGCAGGACATATTGAGAAATATAAGTTTATCAAACCCTTGTGACAAAATAACAACAAGGGATTAATTTGGGTTTTGTACATAGGCGGAACGCCAGAAGTTAGCTCATCGAGCGGGGGAGCCCAGTGAAACTTTCATGTATATTATTACAACAAAAATACCGTGAGATAGAAAGAACTTTTATTTACATATTAGACAAAGAGTTTACTAAAAAGAATAGTGAGGTTAGTGATGATAACATATTTACAGATTGATACAGGATGATACCCAATCACAATATCTCAATATAATAATATTGGTAATTAAATGGACAAATGGTGATAGCAAAATACACATAACATACATAATGAGACACATTGAAATATAACAGTTTGAATGTTTGTGTATGTATGTTATGTACTGACCAGTGGACCCAGACGGTAGGGCACGCCGTGACCACACTGGACATGAATGTGGTGTTCCGTTTGATGTGAGTGCTAAGACGCTGTTCACTTGTGTGTATGCAGTTTATTCAAATGCAGTTTATTCAAACGGACTTCGCGAAGATGAGTTCTTTGAGTCACATGCCACATAAGAGGAAGGAGCATGTTGTTAACACTGGCCAAGCATCTCGCTATCATCTGGGCGAAAAACTACTGTAATTAATTCTGACAGTAATTTTCTTCGTGACGTGAATCTTGAATTTAATCTGGAAGTAATTTCCGCCCACATCCTCGACACCCATTCAACTGGAAGACATTGTTACCGATGAGTACAGAACTGTTTAGTTATTCACATTTCACACCAGTCACTGATAATGACTAAAAAACTGCATTAATACCTTGGTTGATTGAAAATCTCTCTGTAAACTTTAAATTTACATGAGATTACTGAGATACAGGTATTATACGCCAATTCTGATAGTGTACCATGGACTGAATTATTGGGATGTCTGTAATCAAAGTTATTCATGCTCTGATCTATGGGACATCTATGACCGTCACGATCCATCTCCCCCGGGCCACATTGCCACTTCGGGAGTCATGTTACTATTATAGGAAACATGCTACAATTCCATCGACCATATTGTAGTCATTCTGATGATGAGTTTGAGAGATTTTGTGGCACACTCTGTCAAGATGAGGACAATGTGGATATAAGTACAATGTATCATGAACGTTATTTATACCCAAAGAGTAATACACTGCACGTTTTCATGGTTATTCACAACACGTGCTTTTGTTGGTGCTGGGGGAGGGGAGGAGAATAATTGCACATCCATATCAATGACTATATACGTAATGTCAATTACCATCGATTATTTTCTTATTGGCCAAATTGTATACTATTGTTGAAAAGGAAGAAAAAATAGAGGGCGTAGATTATCCTACTTTGCTTCGTTGAGTACACCTCTTACGTGAAGCAAATTAAATACTTGAGGTGATTTGAATCAGTTCGTGCCAATTTACGGCCAAGTTTTCAGATTGGTTTCGGTTAGAGAGTCTCCTCTGTTAACCTGATGTTTTTATAAGTACTTGAAAATCTAAAGTGTGATGAACGATATTGGTTTTATGTTTTTAAATATTAATACAAGTATTATCAGGAATTTAAGACACGTTGTTAGTGGTAATTTTTGTACTGGTAATCACCAATTATAGTCGATTACGTTTGAATAGTTGTGTAATTACTTTGTGGTAGAACATCACTACCGGTATTTCGATTCCAGAAACTTGTACTGAACATCTACATCAATTACGACAAAATTGGAAGCAATTTGCTGGCAATATTTGACAAAATAGAACAGTAGACACTCAAACCTCAGTCGACCGCAACCACTGTCACATGCTTCTCTCCCTTCCCTTGACACCCACACGCTCAAGCAGATATTTTTGTCGGTACTTGTCAGTACTTAGTATCGGTTTCCCTACAGATAAATATGGTATGTTACGCCTACTTTGGGAGGTCTGTATAAAATGTCAGTTTTGTGACTAACAAAAATTCCTCGGGATATCCGTTGTGATCTGAGACACGAGAGGCTTCGCCTCTCGTGTCTCAGATCACAACAGAGATCCCTCTGAAATTTTGTCACGTCACAGACATCGAGCCAAACACAGTATTATCCCTTAATCATCATGTACAATGTACAAAAAAGAAGCTTGATGCAACCAACTTTATACAGAACTTATCAATTATCACTGGTGCTTTAAAAAGCTCCAGGTCTGGCACATTTCCTGACATCGAAGACCCATTTCTTCCACGTCAGTTACAATAATGGTTGACATTTTACAAGTGGCTTGGCTGAGTGTCAGTCCATGCCACCGAGTGGGTGCTCGATGCACTGGAAATCACCACCGTTTCCCAGTACACTTTTCAATAAGTTTAAGGTACATGTATAGAGTTTTCTACTGATGTTTTAATTCAGATGTAACTGTATTGCATAACCACCGTATCCATGGTGGAAAACCCTGACATTCATGCATTGTCCTCAAAGCCAATGTGCGCTTTTGGCAAGTTGGATCAGACAGATGGATTGTAAAAACAACACAATAATGCAAATGGAAAACAATGAAAACAATACGATTATCTTCCTCGTGTGAAACTGAATCGCAGACACGTTTTTTTCCCAGATCCTGTGCAAACGAACAGTGAATACATTTATAAGTCTGCAATGAATATACTTGACCATCATCACCACGACCTAGTATACGTAATATGCGATACCCCAAACTTCAATTGATGTGATGTATCAACATTTTCGCAATGGTAAAAACATACTCTCTTCATTCTAATATTCAAAAAGTCATGACACAAATATTTCATATCTGAAGGATACTACAAACTAGAAACTTTAATGTTGTGATCGCGAAATGATTGATGTTGTAAATATATGATAACGACTAAGGTTAGAACAATGTCCTTAATATATTCAATATCTATCTTCCTTTGGTGTTTGAGGGATGTTGATTGCTGTTAACGATCTATACGTCATTTGCTTTTGAAGGAAAACTTGGTAAAATGAGCGTAATTTCCCGCAATGTTGAGGGACTAGTTGCACTACTGTATTTTGTATGCATTACCTCGGTACGCCCCTGTCACAGGGTGCTAGTTTGTCTCGGACGTTTTGTGTTTGGTGGGGATGTATGAATAATATTATGATAAACACAGAACTGTATACTTAGGGAAAAAGTGAGGAATCGTACCGAGTGTATGTGGCGGACCATTTATACATTGCTTTAGAATAACATATCCTAAAACGGTGATAGTTTTTTAAACACATAAATAATCCAATACATTCACTTGTAACCTTCCATTATGTAGGATGTTTAAAATATTATCAAACATGCATATATTAAGTAAATGTACCTCGCAGATATTTGTTCCCGCTTGTTTGTTCTCGACAATACACTTTACAAATGCATTCCACGCGTATTTACATAAACAACAGACCAGTATGTAACGTAAACTATTTTTTTTGGTGGAGTGAATCAATGGAGTGATTCAGATCTGTAGAACAAACGAACGAGTTCGGGTTCGACGTGCCCATAAAATATTTACCCTCGATTAGCATTTAGATTGGCATCTAATAATGGCTTAGGGATAAAAAAATCTGATATACTGATATACTGAAATTATCCTCGGCGCGTTAAATGGTATGTATGAGTTTTTATTGAGTTCATCTTATGCATATATTGGAGTACGTATTTGAAAGTATGTGCACTGACGATGTGTGTATGTTTCATGTGGACATTGCAATGAAAGAAAATAATATTGAAACGAATATGTGATGTCCGTCCTATGACATATTGCAACGTAAATCTTTTGGGAGCATTTATAGCATAATGAAGTGAGTTGAGCGAAACAAAACTTATAAATTATGACTAGTTGTTTTCGAGTGAGGGCAGGGTGATTAAAATATCGCAGTTGGGAAAGTAAGTTTATTCACAAAAGATATTAATTGCCACCAGAACAATACCTGCCATGGTAAACTCAACAGGACATGAGACCACTCAGGCATTTTCAATTCACCACGAAGAAATACATCTCCACTTTTAGACAATCGAATTTGGCACCTCAAACAAGTAAGAATATAATTATCATTGCTGTAGAATTGAGTTTATTTCATTTGTTATTCGAATGTGTATTATTGTCCATTATTGTCTACAATATACAATAGGCACCGATGCCACTGCGATGGAACAATTTCACAGCCAACAATGGCACAACCAACAATGTCTTCTGTGCAGACAGTACAGTATCATAATTTTACCATCTAAACCCCCAGCATCGATTTAATCCAAGTTGTTGCCTTGATTCTTTGTCTCTTTAAACATAATGTGTTGTTTGTATATTATTTCATGATATGATGTACAGTTAAATAACACATCGAGGATAAACAAGTATATATTTGTTTGTCACAAGAATCATGCCATATAGTTATGTTGCTTTTCAACCCCCTAATATTTTATACCTGCTTTCAATTGGCCCAATAAAACCGAGCTTTAACCTAACCTGTAATAACAAAATGTTATGTTGTTGCAGCTTTGATGAAAGAAACAGTTACATAGCATCGCATGCAAACATATAACGTTTATTAATTATAAACACCTACAACAGATACTGTATATCTCACGTATATTTGGCGTGATGAAAATTTCGCGGTTCTGTGATCAAAACTATTTCGCGGTGAGAAAATTCTGCGGTTTCCGGACCGTAAAAAAATCGTAGATAAATTGTGCTCGATTAATAGGCTGACAAGTTTTAGTGGTTTGCACTTGGTATATTATGTGTTGTCGCGGGGTTTTGGGGTTAGGATCAAGAAATTTCCCTGAAAATCTGGCCTGTACTGGATATAAGAAAAAATGTGACTTTATTCTCTCGAACTTCAGCAAGTAAGAAAGCCATACTTACATTGTCTCGCTCACAACTGCACCATCATCTTGGTTCTCTGATGAGCAAAGGACCCTTGGTCCTCTGGTTTTTATCAGGTTCCTGTGTCAGGAACAGTACCAGTTAGATGTTAGTTTGCTAGCATAACAGATACATTCGTCTATATTTCCTCACAGTATATGAAGTATTTCATTCTTTTGTTCAATATAGCGTGTATGAACTCAAACAAGATTAGCCAGCATGGTATCAGTGGTCGGTTTTGAATTCACCTAGTTGCAATGAACTTATGTATGTTTCTCATGTTGTTAGGGGAATTATCAGAAGGGCGGGATATATTGAGAAATTTAAGTTTATCAAACCCATGTGGCAAAATAACAACAAAGGATTAACTTCAGGTTTGTACATAACTTCAGGTTTTGTCGAGCCGGGGAGCCCAGGGAAACTTTCATGTATATTATTACAATAATAATACAGTGAGACAGAAAAAACCTTCATTGTCTCCCCGGAGGGGTGACTTTTTAAACGCTCTCTGAGATTCCCATGGGGGAAATACTCTTCGACTGGGGAAAAAACCTGGTTTCGAAGAGAAAATACTTTGAACGTGTGTTCTACAGAGCTCGACGTAAATAATTCAGTTAATTAATATAATCTAACGAATATTTTCGTCGAATGGTGTAATTTTAGCGTCTCAGCTGGATTTGAGAATAAATACATAACTACAGTGTGCATTCAGTCAACCGTGTATCACCTTTGTCTCTACTGTCGAATAATAGCTCACTTCTCACGCTTATTCTTTATGTCAGTGCCAAATATTCTTTGTTTTGGAGCAGTAAAACTAGCACATTTGTTATGTTCCATTTTCTGACTGCATCTTCACTTCGAACAATCATACGCATTTATTTTTCGCTGTCCCACAGCGAGCTAATTTTTCGCTCGCAAAGTGCGGAAGATTGATTACCGTGGTATTTATCGTTGGCAATGTGTAAAAGTCGGAATGGGTTCCGAGTTCAACACCACCGCCTTCAACATTGATATTTCAGTGCTTATAAATATTCCAGCTGTACTCAAATTTATTGGACACTTCTCATATGACATATATATTGTCGCATATTTGTACACTATTGACCAAAAACAAATTTACGAATATATTGAATTTTGGGCCAAATAGAAAACGGTGCTGAATTTTATGAACACCTGCTATTTTTTGATGGGCGTACTTGATCAGGGACTCGATTTCTTTATGGGCGCACTCGATCAGTGTTCATGCGAACTATACGGTACCAATTGCTTTCACATCGGTATATTCGTCCGGCATGGACATCGTAGGCCTATATAATATGCGCACGGAATTATATTGAAAACAGTGCTAGAAATGATCGCGCTTTTGATTTCTGTCATCCGGGGAGATATATATTGATATATATATTGCTTTGCACCAGGTATGATTCTTGTTTACATATTAGACAAAGAGTATATCAGAAATAATAGTGAGGTTAGCGATGATAACTCATTTCCAGATGGTGATACCCAATCACAATATCTCAATTTAATAATATGGGAAATTAAATGGACAACTGTGATAGCAAATTACACATAATATACATGATGAGACACATTGAGATAAAACAATTTTGAATGTTTGTGTATGTACGTTATTTACTGACCAATGGACCCAGACGGTAGGGCGAACCGTGACCACACTGGACATGAATGTGGTGTTCATTTTGATCTGAGTGCTAAGACGCTGTTCACGTGTGTGTATGCAGTTTATTCAAATGGCATAGACTTCGTGAAGATGCGTCCTTTTAGTCATGTGCCACATAGGAAAACGGCACGAGTTTTTAACACTGACCAAGGATCTCGCTGTCATCTGGGCGAAAAACTACTTTAATTATTTCTGACAGTAATTTTCTTCATGATGTGAATCTTGAATTTAATCTGGAACTAATTTTCGCCCACATTCTCGACACCCATTCAACTGGAACAAAGACGTTGTTACAGACGAGAACAGAACTGTTTAGTTATTCACATTTCACACCAGTCACTGCAATAATACCTTGGTTGATTGAAAATCTCTCTGTAAAACTCAAATTTACATGAGATTACTGAAGTATAAGTGATATACGCCATTTCTGATAGTGTACCATGGACTAAATTATTGGGATGTTCTCTAATCATTTCTGATAGTGTACCATGGACTAAATTATTGGGATGTTCTCTAATCAAAGTTATTCATGCTCTGATCTATGGGACATCTATGACCCTCCCTCAGGCTGCATTGCCACTTCGGGAGTCATATAACTATTATAGGAAACATGCTACAATTCCATCGACCATAATGTAGTCATTCTGATGATGAGTTTGATAGATTTTGTGGCAAAGATGAGGACATTGTGAATATAAGTTCAATGTATCATGAACTTTCTTGATACCCAAAAAGTTTTACACTACAGGTTTTCATGGGTAATCACAAAACATGCTTTAGTTGGTGCTGGGGGGAGGGGGGATAATTGCACATCCATATCAATGACTATATACGTATTTTCAATTACTATGGATAATTTTCTGGTTGGCCAATTTGTATACTAAAGTCATTGTTGAAAAGGAAAAAAATAGAGGGAGTAGATTATCCTACTAATCGTTGGGTACACGTCTCATGTAATGCAAATTAAAGACTCGAGGTGAGTTGAATCAGTTCGTGCCAATTTACGGCAAAGTTGCCAAATTGGTTGCGGTTAGAGAGTCTCCTCTGTTAACCTGATGCTGTTATATGCACATGAAGATCTGAAGTGTGATTAAAGATATTGATTTATGTTTTTAAATATTAATACAAGTATTGCCAGGAATTTGAGACACGTTCTTAGTGGTAAATTTTTGTACTGATGATCACAAATTATCCAATTGATTATGTTTGAATAGTTCATGTTGTGTAATAGCTATGTGGCAAAACATCATTACCGGTATTTCGATTCCAGAAACTTGTACTGAACATCTACATCAAGCTGAAAACGACTAAAATATTCACGAAATGTATTTTTTGTATCGAATGAGTAACATGTTTCGACGTTAGCCATTCACGGTCGGTCCAGTGTTAAATTTGAAATCATTTAGCTGACTGGGATATATTTCATACACTAGAACCGTAGACACTCAAACTTCAGTCAACCCCAACCACCGTCACACTCTTCTCTCCCTCCCCTCGACACCCACAGGCTCAAACAGATTTTCTTGTCCATACTTGTCGGATTCTGGAGTACCGGTTTCCCTACAAAAATATATGGTATGTTACGCCTCCTTGGGGAGAAAAAGATTAATAGAGTGGAATAATCAGTTTTTGGTTTTCCGGTTGACATTCATCAATAGCTGTCCACAAAGCAACTGTACAGTGCAAAACTTCCAAAAACACACGAATTTGTCTAAATTTGACATTGAAAAATCGTATTAAAAAAATGGTTTCGCATGAACGGTTTTAACGAAAAATTAACGAAAATACCTGAAGATATTGAAAAATACACAGTCCTATCATTTAAAACTCTTATATGTAAGGTATATGATACTGTAGTGATGGAAAATTGATACCTACATTCATATCACTGAGTCGGTGTCACTGCTGGCAAACGTTAAATCTGTCCCCGAGGATACCATCGACTCCGTAGCCTTCTGGCTATCGATTGGATACTTATGTACTTGTCATATATCTGTTCCATGGGGTTTGTTTCGAATTTCTAAAATATTTTCATAGGTTGTTGGGCAGGTTGTATGCTAAGTCCATCAGGTGAACAGTAGAAACAACTACATTCAACACATTGTCTGCCCCTGATGACGCCAGTGTGTGTTTGGATAAACTATTTGGTCGGGCTTTGTTTCTATTGCAAAATGTTGTATTTTACATTTGTTATTGTCATCATCAAAATCTACTGTATTTGTGGTAATATATTGATGCCTACATCAATATTGATGCCTACATTCTTTTGTGTTGCAAAGAACAACGATATAGGGAAATACATGTCTGTTTATGCTAGCGCAGATTCGTTCACGTCGTGCGTTTTTACGGTGTCTTCGAACTCCACTGCAGTCATGCGGACGTATTTTGAGGGTTGTAATGGTGCTATATTATCTAATATATTTGATTTGATTTCGATATTGTATCATTTATTATAGTGACCAAGATATCATAGAAAGCAGACAAATACATAAATATGGTACAATATACTCCCCAGCCTCACAAGGCTACAAACATTCAAAGTATACATACAAAAATCACGTGAGAGGATGGAAAAAGAAATTATGGAACAGAAGTACATGTAATTACGAATACGTCTGCTAGCCAGATGATTGATAACGAATTTCAGGAACCGATTATTCCAGTTTAATTAAGATTATTCTTTACGATAGAGATACATATGACGTACGATTTCGTAATTCGACTTAAATAGTATATAGATCACCGATTGGTGAGAATTTTCTCTACTCTTAGTTCTTCATGCTTTAACCTCGATTAGTTAGTGAACATTGATAACAATCTGGCTGCCGAGTGGACTCATAACGATTTGCCATTGTAAAAGTTCACTTGAATTTACACATAATACGAACTTGTTGTTTGTGCTACGAATGTATGGATGTTGAAAAATGGATAGGCTGAAACGGTAATGCACTTAGATAAAGGGTTAGTGCAGTTTTCCACTTTGAATTATGGAATATACTCCAAGTATTCTGTCAATTCGGGACATTGAGTGAGTTGAATGAGTGCCCGTCTACAGCGAAGTTTTCAGATTGATCCGAGAACTTCATGTTATCCTGACGGTCTTATGTCCACTGGATGCTCTAAGTGTAATTAATGATACTTGGATGATGTAATGATACAAGTATTGTCAAGTATTTGCAGACACATACTTAGCAGTACATTTTTGTACTAATATCCAAAAGATTATACATGGTATTGGTTATACTTGATTATGAGGTGGTCTAACAAAATTATTTTTATTCTGTAAAAAAGATACTTGTGATTCCAGCTCCCCCACCCCCCAAAAATTGTACATTTTATATTCTGATATTCGATTTAACAAGCGGTGCACATTCCAGCACGAGTAAAATTCCAGTTTCTTCTCGATTTGGTGGATGGAAGAATTGCATGTATGGATTAGTTCTATGTATGAAAAAATCTGCAATATTCCTGTATAATAGTGTTAGAATGGTCGTCTTACCGTACAGTTGAATGATCAGTTGGATCTGGTTTATCGATCATTTCACGACCATATCATCGATTTAGCAATAGACAAAAACAACTCAATCGTCCATTTAATTGATTCTGGTTGTATATTTGTAAAAAAAATATTGCTTTTTTCCTAAACGGGCAAACACCACACTATTATTAGTGCAATTTCAAAGTATGTACTGACATGTGTGATTTGATGTTCCACACTTCACCTGTACTGTACTCGTGAAGATTGCCCTCAAATAATTTTGTTCATTTTCTAGTATATTTTTACATCTGTTGCACATTCGCAGTACATGTGGATTTCTAGATCTCCACCGGTGGACGAGTAAACAGAACTGCGTAGCATGCGCCGATAGTTTTGAGGGAAATCAAATGGGTTGTTGCTATACCCGACACGATAGTATCATCTGTATGCTATCTCCATAATGATTCATCCGTATGCTATCTTCATAGTGATTCATCTATATGATATCTTCATAATGATATACCATGCTGATATACTTACTACCCGCTGATAACCAGTTATCAGTTTTCCCACAGACGAATGATGTGTGGTGATTCTAATTGAATGTGCTGGTTTAGCAAAGTGGTGGTTGTATGTTGATGTAATTCCGAACACCACGCAAAATAATTTCACGCAATCAGAAACTCATTTCCAAGACTGGAATATGAGAGACAACTTACGTCCTTCGTTTCCACACTTGGGGAGTATTGCACATAGTTATTTGTGAAAGTCACATAAAACACTATGGTATTATAATACATAACGAGTTATAACTCTTTGAAGAGCACATACTGTATTTAATACCTATATAAATTATAAATCCCATGCTCAGAATATGAAGAAACATTGTTAGGTTTTGTGGAAATTAGTTTGAAACAATTTCATTTATTTGGACATCTGGACTAATCTACTGGGTATGGATGCCATATTATCACAAAGAGGTCATCATAGGGACCATTCTAACGTCGTTATCAAATTCCATATACATCCCATTTGTATTGTACATTGTAATATGGGACGTTCACTAATTTAATGAATGGTACATGTTGCATTTATCACCTATAAACATTTATCCCGTACGTACAAGTTTTGCAAGTTTATGTTATGTATAGTTAGCTAGGTAATAACATCTAGCAAAATAGATGTTCTCTGGTTAGTCTTACATCGTAATGTACAACTAAGTAAGTGTGTTCTTGCATTATGCATAAATTGATATTTGCAAGTTTATGGGTGTCCACCTATCCTAACTTCAGGCTTTCGGATAGGTAACAGTGGACAATCTGACATGTAACGTGCACAGAATACCCAATGTTATGATCTGAGCAATACAATGGACACACCGATAAAACATGCGTAAGCAAACACAATATCACAACTGAACATTTCCAACATGTTATGGTTCCCAAGGACACGAGGTGTTGATTTATGTTAACAGAGTCATCACTTTGGAGTTGTGTAAACGTTCATTGCTGACGAGAACTCACACACACAAATATAATCGTGACATTTTCATCAACAATTCATTAATTTATGTTGCTGTGAATTGAGTTACTGAATTAGTCAAAATACTCAATAATATTACAGTTTTATAAGGTTCCTGTGTCAGGAACAGTACCAGTTAGATGTTAGTTTGCTAGAGTAACGAATACATTGATCTATATTTTTCTCACAAGATATGAAGTTATTCACACTTTCGTTCATTATAGTGTGTACGAACTCACACAATATGTACCAGCATCATCAGTGGTCGGTCAATATTCACCTTGTTGCATTGAACTCATGTATGCTTCTCATGTTGTTAGGTAAATGATCAGAAGGGGAGGACATATTGAGAAATATGAGTTTATCAAACCCTTGTGACAAAGAAACAACAAGGGATTAACTTAGGTTTGTACATAGGCAGAACGCCAGAGGTTAGCTCATCGAGCCGGGGAGCCCAGTGAAACTTTCATGTATTACAACAAAAATACAGTGAGATAGAAAGAACTTTTATTTACATATTAGACAAAGAGTATACTAAAAAGAATAGTGAGTTTAGTGATGATAACATATTTACAGATTAATACAGGGTGATACCCAATCACACTATCTCATTATAATAATATTGGTAATTAAATGGACAAGTGGTGATAGCAAAATACACATAACATACATAATGAGACACATTGAGATACAACAGTTTTGAATGTTTGTGTATGTACGTTATGTACTGATCAATGTACCCAGACGGTAGGGCACAAACACCATGACCACACTGGACATGTATGAGGTGTTCCGTTTGATCTGAGTGCTAAGACGCTGTTCTCGTGTGAGTATGCAGTTTATTCAAATGGCATAGACTTCGTGAAGATGCATCCTTTGAGTCATGTGCCACATAGGAAGATGGCACAAGTTTTTAACACTGACCAAGGATCTCGCTGTCATCTGGGCGAAAAACTACTCTGATTATTTCTGACATTGTTATAGACGAGAACAGAACTGTTTTGTTATTCACATTTCACACCAGTCACTGATAATGACACCAAAAAAAACTGCAAAAAAAACCTTGGTTGATTGAAAATCTTTCTGTAAACTTAAATTTACATGAGATTCTGTAAACTTAAATTTACATGGGCATTCACAAAACGTGCTTTTGTTGGTGCTGGGGGAGGGGGGAGAATAATTGCACATCCATATCAATGACTATATACGTATTTTCAATTCCCATCGATTATTTCCTGGTTGGCCAAATTGTATACTAAAGTCATTGTTGAAAAGGAAAAAAAATAGAGGGAGTAGACTATCCTACTTTGAATCGTTGAGTACACCTCTCACGTGAAGCAAAATAAATACTCGAGGTGAGTTGAATCAGTTCGTGCCAATTTACGGCCAAGTTTTCAGATTGCTTTCGGTTAGAGAGTCTCCTCTGTTAACCTGATGTTTTTATAAATACTTGAAAATCTAAAGTGTGATTAACGATATTGGTTTATGTTTTTAAATTTTAATACAAGTATTATCAGGAATTCAAGACACGTTGTTAGTGGTAGTTTTTGTACTGGTAATAACAAAATATAATCGATTACGTTTGAATAGTTGTGTAATTACTTTGTGGTAGAACATCATTACCGGTATTTCGATTCCAGAAACTTGTACTGAACATCTACATCAAGCTGAAAACGACTAAAATATCCCCGAATGGTATATTTTGTTTTCCAATGAGTACCATGTTTCGACGTTAGCCACTCGTGGCCGGTCCAATTTTCCGTGGTGGGAAGCAATTGACTGGCTGGCATATATTTGACAAAATAGAAAAGTAGACACTCAAACCTCAGTCGACCCCAACCACCGTCACATTCTTCTCTCCCTTCCCTCGACACCCACACGCTCAAGCAGATATTCTTGTCGGTACTTGTCGGTTCCTGGCTAGCGGTGCTTGTCGGTACTTAGTATCGGTTTCCCTACAGAAAAATATGGTATGTTACGCCTACTTTGGGAGGTCGTACTAAGCATGGAATTTATCCAAATATGGGGTATTTCGAGCGAGCAAAAACCAAGTCCAAAACCGTTTTCCAATGCAGAGTCCAGTGTTTCATTCCAAACTGGTAATTATTATCTGACGATACATTATTCATTTATATGTGTATATCGGAATTTAAATTAAACCCGCTTGTTTTGTTTCTCAGATCCAAATGTTGCAGATGTTGGACGATATTTGTTTCCTATGATATATGTTTAAGATAACACAACTTCAATCATTATTTGTTATATATAAGTAGTCCTGTACATGATAGTCATAGAAGCTGTGTTGTCAATATGGTAGGTTTGGCAACGATAACTCCTGAAACATAAAAAAATATCTAGATGTTGTTGTGCATACGTGTACATGCAACTTTGCATACGTGTCCACCTATTATTTAGTAATATCAAGTTTCGAAATGAAAGTATTTATTTTCGATTCCACCTTCGTACTCTGGAACCCAAGGTGCACGTCACATCACATCACAATCAGAACAACAGAGAAAAACAGTTTTTTCATGTTAGTACATGTTGAAAATCTGACTTATAAATGGTGGTCAGTATCTTTGGATTAGGGACTCGCACTTACAGGTTGATATTCTATTTATGTATCATCATGTACAATGTACAAAAAGAAACTTGATGCAACCAATTTGTATGCAGCACTTGTCAATTATTACTGGTGCTTTGAAAAGCTCCAAGTCTGGTTCATTTCCTGACATTGAAGACCCATTCTCTTCCACGTCAGTTACAATAATGGTTGACATTTTACAAGTGGCTTTGCTGAGTGTCAGTCCATGCCACCGAGTGGGTGCTCGATGCACTAAAAATCACCACCGTTTCCCAGTACACTTTTCAATCAGTTTAATGTACATGTATAGCGTTTTCTACTGATGTTTTAATTCAGATGTAGCTGTATTGCATAACCACCGTATCCATGGTGGAAAACCCTGACATTCATGCATTGTCCTCAAAGCCAATGTGTGCTTTTGACAAGTTGGATCAGACAGATGGATTGTAAAAACAACACAATAATGCAAATGGAAAACAATACGATTATCTTCCCCGTGTGAAATTAAAAAATCGCAGACAGGTTTTTTCCCAGATTCTTGTGCAAACGAACAGTGAATACATTTAGAAGTCTGCAATGAATATACTTGACCATCATCACCACGACCTAGTGTACGTAATATGGGATACCCCAAACTTCAATTGATGTGATGTATCAACGTTTTCGCAATGGTAAAAAACATACTCCCTTCATTCTAATATTCAAAAAGTCATGACACAAATATTTCATATCTGAAGGATACTACAAACTAGAAACTTTAATGTTGTGATCGCGAAATGATTGATGTTGTAAATATATGATAACGACTAAGGTTAGAACAATGCCCTTAATATATTCAATATCTATCTTCCTTTGGTGTTTGAGGGATGTTGATTGCTGTTAAAGATCTTTACGTCATTTGGTTTTGAAGGGAAATTTGGTAAAATGAGCGTAATTTCCCGCAATGTTGAGGGACTAGTTGCACGACTGTATTTTGTATGTATTACCTCGGTACGCACCTGTCACAGGGTGGTATTTTGTCTCGGAGGTTTTGTGTTTGATGGGGATGTATGAATAATAATATGATAACACAGAACTGTACACTTAGAGAAAAAGTGAGGAATCGTACCGAGTGTATGTGGCGGACCATTTATACATTGCTTTAGAATAACATATCCGAAAATGGTGATAGTTTTTCAAACACATAAATAATCCAATAACTTCATTTGTAATCTTCCATTATGTAAGATGTTTAAAAATATTATCACACATGCATATATTAGGTACATGTACCTCGTAGGTATTTGTTCCCGCTTGTTTGTTCTCGACAATGCACTTTACAATTGCATTCCACGCGTATTTACATATACAACATGCCAGTATGTAACGTAAACTAGTTTTTGGTGGAGTGAATCAATTGAGTGATTCAGATCTGCAGAAAGAACGAACAGGTTTGACGTGCCCTTAAAATATTTACCCCCGATTAGCATTTAGATTGGCATCCAATAATGGCTTAGGGCTAAAAAATATCCTGATATATTGCAATTATCCTCTACGCGTTGAAGGGGTTTGTATGAGTATATATAAGTTCATCTTATGCATATATTAGAGTACATACATTATTTACTAAAATATGTGCATTGATGTTGTGTGCATGGTTATGTGGACATTGCAATGAAAGAACATAATATTGAAACGAATTTGTGATGTCCGTCATATGATTAATAATTATAAATTATGACTAGTTGTTTTCGAGTTAGGGCATGGTGATCAAAATATCGCAGTTAAGAAAGTAATTTTATTCACAAAAGATATTAATTGCCACCAAAACAATACCTGCCATGGTAAACTCAACAGAACATGACACCACTCAGACGTTTTCCTTTTCGTTTTAAAACGAAGAAATATATCTCTGCTTTTAAACAATAGAATTTGACACCTCAAACAAGTAAGCATATAGTTAGCATTACTGTAGAATTGAGTTTATTTCATTAGTTATCCAAATGTATATTATTTTTCATTATTGGCTACAAAATACAATAGGCACCGATACCACTGCAATGGAACAATTTCACAACCAACAATGGCACAACCAACAATGCTTTCTGTGCAGACTATACAGTATCATCATTTTATCATTCAAACATTTACCATCAATTTAATCCAAGTTCCAGCATTGACCTTTTGTCCCTTTAAACAAGAATATGTTGTTTTTAGATTACTTTATGATACGATGTGCAGTTAAATATCGCATCGCGCGTAAACAAGTGTATAGTTGTTTGTTACAAGGATCATACCATAAAGTTATAGTTTGTCACAAGAATCACCCCTAATATCTTTTATGCATGCTTTAAATTGGCCCAAGAAACGAGTTTCAACCTAACCTGTAATGACAATATGTTGTGTTGTTGCAGTTTTGTGTGGAAGTTATGGAAATCGTATTCGGAAGGAAATATCCATCATATAGTTAGTCAACAACGGAATCCATATTTTGCAATATATTATATCCTTTTACATAGTGAAAAGCGTTCCATTTTGAAACCAAGCTTTCACGTGTAATGTTCAGTGCATATTGAGGAGAACAAACAGTCAACATTCATATAATGTTTATCAAATATAAATACATCCAAAACAGATACTGTATATCACGTATATTTGGCAGGACGAAAATTCCGCGGTTCTGTGATCAAAATTATTTCGCCTTATGAAAATTCCACGGTTTCCGGACCGTGAGAAAATTTCATCGTAGATAAATTGTGCTTGATTGATAGGCTGATAAGCTTTTAGTGGTTTGGAGTTGGTATTTTATGTGTTGTCGCGGGATGAGACTAACACTGAACTCATTAATATGTTCCAGGCACCCCTATCCCCCCCTCATTTGCACAGATCGGAACTAGCCTTATTATATTTGTCGGCCATGGCATTGTTCCATCGAGATGTCGTCTGTCTATTTATAACGATAATGTACATTTGGATAACAAATGACAGAAACACCGCGCCAATTGCTTCACTTGCTGATTCGATTATCCATTGTCTGAGGTGTCAAATCCCATATGTAAAGGCGGGGATGTAGCTTTTCGTGTTAATCAGAAAAATACCTCAGTAATTGGATGTAATATTGTCTTCCTTACTGAGAAATACTTGTTTTGTTTGCAAGACTAAGTATTCAGAGTAGTCACTACTTCCTTAAAAAACACGAATCGCTACTGTAATAATTGCCAATATTGTGAACAATTTTATCATGTCCAAATTCACCCAGTAATATCATGGGTGTGATCCAGTTGTGATCACATTCCATGTCCGAAGCCACCAGCCACAATATCTGCATTTTCCAAAGTGTACACATACAATTTTTAAAATACTAAGAATATCATAGGAGCTAGGAGTAATTAAACAAAGGAAAAGGAAGTCACGAAACCAATATAAATTCATTTTTTTCAAATTTCAGAGCAAAAACATTCACACCAGTCCGTTGATGAATAAAGAAATTTCCGAAAAATCTGTCTCATCGCCCTATTGAAAGTTGGTTGTTAGTGGAAATGACCAAAAATGACCCATTTCGCAGGTATTTTTGGGTTAAAATTACCCACAATTCTACATTGTAGAGACTAATTCATCCAAATTTTCTGCTTTCAATTTCAAATGTCATATTGATGATTGATTGAAAGTCTTAAAACAATCAAAGGAATTTCACACTTTAGACCACTTGAGTGGGTCCCTCAATAGAGCTGGTCCTTGAATAAATAATACTAATATTATATGAATTCGAATGACGCATAACATTGCAACATCTGACTCATGTGGTGTTGCCACCAATTTTTGTTGATTGTCTGAACGATCGGGAATGTGGGCAGCCTTCCTGTTTGAGGGAAAAATGAAGCCTCCCTATTAGAGGGAAAATTTTTCTCCATGCAGAATTTCGAGCCACGAACTCAAGGGAGTGCACAAGACATGATGGCGATCTTAGTAGTGCAACTGACATTTTGAAATACCAGATACAATTTGATTGCTAGGTTACAGACGCACAATAGGTCAATATGCTTCATCAACCAGCCATTTTGTTTTTCTCAGTGTTCAATCACGATCAATATTTTTTTGCACCGGGAAAATGAATTTTTGGGATTTCATCATCCCCATATAAATTTTTTTTTTGGCTTCCTAATTATAATAATGGCAAACGATGATAATTTGGTGACTAATTCCTCGTACACTGCTGATTTTAAAAGTACATTCTGGAGGTTGCCTTAAACGTGATTCGAAGAAGCTTCTCATTCATCTCCGATTCGCAAGAGACTTTTAACACATGGGGTTGATATTTAGAAGTTGTAGCGTGTATCAATGTTCACTTCCCGGATTTATTGGTAATATTAGCTGGTATCCAATGAACACCAAAATGGAGATACGTACAAGTCTAGTGTCTCGAGTTTAGCTTTGTTACGCACATTTTGAAATAGAATACAGAGATGTCGCATGGCGTTTCCCACTCTCAGTACATATCTTAACCTTTTCACTACTCATGGTTACGCTGCATAACCATACCACACCCCTCCTGCTGTACTGATGGTTACGCTGCGTAACCATAACTTTGGTAACCAATAGATGTAAAGGTCACTGTCCACTGATTGTATTTAATGTTATATATGCCCGAGAATGTACCTACACGCTAAACTAGCACATACAAATTGCCACCGATTGAAATTTAGAAGCTTAATTGACTGTTCAGTTAACTGAATAATCAACCTGTCATTAATCTCGTGACGTCACACGTACCGATTACAATGGATCGGACTACAGACAATTTTCACTAAAACTTCAATATCTCCATAATTAATCAAGATATTGACATGCTGTGAACACCATCAAAACCCACGATATTCACTTCGTCACAAATATAAAAAAAAATACAAGCACTCAAGTAAAACGTATTGGATTATTTTTCATTACAAATTCGAATATAGCTGTATGATAAAGAGAATGGAAATAGCCATTTGATTGGTCCCTAGATTTTTGGGTCCTAGTTTGGTCCCTAGACTGATTAAACGAGGTTGAAAAGTATACTATATAGAAATAACACGCTATAATATGACTTTATTTTCACACATAATTATTCTGAAACACTTTAAATAAAAGATAATCAAGCATATAGAAATCCTATCAATTCATACATGAATCGGCTCAGTATGGAGGCTGAGGGGTGGGTCAGTAGTGAAAAGGTTAAACACGATCTGTACAGCGGTTTACATGAACGATTTACAAGTTTCTTGAGTAACGAATAAGACTTTATTACCACAAAGAACAACATCAAACGACAACACAATGCATTATATTTACAAGTGATACCTGTTAAAGTCGAACTTTTTATGACCTTTCTATCCTTAATTATGTGGTTCCATAGCAGACAAGAGAACGGAGCAATATGTACAAATGACTTCACTCACATGTGTAAAATTATCTGTTATCGGAAACTGGACTAGCAGAACATCACAATTCAACAACATAGTGATACATCTTTCAAGAACAGTTACACAGCGCTTCCAAGTATTTACTTTCATAAACAACTTGAATTTTATTCACATATATTCAATCATCCAAACCACTAGTCAGAGCAGTTTCAAAATCCTTCCCAATGGCCAAATAACTTGGATGAAACTCTTGTCGAAAGGAGCTATATTGTGCCTCGAATGAACATACACAATAGCGTCAAGAGAATTATCAAAACATTTATCTCGGCTCTCAGCAGTGCCTAGCATGACTCCAGTGTGAGACACCGGGAAAGGTAAAGAAGTCCGGAGTCAAGATCTACTGCGAAAATATAGTCATTCCAAATGTAACCCTTTGGTAGGCAATAAAAATATGCTGACGGGGATTAAGGATAGAATATGTAAAATACGATATGAACAATTTACATGAGATAATTTAATCTAGAACCTGATACCTCGTCGTCGAACTTTTCACACTCACAATGCCTGTTGTATGTATTATTCAAGCGGATATGTCTGCAACAGTGCGCAAATTCATAGAGACTGAAGCCCAAGAGCGATGCCTGTCAGTTGTTTGAACCACGTAATCCACCTAGTATTGGTCACCTCTGCCCCAGACTGCTCAAGAAGGATAAACCTCCTGTGTATTGGCAGTGGCAATTATAATATTAAAGTACCGGGATGTATTGTTCGAATATTCAAATATAAACACCTGGAACCTGAATCAGTACAATTTTGCAAAGTGTCCGGCCTACATTAATCACATGACATCACCATAGTTTATTTTATTGAGACCATTAGAGCAGTAGAATTTTGTAGCTTGAAGTTTTGTTTTTGTTTTTAAACAGGGAAAAAGGTGAACCGTATAAATGTGGATATATACAGGTCCATAGGAGAAGCAATTCCAAATCAGCATTTCGTACCAATGTGTTTTGAAATGTGAACTAGGAAGAACCCATATAATATATGCTGCTCCATTAGTGCGAGAGAGCAGTTTTTCCTCTATTCCTTAAAAGCACAACTTCCCACTCAGGACTGCCACACTCAAGCCTGCACCTTCAAGACGGGAAACTATATGGAATGTTCTTGCAGTCAGTCAATAAAAACAGTTACAAACACTAGGCAGTACTTTTTAGCGTTAATGCCTCCGTTTCCTGAATACTTTTTGTCGAACCATTCTTGTCTTTGTCATGTTTCACGTGGCAGATAATCAACTCAAGTTGTTCCCTGAACACTCGTCCACTGACGGTATACAGGAAAAAATTGATGGCGAATCCTGATACATAGAGAGAACGAGTGTAGTTACCCGCGATTAGCATACCGTTCTCCGACACGTGGATCGTCTTGCTCCTGTTGAGAAACTCGAGTATGAAGTGTACAAGGACGGGCAGGTAAACGAGAACGTAGCTCGTCGACACGAGAATCAACATGATAGTTAGCTGTACGTTTTTGTCGTCCTTCTTAGCTCGCTTATTCAACTTAGAAACAGCTTTGCGTCTTCTATTTTCTCTTGCGACTTTTGACACTCTGACGATGATGAACACATTCAGCACAGCTATTGCGAACACTGGAATTATCCTAAACACAAGACATTCGGTGATGTAGAAAATTGTGAACGTACTTTCCTTCCCGGACACCACAGTACAGTAGTTATACTCAGTTCCGTTAGCATCCATATATTTCCCCATCAGTAGGAAATGATAAGGTGCGATGAAGACTGTTATAATTGCGAAGAAAATTAAACATGCGATCCTTGCACGTGGAACTGTACACAAGTCTTTAAACCGGATAGGTAGGTACACAGCAACAACACGCTCAATGGTGAACACTAATATCAACACAGTGGAGTAGTCGGAAAAGAAGTCCGACGTGAATTGAAACAGCTTACAAAGAATCGAACTCCTATTGGTAATGTCCATGAAGGTGTTAATGAAGTACAAACATCGCATCGTCTTCAAGATGTTCGTGAAGAAGACGCTAACTAAGTACATTGAGTCTGATAAGGCTAAGATGAATAGATACGTATTGGATGATGCTCCTCGCATCGTCTTGTTGGTGAAGACCATGATGCTGAGAGTGTTTCCGATGATGCCGACTATCACGAAGAACAAGGAGGAGAACAAGCTGATCTTGTGTGACACCATGACGTGGTGAGGGTCGTTCAAGATGAAACACGTCGGGTCTACGTAGCTGCTATTCACCAACGTTCCCACAGTGGTGCTGTTGTGTGAGATAACCATCTTCGATTGTGTTGTCAGCTGATATCAAGGAGAATGAACAGGTTCCATGTGCAACAGTAATACTTCTATTTTGGTATTCTGTCTGAGCACCTGTAAATATATATTTGAAACAAATTAAAGTAAAGTAATGTTATTCTGTTGATAATATATCTGCACATATTATTATTGTTTCAGTCAAATATTTGGAACACACTAGTGGAGATAAAATTTTCATTCGATAATTCATGTTCAAAAATTAATATCCCGAAATCGGATTGTTATCACTTCATATCGCTGATGGAAATTTAACTGTGGGTTGATTTATGCGTTTCATGCAATTATGGTACTCTGTTACACATTGCGTCTTTTGAATAATGTAGTAATGTGTGTATCAACCTATTACCGATTATAACAAGATTTTGATGATGACAATAAAAAAAACTAACATCAAACGCAATTCATGTAAAATGAATGCAAGTGTTTGTAGTAAAATAAAACTAACTTAACTAACTTACCCTGTAGTAGCATTTACTGTCGTTAATGCACCTTATCTCCGATCATTCAAGTTTAACACAGTGACGCATGTCCCGTTAGTCCAGATCATTAATTCTCAGTGGTCTGGTCTGACGATAAAGCAGACAAGCTTACAGAAAACTCAGCCGCCCCCTAACCAACGCGCAGGGAAACGGTATTGGCTCCCAGGCGCGGCTTCTCCCACTCGCAGAGTGTCACAATTGTGGTCTGGGGCTGGACGGGCCATATCCCCACTGTGTTCCTTGCCCGTTCCTCTCCGTGCTGCTCGGCGGTGAACCTGCGGGGATTCGTGCCCGCCATTGTGCTTTGGACGAGTGCCACACAAAGGCAAATCGCCAGTCCACCATGAAGCAAATGTAGCAGCCATTGGTTTGTTGAGGGACATGTGTGCAGAACCGGACAAGAAACGATTGTCAGACGCATTGAATGCTTTTATTTAGCCAGTCGAGCTATCAAGTAATCGGCTGTGATGTTATCACATTGGTTCATATTATATTGATTACATATGCATCGATGAAGACATCAATAGCTCATTTTTACAAGCTGCGCAAGTTGCTTGCACTGCCTGCATTCTGGATATATCGACATAAATTAAAGTCCGTAAAACACAGATGAACCACAGATCCGTCATGCATTATTACAATATAAAGTTTCAAGAGAAAAATCAAAGTGGAAGTTTGATTAAAACGCATCGATTTATATAAGTGTAACACATGCATGCAGTGATTGCCTATTTCTTGATATGCAATTAAATAATGTGGCGTGGGCGTCCTTGTATCAGACACATTTTTAGGAAATGTATTTTGGAATGGAATGAACAGTTTATGCCTGGGGATACACATTTAATTTAATAGTCTGTGAACACGTGTATCGTTTCAGTCACATTTTCAAATGGAGCTCATCCTTTGAGCAATGGAAGAGATACACTTACATCTAAGTATGTCAGATGAACAGATAACGTTTCCATGTACATTTTTCTGTCTAATGTGTAAGTACCTAAGTGATGAGAACACTATTTCAAACCATATCGTTAACCATCCTTCCATACACTATTAATTCAAACAGGTGTGGCCAATAGACAAGCACACATTAAACCCGTTTCACTGGAGCGGTACACTTTGCAGTTGGGTACAGATGGTGCTCAGCTGCTCTATGATGGGAATCACTGCTGACCCCTTGAACTGGCAAAAACATTAGGTGCATATCTACACGATCCCAAATCAATTCAGCCAAATCAAATCAATTCTTTCTGGCCAATTACCTGCATACAACACAAACGGTTTGGTTGATATCTTTGTTGAAAATATTGGGGGCTGAATGTGAAAGCGGTAATTGACCATCCACTTAACCACATATTTTTGTTACGACCTGCGGTGTTGTACGGTGGCTGATTCATGGCATAATGCGTTCTTTTCCTGAACAGTTTCGAATTTATTTGTGACGACTAAAATTATTTAAATCGCGACCAAAATCATTAGATCCGCGACCAAAACGTTTTCGTTGCGGCGAAAATATTCTCTGGACACTTTTAGCTGTGACAAAAACATTATCATCACGACCAAAATCATTTTCGCTACAGCGAAATTGTTCTCGCCGCGATTTAAATACTGATAGCAACGACCAAAACATTCTCGCTACACCAAAAATGATTATCGCCGTGGCGAAAATGTCCACACTTGTTAGAGTTTCTCTTTCTTCACCTCAGAGAGAACAAAGTATTCATCGCCGCGGCGAATATTTGGAGTTAAGTGCAATTATCGCCGTGATGGTAATTATTCTCGCTGCAGCAGAAATGTATTGGTCGTGGCAACAACAGTTTTCGCTGCGGCGAGAATGTTTTGGTCGCGTCAACAATGGTTTTTGTTGCGACCAAAATGTTTTATTTGTGACAACAACTATTTACGTTTTGGTCGCTACAAATAAATTCGCGATGAAAACTATTCAGGAAATAATGCATTATGACAGAAATCAACCACTGTAGTGTTGAGTATGACAGCAAGTAAAAATAAGAAGACAATACGTGGTGTCAGTTATAATGGTAACTCTCAGTACATATCGTTATATTTTCCACGTGATGTTTTTTTCACAGTATTATTCACAGTAGGAAGTATCGTACTATTTTTTCAGGGCATAATTGTTCACGAAGTATGGCTTATTGAGGTTATAATTTTGGATATTTTCTTAACAGGACAACTTCCCACGATAGTTAACATGACATCGAGTCTTACTGTGATTCTGTACAAAACAGGTCGTGACACAGTAGTGCTCAAGTCGATGATCAATTATCGCTTACATATCCGAGGCTTTGATATAGGTTGAAAACATCAAAGCACATTAAATTCCGACACAATCCTTCCTCATGGACATTTTATTTCGAGTAGAGGGTATGTTCGTCTGGGATAATATACCGATATCAATGAACGGCAGGTAGTAACTATGAACAGATGCACTTAATTTTTATTTCAACAAGCATGCATCACCTATATTCTACTATTTAATTCACTCTGAATTTCAAGACGAGATGATATGAGCAATCAGCATGTCTTAATTTATCACCAACTGTTTCGCCTGAAAAACTAAATGTCGCTTGGAATGAAATGATAGTCATACATGTGTCATATACTTATTTATAAACGCACTTCAAGTGATCGAGAGATCAAAGTGAGAGGTTGGAGAGAGAAATATATCTTTGAGAGATCAATTATTTCAGAATCTGCGATTTCAGAGAAAAAAGATAATTGATTTATGATATTGGTCTATGTTAAGTCACTGACATTAGCAATCCACGCATTCAATCACCAACAAGCAATCAAGTGCGAATCCCTCTAAATGTTTATATTTGTCCAGCAATTTGCAGCTGAATAGCTGCTGACAACCACGATTGTTTACTGACGTTAATTACTTATCTAAACCTAGGCAGTTTGTCACCATCGTCTTGCCAGTCCACGCCCTAGATCATCCCCTCAACTTCGCTTTAAATTTTTCGTAGGTTCAGTTGTTAGCTGTAAATTAATTTAAAAAGCACAGAATGAGATGACTGATGATGAGGGCAAAAATTTTTAACTACTATTATTTCATGAATGGGAAATCACAGTGCCTTTTTTGTTTGCAATGGATTTTTATGTTTGCGGGGGGTGGGGGGGGGGTCCATTCGTGCAAAATATAATAGGTAATGTTGTTGTAGTTTGGATGCCAAAATTCGCACACGCTTTATCAGACTATTCAATGAAAGTTGTATAATTGATTTTCTAATATGTAACCTTTCATCTTATGTTAGATACTTCAGTGGTTCTGCTAGGATATCACATGGTTTGGGTCATATGAATGTGTATGTCTTCAAATTATTCAAAAATGGCTCACAGTTCTGAGGGAATCATACGATACCAAAAACGAAATCTTGTAGAATCGAAATCCCTTAGATATATTTGAATGATTTTATTGCTAAACCGAAATGTTGCATCTCCCCAATATTTATGGTGCAGATTTGAGAAATGTATTTGACATGCTGTTCACATTGAAAAATAAAAACAAATCAGCACCTCTTTCAAGGGAAGGATTGAATGAAAACTGCAGTGGAAAACAAATCATTTCTCAGCATCGTATATGTGTGTGATTTTTTCTGAAATGTACCCCACTATTCATTTGATTATTTTATAATGACTCGCAGTTCAGAGGAATCATGCAACACCACAGGAAAATATCCTTGGAGATTGAATGCTGAAGCTTCGTTATTGGATAATGAACCGGAATGTTCTATTTGAGGTAATTCAATTGATGGGCCCAATATTCATTTTCCCTTGATATTTATACTGTAGTTAGTGCATCTTTATCACTGATTTTGTGAGTTTAGCACAATAAAGCACGTCCCGTCTGTCCATACCATTAATCCTGTTTTCAGTTTCCAGCCAGCTATTGATGTCCCTCGCACAGCTTCGCTCACTCACAGCGTGTCACCATTTTGGTCTGGGGTTCGATGGACCCCACTGTGTTCTTGGGCAGCTCCTCTCCATGCTGCTCCTCCAAGAATCTGCAGGGATTCTTGCACGCTATTGTCTTTTTGGATGGGTGCCGCACAAAGGCAACTAACCAGCCCAGCATGAAGCAAATACAATGACAACAGTTTGAACCAGGCCTGTACAACCACAGAAGCAATGAACGATTGGCAGATGCATTAATCGCTTTCATTTAGCCAGATAGAGGCTAAAACTATCATAAAATTAGCGTGAATGATATTACATTGGTGCGTGTGATAGATCGACTAATATGCGCCAATGAAGCACCAATATCTCACTTTATACACATAATTGCATCTGTTTAATCTATCGCTTTCATTTTGGAGATATTGAAGAAATATGCGACCAAGACTGCAAAAATAAAATACAGAATTATAAAGAGGTTTCATTAGGAAATCAAGAGCAGCATGTGGCGTACAATTTTGACAACACCCATGCAGTGGAATATGTTTTGGAATGAAATTCAGTAATGTGGAAGTGGGTATCGTATGCCAGACAATATTCTCAGGAGTGTAAATGGAAACGGAGTGAGACGTTCGTCCATGGAGAAATAACCGTTTGATTTAATAGTCTGTTAACATGTGTATTGTTTCACTGACATTTTCTTTCTCTGCATATAGAAGCCTTTTCTTATAGCAAAAAATGTAGCGCTTAAGCAGGTCAATCACACTTGAGCTTCTACTCCAGAAGTAGTTACACCTGTAGCCAACAATGAAATATAGTTCATGCAATCACAAAAACAATGTTAAAATGATTTCAGTGTGGAGGTATTGACTATTATTATTAGTATCCCTTATAAGCAATTATTGTTGATTGTATTTGAGAACAAAATACATAACTGATCTAAACCCACTACATAGAAATGGAATAAACCCTATCAACATATTCCGATTCTCATAGAATTCACACAACTTCAATAACCTGAGTTCAGAGTCAGACCTACAACAACAATAAAGTAATAGAAGTAACTCCAATGTAAAAAAGATGAATTAATTGACTTAATTGGAGTTAGAAATTGATAACTGTTGATATTTCTATCTATACGTCCAATTAATACAATGCTTTGTCTCAAATGACGAACACTAGATGAATATATTTAAATGCTCATTGCTATTCCATTAACTAAAATGCATAATACTAATCTAGCAAATATAAATGAAAGTGTACAAACAAGTGATGTCGAATATAGTTGATTCCAAAATATAGCAATGTTCAAATTGATGTTGATTGTTGGAATATTTCTGATATAATGGCGATTTGAAATATGTTCATGATACTGCATGCTATGTTTATAGTTGCTATGCAAACAACAGATCTACACAATCAAATAGTTCATTTACACGTAATTGTTACAAAATAATAATTCTATTAGCGAAATAAACATGAATCGAATAAACATAGAACAATTTATTTCAAACATCGATTAAAACGTTACATCGGCAACAAGATATCATAAATGATTGCGTTATGATTTGGAATCTGAAATCTCTGAAATAAATACATGCAATCATAATGTAACTCTAATATTTAGTAAAGTGGGTCACATTTTTCCATCTTATGTACTAAGAGCTCATTGATGAGCACTGTTTACAACACACATCGTTAGCCATAATTCCTTGCATTATTAATTTAAACAAGTGTTATCGACAGGCTGACAAGGGAACGTGTTTCTCCCTTTTGAAACGTGTTTCTCAGAATATACATGATCCTCAGATGATATGTAATGAGAATCGCTGCTAATCGCCCTTGAACTGACAAAAAATTGGGGTTCATACCTGCTCGATCTATGCACGAATGTAGAATTCTTTTTGGTAAACGAAATTTGTTTCATAAATTCCCCAAGTCCATTTAACCAATTACCTGCTTGCTTCACAAACCTTATTTTTTGGATTTGATATCTTTGTTGAAAATAAATGGGGTTCGAATATGGAAGAATTAATTGATCATCCACTCAACCACAGATTTGTTCACGACGTGTCATCACATTTTCTTATCGAGTATCACAGTAAGATGCCGTCATATTAAATATCATGGCAAGTTGTAATGGTATCACCTTGATCATCTTGACAAGACATGCTGCCAAGAAAATCATCAAAACAGTAATGTTTGCTATGACGAACATATGATATAAACTTTTAATTATAAAGGTAAATCTCCATATATCTCGTTATATTTATCTACCAATTTGCAGCAGGAAAGCTGTTGACAGCCATACATATTTACAGACCCTAATTACTTACCAACCATGTTTCAAACACAGACAGTTTGTCACCAGCAATTTGCCAGTCCACCTCCTGAATCATCCCCAACATTCCCTTTGATTTTCCGGTACGTTGAAGTTATTGAGCTGTAAATTCATTTAAAAAGCTACACATGCGACGGTGAACGATGATGCCAAATTTGAATTACATCATTATTTCATAAGAAATCACAATCCCAGTGTTTTATTTACAAATTACAATGTGTGGTGATTTTGATTTGTGGTATTTACAATGCGCTGAATACATGTGGATCATCTGATGGTAGTTCGCATGCCGAAATTATTAGACATCATTAGTCTTTTTCTAGTACATGTAATTGTACAATCAATTTTCTGTCACAACAAACTAAAATTCCACTCTTGCTAAGTAATGTACTTAGTTCATCTTAGTACTTCACAAGTTCTGTCAGGAAATCACATGGTTCTGGGCGATATGAATATTTATGATACAATTTCATTCTGGAATATACCCATTATTCATTTGATTACCTAGGAATGGCCCGTAATTCTGAAGAAATCTTGCAAAATACTTACAGAATAGATGATAAAACCTTATTATTTTCGCCACGAATAGAAACGATATATTTTAGGTGATTTTGTTTGGGAAGAGTACTGTTCATACTCAACCATAAAGGAAATCGTGCAATACCACGGGGATCAAAAACCCTATATATTATATACTAAACCTTCATTATTTCGCCATGAACTTGGTGATATTTTTCAGATAATTCTGTTGTTGGGTCCAATATTCGTTAATGCAACTTTATCTCTGACTATGCGAGTTAGCACAATAGAGCATTATCCGTCAATCTATACCATAAATCCTCAGTTGTAGTCTGATTTGGTGATAAAACAGAAACATTGGCACTTTAAACCCAGCGGAGCATTAACCAACGTTCAGGAGAAGATCGCTATGTTAGATTAATCGTGAGGCACACAGACTGAGAGCAGCGTGCTTTTGGGGGTCCCTCGCACAGTTTTTCTCACTCACAGTGTGTTGCCATTGTTGCCTTGAATTAGATGGGCCATATCTGAAAACACATACTAGATAGCTCAAGTCTTCATACGCTTTATTGTACCCTAGTTTTGCCTTATTTAAATTATGCTTCAGAGATTTGGGGAAACACTTATGAAACTAGCTTACTTAATATTATAAAGTTACAGAAACAGGCAGTTAGGTTGGTTGATAAAGCTCACTATAGGGAACACACAGATGCAATTTTTTTCAAATACAAGTTATTGAAATTTAAAGATATAGTAAACTTGAAAACGCTTCTAATTGTTTATCAAGCTAAAAATCACCTGTTACCCCCTAACATTCAAATATTGTTTCTAGAGTCAAATTCAATCCACTCTCATAATACAAGATCAAATCTAAAAGGGAATTTTAGTGTTAAATATTGTAGAACCAAGTTCAGATCAATGGCATTAAGTGTAAAAGGTGTTAAGTTATGGAATGATCTAAATGAAGAACTTCGTAGCATTAGACATATTACCAGATTCAAAACTTGTCTAAAAGCAAAATACATTTCAGATTATAATCCAGTACAAGCACAAGATTGACATATATTTTTTATTTATTTATTTTTTATTTTTTCCTCAAGTTACTGTGTTGTACATTACTACTTTCTGAAGTATAATGTATCATAATTTGGGTAATTCTTATATTATTATTATTATTATTGTTATTGGGGAATGCCTTGTACAAGCTTTCGCTTCTTGCATTCTCCTTTCAACACAATTATTTCAATTTTATTGTATTAACCATACTTGTAATGTTGGATGTTGTGTTGAATAAAATGAATTGAATTGAATTGAATTGATAAATCTCTATTTTGTTCCCGGGCAGTTCGCCTCCATGCTGCTTCGTCGAGAATCTGCAGGCGATCTTGCCCCTATTGTGGCTTTCGGTGAGTGCTACAGAAAGACAACTAGCGAGCCCACTGTTAGGCAAATGCAGCCGCAATATGTTCGATAATGATCTTACCATGTGTGTGGGACCGTACAATAAGTAAGCAAATTCAAACCGAATCAGATGTTTACATTTAACCAGGATCTTAAACTATCATTAAATCGGCTGTGATCACATCATATTGTTTCGTGATATATTGACTGAACATGCACCCATGAAACTAGCAATAGCTCATTTAATATACAATTGCGCAAGTTTATTGTACCTCTTTCGTTTTAGAGATATTGAGAAAATATACGTCCATTACCACAAAAAAAGTCAAATTAAAATGGCAATGCATTGCCATAAACACAATTTTGTAAAAGGAAGCTATCACAGCACTTGACATAATTTGGCTGCACGCATGCAGCAGTGTAATACCTCTTGATATATTAATGCGGCAGGAGCTATCTTGTGAAAGATAATATTCTCAAAAGCGTAAATGAATACGGCGTGAGAAGTCTATGCATGAGGAAATAAACATTTTATTCAACAGTCTTTGAACATGCGTATCGTTTCACTCACATATTTCTCTCCAATGCAAATGGATGTTATTCCTCGAGCAACAAAAAACATCATCATGCAATTTAGGCATATTATATGGATAGATAACGTTGCCATGTGCATTTGACTCTGTACTATGCAGTACCCCGGTAACGAAAACACCATTTCAACCCAAATCCCTAGGAAACCTTTTGCACTATCAATACAGGTGTTGCTTATCGCTAGGCCGGCAATAAAACATGTTTCAGTGGAGTGATCCCGTTTCGATTAGGTATACATGGTGCTTAGCGGCTCTGTAATCAGAATCACAGCTAACATCCCTTGAACTGGCAAAACATTGGGATCATATCTACTTGATCCACGTGCGAATGTGGAAGGCGTTTTGATAAACAAAGTGCGGTTTATAGATTTCCCAAGTTTAATAATTCAGCTTATGGTTCCAATGATGAATGGAAGGTTATGACAAATTACACACACTAGACATAAGAAATGTCAACCTTAGTCATTTTCACGAAGTGCTGTTCCTGGGCAGTTCTCCCTGCTACTCCTCAGAGCATCTAAGAGAATATTGCCCGCTATTGTGGCTTAAAAAGATGCCGCACAAAGACAACAAGCCAGTCGACCATGACGCAAATGCAGCAAACAATAGCATCGATGGTGTTCAGACAAAGCATGTAGAGCAGCAGCAGCAATAAACGATTTACAGATGCATTAAATGCTTTCATTCAGCCAAACCGGACCTAACACTACCATGAAATCAGCTTGAGTGACATCAAATTGGTGCGTGTGATGTATTGGCTAATATGCGCCAATGAAGGCACCAATATCTCACTTTATACACACAATAGCACCAGTTGAAGGTATCGTTCTCGAATTGGAGATATTGAAGAAATATGCGACCATGCTTGCAAAAACTGGAATACAGAATCATAAAGTGGTTTCATTAGAGAAATCAATGCAGCTCGTGGCATAGGAATTTGAAAATATTGAAGAATATTCCTTGAAGTGCAATTAAATAATGTGGAAATGATTATCTTAAGCTAGGCAGTGATCTCAGAGGTACAAATGGCAACGGGGTGAGAAGTTGATGCATAGGGAAATAGCCGTTAAATTTAATAGTCTGTGAACATGTGTCTTGTTTCAGTCGCATTTTCTATCCCTGCAAAATGGAGCTCGTTCTCAGAGCAAAAACAAACAAACAACCTAAGCATGTCAGATGGATAAATAACCTTACCATGTGCATTTTTCTCTCTAATGCATTTAGACCTCAGTAATAAGCACTGTTTCAACTCATATCATTAGCCACCATTCCTTCCTCAACAGGTGTAGCTTATCGACAGTCCAACAAGAAAACGTGTTTCACTGGAGGAATACATTTCATTTGGGTATACACAGTGCTTAGATGCTATGTATAGAGAATCATTGCTAACCGCCTTTGAACTGACAAACGCATAGAGTTCATATCGACTTGACCTGTTACGAACGTGGAATCTCCTTTGGTGAACAAAGTTTGTTCGATAGGATCCCGAAGTCAATTTAGCCAATGGCTCTAAATATGAATAGATAGTTCTTTCTGGCGAATGACTTTCTTACATCACAAACGTTTTTTGTTGGTTGATATCCTTGTTGAAAAAGTGGGAGTTCGAGTATGGAAACCTTAATTGATCATCCAATTAACCACATTATTATTTGTTCAGGAGTCGTGTTGAATATCACAGTAAGGTGCCTTGTCATTTCAAATATCATGGCAGGTTGTCGTGGTATCATCTTGATATAAGTCATCCTGACGATAGCGATGTTACCATGAAAATGATCAAAACAGTACATTTTACATGTTATATGGGTGATGTGAACAAACCGTCATATCATATTTTATATGATGTGAAAATTAGCATAAAAAAGATGTTCCACCTCTTAATTATCATGCTCTACACTTGCCCTTTCATTTTTACATGATAAAAGGTGGTGTCTTCATATTCATTCACAGTATGAGGTCTTATTGTAATATTCAGGTTAGGTGGTCGTGTCGTTATAATTGTTTACAGAGAATGTCTTATCATTTTCGAAGTATGGCTCCTTGACGTTATAACTTTGGATATTTTCATAACATGACAATTTGCCCTGATAGTTAACATGGCAAGGCTTCTTGTTGTGATACTGAACTAAACTGGTCGTGGAACATTATGTGGTTGAGTGAATGATCAATTAACGCTTCCATATTCGAGGTTTTAAAACATGTTAATACCATCAAAGCACGTTTAATTTGTACGCTATACTTCCTCAAGGACATTTCATATAGAGTAACGGGTACGTTTGTCCGAGAAAATATATGGGCATTAATGAACGACAAGTAGTAACTGTAAGAATGTGCACTTAATTCCTGTTTTGTAAATTCACTTATCTGCAAGGTTGCACCACCCATAAACATCAATGATATGAGCATTCTGCAAAGAAATGTCCTAAAATAGGTATTTCGCTGTTGGTGTTGATAAAACAATAAAAAAAAAGTTGTATATCATTGAACACGTTCTTATGTCGAGTGTGTCTATACCTGAAATACTTCAGTAGAGATAGGAATGAAAAGTCCGTTGAAGACAAAAGCATAGGTTTCTGAATTTGCACACTTGCGTATCTTACCCACAGTATGAACACTTGGGGGGGGGGATATGATAATGATGAATTATGATCAGTTGCTGACATTCGCAATCCACACTTTCAATCACCAACAAACAATCCGGTTTGAATCCCTCTAAATATGTATATTCATCTACCAATTTATTGCTGGATACCTGTTGACAGCTTCAAATATTTACGGACCTTAGATACTCTTCTACGTAGCCATGCTCTAAACCAAGGCAGTTTGTCACCATCAATTTGCCAGTCCACCGAATGAATCATCCCCTTAGTTTCCCTTTGATTGCCTGGTACGTTTTACTTATTAGGCTGTAACTTATTTCAAAATGAGATGATCGGTGATACGGCAAATTTGAATTACATTTTTATTTTTTCAATGGAAAACCAGACTGTGAATATTTTATTTGCAATGCATGGTGATCTTGGATTTTTGGATTGGATTTTTTTTTATTTTTCGTATATTTATTCACGTTTTAGAGGGGGAAATGGTTTGGTTAATGCACTGAATACATATATATCGTTAGTGGTAGTTTGCATGCCAACATTATCAATATTGTCATTAGGTCGTTCAATGTAAATGTATTAAATTTTCTGTCATGACAAACTAAAGTTCCACTCTTTCTGCCTAGTGTGTCAAGTCACGTTTTAGAGGGGGGGGGGGGGGTTAATGCACTGAATACATATATATCATTAGTGGTGGTTTGCATGCCATTATTATCAATATTGTCATTAGGTTGCTCAATGAAAATTGTATATATTAAATTTTCTGTCATGACAAACTAAAACTTCCACTCTTTCTGCCTAGTGTGGAACCTTTCATCTTTATGTCAGATATTTCAGTTTCTGTTAAAAGATCACATGGTTTTGGCCGATATTAGTGTTTATCTGTTCGATTTCATTCTGGAAAGTACCCCCATTTCTCATGTGTTTATCAAGGAGTGGTCTGCAGTTCTGAAGAAACCATGCAATACTTGCATGGTTCTGAAATTGCTGCAAGTTCTGAAGAAACCATGCAATACATGCAATCACGAAATCCTTGTACATGTAGAATAATTACTACAACTGGCTGGATACTAGATACTGGCCGTGGAGGAGTGCAATGCACTCAGATGATTTTGCAGCCATTTGCAACTCCCTGATAATTATGATGCAGATTTGGTAGCAGCATTAGAATGTTAGACATGGTGTTCAGAACCAACAACAAAAACAAATCAGCACTGTTGATGGGAAGGATTGAATGAAAACTGAAGTGGAAAACAAATCAAATACCAGCGCATATGTGTATATGTGTGCAATGTTCTTCTGTAATACACACCACTATTCACTTTATTATCGAAAAATGCCTCACAGTTGTATGTAAATCATGCAATAATAGGAGAGATAGGAGATCCTTGTTTATTGGATACTAAAACTTCATTATTTGTTCGTGAACGGGGACGATATATTTCAAGATAATTTTGTTGCAGAGTCCAAAATCCACATTTCTCCAATATATATGGGGTTTTGTATCAGCGAGGTCAGACATATTGCTGGAGGTCCGAATTCAACAATAGACGCACACCTGTGCTGTGTCATGAGCTTGGTGAGTGTTGATATCTCATACGATGCCCATTCGTTTTGGTTTTGCTGCAAATTTTCCACCAACTTGGCCATTGCTCAAAGAGCCAGTGAGATAATATTCAACTCATCTTAGCAGCTCATCAAAATTGACTTACCAAACGCATTGCTCACTTCAGCAACACTGTTGTGCAACTCGGTCTTCTACTTTCAGTAAGGCTTAAAATGCAAGAACACCAACTCAATTAAGAGTCTCGTGACATAAGTAGGATTAAGGAGCTACAAACCCTATTTGAGTCGCCTGGATGATCAGCAATTTGAGCAATGTCAAGGCCATGTTAGAGAAAAAAGAATAATACCATATTTAATAATCCAGCGATAATACCATATTTACCAATAATACAATGGCTGTAAACCTGGGGCACGCTGGCCACACCAGAGGGAAACGAAGACGAGTAGAGCTGTTTACTATTTTGAGATTCTATCGATAAATGAAATAGATGAGGAATCTGTTGTGATGATATCACATTGGTTCTTGAGATATAGATTCAACGTGCATCAATAAAGGCACCAGTATATTATTTCTTACAAATTATTGCGGAAGTTGATTGTGATGCTTTCGTTATGGAGATATTGACAAATTATGATGCCATGCGAAGTGCCTAAGCTAGCAGATTTTCGATTCCCAGCTAGCTATTTGTGCCCCTCACGCAGCTTCTCTCACCCACTGCATGTCACCATTGTGGTCTGGGTGAGATGGGCCATATCTCCACTGTGTTTCTATGTAGTTCCTCTCCGTGCTGCTCCGTGGAGAATCTGCATGGGTCTTGCCGCTATTGTCTCTTTGGATGGGTGCTGCACAAAGGCAACTGGCCAGCCCACTATGAAGCATGGACAACAGTTTCAATGGTGATAAGTCCATGCGTGTAGAACAGCAGAAGGAATAAACGATTTACAGTGCATTAAATGCTTTCATTTAGCCAGACAGGAGCGATAGGTATCATGAGATCAGCTTGAACGATGTCACATTGGTTAGTGATAGATTGGGTAAATATTATACAAATATTGACTGGTGCCTCGTGTAACAGACAAAACTATTTGACTCGAGGGTCAAATAGTTTTGTCTCTTACACAGGGCACCAGTCAATATTTGTTCTAGTAGAATTTATGATAATATCCTTCTAAAGGATTTAAAAGACAGCCAAACACATGATTGTTGGTGTTTTTATCATTTTATTTATTGGCTCACTGTCACAACGGACATACATTTTTTTATGGAATATGGACACGTTATGATAACATTGCATTGATAGATACATTATGCACGGTCACTTGTTCTACGTTCTGTTGCCCGGGTGCTGAATCATTGGTATGTTGCCCGGCAAAACAAGCAGGTACGTCATAGCGATTTCTATATTTCGACCATGTGACCGCTCCTGACCAATAGCAAGCCACCTTATGATCATAGCAATTATTTAACATCAATGAAGGCACAAATATCTCACTTTATACACATAATTGCACAAGTTGAATGTATCACTTTCGTTTCGGAGGTATTGAGGCAATATGCAACCATGACTGCAAAAAGTAAAAAATAGAATTGCAATGCATTTATCATAAAGAGGTTTCATTAGAAAAAGCCATTGCAGCACCTGGCGTAGGAATTTGACAACACATACGCAGCGTGGGATATTTTTCGAAGTGCGATTTAATACTGTGGAAGTGGTTATTTTATGCCAGACAATATTCTCAGAGGTGTAAAAGAAAACTGAGTGAAAAGTTTGTGGGGAAAAAACCGTTGTTAATAGTCTGTGAACATGTGTATTTTTTCACTCACATTCTCTCTCCCTGCAAATGAAGGTCGTTCTTACAGCAAACAAAACCTTATTCATGTCAGATGGATAAATAACCTTTCCGTGTACATGTTTCTTTCCAATGAACCGATACCTCATTAATGAGCACTGTTTCAACCCATATCGTAAGCCATCATTCCTTGCACTAACAATTTCAACAGGTGTTGCCTATCCACAGACCAACAAGAATGTAGGTATCAATCTATTACCACAAATACAGTAGGTTTTGATGATGAAAGTATGTTTCACTCGAAGAGTACACTTTTCGTTTGAGTACACTTGGTGCTTAGCGGCTCTGTAATGAGAATCGCTGCTAACTGCCCTTGAACTGACAGAAGCGTTGGGTTCATATCTACTTGATCCACGAGCGAACGTGGAATCCAATTTGACAAAAAAAGTTTGTTTGATAGATTCCCAAGTCCATTTAGCCAATTGTTCCAAAGATGAATAGGGAGTTCTTTCTGGTGAATCATGTGCTTACAACATAAACGTTTTGGTTGATCTCTTTGTTGAAGCTATCGTGGGGTCGGGGCTTTGATATATGCTTAATTCACCAAAGACACCCCATTTCCTCGAGGACATTTCAGTGAGAATAACGAATACTTTTGTCTGAGATAATGTTCCAACATCAATGAAAGGCCAGTAGTAGTTGTAAGCATGTACACTTAATTTCTGTTCTGTAACATCACTCATCATCAAGATCGCACTGCCCATAGTCTTCAAATCAATTCACTCCGATCTTCTGACATAGATTAGATGATCATTTCACAATATCATTATTTGAATATCACTAAATATTGTTGTTAGAAGAACTTTACCAGTCAGGTCATCAACTGTAGCACTGTGGATTGTATGATAGGAATTGATAGTCATAGCTATGGTATATACATATGCGTTAAAATACATGCAGCGTTTCAATGGAGATAGACATGAGGCGTGCATTGGAGATAAAGATGAAATTCCCAAATATTTCACTCATGATAATCATGAACATTCAAGGACAGAAAGATAGTTGATTGATGATGATGTAGCTTTATGTTCGGGCGCTGACACTCGCAATCCACACATCTAATCAACCAACAAGCAATTTGGTGCGAATCCCTCTAAATGTTCATATTTGTCCACCACTTTGCAGCTTGATAGATGTCGACAGTCACAAATATTTACCTTCGTTAATTACTGATCGAGCCAGGCTCTAAACCCTGACAGTTTGGTACTATCAATTTGCTCGGCAATGGCCTAAATCATCCCCTCGATTTGCTTTAATTTCCTGGTAGGTTTCAATCATTGAGTTGTACATTAATTCCAAAAACACTTCGAGCGAGAGAATCGACGATGCAGGAACTTGAATTTATTGCTAATGCACAAATAATAGGGAATTGTTTAATTCCAGTGCAGCTGTTTTGAGTGCGTTGCGTGGGGAGTTCGTTTTGCTGTTTTCGCCTTCGTGCACTGAATACAGGTGGAACAACCAATGGTAGTTCGCAGGTCATGTCTATAGACTATGTCATGTCAGTTATATCATTGAAATCAGTTTTTATTTCAAATAACTCTCCATACAGGATATAATGATACATGAAGAAACATGTGTGATACTACAGTTTTGCTATACTCACCTTGGTAGTATGCATATTGCATTATTGAGCTTCGACTATCGCATGATGAAACGAGACAATCAGATATTGCAGACCCTCGCCCCTTCAGATTTAGTTACTCAAATTAAAGATGATGACCCTTACATTTTCTACTTGGGCGATAATCAGGGGTTTTGGTCATACGACCATTGTTCATATATCAAATGATCCCGAATAGGCCATAGCAAAAATACAAAAACAACAAAAGAATAAACGTTAATAAAAGTAGAGTTTTGCGTTTTTTATCGCGACCATATTCTTGACCACGAGCTGAATTCTCATTACCGACCTTTCAAACTTTGCAAGCTCTCCAAGATTTATACTGCATACATTTTGTTCAATATTCTATGGAGTATAGTCAGTGGTTTTGGAATTATTACCACTTGAAATATTACGAATCGGTGATTTCAGCTGATGACCCTTACATATTTGACCTTGGGCGATGATAGGTAATTGTGACATATGACCATCGGTCAAATAGCAAATGATGGGGAATCGACTATAGAAAAATACAAAATTAACAGAGAAAAATAATGATGAGCATAAACAGAGTTGACGCAACTTTTGTTTTCGACCTTTTCTGTGACCTTGACCTTTTCGCTCGACATTGAGCTGTAAAATTTCACAAAATTGTTTGAGGAAAAGATTGAAAACTGGTCTCACAAAATGGCCTGCCTGAATCTCAGAACACTCAAAAGTCGTAAAATCAGCGATAATGGGGAGTTTTGGTCTGAAACTTATCGGTCATACACCATATGATCGGGAATTGGCCAAAAAAAAATACAAAAATGGGTGGAAAAAATAATATTTATTAGAACAGGAGCTATTGCCAATTATTAGAATTTTCGGTTGCCATGGCAACCATTTTTATCAGATTTGACAAAATTTGAAGGGGACAGGTCCACTACCGTGACGCTTCAGTCCTCAAACATGCAGATCGATTGGGCCATTTGTCTGCGAGTTATGTGTGCACACATCTGCACTGAAAAGTCACTGGCAAAATATAACCGACATCGTGACCCCCCACTTTTTCGGCATCGGGCGATAATGGAGAGTTTTAGTCGTACGACCATCGGCCGTACACCATACGATCGGGAATTGGCCAGAGAAACATTGGCCAGAGAAGAAATTGTCGGCAAAAATAATACCATTGGACCATTTGTGTTCGAGTTATGCACGCGAACAGACAGGCAGACAGACCCGAATACAATACCCTCGACCCCCTCCCCCCTACATGGGCGAGGGAAATAAAGTACTCATTCAATTTACACGATCAACATGATCAAGTAGGATAGAAACTGATCAAAGAAATTGATCTTACATTTTCTGCCTCATTTATCACAGTACTCTTGCTTCCCTCGTATTGTGGGTATGACAGTAAGATGCCTTATCATTTCAAATATCATGGCAATATGTGATAGTATCATCTTCATGTAAATCACCTTGACAATACATATTACCATGAAAAGTATCATAACAATACATCTTACCGTGAAGAAGTATCATGTGAACATATCTTACCTTGAAAGTAAAAATAAGAAGACACTTCGTGGTGTCATTTATAATGTAACTCTCAGTACACATCGTTATATTTTCCATGGTAAACGTGATGTATTGTTCGCAGTATTATTTACAGTAAGACGTATTATCGTACTATTTTTTCAGAGCATAATTTTTTACAAAGTGGCTCGTTGACGTTATAATTAAAAAAATTTGCATAACAAGACAACTTCCCACGTGAGTTAACATGGCATCGAGTCTTACTGTGATACTGTACAGAACAGGTCGTGAAAAGTAGTGCTTAAGTTGATGATCATTTAACGCTTACATATCCGAGGCTTTGATATCGTTTGGAAAAAGCACATTTAATTCGGACACAATCCTTCCTCAAGGACATTTTATTTCGAGTAGGGGGTATGTTCGTCTGGGATAATATACTGATATCAATGAACAGCAGGTAGTAACTATAAACACTATTTATTTCACTCTGAATTTCAAGCCGAGATGATATGAGCAATCAGCATTTCTTAATTTATCACCAAATGTTTTGCCTGAAAAACTAAATGTCGCTTGGAATGAAATGATAGTCATAGCTGTGTCATATACTTATTTATGAACGTACTTCAAATGACCGAGAGGCGATAAAAGTGGGAGACTGTAGAGAGAAATATATCTATCGCAGAGATCGAATATTTCAGAATTTGCGATTTCAGAGATAAAAGTCAATCGATTCATGATAATTGTCTATGTGAAGGCAATTCACGCATTCAATCACCAATGAACAATCAAGTGCGAATCCCTCTAAATGTTTATATTTGTCCACCAATCTGCAGCTGAATAGCTGTTGACAGCCACGATTATTTACTGATGTTAATTACTGATCGACCTAAGCTCTAAACCTAGGTAGTTTGTCACCATCGTTTCGCCAACCCTCGCCCTAAATCAACCCCTCAACTTCGCTTCAAAATTTTCCTAGGTTCAGTTGTTAGCTGTAACTTGATTTAAAAAGCACAGAATGAGATAACCGATGAAGGCGGCAAAAAACTTTAATTACTATGATTTCATAAATGGGAAATCACAGTGCCACTTTTTGCTTGCAATGTTTGTGTTTGTGTGTGTGTGTGTATGTGTGTGTGTGTGTGTGTGTGGGGGGGGGGGGGTCCATTCATGCAAACTTTACCAGGCAATCTTATTGTAATTTGCATGCCAAAATTAGCAAACGTATAATCAGACTATTCAACGAAGGTTGTATAATTGATTTTCTAATGTGTAACCTTTCAACTTTATGTTAGATACTTCAGAGGTTCTGTATGAATGTGAATGTGTGTTTGTTCGAGTTGATCAAAAATGGCTCACAGTTCTGAAGAAACCATACGAAAGAACGAAATCCTTGTAGAATCGAAATCCTTTAAATGTATTTATCAAAAAGATGATTTTATTGCTAAACCCGAATGTGGCATCTCCCCAATATTTATGGTGAAGATTCGAGAAATGTATTGGACATGTAGTTCACACTCAACAATAAACAAATCAACACTTTTATAAAGGGAAGGATTGAATGAAAACTGCAGTTGGAAAAAATCATTTCTCAGCATCGGAGTGTATGTGTGCGATTTTTTTTCTGAAATGTACCCCATTATTCATTTGATTATTATATATTGTCTTGCAGTTCAGAGGAAATCATGCCACACCATTGGAAAATAGCCTTGGAGATTAAATGTTAAAGCTTGATTATTGGGGAATGGACCAGGATGAATAACATGTATTTCAGGTAATTCAATTGCTGGGTCCAATATTCACTTTCCCTTGATATTTATACTGTAGTTAGTGCATATTTATCACTAATTTTGTGAGTTTAGCACAATAAAGCACGTCCGGTCTGTCCATACCATTAATCCAGCAGCCTGATCTGATGATAAAACAAAAACACTGGCACTTTAAACCCAGCGGTGCATTAACCAACGCTTAGAGGATCACGATGTTAGATTCATTGTGACTTTGGCAGACGAGCTTTTGATGTCCCTCGCACAGCTTCGCTCACTCACAGCATGTCACCGTTGTGGTCTGGGGTTCGATGGACCATATTCCCACTGTGTTCCTGGGCAGCTCCGCTCCGAGCTGCTCCTCGGAGAAGCTACAGGGAATCTTGCCTGCTATTGTCACTTTAAATTGGTGCTGCACCAAGGCAACTAACCAGCCCACTATGAAGCAAATGCAGTAGTTTGAACCAGGAATGTACAACCACAGAAGCAATAAGCGATTAGTGGATGCAGTAATCGCTTTCATTTAGCCAGACAGGACTTAAAACCACCATTAAATCAGTTTGAATGTTATCAAATTGGTGCGTGTGATAGATTGGTTAAAATACGCCAATGAAGGCACCAATATCTCACTTTATACACATAATTGCACAAGTTGAATCTATTGCTTTCACTTCGGAGATATTGAAGAATTATGCGACCATGACTGCAAAAAATAAAGTACAAAATTGTAAAGAGGTTTCATTAGAAAAGCCCGTGACGTACAAGTTTGACAACACCCATGCAGTGGAATATTTCTTGGAATGAAATTCAATAATATGGAAGTGGATATCGTATGCCAGACAATATTCTCAGAAGTGTAAGTGTAGTATTCTCAGAAACGGTGTGTGAAGTTCATACATGGAGAAATAATCGTTTGATTTAATAGTCTGTTAACATGTGTATTGTTTCACTCATATTGTCACTTAAAATATGAATATTATATAATGCTTATGCAGGTCAATCACACTTGAGCGTTTACTCCAGAAGTAATCAGCCAACAATGAAATATTGTTGATGCAATCACAATAACAATGTTAAAATGTTAGATAAAATATATTGACTATTATTGGTATCCCATATAAGCAATTATTCTTGATTGTATTCGAGAACAAAATACATAACTGAACTAAACCAACTATATAGAAACGGAATGAACCTTATCAACATATCCCGTTTCTCATAAAATTCACACAACTTCAATAACCTGAGTTCAGGGCCAGACCTACATGAACCATGAAGTAATAGAAGTAGGTCCGAGATGAACAAATAAATAAATGACTACATTGAAGTAACGGTTTGATAACTGTTGATATTTCTATCTAAACGTTGAATTAATACAATGCAAATAAACAAATACCAATGACGTCATCAAGCTGTGAATGGAACTCGCCCACAAGGCGGGCCGCTTTGAGGAAAAAATTGATGCGCGATTGACTGGCCCGAATTTGAATTCTGATCGGACACTCAATTCAGGCATGTAATACACACTTTCAGACCCACATTTGTACGATTTCTCATTCTATAGACATAATAAAGCTATCGCAGAATGAATACATTTTGTCAATTCTAAAAGTGATTATAGCTTCATTTAAACAAGTTTAACTTATCGACAAGCTGACAAGGAAACGTGTTTCTCCCTTTTGAAACGTGTCTCCCAGGGTATACATGATGCTCACTATGGAAGCATCATTTAACTGACAAAAGATTAGGGTTCATATCTACTCAATCTTCGTACGAATGTAGAATTCTTTTTGAGAAACGAAATTTGTTTGATAAAATCCCCAAGTATCACCTTGATGTAAATCATCTTGCTACCATGAAAATCATCAAAACAGTAATCCTTACTATGACGAATATATGATATAAACTTTTAATTATAATGGTAAATCTCCACACATATCGTGATATTTATCTACCAATTTGCAGCAGGATAGCTGTTGACAGCAACAAATATTTACCAACCTTAATTATTCACCAACCATGTTCCAAACACTTTCGGTTTGTCACCAGCAATTTACCAGTCCACCCCCTGAATCACCCCCACCTTCCGTTTGATTTCCTGATACGTTGACATTATTAAGCTGTGACTTCATTCAAAAAGCTGCAAGTTCATTTTAAAATGAGATGGTGAACGATTATGCCAAATTTGAAATTTTTATTTATTTCACACAGTCCCACTGTTGTATTTACAGTGTGTGGTGATTTTGAATTTTCATTTATTTATTTACGTTGTAGAGCGGAGGGGCGAGTCGGTTAATGCACTGAATACACGTGAATCATCTGATGATAGTTTGCATGCCAAAATTGTCAAATATATCATTACTCTTTTTTTCGTAAATTGTATAATCAATTTTATGTCACAAATATATACAATTCCGCTCTTTCTACGTAATGTGCAATTTTCATCTTTATGTTAGATTCTGGTACAGTTTCTGTCAGGAAATCACATGGTTTTGGGCGATATGAGTATATATGATTCAATTTCATTCTGGAATGTACCCATTATTCAGTTGATTCTTCAGAAATGGCCTTCAATTCTGAGGAAATCTTGCAAAATACTTACAGAATAGATAATAAAACCTTCTTATTTTGGCCACGAATAGAAACGATATATTTTAGATGATTTTGTTGCCAGGGTCAATATTTACATCTAATCGATATTTATGATTCAGATATGGAAAGAGTATTATCAACGTCTCACATATTGTTCATATTCAACCAAAAAGGAAATCGTGCAATACCACGCGGACCAAAAACCATATATATCATATACTAAACCTTCATTATTTCGCCATGAACGGGGTGATATTTTTCAGATAATTATGTTGTTGGATCCAATATTCACATATACTGTCGTTAATGCATCTCTATCTCCCATTATGCGAGTTTAGCACAATAGAGCATTATCAATTAGCATTATCAATCCTCAGTAGTCTGATTTGATGATAAAACAGAAACATTGCCACTTTAAAGCCAGCGGAGCATTAATCTACGTTCAGGAGAAAGAGATTGCTATGTTAGATTAATTGTGAGGCACACAGACTGGGAGCAGCGAGCTGTTGGGGTCCCTCGCACAGCTTCTCTCTCTCACAGTGTGTCGCCATTGTGGCCTTGAATAAGACTACTTTGTTCCTGGGGAGTTTGTCCCCATGCTGTTCCGTCGAGAATCTGCGGGCGATCTTGCCCCTATTGTGGCTTTGGATGAGTGTTGCACAAAGACAACTAGCGAGCCCACTGTGAAGCAAATGCAGCCACAATAGGTTCGATAGGGATCTGACCATGTGTGTGGAACCGTACAATAAGTAAACAAATTCAAATCGAATCAAATGTTTTCATTTAGCCAGGATCTAAAACTATCATTAAATATGCTGTGATCATATCTTATTGTTTCGTGATATATTGACTGAACATACACCCATGATACTAGCAATAGCTCATTTAATATACAATTGCGCAAGTTTATTGTACCTCTTTCATTTTAGAGATATTGAGAAAATATACGTCCATTACCACAAAATAGTCAAATTAAAATGGAAATGCATTGCTATAACCACAATTTTTAAAAAGGAATCTATCACAGCACACGGCACAGAAATTTGGCTGCACGCATGCAGCAGTGTAATACCTCTTGACATGCAATATATCAATGCGACAGGAGCTATCTTGTAGAAGATGATATTCTCAGAAGTGTAAATGAATACCATGTGAGAAGTCTATGCACGAGGAAATAAACATTGTATTCAATAGTCTTTGAACATGCGTATGGTTTCACTCTCATTTTCTCTCCAGTACAAATGGATGTTATTCCTCCAGCAACAAAAATCATCGTCATGCAAGTTAGGCATATGATATGGAGAGATAACGTTGCCATGTGCATTTTACTCTGTACTATGCGGTACCGCGGTAATGAAAAGCACCATTTCAACCCAAATCCTTAGGAACCCACGTGCACTATCAATACAGGTGTTGCTTTTCGCTAGGCCGGCAATAAAACATGTTTCAGTGGAGTGATTCCGTTTCGTTTTAGTATACATGGTACTTAGCGGCTCTGTAATCAGAATCACAGGTAACATCCCTTGAACTGGCAAAACATTAGGATCATATCTACTTCAAAGTGCGTTTTATAGATTTCATAAGTTTAATAATTCAGCTTATGGCTCCAATGATGGAAATGGAAGATTATGACAAATTACACACACTAGACAAAAGAAATGTCATCCCCTAGTCATTTTCACGAAATATCTCCACTGCGTTCTTGGGCCGTTCTCCATGCTGCTCCTCAGAGTATCTGAACATAATCTTGTCCGCTATTGTGGCTACAGGTGGGTGCTGCACAGAGTCAACTAGCCAGGCGACCATGAAGCAAATGCAGCAACAACAGCATCGATGGTGATTAAACCACGCATGTAGAATAGCAGAAGCACTGAATGATATCAGATACCTTAAATGCTTTCATTTAGCGGGCAGAAGCTAGAACTAATATAAAATCAGCTTGAATAATATCACATTGTTGCGTGTGATTGGTTGGCATAATATACACCAATGAAGGCACCAATATCTAACTTCATACACATGATCGCGTTAGTGGAGTGTATCGTTTTCGAATTGGAGATATTGAAGGAATATGCGACCATGATTGCAAAAAATTAAATACAGAATTGCAATGCAATTGTCATAAGAGGTTTCATTAGAGAAACCAGTGCAACACGTAGCATAGGAATTTGAAAAGATGCATGCAGCAGTAGAATACATGTATTTCTTAAAGTGCAATTTAGTAATGTGGAAGTGGTTATCTTATGTCAGACAATAATCTCAGAGGTGCAAATGGAAACGGGGTGAGAATTTGATGCATTGGGGGAATGACCGTTGAATTTAATAGTCTGTGAACATGTGTCTTGTTTCAGTCACATGTTCTCTCCCTGCAAATGGAGCAGGCAAATCGTTCTCAGAGCAAAAAAAACCTAAGCATGTCAGATGGATAAATAACCTTACCGTGTGCATTTTTCTCTCTGAAGTATCCAAGACCTCAGTAATGAGCACTGTTTCAACCCATATCATTAGCCATCATTCTTTGCACTTTCCACAGGTGTAGCTAATCGACAGCCGAACAAGAAACGTGTTTCACTGGAGGAATACATTTCATTTTGGTATACATAATTATACAGCTGCTATAAATAGAGAATCGTTGCTAACCACCCTCGAACTGACACCCATAGAGTTCATATCAACATGACCTATTACGAACGTGGAATTTAGTTTGATTAACGAAGTGTGTTCGACAGAATCCCGAAGTCAATTTAGCCAATGGTTCTAAATAGGAATAGATAATTCTTTCTGGCGAATGACCTGCTTACATCACGAACGTTTTTTGTTCTTGTTGGTATCTTTGTTGAGAAGCATTTGGTTGATATCTTCCATATTAACATGAAAATGATCAAACGATTACATCTTACCCTTACGAAATATGAAGTAAACAAACCGTACCTTAAAATTAGCAAAAGAAGATGTTTTGACCTCTTAATTATCATGCTCTATACATGCCGTTTCATTTTCTTTCATGATAAAACGTGGTGTCTTCATATTTATTCACAGTATGATGTCTTATTGTAATAGTCAGTTTAGCGGGTCTTGTCGTTATAATTTCTCACGGAGAATGTCTTCTTCGAAGTATGGCTCCTTGACGTCATAACTTTGGATATTTTCATAACATAACAATTTGCTTTGATAGTCAACATGGCAAGGCGTCTTGTGGTGATACTGAACTAAACAGGTTATCTCTGTACCTGAAGTTCTTCAGTGGGGATAGGAATGAAAGGTCCATTGGATACGATAGATTCTGAATATGCAAACTGAGTATCTTATCCACAATATGAGCACTCAGGGAAATATGATTATGAAGAAGCTGACATTCGCAATCCACACTTTCATTCACCAACAAGCAATCTGGTTTGATTCACTCTATATAATATTTATCTACCAATTTATAGCGGGATAGGTGTTGACAGCTTCAAATATTTACGGACCCTAATTACTCATCTAGCCATGCTCTAAACGAAGGCAGTTTGTCATCATCAATTTGCCAGTCTACCGAATAAATCATCCCATCAGCTTTCCTTTGATTGCCTGGTACGTTTCATTTATTATAGTCTGTACCTTTAGATTCCAAAAAGCTCAAAATGAGATCGTCAATGATGACGGCAAATTTGAATTCCTTTTAATGGAAAATCACAGTGCCAATGTTTTATTTGCAATGTTTGATGATTTTGAATTTTCCATGTATTTATTTACGTTTTAGATGGGAGGTTTCGTTAATGCACTGAATACATACATGGATGAATGAATTAAACAGTGGTGGTTTGCATGCCAGAATTATCACAATTATCATTAGCTTCTTCTTTCAATGTAAATTGTATAATCAATTTTATGTATCAATAAACTATAGTTCCACTCTTTCTGCCTAGTGTGGAACCTTTCATCTTCATGTTAGTACCCCCATTTTTCATTTAATTATCGAGATGTGGTTTGCAGTTCTGCAGAAGCCACGTAAAACCAAAAGACGAACGCCTTGTAAAATAGATACTAGAACTGACTGGATACTAGATACTGGCTGTGAATGGGTACGGTACATTTAGATGATTTTGCAGCCATTTGCATAACCCCGATATTTATTATGCAGATTTGGGAGCAGTATTAGAATATTAGACATGGTGTTCAAAACCAACAACAAAAACAAATCAGCACAGTTTAGGGGAAGGATTGAATGAAAACTGAAGTGGAAAACAAACCAAATACCAGCACATGTGTGTATATGTGTGCGATGTTCTTCTGGAATACACCCCACTAGTTACTTGATTATCAGGAAATGCCTCGCAGTTGTATGTAAATCGTGCAATAGCAGGAGACGAGATCCTTGTTTATTGGATACTAAAACTTCATTATTTGTTCGTGAACGGGGACGATATATTTCAAGATAATTTTGTTGTAGGGTCCAATATTCACATTTTCCCAATATTTATGGGGTTTTGTATTAGTGAGGTCAGACATATTGCTGGAGGTCCAAATTCACCAACAGAAGCAAAACTGTGCTGTTTGCAGAATCGTCTTTGCGGAAGTTGCGTGGTATTTGCATATTCATGAGCTTGGTGAGTGTTGATTTCTCATACGATGCCCATTCTTTTTGGTTTTGCTGCAAATTTTCCGCCAACTTGGCCCTGACATTGCTCAAAGAGCCAGTGAGATAATATTCAACTCATCTTAGCAACTCAGCAAAATTGACTTACCGAACGCATTGCTCACTTCAGCAACACTGTTGTGCAACTCTGTCTTATACTTTCACAGTTTCATAGTTTACCATCATTATTATTGGTGGTAATAGATTGATACTTATATTCAGTAAGGCTTAAAATGCAAGAACACCAACTCAATTAAGAGTCTCGTTACATAAGCAGGATTAAGGAGCTGCAAACCCTATTTGAGTCGCCTGGATGATCAGCAATTTGAGCAATGTCAAGGCCATGTTGGTGGAAAAACAAAGGGCGATAATACCAAATTCACCAATAATACACTAGGTGTATACCTGGGGCACGCTAGTCACACCAGAGGGAAACCAAGACGAGTAGAGCTGTTTTGAGATTATATTGATAAATGAAATAGATGAGGAATCTGCTATGATGATATCACAATGGTTCGTGAGATATAGATTAAACGTGCATCAATAAAGGCACCAATGTATTATTTCTTACATACTATTGCAGAAGTTGATTGTGATGCTTTCGTTAGGGAGATATTGACAAATTATGGTGCATTGTGAAGTATTTAGACTGGCTGATTTTCGATTCCCAGCTAGCTATAATTTGTGTCTTTGTGCAGCATCTCTTACCCACTGCATGTCAATATTGTGGTCTGGACCATATCTCCACTGTGTTTCTGGGCAGTTCCTCTCCATGCTGCTCCGTTGAGAATCTGCAGGGAATCTTGCCCGCTACTGTGGCTACAGAAAGGCGCCGCACAAAGGCAAGTAGCCAGCCCGCAGGAAACAAATGCATGGGCAACAGTTTCAATGGTGATAAGGCCATGCGTGTAGAACAACAGAAGCAATAAACGATTTACAGTGCAATGAATGCTTTCATTTAGTCAGACAGGAGATAAAACTATTATGAGATCAGGTTGAACGATGGCACATTTGTTCGTGATAGTTTGGCTAAGTATACATCAAGGAAGGCACCAATATCTCACTTCATACACATAATTGCACAAGTTGAATGTGTTACTTTTGTTTCGGAGGTATTGAGGCAATATGCGACCAATACTGCAAAGAGAAAAATGCGACAATAAAATGCATTCATCATACAGGTGTTTCATTAGAAGAGCCATCGCAGCACCTGGCGTGAAAATTTGACAATCCGTATGCACCATGGAAATTTTCTTGGAATGCAATTTAATAATGTGCAAGTGGTTATTTTATGCCAGACAATATTCTCAGGGGTGTAAATGAAAACGGAGTGAGAAGTTTGTGCATGGGGGAAATAACCGTTCGGTTTTTAATAGTCTATGAACGTGTGTATTGTTTCACCCACATTTTCTCTCCCTGCAAATGAAGGTCGTTCTTAGAGCAAACAAAACCTAGGCGTGTGAGATGGATAAATAACCTTTCCGTGTACATACTTCTTTCTAATGTACCGATACCTCATTAATGAGCACGGTTTCAACCCATATCGTTAATCATCATTCCTTGCACTAACAATTTCAACAGGTGTTGCCTATCCACAGACCAACAAGAAAATATGTTTCACTCGAGGAGCACACTTTTCGTTTGGGTACACTTGGTGCTTAGCGGCTCTGTAATGAGAATGGCTGCTAACCGCCCTTGAACTGACAAAAGCGTTGGGTTCATATCTACTTGATCCACGAGCGAACGTGGAGTCCGGTTTGACAAATAAAGTTTGTTTGATTGATTCCCAAGTCCATTCAGCCAATGGTGGATAGTGGGTTCTTTCTGGTGAATAGTGGGTTCTTTCTGGTGAATCATGTGCTTACAACATAAACGTTTTGGTTGATCTCTTTGTTGAAGCTATCATGGGGGTAAGGGCTTTGATATATGCGTAACACACCGAAGACACTCCATTTCCTCAAGGACATTTCAGTACGAATACTTTTGTCTGAGATAGTGTTCCAACATCAATGAATGGCCAGTAGTATTTGTAAGCAAGTACACTTAATTTCTGTTCTGTAACATCACTCGTCATCAAGGTTGCTCCGCCCATAATGTTCAAATCAATTAACTTGGATCTTCTGACATCGATTAGATGATCATTTTGCAATATATCATTATTTAAATATAACTAAATTTGCTATTAGAAGATCCACAAAATTAATTTTGGATTGCATATGAAATGAAAGTCATAGCTATGGTATATACATATGTATACGACATGCAGCGCTTCAATGGTGTTATAGATGAGGGGCGAGATGAAAATGAATTCATAAATATTTCACAAATTGTAAATAAACTAATTCACTCATGAAAATTATGAACATTCGAGGAAAAAAGGTAGTTGATTGATGATGATGTTGATGTGGAGGGGGATGATGCGGATGATGATGATGATGATGAAGTTTTATGTTCGGGCGCTGACACTCGCAACCCACACATCTAATCAACCAACAAGCAATTTGCTGCGAATCCCTCTAAATGTTTATATTTGTCCACCAATTTGCAGCTTGATAGATGTGGACAATCCCAAATATTTACCGCCGTTAATTACTGATCGAACCAGGCTCTAAACCCTGACAGTTTGGCACTATCAATTTGCTCGGCAATGGTTTAAATTATCCCCTCGGATTTGTTTTAATTTCCTGGTAGGTTTTATTCATTAGGTTGTAAAAAATCCCAAAAAATATCGAACGAGAGAATCGACGATGACAGCGGGAACTTGAATCGGTTTGCTATTGCACAAAAAATAGGGAATTGTATCATTCCAGTGCAACTATTTTGTACGGAAGCGTAGAAGGGCCACCCAGGATTTTTTTTTAAATTCCCGACTTAGTAACTCGATAATATTTACTTAGTATCTGGATAATATCGACTTAAGAGTGGATCAGGCACAGAAAGAAGTTTTTTTTTCAAATTCCCGACTTAGTAAATCGATAATATCGACTTAGTATCTCGATAATATCGAGTAAATAACTCCATAATACCAACTTAATATCTCTATAATATCGACTTAGTAACTCGAATTAGTTCACATCACATGATGTACAGTCTGCATGTTCATATACATAATGATAAAACAAAAAAAAACATTACTGATTTTATATAAGGGTCAAAATACTGTTAGAACTCTAATATGTAATTAATGTCATTGATATTCACATCAGAGGGGAAAGTTTTCATTTCAAATATCGTTTATATCAATTTTCACACAGGGCCATATACGCCTATCGACAATTGTTATTGGTTACCCACGTACATTTTACATACATGTACACGTGGGCTGGACAACCCTGATATATTAAGTCGATATTATCGAGTTAATAAGCCGATATTATCGAGATACTAGGTCGATATTATCGAGTTACTCACTCGGGAATTTAAAAAAAATACATCTTCTTCCTGTGCCTGTTCCACGTTTAAGTTGATATATCGAAACACTAACTCGATATTATCGGGTCGGGAATTTGAAAAAAAAACATTCCTGGGTGGCCCTTCTACCCTTCCGTAATTTTGAGGGCATTGCGTCGTGAGTTCGATTTGCTGCTTTCGCCGTCGTCACTGTTATATTTTAACGGCTGTAGCATAGCAAAACCGACATGGCGAAAACCGAACAGCAGTGATCGGCTTTGCCACGGCCGTGGAAAACCAGACATGCACCACCCTTTATCGCCCATTCGGTTATTCCATGGCTAGTGTCTTTTCGCGAACCAATTTGACTGGTCAGAAATATTTTGTTGAAAAAGTGGAATTGCTTTGTATTTAATATTACAAATGGAATCTCAAATAACAATAGAGATTACACTAAAAATACCAAATTGATGTTCAATGGGGTACATTATCGAAAGGTACAAATTGTTTGTGTGTTCCTGTAAATAGACCCACGTTGCCATATAAAGGCATTCCACTTTCCACAGGTTAATCATGCATGACTGAAATTAATCGATATTCATAGGACGTGGTCGGTGCTGACCAGTAAGGCGACTAAAATTTGTCAACAATACTAACTTTGTTATGCATGGAAGGTTTTCCCAGAAGAGGGCATTAAATGCAACGTGGGTCTTTACTGAAAGACTTCAATGAATTTGCAATTAGCGTAGGTACCCCATTGTTAAATGGTGAAATTCATGTTACAACAGAATGATACTGAGTATATGAACGGTGATTATATTTTTCTAAAATTTCATCTTTCATTTCCTATTTTCGTTTCTACATCTACAAGTCACAAATAAAGACTTCATGCATCAGTATACAATATATAACATCTGGTATATGTTTTAGAAATGTGTAATTGTTATGTTATGTAATTGTTTGTCGTAGTACAACATAACATAAGTCCACAATATGATGTGGACTTATATGAAAGATCTCATTGATCTGAGCAAAATATTTTTACGGCATGTCAATATCACTGTCCGTTCAAAAGTTACGGCCACTTCAAACTGTTATTCCGGCACTACATTACAGAAAAGTTTTAGTAACTCGATGATATCATTATCGTTAATATCATTAATATTATTATGCAAATTGAATGTTAATGATAATTCTTGACAACATATTTTAATTAGAATATTTTAGGCCATGAAATAATGATTCTTATTGAAGGTTCTGACGATCTGACTAGTGTATATTGTTATGTATATATACATAGTCGATATCCATCTAAACTGTACTGCTGCTATGGTTACCAGTTCTTCCCCTAGAGCCGTAGTTACCAATGGTTACCATGGCTGTTAACTGCCAAGTCAAGCTACCTGCAGACTTTCTGTCGATTATTTATGTATCAAATTAATATAGTGCACGAGTCGACATACCCTATTCTAAGTGGGGTTCTGGTCCTAGCAACCATGGTTGCCTTGACAACAACATAGAAAGTAAAAACACTGATTATTCATATTGAACCATATATGGAATAAGTTTTCATGAATAATCATTATATAAAGATCATAATGAACATACTGATCTTCAATCATTAATCATAATGAATGAATAATACATATTAAAGTACCTAATTAAAACAACTTCCCCCGATGACGTCATGAATTGCTCATTTGCATACTAATTAGCTAAATGATTTTGAAAAAGCAAGTTTGCCGATTTCAGTCTTCAAAGTGCTGTAACATTTGAACGGATTGTGATAATTACATGCCAGAAAAATCATTTTGCTCAGATCAATGAGATCTTTCATATAAGATCACATCATATTTGCACTTTACTAGTACTTTAATATCAACATGTGTTTGCTCTTGCCACGCGCCGTTGTTAGTTATGTCACGAATCATTTTGTGGTTTTTGCCAATATTATTTAGAATGAATAAAAAACAGCGACAAAAACAAAACAACAATCATTAGCAACTGTACCATGAGGTGCCAATATATTTTACTATGGCTATTAGGTATTTTCTGTTCTTTTCACTTAACACATCCATTTCCATGAGGAAGATATCTAGAGATTTTTTTATTTCGAAGAATCACCCGAAAACATGTAGCGTTGCGGCTGGAACACTAGTGCGTAACCTTGGCCAGAATCTATGTAGTCAATTAGAAAATCTAAATATGCATCACTACGTATCAATTAAGCACCCTCAGGCATCGTAGTAAGTGGGCGTGAGGCGAGCTGGAATATTAAATGACACAACTGCATGTGATCCACGTGACTGCTCCAATAAATGACAGACCACAGGAGTATTTATATCAACACACAAAACTAATTCAATGTGCCTTTTTGATGTTGTCATTGCTAATTTCATGCATGGCTCGTTACAGTAATTAACTTCTATATGCGATTGGGTTTGCAATTTGCTCGAGTAATAATAATGTTACCGGTTCCCATTTGATTTGCATTTCCACCCACGCTCCAACAAATCTCCACTTCTCCAACATGCAAAATTGCTGCATGAAAATCCATATTTTCAAGTCGTACAGCTATGTATTTTGTGATGTACTGTGTATCCAATTTTAGATAATTAAAGTGCATTATCAAACATTTGTATTCAGCTATTCGTGGCCTATTTTATACATAGACGGGGGGAATGAGTACATACTGGTATTGTTGTTGGTAGTCACAAAATCTGTAGTGGACATTCGAAGTATTGACATATTTGCATAAGTTTTGGCTCTTGTGAATATTGTCCTGCACTTTTGCTGATAGATTACGGATCCAAAGCTGGATGGCTTTCTCCCATTGGGCCTTTCTCCGATATGTTAGTTTTTACTTACATGTATTTAAAAAAGTGAAAGAAGTGGAAAATATGTGAAATTCATTGTGGTGAGCGGTCGGCACTTATAGAAGAAATATACCTTTTTTTGTTTTACCGAGTCTTCATGTGATATCTGTCACCATTCGTCACAATGATTTGGTTTTAGAGAGTGAGAGATGTGTGTAGCTAGGATTTGACAAGTGCAGCACTTGCGAGTAAATGTCATTGATGCAGATCGTTCAACTCAGCCATTCAGTGCCGTGTTTACAATAGTCACGAGTTTCTTTTGATTATTATACGAACTGTCGGTTGTGTTGTTGTGTTATCTGGTGAAGATTGATGCAAATATTATGATCTTACATTCAAAGGTATACAAATATTACAGACTATAACCATTATTTCATTGGAACCTGCAAAGCGTGACCATCACACAATTTGTATTACTCATCTATTCAAGGTAACCCATCACCACAGAAGATAAATGTATCTCGTAAACGACATGGCAGTTCGATGGATGCACGTTACTGGTGAAAATAGGACTGAAATTAATCATCATACCTGACAAGCATAGGGGAGAATTAAGCATTATATCCTTATTCTATTCTATAACAATGGTATCGTCATTGGCATCCACAAATGAGACATATTCTGCACAATTATTCATAAACTTTCTATGCAAATAATGTGTATCTGGTTTGTCTTTGTTGGGGGCAATCAACAAGAATAATGGGTTTTTAGATATGACCTGGAAGGATCTGATTAAATTATTTCAGCATCGCTATTAATTTAACTTGCATCGTTTCAAAATCCATTGAAAATGTGAATTACCGTGGAATTACACGTCTTTGTTGAGAAGATTACTGTCTATTGTGATGACCATTGTGATGAAAAATGTCTCACACAAAAAGGTAGCATACTTCATGAATTGGTTGTTGAAATGAGTAAAATACTGTCACATTAATAATGGGACATTTTCATAATACGAATGTTCTTATGAGAAGTCAGAGTGTAGGATTTTCATTTACAATTAAATATTGACATTCAGTAATTACAATTGGATAATGCGGCATGGACGATCATCTTGCCGGACAATACTTTGGTTTGTATTTGGGAATGAAGTGAGCAGTTTATGCATGGAGAAATACATGTTAAATTTAGCAGTCTGTGAACACGTGTATTGCTTCACTCAAATCTTCATGCACCTGCAAATGGTGCTCTTCCTTTTTTCAACATAGATTACTTACTGAAACCGAAGGACTGTATGTCAGATCGACAGATAATGTTTGATGTATATTTCGCTCTCTAATGTATTAATACCTCAGTAATGAGAGCACTATTTAAAACATATATTTAAAAATACTTCCTTGCACTATCAGTTTGAACAGGTGTTGCTTATCGACAAGCGATCAAGAAAACATGTTTCAATGGAGGGAAACCCTTTTTCATTCATGTATACACGGTATACACCGTGTAATGAGAACCTCTGCTAACTTCCCTTGAACTGACAAAAACATTGAGTTCATATCTACTCGATCGACGTACGAATGTGTAGTCCTGTGTGATAAACGAAGTTTGTTTGATGGACTCCACAAGTCGATTCTAGACGATGGTTCCAAAGATGAATCGACAGTGCATTATGGTGAATTATGGGATTAATATTAAACGTTTTGGTTGATCTCTTTATTGGAAGTACAGTGGGTCCGCAGCTATGATACATGTTGAAAACAGCAAAAAATATTTAATTCAGACATTTATATAGGTCATTTTATCGAGAGTATCGAGTATGTTTGCCAGGGACATCAATTGACATCAATAACTGGCAGGTAGTAAATGTATGTGAGTTAACTAAACTCATGTTCTGGAGTAGTGACCCATCATCTACAATTCAATTCACTCTGATCTTAAACAGATATGATGTAAGCATATAGTAAATATTGCATTAACGCCGAATTTTTGTTGTTGCAAATCAACTGTTGCATGACAGTTTCGTCACTGACTATAGATCGCATAGTATGAAAGTAAGAATCAATCTATTACCACCAATCTATTATGAAACTTTACCATCTATTATGAATCTATTATTTATCTATTTTATCTATTTTACCATCTATTATGAAACTTTAGCCAAAGCTATACCACGTATACGTAAACATACCTGAAGTGCTCCATTGTAGAAAAAGTGATAAAATTATCAAATATTTCTGAAATTCAGTAATTCGCCCACAACATAAACACTCATGTACAAAGGGTAATTGATTTGTGAAAACGAAGAACCAAGTTCGGTCCCTGACACTCGCAATCCAAGCATTTAATCAACCAGCAAGCAATCTGGTGCGAATCCCTCTGAATTTTTACATCTGTCCACCACTTCGCAGCTTGATAGATGTCGACAGTCACAAATATTTACCGCCGTTAATCACTGATCGAGCCACGCTCTAAACAGTTTGTCACAATCAATTTGCCAGTCCACGACCTGAATGATCCCCTCAGCTTCGCTCTAATTTCCAGAAAGATTTTAATTATTTAGTTGGAAATTAATTTGAAACACATTGAACGAGAGAACCGAAGATGATGGTAGGAACGTGAATTGCTTTGTTATTGCATAAAATGGGAAATTGCTTAATTCCAGTGTCACTGTTTTAATTACAATACGTGGTGATTTTTGGGTTTGCTTTTGTCTTCATGCTACTGTTAGTTCGCATGTCCGAATGGTTCTTCAAGGTCAATTGCATGATCAATGTTCTATCATTAAAAGTTACAATTTCGCTCAATTCGTATTACAAACGTCATAGTTTCTGTCAGAATATCACATGATAATCGGGTTATATGAGTGCTTATGCGAACGATTTCTTTCTTACATGTACTTAATTTTTGAATTCATTATCGAAAATTGTAGAGTAGAAAGAATCGAATTCATTGCAGAGTAGAAAAAACTATTATTCGTGAGAATCGATACTTAGCCACACAGGGTGATTGTTGCAGTGCATGGACCTTTCGAGATAACTAGCAATTTCTCTGTTGAAATATGAATATTAATGAGGTCAATTAAATATCCACGAATGTTATAATATCAGCAGGTGTTTGCTCTTGCCAGGCTATGTAAATCGCGAAGCTCTCTCACACTATTTGTGTTTATTCACAAGATTAAAATGTAAAACCCTGTGGAAACAATCAGCAATATTTTTTTTGAAAGTGCTGTGATCCTTTTGTTGAGATTACTACATCTACCAAATGATAGCAGGACCGGGCCCACTCATAACTACCCTCCGTGGGTCTGTTTTTACCCAAACTTAGAAGACCAGCGCGACGCGCTAGAATGTTTTATTCTTTGTGACACAAAACCCTTCGTAGTTAATGGAATACTCGAATAAAAAAGCTAGTTGAATGGTGTAACAATAAAAAAAATGATTTCTCCGAGCATTCTATGCTTTACCGACATACACTTCGTTAGTTTCAATTGATAACCGATGATATTTCACAATCAGTGGCAAGCATGCCAGTGTGTATCCATTCTCGTAAATATAACGACATTTGTATGTAAATCATGGTAGCATACGTGATGTTTGCATATATTGCTATGTTCCGCAGAAACAAAATTTTAAGAATAAAATGAACCTTTTCATTAATTTTCCCTATTTGAAATGGACACCTGTGACGTTCCTATATCCCTCACAAATAGCGCGTAATACTCACGATTTTATGCGGCACTCCCTGAATAACGCGTAACGCCTAGCCACCGTGGTACAGGCAAAGTACTGTCAAAATTTCCTGGAATCAAAGCCGACGATGTTGGTCTACCGTAATACATGTACGCATACCGTAGCGCAACAAAAACATTGAGCTAGATTTCTGATGTCGGCAGAACAATTACGAAAGATTGCCAACTTTTATTGTTTCCGACATAAAAGTAAAATGTGATGAAAAATATGGTTTTTACACTAAAATAGACGCATAAACTACTAATATGAATTTAATTCAAATCTTTGGGCAACATTAACCATTGAAGGTCTGAACTCGGATATACAACTATAGATATGTTTTTCATTGTTTGTTATATGGAGAATAATGAGCAATTTAATAAATTAAGGTTATTATTCACACAAACTTTAACACTCCCAACATATTTCCGCTGGCCACAAAAATAATTCTCTCAACTGCAGGTTACTTGGATTTAGTTACTAAAATGAAAGCTGATGAACCTTACATTGTAGACCTTGTGTGATAAAAGGGAATTTGGACCGTACGACCATCGATCATATAACAGATGATGTGAAATTGATTGTCGAGAAATACAAAATTAATGAGGGAAATTAATAATGAATATAAGCAGAACTATTGCGATTTTTTTTTTATTTTGACCTTTTTGTGACCTTGATCTTGTCGCTCAATATTGTGCTGTAAAATTTTGCAATGTTGTTTCTATTATCAAGTCACGTCTCCTGGACGAAAACATAGCTTCGAAACATTTCATGGTCATAAAATTGTGACACTCGATTTTTCGACATTGGGCGATAATGGAGAGTTCTCGTCGTACTACCATCGGCTGTACAACATACGATCGGGAATTGGTCAAAGATAAATACAAGAATAGTTGGAAAAAATTAATATTAAGTAGAACCGGAGTTATAGACAATTATGTGATTTTCACTTTTTTCGTTGCCATGGCAACCTGTTTCATCCGATTTTGACAAAATCCGAGCCACCACCATAGAGCCACCGAAGAGCCACTTCAGCCCTATAAATTTCAGATTGATTGGGTCGTGTGTCGTCGAGTTATGAGCGCAGGCATGCACTGAAAAGTCGCTGTAACAAAATAACCAATGGCGTGACCCCAATTTGTCGACATCGGGCGATAATGGAGAGTTTTCATCCTACGATCATCGGTCATACACCATACGATCGGGAATTGGCCAAAGAAAAATACAAGAAAATAGTTGGGAAAATTAATATCAAGTAGAACCGAAGTTATAGCCATTTATGTGATTTTCACGTTTTCCGTTGCCATGGCAACCGTTTTCATCCGATTCCCACAAAATTTGAGGAGAACCGAGCCACTGCCATACCGCTTCATTCCTATAAGTTTGAAGTCTATAGAAATATGTTATATGTTGTCGAGCGGAAGGACAGACGGACAAACAGACAGACCCGAATGCAATACCCTCTCCCCCTATCGGGGCGAGGGTAATCACTAGCGACTTCATAGATAGATGCGCCATTCCGCTCGTTTGGCTAAACACATCCACTAGATAATGAAGGTATCTGGATGTTGTTAATCCTCATGAGTCATCATAAAAAGTGGAGCGTTGTGACCAAAACAGTAAATACTTTTCTGTATACACAACATATTATTTATATTGGGGGAAATGTGATTACATATCACTGACCTGAATCTATGTAGTCACTGAAAACAATTAAACAAAGTCTACATCATGGCATAGATTCCAGGTCCATTGAACATATACATACATTGTGCTGAGAGGGCGTAACGCGAGATGAAAGGTCAAACGGCAAAGAAGTTTACGTCTGGCTACATAATTCTCTTCTGAAAATGGGCAAGTAGTTCTATCAGTACGATTTAACAATTCACAATTATTGATTCAATGTGCATATTTGATGTTGTCATTGCTAATTCCATGCATGACTCGTTACATTAATTAACTTCTATATGCGATTGGCTTTGCATTTTGCTCGAATAGTGATATTGTTACCCGTTCTCATTTGATTTGCATTTCCACCCACGCTTTCACAAGTCTCCACCTCCACAACATGCAAATTTGTTCCATGAAAATCAATCTTTAAAGTCGTACAGCCCTGTATATTGTGATATACCGTGAATGCTTCTTTTAGTTTCACCGAGTCCTCATCTGACATCTGTCCTAGGATTCTGAGATATGTCCTCATAATCCTAGGATTCGATTTGAAAGGGTGTGAGATATTTGTAGATATGATTTGACAAAAAGTCCTGGTAAATAACATTGTTGACAACATAAAGGCAGTGCATAAGTGTAAATTTCATGCACATTGATGCGATTTTTGAAAATACAAATCGATGTGGATCATTCAATTCAGCCAGTCAGTGCCGTGTTTACAATTATCACCAGCTTTGACTACGGTATATTATAATTATTGTTAATCTGTTTGACGTTAATATTTCATATAGTAGATTACATTGACGTTCAATGCAATCACAAGTTCGATAATAATGGGATAGATATTATTCGTTGCCACGGACAAGAAACTAGGAACACGTGTTATCACCTTATTTTGTTCTATAACAATGGCATCCCCATACGCTTCCATACATGAAACATGGTCTGCTCAATTATAAAATCTAGTGTATCTGGATTTTCTTTTGTTCTTGCAATCAGCAAGAATATTCGGTTTTGATAGATGACCTTGATTGATCAGATTTCAGCACTGCTATCATTCTCCTTTCGAACAAAGGTTTTAATTTTACTTCAATAGTTTCAAATTTCATTAAACTGAAGAACATAATTTACTTTCTGTCTGCGTGCACGTCTTTGTTGAAAAGTAGATTGTCTGTTGTGATTGAAGTGGTTTCAGTTAGCATGATTCACCGTTAGATTGTTGAAATGGGTAAAACTACCGTCGCATTCTTCAATTTAAAGGACAAATTGCTATTTGGAATCACCCCTCCATTGTGCACTTATATGGCAAGCGAATCTATGCTTGGTAAGTGAAACACACTTAGTGGTATGTCGTTGCGTCCGACGTCGTCAGTCTTCATTTTTTCTGATTAAATTGTGCATGAAACCATCAAACTGTGCATAGAAGCACGATTATTTACGAGGATTGTTGTTTTGTTACCAATATTTTTCTTTTTTGTCTTTGGAGTGGCAGTTATTTGTGACAAAAATTGCTAAATTTTAGTGTTTGGGGCGATTTTCCCAAAATGCATTCAGACATTCATTGTGTTGATGTATGCACTATACTCTCATATATGCACCATAGAGACATGGATGGGTCTTGTGACCCTCGACTGCGCCGACATCTTTCTTTTTCAGAGAGACCAATGATTTTTTGTCCGACATTTACTATATGTTTGTCGCCAAAGAAGATCACAGATTCACCACTCAGATAATTGTTGTTGGGACTAACATAATGTTGCTGAAACTTTCATCATAGGAGTTGATGGTAGTGTTACAATCATATTGCCTATGGATGGAGCTTAGATATTGGCACAGTCAATATTATATGTCTACTTCAGCGATGACTTTGGTTTTGATCTCTGATGACCAATCGTCAAATGAACATTACTGATGATACCACTATTTTTGGATGTAGCACCTTAATAATGATGTATTTTTTTCTTCAAATGTCTTCGAAACAAACGAAATTTTCAGGAAGTTTGACTTTTCCACATTCAATTCCGCAACCTCTCGCGATTTTATGTGGCACTCCCTGAATAACGCGTAACGCCTAGCCACCGTGGTACAGGCAAAGCACTGTCAAAATTTCCTGGAATCAAAGCCGATGATGTTGGTTTACCGAGATACATGTACAAAAATATTGAGCTAGATTTCTGATGTCGGCAGAACAATTACGAAAGATTGCCAACTTTTATAGTTACCGACATAAAAGTAAAATGTGATGAAAAATATGTTTTTACACTAAAATAGACGCATAAACTACTAGTATGAATTTAATTCAAATCTTTGGGCAACATTAAAACATTAACCATTGAAGGTCTGAACTCGGATATACAACTATGGATATGTTTTTCTTTGTTTGTTATATGGAGAATAATGAGCAATTTAGTAAATTAAGGTTATTATTCACACAAACTTTAACATTCCCAACATATTTCCGCTGGCCACAAAAATAATTCCATTTCATGGTCTTGAATCTCGGACAACATTTCATGGTCATGAAAGCTCGGAACACTCACAGTCTTAAATTTGTGACACTCAATTTTTCGACATTGGGCGAAAATGGAGAGTTTTCGTCGTACTACCATCGGCTGTACACCATACAATCGGGAATTGGTCAAAGATAAATACAAGAATAGTTGGAAAAATTAATATTAAGTAGAACCGGAGTTATAAACAATTATGTATTTTTCACTTTTTCCGTTGCCATGGCAACCTGTTTCATCCGATTTTGACAAAACCCGAGCCACTACCAAAGCGCTTCAGCCCTATAAATTTCAGATTGATTGGATCGTGTGTCGTCGAGTTATGAGTGCAGGCATGCACTGAAAAGTCGCTGTAAAAATGTAACCAATGTCGTGACCCCCAATTTTTCGACATCGGGCGAAAATGGAGAGTTTTCGTCCTATGATCATCGGTCACGATCGGAAATTGGCCAAAGAAAAAAACAAAAATGGTTGGGAAAATTAATATCAAGTAGAACCGGAGTTTTAGCCGTTTATGTGATTTTCACTTTTTCCGTAGCCATGGCAACCGTTTTCATCCGATTCCCACAAATTTCGAGGAGGAATGAGCCACTGCCATACCGCTTCATTCCGATAAGTTTGAAGTCTATACAGCCATATGTTGTCGAGTCATGCGTGCGGAAGGACAGACGGACAAACAGACAGACCCAAATGCAATACCCTCTCCCCCTATCGGGGCGAGGGTAATCACTAGCGATTTCGTAGATAGATGCGCCATTCCGCTCGTTTGGCTAAACACATCTAGTTAGATAAGGAAGGTATCTGGATGTTGTTAATCCTCATGAGTCATCATAAAAAGTGAAGCGTTATGACCAAAATAGTAAATACTTTTCTGTATACACAACATATTATTTATATTGGGGGGAAAGTGATTACATATCACTGACCTGAATCTATGTAGTCACTGAAAAAACTTAAACAAAGTCTACATAATGGCATAGATTCCAGGTCCATTGAACATCTACATACATCGTGCTGAGAGGGCGTAACGCGAGATGAAATGTCAAACGGCAAAAAAGTTTCACGTCAGACTACATAATTCTCTTTTTAAAATGGGCAAGTAGTTCTATCAGTACAATTTAACAATTTACAATTATTAACTCAATGTGCATATTTGATGTTGTCATTGCTAATTTCATGCATGACTCGGTACACTAATTAATTTCTATATGCGATTGGCTTCGCATTTTGCTCGAATAGTAATATTGTTACCCGTTCTCATTTGATTTGCATTTCCACCCACGCTTCCACAAGTCTCCACTTCCACAACATGCAAATTTGTTCCATGAAAATCAATCTTTTCAAGTCGTACAGCCCTGTAATTTGTGATATACCGTGTATGCTTCTTTTAGTTTCACCGAGTCCTCATCTGACATCTGTCCTAGGATTCTGAGATCTGTCCTCATAGTCCTAGGATTCGATTTTAAAGGGTATGAGATATTTGTAGATAGGATTTGACAAAAATTAGCCCAATGGGCTAGTAAGGTTACCGGAGAAATATACAGAGTTAAGCCGAGAAAGTTGAAAGTCAAATTCAAGGTGACCACTGAAATCGCCATATCTCTAACCGTGAAAATGGGATCAAAGGTTAAATTCTAGATCACCAAACTATTCAGCATACATCATTTCCTATATGTTCACTATGGACCCCTAAGCTGTAAATTTGATAAGCGAGATATAAGCCATTTTGTAATAAAAATAAAATGACTGACCTTGAAATTTAGGTCAAAGGTCAAATTCAATATCATTAAAATATTCAGAATATATCATTTCCTATATGTTCACAATTGATTCCTAAGCTGTAAAGTCGATAATAAGCAAGATATTAGCCATTTTGTCCTGTTGACCTTGAAAATGAGGTCAAAGGTCAAATTCAAGGTCATGAGAATTTTCAGCATATATCATTTCCTATATGCTCACAATTAATTCCTAAGCTGTAAAGTCGCTAATAAGCAAGATATTGGCCATTTTGTCCTGTGACCTTGAAAATAGGTCAAAGGTCAAATTCAAGGTCACGAGCATTTTCAGCATATATCATTTCCTATATGTTCACAATTGATTCCTAAGCTGTAAAGTCGCTAATAAGCAAGATATTGGCCATTTTTCCTGTGACCTTCAAAATGAGGTCAAAGGTCAAATTCAAGGTCATGAGAATTTTCAGCATATATCATTTCCTATATGTTCACAATTGATTCCTAAGCTGTTAAGTCGCTGATAAGCAAGATATTGGCCATTTTGTCCTGTGACCTTGAAAATGAGGTCAAAGGTCAAATTCAAGGTCACGAGAATTTTCAGCATATATCATTTCCTATATGTTCACAATTGATTCCTGAGCTGTAAAGTCACTAATAAGCAAGATATTGGCCAATTTGTCCTGTGACCTTGAAAATGAGGTCAAAGGTCAAATTCAATGTCATGAGAATATTCAGCAAATATCATTTCCTATATGTTCACAATTGATTCCTAAGCTGTAAAGTCGATAATAAGCGAGATATTAGCAATTTTGTCCTGTGACCTTAGAAATGAGGTTAGGGTCAAATTCAAGGTCATGAAAATATTCAGCATATATCATTTCCTATATGTTCACAAGTGATTCCTAAACTGTAAAGTCGATAATAAGCGAGATATTAGCCATTTTCTCATGTGACCTTGAAGATGAGGTAAAAGGTCAAATTCAAGGTCACGAGAATTTTCAGCATATATAATTTCCTGTATGTTCACAATTGATTCCTAAGCTGTAAAGTCGCTAATAAGCAAGATATTGGCCGTTTTGTCCTGTGACCTTGAAAATGAGGTCAAAGGTCAAATTCAAGGTCACGAGAATTTTCAGCATATATCATTTCCTATATGTTCACAATCGATTCCTAAGCTGTAGAGTCGCTAATAAGCAAGATATTGGCCATTTTGTCCTGTGACCTTGAAAATGAGGTCAAAGGTCAAATTCAAGGCCACGAGAATATTCAGCATATATCATTTCCTATATGTTCACAATTGATTCCTAAGCTGTAAAGTCGCTAATAAGCAAGATATTGGCCATTTTGTCCTGCGACCTTGGAAATGAGGTCAAAGGTCAAATTCAAGGTCATGAAAATATTCAGCATATATCATTTCCTATATGTTCACAATTGATTCCTAAACTGTAAAGTCGATAATAAGCGAGATATTAGCCATTTTGTCATGTGACCTTGAAAATGAGGTCAAAGGTCAAATTCAAGGTCACAAGAATATTCAGCATATATCATTTCCTATATGTTCACAACTGATTCCTAAGCTGTAAAGTCGATAATAAGCGAGATATTAGCCATTTTGTCCTGTGACCTTGAAAATGAGGTCAAAAGTCAAATTCAAGGTCACGAGAATATTCAGCATATATCATTTCCTATATGTCCACAATTCATTCCTAGTCTGTAATTTCAATATTAAGTGAGATATTAGGCTTAATGTGTGCCATTATAAAGCATAGCAGAATTTAACATGGGAAAGTCCCATTTGGGCTGAGTTTGGGCCAAAAATGGCCCACTTCGAGCGATTCAAGGGCAACGAAATTTATACATGTCACAGGGGTACATAGGAGGAGTGTCATGCATCAATAAGAAAAAAAGTTACTGAACAGATTTTGAGAAAACGACCGTCGAAGTCCAAAATTGGCCATTTTTCGACGAAAACGGCCGCTCTGACCTTGAAACCAAGGTCAGAGGTCAAATTCAAGGTCACGACAATATTCAGCATATATCATTTCCTATATGTCCACAATTGATTCCTAGTCTCTAATCTCAATATTAAGTGAGATATTAGGCTTTAATGTGTCCCATTATAAAGCATAGGAGAATTTAACATGGGAAAGTCCCATTTGGGCCGAGTTTGGGCCCGAAATGGCCCACTTCGAGCGATTCAAGCGCAACGAAATTTATACATGTCACAGGGGTACATATGAGGAGTGTCATGCATCAATAAAAAAAAAATTACTGAACAGATTTTGAGAAAATGGCCGCCAAAGTCCAAAATCAGGCATTTTTCGTCGAAAACGGCCGCCATTTTGAAAAAAATGCGAAAATCAAAAAACTAAAAAATACCTCCCTCTCGAAATATTTTTAGGCATTTTTGTGCAAAATTTCAGAAAAATTCGATCGTAAACTTTAAAGATAAAATTGTTGACGGACGACGACGACGACGGACGACGGACGACGGACGACGGACGACGACGCCGACGCCGGACGCATCGCCATGCCAATAGGTTACAGACCATAGGTCCGGTAACCTAAAAAGTCCTGGTAAATAACATTGTTGACAACATAAAGGCAGTGCATGAGTGTGAATTTCATGCACATTGATGCGATTTTTGAAAATACAAATCGATGGGGATCATTCATTTCAGCCAGTCAGCGCCGTGTTTACAATTATCACCAGCTTCGACTACGGTATATTATTACTTGACGAAATTAAATTTCGTCAAGTATGTTGGTCAGTTGAGTTTGTCTGTTTGTTACTTGCCGGAATCTAAAGATTTCGGCAAGTATGTTGGTCGGTTTGTTACTTGCCGGAATTGAAAATTTCGGCAAGTATGTTGGTCGGTTCGTTTGTTTATGTGTTTGTCCGTTTGTTTGGTTGTTCGCCCTCTAGCGTACACATTTCTCGCTTGATTTCTTCCAAAGTCAGTGTGCATAATCTGTAGCTTTCTCGCTTGCGACTGCACACTTTTGGTGATTTTAGGTCAAAGGTCAAGGTCAAGGTCAAGCAAAACGTCGAAAACACGTAAGTGGCCATAACTTCGGTTCTAATGGTCCTAGAGACTTCAGATCAAGTTCATATTGTAGATAAACTCGAGTTACATCTTCTGTGACCTTGACCTTGACATTTGACCTTGACCTTGAGAAGTTCGTCATCAGGTGAATGTCAAGGTCAAGTACAAAGGTCAGCGCACTATATCGAGTAGTATATCGTTGGAAAGGTCTTGACCCCCTGATTGCAGTGATACCTTATTTTCGGCGCTGCGACGTACACTGACGTCACAATGACGTCATAAACGTCAAATTTCCGAAATTTCAAAAGGCCATAACATCATCAATACTGTATGGAATCTTTTGAAACTTGATATGCATATTGACAGCAATGACCTCTACGAATTTAAGTACGAAGGTCAAAGGTCAAGGTCAAGGTCATCGAAATCCCAGAAAAACATGTTTCTGGTAATAACATCCGTTTGAAAGGTCGTAGGTTCATGAAATTTGAACCATATCATTCAGAAGAGGTATAGCAACCGGGCGTATATGTCAATTTCATGATTGACCTTGAACTTGGTCAGGAAAATAAGGTCATATGAGGAAAACTTCAAGGTCAAATTTTAAAACTAACTGAAACCTATCAAGTAGTATATCAAATGAAAGGTCTTGATTTCCTGGTACATACTTTCGCATCAGTTTTGAGATGTGACGTTTATTGACGTCACAGTGACGTCATCAACGTAAATTTTTCGAAATTTCAAACGGTCATAGTGTCCACAAATCTTGCTCGATTCTGATGAAATTATACAGGTATAATATATGTTTTCATGTACAGGCAATGCACAATTTTCGTGACTCAAGGTCAAAGGTCAAGGTCAAGATCAAGGAAAAGGTCAAAATCACATAAATGGCCATAATTTTGGAACTAATCGTCATAAAGAGTTCAAACTAGGACCATGTTGTAGCATATCCAAAGGTCTTTCTTTTGTGTCTTTGAATCTGACCATTGACCTTGACCTTGAGAAGTTCATCATAGGTCAATGTCATGTACGAAGGTCAGTGCACCATATCAAGTAGCATACTATTAGAAAGGTCTTGGTCTTCTGATTCCAGTGATATCTTCTTTTAAGCGCTATGACATTCAGTGACGTCACAAAGACGTCATAAACGTCAGATTTTAAAAATTTCAAAAAGTCAAATCCCAGAAAAAACACATTCTTGGTAATAACTTCTGCTTGAATCTTTGTATGCTCATGAAATTTGAATCATATCATTCAGAACAGGCATGACACTCAGACTTATATGTTAAATGCATGATATACCTTGTACTTGGTCAGAAAAATGAAGTCACATGAGCAAACTTTCAAGGTCAAGTTTTGAAAATCATTGAAAGCTGTCAAATACCCATTCCGGCAAGTGTGTGGCCTATGGCCTCTCGTTTGTTTATGGCGTTGTCTGTTTGTCCGTTTGTTTGTGCGCGCTCTAGCGTCCACAGTTTTCGAGCTAGCATTCCGAATTTTTTTTGATAGATAGGTATCCGCTCTGGGACGCGACCGCACGTTTTTGGAAAAAATCGGTTCACTGATGACGTCACCAAAAATTCTTGAAAACTAAAAAAATCCCTATCTCTCATCATTGGCGAATTTTAAAAAATTCACACAGCAGCCACATTTAAACCGATACTTCTGAAATTCAGCATAGGGATATATAATAGTATCCTCCATCAAACTGCGAAGTTTTACTCGGATTGTTTGAACGTCAATGACGTCACGACGTGAAACGTCATTTTTCAAAATGGGGCTATATATCGGATAGTATTTGTCGTACAGAGAAGCGAATTGCACCATTGGAAAGCTCGTTGAATTCTGGTTCAGAAGGGTACTGTCCGATACTTTTCCGCCATGATAGATTTTCCGCTATGACGTCATAAACGTAAGGCCTGTCATACCAATTTTTCGACTTTTCAGCAAACTTTCAAACATCCACAGTGCACTCAATTTTAAAGTTATTAGGCTGTAATTATCAGAACCTATGTGGAATAATGATACCCAGCCATATACCAAGTTTTAACACGCTACGTGTAACGTCAATGACGTCATGACGTAAAACGTCAATTTTCGAAATGGGGCTATATATCAAAAAGTATCTGTCGTACGGAGAAGCAAATTGCACCATTGGAAAATTCGTTGAATTCTGGTTCAGAAGGGTACTATCCGATACTTTTCCGCCATGATAGATTTTCCGCTATGACGTCATAAACGTAAGGCCTGTCATACAAATTTTTCGACTTTTCAGCAAAATTTCAAACATCCACAGTGCACTCAAATTTGAAGGTTTGGAACTGTAATTATAAGAACCTATGTGAAATATTAATATACAGGCATATACCAAGTTTCAACGCGCTACGTTCAACGTCAATGACGTCATGACGTAAAACGTCAATTTTAAATATGGGGCTATATATCTGAAAGTATTTATCGCACAGAGAAGCGGATTGTACCACTCGAAAGCTCGTTGAATTCTCGTTTAGGAGGGTACTGTCCGATACGTTTCCGCCCTGATAGATTTTCCGTTATGACGTCATAAACGTATGGCCTGTCATACCGATATTTCGACCTTTCAGCAAACTTTCAGACATCCACAGTGCACTCAAATTTAAAGATATTAGGCTGTAATTATCAGAACTCATGTGGAATGATACTTCCCAGCCATATACCGAGTCTCAACACGCTAGGTGAAACGTCAATGACGTCACGACGTGAAACGTCATTTTTCGAAATGGGGCTATATATCGGAAAGTATTTGTCGTACAGAAAAGCGAATTGCACCATTGGAAAGCTCGTTGAATTCTGCTTTAGAAGGGTACTATCTGATACTTTTCCGCCATGATAGATTTTCCGCTATGACGTCATAAACGTAAGGCCTGTCATACCAATATTTCAACTTTTCAGCAAACTCTCAAACATCCACAGTGCACTTCAATTTAAAGGTATTAGACTGTAATTATCAGAACAATAGAATAGATAAAAGGGTGACTGTGGAAAACATATCAGAATTAATACAAAAAAAACACTCAGAAAAAGTAATTTAGTTGGAATTTAAAAAAAAAAAGTGGCAATAGGAATCGAACTCCTGACCCCGCGCACCAACACCTAACGCCTTTACTGACTGAGCCAAACCGTCACTTGAAAGTTGTTGAGTGTGAAGCATATAGCGTACAAGAGACAGCCCTCAGAATAAATGCAGGTATGTCTCATGGCTGCGCATTGGTGTGGCTGCTGTGGCGGCAGCGTGAGGAATTTTTTGAGATTTTTTGTGACCTCTTCACTTGACCGATTTTCACGAAAATTGAACCGTTTCTAGCCTTCAACCTCGGTGTATGGCTGGGTATTATTATTCCACATGAGTTTCGCGATATTAAATCAAAATCAAGCCTGAAGCAGAAAGCACAAAGAATCTACTACTTCGTGCCTTTATGGAGATAACAAAAAAGTGTTTCATGAATATGAGTGGAATATTTCAGTGTGTCTTCGGATGAACTATTTGATCGAGCTACAATTTTCATTGCAAACTGTTGTATTTTACGTTTGTTTTTGGCATCATCAAACTCTGACTGCATCATACAGGTTAAATTTCCGAAATTCCAAAAGGCCATAACAGCGTCAATACTGTATGGAATATCTTGAAACTTGATATACCCATTGATAACATTGACCTCTACGAATTGAACTACATAGGTCAAAGGCCAAGGTCAAGGTCATCAAAATCCCATTTGGACATTTGGTATTATGGATTTGTTTTTTCTGGATTTGGTATTATAGGGAGATTTATACATATCTAATGAGGAAAATTTTCAATTCTCAGTTTGATTCTTCTATTTGTTTTGACGTAACTAACGTTTTTATCACTGAAAAATGATGAATATTCACTCTCACATTCAGAATGGCCAGGTACATGAAGATTGTAAAAAATCTAGGTTACCCAGTAGAAGGTCAAGATCACTGGCAGCACTTCCGGCAAGTTAGTCGACTATGTCGGTTCATCTGTTTGTTTGTTTGTGTGCACTCTACAGGTCACAATTTTGGTCGTATCGTCATGAAACTTCACCAGAAGGTGGACAATAAATTTCGTACCAAGTGGTAAACTTTTAGGAGGTCAAGGTAAAAAATTGAGGTCAAGGTCATAGAAAAAGTCAAAATCGAAAAATCGCGATAACTTCGCTTCTAATTGAGATTATTTTTTCTGGGTATTTTTATATTTTTCTATGGTCAATTCTGCATCATCTGAGGCATGTCCGATGGTCGTACGACCAAAATTCCCGATTTTCGGTCCAGGTCGAAAATTTGGGGGTCAAGAATTTAGATTTTTCTTGTCTCACAATATTCAAATTCATATTATAGAGCCAGGTTCCAATATATGTTGCTGATTTTTACTCAGGAGTTGTGCCTCATCACGCAAAACAAGATCCTGAAGTTTCAGAGCTCAGGGTCAAGGATTAGAGTTAAGGTCATAGTAAAGGTCAAAATCGAAAAATCGTGATAACTCCGCTTCTAATCAAGATATTTTTTTCTGTGTATTTTTATATTTTTCTATGGTCAATTCCGCATCACATGATGCATGTCTGATGGTCGTATGACCTAAACTCTGAATTTTCGGTCCAGGTCGAAAATTTGGGGGTCATGAACTTAGGTCTTGCTTGTCTCAATTTTCAAAACCCTATTGTAGAGCCAGGATCCAATATATGTTTCTGATTTTTACTCAGGAGTTGTGCCTTCTCACGCAGAACATGACTGTGAAGTTATAGGGCTCAAGGTCAAGAATTACAGTTAAGGTCATAGTAAAGGTCAAAATTGGAAAATCGTAATAACTCCGCTTGTAATCATGATTATTTTTTCTGATTATTTTTGTATTTTTCTATGGTCAAATCCGCATCCTATGATACATGTCCGATGGTCGTATGACCAAAACTCTGGATTTTCGGTCCAGGTCGAAAATTTGGGGGTCATGAACTTAGGTCTTGCTTGTCTCAATTTTCAAAACTCTATTGTAGAGCCAGAATCCAATATATGTTTTTGAATTTTACTCAGGAGTTGTGCCTCCTCACGCAAAACATGACTGTGAAGTTATAGGGCTCAAGGTCAAGAATTAGAGTTAAGGTCATAGTAAAGGTCAAAATTGAAAAATCGTGATAACTCCGCTTGTAATCATGATTATTTTTTCTGATTGATTTTGTATTTTTCAATGGTCAAATCCGCATCATTTGATACATGTCCGATGGTCTTATGACCAAAACTCTGGATTTTCGGTCCAGGTCGAAAATTTGGGGGTCATGAACTTAGGTGTTGCTTGTCTCAATTTTCAAAACCCTATTGTAGAGCCAGGATCCAATATATGTTTCTGATTTTTACTCAGGAGTTGTGCCTTCTCACGCAGAACATGACTGTGAAGTTATAGGGCTCAAGGTCAAGAATTAGAGTTAAGGTCATAGTAAAGGTCAAAATTGAAAAATCGTGATAACTCCGCTTGTAATCATGATTATTTTTTCTGATTGATTTTGTAATTTTCAATGGTCAAATCCGCATCATTTGATACATGTCCGATGGTCTTATGACCAAAACTCTGGATTTCCGGTCCAGGTCGAAAATTTGGGGGTCATGAACTTAGGTCTTGCTTGTCTCAATTTTCAAAACCCTATTGTAGAGCCAGGATCCAATATATGTTTCTGATTTTTACTCAGGAGTTGTGCCTTCTCACGCAGAACATGACTGTGAAGTTATAGGGCTCAAGGTCAAGAATTACAGTTAAGGTCATAGTAAAGGTCAAAATTGAAAAATCGTGATAACTCCGCTTGTAATCATGATTATTTTTTCTGATTATTTTTGTATTTTTCTATGGTCAAATCCGCATCATATGATACATGTCCGATGGTCGTATGACCAAACCTCTGGATTTTAGGTCCAGGTCGAAAATTTGGGGGTCATGAACTTAGGTGTTGCTTGTCTCAATTTTCAAAACCCTATTGTAGAGCCAGGATCCAATATATGTTTCTGATTTTTACTCAGGAGTTGTGCCTTCTCACACAAAACATGAATGTGAAGATATAGGACTCAAGGTCAAGAATTACAGTTAAGGTCATAGTAAAGGTCAAAATTGAAAAATCGTGATAACTCCGCTTGTAATCATGATTATTTTTTCTGATTATTTTTGTATTTTTCTATGGTCAAATCCGCCTCATATGATACATGTCCGATGGTCGTATGACCAAAACTCTGGATTTTCGGTCCAGGTCGAAAATTTGGGGGTCATGAATTTAGGTTTTTCCTGTCTCACAATATTCAAAACCACATTATAGAGCCAGGTTCCAATATATATTGCCGGATTTTACTCAGGAGTTGTGCCTGATCACGCAGAAAAAGATTGTGAAGTTGTAGAACTCAAGGTCACGAGTTTTCCCGATCGAATTCTGCACGCTGCCAGTCCAATGTACAGCCATGGCATAATTCAGTGTTTATCCTGAGCGAAGTCTCTCCTACACACTATACTTGTCATAACGCGTTTGTGTTAACTCCATTCTTCATAGCCTTAAAATATGACCTAATTACAACTGTTTGTTAATATAAAAAACATTGACAAAAAGCAGACAAGCAATTATTAGGTCATATTTTAGGGCTGTGCAATCGCCACATGTCTAAGCCTCTCTATTTGTTTTGTTTACTTGTTGTCAATGTAATTTCATATTTGTGCGGGAATATTTGCTGTTTGTTATTCGCTCATTTTTAGGCTATCGATATTTGTTTTTGGATTTTTGTAATTTTGATATATTTTAGGTTTTTTAGTAGTGGCATCAAAATTTTGTGCCGTTAGCATGGTTAGAGGTAATATATTATGTTGATACATACGCAAACTAGATGTTTCAAGTGGTTCAGTTTCCAATGCTATATGTTGTCAGGGGATGCCATAAATGTGTAAATAATGAGTAAATGTTTTGAATGTAAACAAATGTGTAGATTTTTCGTCAAGTGTTGGCCTATGGCCGATTTTAATTATTGTTAATCTGTTTGACGTTAATATTTCATATAGTAGATTGCATTGACATTCAATGCAATCACGATTTCGATAATAATGGGATAGATATTATTCGTTGCCACGGACAAGAAACTAGAATTATGTCTTATCACCTTATTTTATTCTATAACAATGGCATCCCCATAAGCTTCCATACATGGAACATGGTCTGCTCAATTATAAAATCTAGTGTATCTGGATTTCTTTTGTTCTTGCAATCAGCGAGAATATTCGGTTTTGATAGATGACCTTGATTGATCAGATTTCAGCACTGCTATCATTCTCCTTTCGAACAAAGGTTTTAATTTTACTTCAATATTCTCAAATTCCATCAAACTGAAGAACATAATTTACTTTCTGTCTGCGTGCACGTCTTTGTTGAAAAGTAGATTGTCTGTTGTGATTGAAGGGAGTTTCAGTTAGCATGATTCACCGTTAGATTGTTGAAATGGGTAAAACTACCGCCGCAGTCTTCAGTTGAAAGGACAAGTTGCTATTTGGAGTCACCCCTCCATTGTGCACTTATATGGCAAGCGAATCTATGCTTGGTAAGTGAAACACGCTGTCTTGTTAACTTAGTGGTATGTCGTTGCGTCCGACGTCGTCAGTCTTCATTTTTTCTGATTAAATTGTGCATGAAACCATCAAACTGTGCATAAAAGCACGATTATTTACGAGGATTGTTGTTTTGTTACCAATATTTTTCTTTTTTGTTTCTTTTTTGAGTGGCAGTCATTTGTGACAAAAATTGCTAAATGTTAGTGTTTGGGGCGATTTTTCCAAAATGCATTCAGACATTCATTGTGTGGATTTATGCACTTTACTCCCATATATGCACCATAGAGACATGGATGGGTGTTGTGACCCTCGTCTGCGCCGACATCTTTTTTTTCAGAGAGACCAATGATTTTTTGTCCGACATTTACTATATGTTTGCCGCCAAAGAAGATCACAGGTTCACCACTCAGATAATTGTTGTCGGGACTGTCATCAATATTGCTGAAACTTTCATCATATGAGTTGTTTGTAGTGTCACTATCATATTGCTTATGGATGGAGCTTTGATATTGGCACAGTCAATATTATATGTCTACTTCAGAAATGACTTTGGTTTTGATCTCTGATGACCAATCGTCAAATGGACATTACTGATGATACCACTATTTTGGGATGTACCTTAATAATGATGTATTTTTGTCTTCAACTGTCTTCAAAACAAACAAAATTTTCAGGAAATTTGACTTTTCCACATTCAATTCCGCCCCCCCCCCCCCATTTTTTGGTCGACTGTCAGGTGTTGAATGTTAGGTTGCTAGTTGTATTGGTTGGTGGTGATTGAGATATTCGATATCGTCTTTTTGGAGTAAATAAACAGGTTTTCTGGACAAAGTGTTCTCCACTTCAGAACAGAGTACCACTTTGGTACTGGTGACTATGGGACTCGAGCCCAGTCAGCACCCGATCATCGGTGTGTCAGATTGTCTCAAACAAAAGTCTTCCGGTAACAGTCATATGTCATTCAAACCACCCGCTCCTATATGACACCCCCTCTATTGATATTTATTAGATACCTAGTACGTAGTTTCAACACGTGCTACAGTCACTGGCAATCGATACTCACATTGAATGAGATCGTGATAAACACAGCGCTGCACCAAGTTGTTCATGGGTAGCCATATTTATTGCATGAAAAAGCAAACAAAAATATCACATTATATACCATCAATATCACGTTATCACGTGATAATGCGAGCAGTTCAAAATCACACTGCATGGATTTGAGAACCAATTGGTTTCCATGGGAACTTATAACTTCATTCCATCATGCAGCTATTCATGCAGCAATCAAACTAGATTCATAAACAAAGTAATGCCATGTTTCGTGTCAACACTGTTTGTTCCATGTCATGTTATAGACTTCACATTGCACATTATGCGTACATTATGCGTAATATTTTAAGTACATGCAAACACTGAACTTGTATTTAATTATGATAGACATTTCAGTCCCTTATTTTTGTGGACGCCACCCACGTGCGAACTTGTGTAGTTTCTTTGCGCCTAGCGATGTCATCGCAAATTCTTTGATGAAATCATCAACGGAGAGATCCTGCAGTAGATCCCCATCAACAAGCTGTTCTCGGAAATTGTCCACATATTCAGACATGTTCAGCAAGCGTAGAGATTCTGAAACATCGCTGATGGTGAAAGTGGAGATGTCAATGTTTGCAGGAATCTTGGTAATGTCTTTCAACCCAGGTGATAACACGTTACTCCCGCGAGTGGCGACGTCAACCCCATTAGCTGTAGAACGACGGTTTCCAGTTTGCTTCAAAGCTGGATTCACGGTGGGTTTAGAAGGTACACTGGGTGTGGGCTTTGCAGGTTTAGGTGCCGTTTTTGGTTCTGAGTTTTTCGTGTTCAGGTGTGTTTGTTGAGCTTGGCCTGGTGGAGGCAAAGGTTTCGGGGTTGCTCTCGAGTCTACTCGTTGAGCTTGGTCTGGTGGAGGCAAAGGTTTCGGGGTTGCTCTCGAGTCTGCTCGTTGAGCTTGGTCTGGTGGGGTCACAGGGCGCCTCGGACGGGAATGGACAGGATTTCTGACAGCTTTGAGTAGTGCTTGGTGATGATCATAACCCCGTCGGCCTGATAGAAGATCCACATTCGGTTTAGGTGGCTTCGGTTTTCGTGTGGATTTTGGTACCTCACCAGAAAGGAATAGTTTGTGGATCCTCTCCAGTACCACGTGTGGGTTTAGCTCCATGGCCAGAGGGCCTACGCGACCAGCGAGATTGACTTCCTTTGACATGTTTGAGTAAGGCTTCTCGTCTATCTGTTCATAATCTTCGGAATCAGAGCTGTTAGTGTTACTCTGACTTGTCATTCTAGATTTTGTGGCCATGACAGCAGAGGAGCTTGCAGGCAACCTATCCGTGAGGTGTTTGATTCCTTTCTTAGGCTGAAGTGGACCGTATTTGTTCGGATTTTTTGGAGGTACTGGTGGTGCGTCTGTTCCATGTGGATTTGGCAGCACCTTCTTCTTCCCTTTGCCTGATTGTTTCTTGTTCCGATCTGGCAAAGCTGGCGTTGATTGTATGGGTGTAGAGCTTGCTTTGATGAAATGCAGGATGTGTATATATTCATAGTCCCCATCTGACGGTGGTTCCTCAAAAACCATTATATCTGAAAATATTAAAAAGAAATTTTTCATTCAAAGAAAATTATCCAAAAAAAAGTCAGGAACAATATACTTTGGAATACTGTGGAATATTCGTCGTTATTCCAAGGAACACAAGGATTGTCAAAAGTACAGAATTATTGTACCAAACAGAACATCAACGTATCGCCTGAACAAACATGTATACTCGTTTGATGTTTATATTCTTTGAAATGTTGTTATAACAAATAATTTTTATTTTAAAACAAAAATCCTGTATATGATGAAATTTGAGCTCCCGAAATGTGCTCTGGGTTACACAGATTCTCACCAGCAACCTTCTTCAAATGTTCGTCATACACATGAGGCTGCTTTTCCACAAATGTCTTGAAATCGTACATGGTTCGCTCGAAAGTTTCAGTGTCTTCTTCACACACATCCAAGGCGATTGCTATGGAAATTGGCATGTAGACAGGCAGCAGTTCGAATTTATAACTGACACCCTCTGAAATCATTCACAGAAAGAAAATGCATTGATAGTCTCGATTCTGTCATACGTTGATGAATGATAAATGATTCATGTCCGTTGTCAATTGATAACAATTCAAGCATTAAAATTTTCAAAAAATATTTGGTTTAATTTAACATGTGAATTGTGCACGTCGGCGATTCCCGAGCACAGAACACTTCTTTATAAACACATATATGAATCGGAAAAAAAAATGTTCGTACATTATACTTGTATACAGACATTCAAATATCATTATTGGTAGCAGCATTAGCTGTAGGATCGTTATTACTTTCATTCTGGTTATATCCGTATTGGACAAAAATGTTTTTCATTGATCAATCGTAACGTCCTTGACTTATAACAGGCCAATCCAGAATATACATCTAATGGGCGGGATCTTCAATACGGCGTTGTCGGCGGGTCAGATATTTATGTACGATCAGCGAAACAATACTGGAAAAATTGCTAACGGAACTTTCAAATGATCTGATGGTCTAAAACTTGGTGAAGAGTTGCGGTTGATCCACTATTGTGAATCACAATAAATGCCGTGTTAATCTTTTTAACTGAAACGATACTCTCGCAGACCATTTTTGTCACATTTACATTTAACATGTGATCAGGTCAGGTAGTGCCCGTTTTTTTTTTTTTTTTTTTTTTTTTTGTTTAAACGTAATTTATTTTGCGAGGATTTTCACACGCATTTATGCACAAGGTGAGTCTCCTCGTCCAGAACGAGTGAGGTACCAGATGTTCTGCAATTAATGATATACAATTGTTACCGAAAACGCTGTGTTTGTAAAATATATTCATGAACATTTTTGAATAGATTTATATTCCAAGTTTTACTTTCCGATGAGTTCCCGAAGAGGTATATTTTGACAACAGTCTTTTTTTGCTGAGTGTTCATTGAATGTATGTTCAAATCGGGCAATACAGTGTTAAGGAGGGGGGCGGACGTGGCAAAAAGAACTTGGCGGGCAGCTACATAGGTTGGGCAATCAACAAAGTAATGTAATGTATCTTCGTTACGGAACCCACAACTGCAAGATGCATCAGATATGAAATTGTATTTTTTCCTATGCGAGTTAAGGCCGCTGAGGCCCATTCGTAAACGTGCTTGAAAAATTGGCGCTCGACCAGTGCCGTATGAATAAAGTGGATTACTTTCTGGAAAGAATGAATCTTTGACACGTTTTTTGAACAACGGAAGTGATGGAACATTCCTCGTGTTTACATCAAGGTTATTCCAAAGTCTCGATGCAGATGGGATGAACGATTTCCTATATGAAACAGTTTTCGCTTTTGGTACCCTGATATCGTTCGCATTACGAAGGCCGTGATCATGGAAATGTGAAACAACGCCGGGACACATATCCACCAAATATCGCGGCGCGATGCCGTTAATAATTTTATACATGTACGTCAAATGGTAGTAATCTCGGCGCATTTGCAGAGTTGGCCAGCCTAATTCGGAAAGCAAGGCATTGTTACTCACTGACGAGTAAGCCCCAGTACATGTAATCGCAACTGATCGTTGACATTTCTCCAAATTCTCGCTCAAATATGCACTACAATTGTGATATAACAAACAGCCATACTCCAATACAGACCGTATGAATGATCTATAAACGTTTTCCTTGCATTTTCTAGGCAAGAGATTAGACATGCGTTTCAGCATATTGATCATGGGTCCAGCCTTTGCAATCCGATCATGAATATGACTTTCCCATGACATATCGTTACTTATAATAACCCCTAAATGGCAGTGTTCTTTAACTGGTACTATGACTTGACTGTTGAAAACGACATCATCATATTGAATTCGAGATTGCTTTTTGGATATAATCATCATTTTCGATTTAGTTGTGCTGAATGTAACAGCCCATTGTTTAGCCCACTGATTTATAGTCTCCAAGTCAATATTTATCTCTTTTATGCTCTGTCTAGGGTCAGTGATGACTTTCATAAGTGCAGTATCATCTGCGTATAGAAAAATGTCGCTATTTATATCAACTGTTATATCATTGATAAATATCAGGAAAAGTAGTGGCCCTAAAATAGACCCTTGAGGAACTCCAGATTCAATAATAATTGATGACGATTCTTGACCGTTTATGACCACTCTTTGTTTTCTTTCGGAGAGGTAGTCATCTATCCATTTGAACATCATATCATCTACCCCATAAGTTTGGATTTTATGCAATAAACCTTTGTGCCATACTTTGTCGAATGCTTTAGAAATGTCAAGGTAAACCATACAGACATCATCTCTATTATCTAAAGCACGGTGAATCTTATGAGTTAATAAAATTAGTTGATTCATCGCTGAATCCATGGGCTTGAAGCCTGAATTTCGCCATGTAAGGAGGTCGTGTGCAGCACAATACGAATATAAATGTTGGAAAACTATTCTCTCAAGAGTTTTTCCGACGACAGATATAAGAGACACAGGTCTATAATTTGTCTTCAATTGACGATCACCTTTCTTGTACAATGGGGTTACATTGGCGAGTTTCCAGATATTTGGAAATTTCCCTGTTCGCAACGACAGGTTGAAAAGGTCTGTCAGATGCTTACTTACTGAAGCAGATGTATATTTTAGTAAGCGATTGCTGATACCATCAGGTCCATGGGCTTTATTTATGTCTAGTGAGTCAACTATATTTCGCACAGTGGCAATGTCGACTGCCAAATTGCTTAAGCGAGCAGAGGTTAGTAGCCTTAGGGGTGGTAACGTGCCAGGGGGCTCGAAAATAGAGGACTGTTGTGAAAAGTAGTCATTCAATAAAGTAGCTTTCTCGATATTTGTAGTGAATACCCGGTCTCCGTCACATAATGGAGGTATACCAGCTTTAGCTTTGTCTCCTAGTAAAATTTTAGTGATTTTCCAATATTCTTTTGAGGTAGATATATTATCAAGGCGGTCAATCATTTTTTGGTTATATGCCTGTTTTGCAAGGGCCCGTGTTATCTTGGCTTTACTACGTTTTTCTTTGAATATAACATAATGGTCGAGGTTTCCACTTCGACGATATCGTTTGTGCCAACGATCTCTTACTCGGTCAGCATGACGACAAGCACTCGTAATATATGGCTTGTCTCTTGGTCTAATTCTGACAGATTTGTTAGGGATAAATCGCTTTGCTTCATCCAAAAGGAATTTTGTAAATCTCACTGACTCAGTGTCAACATCTGTGGAGTTATTAATATTGAAACCTCTCAGGGACACGTTCAACTGTGTATAGTTTGCATTTGCGTAGTCCCAGATTTCACGGACAAACGATCGTTCCTTCATATGCGAGAAAGCAAGTGTACATGACACCAGGCAGTGATCCATATTTGACAGGGGAGAGTGTATTTCTACATCACTTACATAGCCCGGGGAATCAGTAATAATTAAGTCAAGCAAAGACGCTGTTGTCTCTGTATATCTAGTCGGTGCAGAAACCAATTGATGTAAATTGTTGGCATTAACTAAATCGAAGAGTTTCAATTTCAATTCGCTAGTAGGGTGGGGATCATCCCAGCTGGTACACCTATCGTTGAAATCCCCAGTTATGATAATACATTCAACATCATTGGAGAGCGCTAAGTCAATGCTATTTTGCAAATGATTGATGAATTGATCCGCGCGTTGATTCACATTTCCATGAGACACAGGAGGTCGATAATATACTGACAGCAGTGCATTTTTATGTCCGATGTTCACCTGGATCCACAAGCATTCTATTCCAATAGGTTCTAGTTCAACTTTTCTCGAGACACACAATATATCTGAGAAATAAATTAGGACACCTCCTCCTTGTCTATTGCGATCCTTGCGAATTATGGAATATCCATTAATTGATATATCAGCGTTTGAAACAGAGTCATCGAGCCATGTCTCGCTAATACATACGATGTCAACATTTTCACTTAAAACGAATGATTCGATTTCATCCAACTTGAAATTGGTTTGAGAGACATTATCTCTGCTCCCGAGACTACGTGCATTCATATGGCATATAGCAAGCTGTTTGCTCTTTGCGTCAGGACCTGGGTTGGTGTGCACGTCACCAGACAAGAGGAGGAGGATACACAATATAAACGCTAACCTAAACGTAATAGTAGATACTCCAAAGCTATTGGACGTGGAGCGACAAGATTTTACCCGTACATGTATAGTTTTAGCGCAACAATACAAATGCCACCAGCCTATAGCTGCCCTATATTGACCAATGCATATCATGGTGGATCGTGGTGCACAACGTGCACAAGGAAGCTGATTATTTGCCAACAGCGTGCGCCCCCCTCAGAGCGAAATTCGAATGGAACATGTATACGGCTTCCAGTAGTTTTCAACTTGCAAAACACACAGTTCAATCTGGGAAGATCACCCGTTCTGGCGATTACAATTAGTAACCACGAAATAAAACACAAGTAATGCATAGCCATACTAAAGTGAATTTGAATCCAAAGACTTCTGGGACTGGACCACCATATTTACATAACTCACAAGTACATATACATGCGTTGGGTGCTATCTCTACACATAGATCACATGAAGTATCGAAATCAACAAGCACACACACAAAATCAAATAATTCATAGGAATGAAAATTTGTCAAGAGCGAGACCAGTTTTGCATATAATACCCATAGTACTCTGGTTAGATTTCTTATAAGACATACGGTGTAATACGAGTTTACAGGACATAATCTAACATTGACCGGTTGCACTAATTTATACTCATTCGAGTCGATGGACGTTTCCGTTTTCAGAAAATAATTTCTGACGTATATACATGCCAAGACATTAATTCAGACCAAAACAGTGCATCGAGTTGTTACTGTCCGGTGCATTAAATGAAGAGACAGTGTACTTACAAGGTGGTGTTGGGATGAATGTTATATTAATTACATACATACCAATCGTTTATAATGCCGACAGGGACTTCTCAGACCGAAGTAATACATCCACGTCAAACTACCCTAGACACTTAAAAAATATATGATGGTCATTTCGGTGTCATACGCCATACAATGCCAGTCAGATATAGAGCTTTGCATTATTTGCAGGCGACACTGGAACTTAATATTTCACCGAATAACCAAGAAGCGCACTTTGGGGTGAAAAGTTAAGAAAAATGTCAGTACCAGACCAGAAATATACACTCGTTATTAGAGCTTTTTCAGCAGTTTTGGGCTGAAAAGGACTATTCTACAAGTTCCAGTACCAAGGCAGACACATATACAACAATATCAGATATTATTAAGGCTTTCTGATTTTTGTAGGAGACACTTATGTGCAGGAGACACATATCATTTCAACCAATACACATATACCTAATGCACCTTGGGCTGGAAATAGTACATTGTATGTGATAAATACCTGTCAACGTTATAGCTTTACATGTATCTGCACTTGATAGTGGAACATGTTATTTTAATAATACCTATACTGAAAACAGTTTTGGGCAGAAAAGGGTAAATTTGGTACCAAAACCAGAAATATTTTCGACAATATCAGACAGCAATAGAGCTCTGGATTGATTGCAGGACACAACGGAACATGTTATTCACAAAATCCCACATACTTAAATTAATGCACATTGGCCTGACAAAATCCAATTCATTACCAAACCAGACAAAAATGCAACAGTACCAGTCATTATTAATATGGCCTGATAAACATAGCACCTAGGCTGCTGCAGCTCATCGACAGATCATGCGAAATTTTGACAGATATTGACGTGACGATTTCAAGGTCATTGAAGGTCAGATTCAAGGTCACCATCCAAGCCGCAACACTGACTTCCCGCTCGAATGTGCCAACTCGTTGTGCCCGTTGTTACCGACAAGGTGGATCCAGGAATTTCGGAGACTAGGAGGGGGTGGTCGGGGGTTCCGAGATTATACGGTCGGTGTTTGTTATTCATGCACTGCATCTTAGGCGCCCTACATAGTACATACTCAACATTTCAAGCAAAATCATTAGCTCGCCAACACTGGTGAGTTGATCTTATATAGATGACTTGTTCCGGTGATTGAACTTCCAACGTTCAGTGTTTCTTGGAGGGGGAGGGGTGGGGATACTGACCTAGAACACTCCTTCCTCCTCTTTGAATTCGCTACTGTCTCCATTACAAAGGAAAAGAACAAGTTATATTATGAATACTAGTACCTTGTATGTAACGGTTTCTGTTCGTATGCTCTGCATTTATGGGCTCCTCTATGGCTTCACCAAGCAGACAGTGTACAGCCAAGAAACGTTCGTCGTATGTTTTTATAATTTCCATTGTTTCCAGTTCAGTATCGCCAATGTCTGAGGCATCCTTGATGATCCTGTGCTTTTGTTTGGCTTGGAATTCGAAAGTTGTGTAGATGTTCTTTCGTACCATGTCACCGACCGTCATCAGAGGCCCCTCTGGGAGAAAAAAAATACTGTTTTCAATCATATATATTGATACTTACAGTTACAAATCGCATGCAATCTCCGTTGAAATACGATTTTGTTAATGGTTGAAACAAAAGCCGCAAGCAACCAACGAACCGGATTTTACAAAATCTGCAATGTGTATGCTATTACATTTCTACAATTGTTCATGGGAAGTTTCACCTACGCATGCACACCCTCGGTGATAACACATAACTTTTTATCTATATGCCGGATGAGCCCGATTGTTTTGCCTTACCTTCGCCCATCGCTGTAGACGGGGTCACCTTATGTGGGTAGTTGAGCGGGATGCTCAGATAGTCGTCATTGACGTCCCTGCCGACCACTCGAGGCTGGAAAACAAGGTCGTGGAACCAGTACATCTGCAAGAGAACAAACAGCAGGTATGTGTAATGTGTGGGGAAAATATGTGACAATATGCAAAGCTACAGGCAGGTAATGAGTTGATGAAAATGCTAAGTACTATCCTACATGCGTTATAATATGGCAGTTTTCGCTTCGGTTAGGTCTATATTGAGACGACCTCGCTTATTCTGTAATTTTAGCGTTATCGCCAATCAAATAACCTGATGGTAGTCATCAAATGCCAAAATCCTGACAAAATACCACGTGTTATCCACGAACTATCACTTTATTTGATTTTATCAGATCCAACAAAACTACCTAGCTGGTGCAAGGTAGTGAGAGCAACTAACTCTCTTTGCGGTTTCAAGGATCCCATCGCACACTAATATTGCGTTCGCAGCTCATATTTTATCAAGTAGCTTGAGCGCCTACCTCATCGGCGCCTACATCTTCCTTGCCGGAGTAGCCCGCGGTCACGATGAAAGCGAACGGCCTCTTATCGGCGAATTCATCCAGGGTTTCAGTCAGAGTGTATTCTTCTTTCGACCACTTGAACGAGCCAGTGTCGTACGTCAAGGCCGTATGCTTCGACATGGCGTTTCGATAGTGGTTGTACTCACTCGGTTTGGCTGATTTGGGAGTGAATAATCAAAACAATAGCTGAAGGTATCTCTGTTGAGCGACATCGTTAAACAAGGATCTGCAGCACACGACATGGGCTAGACACGTCACTATTACCAGAAGAACGTACTTTACGCAGTGTTAACTCCCCCCCCCCCCCCCCCCCACACACAAATGTGTTCCAAATCCGTATTGTAGTTCCCTTGAGACCCATACCGATTTCAATCACTCCCGGACATAATGATGGAAATTATAGAGTCGGACCCAATTACATCATAATCATAAACGAAGATGTGTATCACATTACTTTGACTTGATCAAACAGATGCGCCTACTAGAATAGCACTGAGATACAATAAAACCATGTTCCAAAGTATCGGAAACTATCATGAATGTCTACATCTGATATCCGCATATACATGTAGCCTATTGCACGTGCCTGCTAAAATACCGTACGGTATGTATGATAAGTGTGCTCAATATAAACGTCACCACTTCATGAACCACACGAAGGCAAGTAGGCAGGCCTACTTTCGCGCCCGACGCTCTGAACGTTAAAAATTTACATTTCGGTACTAACATTTATGTGTTTGAGATTAGCGTGTGACTGAATTAATAACGCATTCGATAGCAGCCAACAAACAGACGAGTCGATATTGTGGAAATGAATGCACTCGAATTGAAATCACTATTCAAACTCACATTATTAATACGAGGAAATAATACGTACATATTAACGTATATATTAATATTTACAACCCATCAGATGCACAATCAATATTTTTTTTCATCTCAGTGCTGGGTATACTAAAAGTTGGGAGCCCTCATAGGAGGCACACGCATTGAATGGTTGTACTACTTCCCTCATATTGCTCTGAGCAAATGGCCCAGAAAGGCTTATTTACTACTTCTCAAGTGTTATGTAAGAGGCGATACGTTAGAGTGACGAGACAAATGTTACGGTGTGTAACGTGTATATTATATCAACACAAAACGTGTGTAGTTTTCCACTGCCCCAGATAAGAAAATCGATAGTATACCCTCACCAGACGTCACTTTCAGTCACAGAGGTCATAAACACGGGATTTAATGGGCGATCTGTTGATGTTCGGCGGTATGAATATTTGAACCACGATATGGTTTGTGAGCTTAAAATTGGCATACCAGTTTTTGTAGTGTTCATATAAAATGTAATGACTAAAATGTTTAATTTCCTGGCGTCTAGCTCATTTTTTATAGTCACAATTGGTCGATCTTCATTATGACGCAACGGATGTTGTTTTTACTTGTACTTATCAATGATAATCATATGGAAACATATGACATAACATATAATATAACATATTATATCCGATTTTTCTATCTGGGACATTTGCCCATGAGATTCGCCGGGTGCTAAGCGAGCAGCAGCAATTTACCCGCTACATTTACGGGTGTAAACCGTGCATCTTATATATTCACTCTATATAGTCGTCACATTTATTCGAATACCTATATTCGATGTACATGTATGGAATATCCAAACATAATTAAGTCGATACCTGATATACTATGTACTTCCAGTTGCCCTCGTCCACATATATCAAGTCATCCTCATAAATCACACATATCTCCAAGTATGATTCTCCCGTGCCCGACTTGCATTCACAAACAATCTAAACAGATTCTAAACACGGCTTCCGGGCGCGTGAAATTGACATTTAGACGAGTTTTGCTTTAAGTCGGCTGACAACCGAGCTCAGCCCTACTAAAATTCAACGTTTCGTGGGTGTACAATCGGGGCGTCTTGTGAGTAGGCTCAAAAAAGGACCAGGAAGTTTACACGATCAAACATGACACAAAAACACAACAGCGGCTCGGAAAAGTTTAGGCATTTTACACTCGACCGTCTGGCGACCTACACGTAAAAAATGCATTTATCTGGTATTCTAGGCGTTATATAATACAGTTAGTCTAATAGTTAGTTTTTATGGAAAGATATTACGAAGTTTACAGAGAAGCTGGTCCATTGAACGCTCAGTCAGTGAGACAGGCGTGTGCTTTGAGCCGCCGAGGGTTTTCAAAATGAGCTCGCGTGTCGACCACATGCACTGAACATCGCCTCTGTGCACTTAGCACGCAGTAGTTTCTTACAGGATGCCATGCACATGTTCACAATTCTGCTACATATACAATTCAATCTTGAACACAAACACCCAACGCCATTTCTATTCTTGTTCCCATAACGCCCAAAATGATGTAACTATTCTTCAACACATGTAGAAACGGAGCAAAAGTATTGAACACATGATACAAACAGGCTGTAAAACACTGATAATTAGCTCCCCATACTTTTTTCGGTTTGACAGCACGTTTGGCAGCATGTCAGCGATTCTTCGAATCTGTGTGATAATTTCACGTCTATATCGATGACAATTCCTGTTGATCCAGGGTGCGCTCAAGAAGGCATATGTTGGCCTATATACTTCATTTTTGCAGAATTGTTCAGTCATGCATTCTAATCGTGTGCACCACTTCATAATGAGCGTTGATATAATATACATCGAGACAAACAGAGATTGCAGACTCTCGCCCTCTCAGATTTAGCTACTAAAATTGAAAATGATGACCCTTCCATATTCGACCTGGGCGATAATCGGGGTTATAGTCGTACGACCATTGGTCATGTATCAAATGGTCTGGAATTGGCAATAGTAAAGAACAAAAATCATGGAAGAAATATTCGCTTATATATGTAGAGTTCTTGCGATTGTTCTATTTTGACCTCCCAAATTTCGCAATTTCTTTCAGATCTATACTGCATAATTTATGTTCAATATTTTATTGAATATCGTCAGTGGTTTTGAAAATACTACGTCTTAAAATATTACGATTTGGTGGTTTCAGCTGATGGCCCCTACATTTTCGACCTTTGGCGGCAATGGGGAATTGTGAACGTACGACCATGGGCCATATATATCAATGAGCAAAATGATTGGGAATTGACTATATAAAAATACAAAATTAATAATCATCAATCATGAAACTAAAACAAAACTAATCATGAATATAAGCAAGGTTATTGCAACTTTTCGATTTTGAAATTTTCTGTGACTTTGACCTTGTCGTTCAATATTGAGCTTTAAAATTTCACAGTATTATTTCCATCATCAAGGCACGTTTCCAGAACCAAAAACGGTTTGAAACTGACTTCATAATGAGGTTTTTTAGGGTTCCCCTATCTGTTTTCACTTTCTTCTTCCGGTCGGGAAACTCTTTGATCACGCTGGTCTATCGAGACGCATCCGAAAATGATTGACCATGTTCATATGATAGAGATTTCTACTTTATTCGCTCGTTGAATCTCAGAACACTCAAAAGTCGTTAAATCGTGACCCCCAAGTTTTCCACCTCGGGCAATAATGGGGAGCTTTGGACCTAAGACCATCGGTGGTTAACCATACGATCGGTAGTTGGCCAAAGAAAAATACGAAAATAGTTTGAAAAATTAATATTGATTGGAACCGAAAATTATAGTCAATTATGTGATTTTCAATTTTTCGGTTGCCATGGCAACTATTTCTATCCAAATTTGAAAAAAATTGAGAAACGACAGTGATTGCCCTTCAACCCTGTAACTTTTACTTCGATCGATGTATTGGTTTTTGAGTAATACGTGCGGACAGACAAACAAACATACTTAAATGCAATACCACCTCCCCCGTCAAGGCGAGGATAAATTTATCACCAACCCTTAGGGGGATATTCTTTACTGAAAATGTTTAAAATAATGTTAATGAACACTGTAATTATTTGTTATATAATGTATAATTATTAGTGAATCGCAAACAAATAGTCAGTTGTACAGGATGTTTTTTTATATCACATGGAGAAATATAATTGATTTAACGACTTGGATCACATGAAGGAATAAAAAAAATGCAAAAAAAACCACTCTTGGATCAAAGAATAAGACACCAAGGAAATTGATCACATAGATCCATTTATTGTATTGCAACACATGTTAACAAACAGGAGACACCAAAACTTGACATATTCGTTTTACTGTAACACGTTTATAATGTCATAACACGCAAATTATATTTCTCATTACATTTACTTTAGGCCTATTCGAAGTCATGAACAACCACGTCATGAAAAAGTGTTTTTCTTTTCTTATGCACACAATGTTGCCGAATGACTTGTGAATATAATATACCTGTTTGATTACTTTCGGCCCACTGCCGCATCAGGGAGTTGGCTGTGGTTACATGAATACCTCTACTTACTATTACAGAGTATCAGTTTAAGTTGCTCCCTGAACACTCGACCACTGATAGTGTACAGTAAAAAATTAGCGGAGAATCCGGACACGTAAAGCGTCTTTGTGTAGTTTCCAACGATCAGCAAGGCATGTCTAGAGAGGCTGGTGACGCCGCTTCTGTTGAGAAACGACAGCACGAAGTGTACAGCCATTGGCAGGTACACTACCAGGTAAGTACTGGAGACGACGATCAACATGATGGTCATCTGTACGGTCTTATCGTGTGCTTTAGCCTTTTTCTTGATGCCCCTGTACTCTCCACCTTTACGGTGCGCACGCGCGAATCCTGTCGTCTTAACGATGATGAACACGTTGAGAACTGCAATTGTCACAGCTGGAACGACACGCAGGATGGAATACTCAGTTATGTAAACTATCGTGAATTCTTCCACGCTTCCCGTGACAGTGCAGTAGTCGATCTGGGTACCGTTCGCGTCGGTGTACTTTCCCATGAAGATGAAATGGTAGGGGCCGGTTAGTACCGCGATTAATGCCAGAGACACTGCACAAACGATCCTAGTCTTCGTAACGGTGCATATATCTTTGAACCGATGTGGAAAGTAGACGGCGACCATCCTCTCCACCGTGAACGCAAGGATCAGGATCGACGAGTAATCAGAACAAGTGTCCAAGGTGAACTGCAACAGCTTACACAATACCACGCTTCTATTGGCTATATCGATGAAGGATTCGGTGAAGAAGAAACATCGTAGGTACTTCAATACGTGGGTGCAGAACACGCTGACTAAATACATCGAGTCAGACACGGCAAGCATGAGTAGATAGGTGGACGATGACACCATTCGCATGGCCTTGGAACTAAAGACCATGATGCTCAGCGAATTTCCCGTGATTCCAAGCACGACGCATGTCGCTATCAAAAACATACTCATCTTGTGCGAGAATATAACATCGGCATCATCCCGCAAGATGAAACAGGTTCTAGCGTCATCGTTAGTTTCCAGTTTGGGTTCTAGCGTACTGTTCATGTTATCCACCGAATCGCTAACGTTATTCATCCTGGTATTGCTGCATTAATTTGAAGTTCTTGTGTTTTCGAATGAGGATTCAACAGTCTGTGTGGTCCACTCCTTACGTACGTGCAAAGTGGACACATGGAACTTGGAAACATTTTATATACACAGTTCTGGTGCCAAATGTGACAAGGGTGACTGCTATTACTTAACCCATTGCGCGAAAATTTGAGACGCACGCAGTATTTATCAATCACATTCTTAGCGGTAACGCGAAACTGTCGTCACCGCGCTGTCAGTTACACCGCGTAATGTGTCAAACTACGCGTCTTTGACGTGATAGAATAAGATATATGTTATCAGAATACACAGTGTAAGGTCTAAATGTATCGAATGCGAGAACAACTGGGAATAACGTTGCCTAATGATATCGACAGTTATGATACAAACATAGTCAGTCTACACACGGAAATAGTGGGCTGCTCGCCTCGGTGCGCCACCTGGGATCTATGCGTGGGTGTCATGCCGCCATCGGCAAGGTAAATTTGCAAGATAAGCGACCTTCCGCATATGACGGTATCTTGACGTAAAAGAAAAGTGTATATACAATTTTTCACGTCAGCGGCCAGCGTCAGAGATCCCTAATTACTCAGTACGGATGTTGTTTTGCAGCAGTGAAATTTACATTGGGTGCAAACTTCGTCGACAATTTCCAATGATGCCTTTATTGAAGGAAGCAATCGTGGTGTATTTGGCAACACTGACTTGGATGGATAAAGGTATGTTACTCTACATTTTGTACTAGCAACCGCAAATTGTGATAAGTAATACGCCGGTATTATTTTGTTTTGTAGGGATATTGTACAAATTTCTCTCGTTGAAGTCGATACCCTCAGTATCTGGTGACTAAAGTTTGATTTTGCAAATGTGAACGATGTAGGGTGTCTACCTTATTAAGATAAACATGGATCCAGCATATGACCAACTCACAGAGAGATGACATCTCATTAATGTTAGGACTTGTTGAAACCATGTGGATATATATTGAATCATGTGCAATATATTCGAAGACGGTAACACGATTCTATTTCCTTCAAACTACGGATCGCCTATCATATGAATCCGCAATGACTACCGTGATTGTGCAACTGACTGAACCTCGCTGAAAAGGTGATTGTTAAAAATACTGGTAGATTGATACATACAAAGTTGTGTGAGCATTAGTTACATCCAGATATTCTTATATCCATCGACTAGCTTGCAAATCTATCCAGAAATGTCTAAAATCATTAACTGCTGGTTTTCACTGAGCATGGAATTATATTGAGTGATTGACCTCCACACAGTTTACCAGATTACGTACCGAATTTCATCATCATGCTTTGCAAGTCATCAGACACAACTATATGTTTCGAACCTCAGGAACACCTCCTTTCAGCAATGTGACTGCTGCACAGACTTTATTTGGATCTGTTGTCTGAATCACACCACCAAGAATGAGCATATAAACTAGTTTGTGTCATGTCAACATAATTTCAGGTAATATATTGTTTACATATGCAATATTCCGGGATCGAATTTCGCAGTGTTTGCAGGAGCGTCAGGTCGTCATACATTGCACGATTACCAATAAGGAGCTCATTGACTCGAGACTATTAGTTCTTTGCATAATGGGAAGTCGATCCTCAGTATTTCGAGTTTTCTAAAAATGGTATATTCAGTGACCACGAGACAGTTACAGAATCTTACGTTTGGTCTAGTACAATTAGTTCACACTTTGAAATCTACTATATTCAATAAAGATATAGAATATGTGAGAAGGATTTAGGGACAGCATGAGTGAAACTCATTTCTGCAAGGTGAAGTCAATTTTCAAAATTGTTTTTTTTTCAATTCGTTTATGTGGATGTATGAAACTTACAAAGTTATCTCTATACAAGTATAACGCCATGTTTTTAGAAAACATGGCAGAAAACCCTTTTTATATGTAAATTTTGTACTCACAATGCTGAATGTCGAGTTCACATTGTAGGAAGATGTCCAATAAAACTTGGTTACACAGTTTATTTCCATATGAATAAGTCACACCAATCGATATTTATACAGTTCATATAGAAATTCAGACGATCAGTCACATCAAAGAAAATGATACGAAAAATTGTATACATCCTCAGACAATTTATCCCCCCAAGTCTATTTAGATGTACCGTATCCTTGTCAGATCCCCAGTAACGGTCTTTGACCGTGAGGTTACTAGCCGTCGGCAGCTCTGTTATATAAGAACACCCTACTGAATTCCAGTTCCATAAGTCGCGTCAGAACCCAGAACCTATCTTCTAGTTTAAACTTCCGCATTACCAATATCCTCCAAACATCACTATAGGTACACACAAAGCGCCTTTATAATCTTCTCAACTCTTTCCACAAGCTGGTCAGGTCTAACCCCTTCCCGTAGATATGCACAAATTTGATTAATATGTTTAGGCCTATTACAATGAATAGATGTATAGTTCCTGCACACTAGGCCCCCGAGCATATATACAAAATAATATAATAGGGTTCATATAAAATATGAAAAGTATGCCTTTATATCTAATTATTGCAATGACAGGTGTACGGTAAAAGCTCGGCTTCGTCAGGGCGGTCTTGGCTATTTAATGCGGTCGCGTTTGTAAAGCAATTTTTCATGCTTCAGTTTCGTTATGCTATAGCCGACAAAGTAATCCCCAGTGATACCCAGAGAAGTAGCCTATTAATAGGCCTGATACAATGAAAACAATTCGGAATGAGAATTTCAAACTATTGTCTGAAATGATTGCAGCTAATGTTTCACTGTCCATCGCTGCAATACAGCATATTATTAGCGGTTACTTGTTGGCGTAGTAATATAGGTAGTTATAGTAATTAAACCAGGTCAGACTTATGCGAGTTCCAAGATAACTGGTAGGAGATTCGGTAATTGCACTTGCGCATACCAGCCGCAAACTAATTCAAAACAGCGCTTTCCATTGTCATGCACTTACTGTTATCAATACATTAATATCAGCAGTGTTTTGGGTTTGTTTCGGATTTCTAAATTATTTTCATAGGTTGTTGGGCAGTTGTATACTAATTCCATCAGATGTACAGTAGAAACAACTACATTTCACACACTGCCTGCCCCTGATGACGCCAGTGTGTGTTTGGATAAAATATTTGGTCGGGCTTTGTTTCTATTGGAAAACTTTGTATTGACATCATCTAAATCTGACTGTACTGTTGGTGACAGGTTGATACATAGTTCAATCAGTTCAACCGGATGTACTGGGTTTTATTGCAAATTTGCGAAACCCACACCAGTGTATGCTGAATCTAAGAGAGTCGTCCGGAGAAGTCGGAAAAGAGGAGACCATAGGGTGAAGTCAAGGACAATCACATATACCCGGCCCTGGGGGAATGACGTTCATGTTTTTTTATATATATTTACGAGTATTAAGAGGGGCAGGACACTCACGAGTCAAGACCAACACACCACTATTCCCTCTTGGACATTCGTTATATGCAAGGGATACATGCTGAAATGGAGTATTGTGCTGATAGCAAATGCATGCGTAACCATTAAGTCTAGATCATACGTGTGCTCCCGAACATAGTACAATATATTGGTATCAGTATTTATATCCTGAACAAAACCCATGTCACTGATGAAAATATCTGATTTCAACATTATTGTGTGTGTTCTTTTCCTACAGCAATTATATATTCTACTGCAATAGTCCACTACACTAACAACAAGATGATCTGCGATTGGCAGTACACAGTAAGGAATACTTCACTTATGAGAACGAAGAAATCGACTACTGATACTTGTATGGCGGAATAATAATAAATCCTAGCTATTTCAAATCCTTGCCAATCTACCATACTCCAGGTGCATTCTACTTTCGTTGTAATTTCGTTGACTGGAAATCTTTTGAATACACCCCACAAGGAAAACCCGAGGGCCGAGGTAGCTATAAGCATGCTATAGCTTATTGAAGATGTCTGGACGAATACAGAAGAGAACATGAAGAGGATGCCTGGTGGCTGGAAGGAAATTATAAATGGAGGCGACACCGGCCGGTGTGACAGAATGAAACCGGTGTTTTTTTATTTGGATACTGTTATTTGGTTAGGCCTCGTTTCTGTTACTATCAGGCTTACTTGGGTTTAGGGTTACTTTCAGCGCCATTCTCAAGATGCTACTGGTGGTAATTACATTTCACTCACTCGTCCAAATGTTAGATTTAACATAACACAGTTGTTAATAACACAGTATTATTCAATATGGCACAGTTATGTTACCACGATCTCCATACTACATCGGAATGTCAAGTTAATATTTTCATTAGGCTAAAAAAATGTTTTGGTTTGCGTCCCAGTGATGCTCCGAAATCGGTGCTTTTTAGGTACTTGTTTTATGAATTGGTTGTTCGCAAAATAAGTGTGTATGTTTTATAATAATTTCACCTGGAGCAGTAAAAAAATACAGATTAGCTCAAAGTTTAATTATTGGGTCAAATAAGAAGTAAAAAAAAATTATTTGATAACAAAATTCATAAAATAGTAATGTAAAAAAAAATATCATACAACAAATATAAAATACAAAGAAATTCTTCACGAAAGACTTTAGAACTTTGGCAGATCTTCGCTACAAAATATATCCACGATCAAACATATTGTTTCAAAGCAAGAGGGCCTACATCGCACGCATGCAAATTCCTATATCTGTATAAAACAAGTGTTGCACGAAGCGGTTCACTGGGAGTAATCTGCCGTTAATCAATGATAAGTGGAACGGGGTCGTATGGAAAATTAGGTGTCATTAATTCCGCGGAAAGGTTTCCTCTAGTGTCCGAAATTACGAAATCGTTTACCGTACGACTCTCCTTCTCTGCTTCATTGTTATCACCCAGTGTTTATATACCGATCAGTATTCTTAGAAACGAATCTGTCAAGTATTAGTTTGTTCATTCGGGAAGCACGTTAGTGCCAGGTGTGAAAATATTTTATCTGGCCGCCGCCAATGAATTATATGACAGCCGCCACTTAAGTATCTGGAGGCCGCCACTTAGTTTTATGGCGGCCGCCACACAATAAGATATAGCAAATGGTTATACTAAACTAAGTGGCGGTTATACTAACATAACAATGTAAGTGGCAGCCGCCGGATAAATATACTTTCACATGTGGCACTAACGGGTTTCCGTAGCTAATTAAGTGGTTTGTAGCTTTAACAATTAAAAACCTGATTGGTTCCTACAAGAATGCAATCCTCGAAAGTCACAAATACAGCCACTTTGGGGACGCAAAACTCATTAAATTGCACAAAATGAATTGTATTTGCTGTTTGTAAAATACTAACATGGCCAAAAAAATCTGACGCGGGAGGTTTGGGATGACGCGCGGGGACGCAACTCAAAACATTAATTTTTTTGCCTAGAGTTCCAGTTGCAATTTGAATGCCTTCAATGAATGTTGAACTTCATCTATGGACTCTAACTCACAATATGAATTCAACCGATTCACAGTATCTCATTACAGTTATTTTTATGCATGCAGTTAGCAGAGTTAGCAGAATTTGGCATAGTTGACCAAATGAATGCCATTTAAAGTATTGAGTATTGCAATCTGACATGCAATGTTTTTATACTGAATAATGAATTCATTTATCCCACCCATTTATGTGTACTACAGTAAACATTTCCACGTGGAGATACCACAAGAAACTAAGATGTCATATTGTGGTCGTCAACGAGTCTGCAAATTCATCAGAAAATGTCTGAATCAGTTACTGCTGATTTCCACTAAACTTGGTTTTTCCCATTAGTTTGAGCGATTGATCTCCACACATGGTGTCAGAATGCGTGTCGCATAATTTGATCATGACGCTTCGCAAGACATCAGACATGACCAAATCTTCGAAGTTCGGCACGCTTTCTTTGAATTATGTGTTCCCAGATTCCATTTGAGTGTCTTACCTGATTTATACCACCCAGTAATTGCATGCAAACTCAATGTGCCATATCGACAATTTGATTCTATTTGTAGACCACATTTCTGCTTACACGTCCGAACAGTTGAGACCAAAGTTCCACAGTGTCTGTGCGAGGTGTCGTGTTGCCACACATTGGTAACTGCTTGTGTGGTAATCAATGATATCGTCAAGTTATTCGTAAAATTTAGACAATTAATTTAACTTGATGCAACAATCTGTGACTTTTACGTAAATATCGAAAGAAACAAAAAATGCCGACTCAGCAGAAAATTCGAGGTCAAATTCATAAGAGATATACAGGAATCCTCGAGGATGAATCAGCAAAAATGCATCCGAATCGTACGTCACAGTCTGATTGGCGGATTGACCACAAAATCAATTTGGTTCTTCCCTAGTGGTATGAGTACTTACAGGCAACATCCTGCAACCATTGTCAGAACGAGTTATTGCCGGAAAGGCTCGGATATATAATACATCACGTATTGCCGGGGCTAGAACCTGAGATTCAGATTCCATGAATCTAAAACCATGACGTGTGTGACGGAAACGAAGTAACTGTTACATGCGGAAACGAGATCATTCGGTAATGACTTCTGATATAACCTGACAATTCCTGACATTTCGCGTGTGAAATATCAGTGAATTACCCATGTCTCCCCCGAGAAAACTTCAGCGTTATGACGACCGGTTGCGATACAAAGGAACATATATCTGATGCATATGTCATGAATTGATGCATTCTAGATATAGTATGACAGCTTAAGCACCCCCTCCCCCCCTTCGTCCCTTTCTCCTTCACACATATCACAATACTTTCCACATATCGAATTCTCCTAAAAGCACACTTCCTTACGGACGAAGATCTTGCCATTGTTTTGAACTAGTGATATTCTATTTAACCCATGATTTCTGTCATCTGTCCTGGATTCAAATTAGAAAATTTTCGTTGAATGACAAATTAATAGCCCTGTATTCCTCATACGTATTTCACCTGATTTTCAATCCACTAGGCGCCTAGTGAGTGTCTCAACCATACAGTGGAACGAACGTGTTGACGCCATGCCCCCATGCATCTGTGGACAGGTGCAATATTGCTCCATTTATATCAAATTTATATGCCTCACACGCTTGGATACACCCGGAAAGTTGCCCATATCATCATTTGTCGGTGTTTTGGTAGTGCTGCAGATATTGACGTTCTTTAGTAATTTATGCTGCTGCTAAATTGTCGAAGAGGTAGTTGACTACTATCTGCCAAAAGTATGAGAGTATTTCACCAAGATAGCCTACGTAAATTACTACTTGTAGATATTACTGGATGTGTTTGAAGATATTGCCTAATAAAGTAGGAATACCGAAAGCAAGCCAAAATGAACATCAATCCAAACGCATGTATTCATTTATGTAAACTAAGCGTGTACCAGCGTTATCATAATGATATAATTTTGTATCTCAGCAGTTTTAGAAATGTAATGTTTTGATATATGAGAATGAATATCCAGTGTATTAAATTTGTCGTATCCTTATGTTATGAATGTTTATATGATCATACATTTCGTTCGATGCATGAGCATTAACGGGTATGGTCCTTGAGGTCGTCCACGTGCTTGCAAATCCATTATGGAATGTCTGAATCAGTATGAGCAGCTTTCCGCATAACCTGCTTTTCCATTTATTTGAGCGATTTGTCTCCACCCATGGTGTCAAAATACTTTCCATCTTATTTGATCATCTCCTTCAATGCAACATCAGAAAATCTCATCCTTTGAAGTTCCGGCACTGCCTTTGAATTTATGTGTTTCTGGTATTTAGCGCTGTGACTGCGCAGATGTAATTTGGCTGTTGTATATTAGATTTATACCACCCAGAAATTGCATGCAAACTGAAAGTGGCCTATCGACGATTTTATTCTATGCGCAGCCCACATTTCTGCTTGCATATTAGCGATAATGTTTGGGACTAAGTCTAATGAAAACGAGGTCTTGTTCGTATATTTTGTGGTCCATGGAAGATGATTGATTCATTCTTGCTGCTCATACCCGAAGTGACTATGGACTAAAGGTTTATGTCATGATCGTTCATAAATGAACCTGAGGTCCGGGATCTTCTGGAACCATGGTTGAGCAATGAATAACGCGCGTAACGTCCGGCCATTTTTGTGGGTAACACTTTGATGGTCAATTCAACGTTACTGGCGTTAATTTGACTGTTCTCGTACAAAACTGACATAACATCAAATTCCCATTATTTGTAAGCACGACAGTGGAGGGAACGGGTCGTGACTCAGAACATTGAGACAAAATAATGGACTCGGTTGTAATCGCTAGGAATTCTTTATATGAGTGTTAATGATAAGGTATTTAACATGTTTAAGTTAATTCTTATTCCAGGCCATATTTCTGTTACATATCAAAATTATTGAGACAAAACTATCACATTGAATATGCTGTGACACACATTGGCAACTATGCAGATGAAGATCTCAGTAAGCTAAATCATAAGAAATTTTTAAAATGGGATGTGAAATCCACTGTGTTACGTGTTCCATGTCACAATGTACCACACATTCCCTTCACTTTGGCACTTTCATGGGATGTGGATACAGATGATTTCACTCCTTGGAAGAAGAGCATCCCCTGAGTGTCTTCTTGACTAAAGTTATGAGCCTGGCTATTGGTAATGAATTAGCAAAATAGATCTTCAAGCGATCATGGTGGACGAGTAACACTACAGTAGGGTTATTTCTTCTAATTGCCATTTGTGTTGATCGATCAACCCGCTGCCAGTTGTAGTGATAACACTCGTGCAACCCTGACCTGACAGACTTTTGCAGGTGGCCGGACAGCAACAGTCTTGTATCAGGCGCTTTGATGTAACACAGGACTCCACCTTTTGATGTTGGGCAACATCTGGTCATTTTTCTTAACGGATCTCTATATCCTGTGGGATATTTTCCTCGACAATTGCAAGGGGACAGCACCTCATAACGCCACACAATCAGTACAACCCAAACTATCACTTAACTGCAAGGTACTTATTATAGCATGTACGCAATTGAGTATATGAGACTATGCAATAATGGTCAGTTTTATTAGGTTGCCAGTGGCGTATGTCACTTATTGCAGGGAAGACGCCAGGAGATGTTGGGAAGACCGGAGAAAGACATCAGGTATGTGTTGTCTTCCAGATATGATTACAACAAATGTATATATGGAATACACTGTAAATGAATTGTTATAGTTACTTGTGGAATATAAATGTTATAACCTGCGTGTTTTATAGTTAACAAACTTACAGGCAATTCGGATGTCCGGTCAACACTAAAGGGGAAAAGTATCAATAACATTTGCATCTTTATTATCTCGTTGACAATGCGTTTCAACTAACATCCAAAGTTATGTGCGAATATAAAATGTATTGCCAGTTGCAGGTGTCTCGGCAAGATGGAAAAAAGATTGATGAGGCTAGAGGTAGCCTCATGAACTTGGAAAAAGACGTGTCCGCTGCAGTTATTCGAGAACATAGCGGTCACATTTGTCATCAGTATAAGAATGACGCAGTTTGATGATGGATTGCGCTCATGCCTGTTTATTATGTCAAGATGATGGTTCTGGAAAGGCTAGGTCCCTAGTATCGATGTGGTGTTCAACAAAATTATTGTGATAACGAAATAAACAAGGTGATGAAGAATACTGAAATTTAACATTGGGGTAGATTGACAACTTTTTTAAATTTTTAAGATAAAAAAATTGCGTCATGATACCCAGCCATGACACACAAAGTTTCAAGTTGATAATCCCAACAAAGCAACGGCCAGAAAACGTGTTTCACTGATACATGAACTTTACCTTATTCTTTAACTAATTAGTGTAGGCAATATATAACTGTCAAATGGCTGCAACAACTGGAAATCCAGAGGATAACGATGGAATAAGTGGATTTAGATATTTACAGAATAGCTGTCTTGCCCTATTCCCAGGTCCTAACAACGTCTAGAGGTTGGTAGATATCCAGGGCATGGTTTAATCAAGTAAGGTAATAAGTGTTAGGCAGTCTGTCTCCCAATCGGCTTCCAACATATTTCAATTAGTTTGTCCCATCGATGTTTCCATGCTGTGTCCAGACCAATTTATCGTCATACAATTGCACATCAAACTATCGTGATGAAACCCAAATGATTGTGTTTATTTCAATAAACGTATTGAAAGTTCATGACATAATCCATGTATTAATTTCACCAATATTCGTGAGCTGAAATATCAGTATTTTGCGAAAGTTCCTCTCATGAAATGAGCACTATATATAGTATTACTAAAAAAGAGAAGAGACCACAAGTCGTGATCTTTCAACTAGAGTCATATTTCATTATTTGCCTTTCTATTTGCCTCATAGGTTGATGCACACATTTACCTGCATTAACATGTACCACAGTGGTGATGCTAAATTACTGTCTAACAAAGAGATGTGTCTGGACCAGTTAATCCGTCTGGGGAGCAATAATGCGAAATGGACTGAACTCCAGTGATGTATCATGCTTACTATTGTGGCTTTTGCTCCGATTGTTCACAACTACCTTGGAAATGTTTTGTTGCTCAGTTGTGATAGGATCACCATTAAGATACTGTAATTGATAGGGTTAGGGTGAAATGGCCGATGTGGATACGGTATTGGTCTCTTGGGTTTGAAATGCCCATTCTGCCTCATTACTGGGGTTAGGATGGATTCCATTTCGAACGTGTGCATCATTTATCGAGGAATGTCATTAAAAAATGTCACTGATATGACAAGATACGGTTGTTGATGAGTTGAGGAGGAATGGTCAATGTACATAAACAATTGGTCTAAACAATTGGTTTGAAGAAACCAATTTATATCGTAATTGTGGTTAAAATGGACTCCATTTCCAACCAAATGCTGGACCTATATAATGATCATTATGCAGGAAAGCTTCATTTGTGCGTCGTTTATCAAGGTATGTTATTCACAAAGGGCACTGCCCATATATGCCCATCTGTACGACCGGGGTGCATCACAATTTTTGTATATCATGACTGAGAGCAAACTGAATTTTGTAGGTAAATTATACAGTAATTTCTAAATTTCTAACACACTGCTGACGACACAGGATCTGCTTCACTCAAACCAATTATACCTAAATGAGCATATGTTATCTCTAATATTCAGTCTCAATTTCTCTCAAAGCAGCATGCTAGAGTTGCTTCTGGTTTATATACAAGTACCATATATGTACTTGAGTAGAAATGTATATATGTTTAAAAGTTAAATTTCTGATGGGTGAAGCGGATCCGGTTGTAGGCGGCCCACAAGCTGCTGACGACACACGACTCGTTCCACTCAAACCTATTATACATATATGAGCATATGATATCCCAAATACTTATTTCGATTTCTACTCCATCATAGTACTCATAGTAGCATGTTGGTGTTGTGTTCTAGGGTGTATGCAAGTACCATGCAGGTATATATAATATACATATATATTTGTATATTATATGTATATTAGCAAAGAATTTTATGAAAAAAAAAGAATACATTTACCCCACCCATTTATGTGTACTACACTACACATTTTCACATGGAGATATCTCTTGTAGCCACAAGAACCCATGGACGTCAACGAGTCTGCAAACTCATTAGGAAATGTCTGAATCAGTTACTGCTGATTTGCACGTAACTTGGTTTTTCCCATTAGTTTAAGCGATTGATTTCCACATGTGGTGTGAGAATGCGTGTCGCGTAATTCGATCATGACGCTTCGCAAGACATCAAACATGACCAAATCTTTGAAGTTCGGCACGCTTCCTTTGAATTATGTGTTCCGAGATTCCATTTGAGTGTCTTACCTGATTTATACCACCCAATAATTGCATGCAAACTCAATGTGCCATATCAACAATTTGATTCTATTTGCATACCACATTTCTGGTCACATGTCCGAACAGTTTGGACCAAAGTTCCACAGTGTCTGTGTGAGGTTTCGTGTTGATACACATTGATAACTGTTTGTGTGGTAATCAATGATATCGTCAAGGTATTGGTGAAAATGTGACAATAATTTTAATTTGATGCAACAATCTGATTACTATTTTCATGGATTTTAGCACGACTCGGCAACCTAGAAATGCTGACTCATGGCTGGAACCTGAGTTTCACATGAATCTTACACCATGACGTGCATTACGGAAACGAAGTGACTCGGTAATGACTTCTGATATAACCTAACAATTCCTAACATTTCGCGTGTGAAATATCAGTGAATCACCCATGTTTCCCCCAAGAGAACTTCATCGTTATCACGACCGGTTACGAGACGAAGGAACATATATCTGATGTACATGTCATGAAATTATGTATCCTATATATAGTATGAGTTTAGCACCATTTCCGTTCCATTCTCCATTATACATATCACAATACCTTCCAAATTTTAAAATCACTTAAAAGCACACTTTCTTACGGACGAATAAAACTTGCGAACATTTGTGAGCTAGTGACACCCATGATTTCTGTCATCTGTTCTGGGTTACAATTAAAAAATTTTCGTTGAATGAAAAGTTTATAGCCCTGTATTCCTCATGCGTATTTCACCTGAGTTTCAATCCACTAGGCGCCTAGTGAGTGTCTTAACCATAGAACGAACGACCTCCCCGATGCATCTGTTAACAGGTGCAATATTGTTCCATTTATATTATCTTTTCTTTATACACTACCCACCAAAAGTTTAGGGTCATCATTTGCGTGACATCAGAACTCGGAAGTAATGAGCCCAAGGTCTTATTCTGAACACGACTAAATTCGATTTCATACTTTGGTAAGCAGTTCCAGACGCCTGCAGACACCTTGGCAGTGCCTGAGACAAGTCTGCATGAAAACTGGGCAAGAATCACCCAGAATATTTCAGTAGCGGATTTAGAGGGGGGGGGGGGGGGGGGTTACTGGGGTCAGGACCCCCCCTTTTCGAAAAAAAATACGTATACGTAGGCGGGTTCAGCCTTCCTGCCCAAGAAAAATGATGATGAAATACCATGTTTAAGAACAAGTTGATCATGGTGAGTTTGTTCGAAATGTATACTCAGGAGAGACCGGGAAGCTACCACAGGACATAAAAAGTGGTCTGGCTTCTGGGGTCCTTCAGCAGGCCTCGGACCCCCCACCCAAATGTGCAGATTCCCCTCTACGTTTTTTTACATACTTTTCAGGACATAGTCATCAATGAATTTTTAAGTGCAATATATACCCAGGAGAGACACTAAATTAATTCAGAACATAGAAAGGCTATGATTTCTGGGGCCTTTCAGTGGGCTCAGACCCCCGGCCCAAATGTCCAGCTTCTCTCACCTTTTTACAAACTTTCCAGAACATGGTCATCAATGAATTCTTAAGTGCAATCATTCCCCGGAAAAGGCACAAAGTTAGTTCAGAACATAAGGAAGGCTATGACTTATGGGGCCTTTGGACAGGCCCCAGGACCCCCGGCCCAAATGTGTAGCTTCCCTTCTACATGTATATTTTTCACAAACTTTCTAAAACATGGTCATCGATGAATTTTTAAGTGCAATTTATTCCCAGGAGAGAGAAGGCCACAAAATAAGTTCAGACCATAAAAAGGGTTATGAATTCTGGGGCCCTTGAGCGTGGCAAATGGACCCCCGGCCCAAATGGATAGCTTCCCTTCTACTTTCTACCAACGTTTCCAGAACATGGTCATCGATGAATTTTTAAGTGCAATTTATTCCCAGGAAAGGCCACAAAACTAATTCAAAACATAAAGAGGCTTTGATTTCTGGGTCCCTCAGCAGGCCCGACCCCCCTCCCATCCCCCAAGCTGAGACAGGTTCGCTTCGTTTCTAGTTTTTGCATTTATTATTGAAGTATGGCGATAAATGGGTATTCGAATGAAAATTATACCCAGGAGATGCCATCAACTTACCTCAAGTCATAAAAAAGACTTCAGGGCTCTTGGGCGGGCCCAAGAACCATACTGGGACAGATTCGCTTCACTCACAACTTTTTTTTACAAATATACCAGGTGCAGGAAGTGGGAATTACACCCAGTAGATACCAGTAAGCTACCACAGGACATAACAAAGGCTCTGGCTTCGGGGGCCCTTCAGCGGGCCCCAGACCCCACGCCGTATAATGTTGGACCCCCCTCTTTTCAAATTCCTGGATCCGCCCCTGTATTTGTCTGAATCTCCTCAAGAGTTTGTCGTGCAGAGCCCATGCCTTGTTAGGAATCCGAGGACTAGACAACTGTCATTATTGTAATACATGTGTGTACTTGAAAACTCGGCTTTATTCATTGTTAACATGTGTGTCCTCTTCGAGCATATCACACGGCCTGAACTCTGCACAGCAAGGTCCTGACAAGATCCAGACAAGATCCAGAAAAGTGTCTTGGGTAGTTCTTGCCCAGTTTTTATGCATACTAGTTTCAAGAGCTGCCAGGGTGTCTGGAGGGATCTGTCGCACCAACCGACCAAGGTGTGAGATATAATTTAGATCAGGTTCAGATCTGGACTTTGATCTGACCGTTTCTGAGTCCTGGTGTCACTCACCTGTTGAACCTAATTTCTTTGGTGGGTAGTGTATACCTCATACGCTTGGATACACCCTGAATGTTGCCTATGTCATCATTTGTCGGTCTCGTGGTATTGCTGCAGATATTGACGTTCGTCAGAAATTCATGCTGCTGCTGAATTGTTGAAGAGGTACTTGACAACTATGTGCCAAAAGTATGACAGTATTGCTGTTTCACCTGTCCAGGTCTGTTTTTGCGAACACCGATTCACCACGATAGCCTACTGTAAAATTATTTCGTGTTTTCGGACATGGGAAACTGGTAAACTACAACAAATACGATGACATCCTTGATGTTTATGTAAATCAAGATGGCGACAAAAGTGGTAACAATTACACGGTGGGGAACCGTTTTAGTTAGACACTGAATTGACAGGTTTACTATTATCATTTCACCTCCCTCAATTACCACTTGTAGTTACTACTGGATGTGTTTGAAGGTATTACTTAATAAAGTAGGAATACAGAAAGCATGCCGAAATGAACAACAATCCAAATGCATGTACATATTTATGTATACTAAGCGTATACCAGCGTCATGTTAATGATATAATTGTATCTCAGCAGTTTTAGAAATGTAATATTTTGATATGTGAGAATGTATATCTGGTGTATTATACTTGTCGTATCCTAATGTTATGAGTGTTTATATAATTATACATTTCGTTCGATTCATTCATAAGCATTAAATGTGGTCCTGGAGGTCGTCCACGTGCTTGCAAATTCATTATGGAATGTCTGAATCATTATAAGTAGATTTCCGCATAACTTGTTTTTTCATTTATTTAAGCGATTTATCTCAATCCATGGTGTCAGAATACTTCCAAATTTATTTTATCATCACGCTCAGTGCAACATCAGAAAATATCATCCTTTGAAGTTCCGGCACTTCCTTTGAATCTATGTGTTCCTGGTATTCAGCGCTGTGACTGCAAAGAAATGATTTGGCTGTTGTATATTTAAGATTTATGCCACCCAGAAATTGCCTTAATCCATGCGCAGCCCATATTTCTGTTTGCATATCAGCGGATATGTTTGGGACCAAGTCTAATAAAAAACGAAGTCTTGTTCGTATATTTTGTGGACCATGGAAGAAGTCTGAATCATTCTTGCTGCTCTTACGTGATGTGACCATAGACTGAAGGTTCATGTCATGATCGTTCATAAATGAACCTGAGATCTCCAGGAACCATGGTTGAGCAATGAATAATGCGCGTAACGTCTGGCCATTTCGTGTTTAACATTTGGATGGTCAATTCAACGTTACTGGCGTGAATTTGACTGTACTTGTACAAAACAGATGTGACATCAAATTCCTATTATTTGTAGGCATAACAGATGAGGAAACGGTTCGTGACACACAACATTAAGACAGAATAATGGACCAGGTTTTAATCGCTAGGAATTCGTGTATAGGCTCCGTTTAATTGCATTTTTTTTTTCAATATTTATAGCTAAATCATATCCCACAGTAAATACAAACAACTTTACATTCAAACCCTCGGTCAGATCACTCCTCGAGTAGTTGTGTATGCTGTGAAAAGACTATTAAATTTGGCAGGTGTTAGCCCCACATTACTTGGCAGAGATTAATTCGGCGGTTCCAAAAATACAAATATTTCTTAAAGGAGGACTTCCTATCAAATTCAAACACAATTCGGTAACATATGAGTTTCACGCACATGGAGTATTCATTCAGATGACTTCAAAATCGAAGAGATCATATTTTTAAAACTACTATCGAATGTAAAATCGAAAAGAAACTAAACTAGCGGGCCACGCCCTCCAACTGGGGAGAATGAATGAGTCAAAACGATGACGTCATTGTTTTGATGATGCCTCGGGCAACGAATCACTTCCAGCATCTTCGGTTCCAGTGAAATGAGCCGCCTGTCGAGGCTTCTATCAAAACAATGACGTCACAGAAATTTACGTCATGTATGACGTTTCTGTCAGCCGTGCACTGCCGAGTGGAAAAAAACTTGCAGATTTTCGGTGTTTTTGATGTTATATCCTCAGTACGATTTGTTTGTACTGAACAAATATATACATACTCCATATGTGAACGAAGCTTAAAGTCTTCTCCGTTCAAATGCATTGAGATATATTTGCTATATGGAAGTTTTAACCGTAAAATCATTGGTCGAAGCCAATACACATTGATAGGAAGTCCTCCTTCATCATATATCTAGTTAATTTAGTGGACGATTTAATTTAGCGGTTTTGCCCCTACCGCCAAATCCGCCAAACAAATCGTCCGCCAAAATTAGTCGCTTTACAGTAGTTGCTGTGTAGATCTTAAATTTATGTGTACTTCCTTTGGCTCTTTATTACATGTATACTGAACAATTTTCTTATTTAAATTCAGTGTGTCAAAAGCAACTTGCTGTGTACTTAAGTAAAGCATGGGAATTACGCCAGTCTGTCATATATAACTGTAACAAAAACATTAGTAGTGACTTATAAGCCCTGTGAGGCTGGATACATCTGATTATGTGTGTGCATTATAATTATATTCGTTCTTTATATGTCACTATAATAAACGATTTACTTACTTAATTACTGTATACTTGCCGATTTATACATATGTATTGTAATGATTCTAGGGTAGATTTCTACTTCAGATTTTTTTGGTCAACTGAATATCTGGATGTCGGTCCGCTGACTTTGGTTCGCTTGGTAGGCTCCGGTGCTCCGGCTGCAGGCCTTCTTGGTCGACTGTGGCACTTCGGCTGGTGAGGTACTTAGGGCAACTATGGTGCTCCGGCTGCAGGCAGCCTCGGTGGTAGCATGTTTAGGACGGCAGCTCCTCGTGCCTGATAATAGTCCGAAAATAGCGTCCGTTACCTCTACGACGCACTTTTTCCGCGATATGCAGAAATCCTGAAAGATGGCTGGGCGAAAACTCTACTGACTAGATGCAGAACTTTGCAGCAAAGTCTTGGCAAAAAAAACTTCAAGGGATCACCGATCATGTATTCCGGAGTTTGTCTTCTTCTATCGAACATTCGGCTGTATGTTCTGTTGATAGCTTGGGTTCTCAGCTATGCCAGACGTTATCAGCTTTGATTTCAACCCGACTGGTCTTCCAGTCTCTTTCTTATTACTTCAGCTGACTTTACTTCTTGAGATTTTCCAAGTTCAACTTCGGTTTCATTCCATCTCTATACCCGATCAAGGTTTATTGGCGAAAAATACAGTCGATTGAAATAGTCGTGAATTCATCTATAGATGACACTTTCGGTTGCTTCCCCACTCTTCGGCCATTTAACAAGTTCGACTGATCCACGATGTGTACTGGTGGCAGCAGTCAGCGGTATTTATACATTTCAGCATAGGTGTCATTTGACCGACCCCAACCAATCAAAACTGACTATTTTCCCGAACTTATTTATGATTGATAACCAGTCAAGAACCACCACGTGACAATGTGCATTGTTCTAAATCTACTTTGGAGCACTTTTACGTAAACGCGAATTTTTACCACCAAGGTCTGAGTTTTAGAAGAGCAACCAAAGCCACCTAAAAGTACCCGAACTTATGTACACCAATAAAATCATTTGTAAACCTTTTTTATGACCGAACAACATAGGGTAACCAAATATAACATTTAAAGCTGCTGTCTTCGAATGTATACAATTTTTTTTCAAAACCATTTTTCACAACACATCTAATGCAATATAAGAAAAGGTGTGCTCAATGATTTTGATAATTACAGTACGTCCGATTTTTCTTTTCATCCGTTTTAGTGCCCATTTTTTACGGTTTTGTAAATAAACAAACGAAGTGTATCCATCAAACCCGAATGTAAACAAATGCTCAAATCGCGCTTAAAAGTCCACATCGAGTACATTTTCCAGTTCCTATGTGCATATACCTATAGTGTAGTTGTGAGAAAATATTCAGTGATATACCATGATGTGTGTGGAATTGTCAGTCTATCTTGCACTTCTATGCTTTGTTTACATCTGCGTGTGATGGATACAGTTTCTGTATTTACGCGAGAAACGCGAGAGCATAATTTCCCTGAGGTCTGGTTATTTTCATTACATTTGATGTGGGTATGTTTTATTCAGTCAGTTTAGCATGTTTAATATGAAATATAGTTTTCAAAAAATATTGACTGGTTTCGAAGGCAGCTGCTTTAATAAACATGTACAAAACCTGGGTGAACACAATTTTTTTGCTTAAAATCGCTACACTATATAGAAACGTCATGTATATAACGATATGCATAGAAACGATATGTATAATTGCGCATCACAAATGAATACTTTATTATTATTATTATTATTATTATTATTATATAAGTTAAGTTAATAATGAGATATTAAAGTTAAATTTTATTCCAGGCCATATTTCTGATCACATATCAAAATTGTTTGGAACAAAACTATCACATGGAATATCCTGTGACACACATTGTCAACTATGTTATGAAGATCTCATCTTGTTGTATTTTACGTTTGTTATTGGAATCATCAAAATTTCGCTGTTTTGGTGGTAATAGATTGATACTTACATTCAGTAAGTTAAGGTTTTCCATTTGAAGGTTTTTAAATGGAATGTGAAATCCACTGTGTTACGTGTTCCATGTCACAATGTACCACATATTGTACCACTTTCATAAGATGTGGATACAGATGATTTCATTCCTTGGAAGACGAGCACTCCCTTGAGTGTTATTGGCTCAAGTTATGAGCCTGGCTAGTGGTAATGTATTAGCAAAACAGATCCTCAGGCGATTATGGTGGACGAGTAACACTACGTTTCAACCTTCCATATGGTAGGACCCATGGCAGGACCTTCCACATTTTAAGATTATTTCTTCTATAGCCCTCTGTGTTGATGGATCAACCCGTCAGCAGTTGTATTGACAACACTCGTGTAACCCTCATCTGACAGACTTTTGCAGGTGGCCGGACAGCATCAGTCTTGTGTCAGGCGCTTTGATGTACACAAGTCTCCACGTTTCGATGTTGGGCAACATCTGGTAATTTTTCTTAACAGATCTCAATATCCTGTGAGATATTTCCCTCGACATTCGCAAGGGGACAACACCTCATACCGCCACAGAATCAGCATAACACACACTATCACTTAATTGCCAGTTAAATATTGTGGCATGTACGCAATTGAGTATATCAGATTTTGCAATATTGGACTGTTTTATTAGGTTGCCAGTGGCGTATGTACACTTATTTGCAGGGAAGATGCCAGGAGATGTTGAGAGGGCATCCGGTATGTGATGTCTTTCCGATATAACAGTGACGACTCATGAATTATACCACTAATTGATATTTGAAATGCACTCCAAATGCATCTTTATATTTACTTGAGGAATATAAATGTTATAACGCGAGTGTCATATATTTACCAAAATTACAGGCAATTCGACTGTCCGGTCAACACTAATGAGGAATAGTATCAATAACATTCACATTTTTTTTTCTCATCGACAATTCATTTCAACTAACATCCAGAGTTACGTGGGAATAGAAAAACTACTGCCAGTTGCAGGTGTCTCGGCAAGATGGAACTAAGATTGATGAAGCTAGAAGTAGCCTTATAACCCTGGCAAAAGACGTGTCCACTGCAATTATTGGAGAACATAGCGGTTACATTAGTCATCAGTATGAGAGTTTGATGATGGATTGTGTTCATGTCTGGTTATTATGTCACGATGGTGGTTCTGAAAATGCTAGGTCCTAGTTTCGATGTGGAGTTCAACACAACTATTGTGACTAAATATGGCGATGACGAATTCTGAAATTTAACATTGTGGTAGATTGCCAACTTTTTTGCAGAAATAACGGCCTGATACTCAATTGTTACGCACACAGTTTTAAGTGCATGATCCCAAACAAAACTACGGCCGAAAAACATGGTTCAATGATACATGAACTTTACTTTTTAGCTAATTAGTATAAGTGATATATTACTTTCAAATGACTAGCTATAACAACTGGGAATCCAGAAGTTAACAATGAAATAAGTGGATCTAGATATGTACAAAATATTTGTCCAGTCATTTTCCCAGGTCCTAACAACGCCTGGGGGTGGTAGATATCCAGGACACGGTTTAATCAAGTAAGGTAATAAGCGTTGGGCAGTCTGTCTCCCAATCCGCTTCCAACATATTTCAATTAGTTTGTCCCAGTGATGTTTCCATGGTTTGCAACTAACTGTATCTAGACCATTCTACCACTTTACACCAAACAGTCGTCATGAAACCCGAATGATTGTGTTCAGTTTAATAAACGTATTGAAAGTACATGACATAATCCATGTACTCAATTCACCACTTGAGTGTTCAGTATTAGTAAGCTGGAATATCAGTATTCTGCATAAGTTCATCTCATGAAGAAAATAGTATTGCAAATAGTACTTCATCATTTGCCTTGTCATTTGCCTCATATGCTGATGCACATATTTACCTGCCACAGCATCTATCACAATGGTGATGCTAAATTGCTCTCTAACAAAGAGATGTGTCTGGACCAGCTCCATCTGGGGAGCAATTGACTGCAAAATGAAGTGAACTCAAGAGATGTATCATGCTTACTATTGTGACTTTTGCTCGCGATGGTTCGCAATTACCTTGGAAATGTTTTGTTGCTCAGTTGTGATAAGATCAGCATTAAAATACTGTTATTGATAGGGTTGAGGTGAAATGGCCGATGTGGATATGATTTTGGTCTCTTGGGTTTGAAATACCCATTTTGCCTCATTACTGGGATTAGGATAGATTCCATTCCGAACAAATATTTATGAAAGTCTCTGATATGACAAGATAAGGTTATTGATAAGTTGAGGAGAAGTGGTAAATGTACATAAAAAATTGGTCTTTAAGGTCTGAAGAAACCAATTTCCCTCATTATTGTGGTTAGGATGGACTCCATTTTCAACCAAATGTTGGCTATTATGCAGGAAAGCTTCATTTGTGCATCGTTTGTCAAGGAATATTATTCACAAAGGGAACTGCCAATATATGTTCATCTGTAGGACTGGGATGCAATACGATCTTTGCATATCAGGACCAGGAGCAAACAGAATTTTGTAGGTAAATTACACCGTAATTTCTAGATCCTATTAACTTTGCTTCAAAGTCACCATACATGTAGGTGTGATAACTAAAACAACCTGGTACAAACATCATCTAGGAGCCACACCCAGACTTTTTATATTGGGAACACAATACATGCGGGAAGGACATTAGGTGTCGTCCCTAATGAAGCTACACTGAAGGCGTGGTCAGTGGTTAGTGACATACAATTCTCGCCTTCGCAAGGACGGAGTCCTTCCAAAACGCATGTATTACATGTGTTACTGTCAGAGCTTCACTGATAAATCGTGTTTTTCATGATCGATTATCCCAAAACATCCCACCTTTCTAAACAAAGATAAACTTGTTCATGTGATACATTGTCCTATTATTACAGAAAACCATTTTTGGACTCACGGGTATGTTTTAATGCTGAAACATATCTGCTCATTTGGGTTGAATATACCCTTTTATCGTACAAAAATCAACTAATTTAATACAGGACAATAATAGGACAGTATTGTCATCGTTGATAACATATAAAAGCGATGACTGAATAATTGCTATACAGCTGCTTTACACCGTAATCAAGGCATGGACAGTCTCATTGTCTATACATTGTGCTAGATACAACAAACAGAGCATTGTAAATTTCGATGTTGCTCAGTTCTTTTTGCATGGCTGGACATGTGATTTACAGTGCTCTTGTGGTGACGGTTCGGTGCTTGCAACAGGTTCCATGAGGGTCTGGTCAGACAGAGAACTGTGGTTTTAGATAAGTCCCGGAATCAGTTGCCAGAGAGTATAATGAGCGTGGTAATATTAATCATTGATATGAGGCAGATCATGGATGATCATAGGCAAACGATTCACGATTACTTCAGGGAAATTTGTTTTCCGTTTTTCTTTTGTTTCATGGAAATATTCAATCATGGTGAAAGAAGATTGATGATGTCTGACAAAAACATTACAACCATGGGGAAAGATGTGTCTGTTGAAATTATTTGAGAATCTAACAGTTGCATCAGTCATTAGAATCAGTGGCACAGTTTTATGATGGATCGGATCGCACACTACTGTCGGATTATTTTGTCATAACAGTGAAATTTTTTAAAAGGTAGATCCCTGCACTGAAAATCCAACAAATGTGACAACTTCGTAGTGAAAAGGGATTCATACCCTAATTTGAATGATTTGTTAGATTTTGTACAACGAAGTGCCATCGGGAAACACTTATGAACTCACATGTAACTTACTACCACTAATACAAAATTATGCTACTGTAACCGCCAACTTTGTATTTTGGTTAAACCACAGCCGAGGACCACAGGGGGTTATTCAATATGGTCGAGGGCGGCCTGGGGTTTCTAGTAAAGATGAGCACTATTGTTTGCTAAAAAGAGACGATACCACAACTCGTAATCTTTCAAATGAGTAATATTTCGTTAAGTGCCTGATTATTTGGCTCAAACGTTAATGCACACGTTAACCTGCAACAGCGTTTACCACAGTGGTGATGCTAAATTACTCTCTAACAAAGAGATGTGTCTGGACCAGTTAATCTGCCTGGGGAGCAATTGACTGCAAAATGAACTGAACTCAAGTGATGTATCACGTTTACTATTGTGGCGTTATATTGTTCCAGGTAATATTGTGGGTTTTGCTCCCGACTGTTTGCAATCAATCACCTTGGGAATGCTTTGTTCCTCAGTGGTGATCAGATCATTTTTAAGATACTGTTATTGTCTTGATAAAGGCAGTTTTTCACGCTGAAACCTATCTCCACATTGTCGATGTGGATACAGTATTAGTCTCTTGGGTTGGAACTGCCCATTCTGCCTCATTACTGAGGTTAGGATGAATCCCATTTCGAACAAATATTTGCGAAAAAAAAATTATTTCATGTGTGCGTCGTTTATCGAGGAATGTCATTCAAACGCGTCACTGATATGACAAGATAAGGTTATTGATAAGTTAAGGAGAAATGGTCAATGTACATAAAACGTTGGTCTTTATGGTCTGAAGAAATCAATTTCCCCTATTATTGTAGTTAGAATGCACTCCATTGCCAACCAAATGTTGGCCCTATATTGACCATTACACAGGAAAGCTTCATTTGTGCGTCGTTTATCAAGGAATGTTTATTCACAGAGGGCACTATATGCCCATCTGTACGACTGGGATGCAGTTGTAGGTAAACTTTGTAGGTAAATATACCGTAATTTCTGAATCCCATTAATTTTGCTTCAAAGTCACCATAAATGTGACTACCTTAAACAACCTGGTACAAACACCATCTAGGGGCCACACCCAAACTTTTTATATCGGGAACACAATACACATAGGAAGAACATTAGGTGTCGTCTCTAATGAAGCTACACTGAAGGCGTGGTCAGTGGTTAGTAACATACAATTATTGCCTTCCCAAGGACAAAGTCCTTCAGAAACGCATGTATTACATGTGTTACTGTCAGAGCTTAACAGATAAATCATGTTTGTCATGAACGATTATCCCAAAAGAGCCCACCTTTATCAACGACGAATACCGGGTTCATGTGATGCATTGTCCTATTTTTGCATAAAACTCTCTTTAGACTCACGGGCATGTTTTTGATGCTGAAACATATCTCCTCATTCGGGTTCAATATACGCTTTATCGTACAAAAATCAATTAATATAATACATGACAGTAATAGGACTCGGGAAACGCTTGTGAAATCACATGTAACTTACTAGACTAATTCAAACTTACGCTACTGTAACAGCCATCTTGTATTTTGTTCAAATCACAGCCGGTGACGGCTGACTTTATGTAAGATTTAAAACAGACGAACTCATCAGGAAACAGGGGTTTATCAACATGGTCGAGGGCGGATTGGGGTTTCTCTATCTCTCAACGTATCACAAGTAAATGACATAGTCCATGCACTCCAAATTCAGTAATTCAGTGTTCAGTATTAATAAGGTTAAACAACAGTAATTTGCAAAGTTCTTCCTAGTGAAAATTAGCACTATAGTTCACTGGAAGGGAGAAGATACCACACTCCTGATCTTTCAAATAGAGTCATATCTCATTATGTGCGTGGTGTAGTTATTTGCCTCATAGGTTGATGCACACATTTACCTGAGTTAGCGTTTACCACAGTGGTGATGCTAAATTGCTTTCTGACAAAGAGATGTGTCTGGACCAGTTAATCTGCCTGGGGAGCAATTGACTGCGAAATGAACTGAACCCAGTGATGTATCCTGCTTAATGTGTGTGGCATTTGCTCCCCATTGTTCGCAATACCCTTGGAAATGTTTCGTTGCTCAATTGTGATAAGATCGTCATTAAGATATGGTTATTGATAGGGTTGAGGCGAAACGGTCGATCTGGATACAGTATTGGTCTCTTGGGTTTTGAATGCCCATTCTGCCTCATTACTGGGATGGATTCTATTCCGAACAAATATAGGCGGAAAAATTATTTCATGTGTGCGTCGTTTATCGAGGAATTTCATTAAAAATATCAATGATATGAAAAGATAAGGTTATTAATAGGTATTGACATTTCACCCGAGAAAGATCAATGTGCATAAAATAATGGTATCTGGGGCCTGGAGAAACCATTTTGCCCCATTATTGCAGATAGAATGGACTCCATTTGCAACTAGAAGTTGTCCCTATATTGCCCATTAAGCGGGAAAGCTTCATTTGTGCGTGTTTATCAAGGAATGTTATTCACGTATGGAACTGCCAATATATGTCCATCTGTACGACCGGGATGTAGTACGATGTCTACATAACATGACTAGGAGCAAACTGAATTTTGTAGGTAAACCATAGTGTAAATACTAAATAACATTATATTTCTTCAACGTGACCATATTCGCAATAAACTGCAAACAATATGGTTCAAACACCATCTAGGGGGCACACCCAAACTTTTTATATCCGGAACACGACACATGCGGGGAAAACCTTAGGTGTCATCCCAACTGAAGCTACGCTGAAGGCGTGGTCAGTAGGTAGTGACATAAAATTGTTGCCTTCCCAAGGACAAAGTCCTTCCAAATCGCATGCATTACTGTCAGAGCTAAACTGATAAATCCTACTTGTCACGAACAATTCTTCCAAAACAGCCATCCCTACCGACAACGAAAAACCTCTTCAATATGATGCATTGTCCTATTATTGCAGAAAACAATTTTTGGACTCGCGAGCAGGTTACTAGGGATGTACTTTTTGACACGGAATTACAAGTCTGGTGGAAGCATGGAAGTTTACATCACGTAACTGTGAACATGTCAGTCGTATTAGTCCAGGACTATGTGGTACAAATTACGCTCTAAAAACTCACTGGGGACGGACGACATCGCACTTAGCCTATAAACGTACTATATTTGCAGGACAATTGCTATATGGCATTGTGAAACCCTGCTGCGACAAGGAAGTGATTCTGTTCAGGAAGTAGGATGAAGTAAAGTCATATTCTTGGTATGCATTTGATTCGATCGTACTGGTGCCACAGTGCAGAAAATTACTTTCTTGGAGAAGACAATGTCACCCGAAACCAGATTTACAAATGCTCGTTGTAATGCCGTAATACAGTAAATTTTGTTCTGGGATTTGGTAATAAATGCATTATATTCATCACCAGATTGACATGTGGTCACATATATGTATTATACAATCAATACATGCTGAGGGTTGTGAGTTATGTATAATTAACATTGTATCATACTTCTTATGTGAATAACGGTACATATTCTGCAAATGTATTCAGATTTCTTTTTTACAAATAGGCCTTTCTTGAAGGCTGCACTGAGTCGCACTTATGGAATTGCGGCTCTAGTGATAACAATAATATCAAGATATATACAGGGGAATTCACTTCGTCTGTGTGTGACACTCTTGCGTAAAACCATGCAATACCATTAAATTCGATTTGTCCACACACTTGACAGATCGGACAGATATCATACTGGTCACTGTCGTCAATGATTTCCATTCCAAAGGATGCACCTCCTCATCGGAAACGGGGGGAAAATGCTTTAGTGTTAGGTTGCCAATTGATATGTTCTTTTCCACAATGCCATGTTAAGCCTGATTTAATTTGAGAAGTCTTCCAATTTCGTCCAGTTTTGATCGAGATGCCTTTTCTGGAATTTTGTCTCCATGAAACCAGTATATCCCACATTATGTAACCCAACTTTCAGCCACTCATTAGAGATGTCCATAGTAGAATAAATCAAATCTATTGCCAAACAGAAGAGTTTATTGATGAACCCCTTAACGTTAAGTTATAATATATAGCACATATTTTGGTATGATTAAAGTAGTGACGATTGTCAAATATACCTGAATGGATATTTGGGAAACACCCATTATCCCTATAAGGATTATTTGTACATGCCTGTAAAATGAACAACTGAAAATGTAAAAATCAAAATGTAAAACTCAAATTCATTGTAAAATGAACAATGTAAATGTAAAACCCTGGCTGTGACATATCTAATATGAGTACAGGTGATTCCGGTGCCCTGGAAAGCACTGATTATTTATAGTATGTCAAAGTAATAGTTGTAATTTTCATCCAGACGGGTTTTTTTTTTGTTTCATGGAAATTTGCAATTAATTGCCTTATGTTTGTGTCACCGCAATGTGAAAATAAGATTGATGATGTCTGAGAAGCAATATAATCCTGGAGAAAGACCGTGTCTGTTACAATCATTGTGGAACCTTACAGTTGCCTCAGTCATCAGTGACACATTTTTATGAAGGATCACACAGTCATGTCGGCCTAATGTCACAAAAATATTGCCTGTTTTCGAAGGCAGTTTCTTTAAACAAACTGAAGTAAAGAAACTTGTACAATAAATGAACAAGGAGAGGAAGAACATACATGTCCTCGCCTTACTCCGGGTCCTGGATGGTCTGACTGGTTTCCAGGACACCACTTAATCAAGTAGGGTAATAAGAGTTGGACAGTCCGCCTCCCAACATTCAAAGCATTGGTTACGAAACCAATCTGCTTTCAACATACTTCAATTAGTTAGTCTCATTGATGCTCCCATGGTTTGCCACTAGATGTGTCTAGACATCGTAATCAGAATATAATCACGATCAAAGTCAGAATGTGCTGAATTTAATTTCCGTATAGCAAATCCATAGCACAGACAATGTATATATGAAAAACCATATCGGCTTCCAATATTACTGAGGTCTTACATTAGTAATATGACCACAGTGTAGTCGCTAGAGTCGGGATAAAACAAGTGATTTCATATGTTCAACAAATACAAATAATACACAAACTGAAACGAATCATCTGCGAAGCCCCAACCCTGTACATGTCTATGTGCTGACTTTTTTATGGAGGTTTCATGCCAACCTATCGACGCACGTTTTGGCATGTAAACGTTTAGATACCTACTTCAAATGAGGATTTTCTTGACATAAAATCTCTCGAATTGATGGGAAACTTTGACTATTCCACAGATATACCAGGCATGAATCGATGTGCTAGGTTTGAGCAAATTACGTAAAATGTTCAAATTATCTAAAAACGTCCCAAACTGGCGGAGCCGATGGAAATTGACGTTCCCAGAATGCAAAGCAAATTTTACCACAATCACGCATATTTTGTAGCACAATTTCTGTTCAGCAATTCGTGCATGCATACATGCATGTGGGCATCTGCGTGTGGACATTTTTGGCGTTATGAAGTAAACACAACGATTCGTCTGCGATGCCACGGCTACATTTACCGTAATTTGACGTATTTTATAAAATGACAATTAAGCTGGTGTTCCGTGCTGGATTGCGAAGTCTTTATTCTTAACTGGTATTTTAATTTGCCCAGTAGAGGCATGTGTTAGGCTATATCTGATGAAATCAGATGCAGATTTCCTCATAATTTCCAATGTTTTGAGGATATTCTAATGAGGTTCCATATCATTTTAGCAGGCGTATCTGTTCCATTGATCGATTTTAAAATAAATGTTTACTTATTCGTGATATGAATGAAGTAGGCCATGTTTTTCATCCTAGTAAACGGACGTGAATTGGAATCATGTAGGGGATAAAATTATGGCTTCTTCTTTTTCTTTTTTTTTGGGGGGGGGGGGGGGGAGGGTAACGTTGTGTAAGATACATTCAGCTGTCGTGGTGCTGACGATGTGCTCAAGCTCTAATATCTCCGCAGTTTGCTGCATTTCTTGTTCTGATCGTTTTTCATATATTTTATCAGTAATTTGTATTCTTTGTTTGATGTCACTCAAACTGGAGGCAATTTTACATCAAATATCAACATCTAGCTGTCACTGCACATGAATGCCGTGTATTCAGACTCCTATCACACCACAGGATGTCATTTTATAACTTTGATAACGCAGAATCGGGGAAATGTCAACAAGTCGGGTTTACAAATTTGTGAAATGGCCATGACATTGCAACGGATTCACCAAGTTTTAATCAAGGATTCACTTTTCAGTCATGGAACTTCGCAGTGAGACTTAAAATACACCATTGTTGTGGCTCAGAAATTATGATTGTTCGTGATGTGCAGTTCAACTCGAGACACAATAATCAGAATTCCAGCGTAGAACGACTCGTCACTCAATATTCCATGAGTGTGGTCAATTATAAATAAATTGAATCACTGAAGGATGAGGTTAAAGACACCAAACTTTGCGTCAACTGTTTGAAAATCTCATGGTGGTCCACCCGTAAAATTCTGCTGATGGAGCAAGTAGGAGCAAGATGGCGCAATGTTTGGTGTCAGTGCAAACAAAAGTGCAAGCTAAAAATTTGCCGGGTATTTCAGAACATGCTCGAATCAACAAATATAAAAGTTGGGCAGGCCTTCTCTCAACTTGTAAAACATTGGTAACAGAACCAATTTGCTCCCATTGTATTTCAATTACTTTGTCCCAATGGCGTTGTTATAGTTTCGCGCCAACTGTGTCTAGACCATATACTCACTGTATCACTATGCATCGAATAATTGTGATGTAAGTTAAGTTGCTCCAAGTACTACAAGTACAAATCACAATCCGCATTAATTCAGTGTTCAGTGTTAGAAATATTAAATTATGGTAAACTGCGAAGGTGCATTTCTTCTGTATGAAGGTGAGTAAAATTCCAAGAAACATTTCATTATTTAGCTGAGATTCCATTTTTACATAGGTTGACGCACACATTTGCCAGTATTACGGTCTACCACGGTTCATGTGCTAGGGTCACAGAGATTTCTATCCAACAAATAGGAGTGCCTGGGTTAGTTATTTCTGTCTTGGGAGCAAAAGTCTGCAAAAGTACGTAATAAAAGTCCGGAAGTATGTGATACAACATTCACGATAAAACCTCCCTCGGGGGCAGATGACACCACATGTAACCTATAAATGTGTGTTATTTCATGGAAACATGCAACAGAGATCATGGAGTAAATAAACAAGATGGGCAAATTCGTTCCGAACCAGATAGTGGTTATGTCCACGAAACATTATGAAGAAACATGATATTCATGCTGTGCGTTAACTCATCGTTTTGATACTGTTGGTTCAATGGTTCGAGAACATGTTCTGGAATAAATAAAAAAGGTTCCAAATTCATTTTGTTAAAATAGAAATTGTAAATTTCATTACATAGGATTTAATCAGCCGAATTAATAATTTCCATATGGTTTTGAGTAACACATTCGTGAAATAGTTTATAGTATTATTATAGTATTATATAATAGTATTATTGTGAGATATAATCAGTAACTATTTTATGTAGTAAAATTGTGTCTACACATAACAGGCCAGAAGGAAGATAGTACAATTTCGTACTATTTTGGTCTGCCCAAGTTTTTCTCTGATTTATGTATAATAATATTTGTGTAATAATGTGCTGTTGAAATTGGGAAAATAAAGTCATTCAAGTCATTCATTCATTCATTCATTCATATAATCAAACGCTAACCGACAGGTTTGCTTTTCGATGCCATGCTTCTAGCGAAATTCATCATTTGCTTACATACTATATTGTGGCCCCAAACTGGAAGAATACACGTTTGCATCACATATCAAGTTCTAGCTTTATCTCGCGTGACTGAACTTTCTAGAGACATATGTCACAATGGAGCATGTCATTTTATACCGTCTTTGTCATAACCAGAATCCGAAAAATGTCAACAACACAGATGACAATAGAGTATTCTGAAAAAGCCATGTCAAGGGAATGGAGCCTCAATGGTGGATTCAATGTCACATCACACGACTTCGCAGCAAGTGCGTCATAAAAGACGCCTCATGTTTAACTTGGTGGATAATGCGGCTCAGAAAATTGCGTTTGGCTGTGACACTTTCCGTTTGGCTGTGATAAGTTTATAACCCCGAAATTTTGTACGACCAATCTCCAGTTGCAAAGGATACGGTCAGTAGACACCCTTTCTGTCATCATAGATATCAAATTGTCCCCCAATACTGCAGAACAATAATATCTCTACTGTATCTTTACGAAAATTTGAGAAGCATTCGCAATGCGCACATACTTGAATGTTTGAAAGGAAATCCTCAACACACGTCACAACGTCCCATTGTATTATTGTAAAATACAATTTATGGTCTGACTGTGTACTATTCTTGGCAAACCACATCAACCGTAGATTTACAAGCTGCTCATTGCCAGACCTTTGTCATGGCACCCAAGATCTGATATTGCATAATGGAAAGAAAGGACCGGGGTGATACCTTTTTAGGTAACCAAACCATAGCCTATACCCATATGCCATCCATTGCAGACCGTCCGCAATATTATTAGTTATTCTGTCACGAGAGAAGAATGTATTTTAATATATATGGTAACCTTTGAAAAAAATCAATTTTGCGCCGTTTTTGGGGGCGTCATTTGGGCTGTCTTGGACAACGGCACAGACGAGAAAGATAAAGATGTCTCTGGATATTACCTGTTATTGCTATTCGACATTTCAAGTGCCTTCACAAAAGAGGAAAAAGGAAAATTGATATTCGTGTTATGCATTTGTTTTGCTATAGACAGTGTTTCAACTTGGGATGTTTCCTAAATATTTGAATACGATATAAACAGTATTGAATTTTCAACCTGGGTGCACAATATTGATTTGAGTCGAGTGAATTCGAGCCACATCCGGATACGAAAAACACCATTCATATTCTCATAGTGCTCAAGCTCTGATCATGGATAATGAAGAGAACGAAGATGAGTTTTTCTATTTGATTTGATTTTGTCTCATTTATTTTAGTGACCAATGTATCACACATAGCATACAAATACATAAATATGGTACAATTTACCTCCAGCCTCACAAGGCTTATTAGTCACAGACTACAAACATTCAAACTATACACACACAAAATCACGTGAAAGGGTGGAAAAAGAAACTATGGAACAGAAGTACATGTAATTACGAATACATCTCAAACAAATAATTCATGACTACGTATTTTCATGGCATCATTTAGATAATTATGCATCTAAATATTTTTGACAATTTTTGACAAGGGCAACAAATTGAGCATCTGATTCGTAATCACCTATCTGAATTATAGCAGCACTGGCTTTGTCAAACATTTCCTTTCGTAGATCAGCATATAAAGGACAAGAGATTACAAAGTGAAATTCGTCATCTATGATATTGGATGGTTTGGATGGTTTATTTTTGAACTGTAACATTGAAAAGAACATTTAACAATTTAATTACAAGAAAAAGGTTACAGCTCAAGGTTGTCAGTTGAGCGTGAGCTGTAACCAGAAGGTGCTTAAAGAATCATTAACATCAAGGTGAACAAAAACTGGTAACTGACACCCTTAAATACATTTAAAATAATAAAGTAAATGAATGGCAAATAGTAACAAAACGAAAAAGAGAATAGCGGAAACATAACAGTAATACTAACTATACAACTTGATGAAATAACAATGATGACAATAAGACACAATTAAATAAACAACAATGGTCGAGTGAAGTCAATAACAAACCTAAACTTCGAACATATATGTTATTTAAATCAGAATTGTTATCAAATATGTATATGTATGTATATTTATGTAAATCAGAATTATTATCATACATTTTAAAAATACGTTCATTAACAGGTGTATTAGTTTATCTACCTATTTAAATTTCTAAGGGTAATATACTCAATCTAAATTGACCCAATATTGAACGGTATCGTTTGTTTATATGAAGTTTGATATAATTTTTTGTACACAATTCTGATTTAAATAACATATATGTTCGAAGTTTAGGTTTGTTATTGACTTCACTCGACCATTGTTGTTTATTTAATTCAATAAGTTTCTCTTTCACTAAATCAAGAGAACACAAAGATTTACTGTGAAACACATCTTCCATATCTATTTTAGACAAAGTACATCTAACTTCTGATCACCAATTATATTTACACAAGTTATGATCATAATCGAACACCATTCTTGCTAAGTTGTCACTTTCACATTCAGTCATTCTATTCCAATACCTCAACATACACAGATACCTTCGATATTTACAACGCATCCTACCAAAGTCCCCTGACATACCAACCACTGGAGAAAATTTGTGTTCATCCAAATAATATCTCATTGCTCGGTTTTGTACATTATTACTAAATTCGAAATTTTTAAACCATCAAACCTCTGCTCCATAGTCATTAGTAGGAATCACAGCAGCATTGTCCAATTTCCCAAATGTGTTAAAACCTGCATCTTTCATGGTACGAAATTTGTTAAAGTTGGAATTAGTCGGGCATGTACGGGGGGTCCCTTTGCACCCCCCCCATGATCCTCCAAAACCAACTTTTTTCTCAAGGTTTTTTAATACTAAAAAACATTACATATGTCTCCGGTTGCGCATCCATTGCAAAAATTGGTTTTCGGGCCATTTTTCAAAATGGCCGCCCCGCGAAATCTCGAATTTTGAGATTGCTTCACTTTAGGCTGCATAGGTCTACAAAATAAAATCTTTGTTACCTTTTGCTGCTTATTATAGGGGCCTGATACATTGTACATGAGAAAACAGTGGTTAAATAAATACTTATAACATGAATATGTCCATAAATCCAACATGGCCGCCAAATTTAGATAGTTTTTCACTAAAATGTCCATAACTTCGGACTCAGTCAACCTAGGATGTTCATTTTGGGGTCTATACCTAGGTTTTCATATACAGGGAATCCATTTAGACCAAAATAAATACAATCAAGCTATTTCTTTCGATGCATGTACACCTGCACACATGGTACACGCTACATATTCATTTAGATATCTCTCGAACATAGCCCACTTGACACCCCTATGGTCTCAATTGTGGATCTTGCTTGGATATTTCTGATAGAGACTTTTACTGATTTGCAATCCCAATAAATCCTTGAACAAATGGAGCTTGATTTGGTTAGTTTTGTTAATTAACATAAACCCAAGATGCCTGCTAAAAACACCCCGAAAATTCAAGTTCGTAACTAATTGTGCTATAAAGATGTGTGATACTTACTTTTAAGGGTATTTTGGTATGTAGATTCCATTTTTGGTGTTATTCTAGCCATATAATATCAATCTAAAATGATAACAGCATCTCATTGAGATGGAAAGCAAATAAGAACACAATGTTATTCGAATTTATTCATACACTTATGAATTACACGTTACTCACAAACATGCTTGGGATACATTTTATATCACAAACAGAGAACAATAATATAGATATCTTCATTGGCAATCTTTACACATGAACATGATGGAACATGAAACTATGATATTGGTACTGCTATGTTGGATGAATTGACATATCTTCACCATTGCCCTGCATTCTCTTGTGGTACAACAACGTTGTCTTGAGCTGTCCGACATCATACCCCTCAACATCCTCTATCTCCTCAGTTCTGGAAAATTCTGCATCACTTTCATCACAACAGTCTCATTCAAGATTGCCAAGATTGCCAATGAAGATATCTATATTATTGTTCTCTGTTTGTGATATAAAATGTATCCCAAGCATGTTTGTGAGTAACGTGTAATTCATAAGTGTATGAATAAATTCGAATAACAATGTGTTCTTATTTGCTTTCCATCTCAATGAGATGCTGTTGTCATTTTAAATTGATATTATATAGCTAGAATAACACCAAAAATGGAATCTACATACCAAAATACCCTTAAAAGTAAGTATCACACATCTTTATAGCACAATTAGTTACGAACTTGAATTTTCGGAGTGTTTTTAGCAGGCATCTTGGATTTATGTTAATTAACAAAACTAACCAAATCAAGCTCTATTTGTTCAAGGATTTATTGGGATTGCAAATCAGTAAAAGTCTCTATCAGAAATATCCAAGCAAGATCCACAATTGAGACCATAGGGGTGTCAAGGGGGCTATGTTCGAGAGATATCTAAATGAATATGTAGCGTGTACCATGTGTGCAGGTGTACATGCATCAAAAGAAATAGCTTGATTGTATTTATTTTGGTCTAAATGGATTCCCTGTATATGAAAACCTAGGTATAGACCCCAAAATGAACATCCTAGGTTGACTGAGTCCGAAGTTATGGACATTTTAGTGAAAAACTGTCTAAATTTGGCGGCCATGTTGGATTTATGGACATATTCATGTTATAAGTATTTATTTAACCACTGTTTTCTCATGTACAATGTATCAGGCCCCTATAATAAGCAGCAAAAGGTAACAAAGATTTTATTTTGTAGACCTATGCAGCCTAAAGTGAAGCAATCTCAAAATTCGAGATTTCGCGGGGCGGCCATTTTGAAAAATGGCCCGAAAACCAATTTTTGCAATGGATGCGCAACCGGAGACATATGTAATGTTTTTTAGTATTAAAAAACCTTGAGAAAAAAGTTGGTTTTGGAGGATCATGGGGGGGGTGCAAAGGGACCCCCCGTACATGCCCGACTAAATCACTTCCAACTTCCAAATCAGCCAAGTTTACCATTCTTTCTTGTCACGCAAACTTGAAAGTACATCTCGAGATAGACGGGAATATATAGGAAATATGCACAGTTCGACAACAGATACTCAGAAAATTGCCGTTGATTGTGCATGAAAACAGTGGATAGAGAATGATCGGCCTGCCTACATTGCCGGTTGCCACAGTATCTAGACAAATACCAATGACGTCATCAGACTGTGTATAGAACTCGCCCAAAGGGCGGGCCGCTTTTAGGAAAAAAATGATGCAAATATTGATCTGGAAACTCAATTTAGGCACGTAATGCACATTTTCGGAACCTAATTTGTACAATTTCTCATTCTATAAACAAAATAAAGCTATCGCGGAATGAATACATTTCGTCAATTCTAAAAGTGATTATAGCTTTAACAATCCCCCCTCATGCCCTACCTGTGGAATCTGTTAATGTTTTCACACACAAGTTAAATGTCAAGAAATCATCAAATATCACACCAAGATATTTGTATGATTCAACTTTTTCCAATTCATTATCGCCAAAGCAAAATTAAAATTTTTTATTTTTTTTTTTCGATCGGAAATGTACTATTTTCGATTCATTTATATTTAACTTCATCTTCCATGTTTTACACCATTTTAGCATAACGCTCAGAATGTCTTGTGAATTTGATCCATTTTCAGATATAAGCACAATATCATGAGCGTACAACAAAATTGAAATATCTTTATCCCCAATGTGTATACCTTTGTTACAGGCATTTATTTCTTCAGCCAAGCTATTTATAAATAACGAAAACGATGTAGGAGAAAGATTATTTCCTTGTCGGACACCATGACTTGTGTGGAAAAAATCACCATACACATTGTTCAACCTTATACATGACATAGTATTTGTACACAAAGCCTTGATGGATTTAAAACATTTTCCATTGATATTGTTCTGGAGAAGACTATAAAATAATAGATCTCTGTCAATACAGTCAAATGCCTTTTCCTTGTCAATGAAGGCACAAAATGTAGAATTCAATCTATTTTTAATTACGCTGTTTAGAGAAAACATGTGGTCAATACATGACCTTTATTTCCTTAATCGACTCTGTTCATCGACATTTTACTATCATCGCAATATTTTACAATACGGTTATTCAACGATGCAGTGTACACTTTGGAAATACAAGATAACAGATATAGTCCTCTGTAATTCAATGGCAGGTAAGGATCTTTACCCGAGCCTTCTGGTATCGGGTTCACAATTGCACGTTGCCATTTGGAAGGTACAATCCCATTATCTACTTCATTATATGTTATATCTATATGTATCATATTGTTGTCATTTGTTACAGGTTCATTTTCATTAATGACAGTGCGGGCATGTACAGACAAATCTCCATCACAATCTTGAACACAGGGGTTATATAAATTATCAAATGCATTAGTCCATTCATGCGTCACAATATTTCCATCATTTATCAGTACATTATTTTTTCTCACAGATTTTGGAATTTTCTTTCTAGCATTTGGTCCCAACTTTTTCATATGTTCTCAAATTTGTTTTCGGCTCATCATTACAAACGTTTTCAATTTCGTCTAATTTATGTTTCCTATGATCTCGTTCACATTTTCGTAAAAAATTGTCAAACCTATCCCTTGCAACTACAAAATGCTGAGCCTTTTTCGGCGTTTTTATGCAGATGTTTCCTATTGTTTCCATACCAAACATAATTACCAACAACTATTTTATCATCATATTTCAAATGAGTTTCACATATGCACAATATATCTATATTGCTATTCGAAATGATTTGATACCTGAGTTCTGTTCTGTCCACCCATTTATATTACAAGTGGCCACACGGAAGGACTCCTTGTGAGACTGTAACTGATTTTATGCGTCGGAGTACAGGACACGAGGTGTTGGAGCCCTAGGAGGGAATTGCGGAGTCTATGCATACTGGGTGGTGTACTGCTGTGGAGGTAGAGGGAAGCGAGGAGCGTAAGTTTGAAGATTGGATTGCACTACCCGGCTGTAAGTACTCGGGCCTGGTGTGTGCTGGGCAGGACAGCTCTCCTCAGGATCCATCGGACGCTGAACTCGATCCTCCTCGTGTATCTGAGTCCGTAATCTAGACACTAGTGGTCTGTCCCTATGTTGGCTTGGTTGTGCAGCAGGCTCCACGGGCCGCACGAGGAAGGTATCCATCTGTTCAGCTGAGAAATTTTCCCAATTTCTCTCAACTGACCGGCCGTTCCCAGCGAACGTGAATCTTCCACGGAGCTCTGGCATTGCGTCACATACAGCACGAATGTTATTCTGAGCAACTCTCTCCTCATGTGTTTTTGTATACCAGAATAGAAATTCCTGGTTAATCCCCTCGTGAATACAGGATTACTGAATATTAATTGATGAACAACGCCCTCATCGATAAATAAGAATCTGGAACAATTCTTGTGATGTTTCACGTGAAAATCAAATATAAAGGGCGTTGGAAGTATAGCTAAGTCAATCGTGTTGCATTTTAAACAAGTACTTCCCCTAACTACAACGCATCAACAAATATTGTGCCAAATCTAATCACTAGTCTAGTCGTGCCAACTCTAGTGCTCTACAATAACAACGCGTGTTGACGAATGACAAATAATAAGACGAACTGTTGCATATGATATCTGCTAGCTTGACTGGTCTTTCCTCTCTAGAATATGTTAACAGCCCATTTTGTCATTTTATAACCGTCTTTGTCACATCCGGGGTCGAACAAATGTTAACCGGAAGAACTAGGAGCTTACTGGGACTGAAATGCTATGAATTCACGAATTTCATATAATAACCTTTTTGTCACGGGACTAGACATCGCTCTATAAAAGGTGTGAGATAAACATTCTTAGTGGATAATGTGTTGCGGGAGTTGCATTTCGTTGTTTGTCATATACTGTTCAAATTGAGGTTTAATTGAAAATAACATCATATTATATGCATGATTGAACTATTTATTGGGCTTTTGCAAATAGAAATGTATTGAATGTAATAGTGATAAGTTCAGGTGATATATTCATCATTTGTTCGAATATTTCGGAAAACGGAGTTAAAAACAATCAAGAAAGTCTAAAGCGTGAAATACTTCTGGAAAAAAATATCTGTGTTCATAGCAATACTGGTTAAATCACGACAAGTGTTAAATGTTTTTTTTATTTCACTTCCATATGGCCATTTAACGGTGGTTCGTTGATCGATTTTGTTTGATACTGGACCTTGAGATTGGATAACGCACTTTGTTCGCTCGGAATACTTTGTACTTGGGTATTGATTCCATGTTTATGCATTTATTTCCAAGTTTTGCATCAGATGCAAACAGTTTTGATGAACTGTTTGGTCGGGCTCTGTTTCTATTGCCAAATGTTGTATTTTACGTTTGCTATTATCAGACATGGGGTAATCGTAATCATTGATCGTATTCAAACCCTTGATTACGATTACATAATCGTAATCGATTACATTTGAAAATTTCATAATGTAATCGTAATCGTAGTCAAATACATTGTGAAAGGAATCGTAAAAATTCGGCATTCGTGGAAGTTAAGAATTAAGGCATGTCATAGGGGACATTTATACTATTGTGTTGCTTTTCACTGATAAAATCCACATAATGTCATTATGGTAAGAATACTTTATTATATGACTCAATTACCTACACAGATCGAAGAGCCCTCAGGGTGGTCCTGCACAAATCACTTCCCCCAAGCAAAGATAGGTATCAACATTTGACAGGGAGTTTGGCTGCCTATCTTGATTATTCATTATTCCCCCCCCCCCCCCCTCCGATCACTCCCTCCAACTCCGCATTCGATTGGCTCCCACTTCTCACAACCAATCAAACTTGTTAGGCAGATTATTCATCACACTGCCATTGTGTAAACGCAAAGAATCATCCAACTAAGGAAAGTCTGAAGTGTTTGTTGTTATTAGTAGCCTAGCTGTACTCTCTCAGTGTCATGACATACGATGAAAACCGCGTATGATTCCATGGTCGGCTTCAGTCTTGCTATATTACAGCAGCTTTTGTTTTGAAATATTTTAAAAATTTCTAACAAATATATCAAAGCAATTCCTCAAAAAATATTTCTTACTTTGATAGTTTTCTCTCGATGGTATTTTTTTTTGCTCAAGCACTAGTTAGTGGTGACACTTACTTGTGTTTTTTACTTTACATCTAAGATGAAAAGAGTAATCATGATTGTCATCATGTGTAATCATGATTACAATGGTTAAGTAATTGTAATTGATTACATCTATATTTGCCTGTAATCGTAATCGTAATTTAATCATCAAATTTGTGAGTAATCGTAATTGATTACATTGATCCTGTAATCTCCCCATGTCTGGTTATTATCATCATCATCAAAGTCAAAATATGGATGTATTGGTGGTAACAGTTTGCTACTTCACTAGATATCAGAAACATAACCCATGAAATATGTTCCAGGTGAGTAACAGGTAATTTGGGATGACTGTGGTGATTTGTTGCTCAGGATATCTTTGGGATATTGCGATGTCATCCATAGCCTATTAATAACCAAGATGTTCACACAGCGTGTGAATGGTATTTCCGCGGGTCACTGATTCCCACATTTGTCACCATAGAGGGAAGAACCAACACCGTAAAATCATGTGTGTACTAATTTCTTACAGAAGGAAACAATTTCACTTCACACACTGTCTGTCCCTGATGAAGCAAGTGTGTCTTTGGATGAACTCCAAAGTTCTCGGACCTTCTATTCTGTGTTTCTATTCTGCTGTATTAGCGGAAATAGTTTGGATTCTGCTGTATTAGTGGCAATAGTTTGGATTCTGCTGTATTAGTGGCAATAGTTTGGAATCTGCTGTATTAGTGACAATAGTTTGGATTCTGCTGTATTAGTGACAATAGTTTGGATTCTGCTGTATTAGTGGCAATAGTTTGGATTCTGCTGTATTAGTGACAATAGTTTGGATTCTGCTGTATTAGTGGCAATAGTTTGGATTCTGCTGTATTAGCGGGAATAGTTTGGATTCTGCTGTATTAGTGGCAGTAGTTTGGATTCTGCTGTATTAGTGGCAATAGTTTGGATTCTGCTGTATTAGTGGCAATAGTTTGGAATCTGCTGTATTAGTGACAATAGTTTGGATTCTGCTGTATTAGTGACAATAGTTTGGATTCTGCTGTATTAGTGGCAATAGTTTGGAATCTGCTGTATTAGTGACAATAGTTTGGATTCTGCTGTATTAGTGACAATAGTTTGGATTCTGCTGTATTAGTGGCAATAGTTTGGATTCTGCTGTATTAGTGGCAATAGTTTGGATTCTGCTGTATTAGTGGCAATAGTTTGGATTCTGCTGTATTAGTGGCAATAGTTTGGATTCTGCTGTATTAGTGGCAGTAGTTTGGATTCTGCTGTATTAGTGGCAATAGTTTGGATTCTGCTGTATTAGTGGCAGTGGTTTGGATTCTGCTGTATTAGTGGCAATAGTTGGGATTCTGCTGTATTAGTGACAATAGTTTGGATTCTGCTGTATTAGCTGCAGTAGTTTGGATTCTGCTGTATTAGTGGCAATAGTTTGGATTCTGCTGTATTAGTGGCAATAGTTTGGATTCTGCTGTATTAGTGGCAATAGTTTGGATTCTGCTGTATTAGTGACAATAGTTTGGATTCTGCTGTATTAGCTGCAGTAGTTTGGATTCTGCTGTATTAGTGACAATAGTTTGGATTCTGCTGTATTAGTGGCAATAGTTTGGATTCTGCTGTATTAGTGGCAATAGTTTGGATTCTGCTGTATTAGTGGCAATAGTTTGGATTCTGCTGTATTAGTGGCAGTAGTTTAGATTCTGCTGTATTAGTGGCAATAGTTGGGATTCTGCTGTATTAGTGGCAATAGTTTGGATTCTGCTGTATTAGTGGCAATAGTTTGGAATCTGCTGTATTAGTGGCAATAGTTTGGATTCTGCTGTATTAGTGACAATAGTTTGGATTCTGCTGTATTAGTGGCAATAGTTTGGATTCTGCTGTATTAGTTGCAGTAGTTTGGATTCTGCTGTATTAGTGACAATAGTTTGGATTCTGCTGTATTAGTTGCAGTAGTTTGGATTCTGCTGTATTAGTGACAATAGTTTGGATTCTGCTGTATTAGTGACAATAGTTTGGATTCTGCTGTATTAGTGACAATAGTTTGGATTCTGCTGTATTAGCTGCAATAGTTTGGATTCTGCTGTATTAGTGGCAGTAGTTTAGATTCTGCTGTATTAGTGGCAATAGTTTGGATTCTGCTGTATTAGCTGCAGTAGTTTGGATTCTGCTGTATTAGTGGCAATAGTTTGGAATCTGCTGTATTAGTGACAATAGTTTGGATTCTGCTGTATTAGCTGCAATAGTTTGGATTCTGCTGTATTAGTGGCAGTAGTTTAGATTCTGCTGTATTAGTGGCAATAGTTTGGATTCTGCTGTATTAGTGGCAATAGTTTGGATTCTGCTGTATTAGTGGCAGTAGTTTGGATTCTGCTGTATTAGTGGCAATAGTTTGGATTCTGCTGTATTAGTGACAATAGTTCGGATTCTGCTGTATTAGTGGCAGTAGTTTGGATTCTGCTGTATTAGTGACAATAGTTTGGATTCTGCTGTATTAGTGGCAATAGTTCGGATTCTGCTGTATTAGTGGCAGTAGTTTGGATTCTGCTGTATTAGTGGCAATAGGTTGATACATACATTCCATACCAAGTTTATATGTTACTTGGGCTGCCATGGAGGATTATTCTGATGCTATCAGGCTCGTCTGTCTGCCAAACTATTACCTATTTTTATGACGGTGTTTCTTGACATGTAGGACGTTGGGAAATGTGATATACTGGACGGCACCAAACTGGTAATAAAGAGTGCATACAGTAGATGATTTCATCCAAGATGGACATGTTCCTCCCATCCCATAAACTGTCATCAAATGGTGTCCCATTATTACAGACACAGGTTATTAGAACTAGAATGATATGCGACTCCATGGAGGAGAGCATCCGCAGCGAAGGATGTGAATTCAGGTGACACGTTGTGGAATATGGCAACGTAACATGTTATATACGGGATATATATATATCCCGTATATTATACGGGAGCCAACCAGAATGAGGGGAGCTATGAATCAAATAGATGCAGCACGTCAGAGAGATAAATTGGTTCGTTCCAATATAGACCTCAAATCGCTAGGATTACACCCAAGTTAATGATCAATTGGATTGTAGTGTTTATTTGCCTCTAGAGCCCAGACGTATTGGAGGCTTTAGAAGTGTTTTGCTTGCAAATGAGGACTTGGCCATTCACACTGCTAACACCAAATCCATGTCCTGCATGAGAGTTTCATCTACGACACTACCATGTACTGCAGTACTGCATTCACATGAGGAGAATATTAAACAGTATAACTTTCAATGATCGTTTTGATACGGATTATGACTGGAATCACCTGCAATCAATGACCAGTCCGGAATATGTTCAAACTGCCATTGTGTTTGAACGCAATTCCCTTACCCAAACGCCGTATGTTTTATTCGATTTAATGCATTTTCCTGCAGCAGGTGATTATTAAGATTAATAATGACCGCGCGATAACCAGCTCGGGTTATTGTTGAATATAGGGCCAGACTATGACCTATTTTTATGACGGTGTTTCTTGACATGTAGGACTTTGGGAAATGTGATATATTGGACGGCACCAAACTGGTAATGAAGGTGGCATAAAGTGGATGATTTCATCCAATATGGACATGTTCCTCCCATCCCATAAACTGTCATCAAATGGGGTCCCATTATTACAGACACAGGTTATTAGAACTAGAATGATAGGTGACTCCATGGAGGAGAGCATCCGCAGCGAAGGATGTGAATTCAGGTGACACGTTGTGGAAAATGTCAACATAACATGTTATATACGGGATATATATATCCCGTATACGGGATATATATATCCCGTATATTATACGGGAGCCAACCAAAATGACGGGAGCTATGAATCAAATAGATGCAGCACGTCAGGGAGATAAATTGGTTCGTTCCAATATAGACCTCAAATCGCTAGGATTACACCCAAGTTTATGATCAATTGGATTGTAGTGTTTATTTTCCTCTAGAGCCCAGACGTATTGGAGGCTTTAGAAGTGTTTTGCTTGCAAATGAGGACTTGGCCACTTACACTATTAACACCAAATCCATGTTCTGCATGAGCGTTTCATCCACGACACTGCCATGTACTGCAGAACTGCATTCACATGCAAGTAATATTAGACAATATAACTTTCAATAATCATTTTGATACGGATTATGAATGGAATGAGCTGCAATCAATGACCAATCTGAAATATGTTCAACCTGCCATTGTGTTTGAACGCAATCCCCTAACCCAAGCGCCGTATGTTTTACTCGATTTAATGCATTTCCCTGCGGCAGGTGATTATTAGGATTAATGGTGATCGCGCGATAACTAGCTCGGGTTATTATTGAATATAGGGCCTCGAGACAAACAAAGGAAAATGCAACAATTGGGATTATTCTTTTGCAATGTTTGTCAATTTCAAAAATGGTTACGCTGCGATGAAGAATTATAGATAAATCACTTTATTGCCCGTAGTAATGTATCTATTGAACTATCCTTTAACAACACTAAATATTAACTTGATCTCTGCCAGAAATGCACTTGTATCACAGGGACACACGGCCATTATTTGTATGAGTTTTTCAACGATGTTTTGTTCTGTATTTATTTCCCTCCATTCAGAAAGTATTATTTCTTTTTTGATTGATACATTTTGCGGCTGGGGTTCAGGGTCGGTGAGTTCTTCATTTGTTGCTCAGGTTTCTAGGCTTAGGCAACAATATCCTTGTCAAAATTGATGTCATGCAACTTACGAATGACACAAACTTTTTACATCACATGTCACCGGCTACATATTATTTCGCGTGACTCGCATCTCTCGAGACATCTGTTACAACAAACACATCATGCCATTTTATAGGCGTCGCTATCACACTCAAAGTCCGACGAATGTCAACGAGAAGGATTGCAATGCAATATTCTGAAATGGCACCAATGTCATGGAATCAACCCAATAATATATGGCTCATAAACGCGACATAAAAGACCCTTCAGATTTTCATTGCTTGGGATTCATGTGACTACTGTGGTTCATTTGATGTTTGTGGCATGACTCCCATCTGAACACTACCAGTGAAGGCAGAAATTTAATATATTCACCAATTACAGTGCAAGCCGTTAACAATGTGAACAGATTTTTCATTTTATTTTAGGAATCAAGCTATTCCTGGGAATAACGAAGTAAAGACCAGTAATGGATTCAAAATTTCTGACATCACATTATGAATAATTAAAAACCTTTGTAACTTATGTGAAACCATTTTTTTTCTGGAATTTTCCCCATAATATTGTACTAGCAGTAATAGCAAGATACATTCCGCTGTTTTAGCCTTCATTGCAATGACCTCTGGAGAGGGAAGAAGTAGATATGGTGGATAGCGTACATAGAGGGAAGGACCACTGTCCCGAATGCACCCTATATGCATATGACATTCTTCCGAGTTCGAACTTGATTTTTCTCAGCACAAGTCACCGAATCCAGGCCGAGCTTTCAGGCAATTCCTGGATTCAGTGATGAACGCTGAGAAAATTATTGACTGCACTCAAAAAATGCTACATGCATTTTTTCACACCGAATACAAAAGATTGTCGCAAAATCCATTGTTTTCATGACACTTGTGCTGGGAATGATTTTTCCCAGAACTGGTGTCATCATGGCGAAGTCACAGCAGAGTGCGAGAAACTGTGTGTATTACTGCAGTTTTCAGGTCGAATCATGTCTTCGAGTCTCGTCTGTTGCATGGCTGTGATATGTAAATAGTGACACGTAAATAGCAGGGTTTAATGACATAGCTTATGGGAGAAAATAAGGTGTGTGATTTTATCATATGGATATATTCCTCGGATCACATAGGCTGCCATCATATATTGTTCCATTGACAAAGACAGGTTTTTTGAACTACATTGACGAGGAAAAACAATATCACTACTTTGTAGTTCGTAAATCGGAAGTTCACCGAATCATGATATATCACAGATTATTACCCATTAGTCTGGTCTGCATATAATCTCACAAATGTGTTAAATTGAGAGACAGACAAAGGGTGTGGCAATACTTGTAAATATTTTGTTTTCAATCGATTGTTCAAAGCAAATAATTGTATGGAGTGAGTCGACTACATTTCATCTTGGCATGATATGAATATGTTGATTTGCCTTAATATTCATAACATACATTTGAGTAACAAATGATATACCAGTCACTCCAAATAGTGAAATAGCAAATACATAGGACAATTCATGCTACGCTGTTTTAGGCTTTAATGCAATGACATCTGCACCGGGGAGAAGCAGACATGGTAGATAGCATACATTTAGGAAACGAGAAATATTAATGATGGAATATTACAGTCAAACCACATTATGTAATATATAAAGGGAAATAATGCAGCACGTGATAAATAGAAATCGGTACTCATCAAAATAGACCTTCTCAAATCGCCAGTATTGCGCGCCTTTTTATGATCAATTGAATTGTAGTGTTTATTTTGCTCTTGAGCCCAGACAAGTGGGAGGTTCTGGGAGTGTTTTGCTTGCAAAAAAGGATATGGCCATTTCTACAGCTAACACCAAATCTGTGTCCTGGATGAGAGTTATCTGCGAGAATCATCTACTGTAACATTGCATTAACACAATCGATCATCAAACACAGTCCAGAATATAATTGTGGACATGTTACAAAATCTTAATTGGGCTGCATTTTGAGGTGGTGGTTTACAAAATGCAAAAATATTATGGGAAAAAAAACGTTGCCATGTGGAACACTGAGAAATTAAAAGAAGTTATCCCATTAGGCTCCACATATTTTTGGAATGCTTATTGGGTTTCGCCCTGTCTCGTTTACGGCATCACATTATCAATGTAACATTATGATGGTTGCTTCAATACGTGCGTTTATTGTGTTCGACGAAAAAAAGTTGTTTTATTGTGGTTTACACCCCAAAACAGTGTTTTGTATGGTTTGTTCAATTAAAATACATCCCAGGAACCAAACTTTGAACAGTGTAGCTCTCTGACTTTTTGGTACAAAAAGCTACAAGTGAGGGAAAGTTGATGCTTCACCCACGTCCGCCATTATCGCCCACCAGTTACTGACCTCCATCATCGCCCACTCTGCCCACACACCCTATCATCGCTCACGTGTCGACATTCTGACGAGAAAGTAAAACTGACTTCAACAGTAGGTCTAGATATGTCACAAGTAGGCCAGGAGCTATTCCTGGATTGTAAAGACACAGCTAACCAGGAGGAGAATACCGCTACCCATGGCAACCTCAGTAGGGAGAGATCTGCATCATACAGCATGAATACTGCCCCAGGCCCGGATCCAGTAATCAATATGTTGCGAAGTCTAACAGACCAAGTGAGAGCCATAAAAAACAACCAGGAAGCAATTCAAGGTACGCTCACCAGGGAAGTGCAAGAAATGAAAAACCTGCTAAGCTTTGTACAGGAAGAATTGGCCAGCGTTAGGTATGTGGTTGCTGCAGAAGTATCTGAGTTGGACAAACGGGTGGCAGCCGTTGAAATCCAGCTTAAAGACTCTAGCCTACATCATAATGCCGCAAAAGAAAACCCATGGGATATTCCGGAGCTGACGGTTGTGGCAACCGGCGTTCCCCAGTCTCCACACGAAGATCCTAGTGAAGTGGTCACATCAATCTTGAGTGCACTTGGACATGATGTATCGAGACAAGTGAACATTGTGGGGGCGCACAGAATGACAAATAGAAATCAAAACAAACCCGGACTACTCAAAATCGCTCTACATAATCTTGAACAGAAAAAGGCAGTGCTTAGGGCTAAATCTCAGCTGAAACAGTTAAGTACATTCTCTAGAGTGTTTCTCCGCTCTAGTAAAACTCACATGGAAAGAATACTGGAGCAAAATACGAGAGTGTTACTTGACAATATACCAGGAGGGAAAGAATTTCGACTAACAGCCCACGGACGACTTGTACAGAAGAACACTTCCGAGATGGCTACTGCCGTGGACACTAACTCTAATCAGGACCGACAGATCAACGATACGGTCCCGAAATGGACACCCACCTCCCATACAGAAAAGAAGAGAAAATGGTCTCCGGGATCCGATCCCAGTCACAGCCCTGCACAAGAAGCCCCAAGTCAAAATTCGGTGCGTAGACCGTCCCCGGCCCCCCAGTACACGAGTGAAAGGCCACTGCCGACAACGTTTATAAACCCCGTGACTGCAGCTCAACATCCTGCGAACTTCGTCCCCTCTTATCAACTCAACCAAGGCCCAGTCGAGAGACAGACTCTTCCCCAGTCATCAACTGCCCCGCCTCCTATGATGCAGGGAGCATCCAACTCTGGTGACGGTTGCAACCCCGATGGATACAAACATATGATGAGCATCCCCAACAGAACCCGGACTTCGCTTTCTCATCACAGCCCCTGAACAGACACATTGATGGTTTTCCTGGTATGCCTAACACTCCCAACCAAGCAGCTATCTACACTACACTCCAGCCACACTCTGAAGTTAGAAACACCGGTAACTGGTACCCGAACCAACAGCCACAACAGCGGTATACTTATCAATAGGACAGACACCCAGCCTGTAATACTGTAGATGGCACTGATTCTCTTTCTTTATGTACCTGGAATATAAATGGGTGGACCATCCATAACAGCATATTACGTAAAGAAATAATTAAGTTGATGAATGTTGATATTATATGTTTGACAGAAACGCATTTGTCTAATAATGGTGAAATATTGGTTCCGAATTATACATGGTATGGACATAACAGAAGTTTAACACACAGGCGTGCAAACAAACCGAGTGGTGGTCTAGGCTGGTTAGTTGAGAACTCTTTGTTTACAAAATACTCAATTTCTGTGTCAGATAAAACACATGAAGGCATTATCAGTCTCCAGCTGGAAAGTAGAGTAACACATAATGTTGTCTTATTATGTTGGTTGCTATTTGCCACCAGAAAATTCAGTTTATGGTACAGACTCTACTACATTTTTTGCCCATATACTTTCACTATTGTATAAATACTCGAATGCTGGATTTATAGTAGCCTGTGGAGACTTCAATGCCCGTATAGGAAATAAGCTAGACTATATAGAAGGTATTGACAATGTACCAGTCAGATTATCCATAGATGACGTATGCAATAAACATGGTGAACTGTTAATAGAATTTTTAAAAGATAGCAAAATGTGTGTTACAAATGGAAGATTTCAGGAAAGTCTTGACAATTTTACGTGTATCTCTCATCGTGGCAGATCCGTGGTAGATTATGTAACAGTGCCCCATGAATATATAAGTGATTGTGATAAATTTGAAGTGCTAAAATGTACAGACGTGGTTGCCAAGTTTAAGCTGGAAAAACTGTTGCACAGTAAATGTAAGATGCCTGATCATACTCTGGTATTCATCACTGTCCACATGAAACAGGGCACAGGATCTATCACACCATGTATACAGAATGTGTCAAACAACCAGGTCTGTGATGTTGTACACAATGTAAATAATGTGAATAATTCTGAACAAGTCGCTAAACATGAAACAGTAGGGACTAAAAAGTACTTTTTTAATAATATCCCGGAAGGGTTCATGAGTTCAAATAACTGGAAATTGTGTATTGATAATGTGATAAATCTATGTCTGTATTATATGCGCTCTCAGGATCAGGTGGATGCTGTCTATGAGTATTTTTGTTCAATTTTGTATGAGGAGATGAACTCTTACTTGAAGTGTGCACATGTCAGAAGTAGTGAACATGTTCATAGGAATTTAAAACCATACTGGAATGATGAACTTGAAGAATTATGGTCACGTATGAAAGACAAAGAACGTGAATATACAATGTTCAGGGGTATGCAATGTATTAAAATACGATTACATATAGAATTTATTGAATCCAGACGATTATTTAATAGGACATTGAGACAGTGTGAAAGAAGATTTTATCTTGAAAAAAACTCAAACTCTGGAGCTCAATTGTACGAAAAATCCTAGAAACTTCTGGAAGTATATCAAATCCCTAGGGCCGAGAAAGAATTATAATAATGAATTCAAAGGGCATGAAGGTGACGCTTTTAATTGTGACCCTGGATTTGTATTGAATGAATGGGCGAATGAATTTGCATCATTGTATAATCCTAATTTTGATCAGGCATATGATAATGATTTTTACTTGAAAACCGTAACTTTTCTTAGACGTTGTGAAATTTATGCCATACCGTTCTTTGAGACAAACCATATGGTGAATGACGACATATCATTTGATGAAGTTGAAAGGCAGGTTATCAAATTACAAAACAAAAAAGCCTGTGGTATTGACAATATTCCGAACGAGATATTAAAACAAAAATTTCGATGTTTCTTTCACATGTCTCTGTCACCGTCGGTCTGGTTGAAGGCTATGATCAACCCAATTCCGAAAGGTTCAATGACTGACCCATATTGTCCACTACATTATAGAGGTATTAGTTTAATCAGCCGTGTAGCAAAATTATACTCAAGCGTGCTGAATTCCAGAATTATATCATACTGTGAATTTTTGGACATTTTTGTTGAAGAACAAAATGGGTTCAGATGTAAGAGATCTTGTGAAGAACATATTTATACATTGAATTATATAGTTAATAATAGCCTAGAATGTAAAAAACCAGTATTTGCAGCTTTCGTTGATCTGGCTAAAGCCTTTGATTGTATTGATAGGAACCTTCTGATGTATAGGTTGTTATATTATAACATTGAAGGAAAAATGTATAATGCCATAAAAAGTTACTATGCAAATACACAACCCTGTGTTAAACTCAATAATTTACTGTCAGGCTGGTTCGATGTAAGATCTGGTGTTCGCCAAGGTGACCCTCTGTCCCCAACCCTGTTTTCACTTTTCATAAATGATTTTGCAAAAGAAGTTATATCTATGAAATTAGGCATCAAAATTGGAAGTCAGTATGTCAGTATTTTATTATATGCTGATGATATGGTTCTGATGGCAAATACAGAAAATAATTTACAACTTTTGTTAGATAAGCTTCATGAATGGTGTAGTAAGTGGAGATTGAGTGTCAACAAGTGTAAGACAAATATTGTACATTTTAGAACCCACCGAAAACCTAAGACCCAGTTTGTGTTCAAATATGGAAATTCAATAATTGATATTGTACATGATTACAAATATTTAGGAGTAATATTCGACGAGTATTTGAATTTTAACAAATGTTCAAAAACTTTAGCTGATTCTGGTAGCAGGGCACTTGGTGCTTTGATGTTCAAACTCAAGATGTTGAAAGATACCGGTTTTTAAGACATTCGATAAGTTGTATAGTTCTGGAGTTATTTCTGTGTTAGATTATGGCAGTAGTATATGGGAGTTCAACAAACAAAATCATGCAGAAATGGTTCAAAATAAAGCAATCCGTTACTATTTAGGGGTTCACAATTTTACAGCAGTACCTGCAATACAAGGGGAAATTGGGTGGTTACCATGTAAATTCAGAAAATATTTGAATATGTTAAGATTCTGGAATCGCTTAATTAAAATGGGAAAATGACAGACTACCGAAAATACTTTTTTTGTATGATTACCAAGCAAATTACCGTAACTGGTGTAAAGATGTCAAACACATACTTTGCTCAATTGGAATGAACAATATATACGATAACAAAACATGCTGTGACATTGTTATTTGCCAGAAAAAACTGTTAGGAATAGCCGAGCAAGAATGGAAAGCGTCTGTTTTGTATAAACCAAAATTAAGAACCTACACTAAATTTAAAAATGAGTTTTGTACTGAACCATATGTACTCATCTTCATAATAAGGGTCTCCGATCGATAGTTGCAAAATTTAGATGTGGTATATTACAATTGTCAATTGAAACTGGGCGCTTTACTGGTATTCCTCTTGAAGAAAGATTGTGCCCTGTATGTACTCTGTCTACTGTAGAAGATGAATTCCATTTTGTATGCATTTGCCCAGAGTACTGTTCTGCTAGAAAATTACTATATGAGAAACTGTGTGATATTAATGTCGACTTTCCAATAATGACTGATGAGGACAAATTTATGTCTATAGTAAAACAGGGTGGCAAGCATTTTGCTATATATCTTGTCACAGCTTGGGAAAAACGAATGGAGAAATTGTACAAATAATATGAATAATGACTCGGTCCGTCCACTATACTTACATTGGACATAAACCATCATAACGTCATCGATCATTTCATTTTTGTAGCTGACAAATAAGCCTGATAAGGCTGGGTGACTTTTGTTTATTACCATATATGTTGATATTTTCTTTGTTATCTTGTTATGTCACTTGTCAGAATACTAAAGAAATTTTGACCTTGACCTTGATCAACAACGATGTTCGTTTCAGTCCGTTTCATGTGCAATAGACTGATTGGATAGCACTAAGTCCACAATTAATTTTCTGTCACTGAGATTGCCAGGTTTTTAATTGGTATTGAATTGAATCGAACCAGTCTATATAAAGGATATACCCACGCAATGCCCGACAATTTGTGCGACAATATACCTATAGAATGAACCTTTTTCGCTACTGAGCCACTCCTCAGATTCCATGGTGAGGCAGATCTTTCATAAACTCATTATATTATGTAAATGTTTATTTGGAGAATATGATGATTGTGTCTGAAAAAGGAATTTGCTGGTGTTCTAGTTATCGGTTAGTATTCTATGACTCCTTGCTTCAGGTTTCTGCAGAGAACGGATATTTTCCAGCAGACCAATGGTGGCTGTGTTTTTGATTTTGTGAGGGGGAATTGAGTTTTTCAATAGGACATCTTCTGAACTGTTACAGCTGAACATATGCTATATACAGAGATACCGCACAATGCGTTAGAGCTTTTGAGACATCCCCTGAACCTTTAGTGCTGACTGGTGACGTAAGTGGGTGCCTTTTGCCTAGGCCGACCGGGGAGATTTTTGGGAGCGGGAGCGATCGGCCTACTGAGTGGCGTAATCAACAGACCATGGAGGCATATACCTTGTTCCAAAGTCCGTATGTAGTTATAGTTCGTATGTATTTATAAGATATTTACAGCTTTAAGCCACCACAGTATCAAAAGAAATTTATTCCATAGATATTATTCTGCATGTTGGACAGAACCAGTCTGGTGTTTCGCGATGTCAACTAATATGTCTAAGGGTCTTCGTTGCATCTGTTCAAGCTCCTCCGTGCAACTGCGGTGTGGATGTAGAATATCTAGGTAGGCAGCGTGGATACAGTTTATTCAGGTCGTATCTCCACTTTGAAATTCGCGAATTTACCGTAGATTGTGATTGTTATACTATACCATTAATGTGAATTGAGTGACGACTTGTTCTACATTCATAATATTGCAGGGGGTACTTTAAAGCTCTACAAAGTATAACATGCGTGTCAACTTTGGTGTCATCAAAAACTCATGAACTTCCACATAAAATGTCAAGTCCCATCTATCACCTTACGTGCACGGCATCTATATAGACACGTTTACAACACTATACAAATATTGGATGTTGAGGAGTCCAATATACAGTTTACGGGATGAATAAATCCCGTAAACGGCTGACGCCTCGGCCAATATGACATTTCTGAATCCCGTGAACTGTATATTGGACGACTCTCCACATACAACATTTGTTATATTATTCACAAATGAATGTAGGGGAAACCCAGGGTGGCGAAAACCCACATGTAACACACGCTCTGATTGGCTGATTAGAACCGGATCGTCCAATATACATTTTTGCCGTCCAATATAGACTTTCAGCGTCCAAGATTGAGTATGTAGGATTATCACGTGGTATAAATCGTCTAATCACGAGTGTCCTTACATCGAGAATACAACCGAGTGGATAATATATCGTGTTATTTTCTAACCGCCATAATGCAGAAATAAAGATAATATCAACAGGATATGTATTCATAAATAAATTCATTCTGTGCATGTATTTCAAAACGATAATGACATGGGAAGAGTTCGGTAATCGTGGATTCACCTTGCATTCATGCTACTGCGCAATGCGACATAAAACAAGCCTCATATTGCAATACTGGTTTCTTCTTTTGCCGTCTACATCAATTTCATACAGATACAAATGACATAAAGTTGTATATTACATTTCACCTTTTTATTACCCCCACATTACTGGCATCCATGAAAGATGTTCTGAGTGAGTAACGGGAAATTTGGGATGGCGGTGGTGATTTGTGGCTTAGGATATCTTCGGGATATTGCGATGTCATCCACAGCCTATTAATAACAAAGATGTTCACACGGTGTGTGAATGCTATTTCCACGGGTCACTAATTCACACATATGTCACAATAGAGGGAAGAACCAACATGGATCGTAAATTCAATTGTGTACTAATTCCTTCGGATGCACAGTAGGCAACAATTGCACTTCACACACTGTCTGTCCCTGATAACGCAAGTGTGTCTTTGGATGAACTCCAAAGTGATCGGACCTTCTGTTCTGTGTTTCAATTCTAAAATGCTGTTTTAGTGGCATTATGTTGATACATACATTCCATACCCAGTTTATATGTTACTTGGGTTCTCACGGAGGGTTGGTTGTTCTTAGGCTATCTGTCTGCCAGACTATGACCTATTTTTATGACGCTGTTTCCTGACATGTAGGACGGTGGGAAATGTGATATACTGGACGGCACCAAACTGGTAATAAAGGTGGCATAAAGTAGATGATTTCATCCAATATGGACATGTTCCTCCCATCCCATAAACTGTCATCAAATGATGTCCCATTATTACAGACACAGGTTATTAGAACTAGAATGATATGTGACTCCATGGAGGAAAACACCCGCAGCGAAAGATGTGAATTCAGGTGACACGTTTTGGAATATGTCAACATAACACGTTATATGGGAGCCAACCAAAATGAAGGGAGTTATGAATCAAATAGATGCAGCACGTCAGAGAGATAAATTGGTTCGTTCCAATATAGACCTCAAATCGCTAGGATTACACCCAAGTTTATGATCAATTGGATTGTAGTGTTTATTTTCCTCTAGAGCCCAGACGTATTGGAGGCTTTAGAAGTGTTTTGCTTGCAAATGAGGACTTGGCCATTCACACTGCTAACACCAAATCCATGTCCTGCATGAGAGTTTCATCTACGACACTACCATGTACTGCAGTACTGCATTCACATGAGGAGAATATTAAACAGTATAACTTTCAATGATCGTTTTGATACGGATTATGACTGGAATCACCTGCAATCAATGACCAGTCCGGAATATGTTCAAACTGCCATTGTGTTTGAACGCAATCCCCTTACCCAAACGCCGTATGTTTTATTCGATTTAATGCATTTTCCTGCGGCAGGTGATTATTAAGATTAATAATGACCGCGCGATAACCAGCTCGGGTTATTGTTGAATATAGGGCCAGGCTATGACCTATTTTTATGACGGTGTTTCTTGACATGTAGGACGTTGGGAAATGTGATATATTGGACGGCACCAAACTGGTAATGAAGGTGGCATAAAGTAGATGATTTCATCCAATATGGACATGTTCCTCCCATCCCATAAACTGTCATCAAATGGGGTCCCATTATTACAGACACAGGTTATGAGAACTAGAATGATATGCGACTCCATGGAGGAGAGCATCCGCAGCGAAGGATGTCAATTCAGGTGACACGTTGTGGAAAATGTCAACATAAAATGTTATATACGGGATATATATATCCCGTATATTATACGGGAGCCAACCAAAATGACGGGAGCTATGAATCAAATAGATGCAGCACGTCAGGGAGATAAATTGGTTCGTTCCAATATAGACCTCAAATCGCTAGGATTACACCCAAGTTTATGATCAATTGGATTGTAGTGTTTATTTTCCTCTAGAGCCCAGACGTATTGGAGGCTTTAGAAGTGTTTTGCTTGCAAATGAGGACTTGGCCACTTACACTGTTAACACCAAATCCATGTCCTGCATGAGCGTTTCATCCACGACACTGCCATGTACTGCAGAACTGCATTCACATGCAAGTAATATTAGACAATATAACTTTCAATAATCATTTTGATACGGATTATGAATGGAATGATCTGCAATCAATGACCAATCTGAAATATGTTCAACCTGCCATTGTGTTTGAACGCAATCCCCAAACCCAAGCGTCGTATGTTTTACTGCATTTTCGATTTAATGCATTTCCCTGCGGCAGGTGATTATTAGGATTAATGGTGATCGCGCGATAACTAGCTCGGGTTATTATTGAATATAGGGCCTCGAGACAAACAAAGGAAAATGCAACAATTGGGATTATTCTTTTGCAATGTTTGTCAATTTCAAAAATGGTTACGCTGCGATGAAGAATTATAGATAAATCTATAATGTATCTATTGAACTATCCTTTAACAAAACTAAATATTAACTTGATTTCTGTCAGAAATGCACTTGTATCACAGGGACACACGGCCATTATTTGTATGAGTTTTTCAACGATGTTTTGTTCTGTATTTATTTCCCTCCATTCAGAAAGTATTATTTCTTTTTTGATTGATACATTTCACGGCTGGGGTTCAGGGTCGGTGAGTTCTTCATTTGTTGCTCAGATTTCCAGGGTTAGGCAACAATATCCGCGTCGAGATTGATGTCATGCAAATTACAAATGACAGAAACTTTTCACATCACATATCACCAGCTACATATTATCTCGCGTGACTCGCATCTCTCCAGACATCTGTTACAACACATCATGCCATTTTATAGGCGTCTTTATCACATCCAAAGTCCGACGAATGTCAACGAGAAGGATTGCAATGCAGTGTTCTGAAATGACACCGTTATCATAGAATCAACCCAATAATATATGGCTCATAAACACGACATAAAAGACCCTCCAGATTTTCATTGCTTGGGATTCATGTGACTACTGTGATTCATTTGATGTTTGTGGCATGAATCCCATCTGATCACTAACAGGGAAGACCGAAATTAAATGTAATCAATTTCAGTGCAAGCCGTTAGCAAGTTAAACAGATTTTCTTCATTTTGATAATCCAGCTATTCCTGGAGTTAACATGTAATCGGTTCAAAATTTCTGACATCAAATCACTTTTGTGACTCATGTCAAACTGTTATTTTTCTGGAGTTTCCTCCACAAATAATATCCAGATACATTCGGGGGAGGGGGGGGGGGGTACAAGATGCCAGTTCAAGATGGCATCGATCAATGCTCGTAGTTTCCCCTGTGCACGAGAACGAACGATTGGCCTACAAAGTGATATGAAGGACATTTATGTAGTTACGTTTTCACAGCAAAGTTAGATAATACACAAATGACTTTATGCCAATTCCGTGATATCCTGTAATTTCCCACAAACGTACTTTAGGACGAACTTTCGTAGATTATCGATTGAAAGATATAGATACGTTCAAACATGAAAGATACCAACGTTTGTGTAAATATTGTAGAGACAAAAATTAAATTTTTTACTGGTGAGCCCTTTGTATACTTTGTTGATGAAAAATTACTAAGGTAAATGAATAAATCAAAATAATTCGTCAACAAATCATAACATAAATCTGAATAACAAATAATGTACCAGTCATTTCAAATAGTGAAGTAGCAAATACATAGGACAATTCATGCTACGCTATTTTAGGCTTTACTGCATTGACCTCTGCAGAGAGGGGAAGCAGACATGTTGGATGGTGTGCATTTAAGAAACTGGAAATATTAATGGTGGAATATTATGGTCAAAGCACATTACGCGATATATAAATCAAATTAATGCAGCACGTGATAAATTGAAATCGGTACTCATCAGATAGACGTTCTCAAATCGCCAGTATTGCGCGCCACTTTATGATCAATTGGATTGTAGTGTTTGTTTTGCTCTCGAGCCCAGACAAGTGGGAGGTTCTGGGAGTGATTTGCTTGCAAAGAAGGACTTGGGCACTTCTACAGCTAACACCAAATTCGTGTCCTGGATGAGAGTTTTATCTGCGAGAAGCATTTACTGCAACATTGCAATAATACAATCGAATATTAACAACACGCTCCAGAATATAATTGTGGACATGTTTCAGAAACCTTAATGGGACTGCATTTTGGGCTGGTGGTTTACAAAATGCAAAATATGCACTTATTATGGGGGCAGAATGTTACCATGGCAAAAAACTGAAAAATTAAACGAAGTTATCCCATTAGGTTCCACATATTTTTTAAAATGCTTATTGCGTTTCGCCCTGTCTCGTTTACGACATCGAATTATCAACAACGATGTTCGTTTCAGTCCGTTTCACTTGCAATAGGCTGATATGATGTGATAGCACCAAGTCAACAATTAGATTTTCTGTCACTGAGATTGCTTGGTTTTGATGTGGTATTGAAGTGAATTGAATCAGTCTATATAAAGGATATGCCCACGCAATGCCCGACAATTTGTGTGACAACATACAACTTGTTGAATACAATATAGCATCCAGTCGTCAAAAAGGGGTATTTGAAAATTGTAGATTTCCACAGAATGAACTTTTTCGCTACTGAGCCACTCCTCAGATTCCATGGTGAGGCAGATCTTTCATAAACTAATTATATTATGTAAATGTTTATTTGGAGAATATAATGACTGTGTTTGAAAAAGGAATTTGCTGGTGTGCTAGTTATCTGTTAGTATTCTATGACTCGTTGCTAAGACATCTGTTGCAGCATATCATATCACATGCGTCTTTGTCACTTACAAATCACGGTAAATGTCAACGAGGACGATTACAATACAATGAATTGAAACTGACATGTCATGGAAATAGCATCATTATCGTAGAATCATTCCCGTGTTATATGACTTAACAGCGCAGACTGCCATTGCTTGGGATCGATGTTACATTCGTTGTTGGTGACTTACAGTTTATTTGAACACTACCAGCGCCGGTAAAATTGAATATATTCGTTTTTCAATTAATGTGCAAACAACTAATGATATGCACAACTTTTTTGTGTATTGAATTATTCCCTGCGCTTTTGCAATTAGTTATGTAAAACTAGACAAAAAGACATTATTCGCTTGAAAACGAAGCCTCACGGCGAGAGGCGGGTGCAATCTGACGTGTGGCTCTCCCAACCGCCCCCACCGATTTCCAGGTTGGCGAGAGCCACTGCTGGGGCTAATTCGGTGCCACACTACTGTCACCAGGACACGTGTGCAATGTTGCCACCATCACGTCACAAGCTTTTATCGCTCAAATACCCAACGAGATTCTATGAACAATTTGAAGTCAAAACCTGTGAAAGATGATCCCAGTGTATATCCAGTGAACTTGGGAATGACTGTGATGTGTTGCTCCTGATGCCTCTGGAAAGTTGCGATGCCATTCACAGCCATAAATAAAATGATGTATCAGATGGCAAATGAACGGTTTGTCTGCGGGTCACTGATTCACACATTTGTCACAATAGAGAAATAACCAACATCCTGAGTTCCTCATCTGGCGTGATATGGCTTTTACGGAGGTTTAGTTATATTCCTCGAAACTAGTTTGTCTGCGAAGCTATGACGTACTATTGCGACAATTATTCCTGATGCGTGAACAGCAGGGAAAAGTGATATAGCAGAAGGGACACATGAGGTGTGTGATATCATCCAACATGAACCTGATATCATCCAACATGAACCTGATCCCATAGAACCATCATATCTTGTATTACTAACCAAGACAGATAGTGTTCGAACTACATAAACGAGCACAATGTGATCATACACCGGAAGTTCAGGGAATGTTGATAATGTGAGATTATTACCAGCACTGTTATTGTCGTGTGTTGTTCAAAGTATAAGAGTTACTGTACGTCAGAGACATCATGGATCTATATTATTTGACAAATATGTGAATAGAAAGATCGAAAAAAATTTTGACAGACAGACAAAAGGACCCCAAAGTTATTTTATCTTCAGGGAAAGTGTGGCGAATAGGTTGTGGCAATACTTTTCAATTATTGATTGCCTAAATTCGGTCAACCAACTCTCATTTTGGTGTAATGAAATCATGTCGATCTACCATAAGATATCGCAGTGAATAAAAGAAAACATCGGTACATATCAAGACAGACGTTCTCAAATCGCCAGAATTACACCCAAGTTTATGATCAATTGGATTGTAGTGTTATTTTCCTCTAGAGCCCAGACGTATGGGAGGCTTTAGAAGTGTTATGCTTGCAAATGAGAACTTGGCTACTTAAACAGCTAACGCTAAATCCGCGTCCGAGATAAGAGGTATTTATGCGACACTACCATCTAATGCAATATTTCATGAATATACTTAGAATATTCGATAAACTCGCACATGTAGATATCATAGTTGATTTATATTTGGTCGGGCTTTATTTCTTTTCTAAAATGTTTGATACTTGCATTGTTCCCAGATATAATAATTTTTGTTTTGAATAAGAATATAAGAAATTTTTGTTTTGAGAATATAATGACTGTGTTTGAAAAAGGAATTTGCTGGTTTGCTAGTTATCTGTTAGTATTCTATGACTCGTTGCTAAGACATCTGTTGCAGCATATCATATCACATGCGTCTTTGTCACTTACAAATCACGGTAAATGTCAACGAGGACGATTACAATACAATGAATTGAAACTGACATGTCATGGAAATAGCATCATTATCGTAGAATCATTCCCGTGTTATATGACTTAACAGCGCAGACTGCCATTGCTTGGGATCGATGTTACATTCGTTGTTGGTGACTTACTGTTTATTTGAACACTACCAGCGCCGGTAAAATTGAATATATTCGTTTTTCAATTAATGTGCAAACAACTAATGATATGCAAAACTTTTTTGTGTATTGAATTATTCCCTGCGCTTTTGCAATTAGTTATGTAAAACTAGACAAAAAGACATTATTCGCTTGAAAACGAAGCCTCACGGCGAGAGGCGGGTGCAATCTGACGTGTGGCTCTCCCAACCGCCCCCACCGATTTCCAGGTTGGCGAGAGCCACTGCTGGGGCTAATTCGGTGCCACACTACTGTCACCAGGACACGTGTGCAATGTTGCCACCATCACGTCACAAGCTTTTATCGCTCAAATACCCAACGAGATTCTATGAACAATTTGAAGTCAAAACCTGTGAAAGATGATCCCAGTGTATATCCAGTGAACTTGGGAATGACTGTGATGTGTTGCTCCTGATGCCTCTGGAAAGTTGCGATGCCATTCACAGCCATAAATAAAATGATGTATCAGATGGCAAATGAACGGTTTGTCTGCGGGTCACTGATTCACACATTTGTCACAATAGAGAAATAACCAACATCCTGAGTTCCTCATCTGGCGTGATATGGCTTTTACGGAGGTTTAGTTATATTCCTCGAAACTAGTTTGTCTGCGAAGCTATGACGTACTATTGCGACAATTATTCCTGATGCGTGAACAGCAGGGAAAAGTGATATAGCAGAAGGGACACATGAGGTGTGTGATATCATCCAACATGAACCTGATCCCATAGAACCATCATATCTTGTATTACTAACCAAGACAGATAGTGTTCGAACTACATAAACGAGCACAATGTGATCATACACCGGAAGTTCAGGGAATGTTGATAATGTGAGATTATTACCAGCACTGTTATTGTCATGTGTTGTTCAAAGTATAAGAGTTACTGTACGTCAGAGACATCATGGATCTATATTATTTGACAAATATGTGAATAGAAAGATCGAAAAAAATTTTGACAGACAGACAAAAGGACCCCAAAGTTATTTTATCTTCAGGGAAAGTGTGGCGAATAGGTTGTGGCAATACTTTTCAATTATTGATTGCCTAAATTCGGTCAACCAACTCTCATTTTGGTGTAATGAAATCATGTCGATCTACCATAAGATATCGCAGTGAATAAAAGAAAACATCGGTACATATCAAGACAGACGTTCTCAAATCGCCAGAATTACACCCAAGTTTATGATCAATTGGATTGTAGTGTTTATTTTCCTCTAGAGCCCAGACGTATGGGAGGCTTTAGAAGTGTTATGCTTGCAAATGAGAACTTGGCTACTTAAACAGCTAACGCTAAATCCGCGTCCGAGATAAGAGGTATTTATGCGACACTACCATCTAATGCAATATTTCATGAATATACTTAGAATATTCGATAAACTCGCACATGTAGATATCATAGTTGATTTATATTTGGTCGGGCTTTATTTCTTTTCTAAAATGTTTGATACTTGCATTGTTCCCAGATATAATAATTTTTGTTTTGAATAACACCAATCCGAGGACTACTGCTGCATTCAATGAAGATCATACTGCTAACGGTTAAAAACAGTCATTATAATACAAAATGCGGAATACTTCTACGTACGGTATGCTTCGGGGAATTTTTTCATAGCTAGATGATCGCACCTGGTGCACGGCTGAAACTGTATTTCAATCGTCGTTTTAACAGATATAGGTTCAAGAATGAACGCTGTAATCTGCAGCACGGAGCATTATGACACTTTGATTGTGGCACTTCGATTCCGGTAAGTATGATCCATGCCAGCAAAATTATTTGGAATGAATTTGGTACGTTTAAGTGTTAAAAAGAAGCATTCTAAATCAACACGTTTCTTTTGCATATTTTCCCAATCGTCAAGAAAGCGGAAGTTCTATTGCGCATGCGCGTACCATCTTTTGCCGGGTTTGAGTGAAAACTGGCAAAATGTAACATATGTGTCGTTCCGTCCGTCAGCGGTAAGAACATTTCGCTGACTGCGAAGATAGAAAGAGGCGATGGAAGTGTATTTTAATCCCACATGGACCCGTTTCCTCTGAGTCTTACCTTATTTTCATTACGCAAGCGGGGCGTATCATTTCCCAAAGGTTTTTTGGTGTGTCGCTTGTCACTTGCTTTGAAAAAAAAAAACACTGAAAATATCGTTTTATCAGTGTGAATTAATTACATCGATGCTACAATAATACTTGGAACTATTATATAATGAATATTCCGCATAATGATGTTATTTTTGTCAATATGTTATATACTACACTGGATTCTGAATTTATACTTCTTACCTGGCTACGAGTCGTAACAGAAGTGCTTTAGAGGCAAATGTCTTATTATGTCATGTAGACAGAAATGTTAAAAATATTATCCACATCTATCATAGTTATTTTCCGAATTAATTATTAAATATATAAATGTATAAATCACAAAACTTTGTGAGTTGAAAGGATTCAATACTGTTAATCAATGTTATGGCTTAAATGTTTACTACTGGTTATTTCAGGTTTACATGCGGGCCATGTTGTTGTGTGCTGTCGACTGCCATTGACCAGAAGAGGAAATCGAAGGCAGGATATCTGCTTTCTCCTTCGTGATGTCAAGGAAAGCGATCTTGACAACTCTGAAGCAAAAGAAGTAACCTAGGATGGACAACTTTTTTTGTATCACGTATAAGCAGGCAGAGAAAGGGGCCAAAGCGGTAGGCATATTGTTCAGAAGTGATATTCATGTATATTCATGTATATAGACCACACACATGACAACTTATGATTATTGTTGAATATGATTAATATTAATTCAATGAATTAATATTGATCATATTCAAGAATAATCATTATTAAGTTACTGAATGAATGCTATATGCCAGAAAGTGTTTATTTGCTAGGTTGAAACATACATGTAAATGGCAGTGTATGTGAAATGATATAAATGGACAATCACAGTAATTAGGAATAACGCATTTGTTAAATAAATTTATTATAGTTATGGTGTAAACATTTCATTCAGACATATTTCTTCAAAAAGAGGGCATGTGCCATGATGAGCCAGTTGCTGGTGCCTTCCACCTGCTGTTGCGGGAGCCGTACACGGGCAAACGCGATTACAGACCTGTTGTTAAGACTGATATATGTAAGACCTCGCACACGATGTAGAGTGCATATGGTGATAGAGAAGCGATTTAAAAGCTCAGTGTGGTGATTTATTGGTGTGTAACTAATATGCTCATGTGCATAAAGGTACCTCAGGGATGTTCGGGATAAGAACTAATGACTCAATCTCAGCTCATGAAACCATTCTGTAGGGAGACCTTAAAACTTACAGGAGACTCACCAGAAAGGTACTGCCACGCCTACGCTAATATTGATATGGGCAGCTTGAGGCACGTGTGCACATTAATAAGTGTTGAGGGTCGTAATTTTTTTTATTTTTCGTGTGGGAGGAGGAGCTTGAGAGAAAATTCACAAACTGCAGCTGTGTTGGTTGCGAAGTCTGTTGTATTATCATCAACAGGCCACGAATAAGTTACTTTCAGGTTTTGTTTTCGCATCAGGGAACCCAACACCATCTTGGTACAGTACTTTAGTGGGCACGCTACTATAAGCTGTGAAACACGAGAAATGAAAATTCTTTTTCGTTTGTTTTCGACGTGATGCTGCACCGTGGATGTTGTTCGAGAAATGTTAATTGGAATATATGTTTTGTGAACACTTTCAAGCTGTTATTATTTATACCTAACTATGGACACCATATACCGGGTATGCATTCTATCTACCCACAGTAAGCAATATCTATTGAGGTCAAATGTTTCCTTGTTGGAAATACATTTCTTGACACTTTGGAGAAGTTAGTGCCTTTTATTCCATTGATTACAAGTTCTGCAAGAATACAGCTCGTGAAACAGGACTGTATTGTCCACATCAGGCAGCTCTGAAGTGGCTCTTTCACTAAAAGACATTCTACCGTCTGCGTGGATTTGCTTGTTGCTTTCAATGACTCCAGAACTCAACTTTGTTGATAAAAGTTGGATTATCAACAGTGATGTGCAAACGTGTTGCACGAGGAAACGACATCCTACCAGTAACTCCATGTATTCTTGCTGCGCCCCCAGTGTATTACTTTGTGTGTTTCGAATTTTTATTCCAGGCTAATGGCTATGGTGCAGACTAGAATGCGAATCTTGCTCTCTGTTCTATGGAGCTCCTCTTGTATTATTACCTTAGTTTAATCGCCTGCTGAGGCAGAGTAAAGGTCAACCATCCTTTCCTCAAACCGTTTTAATTCCATTCGCATGCTGCATCTTTGAGATGAGGAAGGAGCTGTACACATCAGTGCAAGAGCTGATTGAAGGCGGATATATCACCACTTTATCCAATGATGTGTTCATTTTCCGCATTTGTTCACCAGCTTGTGAAGTGCTGCACAAAACATCCATACACGTCAACTCCAGCATTTTATTGAAATCTCGAACCCTTATTACAATGATGGGTTTATAGTTCCCTCTCTCTCTCTCTGTCAATGTGTCAAGAACACAAATCAGCTATTAGTCTCCGTGACTACATCCTGTTAACATAAATAAACCACCTCAATATTCAACATGCAAATTTATAGTGAATAATATGATACTATAAATACCTGGGGTAACATTGTAAAAAAAATCGAGAATTTTTATATTACCTTAGTGAGTTTAGGAAAACATTATTTGAACTTCATTTGTGTTGATATTGTAGTGTTCCTATTGTAGAACCAATGCCTGGGTTGCATTATAAAAACAGAAATTCGAGAAATATTTTATTACCTTGGTCAAAATAGGAAACTACTTTGAACTGCATTTGTGTCGATATAGTGTTCTACGAAAATTACATGTGTTACAACTTTAATGTCACTCGAACTGGTAGAGGTAAATATCTTTTACATAACAATATCAAATTCTAGCTATAACTTCACGTGACTGACATCTCATGAGACGTGTGTTACAACACGCCTTGTCATTTTATAACAGCCTGTCACACCCAGATTCCGGGAAATGTGAGTGTCCAAATTGAGTGTCCAAATCAAGATTTGCATCATTTTGTCCTAAAAGCGGCCCGCCTTTTGGGCGAGTTCTATACACATTCTGATGACGTCATTGGTATTTGTCTAGATACTGTGGCAACCGGCAATGTAGGCATGCCGATCATTTTCTATCCACTGTTTTCATTCACGCTCAACGGCAATTTTCCGAGTATTTGTTGTCGAACTGTGCATATTGCCTATATATTCCCGACTATCTCGAGATGTACTTTCAAGTTTGCGTGACAAATAGGAATCCTAAATTTGGTTGATTTAAAAATTGATTCCAACTTTAACGTCATCAGGAAGGCAGTGTGTGAATCGTAGTTGTTCCTACAGTACAACTGATAGACGCAAGATACAAATATCAAACCTATGGGAATAATTTCAAAAGCCAAAAGAAACCCAATGGAATAGATACATAAGTACCTAATCACAAGCCAAAAGGCTACCTGCTTTATGGTGTCCTCGGGGATAGATTTAACCTCCGCCAGGAGTGACACCGGCAATGTACATGTAAACAAAGGTAACATAATACCTCTTACTACCAATACAAGTACATATTGGTCACGACAATGTGAAACGTAACATACAACATTTTTTGGAATAGAAACAAGGCCCGACCAAATTCTTATCCAAAGACACTGTCGTCGTCAGGGGTTAGACAATGTGTTAAATGTGTTTCTACTGTACATCTGATGGAATTACTATACAACGGCCCAGCAACCCATAAAAATTATTTAGAAATCCGAAACAATTCCCATTGAATAGATATATTACAAACACATAAGTACTTAATCACAAACCAAAAGGCTACTAATCATCAGGGACAGTATTTTTTCATTTTATCGTAGTCATGAAAAAAAAAACCCTGCATTTTATGAAAAATCGTCGGGTCTTCATTTTTTCTGAGTTTTGAGCCATGCCTCAACAGGACAAACTGTCACCGGAAGGGGTTCTACCCCCTTTGTTTTTCAAGCATTGGCTGTTGACTTGCGCTATCATGGTGATCTGGCACTGTAGCAGCTGGTGCGATTTCATTTGTTTTGAGGGCCTAAATACAGGCCCCGCCAATTTTTGACAAGTGACAATTCTTTGAACAGAAAATGCCAAAAAAAAACAGAGGCAGTGAGGGTTCATCGTCCTGGATGTCCTCAGCGATCTGAAAATCAGATACGAAGGAAACAGATTTCTTGGGAATTCTGGAAGCTCCAGAAATCCCAGGGTATGGACGGCCTACAGCCCTTGGCTCACAGGAACCCTCGGCCACGGCTACGGGAGCTGGGACCTGGGGCCCAGAATCCGAAGTGAGACCAGGACCGAAACGCAGGCGAATCGGCCCTGGCCCGTGACCTCCTATGGCTCAAGGGTTGTATCCCAGCCCAAGGGTGTATCCCAAGGGTTGTAAACCCGCAGGTTGTGCGGGGAAAAATCAGGGTGCAGGGAGCCGAACTGACGGCTTCCGGGACCCGTAGATGGCTGAAAGAAACAGATAAATCATAACTTACCGCACAAATAGCGTTGGAAAGCACTAATTCAAGACGATGGTTAGGATCACCCGATGATTTACGTTGCTTGACACTGGAACTAGACGGGGGGGGGGGGGGGGGGGTAGGACATTCAGCAAACCATTTGGCTCGAATTTTCTTCAAACCCTGTAGACATGCTGACCAACCTTTCAAAGTCCAGGCTGCACACAACGCACAGGTAGTAGTAGGACGACAGTAGGTCGACGATCTACACTGCCAGGAGGTAACCTGGACTTCCCACTTGGGAAGGAAATGTTCACAGACGTTGCACTTCATCTGAAATATATAAATCGAATATCGCGTGATCGCGTGACTGGCATCTCGTTAAGTCATTTTATAGGCGTCTTCCTCACATCCAAAATCCGACGAATATCAGAGAGAAGGATTACAGTGCAGTAATCTTCAAACATGTCAGAGAAATAGTACCATTAACTACGAATCATCTCCATGTCATATGAATCATCAATTGGACATGAAATATTATACTGCAGATTCCCATTGCGCGGGGTTGAAGCATCTGCCTTCGAACGTATGCATTTTTTCAGAACTGAATTCCTTTCATCTGTTTCAACACACCTTTTACGCCAGTTTTTAGTTTTTGGCCCGATAACCTATCACCGTGGTTTTTCGTCCGTCGTCCGTCCGTCGTCCGTCCAGTCTGCAACTTTTTTTTGGCATGATGAATTTCCCCATAAATTTGTCAGAACATGCCTTAGGCCAATATCTAAATACACTTTTTAATTTTTTTTATTGAATCATTTTTGCCAATTTGACGGCCATGTTCGATGAAAATTTGCCAATTTTAGACTTTGGTGACCATTTTCTCAAAACCTGTCTGATCAGTTTTGAGATTTTTGTTTCAAAACATTCCTCTCATGTACCTCTATGACGTGTATAAGTTTCGTTGCCCTTGAATCGCCGGTCCGCGTGTGGCGGCCATTCTGATTTTTTGATGGGTCGGCAGAAAAATTTTCCAGCAAAAAAATTTTTTTCGGCCATTGAAAAATGTTTTGGACTTTGAAAATTTCACCCAATTTTTCCTTCATAATGGGAACTGTGCGGAGTAATCTCATATAACACTTCACGATAGAGCCTAAGTATTGGCACATTCAAATGGGAAATCGAAGTGTATCCATCAAGCTCGAATGTAAACAAATGCCCAAATTGCCCTTGAAAGTTCACATCGAGTACATTTACCAGTTTGTATCTGCATATATAGTGAAATTATGAGAACATAATCAGTGATATACCGTGGTGTTCGTGGAATTGTCAGTCCATCTTGCGCTTCTATGCTTTGTTTACATCTGCCTGTGATGAATACAGTTCCTGTATTTACGTGTGAACCGCTTGTTCAAATTAGCAAAATGTTTCAAATGACTGGTTGTAGTCAGAAAATTTGATGTGAGTACGCCCCACGCAAGTAAGTTTTCACAGTAAAATCAATCAAACAAAACTTTGAAACAAAGAATATTTCAGTTCAACATGTACTTTCCCCCAAACTTACTATGTCATGATCCAAGATTGGGTATCATCATGATAGGATATTCTCATAAACAACATAAAATCATTTTTATGAATTGTCATGATAGGGTGATCTCATCAACCCATTTTTTAAATGAATTTTTAAAAATGTATATGACGATTGGCCAGGTGAGAAAACGAATAATAACGATATGTTTTTCCCAATGCGTATGCCAAATGAGATGTATACTGAAAGAGTGAGATATATTATAAATAAGTGGAACCGATGATAGACAGCCTATCATGAAACACTTCCATGACAAACATATCTTCAGAATTACATGTGTTATTATTGCACAAACTCCTAGCAACTTTCTACAAACAATTCAAAAATCCAAACCTGTAAATGATGTTCTCAATGAACATCCAGTAAACTCTGGGATGACTGTGCTGATTTGTCGCTCCTGATGCCTATGGGAAGTTGCGATGTCATTCACAGCCATAAATAAAATGATGTTCGCAGGGCGTGTGAATGGTTTGTCTGCGGGTTACTGATTTACACCTCTGTCGCAATAGATGAAAGAACCAACATCCTGGATTTCACATCCAGTGTGTGTGTATGCCGGGTGGACAGGACATGTCTCTGGAAGCATTGACGCTTACAGTGCAGGAGGCCTGGGGTTCGTGCCTTCTTGATTATGTTCATAATAATGTGAAAATAATAATGGAGAAAGGTAGATACATGCATTTAGTATACAGTATTAATAGTGGAAAGTAAGTGGCAAAGAATATTATGCAAGTTATAAATCCAATAGAAACACAACGTGAGAAAGAAAAAAATCGTATAAATTAAGAGCAGGCTCCGGTTGTGCATCTGTGCGAATGATAGCAAATATTTGGGAAAATTGGGAGTTAGAATGAACACACTATAAAATGGCCACTTACTTATCACTTATTGCAAAAACTGGTCACATGATGATATTTTGCTAGACTGTATTAAATGAACGTTCGATTTGCAAAATTAAGAAAACATTCAGACCTGAACACGCTCCTATATACGGGGCATCCGCAGAAGATTGTTCGTATGTTGAGAATGTTGTAAGACCATTCGTAACCCCTGCAGTAACTTTGAGCGCCATTTTTGGCAAGTAGAAAACAACATGCAACTGATGTGGAGAGAACAATGCATAACCATGCGGAACACGGAGATATGAAACAAAATTATCCCATCAGACTCTCATCAGGTAGTTTTGGAATAGTTAACACGTTTTCGCGCTTGTCTCGTTTACGAAAAATTGTCAACAACGATTTGTGTTTTTGTCCGCTTCACGCGCAAAAGACTGGTTTGATGAAGCATATTCCACAAATAGATTTCCTGTCACTTAATTTGTGGTCTTTTCGTGGTGAGATTGGCAGATTTTCAAGTGGTATTACGAAATCTAATCAAGAGTGAGGAATACAGTAATCCCAGTTGGCGGACGAAACCGAGATTCTTCACGAGATACCTTCTGCGTTTGTGAGTCGACAGTTCAGTGAACTGAATACAGCATTGCGTGTGGATAACTTAGTTATATACCCTCGCCCCGATAGGGGGAGAAGGTATTGGATTTGGGTTTGTTTGTCTGTCTGTCCATGCACAACTCGAAAACAAATGGCCAGATCGACTTGAAAGTAATAAAGATGAAGCTGTAAGGCAGTGGCTCGGTGAAATTCGCATAATTGGCTATAACTCTGGTTCTCATCAAAAACAATTTTTTTTTTGGTGTACGACTGGTGGTCGTAAGACCAAAAACTCCCTATTATCGCCCGAGCTAAAAAAATTGGGGGTCACGATTTTACTACTTTTCGGTGTTTCGAGATTCAAGACCATAATGTGAAGCCATTTTTTTTAATTTTCAGGAGAAAACGTGCCTTGATGATAGACTGCCGTCTTTCGGATTAGTCGATTTTTAAAGCTGATCGCTTAATAAATGGATTGATTTCCTAAGATATATTGATGATATGCCCACATAATATATTGCAAGAAACAGACAAATGCCTACTTGCGATAATGTGACAAGGGCTTTGTCATCGCATGTCTGGTAAACGAACATTCACAGGTTTAGTGTGATGACCAAGGGGTTTTGCTAGCTTGTGACCCTTTAAGATTTATTCTCCCTCACGCTGAGGAACCAGTTTGCTAATCCTGGGTTTGGTCGCCGCACTTGGGTTTTGCAACGAACATCATTTGGGAAAGATGGCGGACCCCACGAACGAGACAGCTGCGACTGGAAAGTAAAATACCGACATGGATGATAGAATAAAGTATCATACCAAAATCACTTTGCGCAGTATTGATGAGGATGTTCGTAGGTATTTAACAGCGGACAAAATAGCGTGTGATAATACAAGAAGTTATGGAAAGCACAGTTTTGAGGCAGACACGTTGTTGCAACGATAAACCTGTAGGCAACGCTAAATATGGGTGTATAACCGTGTTCTGAATTATGTACACTACGGCAGGCCACTCATGAGTACATGTACCGTATGTACCAATGCTCATTCTTGGGCATTTGGACCTTCTCTCGGATGTCTAGTTTGCCCAGGACAATCTTGGAATATAAAATGTTTCTAATCAGATATTGGCTGTAAACAGGTAGCAATATTTACACAAATTTCTTACCAAAAAAAAAATCGAGGAATATGAATTCATGCTGTTTTCTCACATGTTTATTCAATGATTGAATACATTTATATCGAGGTTTGTTTTATTGAAATTTATCAGTCAACTCCACTGTGTTTCCCTGCTTGTCAATTTTCTGGCATATAGTTAACTTTGTATGATCCACCTTGGTTATTAAAAATAAGTTACACTAATATTGTTTGCCATATTTTCAAGAAATAAATCAAAATCATCGTAAGCGCACTTCCAAAACGGCCCAGGTCTTATTGGAATGCTCAAGTTTGCTCGGTCGCTTCTGGAGATTGTCGAAATTTTCAAGAATGACCACAACCCTACAATTTTTTTTATCTGGCCATTTTTAGTTCCGCTATACCGAATGGTAGTGGAGCTTTAGCGATGCCATGTTGTCTCTCGAAGGTCCGTCCGTCGTCGTCCACTTTTATTTATCTTTATAGTTTATGGTCGAATCATTCTGAAATTTTGCATAAAAATGCCTAAAAATATTTCGAAGGCGAGATCTATTTTAGTCTTTTGATTTTCTTTTTTTCAAAATGGCGGCCATTTTAGACGAAAAACGGCCAATTTTGGGTGAAAAACGGCCAATTTCGTTCCTAAATCAAGTCACCATTCGTTTGGAGCAACTCCAGCCAAAAAACTAAAAAAGAGTCTGCTTTGTAATTTCATTTTGGTCTTTTTTCTTCATAATTAACTGCCGCAAGTGTACTCATAGAATGCTTAAAGTTAAAGCTTCGATATTGGCACTTAAAATGAGAAGTCATATATGATGAATGGTTTGTGTGACCTTGGATTTGACCTTCTTACCTTTTTGCAGCGAAGCGCTCAAGGCCGAGAGGCCTCTTGTATCAGAATGTAAGCCCAACCGTTTAGAAACATTTTGTCATGTAAAACACCTATAGATATAGTGTTTTGTGTTATTCGTTTATTTTTTGGTGGTTTTGCAGTTGTGTTGTATGGGGTGCAGATATACGTCAGGTCGTCGGTGAACCTTTAAGGCCGGCACACAGGGCTACTGTGTCCGACTGACTTGAATATTATTCATTCTGGTTATGAAAAAAAAGTATGCAAATATCAATACTAGTAGTTAGAGTAAAAAAATTGACATGACTGTGCTTTATTATGCCACATGAACGAAATTATATCTGTGGTAGAAATAAAATAATAGTAATGTGGGAACCTTATTATGACATCTTACTGGGGATACAAAACCAAGGGCCATCAAGTATCAACATTGTCCTGAATAAATAGCGGTAGTAAGGTTTCTTGCCACGTGCACTTCTCGTGCTCCTTTTCATTTCACCGTACTGTAGTTTCAAACATGAGCACAGAGTTGACGGTTTGCTACCAAGAAGTGGGACAAACCACGTACCACCACTGCATAGGTTTACCACATTCCACCTGATCTTGCTCTTGGTTGTATATACACTGTACATACCACAGGCTCACTCGTTGGTCCCGACTAACAGACTAATCGTAGATGTTTATTTGCTGTTTGAGTGGTGTTTCCATATTGTGTTCGCGGTGTTTCCACTAGTGTTCCCTTCTTTGCCAGTGTCTGCTCATGCTCAGACATAGAGTCGCTCCAGTCGCAGGCACTGCTGTATTCCGGCCTGTGGGGTTGAGAAACGCAGGGGTTGAGGCACGCAGAAGAAAAACTATCCGTGTACTGGTATTTGTAATCTGAGAATTATTGTATTACATGTTCTGAAAAATCACATTGGCTAGCTGGTATATAACCTACACAAGACTAACAATATGCAAAAATATATTGAGTTAAATGCAGGCACACCATGAACAATTATCAAGTGTGTGAGTCTTATTGTACAAAACTAAATTAGAGATGTAAATTACCATCCATTTGTCAATAGCTGGGTCTAGATTGAACCATTCTCAGGTTTCTAGGTTTTCAGGAGCTTCATTCGACTGAATATCTGCTCATTCAGAGTTGATGATTGGTCGGAGGCAAGCACACAATCCATGAAGAGGAGGACTCGCTCCACACACCATCACTGAGTAGGCACGATGAATGTGTGGCCACGTTTGGTTCTGAACCAACAATGGTCATATGATCTCATATCATATTACAGATTGACTAGTTATTATGACAGCTCTGCCTCTGACAAGTGTCAGGGACTTCATTCCAAAATTATGTGACTAATATAGTTATGTGATTTGATATTAGTATTCAGATGATGCGAACAGTTTGGGAATAGCGCGGATGTCGCTATTAGGACGAAAAAAATGCTCACAAACAATATCTGATATACATGTATACATAAATACCTCGAATTAGGTTCAAAAAATCTTCTTTTTGATTTCCACTCCCGTGCAGCGACCACGTAATCGAATTGATAAGGATCTGAATTTGGTCAAGCACAAGTCAATTACTGTTGATTATCATGATTATACTTCATGAATAAAACAAGGAAAAAGCTCTCTGAGACTATATCCCCCTGAATGTCAGGATGCATATGCCAGGATGTATGGCGTGACGTGCTTGAACGCTATGCTGCTGAATAGCCCTGGCTGCACATACAGATTCCTCTAACAGAAGTGCTAGTGCTTTGTCATAGTGAATGTCCTCTATGTATTTTATGACAGTCTCTTCCACGAGACAGCAGGAATGAATCCCGCTTGGCCAACAACATCGCTGGCAAATGGCAGCTCCTCCAGCTCAGTTGGTCCAGCAGATGTCTCGGCAGGCGGCAGTGTTGTGCTAGTAGGTGTACTGGGTATAAACTTCTTTGGAAGGGCGGGGGCAACCACACAATCGTTTACGATTTGCAAATGCCTAAGATGCAGTGGGCCTATGCATGTCGTTTGCACAAATTACACGTATACGTTTGATAAATTTAATTGTAAACAGCAATAAGTACATGTACAATATTATTTAAGTATCTCGAACCCCCTTCTGAAACCCTGAGAACGGAACAGGCGAAAGGTCTCAGCTGATATTTGTCAAACCCTCCCACTTGCCTTTCCTAGGGATACTGTGAAGCCATTTCGAGTATGTGATATTTTGAAAAATAAAACCATGTGGATGTAGATATATAGTTAAAGTGAGCATGTCAACGAATTGTTTACATTTAAACAAAGACGACAGTTACGACAAAAAATCATCATAAATAATGTATTAGATGCCATTGCGGACATCAATGGCGTTTGAAAATAAAAACAGAAAAAAACCACACGGAAATCTCCAACTTCCTAAAACTATAATAAAAAAGCTCGGCACCTACCAGTTTTAGTGCAACACAGTTTTGAGTGGAACACAAAAGGAAGATTTTGGGAGTCATGGCTTGTTTTTGAGCATTTTTTCGTCCCGACAGCGACATTAAAGCTATAATCACTTGTACAATTGACAAAACTTATTCATTCTGCGATAGCTTCATTTTGTCTATAGAAGGAGAAATCGTACAAATTTGGGTCTGACAATGTGTAATACGTGGCTAAATTGAGTTTCCAAATCAAGATTCAAATTAGGACCAGTCAATCTCGCATCATTTTTTTCCTCAAAGCGGCACGCCTTGTGGGCGAGTTCTATGCACAGTCTGATGACGTCATTGGTTTTTGTCTAGATACTGTGGCAACCAGCAATGTAAGCAGGCTGATCATTCTCTATCCTCTGTTTTCACGCACGATCAACGGCAATTTTCTGAGTATCTGTTGTCGAACTGTGCATATTTCTTATATATTCCCGACCATTTCGAGATGTACTTTCAAGTTTGCGTGACAAACATGAATGCTAAATTTGGTTGATTTTAAATTTGATTCTAATTAAGCCTCCGGTACACCACTCTACAGCCTACTTCACACGGTCGAGCCACCTGGCCCCTCTAAAACGAGGGGGCATCAGTCCCTTGATCCCCAGGGCCTTTAATATTACTTAGTGCTTTTGGTTACTTGGTATTTTTGTAACAGTATCACCGGATCAACATGGTGGATAGTTTACCGTATGGCTGTGATGTTTTCATTTTGCATACTATTCAAAAAACGATTTGTCACTCAACACAAAACTATTGCCTTACACGGAAATATAATAAAGCATTAATTGGAAAAACAATGAGATTAAATTAAAAATTTCACGCATAGAACAATTCGAAGAATAACTTAATCCCAGTCGGAACGGCATCATATTCCTCGATAAGGCGTCTCATAATGTATGAAGGAATTAGTGAATAAATATTGTTTACCGACACTTTGGGTCTTAGCAAGGACATTTCTGGATCAAAACGACATGCAAAAAACGCATTCCACATGGCAAAACCTGTATGTCATATTTTCGACAGTAGATGCAAAAATAATGTCAAAAAGATTTCTCTTATTTTCGAGAATGACAAGAAAATGTATTTATTACATGACCAGGTGTAAAACTAAATTCCTTGGAATATAGTCCTTCTTAATATTCTGCTCTGCTGTTGGTCATCCTCTATAAATGAATAAAGTTTACATCTACATCTTGCACTGACTGAACTTCATTGCAAATATGAACGTCAGCATAGCAAACACTTGAACATACCGCGGAGCCTTTGTCACTTTTGGTGGATGTTGAATTTGTCCTCGATGATAACATCAAGTTTTATGTACTTACGTACTTACGATACATATATTCATATACTCAATGGGTTTCTTTCGGTAACAATGGCTGGTGCAGTTCGCAGCCGTCAAATTCGGTTGTTCGCGACAGGCTCTGATTTCGAAAAGAACGAACAGCTCCTCAGACGGCCCGAACTCTTGCCCAGTTTTCATGCAGACTTATTTCAAGAGCTACCAGCGTGTCTGGAGGCCTCTCGCACCATCCGATCGAGATGTGAGATTATAAGTCAGATGGGGTTCAGATCTGGCTTACCATTTCCGAGTCCTGATGTCGCCTACATGTTGAACCAAAACTTTAGGTGCTTAGTGTACATGTATATTCGTTCTGTAATTGATGTTTGACAGGATTTTGCGTCATCAATCATGCACGTGTTTGATTGGGTCAGCGGACGATTTATATCATTATCTTGTCCGTGTGTTGCCTGCCGAGACATGTTTACCCCATATTAGTAGTGCGTGTTATTTTTCAGGCGAGTCTAACAAAGAGTATTGAAATCAGAATAATTTTCTTACTGGCTGACGTATGTTTTTCGGAGGTGATAAATTGCGTTTATAATTGTGTTCCCTGCAATCCCATCACAATTTGTTAGGTGGTTCTATGGCATATCACGCAAAAATGATAATTTGTGGCACGAATGATGATTCTCGGGCGCGTTATCCACTAGCGGAGTTGGTATAAGGCATGTTCCATTGTCATAAGTAGTCCTCGTTTTCTAGATCCTATAAAGACTGCTGTAAAATGACTTGATATATCATGTGTCTCAAGAGATGACAGGCACGCAACATAGTGGCTGACATTTGATATGAAATTTGAATAACGTCGTCCGCATTGTGTCTTACATGGTGTTCCATTGAAAATCCTCGATATCAGGTTCAGGATGTCAGTCACGTTGTTGCATGACTTGTGCGGGACAGTCTTCAACAGAGACTGCACGACCAGCAGCCTGTTCTGATGACGTCGGATAGAACCATTTGCTTGACCTGGTCCAACACGGTTTTCTTCTCTACAACGCCATCCCCATCCCCCCACCCCTCCCCCTTGCTATGACGTACTCGACTTTGAGGTCCTAGTCCCCCCTCCCCTCCAAGGGGGGGTTTCGGTCATATAAGAGCTTTACAGATGCCGTTGCTAGCCTTTGCCTAGAGACCCCTTGTACTCGTCCTTATATCATTTTTAGAACAGTCTGGCTAAGTATAATCACTTTAACCCAGAACATTGGAAAAAAAGAGAATACATTCTTTTGGATAATTTTACTTGGGTTACTTTTGTATGGGACAATTTTGATTTTGGCATTCATAAATTCATCCTCAGAGTCAAATGACCAACTGAAAATGTAATTTTAATATTTATGTTCGGAAATGCCAAATATCCATGTCCAAATTGAAGGAAGTTTACATCCATTCCTGACTTTAGTGTTACATCATCGTAGTGCAAGACACTTTTCTTCCAAACTCTTATTCCCAGTGTAGCAATCTCAATGCGCAACTTTCAATAACACCCTTGGACATGGAATCGGATAGATCATAAGAGTGTACTTACCTGGATATTGTTAATTTTCACTTATTTACACCATATGTCGGACTTTTGAAGTCACCAGAACGTTAACATGAACATGACCTGACCCCCAACACAATACAATTGGGTCAGTTAACGTTCGGCGTCTAGCTGCAGGGTGTACATATTACACCAACCATTATCAAATACAGCGATTCACATTAATTGTTTTGTACAGGTTCAATACTCTCAAAGTAGCATAATATCTGGATATTTGAAGTTACACTGTTACTGCAATATGCCATGGATTTGGCAGTAATAACACCGCTTCGGAATGGAGGTTTGGCAAAGGCACGAACATTGCTGAATAACACATTCTTGGAGGCTTGCCTGAAAATACCATATAATTTATGCAGTTACGAGCGATAAGTCGTAAGTTGTCTCGCACACCATAAATATTCATGAACAGAGACACTGAAATAAATGAAGCGCCACTCCCCGTCATTTACTTTGATAGACAATAACACGACCATAGGGAACAATGTGAGCCATACCTGAACCAACCGGTCACACCTTCAGCATTGCCTCATCTATGCCCTTTTACTGCCTATCCCTTGTCAACGATGTGGAGTGATCCAAGTCGTAAGATATTATTGAGGTACGAAATTGAGATGGAATGAGAGCCACGGGAGAACTAGACAATCAGAGATTGCACACTCTCGTCCCCTAGCGATAGTCACTGTAGCTCCAGCTATAGTGTCAGCTGATGACCCTTTTCGACCTTGAACGATAGTATGAAATTGTAGTCATAAGACATCAACAAATAATTAGAAAAATGATCAGAAATATAGTTAACTTGAAAATAAAAATGTAACCAATACCGAAGTACAAAGCATTCCAAAACCAATTCCATTGTCCATTCTCAAAGTCCAGTGCCAGGCAAATTCGAGGTAATTTTGTGGAACTTCATGACAACTTTTGGCAAGCGTACTAACACTACTGAATAGCAGACTCCTGGAGCATTCTCACCTTGGAAGGAGGAACATCTCTGTTTTGAACGGTAAATCGTAAATAGTTTCGCTCATTATAAATGAGACCTTTTATGGTGTGCGAGACCATGCAATCCGTGAGTGTTTTGTTTTAACCTTTTTGAAGGATTTTGACCTTTTATGCTACTTTAAGTGACTCGACAGCAGGTCAATATGCGAGGATGGCGCTACTTTCACTGCATTCTGTTAGATACTCTGTTGTCGTCTGTGTTTTATGGCACTCAATGTGAAAAGGATGGCTATCCATTACATCTCAATAGATGACAATCACTCGAGGTAGCAGATGATGTGTGGTGTAAAACTTTATGTCTTCTAGTTTGGGTGACATCGAAGTTGACCCATGTTGTTGCAGGGCACTAGTAATTCCCCTACAAAGCAATACATGTGAAACATCAAAATGAAACATTACTGGCATAATATATTAATCGCAATAAATGAGACTGAAATATGAGATCCAAAGTGATATTATCATAATGGATGTATGGATATAAAACTCTCATCTTGGTCCTATGCAGAATCGGAAATTGTGTTTTATGGTGATAGCCTCCTAGAACATATCATCCAGAAATTATCGACAGAGGAGATTTTGTCACACCAGAATGTAATAAATATCGTGATAGCAGGGTAGTGAAGAGAGGGTACATATTTCACGATCATGTGTACCATTAGGGAGCTTTCCGTCGGAGGAGCACGTCCAGCTTGCAGAGGTAACGTACGGACCATATCAAAAAGAGAAACAAACATGTAGTGATGACTAGGCAAAATATCTGCTATCACCCACTTGCGTCGAGAGCGTTAACACATAATGTTCCTGATATTGGAATTCGAAATTAATTAAATTGAAACATCAAGAGTTCGAAATAAACATTAGAAACAAAATCAACAGTAGAGCTAGCGGGATTGCGCCCCTACAAGATCAGTGAAATGTCGAGGCAAATTTATTTTAATAATATCAGGTGCGCATTTTACGAAAAAGGTGAGGATTTTTGTGCACCAATGTACAAACGAATGCGACTCTCACGTTACTTTGATAGCAAATATGTGACCCCATTTCCATCATTTGCTTGTAAATTCCAAAACTTCTATTGACTAGTCGTATCACAAGGTCACCAAATGAACAACTCGTGCAAAACACGGGCACTTGACACGCATTGAGCGCAGGATGCATCGCAACATGCGATATGATAGTATATACACGACACTCGAAATCCAGTTGCTTGCATGACTGAAATCGTCTGTAGTGATATTTGTTACTGCCGTTTCATACTAGCTGTGAGTTGTAAGGATGTGCTGTATTGAATATGAGCTCATTTGTATCTGGGAGCTTTAAGTACACATGAAATACCGAATCTCACAGATTGCTCAAAGGACATTTCCTTCATACTCACTGAACACTTCGGTCTGAAAATTTCGGGTATCGTCATAATGCTTATAAAATAAACCGTTCACATAAATATTACATGTTCTTCTATGATTCTTTCTTTTAGAAACATTGATCTCACGTTTAGATAGTGATTGTATATCTTTAGCACAATGTACATTGAATTTGACTATTTACCGCGTCCTTATCAACAAGAAATAGAAGTCATGTCAACTCAGTCACGATCTGTTCCGGAATATCTGGAATAACGTCCACCTGAAACAAAATGTGAGCCGTGCCCGAACATAATGACCACACCTTTTTAATAGGCTAAATTGTGCTCTTTGTCGCCTGTCACTTGTCTCCCATTTGGACTGACCCAAGTCGTAGGACATTGTCAGGGTACAAAAATAAGTTGGAATATTGTACGTAAAGCTTACAACAATACGAATGCACATGAGAATACTATATAATTTCCTCCCACTTTGAGAACTCACGCGTTTTACATACCAAAGCATGAATATTTATCTCACTGATTGCCTTTAGACTCGAATACTTTATTTCATGATGTTGATGTTATTTATAAAATATATATCACAGTAGAGTATTTTTAAAATATTTAATGTTTTGCTGTTGTGACTTGTAATGCTCACACTTTCTCTCTGAAAATCGAGGAGTGATAATGTCAGGTGTTTTTATCTTTAACATTTTCATCTTGAAACTTTACAACAATTTTTTTCTGAAATTTAGCACGAAAACAACTAAACCTATTCAAGAGGAAGGTATTTTCTAGTTTTCCTTTTTTCGTTTTTGCTTTCCAAAATGGCGACTATTTTGACGAAAAATGCTCAATTTGTTTACATTGGCAGCCATTTTCTCAGTTTTTTCCCCTAATTTATGCATAAGACCCATATGGACCTTTGTCATTTGTAACAAATTGTGTTACCCTTGAACCGGCAGTCTGCGTGTGGCAGTCATTTTGTTTTTCCGATGGGTCGCCGAGCAATTATTTTTTCCCAAATCAAGTCACTATTCGTTTTGAGCCATTCCCAGCCCCAAAAAATTAGGCCAAGGGACAAAGATAGGTTACCGGACAATATATGTTCAATATTTTAGATGTTAGTCAGGTCAAAAATCAAGTTCAAGGTCATGAGAATATTCAGCATATATCATTTCCTGTTCGCAGTTGATTATTAAGCTGTAAAGTCGATAATAAGCGAGATATTAGCCATTTTGTTTTCTGACCTTGAAAATGCGGTCAAAGGTCGAACACAAGGTCACTAAAATATTATGCATATATCTTTCCTTATATGTTCACTATGGATTCCTAAGCTGTAACGTTGATAATAAGTGAGATACTAGCCATTTTGTGCTCTGACCTTGAAAATGAGGTCATAGGTCAAATTCAAGGTCATGAGACTATTCAGCATACATCATGTCCTATATGTCCACAATTGGTCCCTAGTCTCTTATCTCAGTATTAAGTGAGATATTAGGCATAATATGTCCCAGTATGAAGCATAGGAGAATTTGACATGGGAAAGTCCCATTTGGGTCGCGTTAGGGCCAAAATGGCCCATTCCGAGTGATTCAAGCGCAACGAAACTTATACACATCTTAGGAGTACATATGAGGAGTGTTATGTATCAAAAAGAAAAAAGCTACTGTACAGATTTTGAGAAATGGCCGCCAAAATCAGGGATTTTTCATCGAAAAGGGCCGCCATTTTAAAAAAAAATGCGCAAATAAAAAAACTAAAAAATCCCTCCTTGAAAAATTTCAGAAAAATTCACCCGTAAACAAAAAAGATAAAAATGTGGATGACGACGACGACGAGGGACGACGGACGCAACACCATGCCAATAAGTTATCGGACCTCAGGTGTTTGCCACGGAAAATTTCACATCAATTTTTCAATTATGTATGTGGAGTAAACTCCCAGACCACTTCAAGATACAGCTCGTATGAATCATATATGACGATTTGAGTGGTGACCTTGAATTTGACCTTTAATGACCTTGAAAGTTCAAGATAGTCATTTTGTTGAAAAGAATACGATTTCCGTCTTTGACAGCTTTACATTACTAACATTTAGCCTTGTCTATTTTTTGTGGGTACCGACGTCTCCATTAGGTAGGTTATTTGCGAGATTAAGACACGACAAAGGGTTGCAAAGGGTTGCATCATCTATCATCTATCACAATCGTACTTATATGTCCAGACATGCACATTATGCAGAAAAGTTCGGTCAGGTAGACATCATTAATCATGGTCAAATTGGACATTAGAAACTACAAAATATGCCCTGTGTCACGATGCCGAATGATATGTTCCAACTGCAGGTGGGCTGGCCTACTTCTGTCATTTTACCATGTGCTAGAGACACTGTTAATTCATCTGTATGGTGGGCATTTCACTCCATTCTGATAGCAATTATAAATTCCGGAGTTTCGCAAAATGCACAGTGCTACGTAGTATGAGTCAACTTCTGGCAGGGTATATATGCTGATTGACGTGCGTTGACCCAACACAACTCTAGAGTGATGCACCATTGATGGTTTCGTTTACAGGTACGACTGCAATATAGTGGGAACTGAGAACTAAGTATGCATTCTGTGTCATGTTATCCACTAATACTGCTATCTCAGGCACCTTCTACGTCGCCACTTTTGATAACTTCATTACAAAATATTCCTTTGTGGTGTGTATATGTACCTTTGTATAAAATACCTTTGTGATGTGAACTTCTTTTATGAAGTTTCGTTGCCCTTGAATCGCCGGTCTGCGTGTGGCGGCCATATTGTTTTTTCGGTGGGTCGGAAAAATTGCAATACTTGACATTGCATCAACAGATGGAGCAGCCTAAACTCATATAAATCCCAATTCAAGGGCAGAAAGTTCCAAAATGGCATGATATCCATAAACTGGCCACTGGGACCGAAGCGTTTGCTTATAGACATCAAGCTTGTGGTTGGAAGTGGTATATGAATAATCTTTTTGTGTACTTGAAGATTGACCTTGAACTTGACCTAGACGACCTCGATATTTGACGTGCATAATGTAAATTTACCGAAGCAGATACTCGTTCATGTATATATAGCTTACATTTGCATTATAAGCATATACTGTGGATAGTCACTTCAGGTAGTTGTTTGGTGACCTTGAATTTGACCTGCAGCGGATTTGTTATGCCATAGCAGCAATCTTACTGATGAAAATGTATGTCTGACACTGTACATTTACCGGTGATCGTTCATAGCCCTTGGGCTAATTTTTTTTAGTTAAAGCTGCTGTCTTCGAATGTATGCAAAAACATTTTCAAACCCAATTTTTTGTTAAACACATCTATTGCAATATAACAAAAGGTGTGCTCAATGATTTTGACGATTACAGTCCGTCCAAGTTGTCTTTTCAGCCGTTTTATTGCCCATTTTGTACCGGTTTCGTAAATAAACAAACGTAGTGTATCCATCAAACCCGAATGTAAACAAATGCTCAAATCGCGCTTAAGAGTCCACATCGAGTACATTTTCCAGTTCGTATGTGCATATATAGCGTAGTTGTGAGAAAATAATCAGTGATATACCATGATGTGCGTGGAATTGTCAGTCTATCTCGCACTTCTATGCTTTGTTTACATCTGAGTGTGATGAATACAGTTCCTGTTTTCAGGCGAGAACCGTCTGTTCAAATGAGCAAAATTTTCCTTACGACTGGGTATTTTCATTACATTTGATGTGAGCATGTTTCATTCAGTTAGTTTATCATGTTTAGCATGAAATATAGTTTTCAAAAAATATTGACTGGTTTCCAAGGCAGCTGCTTTACATCTCCTGGTAGTGATTTTGTCCCATATCGAGGGTGTAGCATAATAGTTGCATATCACACAATATATCAACCATATCAAATATGTTTATTTACACCATTCTTTGACAAGACGGTGTACAACCTAGTGCATATTTAACCCCAGGTTGTTTTTTCTCGTACCCAAACACTGCGTAGAACTCACCAAGCTATTCATATATGCACACTTGTTAGAGATAAAATAACGGCCAAATTATCACACGCTGCGCCTTAATAATACTCGCCCACTAAATGAATGTCATTTAATCCGTTTGTCACCTTCTTAATCCTTATTGAATATAGCAGAAAGCACAGGATATGATATTTGGGCCAAAAATCGTATCAAAGGCATTATGCTACATTTCAAGGGTGAGACATACTCAGTTTTAGCACCATCAAGTAATATTCACTCCTGCAATATACCTTGAATGTTTGTATTCTTGTCCATATAGGATACATTTAGGAATACATAATTGACTAGCATACTAACTTTACTAGACAGAGTCAGTTTTGACAGGTCTGTTGTATTAGAAGAACACCACTGTGTGTTTCCCCCCAAAACAGTAAAAAGATGGGTGATGAATAAAATAGACCGTAAAATCCAGTCATGAATGCTGATCTGCAAGCAGTTTTGCGAACTATAAATATTCATGAACAATGACACTGAAATGAATGAGGTACCACTCCCTATCATTTACTTTGTGGACAACACCAAGCCAGCGAACAATGAGAGCTGTCCCCTAGTATTCTGACCAGACCTTCATAACCGCCTCATTTATGCCCGTTACTGCATGTCCCTTGACGATCATGTGGACTGACCCAAGCTGTAAGATATTATTATTGAGGTATGGAAATAAGATGGAACGTGAGCCGACAATCAGATGATGCACTAATGTTTCAGTTGATGACCCTCAAGTTTTTCGACATGGTTGATGATAGAAAAATTTGGTCAGAAGACCTTTAAGGATGCTTATCAGTCAAAATCCATGCCTTATCAGCAGAATTCTGCTATGTTTTGTTTGGCCTATAACTCAACAGTTTGGTAATGGATTGCGCTGAAAATTGTTGTGTAGGTTCTATCCACGACTACAATGCTTGTCCAATGGCCATATTGAAGTCCCAGTCGATATTCATACAGATCCTGAACGTTATACACCGCCAATCAAATGTAACTTACATAGAAAACTGACAGCGTTTTAGAGTACAGTTTCTTGACTATGGTTAGATTACCTATCATAGAACAATAACCTACTGCCTGTTTTGGGATTTTCCTAAACACTTGATGGAAATTTGATGATCAAAATAGCATGTAATATATCATCGACATTGACAATACACTGGGCAAAAGAAATTGATTGTCAATCGCATTAATAACGTCTATATTGTTGGCATTGTAAACTCAACCGCAAACTACATCAAGAATTCAGCGACTCTAATATTTTCTAAGTGCAGTATAGAACCAAAATCACAACAACATCTCACTCCTGAGTACAACGTTCTCGACAGCTGAGCATTGACGGTATTTGCCATACGAATAATCCGCTGATCTGTACTTAGCGCTTCACTGACCAGCGGCACAAGACATTTTCGCCAGATAGCAATAGATATACACTTTTGCACATCAATTTGACATGATTATCGATGGGATACTTGAAATTTAAGGGTAGGTTATTGATCACGGATATGTGCACTCGTTGCAGTTAAGACACTACACCATGCAATGCTTCGTGTACGCAACGTAAGTTACATTTGTTCAAGCAACATTCAACTCCATTCATATACTAATTTTTCAATGAAATCTTCAATCTCTTATTCACATCAGCTTCACATATATATACAGAATATGCATTCCAAATTTCATGTAAGTTTGTTATAAAACGGCCGTGATATGAACCAAAATTGCACGTGGTATGAAACCATTGAAATTACGTGGATCGTGCTCGATACTCAATCTTAAGTGCACACCGAACGATGGAACATTGCCTGAACAAACTTCGTAGCAGACTTATCGCGATTTAGGCCTATTATTTACAACCTTGACCTGAATTATGTTACTTTAAATCACTTCGTAAATCTACGAGGCGTGAGCTATTAACTTACTTGTCTCTGTGTAAGTTTCAGACAATGTCGTCTGTTTGTGTTTCACGATTCCTAATGTGACAAGAATAGCTACTAATGACATGATATGTTGTAACAGATGTCTTGGGAGAGGGTAGTCACGCGAGGGATAGGTAAAAGGTGACGTGTGATGTAAAAATTTATGTCTCCCAGATTGGGTGACATCAAAGTTGACATGCTATTGCTGAACACTGGAAATTCCCATTGAAGCAGTAAACGTGAAACACCAACACCAAACACACATTGCCGGCACAATATATCAAACGTAATAAATACTGATGTAATCACGACGTGATGATCATCAACACAATTATGATAAAATTGATATAACTCCTATGTAAAAACATAATTTTTTGAGAAATTTGAATGAAGCCGGATAGAATTCCTGAAACCCCATGGATATGAACATATCAGTAAAAGGTTGGATTATTCGTAACAAGAATATCATCGAATTTCGTGTCATGAAATATTCAACTTATTATTTCCACGTGAACAAATATAGGTAATATTATATATCCGATTCCATATACGAATGTATTAAATTCTTGAACGTATCGATTAATTTTCATATTTTTATGAGATATGGAATTCTCTGTTTGGTTCTGTCCGATATGCAGAATCAAAGAATTAGGTGCTATGGTAATGGCCTTCTCAATAATAATATCCAGATGTGATAGAATTTTATCCCCCATAATGTGATCAATATTGTGCAAACATGAATGTAGATAGCAAAGAGAGCACATTTTACGATGTTATTAAATATTTATTCTTTATTTTTTTCACATATCTACACAGGTGCATGACGTGAATGGAAGTTAGATAATGTCCAAAACCATATCGAGAATGGAAACTGACTTGTACTTTCTGTGCTGATCACTGGGAATAGAAAAATATTTGCTGTTATCAACTTGATTCTGTATCGAAACAGAATCAATGTGCACTAGTAAAATTCAAGTAATAAGGTACCATAACCGATTGAGAAAAAAAACATGTCAGCGGTGTAAATAACGGGATTGCCATATTACAAGATCAGTGAAATATCGAGGGAACTTCAGTTTAATGATGTAATTTGTGTTATAGAGACAGTTAGCATTTCATTCGCGATTAACAAGACAAAGTTGAAACTTTGCCATTTCCATTGCGACTTTCACGCTATTTCGAAATATAGCTGGAAAGTCACATGCCATAGGTGTTGCTAACTGTTTGCTATAACCAAAGTTTTACATGAATAACTGTGTTGGTTGTTTTTTGTGCCGTAAAGTACTTTTATGGTTTTGTGTTCGGGACATGTGGCCCCATGGGTGATTCTATGTGTGACCCTTAACACGTTCTTCAGGATTTTACTACATACAAGTCCACCATTATATGATGGTAAATTCCTATGCCCCGACCACTGGTATTCACGAGGTCAAAAAGTACGTTCCTATAAAGCACACCATGATCACGAACGGCTGGTGCACATCGCATGCATTTAGGAGAGCATTGAATGTATATGTGCATTACAAAATGATATATATATATATGACACGGCAGTCAAATTCCAATTGCTTTCATGACATATGCGAGTAGCTATGAAGGTCCTGTGTCAAATTCGATGTCCTTTCCATCCGATAGCTTCAAATACGGAAGCTCACGGATTGTTGCACAGGATTTTTCCTAATACTCGCCGGATTTTTTTCGGAGTGATATTTGAGGACTTTCATATCAGGGGCACGGTGCACGTGTTGAAGGAAGCTTGAAAGAGATTGTGGGCCAGGCAGTATGTCAGAACCTCTTGGTTTGTTTGGCTTCACTGCTCCCAAGTATCTTTCGAACAGTGTCCTCGGTAATATCAATATCTAGAATTTGTGGTTGACCCGCCATGATTCCAGTCCTGTTCTGTCTGTGTTGGAAGTTTTGGTGGTCGAACCTGGTGTAAAACTCATTAATCAAATCTGTTTTGATGACGTCATAATCTTTTTTAGAGAGTAAGACTAGTATTGCAATGCCGTCCACCGAATGTGTTGCCGTCCAGTCAACTCTTTTGTTTTAAATGATGTTGCGTTGAGCAATAGCAAACCATATATTTAAGTATTATTATGTCCTGTATGTCCACAATAGAATCCTAAGTTGTAAATTTGATAATAAACAAGCTATTAGCCAAGTTGTCCTGTGAGACCTTGAAAATGAGGTCAAATGTCAAATTAGGTTTTGACAATATTCAGCATATATCATTTACTATATGTCCACAATTGATACCTAATCTGTAAACTTGATAATAAGCGAGATATTAGCCATTCTGTGCTTTGACATTGGAAATGAGGTCAAATTCAAGGTCATGACAATATTCAGCATAACATTTCCCATCTGTCCATAATTGATTCTCAAGTTGTAAAGTCGATGATAAGCGAGATATTAGCCATTTTGTCCCGTGAACTTAAAAATTAGCTCAGAGGTCAAATTCAAGGTCACGAAAATATTCAGCATATATCATTTCCTATATGTCCAGAATTGATTCCTAATCTCTAACCTCAATATTAAGTGAGATATTAGGCAAAATGTGTCCCATTATAAAGCACAGGAGAATTTAACATGGGGAAGTCCCATTTGGGCCGAGTTTGGGCCCGAAATGGCCCACTTCGAACGGTTCAAGGGCAACAAAACTTATAAACGTCAAAGGGGGCACATATGAGCAGTGTTATACATCAATAAGAAAAACGTTACTGAACAGATTCTGAGAAAACGACCGTCAAAGTCCAAAATTGGTCGTTTTTCGTCAAAAATGGCCGCCATTTTGAAAAAAAATTCCGAAAATCAAAAAACTAAAAAATACTTTCCTCTTGAAATATTTTTAGATATTTTTGTGCAAAATTTCAGATAGATTCGATTGTAAACTTCAAAGATAAAAATGTAGACGGACGCAACGCCACGGCAATAGGTTATCGGACCAAAGGTCCGGTAACCTAAAAAGTATTATGGTTCTAGTTAGGCGTGCATCACTCGTTTTTTTTTACACGAAAACAAATATCGTGCGCATCACTTTCTGAGCGCAGATTTTCTTTTTCTTTTTTGGTAGAATGACACCCGTACACCGATTTTGATGAGATAATGATCGAGTCAAACGATCCCGACTGTCTTTGATATTGCAAAAATTGGTGTATGGCTGACCAAATTGGTCAAGTTCGACCAGTCATCAGTAGGCAATTTTAGGAGAAAATAGTGAGTCTAATAGGCCATATTTGACCGGATCATTCACCAGCAGGCAGTTTTAGGGAACGAAAAAGAAAACCGCGTTGCCGCATCACTTTTTCTGGGACCCTAATAACCAGAACAATATCACTTTTTTTGCCTTATAATGATGAAATACATTATAATCTGGAAAGGGTGGACATTCGGTGTACCAATGTAAAACTTGGATTCCCTAAAGCAGCTGCCTTCGAATGTATGCAATGTATCCAGTTTGTTTCTGCATATAAAATGTAGTTATGAGAAAATAATCAGTGATAAACGATGGTGTGCGTGGAATTGTCAGTCCATTTTGCTTTTATGCTTTGTTTACATCTGCGTGTGATGATCCAGTTCATGTATTGACACATGAACCATCTGCTCAAACGAGAAAAATTCCCCAAAAGTTCAAGTTGTAGCCATAACATTTGATGTGAGTACGTCTCATGCAGTTAATTCCACCAGTTTATCATGAACTATAGTTTAAAAAAAATATTGCCTGTTCTCGAAGGCAGCTGCTTTAAACTATAGTGGTACTGTCAGACACCATAGTTTAACCAACCTGATTTTTTATTAAACTACGTCCCGTTTTGCAGGAACTACTTTCTACGAAAACACACAACACAATTATTATAATAAACACAATTTATTCATGACATTTTCACTATTTGTCCAAGTTTTCACTATTTGTTCACTATTTGTTGAAAGCAACATCAAGCCCGCTTTGGTTTCAATATATTTTCATCACAACTTTATATTTTGAATGTCACATTCCGCCAGCATTGATAGTAACAATTACATATTTAAGCGCTGGACTGTTGCGGCGTGTTTGCGGGACTCATGGAAGGATGACGTCACGGCGCCTTGCAGAATGTCACTGACAGTTTTGATTTGGTCCCCACTCGTTCTCTTGTACTGCCGGACATCATTAGAAACATGGCCCGTGCGTTCAATGACAAGCTGCTCGTCCAGTTCTGCGTTATACAGGCATGTTGCGCAAGTAGAACGAAGGGAATGATTTGTGTAGTTACCTGAAATACCAAAAAACCCTAAAAAAAATCGATTTTAGAAACCTTACCTTTCACTTCAGGCAAAAAATTTACTTTGCAATGAATCGATATTCTGTTAAATAATACAGATATTCTGTTATCAAAATTACCATCCTGATCAGGAATATCTTACTGTACTCCTCGTTTTTATCGTATCAATATTTCATGGTTAATATTGTTACTATCTACCTTCAAATCCAGCATAACCCCTCGGTATAATCTTACGCCATTCACAAATTGATTAAACCACGACTTCTCGTGGTTTATCTTTCATACAATATACCAACAGTACGATTGGAATAAATTCTAGCATGGTCATTCTGTCACACCCTCTTTATTTATGAACAGAACCACTCTGTTATCTCGACAGCGTCAACCAATGTCATTGCGTGTTTTATCACCTTTCTTGCATATTCGTGTGCCGTAAATCACTTATGTTTTGCAGGCGTGGGTCACATGGTCCCCGGGGCGTGTAATTTATAACACACACTTCCAGGATTTTACGACATACATGTCCACCCTTAAGTGGTGGTAAAACCACACGCTTCCAACACTGGTTGTATTTACCAGGTCCTCAAGTGCATTGCTATAAATCAAGTTGTGATCATGAATGGCAGGTACAAATCACAGACACTTGACGAGCTGCGGATGCACGGCTCATTAAAATATGTCATCTATAATAACAAGAGTAGTTTGAAAAATAAGAAATTGGAAATCTCTGTATATCATGTTTAATCATGTGCGGATGCGCTATGATTGACTTGCGTTATCACAGTGTTTCCGGACCGGAAGGAGAAAGTGAAAACAGGGAAGAGACAGTTTCTGAAATAATAGTTCAGTTCTGCCTGATCTTGGTCGAGAATTTTGATTTGGGAAAATTGTGTTTTTCTGCAACAAAGATTGTTTGGACATGGAACACATGTTTGTAGGATATCATATGCCACTGTTTTCGCATTTTTTCTTGGTTGTACTTTCCATGAGTATCATTTGATTCAACGGTCTGCCTGTCTGGGACAGACTCATCAATATCATGAGACGTGTGTCCACATATTTCCGACCCATTAAGCACAATTTGAGTTGTTCCTGTTCCGATGGTGGAATCACAAATACTTGCAAAGGTCATGGATCTCCTGCAGTAATTATATTTGTTCTTCCATTGACATATGACAGAGAGCTTGCGTCATTCATCATTCACGGTTGCGAGTGGAAAGATAGATTCATAGATTGGAATATCATATGAACCGGGAAGGATTCTGAATTCCATTGGGATAGTGCAGTAATCTCAGTATATTTGGTTAGTTGGATACCTTCGGAGCTTGCGAACGAGTATTTATAAGGACTGATTGCATATAACATACCAGTGACTGCAGTGAGGCACTTCCCCATTGACTTATAATGTGAGAGTAAACACAATCACCAAGACAATACAATCCCCTGAACTAAAACTATGCTAGCACACACACACATATACTCATGAACGATGAACCGAGACATGGTTTCATAAATGTCGTGCAAATTGATGATAAATCATTTTATACGTTCATCAAAACGAACATTCATGTCTTCTGCTTGACAAACACTGGTTGGTGCGTATATGTATCTGTTGTGGTCAAAATAATGAGAATATAATGCTTTCTGTGAGATGAATACAATGAGCTGAACATTCATAATCCCAAACACCTCGGTGCACCCGAGTGCATATCACCCTGGAGTTTTACTGGCATCACTAGCTGTATTTTGTCTACTGAGATATAGATCGGAAAATGACATATGAAAGCGATGATTTTAACAAATTTACCATTGTTTAATAAGAAACGGAATCTCGGTTGGTAATCCTTGATGGCTAACGATCAGGAAGGCAAGATTTCACCTTGATTGAAAGTATAACACACACTTTCAGAATTTTACGACATACATGTCTATACACATTTCACGGGAATATCAAAGAAACAGAATGATCATGCTAGAAATTATTCCAATCGTCCTGCTGGTATATAAAGCAATGACTTTGCTACCTTTATATTTACATTATATATGAATGGACAGCTGATCAAATCCAGGTTCATGATTATAACATGCACTCGATCCTTATATTTTGCATTATTTGAAGTGGTTCCATGATATAACATTCAGCTGAGCCGTAGATTTCAGTACAATAAGAAAATCTTGAAAACATCAAAGTGCAATATCTAGCTGTATCACTATACTTGAAGGTCGGTGAAATCATTTCTAGAGAAAGTGCCTGTGTATTTGATAAGTTTATTGCATAGGTCCACAATATGGTATTTCCAAGAAATTTCATCAGCGATAATGTTTCTCGTCCGAGTAATTGTGCAAATTCCGATGGCAAATTGTCATGACACATGGGTTTTTCTTTGATATTCCCGTGAAATGTGAAGTTCGTTTTTTCGAGATGTACCGTTCATTTGTCATCATTGAACCATGATTTTATTGTGATGAATGTATTTTTCTTCGCCTAACATCTGTTGTGCTGATGCCTATAAAAATAATATTTATGGTCATCAATTTGTACGATTCCAGTGATATCATTAATTGTATGAATGTGAGTTTAGGTTCATCATCCATTGATATGCAATTATCTTTTAACGACGTATCGGGCGAATGGGTCGCATCATTTTGTTACCTTTATGTTTACAAAATAAATTAATGGAAAACTGGCGCCTCGCAGTCTCTGGTTCCTCATATACAGTCCATCGTCAAACCGGAATGATCATTATATGCAATCGTCTGGCTTATCATGGCTTCTCACAGTTTCATTCTAGTAACAAAAGCCAGTTTGGACGACTGATTGTTTTTGCGAAACTGCACATGTATATGATTCCCATATTTCTCGCTAAAGCTATAATCACTTTTAGAATTGACAAAATGTATTCACTCTGCAGTAGCTTTGTTTTGTCTATAGAATGAGAAATCGTAAAAATTTGGGTCTGAAAATGTGTATTACGTGCCTAAATTGAGTTGCCAAACCATAATTCAAACTAGGGCCAGTCAATCTTTTCCTCAAAGCGGCCCGCTTTGAGGGCGAGTTCTACACACAGTCTCATGACGTCATTAGTATATGTCTAGATACTGTGGCAACCGGCAATGTAGGCAGGCCGATCAATCTCTATCCACTGTTTTCATGCACGATTAACGACAATTTTCTGAGTATCTGTTGTCGAACTGTGCATATTTCCTAAAAATTCCCGACTATCTCGCGATGTACTTTCAGGTTTAGTGACAAACAAGAATGCTAAATTTGGCTGATTTTAAAATTGATTCCAACTTTAAGCTATAACTTGCAACAATGGTATATCAGATAATCTTTTGATTGTACTATCATTGAGCAATAACTTCGTTCAGAAATGACATATGAATGAATCTCTTGTGAAGGGCGGAGAATCGTCTGAAACAAGTCAGTGGTCAGATTACTAATGACTAGAAGTTTGTACCGATGCCTCTATTGATATATGACAGGGGTTGTTGGTGTGTCATCCGTCATACATCACGATGGTAGATATATCCGACCCTTGTACATATATGTCCAGACAAGTTCATTATCGGTCAGACGAACATCATCAATCATGGTCAAGCCTGACAATATGAAGAACAAAAAAGATATCGTGGTTCAATGATGAGTGATATGTTCCAGCTGCAGGTGTGCTGCCCTACTTCTGTCATTCGGCCACGTACTAGATAAACTGTTGAATCATCTGGGTCGTGAGCATTTCACTCAATCCTGTTAACATGTTTACATTTCGGATATTTCTCAGTTGATAATGCAGATGATTCTCTATAGTCGTAGTGTGAGACGACCGTTGGCAGAGATAATTATATCCGGATTGATGGATTTCGTACCAAAATACAGGTCGATAATCAGTAACCTCTTATTAACTCATTCACGAGAACAACACGCACAACCAAATGTGAATTCTGAGCCATGTCTACTGACACTGCTAATCTGAAGGTTTGATTCACGTGACGGCAGACGAATCTACGAGGAAATTTAAAAAGAAAATTGTAATTCTTAATATGACAAATATGGCTGATAATGACATGATATACTGTAACATGATATTTGATATAAAGGTTTGTGACTTCCACTCGTGAGTACTATCCAAGTTGACACCTGTTATTGCCGAGCGCTATTTCCCCACAGAGTAATACACATAGAACAACAAAACCGAACACTTACCGGCAAGACCGAATAATTAAAGATCCCTGGGAGAATATGAGCAGATTCGTTAAAGCAGCTACCTTCGAAACCAGTCAATATTTTTTGAAAACTATATTTCATATTAAACATGCTAAAGTAACTGAATGAAACATACTCACATCAAATGTAATGAAATCTTGCTTATTTGAACAGGCGGTTCTCGCGTAAATACATGAACTGTATCCATCACACGCAGATGTGAAGCATAGAAGTGCGTGATAGACTGACAATTCCAAGCACATCATGGTATATCACTGATTATTTTCTCGAAACTACGCTATATATGCACATACGAACTGGAAAATGTACTCGATGTGGACTTTTAAGCGCGATTTGAGCATTTGTTTACATTCGGGTTTGATGGATAAACTTCGTTTGTTTATTTACAAAACCGGTACAAAATGGGCACTGAAACGGATGAAAAGACAACTCGGACGGACTGTAATCGTCAAAATCATTGAGCACACCTTTTCTTATATTGCATTAGATGTGGTTAACCAAAAATTGGTTAACCAAAAATTATAATCGTCAAAATCATTGAGCACACCTTTTCTTATATTGCATTAGATGTGGTTAACCAAAAATTGGTTTTGAACAAAATGTTGCATACATTCGAAGGCAGCAGCTTTAAAACCTTGGATCAATCTACAAATAAATGGTCGATTTGTGGTCAGAAAATTACCACATATACACGACAAACAGGTTCAATTATAATTGCCATGTCATGGTACATAAACTTTATTTCCACGTGAAATGCATTCTGTGATAGCTCGCACACCTTGTATGATGCCAATTTCATCTGTCCATAAAAGAAATTGAACGCATATTTGTAAATGTTTTGCACACACATTTCTGATTGCATTCTATTTACCAATATTTATTTCGTTGTGTTTGACATAAAGACGAGTGTGAAAGGAATGCTTCAACTACTGATTGTACGCGTTGGTACCAATTATTATACCGATAAGAGATGAAATTCATATCCGGATTTTTTAGTGTATGCAGGAATAAATTTTGGGTGCTATGGCCTTTTTTAATATTGATATCCTGGTGTGGTCGACTGAAGATTTTTGTAAATATTTACAATGTCATTCACTGTTAGGGGATATTTATTCGAAGGCGTGTGGAATGCTGAGAACAATGAAAATGTTTGGATTATATCTTGAAAGGCCCAACCTGGCATATTGTTTGTGAAGATCAGTTGACAATAGATAAGAAAATACATGTATGTGACCTACGCGAAATTCTTGACGTTATGCGCGAAATTCTTGACGATATACTTTTGTGTAGCCACAGAAAGGACAATTGAGTACGTTTAATAATGAAATAAACCTGATATGGAACAACTGATATCGTGATAGTTATGCGCACAGTACACAGATACTATATATATCTTGATATGTAGTCCAACTGTGGATTCAAGCACCATTGTAAGTAATATACAATGGGCGTTCGAAGGTTAACTCTAAATATTGTTCTCCAGCTCTTGAAAAGGCGCAAAAACCGGTCAATAAGTATATGTAATGACTATTTGATTCATCAGTAGTTTGTACAATGATGTTACATACGGCAAAAGTGGTTAATAATAGGGAAACCTACGCATCCCCAATTTTGCACGGCGTTAAATTATTGACGTTATGATTACACAAGTTAATCATTCTTGACGTTATATCACAGAGAAGTTGACGATATTGGTTTCTATTGATTTAAAGAAAAAACATGTTTATAAAAGAAAGAAAAATGTAATAATAGTATTAAATGTATTATTGATAAGTATTTAATATATGTTGACGTTTAACCTGTTATAAGGCGTCATGGTGCTAGTATTTAATATATGTTGACGTTTAAACCTGTTATAAAGCGTCATGGTGCTACATAACAACCGTGTGCTCATTCCATGGCCTGGAAATCCATTATTTACGCAACAGAAATGTTTTTCCCAGCGTGAAGAAAGTCCTTTAGGGTATATGTGATTGACCGATGGTCGTTGACATCACCCTATATGTATTTCTTTTTGTTTTCCGACTTCTCTGACGACTCTTTTAGATTCAGCATAGGCCTACATTGGTGTAGAATTCTCGACATTGCAATAAAAGCTGAGACATTCCGGTGATCTCATCCAATATATTGCTAATATTAATGTCTTAAATTTGGTGACAATTTAAGTGCTGTTTTAAATTAGTTTGCGGCTGGTATGCGACAATTTCTTTATGCAATCTCCTGCCAGTTATTTATTTCTGACCTCTCCAAGTATAATCAATTTGCGTTATATAACTACGCCAACAAAGTTACCACTAGAAATGTGTTGTATTGCAGCGATGGACAGTGATACATTGGTTTTGAGCATGAATTTAGTAGGATTTTTTTTTAAAAACAGACTTGCCGACGGCTACGAAAGCTCAGGGCCAAAAACCAGTACTGGCGGTCAGGCAGAGATATGGCTCGTCTAAGTAGACTTTCGGGGAGATAATTTGATTGAGGGTGTTCACAATTTGCCGTGTCATTTACTTTGATGTGACTGATCGTATGACGATCTATATGAACTGTGTAGATATTGGTGTGGCGCTTTCGTATGGGAATAAACTGTGCAACCACGTTTTATGTTTTATATGACATCTTAAAATGTGTCGGGATGTTTATTTCTTGCATTTTGTAATACGTCATAAGTATTTTATCTGCAAGAGGAAACCACTCTTTTATTCAATTTTACTATTTAATTAAATTGCAATCATGCGTCAAAAATAACGACAAAAATTTCTAACATGGCTTTCAATAACGTCAAGCATGACGAACGAACGTCAATAATACCGAACTTATCATTGTTGGTGGAAAACGACTGACAGGTATGTTTAATTTAACATCTGGGCTTTGAACTTTTCAATGCTTAATCATAAATGAGCTGCCAATATGTTAAAGCTCATTTCCAGTACATAGCGGATTCATTGCATGGAAATAAAATGCATTTAGTACATTCGGATAAGTGCAAGGCACGATCTTCAACTTTTTTTACATCTCAGAGCGTGATTGGGATGCCATACTGCTTCGTCTAACTCATAAATCGAATATATAGTCACCCTGTTACTAATTACCTGAACACAATTAGATAATTTAAGCTGAGATCGCGATAGAACAAAACATAAACAAAGATATCGTCAAGAATTTCGCACATAACGTCAAGAATATTGCGCATCACGCCAAGAATTTAGAACCGATAACGTCAAAAATTTACTTACCGCTGTGCCGCGAACAGGGGGTGATTCAGCACTAACGAATTTGATACGAACCATTATGAAAATGGCGTCAACTCGCACTAACACGATCGAAACGATCGTCTTTCTTGGCTATCATATTACTTCTATTGTTAATCTTCGAGAAATTCCATGAGCTTCATATTCATTTGTGTAGAAAGGTCGTAGAATGACATATCTTACAATTAATTCAATAGCCTTTTGGCTTGAGATTGGGTACCTATGTCCTTGTCATACACCTATTGCCTAGGGTTCGTTTCGGATTTCCAAATTGTTTTAATATGTTCTTGAGCAGTTGCATACTAATTCAATAAGGCAAGCAATCACATTCTACACACCGTCTGCCCCCAAGAACGCCAGCGTGTCTTCACGTGAAATATTTGGTTGGACATTGTATTTATTTTTTTTAAAAACAACAAGGTAATTTATATTTGCTATTGACATCATCAAAATCTCGTTGTGTTGGTGGTATTAGGTTGATGCTTACATGGCACTGTTTTCCCCGCAACATGATCAGAAAAAATACCAGCACAGCCACCGTGTCACTGCCTCGTGTTTTGTGGAAAGAACCGCCCTGCGTCTCGACAACGTTAACCAATCTTATACATGTTTTATTAACTTCATTGCATGTTTGTGTGCCGTAAAGTATCTTTAGGTCTTATGACCCCAGGGGCTTTTTGCGTAACTTATGACCTAAACCTCGATTTGACCATAGACATAGAACAGAGATGGATTTAACTACATACATGTCTACGATTATGTGTGGTGGTGAATACCTAATTTTCCAACAAGGTCATCCAGTACTTCCATATAAAATAAGTGGCGATCATGAACCGCTTCTAAAATCATAGACACTTGACGAACACTCGTGTGCTCCAGTTCCAATTCTTTGGGTGGCTTAAACGCGGATTCAAAATATCTGCCAAAAAACAGGGCTTGGACATTTTTCAACCACACAAATGAAAATTTACAAATACGAGTATTCGAGTTTGAATTCTGAGCACTCTTACAACTCACATGTTTTGTTTAGATCAGTGTAAGAACTCGATACTGAAAAGATAGTGGCACTATTTGCTTTGACTAAACGCTATTTTCGCCCAAAACTTTGATTGATTTTGATTTTGTATATATATTTCCTTCCGCAATAACAAGAATGGACATTTTCGCTACCTCCCTTGAGTGCATATATCTGGGTTATTTTGCAAGATTGTTTGTATGATATTGTACTTGCATACTACATTTGTATCTTCATTGGTTATCATTCGACTCAGCCGTATCCTTGTGGGAGTCAGAACCACGATATAATGAGCCGCGTATCCAAATATTCACGACCCATTAAACACAATTTGCCTTTTTTCCTATTCCGTTGGTGGCAGCACGATTACTGGTAAAGGTCATGGGTCTTCAGCGGTCGTCACGCAGTAACTGTATTTGTTCTCCCATTGACGCATGACAGAGAGTGCGTCGTTCATCATTCCCGGTTATGACTGGAACAAGGGCGTTCGAATGGTTCGATTGGCACTTGACGATCTCGGACCTTGGCGACTTCGCATTAGAACACGGAGACCAGTCGCTAAGATCTCGACGACATCAAGCTCCGTCTTATAATTGTGCAAATTCTGTGAAATAATTGTCTTATGACGATTCTGTCATCAAGCTTCTATGTGTCTTCGATTAATGGTGATAGATAAAAAAAAAATGGTGATAGATATGTCTGTTAGCATGTCGTCGGGATGATCAGAGTTGTAATTGGGGCTAGACTCATTTTCGGGATCGACATTTGGCTGATACATTTGGCTGATTATTTCTGTGCATTCTCGCCTCAATCACCAATCGTGGTGGGGTTGTATCCAGAATACTGACCCGTCGTATCTATTTTGTAATCAAAATTTTTAACCCGTTCATTATATACCTTGATTTGCCTTAGGAAGGTGGATTCTATGTATGAGGTTCGTGCCAACGTTAATCCAAGTGAGATCCGTGCAGTCTTGTCAATGCTTCATTTTGTTATCGCTTTTTGTTTCAATGCAGACACCTCATAGATGGTGGTTGAATATCAAAGAGAGTTTCCTATTCGTTCTATTCCCTTGCATATATTTTATGATATATTCATCTCAAAATCATACCATAGTTCACACCTTTAGCTGCTTCTCAAAATTCGATTCTAGGAACAAATTATTGTTAGGACGTTGGATTGTTTCTGCTAAATTGCATATAAAATTAATAATGGATACAAACAAACAATCATATTCCAAGACCGAATACATAGACTAATTTCACAAAATCAGTGTGAGTGGTCTAATCCGAGTGATACAAAAGTGTTAAAATCAAACCGATGTGAGCATCACATATTTCACTTTCTGTTGTATTGTAACCATGGTAACTCGCAATAATTGTATCTCAGATAGGCATCTTTCGAAAGTCATTCGATTCGTCTTTGAGCTATGACTTCCCTCCAGAAATTGTATATGATGTAGCTTGTAATGAACGAACAATCGCCTGAAACAAGTTCGGGATCGGATTTGTAATGACGAGACGTAGTTATTGGACTTTTAAGCTGCATGTATTGACATCTTGAGCATGTCTTGAAGCAAACATGGCTATTAGGTGTCAGACATCATTTGCCCTAGAGTTAGTTTGTAATGTCTTGACTCCCGGATATTAAACCTTTTCCAGGCATGATCAATTCTGAGACGATTATTTTGTCATCGTGACCTCATATTAGATCGAATGAGGTCGAATCTGCTTATTATTTCCCTTATTACAGCGTCGTGCCATGGAATCTGACGGAAGGGCGCACTGCCAGTCAGATCTCGAGTCTACCTCGCTCTCCTGGATTTGAGACGTGATCAAACTGTGAATAAAGTGAAGGAAAAGCGATGTTGAATTTTTTTTTCAAAACATGTGCGATCGAATCGATATTGGGGTACATTGACCCTTTGAAGATATTAACAGATATTTGCTCCCGATCCGCTGGAATGTGTTGTACTAATGGAATGTCATGTGTTAGATTATATTACACTTTATGCAAATATTGGATGTTCAGGGATGACAATAAATCAAACCTATGTTTGAAGCAACGCAAATGCACATTTATTACCTATTTTCGAACCAGATTCATCACACAGAACCCAATATTGCGATATGGCTGTTCCATTCCTTTTACCCTACCTTATTGAAGCGTGTTTTAGATACTAGTCTTAACTCCCGATGTTATTATGACGTGGAAAAAAATGTGGATTGTGGTACGATGTTCTCCATTCATACGGACTGTCATTGGGATAATTCATTACATGATTCGCATAACCTGTTTAAATAGTTAATCTACTTTTCATTCTCGATTTTAGCAAGTGACGCATTTTCCGAACTCGACGGTGTATCGTGTGATCCGGTTTCCTAGAAGATCTAGTTATTGTGACATGAAAGCTGCAAAGGCTGTGTAATCCATCACAAACTGCGCCTATCTCACCGTGATGACTGATGAGACTTTCATGCCCTCCATAATTGCAATAGACGACACATCCTCCTTTGAGTTATGACGCTGTCTCGTGCCTCGTAAATCGTTTTTATCGTATTGCATAAACACATACAGATGACAGTTTGATATTTTCATGTGAAGTAAAACGGTCTAATTGGTGTACACCATTTCTCTTCCAACATGTGAGTTTCGAACTTAGTAAAGCTAATACTGCGGCAAGTGAGTAAGTGGTTTGTTATTCTAACGTGTCATTCGAGTAACCATAGCGAAGATCTATCCCTACAACTTATGATTATTTTGATACTCCGGTCATGTACAAGGCATTTACATACTGAATTATTTTCCCAATAATAAACTATATTGAACGAACCACGTAGACCTCATTTACGAATGGACGTGTATGGTTAATGTGAAATATAACCTGTTTTGTTCGTTCCGGAAAACGCCCCTCCGTCTGTACCCTTGTCCTGTTTTCCTTGGTTATAATTATCAGGTGAACACTCAACTGTCCCACCAACTGCTTATCATTGTTCAGGTGCCCATGACTACACCCATAAGTTATCTGCCTTGAGTGTTTACCTATTCGTGCAAGGTCTTGAGTTCGCATATTTAGATAATTGGTCTCAACAATTTAGATTCGTTGACTTTTCTATAAGCGATGATTGCAAATATTATAAATCATTTGATGAAAATCTTCCAATCGAACACTAACCAGTTCTCAACTGAATATTTGCGTTCAACATTTGTTGGTCACTTTTCATCAGAGGATGCCCAGATAAACTGCTAGTGTATATTTAGAAATATTTTCAAATATGATTAACTGGTAAAACGTTTGTTCTTCTATTATTCATTTTTTATTTGTGATTTTAACTAATTTCAAATTCTAACGGCTCTCATCATCACGTGTTGTACATTGTTATACAGGAAGCGATTTGATATGGAGTTAATGTAAGTATCAATCTATTGCCACCAAAACAGCCAGATTTTGATGATTCCAATAAACATACACGTGAAAAGTATGGTTCGATCATCCACGGACAAATAGTAAACAAACGTATATCGTTGAGGAAAACAGTAATACATACGTATATTTCCAGAATATCGTTCATTTAGATAACATTTCCTGATAAGCGTCCAGCAGTTAAATATTCCCACGGATCGGTCATTGAACCTTGAGTGGAAACCTTCATCCGAGTGCATTTTATTGTTTATATAATGTATTTTATTGTTTATATAATTAATCTTATATAAATGGTATTAGAATGTATAAATAGCAGCTCGAAACTTACCCCAAGCATAGAGAACAACATCAACAGTTTGACGAGAGTGAAACAACAACAAAATGGCCGCAGGACAGACAGTTTCGCTACTTGTAGCCCTTGTTGGGTTTGTGATCGCTCAGCCTCCTGAGACGGTTCCTGAATTGAACATCATTCATCCGGAAAACGCCCCTCCGTCTGTACCCTTGTCCTGTTTTCCTTGGTTATAATTATCAGGTGAACACTCAACTGTCCCACCAACTGCTTATCATTGTTCTATTATTCATTTTTTATTTGTGATTTTAACTAATTTCAAATTCTAACGGCTCTCATCATCACGTGTTGTACATTGTTATACAGGAAGCGATTTGATATGGAGTTAATGTAAGTATCAATCTATTGCCACCAAAACAGCCAGATTTTGATGATTCCAATAAACATACACGTGAAAAGTATGGTTCGATCATCCACGGACAAATAGTAAACAAACGTATATCGTTGAGGAAAACAGTAATACATACGTATATTTCCAGAATATCGTTCATTTAGATAACATTTCCTGATAAGCGTCCAGCAGTTAAATATTCCCACGGATCGGTCATTGAACCTTGAGTGGAAACCTTCATCCGAGTGCATTTTATTGTTTATATAATGTATTTTATTGTTTATATAATTAATCTTATATAAATGGTATTAGAATGTATAAATAGCAGCTCGAAACTTACCCCAAGCATAGAGAACAACATCAACAGTTTGACGAGAGTGAAACAACAACAAAATGGCCGCAGGACAGACAGTTTCGCTACTTGTAGCCCTTGTTGGGTTTGTGATCGCTCAGCCTCCTGAGACGGTTCCTGAATTGAACATCATTCATCCGGAAAACGCCCCTCCGTCTGTACCCTTGTCCTGTTTTCCTTGGTTATAATTATCAGGTGAACACTCAACTGTCCCACCAACTGCTTATCATTGTTCAGGTGCCCATGACTACACCCATAAGTTATCTGCCTTGAGTGTTTACCTATTCGTGCAAGGTCTTGAGTTCGCATATTTAGATAATTGGTCTCAACAATTTAGATTCGTTGACTTTTCTATAAGCGATGATTGCAAATATTATAAATCATTTGATGAAAATCTTCCAATCGAACACTAACCAGTTCTCAACTGAATATTTGCGTTCAACATTTGTTGGTCACTTTTCATCAGAGGATGCCCAGATAAACTGCTAGTGTATATTTAGAAATATTTTCAAATATGATTAACTGGTAAAACGTTTGTTCTTCTATTATTCATTTTTTATTTGTGATTTTAACTAATTTCAAATTCTAACGGCTCTCATCATCACGTGTTGTACATTGTTATACAGGAAGCGATTTGATATGGAGTTAATGTAAGTATCAATCTATTGCCACCAAAACAGCCAGATTTTGATGATTCCAATAAACATACACGTGAAAAGTATGGTTCGATCATCCACGGACAAATAGTAAACAAACGTATATCGTTGAGGAAAACAGTAATACATACGTATATTTCCAGAATATCGTTCATTTAGATAACATTTCCTGATAAGCGTCCAGCAGTTAAATATTCCCACGGATCGGTCATTGAACCTTGAGTGGAAACCTTCATCCGAGTGCATTTTATTGTTTATATAATGTATTTTATTGTTTATATAATTAATCTTATATAAATGGTATTAGAATGTATAAATAGCAGCTCGAAACTTACCCCAAGCATAGAGAACAACATCAACAGTTTGACGAGAGTGAAACAACAACAAAATGGCCGCAGGACAGACAGTTTCGCTACTTGTAGCCCTTGTTGGGTTTGTGATCGCTCAGCCTCCTGAGACGGTTCCTGAATTGAACATCACACAGTACCTCGGCGATTGGTATCAGGTGGGAATATCACAATATTTAGTGTCTTTCTCTACCATTTTACAGTAGTATTAGTATAATTTGGAGGTGGAAATATCACAATATTTTTGTCTTTCTCTACCATTTTTACAGTAGTAGGAGTATAATTTTTCATCACAATCAATAAAAAGGAACAAAATACAAAATATAATGTCTTAAACTTCGCCAATCGGTCATCATCTTTTGATTCTAAACCGTTTTATCTTTTCCTATAGACACACGCAAGCGTGATTGTCTGGGAAGGAGACCAAGAAGGTGGCGTCTGTGCAACGGCCACTTGTAAGTATTTATTCCGTGCAGAAGCTAGCCACCGCCTCAGGCTAATACGTATAAGTCCTTGCGTCTTTTACATGTACATACACCATTAACATGCACCTTTAGATGGCGAAAACAATGCTACCTCTGTGACGGTCCTCAACCAGCAGCGACTGTTCACTCCCACGGGTGAGCTGGACTACATTCGGGGGTATGCTGTAACTACTCCGGACCCTGGCAAATTCGATGTGTACCTCAACACTACGGACAGCAGTGTCGCCGCTCCTTGTGAGTTTTTGTTTCTCTACAAACACGCTGTATCATATCGTGTAGATTAGAAGGATAAAATGTTTCAAGTGCAGTGCGGTGCCAAGTACCAGCACACGAAAAAGTTATTGTCAATGAGTACAAACAAAATACATTCGGCTTCTGTTACCAAACATCTGATCAGCTATGCTACGGATATATCTAACATTGAGAGTAGAAAAAAAATCATACTCCAAAAGAAAGTGCATGGGAATTTTTGGTCGGATTAAGACAGCCTATGATTAAGACAGCCTATTAGGTGTACTTCCCCTATTGAGGTAACCTATCCTTGTCACCAAATCTGATTCCTGTATATACCTCACACAGACTGGGTGATAAAGCTGGGTCCCACGGAACCATTAGGCTTGTACGAGTATGCCATAGTGACGGACAGCTTGCGCCTGTATCTGTTCGTGCTGGCTCGTGACGTCGAGCGGTTCATCCAGCTTTATCTTGATGAAGTGCTCCTTTACCTGGACCAGGAAGGATTCAACGGACCATTGAACTCACCTGTGGAGTGCTACCATGGACCAGACTGCATCTATTTCGAGCAAGAATTCTAGTGGAAAATGATATCAACAGCCATACTATCAAACTCTACTGTTTACATGTATATTGATCATTGCTAATAAAACATTTGAACATATTTTTATGGTTTATAATGCAAAGGGTCTCATGTGAGAAATCTCTGCCTGTTCAGTTTTCGTAGAATGATTTAAGCGAATTTTTCTGTACAGATCAGAAATCAAATCCCGAGTTAGGATCTTGTTTCTGATACGAACAAAGTACGCATGCGCAAAAGACTGCCACACAGTATATACCATGAAATCATATCCGATTACCGTAGGGGTGTTCTGTATGAACGCTTGGACATTACATTGTACAGTGTGATCGCCAACACTGGGTTTTGCTAGAACTGGTATTTTTAAATGAGGCTCTATTGCGATATTGTTGACTGTTTTTTGGTTGCAGAAAATACGACTTTCAAATGTGTTAAACTCGTTGTCAGCTGCATCAGTGAAGTCGTGACACTATATAGTATATGAGTTGGTAAACATGTCAGAGGCTTCGGACCATCGTCGCGGAATTCCACCAACCCAAATGGGACAAATGTTTCCGATCGATCCCTTTTCCTAAAATAATCAATGACTACGTTGGAGGTTGGGGTGCCTCCCTCACTGGACGGGTCCTCACTCAACAAAAGTAATTTGAATTGTGTTTTTTATACGCAATTTGAATCATGTGTATGTAATCTCTTGATATATACAGTATCTTTAGCGGTATCTGCTGGTATTTCGGCGGCCGATTGCCCAGTACTCATGTCACCTTTTTTCCGTATAATAATGAAATATTTATGAGAGTTAAATATGGATATAAAATTGTGGGACATGAATGCATACGAACCTGGTTTTATCTCCAATAGTCCCTGAGATTCAATTATTTTTCCGATTTTATTTTTAAGGTTCCATATCGTCTGATGAACGTTTCGTAATTTCATGAGTTTATGATGTTATCCAGTTTCTAAGATCTCCACTATATGAGATGATCCTGTCATTTGTAATTCATCATAAAGTGTGTCACTTTGATACTGATGACAGACGTGACCACCATAATCTCCATTGCAAGACGCGTCTTTATCTAGGATAACCTGTCCTGGTTTCATGCCAATATCAGTGATCGAGGAGGATCTATTAATATAATGCCCGTAACTACTGTATGTTTCAAGTCCCAGGACAGTGTGAGTTATTTCCATTTTTTAGTAATACTAGTCCAAATTGCAATTATGGTATGGTTGAATGATAGCACAAATGAAACCTAACGTGATCCAACACCGCTTGAATGTCAAGTTACTCTTTAGATTTTGTTTTTGGCTTTTATTGGTGAGTTGCATCTTACACACTTTTCCCGCTTTTTATCAACAACACAGAGACAAGAAAATTCACTCGGGCTGCCTTTCATTTTGGTCCTGGTTGACCCTGGAGGGATCATTTGAGAAAGATCACCATTATCCCTAGCACAAACGTCGCAAACACATTACCGTTTTGGGTATTAAAAGGAAGTGGCATTATTCTCGTGAATATAAACAATAGTGCTTGCAGGAATCCATATTTTTTTATAACCCCATCAAATCTAGAAGGGTCGTCAAGATTTAGGGCGACATGAGCATAGCAATTCTACCGGTATGTTTAGTCGGAGTGCTTGCATTTTATGACTAAATGTTGCAGTAAAGTAAAGTAAATACCATTAGTATGTACAAGCTATCATATTATGCATTCATTGGCTCATTACATAACTCCGAACATTAATACCTTCGAATGAAAAACTGTTTTATATACTTTGCACCATGTAATATTAGTGTTTAATATATATCTCAGTGGTGAATACACAACTATATTTTGGAACTGAAAACACGTATTGAACTCGCAGTTATTCGATATTAATATTACATGGTACAAAGTCTATACATATCTCATTTGTGTGGCGTATCAATGTGAATTATTACACCTGTCATATTGAATCGTTGTTTTCTCTTTATCATAATGACCTTCGAAAAACTCCCCATCCCTTCAGCAAAGTACAGTGTTAAACAAGAGTAGTTTAAAAAATAAGGTGGAAGTTTCTAATCACATGAACATGATCAATTACGTTCGGATGCGTCACGATTGCCCAGCGTGATCAAAGAGTTTCCCAACTGGAAGAAGACAGTGAAAACAGATAGGGAAACCCTATAAAATATATTTTCTATATATATCAGATATATTCTCTATATTCTATATGAAACATTTTGAAAACATCACTCAATATGTTTCTCAATACCAATATTTGCTTTGTGTTGTAATCAATAATGCAACATACGGGGAACGCAAATGTAATATTCAATAATCCGGAGTACGTCCTAATAGACACTTCAATTTCAGATGATTATTAGAGATGATTGCTGTGTCATGGATCAATACCATTGTGGTATTGATGATTGATGTATAAGCTATAGTTCTCTCGCGACTTAGGAGAAATTCGCGAAATTCAATGTGATACTGTTCGATCCATCCAAATGATATCATTTTAGGAAAGTGTCACGGGCCATATCATGTGTATAGCTACATCAAATCGTACAGTGAAACATTTACATTTCACAAACTGCCCCTGATAGGACCAGTGTAACTTGGGATAAACTATTCGGCCGGGGTTTTTAATTTAGGTTCGTTATTGTCATCATCAATATCGTGTTTCATCGTCGGTACTTTTATGTGTCTTCCAGGTTTAACAAAAGTTTAATAAAGGCATTCATTTATATGATAGTCCACACAGTCACTATTGCCTTTTCAACAAAACTTCGTTGCAATTTATCACATGAATAGAGAAGCATTCAAACTTAATCCATGTTGTTCTGTTCATTTTTAGGCCAAACTCAAACTCCGCAATTGTCAAAGCTGTACGGCATGGATTTTTGTTCATCTACCCATTACACCGTTGGAAAATTCGGCCCAAGTAGCGCACCTTACTCTGTTAATACTACTCGTCCACTGAATGTATACCATATTTAATCCGTCTGGCACATTTTTATTCTTCGTTGAATTTAGAAGAAATAGTAAGCTGCGCTACATGGGCCGAAAATTCGGTATGTTCGTCCACTGCTTTTCTCCTAACTTGGCCTTGATATTGCTCAAAGAGCCACTGAGATCACTTCCAACTCATCTCAGCAACTCAACAAAATTGACGAACCAAACGCATTGCTCACATCGGGAACACCTTCGTTATGCACTCGGTCTTCTACTTTAAGTAAGGCTTAAAATACAAGAAAACAAACATCTTGGGCCGGCACAAGTAACGTACACTGCTCCTTAATACTACTCGTCCACTGAAAACATACCATTTAATCCACTTCGCACCTTTTTAGAGGCCGGTCATTATTTACTGGCGGGAGGGGTTGGATGGTTTTTCCGAGAAATTAAAATACTTCTTGTATAATGTGTGCGTTATATCAACGAAAGAACGACCACATGCAAATAAAGCACCGCATTACCTAAAATAAAGCACTGCAGGACCGAAAATAAAGCACTGCATAACCTAAAATAAAGAACGGCGTGCGTAAGCTCCTCATCCGAAATGTCTTCAGTAGATGTGTTGTATGACACATGTTCAGGAGCAGTGCGTTCGACATTCCCTGATATACTTGTGTTAAAATAGCGTCAGACAATTCATCGTACGTACAATCGTTCCGTGCGTTGTAGTAGCAAAACAGCGAGATTGTCGTTCCAGATTTGGCTCCGCATGTGTGTTGTGTCATAAACAAGTCTATCCATTTTGACGTTGTGACCTCGTGGCTTCCAACATTCAAAATGAGCGCATTTTCTGGCGTGTGGGAATCTCAACGTGGTTTTCTTTTGACATTGAGTAGTACTCAGTATCTGTGTACTCAAGCATAAAGAACGGTTATTGTATTGCAACCACCGTGAGCTGTATCCGGTAATGCACACGTGAGCAATAAAGAGCGATTATGTGTATAGCACAGCATTCGACCACTTGACTGTATACCGTAGGTATTTTAAGGGTCAGCCCAACTGAGAAATTGCCCTGCAAATTGTGGTCTACTTCAAAATTTAAATCTGACATTTAGGAGAATCCGTTCATTGTAGATGTTTGAAACTTCCCAAACTAATTCTATATGCTGTGTAGAAGATTATAACGATATAATTTGGCACAGACAAATATTCATGTTTGAAGAATATTGATATTAATAATAATATTTTCAGGTACATCCTGCACTAAAAATAACAAAGTATTCATGTCAGAAAATTACTCACACTGCATGATGGTTATCTTGCTATAGAGCCCGAGTCTCCGTTTTTCCATTATCCAAGGCAGTGCTGCACGTTAACAGTGCAAAGATGACACTATTTTGCTCTTTTACCAAAATCTCAGAACACATGGCTGCACTGGTTATCTGGTCCACATTGCAGGCTTGACCCTTTCCTCAATACAACCAAGCATGACTCAATGCACAAAACTCAGACCTCCAGACCAGTGGTCATGCACTGGTGACTCTGCAGGCAGAGGGTCAAGCCAGCAAAGTGGACCATAAAATCAATGCAGCCATGTGCTTTGGAATTCCGGCTTGACAGCAAAATAGTGTCAACTTTGCGCTGTAAATGTGCAGCACTGACTTGGAAAATGGATAATCTAAGTCTCGGGCGCTACAGCAGGATATCCATTTCACATTGTGAGTTTGTTTTCAGAACCAATACTTTGTGAATTTTTAGGCAGGATGTACCTGAAAAATATTGTTAATAATTTCTATATTTTGAGAATAATGATATTTATCTCTGTCAAATTATATCATGATAATCTTCTACATGGCATATAGAGATAATTTAGGAAGTTTCATGCCTGTACATTGAGCGGATTTTCAGAAATTTCAGTTTGAACTTTTGAAGTATACCATGACTGACAGGGAATTCCTCCACTTGTGCTGCCCCTTAAGTCCGTTATAGAATTCGACATCGTGCCATCGCTAATAAAGAACTCCGGCCTTCGGCCGTCGTTCTTTATATTCGCGATGGCACTCTGTCTCATTCTTTAACTAATACTGATTTTTCAAAGTTTGACCCTCCCCCCACCGATATCGAAAACCCATCTCTGATCCCCCACCCCCACCAAGATCTAGAATAAAAATATGCCCCCCCCCCCCTCAATCCCCAATATATGGCTATGCTTCACAATTGATGACAATTATAACGCACCAGCATCATAATAGTGTAACGTTTAGGTCCCTGGGGGTAGGCACTTTGCCCGAGATTTGGCCAATTTTCGTGGGAGGGCAGCCATATCCACACTTGGGGTTGGTTGTTGATAGAAATCAACACAAGTTTATTACGATGGCTCATTAATTTGAGCATAGTTGATGCAGTTTATACAGTTTTTTCCCGTGATTTAGTTTGTTTATGTTTTGCCGGCTGCCGGCCGTATCCCATGCGGTTTTATTGCATTCGCCAGGGGGCGCGACGGTCAATTTGTTTACATTTTGGCCGGCCGCTTCGAGAGTGATTTTAATGCCTGGGAGGCGCAATTATCTCAACCTATACATTTATTTACGGGGCAGGGTGTGGGAATTCATTGGGGAAACATAATTTAGGGGATGTTAGGGCATAATTCTCTAGTTATTTAGATTTTACCGTGAGCATATCTAGCGTGGATGAACCGGAAATGGAGGGGCTATTAACGCCCAGCACTCTGGGAATTCTGGCCTCAATCTGAGCCAGAATCCGGCTTGCTTGACCCCTGAACCTGATCTGGGTCACCGTGACCTGGTTCTGGAGCCAGTCTATTTAAGCAGCGCTCCCAGGGGAGATTTTGAGTCTGCAGCCCAGCAGGGCAAGGAGCAACACCTGGCAGAGGAGATCGACCAGCAGGGCTATAGGAGCTACACATATGATCTGGAGCAACACTTCATGAATTGGAGCTACATATTGCCTGGAGATACATCTTGGAGCTACATTTATATACATATGGGAGCCACAAATATTTTGGTTATTTTAGGCCAAGTTAGGCGGAACATAAATTTTGGACACATATATTTTCTGGGCCACATTTAGGCAGTTTTAGGTCGAGTTAGGCCTGGTAAACAGCTATATTCTGGGTATACATTGAGGCTTTTTGAGGCAGAGAATTTTTGGGGGGCTGTGTTTTATGCCCATTGATGAATAATTATTTGGATTATTTTGTGTCATTTGGAAACTTTATATATTTTATGTCGGATGTAAATAAAGCATGTAAGACTGTACATGGTGTTGTGTGTATGAGTCATCATCTCGCTGCTGCTCTGGTGCAAGATTTGGAGGAAAAGACAGACTCTCGCTCGGTTAACCGTTACAATCCTGGTGTCAGAAGTGGGATGCTTGCCTCGTTGGCGATAGCATCCCGTGATGAGAATCCATGTCTGAGGCCATGTTTTGCACAATGAGCAGTGGTGATGACTCACCATAGTGTATGGGGGCCACAGTATGGGCCATACAATGGGTCTGTTGCCAGTGGGCCATACATCAGCTCCTTGAGATGCAGAGATGGAGCGACAAAGGTACCAGCACAACCAGTGGAACAGCATGGACAGTGGAGCAACTATGTGACTAGCCCTGCCTTCTCTGCACAAGGTCCCCGATTCCATGGCACTGGGACTGTGCCTGAACAGCCTCCCCTGTTGCCAGAGACTGGGGATTCAGTACCACCAGTGAGTGGCAGTGTCACTTACGGACAGACAGGCTATGCTGCTGGAGCAACACTCTATGGTGATGTGCTGGAGAGTGAGGTGTGTGGCATGCGTGGTGCAGCTGGTGGTAGGCCTGCAGTACCACGGCGGAAGTGCCCAAAGTTGGCTCCCAGGTCGAAGCCATATCTGGCAGATCATGGCAGGGATCTTGGTGGTGACCTCTATGCAAGGCAGCGGGCTGTCAAGCATATGTCCCATCAAGTGTCTGTGAATGCCGAGATTGTTGAGGGGAGTGTAGGCCGAGGTCCTGTTGCTATGGGAAGGATATCCCAGAGAGTGTGGCCACCAAGTGGAGCCTCTTCTGGTGATCGGCCTGGTAGGAGCCACAGTGACAGAGATCCTCAGCAGGTCAGGAGTAGTGGGTCCATCCATCAGTTTACCAGAAGGCCTCGTTTCACCAGTTTTACTGGGAAGGAACGATGGACCGTTTGGTTCAATAGGTTCCAGGACGTGACTGAGGAACTGGGCTGGAACGAGGAGGAGCGACATGTGGAGCTGTTGTCAAAATTAGAAGGTGTGGAAGGGGAGTTTGTGTTTGGGCAGCTGTCCAGGAAAACACGTATGGACTATAAGTCCCTCGTGAGTGAACTGGCTCTCAGGTTCAGGGTGGTTGAAACAGCAAAGTCATTTGCTGCCAGGTTTAGTAACCGCTGCCAGAAACCATCTGAACCTGTAGAGGAGTATGCTGCCAAACTCAAGTCCTTGTATGACAAGGCCCACCCCTCCAGAGATCGCCAGACACGCCAGGAGGACCTGTTGAGGAGATTCTTGGATGGACTCCAGGATGAGAGAGCGAGCTGGCAGGTCGAGTATGTGAAGGACCCCAAGAACATTGATGAGGCTGTCTATGAGGTGGTCAGCTACATGGAGACCTGGTGCCGGAATGGCTCTCAGTCAAGGAGGAATGCTCACACTGTGCAGGAGACCTGTAAAGAGCAACATGGCGAACGTGCTCGGAGGCTGTTGAGGAGTGAACAGAGGAGCCAAAAAGAGGAGGCCAAGACTCAAGGGGAGCAGGGCATGATGGGTATCCTGCAGGAAATCCTGGAAGCTCTGCGACAACGGCAGTCTGAGGGATGGTCATCAGACGACCACCACCTGGACAGACAATTTGGTGCCAGGAAAAACTGTTATGGCTGTGGTCTGGAGGGCCACTTGGTGCGTGACTGCCCGACAGTGCGTGTTGGTGTCAGGATTCAGGTGGCAAAATCTGCTGACCACCCAAATGGGCAAGGGCTCGCTCCAGTGGCCATGGGGCAGCCCAATCAGCAGTGACAGGCCAGATCAATGAGAGGTCTCAAGAGACTGGGGAGTCAATCCAGCTTCCCAGGAGCAACAACGACCACGCAGGGGAAGCAGTTAAGTCCAGGATGACTGATGCCGACATGGGCACTTCTGCAGATGCCAGCAGGGATACCGACCTAGGGCTGTTAGAGACAGTGCCGGTCGAGGAGCTGGGTCTGGGAGTTGAGTGTCAGGGCATGGCAGTCAGTAGGGACCCCAGGATAGGTGCTGGGAAGGAGCTGTTTGGGACAGCGGTGGCTTCCATGTGTGGTGCTTGTGGATCTGGGAAGGCTGATGGTGGAACCAGTGGAGATCTAGAGTGTGCCTGGGTGGGCACGGAGGGAGCGACAATGATGACTCCAGTGACTGATGCTGACATGGGCGCCTCAGCAGATGCCGGCGAGGGTTCCGACGGGCTGTTGGAGACAGCGCCAGTCGATGAGCTGGATCTGGAAGCTGCATGTCAGGGCATGGCAGTCAGCAGTGATCCCAACACTGAATGTGCTGAAGGGGAGTCACGTGAAGCTCCAGAGTATGATGCTACTGGCCCTGAGGGTGGCCTGAGCAACACAGGGACAAGAGACTTGGAGGGAACAACAACGGTGATTCGGGTGACTGATGCTGACATGAGCGCCTTGGCAGATGCTAGCAAGGGCTCCGACGGGCTGTTGGAGACAGCGCTGGTCGATGAGCTGGATCTGAAGGCAGTCAGCAGTGATCTTAGCACTGGATGTGCTGGAGAGGAGTCGTGCGTTGTTTTGGAGCGTGACGTCACTGGCCCTGGGATTGACGGGAGCAACACTGGGACTCAACAGCCAGAGGGAGCGACACTGCTAGTAGAGGCCATTTGTGCCGGGGATGGCGAATCAGTAGAAGCAGGAGAAGGGCTTGCCATGGCTGCCAGGAGACTGGTTCAGCGCACAAGCACAAGCATCACTGAGATTGCTGACAGGCAAGCAATGACTTGGCAACTCCCGAGAGGTGTAGGCATGGATGATGCTGACGGCCGAACAGTGCCTCCTACTGATCATGCAGTGACTCCAGAATGCAGGCAAGGTGAAGGAGATGGACATAACGACACTGGGAGTCAACTGGTGACTCCAGAGCAAGAGTCTGAGAACAGATCCGACCGGGAGGATGCAGCTGGACGAGCAGAGACTCGCCATCACTGGTCTGATGGAGGGGGCAGCACAGACATCCACGGCATCCAAGAGGTGACACGGGTACCGGATGGAGCTCAAGAGGCCCAGCGTTCAATAGAGCAGGGTGTTGGACTGATCTGCTTGTGGCAGATGTGGCTTATGTGTCTGGTGATGGGTTGGCTGGGGATTCAACCGCAACCATCAAAGTCGACGTTTGACCAGACAGGGAGGTCTCTGGTGGGTAAACGACCCTTGTGTGACAAGGACGAGGCTGTAGGTGAACCTGATGGATGTGTTGCTAGACTAGCGGGACGAGACAAGTGGCGGCGCATCGCGAGGACGGACGGCTGGGAACCCGGAGGGCCATCTCTTCGTGGGAACACGTGTCGAACTCCGCGTCGTCGAGGACTTCGTGGCGTCGTCGTGGACACCTGTTGTTGTCTGCAAATTCTGAACGTTTTGTGTGAATGTTCTGTGTTTATGATGTGATGTGCATGTACTATTTGTGTATTGCCATGTTTTATATGACATTTTGCTTGTAATTATGTGGGGACACTTTTAATTACAAGCGGGGAGTAGTGTAACGTTTAGGTCCCTGGGGGTAGGCACTTTGCCCGAGATTTGGCCAATTTTCTTGGGAGGGCAGCCATATCCACACTTGGGGTTGGTTGTTGATAGAAATCAACACAAGTTTATTACGATGGCTCATTAATTTGAGCATAGTTGATGCAGTTTATACAGTTTTTTCCCGTGATTTAGTTTGTTTATGTTTTGCCGGCTGCCGGCCGTATCCCATGCGGTTTTATTGCATTCGCCAGGGGGCGCGACGGTCAATTTGTTTACATTTTGGCCGGCCGCTTCGAGAGTGATTTTAATGCCTGGGAGGCGCAATTATCTCAACCTATACATTTATTTACGGGGCAGGGTGTGGGAATTCATTGGGGAAACATAATTTAGGGGATGTTAGGGCATAATTCTCTAGTTATTTAGATTTTACCGTGAGCATATCTAGCGTGGATGAACCGGAAATGGAGGGGCTATTAACGCCCAGCACTCTGGGAATTCTGGCCTCAATCTGAGCCAGAATCCGGCTTGCTTGACCCCTGAACCTGATCTGGGTCACCGTGACCTGGTTCTGGAGCCAGTCTATTTAAGCAGCGCTCCCAGGGGAGATTTTGAGTCTGCAGCCCAGCAGGGCAAGGAGCAACACCTGGCAGAGGAGATCGACCAGCAGGGCTATAGGAGCTACACATATGATCTGGAGCAACACTTCATGAATTGGAGCTACATATTGCCTGGAGATACATCTTGGAGCTACATTTATATACATATGGGAGCCACAAATATTTTGGTTATTTTAGGCCAAGTTAGGCGGAACATAAATTTTTGACACATATATTTTCTGGGCCACATTTAGGCAGTTTTAGGTCGAGTTAGGCCTGGTAAACAGTTATATTCTGGGTATACATTGAGGCTTTTTGAGGCAGAGAATTTTTGGGGGGCTGTGTTTTATGCCCATTGATGAATAATTATTTGGATTATTTTGTGTCATTTGGAAACTTTATATATTTTATGTCGGATGTAAATAAAGCATGTAAGACTGTACATGGTGTTGTGTGTATGAGTCATCATCTCGCTGCTGCTCTGGTGCAAGATTTGGAGGAAAAGACAGACTCTCGCTCGGTTAACCGTTACAATATATATGATACCTGAATGCTTTTTACGCTTTATTTACATTTCTATTGAAACACTAGTGACTTTTGTCGCAAATTTATGATACTATAAGGTCAGTGAATATTATGATTTTTGCTCTTCGTGTATCCACCAATCCTTCGCTTCAAACGTGAATGCCATTACAACAATTATTACTTGTATGCATACTATACGAGCCGTCCGTCCTAAATTCGCCGCATTCCTAAATTCGCCAACAGGGTTTTCATACCTTGTAATGTAAATGAAACCAAACAGGTCTATCATCAATTGAGACGGTGATATTCAATCTTGTTTTCTATAAAAAGAGTTTCTGGGCTCTTATAATATTGAGTTAGTGAATTTTGGGATGCGGCGAATTTAGGACGGATGTCTCACATATGAGCACTTAATTATGACGGGTGTTTGAGGGCAGAACCAGACTCCACCCCCAACTGTTGAATAGGAGCGAAATTGGAGCCTTTGGCTCCTGGATAAAACTATAAATTTTGAACCCTGATGCACACGGATTGCGGCATCTCTCGATGTTGGTGTTCCTGAACGGCCCTCTATGGAATCAGTCCATGTACTTATATTGAGTGGATTGTTTCCACCTGATTATTTAACTATTACTATTCAGATTTTCTCAAAATAACTCAATTAAAACTCCGATCCCCCCCCCCCCCAGTCCCTTCGAAAATAAAAGTCTGACCCAAATAATGTTGAAAATGAAAGTGTACCCCCCCCCCCCCCCAGTTTTTACCCCCCCCCCCCCACCTGATAAATAATGACCGGCCCCTTAATCCTTTTGGAAATAGAGGAAAGCTCATGGAATGATTCTCGGGCCGAATCTTGTTACATGAGTAGTAATGAGGAGGTTGAGCAATGTCAAAGCCATTTTGGTGGAAAACAAAGGCGATAATACCGAAGTTTCCATGGTACAATGGGTGTATTGATACACCACAGGATATTGCTGTAGCGGTATTCATCATCTACACAAATTCACCTAAAACTTTCAATAACAAATTAGGCTTTGCAAAACATATTTAGGAGTAAAAATTGGAATCCTTGGTCCTCCCCGGCCTTGTTTAATTATCAAGCTTGTGTGAACTTCGTTTCTTCCTTTTAATGGTAATGCATCCCGGTAATGCATCTCAACAGTTTTCGTACTACATTGCACAATCGGAACAACTATTCTTAAAGTTGGAATCACTTTTAAAATCAGCCAAATTTAGCATTCTTTTTTGTCACGCAAACTTGAAAGTACATCTCGAGATAGTCGGGAATATATAGAAAATATGAACAGTTCGACAACAGATAGTCAGAAAATTGCCGTTGATCGTGCATGAAAACAGTGGATAGACAATGATCGGCCTGCCTACATTGCCGGTTGCCACAGTATCTAGACAAATACCAATGACGTCATCAGACTGTGTATTAGAACTCGCCCAAAAGGCGGGCCGCTTTTAGGAAAAAACTGATGCAAATCTTGATTTGGAAACTCAATTTAGGCACGTAATACACATTTTCAGAACCAAATTTGTACAATTTCTCATTCTATAAACAAAATAAAGCTATCGCAGAATGAATAAATTTTGTCAATTCTAAAAGTGATTATAGCTTTAATACAATTCAGACAGTTGTTTGGTTATTGGTTATTTCTATTGCAATTTCTACGTTTTTCGCATTCATCATCGGGTCAAGTCCAGGAATTCATGAGAATCCTTTCTGGCAATTCCCTGTGAATTAACTCTTCTGTTCTGAGCCTGATATATATGTGGGGATCAAACTGGTTTATCGTCAATCTGGCCCCCTTCTCAGAATGTACACATAATCAGTCGCACCATGGCGGGAAATGTGATTCTCGCAGGTTTCATTGTCAGCTATTTTGAATTTTGAGGCAACTAATAGCCACAGGTACTCAGCAACGGACTCACGATCATCAAAAACATGGGTATTGAGACCATCTCTACCTGCCATAGAAGCTGATATTTTGTGTGCAAAAGTTCTGTCAGAAGTGCACACTTCGATGAATTATTGCAAGTTATCACCCCAAGGAAAACAATCGCCGAATATATCCCGAATTCAGGCGACAATACATACACTTGATTTGATATTGAGGTTTACTGTGGTGTCATTCATCAAATATCACATTTTCATGACATGGAAATCGTCAGCTTATGAAGTGGATACCATGTAATGTTTATCACAGAGTCACCTTACACTTTATATGCATGTCAAAATATATTTATTATATCCCAAGGCTCGGCCAGACAGATTTCATAAATCATGGTCAAGGCAATATCAGAGGTGTTTTTGTCTTACAGTGCGGTGTCGTATGTTCTAACTGCAGGTGTTGTTCTATCTCCACTCAGTCACATTATCTAGAGATATAAGACATCAAAGGAGGTTGCTCACAAAGTCCAAATGCTCACAAATTCACCACACAACAGGTTGCAGGTGGATGGGATAAAAACATGTAGCATCGAGTAGCTGTGGTCAGGAATCTCTCCAGTGATTGCAAACACCAGTCTGGGACCGCATATCACAAGTGGGCGACATATATCATTTGCAATCAGTGACTTTGTAATACTGTATATTGCCACCCTGATGAAAGGTCTAATTCGGGCACGTCTTTTCGTTTGACAGTAAATCTCATCATAATCCTCACATTTGTACGGCGCCACGCTACCAGTGCGCGGAGTAGCATTTCCGGTAGCACGGCCGTCTTGCCGCCAGGGGTTTTGGGACAGCAGTGGCCAGATCAGTATATCACCGTTTTCGTGTGCGGGCGCTCGAGTAAAGAAATACTCGAAGTAGATCTTGGTAAATATGTATCACAGCAAGTCTGATTATATAAAGGCAGCTTCACAATGATGCGGAGATGTCTATCGAGTATACGAAGGTAGAAAACCATATTCAGTAGGGCGTTTCTTTGATTGATTCAGTCTAGTTTTGCCTTTGGTTATGATATCATCATGGGTGCATTATGATTTAGTTTACTCTTAACCCAGAAACATTCTGGGCATAAGAACTACTTTTCTATTTTGATGAAAATGTAATTATTTCGCTAGAAGTGGGTCAGTGTTTTGAGGGGTGTTCTTGAGCAATATTTGTTTTCAACATGAATTCTATGGAGTACTATCAAGAAAATGGGACATAACGAAGCTATACATAAGGTCTCAGACTGGCCGCCAATTGCCCCATCCCGCCCACCTGTGAACCATAAACCAATCTTTTTGATGTGGAGAGAACAAAACCCATGCAATTGTCCATGGACTACAAAGTAATATGTACAAACGGGATGGTATGTAAGCATATTGTCCTCCTAGCTGTATGGATATATTTACTATTCCCTATATTGTTATGTTTACACTAGCACTTGATAAACATGGTAATCTAAACAACAAAGAATCATGAAGAAATGGAAATCTTATTGTGTACGTTGTGGCTATGTGCTATGAACGAATCGTGACGATGATGAGCCTAAACCGATTCTTTTGATGTATAGAAAGCAGAAACACAGACAGTTTTGGACCAGACATCCAAAGATATTGTTTTTTACACTTGCCAGTATATTATACCATTTACTTGCAGTATTATGCTTTCTGGCGCTCAAAACGCATGTCATTACATCAGCTTCTCTTTGGAAAACAGTGTATGGTAACTTTCTGAATAATAACTTTTCCCCATATTCAGACCTTCAGATGTCTAGTAACACTGTGGACCATGTAATGTGGTATCAAAAGATCCTTTGCAACACACCCTAGCCAGTTACATACATTTCCATACATTACAGGCAGTATCGAGTTCTGATGTGCAGTATTATTATCAACTTAGATGGACGTTTTATGATTTGTAACAACTTGGGAAGATCATGCTGTCTGGCATTTACAAAATACACCAAGATACAGAAGGCTATGTGAAATATTGGGAAATTGCGAAGAACATACATTATCTGGTTGGTTTTGCTGAAGACATGTTAACAATCAGCGAATAATGAAATGACAAAGTTACAAATGACAAAGTTACAAATAGATGAAGTACGCGATTAAAAAATATGCAAGATACATATTTGCATCATAACGCTTCATTTTAACATTACTATAACTTGCATAACATATATATGCAATGTACAGACTACCACATTGTCAAATTTCATTGTTCAGACACTTTCACAGACAATTAACAAATGTAGAATTGGAGAGTGTGGATTTCACAAGTTACCAAGTTCTATTGATATACAACAAAGTACAATATGAAGAAATATATGATATTTTACACGAATTAATGAGGAAATGAACAAGGAAGAATATCGACATGCATAGAAATAAGGTTTGAATTTACGGTTTACAATATATCTTACAACACAATGCATTACATTTTACGAATTAGCTGTCTATAATTTTGGCCCTAATACCCTTCCATACAAGAAATAGTCAGTCCCTAATGAGATTTGTATTTGCCAGTATTTATTATGGTATATCTTTGCAGTATAATGTTTTTTGACGATTGAAAAAATAGAAAAGTTGTTTGGAAAATAGTATATGTTTAGTTTTGGAATTATCCCCCTTCCCCTTCTCCCCAAAAAATTCAGATCATCAGCACCGCTGTGAACTATACCAGGTGTTATCGATACATTTCAAAACCCTATGTCAAAACGAACCAAATCCTCATTACACAATCACTGTCTGCATTGTGCAAGTTTGTTTTTAATGATAAATTTATTGTAGATGTGCAGTGTCTACACCAGTTGGTACATTTTCATCACTTAATGTGTACTTAATAAGCTTGGGAACATTTTCTTTTTCACATAGTCTGCTGAAGTGAACTCTGCTTGTTAAGTTTATTGCCACGTCGATAGATAGTTTGTCATGCTGGTGTAGTCACGGCCCTGTCGAAACAATATGATTGATTGCCGAATGTTGCGGCAAATAGCGAATTCAGCTGGTCAACCCACTGCCAAAATACAGGGAAGCGTCATCCGATGCATCGTAGATGGTCAGAAGAGACTGTAATTCCCTACTAATGAGGCTATTCTAGAGGCGTGGGCAGGAGTCACTCTGACACGCGCCTCTTGCGGCCAAGGACATGTTTTTTTTACATTGAAAGGCCGCACGAAATCACGAGATTGTATTATGCTGTTGATACAAACCCATGAACAAATGAATACTATGAACATTATCGATTGAATTTCCAAAACAGGGCAAATAGGTTAGTCACTTGTGAAAAGTATAATACGCAGAAGTGGTGTCCATATGTTGAAGATATTCTCCAAAAATGTTCGTAAAAAAACTGGAACTAACCAGTATGTAGCTTTCAATACAAATACGAACAATGTATGTTATAGTAGTGAGATCATAAAATGAACCATAAGAAAAAAAAACTGCAACAAAAATGGATTACATGAGGGGACTGTATAAACTTGTAGGACTGGATAAACTTTATATTCTATTCCTTCTAATATAATTGATAATCATGCATTTATATTATAAACTTGACACACAATCGTCATCCCTCAAACTGAAGAGAATCGTTGAATATGGTGGAACATGCCACCAAAACGAATCGTGTGAACAGCCAATAAACAATCCCACAGTACCACGAGAATACAATCATTTGTTGTGCAATCAGATGCAGATGTGTCTTTCGCAAGTCATATATCTACATGTAAAGATAACTCGAGGACTGGATAAACTTTATATTCTATACCTTCTAATATCATTGATAATCATGCATTTATATTATAAACTTGACACACAATCGTCATCCCTCAAACTAAAGAGAATCGTTAAATCAGATGGAACATGCCACCAAAACGAATCGTGTGAACAGCGAATAAACAATCCCACAGTACCACGAGAATACAATCATTTGTTGTGCAATCAGATGCAGATGTGTCTTTCTCAAGTCATATATCTACATGTAAAGATAACTCGAATATTGCCCTATTCATTGTGCAATGTGCAATACAAGGAAATTTATACAGAAAGGCGAAATGGAAGACAGTAATATGCAACATTCAAATTTGATTTACTTTAGGATGGCTTATAATCTCCTGGCGCTTCTTGGAAATATGTATGGGTGGGTTTGGCAACTTTCGCTTAACAAATGGCGGAATGTGGATCAGTGTTGTCCTTGAAATTGTGAGATACTTCCGGGAGTAACCACACCTTAGGAATAACATCATTAGTGGCTATAATCCCTTCCCCCTGGAGACCTCTTGAGAAGTGTGACAATATCTCCATGGATTAAATGTGAGACGCATCCGGTGCAATTTATGGGAGACACATTTGGTGCAACTTTCTGGGATATTACCATATAGAGTAATGTTGTGTGCGAGGCGTTTGCACTTTCAACAGTGCTTATTGAATTTACCACTTGATGACTTTCATTGATTTCCGATGTCTTTTATCATGTATGTATATGTAAAATAACAGTTTTGAAGATAAGGAAGGCATGAAGGGGTATTAATTTCCACAGTATGCATATCTCACCACATGTGAGTTTTGTTGGTTGAAGAATTAAAATAAATTATAATTCAAATCATTAAAATATGATTCACACTCCTAAGCTATGTTATTTCGGACAAACTATTGGTCGGGCTTTGTTTCTATTTCAAAATGATGTATTTTACGTTTGTTATTAGCATAATACAAATCTGCATGTATTGGTCGTAATAGATTAAAAAAGTGCACATAAACTAAATAGGCTAAGTGTGTGGAATGATATTTTTGTTCGTGTATCTTCAGACAAAATACACTAATCATCGTAAATGTCAAATGTATCCCGGCTTCAATAACTGTACTGAATCTGTTATTGAATGTCGTTATTGCCTAATCCGTCATTCCACATTTTTTATGACATGGACATCGTCAGCTGATGTAGTGGATATCATGTCATATTTCATCATATGCACATCTGACCTACATGTATGCATACATATTCATCATATACCAAAGATCGGTCACACGAACCTCATCTATCATGGTCAAGTTCAACAGCGGAAACAACAAAGTTGGTTCATGTTACAGTGGTGGCGCAGCTGGGCGACACATTCAAACTTCAGGCGTGTTGTTTCACCTCTGTCCTGACACGGTGACTTGTGATTGATGACTAATAAAATGAATTTTAGTCCAATTGCTGGCACATTCACCAGATGACGGGTTACTTCTAGATGAAATCAGAAAGCTGGGTGCCTTGTAGCTCAAAGTTCCTGTATCATTTTCTTATGATTAAAGCCATGCAAAAAACTGTGTAATTTGATTTGTATTATTATTGGCCATTACAAAAGTGGCCCTTGAACATATGTTTTCAAACATCATTTTTTTGTAATATGGGTAAATAGAATTCAATTTTGTCTAAGTCGGAATTTTGTTGGCATTGTATGGATGTACGTATGCTCAGCAGTGTTATCCATTGAGCGGGATGTACTGGGTAAAAGAACCCGAAAATTCTCTGTGCGTGAACGAGGTAAATATCGCATAAGCCATTCATTGTACAATTGTTCAGGTTATAGCCCAGGTTATGCCCAGGTTATGCGAGTGTGGAGTAATCGCTTGGCTTCGCTTTGTCCTATTGCGAAGATATTTCGATTCAGGGTATTTCATTGAGTTCTTATCAAGAGTCAATCTATGCTATTAGTAATAGGTAGGTATGTACATTATAGTTACGTGCAGAAAATGTATTGAAGGCTATTGAAAGCTGGGAATGAGTCCTGAGCAAACTGTTTATCATGGTCTCCATTCAATAAACGACCGTGGGAATTACGCCTTGTACATGTATAAATGGAACATGTCAAATATGTCCATAATTTTGGCTTTCATATCTATATTTGGTCTGTTACTAAACGTCTTCGTCATCTACCACAAACTTATATGACTTGCTTGCATTGCTACCGCAGAACAAGAATAACAACTTCAAAATGACAACGTTTGGTTGCAGGGAAGTGCTGGAGTTCCTTATGCAGTCAATTACTTTCCCCTGAAACTTTTCGTTGTCATGATCAATATGCCAGCAAATCATAGTTAAAAATAGTCCAGGAGAGTCCCGCTAATGAGGAGTAATGCGAATTGAATGGACAGAGACCAATAACATAATTAGCTGTTCGGACATTTTCGCATTTTTCTAGTATCCAAAACATATTCTCATGAAATTCCCATCACAATTGAGGAAGACAACAATCTGGTAATCTGGTAATTACCAGTCTGGGATCGCGGGCCCCAATTATGAAGCCTCAGACGTCATTTGCGTTCTTTTTGGGGGGGGGGGACATATTGCTTCCCAAGTGGAAGGACTATTCCAGACACGTCTATCCTGACCGTAATCTCTGAAGATTACGGTCAGGATAGACGAACCAAATCATTAAAAACACACTTGCACAATGCAGACAGTGATTGTGTAATGAGGATTTGGTTCGTTTTGACTTAGGGTTTTGAAATGTTGTAATAATTCCCAAACTAAACATATACTATTTTCCAAACAACTTTTCTATTATTTCAATCGTCAAAAAACATTATACTGCAAAGATATGTCTTTATGTCTTATTTCAATCGTCAAAAAACATTATACTGCAAAGATATGTCTCCGTTCATCAAACCATTGTTACATCTTCTGATAGCTTTGATCCGATAGAGTCTGGCAGACGTCATTGTCATCCATAAGAGGAACTGGCAATTCCACGCCCATTTGCAATGACAAATACTTATGGATATATGTAAGTGTAAAAAAGAAAGCAATAAGTTTCCATCTAAAACCACTAAACTTCCATCTTGAAAATGCAGGGGAGTGTTGTCCGGGATCTCTTGATACACTCGATTTGGTGTACAGGGATATTAAACAACTACATGTATATGTCTGCTTTTGGAGAGGAAACGCGTCTTAATGTTTCTCCGGAAGAAACTGATTTTGTGATTTATCCCAAAAATAACACTACTGGCTTACAGTTGATGCAGGATACAGTGCCAGAGAACATAGAATTGCAAAGAAAGGCCATTAATTAATACTCGCAAACGGAACAACACTTTCGCATCTTGGTCTGACTATTTTCAAAGATGCTCATCCAGTTTACCAGCAATCGAGTTTACCAGCAATAGTGTTCGTCGATATTAACTTGTCGGAAACGACGTGGGTTTTTGTTCTCTCCATATCAAAAGGACCCGTTTATAGCAAATAGTCATCAGGTTGATACACAATTAGATTTTCAGTTATTTGATTCTTTGGTGTTTAGATTGCCAAGTTTGTTATGTGGTAAGGCAATATGTGTCTACATAAAGAATGTTAGATAAATCAACACGAGTTTGCATGCAAATATGTTACACGCTAACCAAAATATGGTGAACTACTTTTGATTATTGCATATATATTTCTAGTGCATATACAGGACATGTTTATACAAAGATATATTCGGTGAAAGGGACAGTTAGTTATGGAAGCCCATAGGTGACAGGTGCGGGAAAATATTGGTGTTTTTTTTTCTATTGAAAACCTTGCAGGTTCGAACGTAGAAAGTTCAAAACTACCACGTTCGCACGTGGGAGCATTTAGCGTTATCACGTTCGCACGTGGTAACATTAAAACTTATCATGTTCGCACGTAGAAAGGTTTTAGGCTTCCACTTTCACACGTATAAAGTCCAAAGTCACAGCAACACCATAAGGAATAATGGTGTGAATATATAGAAACAATAACAATTTGAAGAAAAAAGTGGATGAAGTCAGAGCCAATTGAATAATGGTAGGTCAGAACACCATGTTTTATTAACAACTACAATAACCAAAATTGTGCTTTCATTGCATCTTAGGAACATTATTGAATGAAGTGTTATGTATGAAGTAGTACTAACAGTTGGATATAAGTAAGGCTATGAACATGACATTGGAACATCTGTGTAGATATGGAACATATGTCGAAACGAAGTTGAGCCGGACATTGGCTCATACATTGTCTCAGCAAAATGCTAATATCCACAACACTGTTCACATGAATTTCGTAGAAGGCATGGGGTAGCTATTATTCTAATATTTGAAGCACTCTTGGTTAGATAAACATTCTACTTCCTACATATCAGAGACAATGTATGAGCCAATGCCCGGCTCAACTTCGTTTCGACATATGTTCCATATCTACACAGAAGTTCCAATGTCATGTTCATAGCCTTACTTATATCCAACTGTTAGTACTACTGCATACATAACACTTGATTCAATAATGTTCCTAAGATGCAATGAAAGCACAATTTTGGTTATTGTAGTTGTTAATAAAACATGGTGTTCTGACCTACCATTATTCAATTGGCTCTGACTTCATTCACTTTTTTCTTCAAATTGTTATTGTTTCTATATATTCACACCATTATTCCTTATGGTGTTGCTGTAACTTTGGACTTTATACGTGTGAAAGTGGAAGCCTAAAACCTTTCTACGTGCGAACATAATAAGTTTTAATGTTACCTCGTGCGAACGTGATAACGCTAAATGCTCCCATGTGCGAACGTGGTAGTTTTGAACTTTCTACGTTCGAACCTGCAAGGTTTTCAATAGAAAAAAACCCAATATTTTCTCGCACCTGTCACCTATGGGCTTCCATAACTAACTGTCCCTTTCACAGAATATATCTTTGTATAAACATGTCCTGTATATGCACTAGAAATATATATGGGCATGCAATAATCAAAAGTAGTTCACCATATTTTGGTTAGCGTGTAACATATTTGCATGCAAACTTGCGTCGATTTATCTAACATTCCTTATGTAGACACATATTGCCTTACCACATAACAAACTTGGCAATCTAAACACCAAAGAATCAAATAACTGAAAGAAAATCAAATTGGTTATCAGCCTGATGACTATGTGCCATAAACGGGTCCTTTCGATGTGGAGAGAACAAAAACTCACATCGTTTTCGATAAGTTAATATCGACGAACGCGATTGCTGGTAAACTGGATGAGCATCTTTGAAAATAGCCAGACCTTGTGCGAAAATGTTGTTCCGTTTGCAAGTATTTATTAACGGCGTCTCTCTGCAATTTTATGTTCTCTGGCGCTGTATCATGCATCAGCTGTAAGCCAGTAGTGGTCATTTTGGGAATAAATCACAAAATCAGTTTCTTCCGAGAAAAAAAATCAGACGCATTTCCTCTCCAAAGGCAGATATGTAGGTGTTTTATATCCCTGTACACCAAATCGAGTGTATCAAGAGATCCCGGACAACACTCCCGAGCATTTTCAAGTTACATGCATTTCCACACATAAATATAGTACAAACTTGTGTTGTCCAGTATTAAAGCTGCTGCCTTCGAATGTATGCAATATTTTTTTCAGAACCATTTTTTTAAAACACATCCAATGCAGTATAACAAAAGGTACAGTCCGTCCGAGTTGTCTTTTCATCTGTTTTAGTGCCCATTCTGTACCGGATTTGTAAATAAACAAACGAAGTGTATCCATCAAACTCGAATGTAAGCAAATGCTCAAATAGCGCTTAAAAGTCAACATCGAGTACATTGTCCAGTTCGTATGTGCATATATAGTGTAGTTATGAGAAAGTAATCAGTGATATACCATGATGTGCGAGGAATTGTGAGTCTATCTCGCATTTCTATGCTTTGTTTACATCTGCGTGTGATGGATACAGCTCATGTATTTACGCGAGAACCGCCTGTTCAAATGAGCAAATTTCCCTGAGGGCTGGTTATTTTCATCACATTTGATGTGAGTATGTTTCATTCAGTTAGTTTAGCATGTTTAATATGAAATATAGTTTTCAAAAAACATTGACTGTTTTTTTAAGGCAGCTGCTTTAACGTTTATTGGGCCATACCGTTGTATGTATCCCACGTGTTTTCTCTAGGTTTTGACTGGAAGGAATATCATAAAAACTTACCCGTATGAAGCTGTTTAGTTTTGTTCGAATACAGCAATCACTGTACGGGATGATGATCTCATATGCATATTTTATTACTAAACAGATTACAAACAAGTATATTTGGCTAACAGGGATAATCAATCAGTGTTCATATGCAGATGAAGCTTATAGTTGAGTTTCTATCCTAAACATATCTCTGGTCACGCATCAGACTAGTCAGGGAACTCAGTGACCCGGACCCCGTACATATAATGTCTCAGCTGTGAGGGATGTTGCTGTTTGATTATGAATGTTGGTACTAGATCAAATTCACGTGCAGTCATGATGTAGAGGTGAACAAGAGGTTTTGAGGCAAACACTCTTATCACACAAGTACAGTCATCAAAAACTGATAGCTCGATTGTCGTGGTTCTGGATGTAAACATACTGTGTTAAATTTGTTTACACTTACATATATCCATAACACTTGTCATTGCAAGGTAGCGTTAGTGATCAAATGGAATTGCCAGTTCCCTTGAATAGAATAATGTCTGCCAGACTCTATCGGAACAAAGCTACCAGAAGATGTAACAATGGTTTGATGAACGGATACAAAGATTTAGGACCGGATTCTGTACCTGCTGAATTCTATGCATACTAATCATCTAAAGGGGAGATCGTTTGAATCACACCCAGAGATTTAAGGGTGTTATTCCTTGAAAATGTATATCTGCTAATGCTGGTTTTATTATACGCAACTATAAAATATGAGATGTTGGAGGCTTTCAGTATAACTAGGCGCTTCCGATCGCCTACGACCGCTTGGGTGTATCCCCCATAGCCCTATCACACCTGCTGCCCCAGATACTGTATATTACTGAAGTGTGAAAAACTAGAGCAATGGCTAAGAAAAGAATACTAGAGAAATATAAAATCTCAAGCCACATTTTTTTTCCACAAAAATTGATGCATTGATCTTTTAAGGTTCAGCCGGATCAAAAGTTTTTTTTTATTGGTCTAGCACACTATCGATACATTCATGCACATACATTCAACATAATATAATACATAACGACATGTAATTGATATGTTAACTACAATATGGGTGGAGATACATGGTAACAATGTATATGATGTAAGCCACGGTATATCTGTTACAATTTTGATATATCAATATCACTCCATTTTTTGCATTTATGTTTGTAACCCCTTTCCTATTTGATGATGTAACTTCCTTATTATAGTTTCTTCAGAATTTGTGAATAAAACCAATAAAATCAGTTAAATTATGATTGAATGAATGAATGAATAATGTATAATTGTTTATTTAAGTCACATGTACATCGGGAATTTTTGACAGTAAACAGAAAACATCATACATGTACCCAGCCCTTATGGGCTTACAAGTGACTAAACACAATGTATTTACAGGTGGCCGGAGTAGATGTGAAGTATGTAAGATATAACAATACAGAAGAATAAAAAAATAAATGGTAACAGTAAAATTATTTGAGAGTGTGATGACCGAATGCCAAGACTATGCAGGAGTTACGAATTATTTAGCTACCTATACACCATTCTTTTCCGGATTTCCCATAGATTTGCAGTAATATTCAAACAAGATTTCCAGTTGATATTTATTACAGTATCCCACTTCGTATCATTACATGCATCACATTATTACATCTAGAAGCATATATGTGGTATTTTGCAACACAAAGTGTTTAATTGAAAACATCTGGAACATCATTTGGGACAGAGAAGTCGTGGAACAGAATTAGATTGTTATTTTTAATATAAGACTTTCCAGTTAAATATGCATACCCTTTAAAAAATCTAGTCCAGAAAACATTCACATACTTACATTGCCTAAAATGTGAACTATAGATTCTTGATTATATTGACAGAAAGTACATAAATTATTATCCGCACATTTCCATTTATACATCAATTCATTCGTATGCAATACTTTATGTATTATTTCGTATTGAAAAAAAACCTGAGTTTGGGACATAATATATCGATGTATATTCTAGAAAATATATCAACCATGATCTCATAAGCCCACTTACTTATTTCCTATTTAGAAACCAATATGTCACACCTGTACTTAACCTCCCGCTGTAGCATATGTTTATCAACACTTGCAATACGTGATTTCCAAGTTGTGAGAATGGCACTTATTAAACCGTTATATTTTATAAATGGAACCATCATATTATATGTGTTTCTAAGTTCGTTGTATGTCATCAATTGTCCATTTTCATTCATCAAATTCCGAACATATTTGACTCCATATCTGTACCAACTTTCATAAAAAATTACTTGTTTATTTTAATGAAGCTATTATACCATATGTACTGATTGATCATTGCTTAAGCAGTAGTTGCTTCATGATAATTGATACAGGACCAGGTGAATACAAGACATTGCATGAATTTATTTTTTATAGTTTTGGAAACTGTACTCCGATAGTCCTTCACATATAAATTAGTTTTCCATATATCATTCCCCATGATTGGTAAGTGCTGTGACAGTGGGAGTCTATGTTCTGTATCACAAATGAGTCGTTTTAACAAATAAACTTTAAGAGAATATATTTTACTTTCAAAATTGAGTAATCTGATCCCCAAATTGTCTAGATCGTTATAAATATTTTTTTTCAACTGAATTATTTTTTATTGTCCCACACATAGTCAATAAAGTATTTATCAATTCTTTCTATATAATGCCTGGGCTGTATATAACTTGACAAACTAAAAGTGATTTTATCACTGCATTCCGGCCATAAATTGTTGTTGCGTGATGGGAAAATTGTGTAACTATCATTTGAATTGTTTTTAATTCAGGTTCTGAGTTTAAAGCGAACAGTTTCGAAAGATCATCTCTATACCTAGGATGGAGACATACTTGTTCTCCCAATTCAGATTCGACTCTGAACATAAGATATGTTTGTCATTGGTTTCTGCACCAAACGTCATGACTTCTGTTTTACCTATATTCAAAAGCTAACCTGGAATGTTTTTCATTTCGTTGCACATCGAAAATACATCGAAAATTTTTCGTTGCACATCGAAAATACTCATCGGATTTTCCTTATCGTAAAGTAAAGTAAAGTAATGTGAAGCAAGTATCATCTGCATAATAAGATATTTTATATTCATTTTGGGCTACTTTGATACCTGTGATATGTGAGTTATTTCTAATAGCTGTTGCAAATAACCGTATTTCAAGCTTTTCACCTAAATTTATATTTCAACTCAGAATATTTGATAAACTTGATTCCAAGTTGAAATTCAAAGTAAAAGTTGACCAAAACTGCATTTCAAGATGGAGAAATTGGAGCCAGATTGAACTTGTCCCCATATCAAGTTATATATTAATTCATAATATGTGTTATTCATCTCCGACATTCTCAGGTTACGAAACAAACTATGGTTAAATAGTTAGATAAATCAAACACTTGACGGCCACTAATCTTTTGTTTTGTGTGCCACCTCTGACCTGATCTGGTTTACATTCAATCTATATGTTTTCTTCTTTTGATCAGAAATATATGGTAGCATCTATAGCTTTCTCCCATCGTTACTTTATTCAACGGTGGGATGCATGTTGGTAAAAGGCGCCAGCTCTATGTCGGACTGATGTACTTATTGGTAATATATACCTGCAGCAGTGTGTTTCTCATGCTGAAGATCGGAACTACAGACATGTGAATATGATATATTTGATCCTGAATGAAAACGTTGTCTAGATATTATAACATCACTGTACTGAACGTCCAGGTGAACAGAGTTTCTCTTATTCTGAATCATCTAGCTGAATATAGTCACTGTTCCACAAAATGAATGTTGAGTCCACTTGGGAATGTCAATATTTTAACTTGCCAGTTTTTTTCCTGTGATACCAATATTTCCTTTGTGTATGGACATTGCGTGGCACACTTCAGAATGATATAAATCAATGAAAATGTAATATCGAATGCCTGGCTGAGTATGTCAATAAAAAAATTCTTTCAGATGAAAGGGAACTACTGTGTCGTGGATGACGAAACAATAATAGCAATTGAGCGAGATTATAAATGTGACTGCAGTGTAATATTAACTGAATGTGGGTTTGCTTCTGCAAATATTTGACCAGTATTTCAGGTCAGTTGTGGCTCTCACCAAAGGCAAGTTAATAGATTGTTATTGTACCTTCACCAAAATACATGGGTGAAAATCATTCTTTTTCGGGTTTATCATAAGGCTGTAACTATGTTTGAGTTTACACTTTCGATCTTATTCGAATGATACGGAATTCGATAGTCAGATCTCGTTTCATGTCATTTGGTCATATTCTCTGTATAGCTCTATCAAATCTGAAAGGTTCCCTAGAATTCAAGATACGATGGGATATGAGTGTTGTCATCGTTCTCGTATTTTATGAAAGCATCATCAATCTTATTTATATTTTACAGAGAATCATGCACGTGACAATTACTTTTAACTTCTGATGAAACTATGAATGGCATAATCATGTCCGAGCAAAATGAGCTGGGCTTTCATTGTGTGTTTGCTTCTGGATTTCTTCGTTAGCAATATTTGTCCTCATGATGAATTATATGATGTTTCACAATGACCGCAATTCACCCCCCCCCCCCCCCCACAAACACACACAAACCCACCTCTAGTTGGAATGTATGATTCAGAGTGCTAATGATTTATAGTCATTGTAAAAAAAATGACATGAAAATTATGATCCCTTGCAACATAGGCCTTTCAAAATATTTTCTAATTCAATAATTTATTCCTCTAACCTAGAGGAATGGAATTCAAGTTTCTGTAAGACAGGATTCTTTGTCTATATATCACATGCTACCCACCGTTCTAAATTCAATAAAGAGGGTTGAATGACATTCACTCAGTGGGTGATTAGCATTAGTAGAGTATAGTGCGCTACATCGGGGACAGATTCTTGGCATCATAAGGATCTATGCATGTAATCTCAGTTATCTATTTTGTGAATGGAATGTACCAGGGGACACCAACAGTAAATCCACTACTGTTCATTTGGCTTTGGAATACTGAATAGATTGTTCTGGTCATCAACCTTACACGATGTATTAAGATCTGGGACTCATAATCATTTCTTTTTGCAGGCGTAATATTCGGGTTCCTGGAACCCATCATGCAATCGATTAGTTTTATCTTATTTTCGTGCTCAGTTTTTACACATTCTTGCATTTCGTTCAATTCTTTATTGGACGCTGGGATCTAATTACTTTGCAGATGCTAGCATTGTGATTTGATACAGTCCGGCAATACTGTGTTCTACACACACTCAAATAAAAAACATTCCATCATACTTCAATCAACCGGTGGTATTTTTACTTCAAAATCGTTTATCTAACATATACATATTATATATGCCATATACATATGTCCTATTGGAATTAACACATGACGACATCAAAGAACCACAAAATGAAATTCTAATTGTTATTCAACAAGGTGACTGTGGTCTATAAACCAATCCTTTTGATGAGGAGAGAGCAAAGCGAATGTCATTGTTCATAAACTACAATGTAATACAACAAACGGGACGGTGCGTAAACGTCATGAATGATTTGGCCAGCATACATTTCCTCCTGTGTTGCCATATTTAATATTCCTTATATTGATATTTAGTGGTCGTCTTATACTACCACTTCATAAACATGGCAATCGAAACACCAAAGGTTCACATAAATGAATGGAAATCAAATTATGTACCTTGTGACTATGTGCTATGAACCAATACTGATGACGAGCCATAACCAATTCTTTTGATGTGGAAAAAACAAAAAAAACATCGTTGTCCTTACATTAAAATTATATCGACAAACGCGACAGCGTATACTCATCAAAAGCATCAACAAAAATAGCCATATCATAATGGGATATTTTGTTTGCCAGTATTTATTATAGTATATCTGTATAATGTTTTCTGACGATTGAAGTGCGACCCATTATCGAGCACATATATTACCTATCACGTGTTCAGTCAACTAGGCCAAACACCAAACTCATGAATGTCAAATATCCCAAATTAAAGCTCCAATGCCTCTTCTACGTCTGATATTTGACATTTTTCTGATATTTGACATGGTGTCATTTTTCACCTGTCACGTTTTCATAATATGGATGTCATCAAATTATGAAGAGAAACCTCTGTAATATTTCATCACATACTCATTTTACCCTTATATATATGCCTGTCAACATATATCATTTATATCCCAAGTTTCAGCCAGATAGACGTCATCAATGATGGGCAAGTCGAACCTTGGGAATAACATAGGTGGTTTTAGTAATACAGTGCGAGGTCGTAAGTTCAAACTGCCGGTGTGTTGTCCCATCTTCGTTCCATCGCATTAACTTCTTATGTATACAAAAAGATTTTTTTTCAAATTAGTCACGAATTCACCACGACACAGTTGGATGGAAATTGGATGGAATAGGAACACGTAGCCTTAGGGAGAAGATTTACCTAGTAATTGCAGACACCAGTTTGGGAAATCATTTGCTTTCAATTACTTTGCAACATGGATAATGCTGCCCTGACGAAGTACTATTCCAAACATGTCATCATAATCCTCATATTTTGGGGATCAATCTCCAGATCAGGACTACAGACATAGAGACTGGCATGGAAACATGGAGACAAGAAAAACATGTTCTGTATCTCAGACAACCTCTTCCTATCTTATTATGACCTCGGACAATCTCTGGAAAGAAATGCTCATCATTCATTTCTAAAACGTTTACTCCCGGGCAATGAGTTGCCTGCAAACCAAGGATATGATTTAATCTCATGCTTGAACCATAGGTTGTTACACAATGAGTTGACATGATTGATCAATCCATCACAAGACTTCGCCTTTCCTAGTAGGGGCACTGATGACTGATGTGTTGAATTGTTCTTCGAGCATTTCGATGCAGACACGTTTTTGTGGAGGGTTATATGGACAACGCAAGCATCATCAATCTTATTCATATTTTAGAGAGAAAAACATACGTGACAATTACTTTTAACCTCTGATGAAACTATGAATGGCATAATCATTATGAAATATATGATGTTTCACAGTCTCCAAATGACCGCGATTGACCCCCCCCCCCCCCACACACACACACAAACCCACCTCTAGTTAGAATGTATGATTCAGAATGCTGTTGATTTATAGTCATTGTTAAAAAAAATGGCTTGATAACTATGATTGCATCAGTGGCCCTTCAATATACTTTTTGATTCAATTATTATTCCTGTGACCTAAGGGAATGGAATTCAAGTTTCTGTAGGACAGGAGTCTTCGTCCGTATATCACATGTTCATTATCTCAAATTCAATAAAATCAGAAATGTGCCGGAAGGATTGAATGACGAGCAAAGCGCATGTCATTGTTCATAAACTACAACATGTACAATGTAATATAACAAACGGGACAGTGCGTATACGTCATGAATGTTTTGGCCACCTTGTGACTATGTGCTATGAACCAATACTGATGACGATGAGCCTTAACGAATTCTTTTGATGTGAAAAAAAACTAAAACACATCGTTGTCCTTACATTGAAATTATCGTGACAAACGCGACGGCGTATAATCTTCAAGAACATCTCCAACAATAGCCAGACCCTGATGGGATATTTTGTTTGCCAGTATTTATTATGGTATATCTTTGCAGTATAATGTTTTCTAACGACTGAAGCGCGATTATATAAGGCGTTTGTTTGAAATATAGTAAATGATTAGCTTGTGAATTATAATTCCCCATCATTAGGTGTCTAGCACCGTTGTGAACCATATCAGATGCAATCCAATGAACCTGTACAACATCTCAAAATCAAAACGAACCAAATCCTATTTATACAATCGCTGTCTGCACTGTGCAAGTTTGTGTTTTAATGATAAAGGTATTATTGGTGTGCAGTGTTTACATCAGTTGGTACATTTTTGTTACCTATTGTGTACTTACAGTAGTAAGCTTGGTGGAATTTTCTTTCTGACATAATTTGTTGAAACGAACTTTGCTTGTTGAGTTTATTGCTAGGTCGATAAATAATTTGTCATTACCGAACATTTTGATGAATAAGCATTTCCAGCTGGTCCGCCCTCTGTATTGTTGATGGTCAGAGGAGCTTGTCATTCCATACTAATGATGCTATTGCAGAGGTGTGGGCACGAGTCACTCAGACACGCGCCTTTGGCTTTCAAGGACATGTTTTTTTTTTACATTGAAATGTCGCATAAAACCATGGATTTGTATTATGCTGCTTATTCATGATATAAATCCATGACCAAATGAATATTATGCACATTATTTATTTCCTTTCCAAAACATGGATTACATGAGAGTTGAACGTGTAAGACTGGATAACTTTAATAATATTGTCATCAGAATTGTGAAATAATGTGTTATGCCGATTTCACATTCCATTCCTCTTTATATAATTGATAATCACGCATATATATTCTTTTGCCAGGAATGGCTCTGAGACAGAGCAGTAAATTCAAAAAAGAAAGAAGGTACTACCCGACTATCCAAAACTAATATGATTCTATTCTGTCTTGATTAATATACACAAAGTGAGCAGAGAAGAAGTTTCAGTATTTTTTATTCAATACTGACACGAAATTCTGAAACTGAGACAGGAAATGGCTGTACGTATACTGTAGGTCAAAAATTTGGTATGTGGTACATAACTCCCATCCTTCCAAATACCGATATTGTGTGTGCATATGGTGTGTGCACTCAACTTATACGCTATTCCAGAGCTAGTTGCAAATATGAGGACTTTGTTTATCGAAGTGCCCAGCTAGTCTCTAAACTTCTGTAACAAGGATATGTTTTACCAAGACTCATAGCTGTCTCTGAGGAAATTCTATGAACGTCACCATGATATGGTTGATAAATACACCAAATCCATGTCTGCCATGCATCGATCTATTTTCATGTTAATTTTGAGGAATTCTTGACGGGTGCCACTAGTGGGGCAGGAAATGCTCACTCTTTCCGGAACACCTGATTTCACCTCCTAATGGCCATTTTTGGGAGTTCATGAGTTTCCCTGTCATTTTCGTTTTCTCTCACTTCGTAGAATGGACCCTGTTTTGTTTACTCGGAATACTTAATACTGGGTATTGATTCTACGTCTATGTCTTTCACTTTTACAATCGCGCAATCCTCTGGAATATTTTACCTCAACTTCTGAAATAGTTGTGCTAAACCAAATTTATGCTGATTTGATATCATTCAGAAGATCGAAACTGTTTGCCGAGTTGTATATTTGTGCACCAAATCTCAGAGACCCCTAGTGAATGACAGCTGACAGACTAAAATGCCCGGTGGGAAAAACGATTACACCTCCTCTGAGATTGTGGATGTTTCTTGTAACTAACTTGCTTCCTCGAATGCTAAACTGCTGCTCCTGAAGAGATTTTGGGTAACTGAAACTAATTATACCCGAAAATAGGGGCGTTTAATGGAAAATAATAAACCGCTGCTCCACAATCACTGTATTCTGCCTGGCATATATTCTTATGAAACTTGATACACAATCGCCATCCTTCAAACCAAAGAGATCCGTTAACTCAGATGGAACATGACACCAAAACGAATCTTGTGAATAGCAAATAAACAATCCCACAGTACCATCCGAATAGAATTATTTGTTGCGCATTCAGACGCAAATGTGTCTTCCCCAAGTCATATATCTACAAACAACTCGAATATTGCTCAATTCATTGTACAATGTCCAATACAAAAAACTCTTTCGTGAGGGGTATGGGCGCGGGTGTTGGTATCAATTTCAAAAATTTGTTTGTGAACAACCTATATCACATATTTATTTCCCGATGAAATATGCAAATATGAGAATATTCAGTGGAATTTGAATGCATTTTTTTTCATGAACACACTCATATATCGAATACAGAGATGAGTATTTTCGATTTTGTATCCCTTCATGAATAGTCATGATATAATAGGTAGCAGAACAGGTGCTCAATCGTGCCACAATTCATTACAGAATTCTATGATATCCTAATGATATATGTATGAACGTATTACCGCTGATGATAGGTTTATACGTTTCTGAGCCAATCTTCCTTGCGTGTGTTAATTTAATCAAATAATCTCAATTGATGCCCTGGTATGGAGCAGGGGGATTCCACATCCGAGTAAATAAGGAGGGTGTTCTTGAGGTGTTGCCATGAGTTATTGCAAATGCATTATTGTCTGCCAATGATTTATTTCTCCGTGTCACGGCAGATGTTCATGTGAATTACATCAATAACTAGTTTGTGATGTGATATATGTTTGTAAGGAGTGCAGGAGGGCGAATCCTCCCTTGCGCAACAGCATGACAGATGAAAATGTATTGTTTCCTGACAATTCTTATTTTTATATTGGGACCCATATAATTAGTATTCAGAAAAAATTGATTAGTGACCATGCATATGGTGGTGTGAAGATAGGTAAAAAAAACGGACAGGTGATTATGATATATGTTTGATATGATTACAGTTGCTGAAACGTCAGTTGGCTTTACCATCCTTGTCCGAAGTAGAGTATGCTTTCAAAATGATGTTCAGCTATATGCCTGTATGATTCAGAAAAGCGAAAAGGAAGACAGCAACACACAACTCTCATTCGATTTATTTTAGGATGGCTCATAATCTCCTGGCACTCCCTTGAATATGTTTGGGTTGGTTTGGCTGCTCTGGCTTGGCAAATGATAGAATGTGGATCAGTGTTGTCCTTGAAATTGTGAGATACTTCCGGGAGTAACCACACCTTTAGAGTAACCTCATTAGTGGCAATCCTGCCTTCTCCGTTGTGACCTTGTGAGAAGTGTGACAATACCTCCAAGGTTTATTTGGTGCCCGCATTTGTCAAAGTATTATATGTACATGCCTTAGCTGGAATCAAATTTAATACCATATTTAGCAATGAAAAAAGGCAAATCGAAGACAGCATGTGAAACTACATTATTCATGTATTATAATAAACATATGCTTGCCAGACTTGGGGCATGAGCTTATGGATTTGAATCTTCATAATATTAAGGTTAGTGGGAATAAGTAGTAGTATGGTACCCACTAATGGCGTGTTTCACTCCTCTGTGGTTATTTGCTAACGCTTTCAATATAACCTGTGACGCCATCAGTCTTTCATCATTAGATCTTTAATCTTTGTTTTTTTCATAGAACTGGACCATGTTTCACTGATGCAATGTCATATCACAACCTAGTTGATAAACCTTGGCAGAATAACATTTCTAATTATAGCTATGTATGTCATGTGCGCCCTATATATCCAAGTATCTACGCCATGATTATCTACAGTATATCATCCATGAGAGGGAGTTAACACACCAGCCAGAGAACAAAAAAAACATGTAAATCTTAGAAAATACGTTTGTACACAATTTTACAAAATATTTCTTGCTATGTTGATTTGAGCATGCTGATTAAAGTCGGCAGTTATATCTCAGCCCAGTTAACATGCCCTTGGCGAGGCTGAACGTATGATCGAAGTTTGGCTTACAACGTTAGTACTTATCAATGTACTCATCCAGTTTATGCTTACAGTAGGATAGTATCAATGTACTTATCCAGCTTAAGCTTACAGTAGGATAGTATCAATGTACTTATCCAGCTTAAGCTTAACAGTTGAGCTTCTATCCTAAGCTGATCTCTGGTCACGCATCATGCTATCAGTGACCCGGACCCCGCACTTGTATTGTCTCAGCTGTGAGGAATGTTGCGGTTAGATTAGGAATGTTGTTACTAAATCAAATTCATACCCAGGAAGACGACAACACGGGGTTTCGAAGTTGTTTTGACATTCACAGATTTTCATAAAACCTGCCATTGTAAGTCGGCGTCAATGATCAAATAGAATTGCAATATCTGGTCAGTTCAGAGTTTCTGAATAGAATCATGGATGACGAAAATGTTTTCCAGACTCTATCGGACCAAGCTACATGAAAATGTAACAATGCTTTGATGAACAGAGACAGGGGTTTAGGCCAAGATATTGTACTTGCTTATTCATATGCATACCTATCAACCAATAAAGGACCCGTACAGGCAGTCAAATCACTGGCTGAATAAAGAGAATCACACCCAGAAGCCCCAGGGCCCGGGATTTTATGTCTTGAAAACGTATATCTACTAATGCGGTTTTCATTTTTCATGCTTTTCTGTAATGTGATAATTTGGAGGCTTTCAGTTATTATGTAATGTGTTGCTTTATCTGCATCTCGTGCTCTAACACTGATTTCATGTTATGCATTGCTGTGGTGAGTATCTCGAAGTTCACAAGATAATATTTTGCCTCAGGTTGCTGGATGCAGACGTCATTTTCTAATTCTGATTTCATACATGAATTTATATATACTATTCATATACATGCCTAGTTTTTAGCCCATGCAAACTTCGAGCTCTCAATGCAACACGAACCTCGATAGAAAATAGGACATTTTTCAATAAAAAATAGGACATGTGATTATGATATACGTACGATATGAATGCAGTTGATAAAACATTCGTTGGCATTACCATCCTTGTCCAATGGAGGGTTTGCTTTTGAAATGGTATACAGTTATATACCTCTATGATACAGAAAAATTAAAAGGACGACAGCATCACGCTCTCGTTTGATTTACTTTAGGATGGCACATTATCTCCTGGCACTGTTCGGCAATGTTTGGGTGAGGTAGGCTGCACTAGCTTAACCAAAGGCGGAATGTGGATTAGTATTGTCCTTGAAATTGCCAGATACTTGCAGAAGTAACAACACCTTACATGCCTTAGATGGCATCACATTCGTATTCCTTGTCAGTTATATGGGAGACGCTTTTCATTCGAAGCAACTTCCTGTGCTTGGCCGTTGATTTTTGATGTCTTTATACTTGATAGAATGGTACTGCTCTGACTGGCCACTGAATAGAAGTACACCAGATATTCTACAGTACACTCATTTGTTATGTGCATATATGTGAAATAATATTTTTGAAGACGAGGAAGCCATGATGTGAGTTATGTAGGTTGCAAAATATAATTAAATGATGATTCACACTTCTAAACTATGTTATTTCACATATATGCCCTTAAGCCAAATAAGCTAAGCAACGGGTCTTGCTTTCTTGAAACAAAAATTATTACATCATAATAATACTTCTTCATACAGTTTAAAGTTGAATAATTTTCCGTTTTTTTAGGCCAAATACACTGATCATCGCAAATGTCAAATGTACTTCAGCTTCAATACCTGTATTGAATCTGCTATTGAATGTTGTTATTGCCTAATCCGTCATATACCACATTTTTTATGACATGGACATCGTCAGCTGATGTAACAGATATCATGTCATATATCATCATATGCACATCTGACCTACATGTACACATACATATTCATCATATACCAAAGATCGGTCAGACGAACCTCACAGCGGCAACAACAAAATTGGTTTCGTGTTCCAGTGTGGATGCAGTTGGGCGACACATTCAAACTTCAGGCTTACTATTTCACCTATGTCCTGTCACATTGGCTTGTGATTGATGACTTATTAAATGAAATTCAGTCCAATTGCTGCAATTGGCTGATGACAGGTTACATCTGGATGAAATCAGAAACCTGGGTGGCTTGAAGCTCAAAGCTCCTGTATCCATTTTTTATGACTAGGGCCATGCAAAAAAAACTGTGGAAGTTCATGTGCATTATTCTGGTCCATTGCGAAAGTGACCCTTGAAAATGTGTTCTCCAACATAATTTTTTGTAACGTGGGTAAATAGAATTCAAATTTGTCCAGGTCAGAACTTTGTTGGTATTGTATAATGGGTGTATGTTTGCTAAGCATTGTTAGTCATTGAGCGAGATGTGCCAGGTAAAATAAACAGCAAAGTTACTAATGATTCTGTGTGATATCATATTGAATTCAAAAATATCATATTAAATATCATTATAATATTCATTCTACAATCAAAACAACTACATATTGTTCATTGTTTAGCCCTAGTTATGCATGTTTATAATAATCGTTTGGCTTCGCTTCGTTCTTATTGCGAAGGTTTTTTGATTCAAAATTTTTCGAAATAAACATAAATGGCACATGTCAAATATATCTAGAATTGGGGCTTTGATACCTATATTTGATCTGTTTTTGAAAGTTTTCGTCATCTACCACACATTTTTATGACACAAACATCGTCAGCGGATGCAATGAATATTATGTGCATTAGTAAGGCGGAACAAGAATAACACCTTCAAAATGACAATTTTTGGTTGCATTGAAGTGCTGGTTTCCTTATGCAATCAGTTACGTTCCCCTGAAGATTTTCGTTGTCATGGTCATTATGCAAGCACATCAAAATTGAAAACAGTCCAGTAGAGTCCCACTAATGAGGAATAATGAGGTTTGAATGGAAAGAGACCAAAACTCTAATTAGCTGTTATGACATTTTCGCATTTCCTAGTACCCAAAACACATATTCCAAAAAATTCTGATCACAATTGAACAAGAAACATCTTGTGCATCTGGGATCCTGGGTCGCAAGTAAGAAGCGCCAGACATCATAAATTTGTGCGTTCTTTCATTCAGGGATATATCACTCCCCAGATAAAATTACTATTCCAGGCGTGTCTAATGCTTGGACTGAAATGATCGTGATCGTAATATTCACTGCAAAGTAAATTGGTCACTTAAAAAATAGTTCTTCAACTGATAGAACAGATGCACAAACCGTAAACATTTCATCATGTTTTGATGAACCTGTAGTGTTTTTGCATGCCAACTTTAGTTTTGTATTATTCCTCATATATACAATGCACCTGTCGTCCTATAGTTACCATGCGATCAACATGGCACGCATGGAATGGATGAAGTGTATAATTGGTTGAGAATCTAATTGTGTATCAACCTGAAGACCATATTTCGATCAGCATATATATTTCGATCAGACACTTGTGTCGGTTCATCTAACATTCCTTATATAGACACATATTGCCTTACCACAAAACAAACTTGGCAATCTAAACACCAAAGAATCAAATAAATGAAAGAAAATCTGATTATGTATCAGCCTGTAACTATGTGCCATAAACGAGTTCTATTGATGTGGAGAGAACAAAAACTCACGTCGTTTTTCGATAAGTTGATATCGACGAACGCGATTGCTGATAAAGTGGATAAGCATCCAAGGAAATAGCCAGACCATGATGCGAAAACTTTGTTCCGTTTGCAATTATTCATCAATGGCCTCTCCGTGCACTTTCATGTTTTCTGGCGATTTATCTTGCAGCAGCTGTAAGCCAGTAGTGGTTATTTTTTAGAATGTATCACAAAATCAGTACGCAAGAAAATCTCCGACGCGCTACCTCTCCGAAAGCAGACATAGAGGAATGTTGCTGTTAGATTAGGAATGTTGTTACTTGCTTGGTCAAATCCATTCAGTCCTGATACAGAGGATATCGTGAAGTTTTTTTCGGCAAAGGCTTTTATCATACATGTACACACTCGTGGTGTTGTGGTTTTAGATGGAAGCATATTTTTTTACATTTACATACATCCACAAAACCTTCTATCGCAAGTCGGCACTAGTGATCAAATGGAATTACGAGTTCCCCGAATATAATTATGGATGACAATAGTGTCTGCCAGACTCTACCGGACCAAAACTATCGGAAGATGTAACAATGGCTTGATGAACAGAGACAGAGATTTAGGGCCAGATCCTGTACCTGCCGAATTCTATGCATACTAATCAGCCAACAGGGTGGGGGGGGGGTCGTTTGGTTAGACAGAACACTAACGATATAGAATGAATCACACCCAGAAGCCTAAGAGTTTTATGCCTTGAAAAGGTATATCTGCTAAATGATGGTTTTATTTTGTACACTTATAAAATGATATTTTGTTGTGTATTGCTATCTCGACATCTCGTCCTCTAATACTGATTTAAGGTCATGAAATTCTGTTGTGTCTGGAAGTTAATATTTCACCTGATGTTCTGCTGAAACGACAAATCATACTCTGATTCTAAATTTATTATTGAATTTTTCTCGACAGATACGTTAATTACTCATAATTCGCAGACAAGTCATCAGCAGGCACAAATAGGATATTTTAATAAATTATGGTCATCAAAACACCTAGGGATAAACTGTTTATAACATTTAACATACTAGTAAATTGTCGTATGACAGAAAGCCTGACTGGTGAATTGTCATGTCAAACCATATTCTCCCATATCCTTCCATAGTACCACAAGAGTATTGGACGTTTACATGTAGATGGGCCTTTCCCATGTCGTATATCTACTGAAAACCCTGATACTGCGATATTTATGGTGCAATCACACACACTGGAAAATGTTTGCTATGTGAACAGTTTCTATATTAAGATGACGAAAAAGCAGTATTGAAGGTCGGAACTATTCCCAGGAACGAAATGATATGATAAAGTCCAAATTTGTGTGACAGATGGCGACACGTTTTGTCTGCACTATAAAAGAATTGAATACTATACAATATAGTATTCAATTTATAAGACGGGTCTCCATCGCACGGCCAGATGCTACTTGATATGGCTCGATTGATCGAGAATCAGGATAAGAAGTACCCTTGAATATTGATGGAAACCAGTACTGATCCGGTCAGTAATTATGCTATCCACTATATAGGTGTGCCCACCAGTTATTGCCACATACGTGATTGGCTAATAAGAACATATCATGTTGTACATCATTTGTCAATAAATATCCATAGGATAGCTTAGGATGTCAGTGAAATCTATCAGGTCCATTTCATCTCAATACTAGTTTATATATTTGTGATACAATATGCATAACTTATTATTCATGTTGACCCAAAACATGATTCTTGTCTACAATGTCAAATTTTATATAGAAATTTGTCTAGAAATGTAGACGTACTGCCCAAAAGTTAGTCAGTTTACAGAAGATATAGATATAAATAGCTACCAACGCAGCTGGTAGTATCAATTCCAGATGAATGTTTGAGAACAAAATTGATGCTTATGTGGTATACATATCTAATCTTTGAACAGATATGTGGAATATACAAGTGATTTGTAATATGATTATATTGAGGTGGTTTTTGTTTTAGAATACTCTCTAATACAATATGCAGAAAATAGTGATTTGTTTTAGAATCCTGTGATGTGTTAATAAGTTTCAAAGCCAATCCTTAGTGAGTGTGATACACGGAATTCCACTTGATGCCCAGGTGTAGTTCAGGAGGGATTCCCATTCATGGTAAATAATGAGCTTGTCCTGGAGGTGTTGTCATGAGTTATTGCAAACGTATTCTTGTCCACCAAAGACATCCATCATCAGTGTCACGGGAGATATCCATGTGAATTACATTAGTGACTTTTTTGTGATGGATATTTACAAAAGAAGTGTCATTTCTGGAGTGAGCAGTGGAATGATGCAGTAGGTTTTAATTTGTTTGTTCATTTGCTGACAAGTTGATATCTAATTATGAGTTATGATTATTATGCAAAATGAAATTGACCAGTAAGCGTTCAACTACACAGTGGAGCATGCTTTCCAAATGGTGTCCATGATTCCAATATATCCTACCAATTCTGTGCAAGATTTCCAATGTTCGAATATCGCACTCAGATTAATGTTACTGAAGAAACGAGGATCATTATGAAGGTTAACGGCAGTGATACTGATCCGCTTCATCACATTCATCTACTGAAATGATGGGGTTAACATCTGGACTAACAATTTATCAAAGACTAATTCACAGTCGACCCTCAGGCAAGCATTAATATATAATGGGTACATTATTGTTGAAGAGATTTTACACGAACTAGATGATAGCATCGCGTATAGCAGTTTAAAAAGTGTGATCTAAATGCAGCATGTTTATTAATATATAATTATTTTATCAAATATTGTGTAAATATATATAGTCAACAGATTTTCGCGCACTAAGACTCCAGATATGACTATGAGTCTGCATAACGTTCTGATTTGTGGGGATAACAAGTGACCCACAGTGGAAATGTCAGGGGAACAATTTGTCTACTGAAAAATAGCGCAGATGCATTACCGAACGGGTCGGAAGAGGATTATGCTTTTGCAATACTTCAGTAAATCAAATTAATTTCAACCAAAAGAATTTCTGTATTCCACAGTTAATTTACTTATACATGATGCATCCTGGGGGACATACTGGAAAACTGATAATGTGTTGGGTAAATATTGAGCATTTCCGCCTTTATTAATTTTACTTGACAAGTTTATGCTCACGTATCTCAATGAATAATACAACAATTACGTTAACCGCACACAATTACTCAGGATTCAGTGTTTGTCCCGACGAAAAATACTCTTACAATATCATGCATTAACATAGCGTTACAGTGAAACAGTTCACGTACTTAGTATTATTACCAACTCGATTTTTTTTTCGGAGAATGAACCTTACATGCTCTTGTACAATTAACATGTTACCTGCTTACCAACTTTGTCATTTAAGAATTTTAAAAGTTATTCACACTTGATATATTGCATCATATACTGCCAATCGATGCACCATCTGGCAAAATTGTAGGCAATTGGTTCACATGCCTACGAAATAAATAGAATAGTGGTCCTGTGAACGCACAGCACTGACAATTTTTTTTTTGATTTTCTGTCACAACACAGAACATTCTACGGAAACACTACATCCACGTCTATTTGCACTTGCAAATACTATAAAAATACATCCAGCGGCCTGTCTATCATTCCTGACTGAGTTCTCTTGGCGTCCATTTGCCCGGGATGCCCTGTGTGGCTTCCCTGACTGAAGTAACGTTGTTAGTAGGTGACAAATAGGATGGTTTTTTCATCGACAATTTTAGAACGTACTGTAGAAACTGATCCGTAAAGGAAAAAATTGTTACTGTGAAAACCTACCAGAATTGAAGTACATTTACGGGATAGGACTATATCACTACAGCTAGCCATACGCATATCAGTGTCTTGTCAACATCTGTCCATTAGAAATGCATTAGAAACCATTTGCAATGAATATTTTGTGTGGTGCGACATTTTGTGTTAACTGACTTGCTATGTTTTTTTAGTTATGTTTACCACACAATATTGAATGAAAACCGGAAACAAGAGCTTTGCCAAAACGATTACAACTGCAGAATAAGGTCGTGTGGTCTCAACCACTTATTCCTAGAGTTCAGAGATTATGCATTCGGAGTAATGCATGGAAACGAACCCTTCCAGTTCACAGTTTTTCTTTGCCAAGTTCGTGAATCGAGTCCCATATCGACCAATTGGAAACGATAGGTCGATCATGAGGAACTGCAGACCTTGATTGCCAGTCACGGGCAAGATTTCAAAGGCAGGCTCACGAAGGAAACAGGACTGAAGGCGCTGCATCAGATTTTTAATCTACCAAGAGTTAGAAGGATAAGCCAAGGTGACCAATAGACTGACGTACACAATTATTCTAGTTCCAACAGAATTGAGTGACTGATTGTACCCAGGTTCATAACTGAATACCACTTCTTTAAAGGTTAGTCATGGTTTATTCAGCAAATCTCCCCTATCGGTTTTTGATGTTCCAGCTTGCAAGTAGTCCCATCTGGTTTACAATTGATATTCAACCGTGATGTGTTTCATGTTTTCAACATATTAGATATCTTCATCTGATGTCAGAACATACATAAATTGATCCTTCAGCCATGACATATATGGTCAAGATAAAAAAATATGTTCAGGTCAAATAGAGCACTGTCAAAAACATCAGGTGGATACGTTCAGGCTTATCAGAAGAAATACGATAATGCATCAAACCAACAAGTGCGTAAATGATTAATAACCCTCCTCAAAGATGTGACATCAACCGGAGATAGATACAATCAAAACAAACACCACTGCTACTGCTATTTAAGAGATCTAGATATGCTGTATTCTTTTCATAACAAATCCTCAGTGATAAATAAATCCTCAAAGATAACTCGACAATTCTTTATCCATTTTCTACAGCTCTATACTGTGTTCACACATTTAGCTTTATTCGCCTCAGCTAAGGCCATAAATTAATGCTGACTGGTAATCAGATTTGAATCAACTACGAAACCCGAAGCTGCACAAGTTGAAATTGAAATTTATTGGTAGATACCATACAAAAGACATTTCAGTAGACATTTCTTACATTGTTTGCAGGTGACAAAATGGATGTGGCCAATATTGATTTGCACGAGACGTGTAAATGGGAAAAGTGGATGGGCGTGAACGAAGTCTTCAAACACACATACAGTTTAACTAACAGTACAGATGCGTAAAACAACTATAATCATTGAATGTAAGAATCAATTTATTATCACCAATATAGACGAATTTTGATGATTCCAATAACAAACATGAAATACAACATTTTGCAATAGAAACAAGGCCCGACCAAATACTTTATCAAAAGACACACTGGCGTTGTCAGGAGCAGACAGTGTGGTAAATGTAGTTGTTTCTACTGTACATCTGATGGAATTAGTATACAACTGCCCAACAACCTATGAAAATAGTTTAAAAATCCAAAACAGACCCATATCATCATATATATACATGTAATACGTACTGGTGTCAATTTAATGGTAAAACATACAAAGCAACAAGGGCGATGTCATCAGTGCCATGGTTATTTCCTGGGAATGCAAACTCAACGAATTCAGCAAATGGTCTGGATGGCAGTGTATGCCAATGTTAATTTTACTGCAGAATATATTGATATTTATTTTCAAAGATCCCTCTATTCATCCAGCACAGTAGATGATACTATATATTCCTGTATGCTGTAAAATGCGGAATATATACATCACGCAGGTACCAAACTTTGGAGTTGCCTCGTGTATAAACACACAAAAGGTTTGTGTTCTCTCCACGCTACATATTTCCGAAATCAATAATAGAGAGTCACTCTTGTGTAACTGATATTACTTTTGTGAACAATACAAAATATCCATTAAATTTCACATTCTCAGTAGCTCCGTTTACCTACTTGGATATTGTATGCATTTGGAACTGATGTCCCGAAATGGAAATGTAATTAATTTGGAGCCGTGCCATTGTGTTGTTTCAGAACGTTATGTTGTCAGTATACATAGTGCCATACAGACTAGGAGTATGGTTTTGGTCAATATATGGTCATTCGGTTCATTCTACAATAACATACGCACGCAAGTCACCTGCACCAAATACTAGACTGATGTTTATATATGCCAGTCAAACCACTATCCCAACAAAATGGCAGATTGAATGAACATGTAAACAATGCAGACAGACGCCCTCAATTACTGTGCAAATATGCAGTTATCCATCAACCCCGTACAAATAGAACTCAACATGGCTATTCACTAGAGACCCGGAGACCGTACCATATGTTATATATGAATTGTGTGTGGTCAATATCCATTTTGAGTTGTTAATAAGGGTACACCAATTATGATGGACCTTTCACAAAATACAGAAAAATTATCTTTGATTTGACATATCTGAGTTTTATATGTAAACTTTCTTGACATTTTCATTTATTGGGTGTTTGGTATTGAAACAGAAACAACAAGACGTCTTTTGAAGCAATGCTAGAAATGATAGTGTTCAAGCATCAATACATTTTAACATACTAAACAATGCAGACTAAATTGCCTAGGAGCGGCAATTTCAATCTTATGGTACCATGAGTATTATATGGAAGCATTAAACAAAACATCAGCAATGTTCAAGCATCAATACATTTCAACATACTAAACAATGCAGACAAAATTGCCTAGGAGCGGCAATTCCAATCTCATGGTACCATGAGTATTATATGGAAGCATTAAACAAAACATCAACAATGTAACAGCGTATACATGATGATAAGTTTATCTTTTTGAGACAACGTTTGATTGTGCTTCATATATTGTCACATGATTGACAGCATGCGACAAGTTATGTCAGTAAATCACCAGGATTTATGGAGGACAAATATTGTGATAACCCATCGGTCACTGAACCTCATGGAGATCTGAATACTACAACATTAGTCATTGTTAGACTAAAGTGAATCACTCATAATTCGTAAGACAACTCATCAGTATGCACAAATGGCATACTGCCATTTTATTAAAATATGGTCAACAAAACACCTAGAGATAAACATACTCGTAAATATGTCGAACGACTGAAATGATTCCATTGGGGAATTGTTAAGTCAAACCATGTTTTCTCATATCCTTCCATCGTACCACAAGAACACTGAGTATTCGCATGCAGATGGGCTTTTCCCAGGTCGTATATCTACTGACAACTCCGATACTGTGATATTTATGGTGCAATCACACAGACTGGAAAATTTTTGCTATGTGAACAGTTTCTATATAAAGATGACGAAAAGGCAGTATTGGAGGTCGAAATTATTCTCAGGAATGAAATGATATGAGGAAGTCCAAATTTGTGTTACAGGTGGCGACATGCTTGTCCATACGGGCATATTTAAAGTTATTTACAATTCAATTCGACGAGGACATGATTTGCAGTTCATGCTTAGACGGGTCTCCATGTCACGACCAGGTGCTACTTGGTATTATATAGCTTGATTGATCGAGAATCAGGATAAGAATTACCCTTGAATATTGATGGAAATCAGTACTGATCTGGTCAGTAATGATGCTGTTCAGTATATAAGTGTGCCCACCAGTTATTGCTACATACGCAATTGGCTGACAACGGCATATCATGTTGTACATCATTCGTCAATAAATATCCATAGACATAGCTTAAGATGTCAGTACAATCTATCAGGTATATCACATTTAAATACTAGTTCATATCATTGTGATACAATATGCATATGTGACAATATTCATGTTGACGTAAAACATGATAGAACTATATATTATCATCTACAATTTTGTCAAGACATTTGTCTAGAAATGTAGACGTATTGCCCAAGAATTAGTTAGTTTACAGAAGATATAGATATAGTTAGCTACCAATGCAGCTGGTAGCTAACGAATATTTCAGAATAAAATTAATACTTATGTACTATACATATCTAATATTTGAGCAGGCATGTGTAGTATACACGTGAATTGTAATATGATTATATTGAATTTGTTTTTGTGTTAGAATACCCTGTAATACAATATGCAGAAAATAGTGATTTGTTATAGAATCCTGTGATATGTTAATAAGTTTCAAAGCCAATCCTTAGTGGGTGTGATAACACGGAATCCCACTTGATGCCCTTGTGTAGTTCAGGAGGGATTCCCATTCATGGTAAATAATGAGCTTGTCCTGGAGGTGTTGCCATGAGTTATTGCAAACGCATCTTTGTCCACTAAAGACATCCATCACCAGTGTCACGGGAGATATCCATGTGAATTACATTAGTGATTTGTTTGTGATGGATATCTACAAAAGAAGTGCAATTTCTGAAGTGAGCAGTGGAATGATGCAGCGGCTCTGCATCCGCCTGTTCATTTGCTGACAATTTGATATCTAATTGTGAGAATTATGAAGGTTAACTACAGTGAAACTGATCCGTTTCATCACATTTATCTACTGAAGTGATGGGGCTAACATCTGGACTAAGCACTTCATCAAAGAGTAATTCACAGTCGTCCCAAGGGCAATCATTAATATACAATTCATACATTATCGTTGAAAAGACTGAATACAAGCTGGAGATCGTGTTTAGCAGTTTGAAAAAGTGTGATCTAAATGTAGCATGTTTATTAATGTATTATTCTATTATCTAATATATTAATAGACAATTCATAGTTACCAGATATTCGCTCAGTAAGACTCCAGATATGACTCTGCATAATGTTCTGATTTGTGGGGATAACAAGTGACCCACAGTGAAAATGTCAGGGGAACAATTTGTCTACTGAAAGATGTTGACGATGCATTACCGGACTGGTCGGAAGGAGATTATGCTTTCATATTACCTCAGTAAATCAAATTTATTTTAGTTTTTGCACTTGACAGACATTTGTCGTGGTGGACACATTGTCAGTTTGTAAACACCGAGCCTTCCCGCCAATATATTTGTCAATATCATGCTTCAGTTGCAGACTCTACACACATTTCATTATTAAATAACAAGAACAACCCCTAATGTAAGACTCATTTCAATAGATATTTTGTGAGAAGTTGATTAGATATAAATACGATAATGTTGATAGCAGAATAAAGATAATAACTAATACTGGACAGAGATTGGCGTTAAGGAGCAAGGAGATGGACACTCTCAACCGTCTTATCGGAGGGGCATCTACACAAACAAGTTGTTTGCCTTTTCATTGTCAAGTATTTGTTGCTGGTTTTCTTGTCATGGATAATGTTACACCTCATCATGCTGACACATGTCTTTGAAATCATATGAAGTCACATGTCCGTCGGCTTGCTCCACTCATTCAGTTTTGGTACTTCAAGAGAACAAGGTCAAGTTATAATTACTGCTCCGATGGTCAAGTTTTTGGATTTGAAGAAAAAATTAACTGCACCCGTAAATGAATGCTAACTGCTAATCCGATTTGTGGTCTCTAGGTGCAGGAAGCTACACAAGTTGCACTCTCTAAAACTATAAAAAATACATTTTCTCCAGCGGCCTGTCTATAATTCCTGCCCGAGTTCTCTGCCGCCCATTTGCTCGGGATGCTTTGTTTGGTTTCCCTGACTGAAGTAACGTTGTTAGTAGGTGACAAATAGGATGGTTTTGTCGTCCACAAACTTGGAACGTTTTGCAGCAAACTGCTGGTGAAAGAAAATGGTAATGTGAAAATTTACAAGGTCCACATCTTTCAACAGTGGCATGTCAACATCTTTAGATTTGCATCGAAAACCATTTACAATGGATATTTTGTGTGGAATGGTATTTTGTGGTAACTGACTTGCTATGTTTTACATGTAGTTATGTTTATCACACAGTGTGAAATAAACAAGGGAAACAAGAGCTTTGCTAAAACAGCTACAATGGCCAATTCAGAATGAGTTCTGGAACTAATGATACAAAAGTAGTACCACCCACTTGTTCCTAAGGTTCAGAGATTCTGAATTCGGAACGAACCCCTCCAGTTCACAGTTTCTCTCCAGTGCCGAGTTCGTTGACGATTTCTTGTTGTTCCTAAGTGAATCGAGTCCCATATCGACCAATTGGAAACGATAGGTCGATAGTGAGGAACTGCAGACCTTGGTTGCCAGTCACGGGCAAGATTTCAAAGGCAGGCTCACGATAGAAACATGGTTAAAGGCGCTGCATCAGATTTGTAATTGAATCCACCGATAGTTAGAAGGATAATCCTGGGTGACCAACAGACTGACGTACACAATTATTCTTAGTCTAGTTCCAACAGAATTGAGTGATTGATTGTACCAAGGTTCGTAACTGAATACCTTTTCTTTAAAGGTTAGTCATGGTTTATTCAGCAAATCGCCCCTATCGGTTTTTGATGTTCCAGCTTGCAAGTAGTCCCATCTGGTTTACATTCGACATTCAACCGTGATGTTTTTTTTTATGTTTTTTCAATATATTAGATATTTTCATCTGATGTCAGAACATACATTAATTGATCCTTCAGCCATGACATATATGGTCAAAATATATTTTTGTTTCACTTATTATAGACATATCATTATACTGTTTCTGATTAAAAAGAGAAATATGTTCAGGTCAAATAGAGCACTGTCAAAAACATCAGGTGGATAAGTTCAGGCTTATCAGAAGAAATACGATAATGCATCAAAGCAGCCAACAAATGCATAAATGATTATTACCCTCCTCAAAGATGTGACATCAACAGAAGATAGATGCAATCGAAACAAACGCCACTGCTACTGGTATTTCAGTGATCTAGTTATGCTGTATCCTTTTAATAACAAATCCTCAGTGATAAATAAATCGATAATGACAACTCACAATGCTTTATCCATTTTCTAGAGCTCTATACTGTGTTCACATATTCAGTATTAAATAGGTTGTGACTCTCCTCAGCTCAGTCCATAAATTAATGCTGACTGCTAATCAGATTTGAATCAGCTACGAAACCCGAAGCTGCACAAGTTCAAATTGAAATATATTGGTAGATACCATACAAAAGACATTTCCTCCAGCTGCCTGACTATCCTTGATGGCCAAGTTTTCTGCCATTTGTTTGGGATGAGTGGGCTCACAGCTTGAGATAACACTGTTTGCAGGTGACAAAATGGATGTGGCCAATATTGAAATGCAATATACCAAAAATTCATTAAATTTTCACATTCTCAGTAGCTCCGTTTACCTACTTGGATATTGTATGCATTTGGAACTGATGTCCCGATATAGAAATGTAATTAATTTGGAGCCGTTCCATTGTGCTATTTCCAGATGGTATGTTGTCAGTATATACACAGTGCCATACAGACTATGGTTTTGGTCAATACATGGTCATGTGGTTCGTTCTACAATACATGTAACAGACGCACGCAAGTCACCTGCATCAAACACTAGACAGATGTTTAGATATGCCAGTCAAAGCACTATCCCAACAAAATGGCAGATTGAATGAACATGTAAACAAAGCAGACAGACGCCCTCAATTACTGTGCAAATATGCAGTTATCCCTCAACCCCTTACAAATAGAACTCAACATGGCTATTCATTAGAGACCCGGCAACCGTACCATATGTTAGGTCTATATCTGAATTGTGTGTGGTCAATATCCATTTTGAGTTGTTAATATAGGTACACCAAATATGATGGACCTTTCATAAAATACAAAAAAATGTTATTGATTTGACATATCTGAGTTTTGTATGTAAATTTTCTTGACAGTTTTGTTGTTTGAGGCTTCCGTGTCGAAAAACAGGAACAACGTCTTTCGAAGCAATTGTAGAAACGATAGTGTTCAAGCATCAATACATTTTAACATATTAAACAATGCAGACTTAATTGCCTAGGACCGGCAGTTTCAATTCTATGGTACCATGATTATTATATGGAAGCATTGAACAAAACATCAGCACTGTAACAGCTTACATTATGATGAGTTTATCTATCGTAGCTTCATATATTGTCACATGATGCACACCATGCGACAGGTTATGTCAGTAAATTACTAGGATTTATGGAAGATAATTATTGTAATAACCCATCGGTCACCGACCCTAATGGAAAAACTTAATACTACAACATTCGTCATTGTTAGACTCTCATGCTTCTCTTTTAATTATGGTGGTGATTGTGGGGTGGGCCTGACGTTGAATAGCCAGGAGGTGAAATTTCATGTTTTGACAGTAAAAGCCTTATTTGTCAAATGCCGTCCTTTACTATCATTTACTTATAATAAAAATGGACAGTTGCATCTTGGGCATTGTACATTCAGATTACAACATCTTGTCCTGATAAGGCTCTGTAATGGGCAGCCACGCGGAGTGGATGGAGTGATGAATGAAGCCCAACGGTTTGAAGCGGGAGAGGCGAGTGCAGTTCCGGATTTGAAACAACGGCTGACGTGTGGCTCCCCCAACCGCCCCCACCGATTTCTAGGTTGCTGAGGCTACCATATAGACATTAGCGATGTCTATATTAGGAAAAAGCTTTTGAGCTGTTGGAGGTGATATACTCCAAAAGGGTTTCCATGTGCCCATTATTGAAGGGATCGATATTACTCTTTAGGATCTGAGATTTATTCATGTTTGTTTCATATAATAAAAATATACTGTTTTTGGGCATGGTCTGAAACACCGAATTGCTTTTAGCGCAAAAGTATATACGTCATAGGTTTGCGATTGCATCGGTGATATGGGCCATTTGGAACTTGCACACACAAGCACACTTCCTCACTGTCAATCTTGGGCTTAATTTATCACATATACTCCTGACTGCTCTCACGAAACTACATAGTGCCGGTTCATATATGAATTCTTTTTAATGATTTAAAATTTTTTTTTACTATTTTGTTGGACGAAGGGGTGTCCTTCCAGCGTGAATCAAGTATAATCGTGGTGACTGGGTTCAATACACCCCTGAAGCTAAGATATATCATTTTTACCACTAAAATACATCTAAGTCTTTTCACCAAAATCATCATGTTAATATTCCTGAGCACTAGATTGCTAACGCATGATAGGAACAAATGTCACCAACCGTTGCGCGAAAGCCGAGGGTAGAAACTTTAGCACAATTCAATCATCCTGTTCTCAAAGCATTTAAGGTTACCGACCTGAATTGTGTGAATTGCACTCTCCCTGCAAAATGGTTATGAATAAAGCTGTCATACATTGTATATGATGAAGCTTTAGGTGAGTTGATGTTGACCTCAGATGATATTGAGTGGCAAGTGAAATATTAACTGAACTGTGTAAATTGGACTCTGCACACATATCAGCTTACATGCAGGTATGTTTCATGAGCATAGACAAATACATATATATATATCAATATTTTGGTGACCATGAACTTGACCTAAATTGAAATTCAGTGGTAATTGTTTATGTGTATCACTGATATTTTACACTCTACATTTCTCCGGTTACCTTTCTCAACCTTTGGACTAATTATTTTATTTGACAGAACAATAAGCTTGTTTCAAATTATCAGGGTCAATCAGGTGCAACCCATTAGAAAACTAGCGAGGGATTGGAATATGATTCATCAGACGATGGGTCAAAATAATATCAGTTCGGCAACTCTGAAATCCTGGCGTTTCCAGTGATGGTAATTACAACAAATATACATGTTTTGGAATTTGCAGTATATTGCTAAATGTATCCCTACTTACACAAATAAGAAGTTCATGTATACATAAACACACCGAGAATAACAGAACACAACACAAATCAGTAACTCGCGTATTCGGTGAAATATGGTGTGTAAGACAATGAATATATATATTTTTTTTCATTTCAAGAACAAAGACTTATGTGTTTCAATCCGTACATGTCATTACTATAATTCGCTGAACTTCTGTTCAGACAGATAAGTTATGATTGACTTCACGAAGTATTGATTAATGGGAAGATAAAAGCCCGTGTTTTGTACGATATATCAATATCAATGTGAAATATTGATATTTGTTCAAATGCTATAGCAACCGGCAAATCCAAAATTCTGTCTGGTGTTTTCAAGCATGACTATATGGGATTTTCTTCATAATTGTCATTGAATTGTGAATATTTTTTTACATTTCATGACATTCCTGAGATGTGCCTTCAAGTTTCGTTGACGAACGCGAATGGATTAAAAATGAACTGTTGTTGGTTGGTGGCGAATAGAAGATGTATTGTTAGGATTTGTCGTTCACAGGAAGTTGGAATTGCGGTAATTCAAAATTCAATAATCTGTAGGTCATATGTTTTACAGCAAGTTTACATGTCGATATAATATCCTAGTGTAACATTTTCAGGTCTCTCGCTCGTGATGCTGAATATGTCAAATTTTATTTTGATGTGCTGTTTTCGCCCATGCAATCGCAAAGTCTGCGTTAAAGATGTTCGGCGATCTAGCATGCTATTTTGTGGAATGGCTTCTTTTCCGCTGGTCACACCAATAATTATCTCCCATGCATATAACCTGTTATATATGTTGGTGGTCTTCTCTGGTCAGTCTGATTCATTCTAAATGATTTTGCCGATATTTTAGACGTTTTGCATCCCGTATATTTGTATTCTGGCTGGCTGTTCAACATTTCACAGTATTCACTATTTATCTATCGTCTCGAAGTTGTGGAAATGGGATTCCGTTTTCCCCCTTGCCCTCGAAGTATAATCTCGGAAATCCAAGCACTGAATAAACACATTCATCTCGCAAATCCAAGCATTGATTAAACACAGTCATCAAACAAATTTTTTAACGGGACCTATGACGTCAGAAACTGTTCACAGGCAGTACCGGTAACGCACTTTGTGAGGAAAAATTATAAACGAAGGGTTGTAATCTGATGATTGTGATTGCCATGTAAAACGTTTTCAATTCAAAAACTGTACTCAATGACTCTAAGTTTTGGAATTTCCTGTGAAATTCCATTACACTTGTGCATAATTTCACTGGATGAATACAACCTGTGACGGAGTTTGTAACTACCGAATAGTGAACTGAAATGTAACAGTACAGAAATCTAAAGATGTGTTTTCTCTATGTCTGTCCCCGTTGATTGCCGTGTTTTTGGCGTGGCTGTCACATCGTGAAACAAGCTCTCGGGTAGATTGGAATGATAATTTGTTATATCGATAGAATACGTCATCAATTTCTTCTTCTGCAAATCTGTTTCGAATGTTCAGATGCCAATACACATTGAATACCGTATCATAGTCAAAATCTGTCACAACATTGTTCCTCGTATATTCGACTGTCAGGCAGATCTATTACTTGTTTCTATTGTTATGTCTAGGAACGTTCCTAAATGTTGGAATCGTGGTACATCATTCATCCAAGAAACACATGATGACTAAAAGTAGCCAGATAAATGGCAGGCATAGTGTGAAACATACATCTGTGATTATTTATGAAGTCATTGATCAAGTCCCCGCATGATGGATTGGAACATTGTTATGTACATTACATGTCCACCCCTTATAAATTTATTGCAATAATTTGTCATTCAGTCTGGCAAGCCTTCTCTTTTTATTCTTTAATATCGTGAAATATTATTTCTTGTATCAAGATTATATTCTGCAGACCATCGGGGTAGCCATGGAAGCATATACTGAAACTGTAACCGACAGTCTGCTCACGGGGGCGCTGTGAGCAAGGTCCACGGTGGACAACCAGTTCACATCCCCGAAGGCGTATCCACCACACTCTCCCTCTGCTTCTTTTTTGACCGAAAGCGTGACGTCAGTGCAATTGATCAGTTCATTGTTAACATGTGAACAGTTTAAAGTTGAATTACTGGAGACTATTTAAATCGCTGGTCAACCACTGTTTAAGATAGTAAGATAAATTCGGATATCTACATAAAGGTACAATATACAGCAGAACTGAACTGTACATACATACAAAATATACATCGATCATATACAGATACCAACAAATAACCTAACTTTATACACGTACTTCACCCAGAGCAAACCCAAAGGAAAACAAGTACAAGAACAATGTAATAATGTCTCTATACAATCAAACTGCTCTTCCTACAGCTGGAAAATATCGGAGCAATGTTCAGGGCTCCCCAGCCACTCTCCTAGGATGGACAAGACTCCGTCGAGTTTCCATGGGTTCTCTAGCTGGTACAGAGCATCGGACTCCGGGAAGATCCTGCTGTGGCCCAACTCTTGCAGGAGTTGCTCGAGGTCCTTCCTCTGAACTCGACACCCAAACCTGAAGTGGGCCCAAGGCGTTCCAGACAGATATCGAGGTGCAGGTGGCTATCGGTAGTATTGCGGGTGTACCGGCCAACAGGTGGGCCCCGGTGGAGTTCCATTAGGGCGGACTTCATAGTTTCGGACCACTGGGCGACTCGCATTACCACTACTTTCCAATGAAGCAGGGCCTTCGGAACTTGTGGGGGGTCAAAGGGGTACGCTGGAGTCGAGCCTCGGTGAAGGCGATGTCGTGACCCCGCTGTGTGTGTTTCATGCGGATCTTGCAAGGTGTGGCCTCTCCTCTCTGGCAGCTCCAGCAGGTTCTCTCCAGTGAGAAGGACCACAGAAGGTGGTCGTAGCGACCCACCTTGGCAACTGCAGCACTGCTGACCACACAACAGATACCTCACTAGTGTTCTCCTCGAATGAGACCTGCCGGACTTTCTTTCCATGTCCAAGGATCTTGCTGTTCTGTATGCTACTCTTCATACATCGCATGGCCTGCGGAATGATCTGAGGCTCCTTCTCAGAGGCGTGGAAGGCCGCTTTGGCATCTTATGCCCCTAGCCGTGTCAAGTCTAAAATTAGAATCATACAGAGCTAGATTAGAAACTGTTCACAACGACAATTCGCCCACATCTAGTAATGTCACACAATTATTGAATTACCGGATCATATACTGCCTGTTTATTTACGAAATATTGATGGTTGGTTGTGTACTACTTCAGATTTTCTATCGATAAAACTTTCAAATTTTCACGGGTTGCAGGGTCCATGGTGGGCAACACATCCCCGACGGCGTATCCACCACAGCAATTTCTATTTGTGAACAATGTCACGTGGTAATCGTTTTGCTCTATTCCTGTTCTTTCTTCAGCACAAAACAATAAAGTAAAAGTTAGCATACCATTTGTTAAACCTTTTTTTTCTACTGTACCAAAATTGTTTCGAATTTTTCTCGGAATATATGCATGATGCAATTTCAAATAGTCATACACTGTATCTATAACGTCGTCATTCTAGCTAGTGTTTCAAAATCTATACTCTGTTCTTATTCGTGCTTACATGACTTGTAATATAGCTGACTTATGATTCATGATTCCACTATTGTTCTTGTAATAAACAGTCTTCACCACTTCCGCCATTCCATTAATCTACTTCGCCCAACTTCACGCTTGCACACATGCACCTTGCCCTGGAGTGAGAGGTGTCGTAAATCAGTCACAGGTGACACTTTTTAGGTGGGGACACGATCGTATTTAATGATATATGCTCATATTGTCTATTGGCGAGTTGTGTAACATACATTATAATCCGTAATCTATTCCACATATGGCAACACAATGTATTTTGTGTTGTCATCGATTAATGGATGCACAGAAATATATTTCAATAATACAACTTGTGACAATTTGATGGAGTATCGAAAACGAGGAAACTGAGCTGTTCCTGGCGAGGAACATTTCAGGAAATTCAATCCTAATCGGACGCAATCATCAAACAAATAGTATAAACAGAAGCCCCACCCACGTATTTGCCAATTTAAGTGGGATAACGTGTCAGTTAGCACTGTGGAACACGTGGCGTAATCTATATTTACACTTCTCAGCTGCTTGGATATGCTATAAAAGAATATGCATGGATAAATCCCTGATTATAATCGACGTGCATTTTTTCCATGAAAACGAGCGCTAATGAAATTTTCAGATGCCATGAAAAAAATTATTTGCAAATAAACGTATACACTTTGCACATCCATTGTTTCGCGGTCACAGTCGAAGCGCTATACCATCATACACTTGTACTGGACCGTGTTTCTTTTCATTGATTCCAAAAGTTAGCTATCTACTCATGCATATGAAGGTCCACGATTTTGCCTTACACGAGGCGATGATATTGGAAAATTGCATCTCTGTTGCATACTTTGCTTATCTGGGACCCATCATGTGATGAACTGCACTAAAGTTTAGTTTTGAAAAAAAAATATTGCATACATTCGAAGGCAGTTGCTCCAACTTTCTCTTGGATATTTTTGTACACTGGTTAAGTTGCACCGTTATGAAGGAACATTATTTGTTGACAACTGGTTACTTACGGCCTTTAGGGACCGGTCATTATTTACTGGGTGGGGGGGTTGGATGGTTTTTCCGAGAAATGAGTTTTCAAAGTTTGACCCCCCCACCGATATCGAAAACCAATCTATGACCCCCCCCCCCCCCCCCACCAAGATCCAAAATAAAAGTATGACCCCCCCAATCCCCATGTATGAATATAAGGCTATGCTTCAATTATAACGCACCAGTATCATAATATATATATGATACTTGAATCGTTATTACGCTTTATTTACATTTCTATTGAAACAATTGTGACTTTTGTCGCAAATTTATGATACTATAAGGTCAGTGAATTTTATGATTTGTGCTCTTCGTGTATCCACCATTCCTTCGCTTCAAGTGTGAATGCCATTACAACAATTATTACTTGTATGCATACCATGTATGGGCACTTAATTATGACAGGTGTTTGAGGGCAAAACCAGACCCACTCAGGTTCCCTCAGTATATTGTACCCCCAAATTCTTCAAAATAACCTTAATAACAACAAAATTTTCTTAAAATCTCAGGTTCCCTCAGTACATTGTACCCCAAAATTCTTCAAAATCACCTTAATAACAACAACAACATTTTCTTAAAATCTCAGGTTCCCTCAGTACATTGTACCCTAAAATTCTTCAAAATCACCTTAATACCAACAAAATTTTCTTAAAATCTCAGGAGTCTGGTTTTGCCCTCATTTGAAATATAAATAGTAAAATAGTTAAATAATTAGGTGGAAACAAACCACTCATTTGAAATATGCTTCTAGAAGCCAATTGGTTCCTATAAATTGTTGAATAGGAGCGAAATAGGAGCCTTTCGCTCCTGGATAAAATTATAAATTTTGAGCCCTGATGTACACGGATTGCGGCATCTCTCGATGTTGGTGTTTCTGAATGGTACTCTGCGGGATCCGGTTTCAGTGAGATTATGGTTTTACTGAAAATGTTATGAAATTCCATCGCGTACTCCAATCAATCCATGTACTGATATTGAGTGGATTGTTTCCACCTAATTATTTAACTATTTTGCTATTCAGATTTTCTCAAAATAACTCAATTTCAAACTCTGACCCCCCCAGTCCCATCGAAAATAAAAGTATGACCCCCCCCCCCCCCCAATAATGTTGAAAATGAAAGTGTGACCCCCCCCCCCCCCCCCCAGTTTTTACCCCCCCCCCCCCCACCTGATAAATAATGACCGGCCCCTTATAACCACTAGCACCTATACGATCATCTTATTTGACAACATCTGATATTTCCGATAAACCGGAGGTGGATTTGAAGTTAACCAATGTCCATTCATAATCATCCCTTTGAGAACTTTCCATTTTTGAACTTTGACCATATTTATTCATGGCTTTTTCATATTGTTAATGCTAAATGTACCAATCTGGTAACCGTTTAGTCTTTTGACAGACGCTGACAGGACATAAGGTCGTAAACATCTATTTGCATAGAAACAAAAAGTACATTGAACCAGTCGGGATTAAATGAGATACATTGTCCACGAGATTTATCGAGATAGTGTGTCCTATTTTGAACTGACCTATATTATCAATACGATCTCAAAAACATGAATACATTTGTGCTGAAAGCAATTCGGTGTTTTCTTTTCTGGGAATGTCACTGGATCTGAGCTATGGTAACCGCTTAAATGAGGGGTACATGGAAAGTGTTTTGGGATAATTAGAATCACTCCATAAAAAAGCGTTTCCTGACTTTCAAATGTACACCAGCACATATATGCACTTGTATTGCATGATTGTTTACACCCTTTCCTTCTTTAGTGTCATGAAATAGAGAGAATCAAAGTAAAACAATACACATCGACCTAATACCGAATGTTTCAGCTTTCATGAAGGATACCATTCTATTTCCATGTGGTATGGTAATTTTGGACAAATTCACACACGACGTTGTTAGAAAGCATTTTCTAGTCAGTGAAAACTCTGAGAGAAGAATATTTTCAAAATGTCTGCATGATTTAAACAACGTGCATGAACGAGAAATAACTCATTGTGTAAGAGCTCCATAAATAAAAAGGTGGTTTATGATGCAGTTATGTCATGAAACGTATTTCATGTAACCAAAGTCTAGTTAGTTAGGATAACCCACTTTCTCGATGTCGCAGAGATGTCATAATATTTAAGTACCAAACGAAGTCAGGTGGGCACATTTATAGTCAAACAAAAATGACTGCATGGATATCATTTTAGATTTGGTATTCGATCGTTATTCTATGTATCCATGCAACGAGTCAAACATACATTATTTAACAATAAAAATCTCCTATTTTTACTAGACCTAAAAGAAACCTGACAAGCCAAACAGTAATCTATAGTGGAAAAAATAAATCATGCGGCAAAGGTTTGTATACACGAAACTGTGCATGACTTTTGTTAGAACAATGAAAACACAGAATTTTAAGGTAACAATTCCCATCACCGATCTGCTCCATTGGTCAGTTAATTGGCAAACTAGCAATGTGCTGGCCAATGAAACCAGATTTGAATTGGCCCATGCGTTTTGTATGCTAACAATTGTATCACAGGCAATGTGCTAAGACCGGATGACTATGAACAGCTTAAATGGAATGTAAATGAATGTACAAGCATTTATGTCCCACTTGCACACATCGCTACCACAACGATATAATATACTGATGAATTTATCGAACTTTACAAACATTTATCAGGCACATGCAACACATACATATAAGAAGTGTTTATTTGGTAATTACATAATGAAAGTCGAATAAGATAGATTATAGTCAAACCTACAACAACCGGACATCTTTCGATATTGCATCTCGTCTAAAATGAGATGCATTCTCTTTTCCAACCAGACAAAAAAGGTATCAAATTTCGTAACTGGAAAACGTTTGATTTATACACTTAAGCTACTTCAGGTGTAAATTCTCCAAAGGGATCAGGATTACATTGATATCTAGGTAGGACTAACAGCTCATTCCAACCGATATATTCCCTATATTGACACGATATATTCCCTATGATATATTCCCTATATTGACAGACTACATCAGACTTATTACTTCATTTCAATGGCGCCGCGATGTAAAGGCTCAATACAAATTAAATGATTCTTAACGATACGATGTCCCATTTACACTGTTTCAGCATCATACTATAGCATTTACAGTGGAACGAAAAACAATCTCATGGGAAAAAATATTAGTTTTTAAAAAGTAAGGTGAAAATCTCTAATCATATGAACGTGTTTAATCATGTTCGGATACGTTATGATTGACCAGCGTGATCAAAGAGCTCCGATCGGGAGAAGAAAGTGAAAACAGATCGGGAAACCCTAAAAAAAGGGGTTGTGACAAAGTGATTAAAGCTCGTTTCTAGATATGAGTGTATTCAATTGTAACTGTTGGATCAAATATTCATGGAGAAATAACAACGAACAAGCGATTTTAGCATCTTACTGATCATAATTGAACTACCCAGACAGGTGTTGCATAGGATGTTGATCATAGAACATGACGAGTACTGATTGGAAGGACAGTCTGCGCTCATGTTTATAGCAGCCGCTTGATTACTACGTAGGTCTACATTTAGCATTGCACTGCACATTACAACACATTTCGGATATTGTAATTAACAAACCTGTAAGAGGTTAGCCGCCAGTGTTTCATTGTTGTATATTTGCTCTATTCGGGCCAATCCTCTGATGATCAGATCATCCTTTTCCAAGTCCATGGCTTCTTGGTTTGTTGGACCTGGCCCTGGGGCACTAAGCAGGCTTAACACTTTGTTCCGGTGGAGGCACCGAAAATACTAAGGGAAAATATGCAATGACGAAACAAAGTTGTCACGTGAAGAACAGTTTATTAGTACACGGCATACTCCTAAATATAACCATCATCAATTGATGCATATACGTATGGTAGTATAGGTTTTTTAGGTATATATTTTTTATACAAAAAACAGCTCAGAAAATCTGGGTTATATGTGGTATATTATGTCTCTGTCATAGCTGGAACACATACCTGTATATATAATTCAGTAAACGCATGTAACTCGGATCAGACCAATACCAAGCTGCGAGCAGGAATTCAACAAATACTATACAAATATTGACTTTTGGTGAGGTGAATACGTGAAAATATGTACCTCTCGCAAAAGAGATATTCACCGAGCTTGTACCTCTCGCAAAAGACATATTCACCGAGCTTGCGAGGTGAATATGTCTTTGGCGAGAGGTACATATTTTCACTTATTCACCGAAACCAAGAGTTAATATTTGTTTTATTATATAATACATGTGATAAGTTCCTGCAAATACTGAAGCAATGTTTATGTATGACGTGGATGTTATGATATAAACACAATACATTCAAAACTATCATGTGTTGATTCGAATAAGTACTGCGCCAGTCCAGCAGTCAGGCCTTTAAATTTCAGTTTGATGTCAATATTTCAGGAACACTATAAACAAACGAGGAATGATTTCTGAAACAAGCTCATTCAATTCACTATATCACTGGATATGCGATACTAGTAACAGGAAAAAAACAAGCATGACAAAACATTTGAGATGCTTTTTGGCGAGAGGTACATATATGTGATATGGACCGATCGGTGAATATCAAACAAACTTCACCGGCTGGTCTGGTGAATATGTACTTTTATGCATAGACACGTGACCAGCTTTTAACCAATGACAACGTCGGGAGTCTTAGCAGTATATAATAAAAATTATTATGTGTTCTTTGGTGTCAATATTTCTATATCTGTAGAAAGTATATTTCAGCCGATTGGATATGAAATTAACTTCTTGTTAGAAAACATATTCTGTCCTTGATATAGCTATTGTTTTTATTGTTTTTTTTTTCATTTTTACTTCCCCTCAGATATATATGTATATACATTCACCCCAATTTACAGTTCTACCCAAACGGGCAACATAACATATGAGCCATCAACAACCGTTTAGGTTCTTCACGTTGAGAGGTTTCCTTCTTTAGCTTTACAGACGAGGGGAATGGGCCATATTTCTCCTTGGCTTTTTCCCAATGTTGGGTGATATATGTACCAATTAGATGAGAGCGTTCTGGTGTTTCGGAGTATCCATGAAATGATGTGTGATGAAGAGAAGGTGTTATGAATGGACATATTTCACGTTTCAGAGGAAACACATCAACACAGATTCTATTTCTTTGAGTATTACAGGAAGACTGTTCGCGGTACGAAATAGGTGATAAATCTAAGCCTTATGAGGGTTTGGAGCTATGATTGCTTTTATGACTCAGCTCCAAGGCGATTTTATTCAATAAGTGTGACATGTGCATGATTTCTACTACTCATTGTTTCATCATAAGTGCAGTGGTTTATATCACAATAATGGCAAGCTGCTTAAATGGCAGTAATCCCTTCCCTGTTGGCGAAGAGATGTCGTAATTGGGATAACTAATGACGTCATAGGGACACATTTACTGTCAAACTTCTCTCATAACGTAACGTGTAATCAGACTTACTGTTTTGATTATTGATACCACATCCTGCGAACTTGGGTTCCGTGTTTTTTTCATTTGACTACATATATATGGAAACACAGGTAAGTGAATGATTTATAAATATAGTAGTACTGGGGGCATGTAAAATACGTGTCGCAAGTACACTAGTCACCTTACATGTAGAAATTAGATCTGCAACAAGAAACATAACTACATGTCCTGCCTTGGAATCCTAATTAGCTTGTTGCGACAATATAGTCACCTCACTGACACCTAAACACCATATCAGACATATAACTCATTTAAATGGCAGGCACACCAACTAATTGGAGGACCAATTTTTCCTCAAAAATATTATCAATGCAGATAATGACAACCATGATATTAAAAAAATTAGTCACATAGTTTATGTTGGTATTCATTGACGGATACATATTACCATGGTGTATTAATGTTGAATGGCTATATGTAAAATTATGAATTGGTTATCTTTATTTTTACATGAGAAGTGAACAGAGAGCTAATGCATTCCACTTTGAGAAACTTTCAAAACATTCCGCCTTCAAAACATTAATCACGATCACTAAATATTGTCTGGAATGAATAATTGGGAAGATTGGGAAGAGAACCAGTGGATTCAGTATGTATAACAGTTGAATGTTGCATTGTCTGTTTTGCATGTGTTGTACACATACTTTATCAAAGTGCATTAATTCACATGACAATTAGGCAGGTATATTACAGCCATTCATACAGGCTGATGTCACCATGTGTAAAAATAGTGAATGGGAAACCCATGAATATTTCAATTGGTGAATTAAGCATAACACTTATACAGCTAGAGACGTTGGTCCAACATATTGCAAAACGCACCATCAATATACGTACCTTGTTTGTATCTCACAAACCTGACAGTTAACACGACAGCTAAACTCTGACGAAGAGTCTTCCTACATTCAGTGCACTAGATGTAAAAAGTAAACTTCGTTTACATTACATTTGAACAGTGGTATCTATGGTGTCGTGTATCACGGATACCCTTCACAATAGATGACGAATATTTGAATTGGGAACCTCCTATATATATATATATATGAATTTACGAGCTTAATTCCTTTTCAGGAGACGTCCCATGTCGCCAATTGCAGGCACGTTTATGACCCATAATTGCAATGAAAGGGCAGAAAACTCGTCCGATTAGATGACCCTCGTCTTGCTTATGAGCAGTTGCCCCTTAACGCCAATCATTCACCAGTAAGAGTTATCTATCTTCAATAATGGTATGTGTTTTTGTGGATGTAACGAATTCTAAAGAAGGGCCTAATATTGCAAGGTGATATATAGCCTGGGATTTAAACAGCTGCAGCCATATATCTGCGTTCTCATTATCTTCCATTATTTGATTTTTCATTAGGGGTTGTTGGTGTCCTTTAATAATGAAATGTGTGTAGAATCTGCAATTGAGTGATTATCAGCAGATTTGTGTTATAATAAAGTGATTGATTTTCCAGTCGTTATTACACGTGAAAATATTTTATTAAATAATATAACGGGAATGTATCCTTCTCAACTAGTAGTATGTCCACCAGGATATGTCATGTGGAGGCAAATAGCCTGTAGAGTGCAAATACTCTTTTTTTGTTCAAATTAATTTGATTTACTGAAGTATTATGAAAACATAATCTGTTTCGGACCTTTCCGGTAATGCATCTGCGACATTTTTAGCGGACAAATTGGTCCCTTGAAATTTTCGCCGTGGGTTACTTGTTATCCTCATCAACCGGGAGAGTATAAAGAGTCTTTATCCAAAAAATGTATCAAACAATATATTATAATGCAATAATATATCAACCAACATGCTGAATTTATATGATATTTTTTTACATAACTAAAATTATTCATTCTGGTTTACAATCATAGCCTGAAAGCTGAAACAAAAAGGTCATTTAAGATATACAGTGAGGTTCCTAAGTCTTAGACCACTCTAAAAATATCACGTTGTCTAGATCCTAAGTTACTAAGTTACTTGGAAATTGTACTTTCAGTCACGTTCATGTTTGTATGGACGAATGGCATCAAAAATTCAGAACACTAAATTGTACAACATCAGAATATTTGATTAACACCAAATTTGAATGCATTGGAAGTCATAATGGAATGGGAATGAAAACACGCCTAATGTGCAATATGGTTGGTGATTGTGTGATCGACATTAGTTTGATTGCAATCAGTTATTTCATTCTGTAACACGAGTTGGTGACATTCAAATACATGTGCTACATTTCTGTTTTTGTTTACATTTGCTGGTATAATTTGTCGATTTCATCAAAGTAAACATTTTTGTGTCATATAAAGTACGGGCAGCGGATTCAGCATTATATCTGCTCTGCAATAACCACATGTTATTGAATGCCTATCATGGTACGCTGTCAGGGTGGTCTAAGACCCTCTGTACCCTCTGTAGCTAATGAGACTTACCCATCATTTTATTATTCTCATTTAATTGCATACCAAACACTTAATAATGTAATTGTCATGATGAGCGTCAGTAACTCTTTCTACAAAGGAACAACATTCATGGCCCCCTTATGTGTGGTCATGTCATGGGATATAACGATAATGTAACATACCTTGCAGTCTTCTTTGGAATAACGTTGGATACAGTATGTTCTTCCCTGTGTTCAATCCAACCATTATCATCGTTATTACTTCCCATATTGTTACATAATCGGATGCATGTTGATAACTACATGGACGTGTCTCATAGATAAATATGACAATAAATATAACACTAATCTTCTGCTAATCTCTATGACAAATGATTCATTGATGTAATCCATAATTATGGATATCCCAGATGACACCAAGCAAATATACCCTTGGCAGCCATGGTGTGTGCCCCAATAACCTATGGGAACGCTTCTAGAATAGCCTCATTAATCATTGTGCACTAGTATGCTTGAGAATCCCGTCAGAGCTACACAAATGCATCAAGCGATATTCGAGAACTCTTTGCTCCCTGAGAGGATTGGCTTCCAAACTAACTAATTTCTCGCTATATCATTGGAAGCACAACTACTATAGCATATGTTGATACCTATTCTGATCTAATACAGCATCATGACTATTCATGAAGGATAAGAACATAATATTACGAAAAAAGGAGCGTGCCTCAACGCTCAGAAGATTACGAAATTGTTGATCCAAATTAACTGATAATGTCTGGTATGATGCATTCTTGCAAGTGTTTTTATGTATGTTTCATTATCTAGACATCGGGATATTTTTTACAAAGATACGGTCCATTGCTGACTTTGCTCCAAAGCGAATTTAATCAATGGCGTGACATGTGCATGATTTCTACTACTCTACTATTATTTCATCATAATTGCAGTGGTTTGTAACACAACAATGGCAAGCTACCCCTTCAAAATATATTCTACGTATTAACTGTCTGTTTAAATGGAAGGAATTCCTCACCTGTTGGCGAAGAGATGTAGAAATTGGGATAACTAATGATGTCATAGGGACATACTTACATTCAAACATATCTCATAACATAAGGGGTAATCAGACTTATTGTTTTGATTATTGATACCACATCCTGCGACAAGCTACACAGAAGTTACCAGGTAACGGGCAAAATTTCTCTACCGTCATCGAGACAGGCATAACTGGATTGCAATTAATCGGAGGTGGAGAAATACATTATATGGAAAAATGGGATATGAGAAATTTCATTGGGACTTTCCGTTTTGTCCTAAAAAAAAACGATGCCCTACATGACTGGTGGTTATTATGTTACCTGTTGTGGTCTCGTGGTATATTTTTGCAGTTCAAGAACAAGACTGGAAGTATTGAAATAGCAGATGAAACTTGTTTTCCATGGTTCCTTTTCATTTGACTACATATATGCGAAAACACAGATAAGTGAATGATTTCCTGTCTTGGAAACCTGATTAACTCGTTGCGACAAATATAGTCACCTCACTGACACCTAAACACCATATCAGACTTATAACTCATTTCAATGGCAGGCCAATATGACAGTTCATACATACCAACTCATTGGAGGACCAATTGTTCAACAAAAATATGATCAATACAGAGCACGACAACCAGGATATTAAGAAAATTAGTCACATAGTTTATGTAGGTAATCATTGACGAATACTTATTACCAAGATATATTGATGTTAAATGGCTATATGTAAAGTTATGAATTGATTATCTATATTTTAACATGAGACGTGAACAGAGATAATGCATTCCATTTTTAAGAACTAAAAACATTCCACCTTTAATCACGATCACTAAATATTGCCTGGAATGAATAACTGAAAATTGGGGAGAGAACCAGTGGATTTGGTATGTATAACAGTTGAATGTTGCATTGTCTGTTTTGCATGAATGTTGTACACATACTTTATCAAAGTGCATTATTCACATGACAATTAAGTAGGTATACTACAGCCAATCATAAAAGCTGATGTCACCATGTGTAAAATTAGTGAATGGGAAACCCATGAATATTTCAATTGGTGAATCAAGCATAACACTAATGAATTTACAAACGTTGGTACGACATATTGCAAAATATACGATCGATATCCGTCCCTTGTCATTCTACGTGTATAATGTCGGTTACTTATTGACGAAGAGCAGATACTGAGAGACAAAAGCAACCCAGTAAAATCTGGAATTGGAATGAGAGGCGTATCTCACGAAACTGACTGTTAACACGACAGCCAAACTCTGACGAAAAATCTTCCTACACTCAGTGTTGTGGTGTTTTGTTCAAAAATAGACTTTAATGCACTGTGCATTTGCAGAACATCTACAGTATATACAGAGAGTAATTGTAATTCAGGATTATATTTACGGTATGTCAAATTTCGTTAAACCGTATTCCTAGTTTACCTGAATCTAGACATGCAGCTCCGATATGAGGCATCGTATTTGATAGCACACTCCTCGAATGAATGCCAACCTATAATGAATATTTGCAGCAGTTCAGTTCAATGCTGCTGGTATGCATGCACTTCAATTGCGTGATATCACGTCTTATGGTCATATACTGTAAATTTATATCTTCGCTACTTGTTCGCATGTACTGTCTTATTTATTATAGTGCTGGTGTGTTCCACGTCTGAAAGATTACTACATGTGTGAATAAATATACCGTTTCACTTCATATTGATGCAGAGAATATGGATATGCAATCTTGTTCACTCATCTGTGTCTGGAGTTTTCCATGCCACAATTCTCAGCGATAACGAATGCCACAAGAACACTGTAAAATACGTTTTGTATATAGTGGTCTCACTGCTTGACGAGTGTCAGTGTTTGATTTGTCACTTTACCAACTCTGATAGGAATAATCTGGTTACTGTCCCTGACTTGGAAGCCATAGTAGTCGGTTTCCCATTAAAACTGTCGACTTTACTTCCACAGACATACCAAAGCAGCTTTATCGCGTGGTTTCAATGGCAGGACAACCTAGTTCTTACACGAATCAATACAGACACTGTGACGTAGCAATATTCGAATATCAATTTCTTAAAATTTCATATTTTTTAAAAACTTTTGATGAGTAAATGAAGTTTATTCCAAAGTGTTCATTTACAAACGATACATGTAACCATTTGATAGAAGTAGCGCCATTTGATTCTAACTATACCATCAATTTGACATTTGTGCAATAGTGTTACTAATCAAATGTAACTGAATAACTTTATTATATCATTACAACAGCTGTTGAACAGCTCAATGCAATAGTGTTTTTGATGAAATGGAGCTATATGGCTATATGATATCATTACATTTGGTATGTCTGGTGTCGTGTATCACAGATACCCTCCACAATAGATGAGAAATACTTGACTTGGGAACCTGATATATATATGAATATACGAGATTAATTCCTTTTCAGGAGACCTCCAATGTCGCCAATTGCAGGCACGTTGACGACCCATTTTTGCAATGAAAGGGCAGAATACTCGTCCGATTAGATGACCTTCGTCTTGCTTATGAGCACTCACCCATTGCCCCTCAACGTCAATCCCTCAGCAGTAATACCAATATTGGTATTTGTTTGGCGCGAATGTAACGAATTCTAAAGATGAATATTAGGCCTAATATTGCAAGGTTATATATAGCCTGGGATTTACACAGTTGCAGCCATATATCTGCGTTCTCATCATCTTCCATTATTTAAATTTAAATTAGCGGTTGATGGTCTTTAATAATAAAATGTGTGTAGATTCATGTTATAATGAAGTGATTGATTTCCAGTCAAACATGATTTTAATAAATAATACAACGGAAATGTATCTTTCTAAACTTGCAGTGTGTCCACAGGGATATATCATGTGGAGGCAAATAGCCTGTCTAGTGCGAAGACTCTTTTCTGGTTCAAATTAATTTGATTTACTGAAGTATTTTGGAAGCATAATCTGCTTCCGACCAGTCCGGTAATGCATCTGCGACATTTTTAGCAGACAAATTCTTCCCTTGAAATTTTCGCCATGGGTCACTTGTTATCCTCATAAACCGAGAGTATACAGAGTCTTATCCAAAAAATATATCAAACAATATATTATAAATCAATATTATATTAATCAACATGCTGAATTTGAACGATACCTTCATAACATCACTGGTATTATACATGCTGGTTTATACTGGAAGCTGAAACAAAATGCCATTCAGGATATACAGTGAGGTTCTTCAGTTTTAGACCGCTCTAAAAATATCACGTTTTGTAAATCCTATCACTACAAATTTATTCCATATACATGTAAGTTATCTGATATTTGTATATTCAGTCACTTTCACGTATGTATGCACAAAAAGAATCATAAATTCAGAACGCTAATTGTGCAACATCAGAATATTTGATTAACACCAAAATTGAATGTTTCAAAATTTGCAATGTAAGTAATGGAATGCGAATGATAACACACCTAGAGTGAAATATGGTTGGTGATTGTGTGATCGACATTAGTTTCAATGCAATCAGTTATTTCACCCTTGTAACATGAATTGGTGATATTTAAATACATATGGTACATTTCTATTTTTCTTTACGTTTGCTGGTATAATTTGTCGATTTTATCAAAGTAAACATGTTTGTGTCATGTAAAGTACCGGCAAAGTACCGGCCTGCAATAACCACATGTTGAATGCCTAGTATGGTGCACTGTCAGGGTGGTCTCAGAATCTAGTCCGCTCTGTACCTAATGAGCCATGATTTTATTATTCTCATTTAATAGCATACCAAACACTTAATAATGTAATTGTCATGAGGAGCGCCAGTGACTCTTTCTACAAAGAAACAACATTCATGGCCCCCTTATGTCTGATTTACATACCTTGCAGTCTTCTTTGGAATAATGTTGAATACAATATGTTCTTCTCTGTGTTCCATCCAACCTTTATCATCGTTATTACTTCCGATATTGTTACATAATCAGAAGTATGTTGATAATTACATGGACGTGTCTCATAGATAAATATGACATGAATAATTGTTTTTCGAAATATTTTTGTATAGTGCAAAGAAACACATGCTTCTCAATGCGCTGTTTACATACAATAAAAAAGTTTAACGGATGAAACCAAGAAGTAAACTAATGACTAGAGATACAAAAGTTGACTAGTTGACAAAAAGCACATTTATATAGATGAGTTTTCAGTTGAACTTTACAACACGATGCAGATTGACTAGATTTAATATTATCAGGTAGGGCCATCGGTTGCCATGGAAATTTTGCTGTGGACCAGCCAAGAGTGACTGTGAACTGGATCTGAGAAAGTGCGTTGGCTGGTACCGGATCAGGATTCCACCAAATATTCCGGAGCCAAACTGTGCAGACACTTGTACACAAGCAGAAGGATTTTGAATTGTAGCCTGTATTTGCCAGGCAACCAGTGTAATTGTGCCAACACTGGTGTGATTGAGTCATGCTTCTTACTCATGGTGACGACACAGGCAGCCGAATTCTGAAATCGAGGAGAGAGGTGGCATTATCCAGCTTGGTCAACACAAATGCGTTAATTAGTTTCTTTGTAGCTTCATCATCGAGGTATTTGCGCAGTTTAACGATGTGGTGAAGGGCATTGGTGCCCGACCGGCACGTGGTGATCCATTGTCATGGTTCAATCGAGGATCACACCCAGATTACGTCCTGTGCTGGTGGGTAGCACCTATGTGTTGCCAATGACAACATGTGAGATGGGCTCGAAACTTCGCGTGAAGGTAAAAGAACTCAGTCTTATTCTTAATCTTCTACTAATCTCTATCACAAATTATTCTTTGATGTAATCCATAATTATGGATATCTCAGATCACACCAAGACAATATATATACCCTTGGCAGCCAGGGTGTGTGCCACAGTAACCTATGGGAACACCTCTAGAATAGCCTCGTTATGCACTGGTTGAATCCCGCCAGAGCTACACAAATGCATGAAGCGAGATTCGAGGGATTCGCTGTCACTCCCTGAGAGGATTGGCTTCGAAACTAATCAATTTCTCGCTATATCCTGGGATACACAACTACTGTAGCATATGATGACACCTATTCTGATCTATTACAGCATCATGACTGTTCATGAAGGATAAAACGATCCATATTAATTGATATTGTCTGGCATGATGTATTCATGCAAGTGTTTTTATGTATGTTTCGTAATCTAGACCTCGGCATATTTTTTTCAAACATGTGCTCCATTATCTCCAATGGTCTATTGCTGGTAAAACAATTACAAAAATATGGTGTTCTTCTTTTGTCATTATGAGTGAATTTTCTGACATTTTTATTTACTGCTGAAAGGGTACTCGTGAACATATACAAAGTCCACTTCAAGATATATTAATATCACAAAAATCACTTATATCTTACTCATAATTGCTAATTTCATAAAAAAAATTCAACTTGCATGTTTGTTCATACACAAACATCTGAAACGGATACAAATTTGTAGACATATAGGAAATGATATATGCTGAATATTATCGCGACCTTGAATTTGACCTCTGACCTCATTTTCAAGGTCAGAGAACAAAATGGCTAATATCTCGCTTATTATCGATTTTACAGCTTAGGAATCAATTGTGGACATATAGGAAATGATATATTTTGAATATTGTTGTGACCCTGAATTTGACCCTTGACCTAATTGTCAAGGTCACATGACAAAATGGCTGACATCTCGCTTATTATCGACTTTACAACTTAGGAATCAATTATATACCTATAGGAAATGATATATGGTGAATAATTGCATGACCTTGAATTCGACCTTTGACCTCATTTTTAAGGTCAAAGGACAAAATGGCTAATATCTCGCTTATTGTAGACTTTACAGCTCAAGAATCAATTGTGGACATACTAGAAATGATATATGCTGAATATTTTCATGACCTTGAATTGACCAATGACCTTATTTCCAAGGTCACGGGGCAAAAGGCTAATATCTAAAATATATATTGTCTGGTAACCTTTCTTAGCCCTTGGGCTAACTATTTGTATACTGCGTTCCTGTGACACTGTGGAAAATAGCGTACTATCTTGTGATATTTTGGGTCAACATAAATGTTTATACATATGCATTTTATATCACAATAACATGAACTGTCATCTCATATTATTCCCATGTAAGTATCGCATCATTGGGAGCCCACTGAACGGATGGCAATAGCTGGTGGACACACCCACTGAATTGTATCATTACTGAACATAACAATACTGATTTCCACCTTGACATTCAAGGGCGCCCATCATTCTGAAAACAGTAAGCGAATCCCATTCTCGGTCACCCAAGTCATTTAAAACGGCAACTGGTCATGTGATGGAGACACTACCTAACCACATAATGGGGATTTCCTTTCAATTATCGAATTGAATCATGCATTAACTGAATATGTGTCTGATAAATATTGGTTTAAATATTAACTGATATTTATATCATGAATTATGCAGAAAACCTTGGTGCCCAACAAATTTCAATTTTAGTTATCACTTCGTTCCTTGAACTAGTTTTAAACTTTAATATTGCCTGTTTTGTTATACAGGCATGATTCCTGTTCGAAGTTAGTTCAGGTTCTTCCACAAATATGTTCGGAAAGAAACCTCTTCAACGTGTGGGGAGGACTTGTGCCTACTTGTTATCTGATGGATTCACAAGTGACTAACCGATTTGTCCTGTGTGAAATGTCAATGAATAATGTTCATTACCATGGTTTTGAACGACCTCTAAATATCTCAGCCACATGTCCTTGGCTGTCAGAGGTGCGCGTGGCAATGAATCATGGCCACACCTCCAGAGTAGCCTCATTAATACAAAGTCGCAAGACAATACATCGGATGGCGCTACCTGGGTAATCTGGCAGACGGTACCAGCTGAATTTGGGCATTCATCACAACAGTCGACGATCAATCAAGTTTGTTGTTTCGACAGACTCTCGACTACACCGGAGATCTAACCATAGATAAGTTTATTTTTCGACCTAGCCGGGCCAATGGTCCGATAATATATTGGCTGGTGCTGCGTACACTGTTTTCGTCCGTCGTCGTCCGTTCAGATTTCTATCATTAAAAAGTTTTTGCACGAAACTAACTTGTCACATTTCTATCGTAGGAGTGAATAGTCCTGACATTTCGCACAAAAATTTAAAAAATATTATTCAAAAGTCTATGTTTTCTATGTTTCCAAAGTTCATTTCAAAATGGCGGCCATTTTCGACAATTTTTTTTTACTTTGACGGCCATTTCCTCAATAACTGTCTGACAATTACGGAGATTTTCATTTCAAAAGATTCTCCTTATGTACGTCTATAACGTGTACGAGTTTCGTTGTCGTTGAATCGCCAGTCTGTTGGTGATGGCCATTTTGATTTCTTGATGGATAGGTGAAAAAATATTTTAGTCCCATATCAGTTTCTATCGTCAAATCAATTTGATCACTTTGAGCTTTTTATTTTTTTATTTCAGAACATGGTAATTGGGAAATGTTATATTGCATTAATTGAAAGGTGGACTGCCTCAACTTCCTTGCCATAACACTTGTACAATATTATACCAAGTCTCATGTGGAGCATCTTTTAGTGAGCTTGAACTTGATCTATGAGGACAATGAGTGATATTCGAGCTTGCTTTGGTGCTTTTCAATTTGACCTTCAGTGAATATGATGTCAAAGTGAAAGTTTCACTGGAAACTTTTTTCAGTTCTAACACAGTACAAAAAACCGGAAACTCTTCTTAGCCTTTAGGCTGTTTTTTCTCGAATCGCTCAAACATAAATGAACATATACATTCAGTTCAGATTCATAGAATTCCTTAAGAGACAATTGGATAGTTATCTGATGCATCCGCCTGGTAATATGGGTACTTTCATTGTGTTGCGCTGTCATAAAATGTTTGGACCAAGGCCATAAGCTCAGACAATATGTCTTGAAAGGAGGGAACCACTGTACATGTTTTAAGAGTTATACAGAGGATATAGAACGGGGGCATTTTCTTGAAATTGTCCTCTCTGGGTCAATCAAACAACAGATCGAGTAACTGTCCCTGTAGTATCATATGTATGATGTTCTCACGTCATGAGTGAAGGTAAGAAAGTATAAACCGTAATTCAATCTCCAACACCACGGCATGAACACACCAAAAATGTTTTTCATCCGCAATATTCATTGTCAATTCAAATTATGACTACATTAGAAAACCAGTATTCATTACAAACAATGAGATTCACAACTCGCAACCCCACTATGAAATCCCAAAGAAAGGGATACCATAATCACATTTAATTATTATTCCATTGCCGTCACGTTTACAATCCTGCTCATTTGTTGATATTGAGTTGTTATCCATGACACTGTTTGATCTCCTCGTCATTTGAAAGTGAATTGCGCTTTCAGCCAGATTATTTAGGATCACATTTTCTTTCTGCTACATGATTCTAAAGAGTGCCACGCAATGTTCAGAAAGCGAAAGTTGGTACTTCAGGGAAATTTGTAAATTTTTAAAGTGTTTTTTTTCAATTGTAAGTAAAAGTATGGACAATTTAAAACGATATTTCCTAAATACAATGTACATTGATTGTATTCATCAAAAGGGTATGAATAAGAGAAATTCAGTTTAGTGAGAAAAAAATCCATAATATTCCAACATAAAATTTGTATTTGATAGGGGGAACTACTTGGTATACAGTATATAAATATCCACGACAAGACGTATAATTAACGTCCATATTGACTGGAATTGTAAAGCAATCACAAGCTGTGCAAAGAGTTCCGTGGCTCTCGTTATTTTCTTAATGTAGTGTTCACCAAAACTGCAACAACATCGCATACCTGAGTACGAAGTTTTCGACCGCTGAGCATTGACGGTATATCCCCAAACGAATGCCGCAGGCTTCACTGACCAGCGGCACAAGTCATTTCCCATTGATTACAATAAACATAAATATTTGCCGTTTAACTTATGAATAGTGATAGAAATGCAAAATCAAATGGTAGGTGTTCTATGTGTTGGGATGTTCTGGATCGAAAAGTTCACGACCATAGCCCAGTTCCGGATGAAGTTCGCAAATTCCGTATGGCGTCCAGGAAGAATGGAATGTCATTCCGAAGGCCACAACAGATGACCTGATCACCTTCGTGCGAAGGAGATACATTGCCCTGAGCGACTCAAATGGTGTATACAGGATATATTATTTTTTTATCCTGACCCCCACCGTGTTCAAAGGATTGTCATTGTTTTGCAGATGCCAATATCCATATCCAATGAGCGTTGATCTCAATATTAGTCATCAACATGAATTAATTTGAATTTGCTTCATTTATTATATGACCCCAATATTAATAAATCCAAACATTCGAAATGGAGCGTTTATATTGTTCACTGTAAGCTCAAATATAACATGGTATCAATCCAATCAAATTACAAGAATGATACCCGATGAGCAATCTTAAGTCATAGTGTTAGCACCCGCACTCTCCTTTTCGACGAAGTTGCGATGTTATTCCACAAACCACATTCAATTTTGAATATATGAGAACTTCGGTGATAATCACTCATGTATTTTGTGAAATGACACACGAAATAGAAGTAACCTACCGATAATCAGCTCTAGACAAAAGAAGTAACATTTTGTGTGTCATATATTTCACGAACAATGCCGTCTATATTTCATATATATGATGCAGTTATTGTATTTGTCACATTTCCGTCAAACACGCACTGTTGCAAAATTTATTTTCAGGTTCGAATCTTCCAATTGGCCACCGTTCGAGTACAATCGGGTGAAAATCTTCCGAATCTTCCTATTACCTATTGCATGTATGATATTGGTACATGTAGATACTGAATATTTCATCAAACCTTGTCATACCATTCAAAATGTCGCAGGAACGGCTTACCCCTAATGATGCAGTTGGGAAGGTGTGGTTACTTTTGCAAATCTTTCGGAAATCCAAGGACAGAGACAATCCACGTTCAACGATTTGGTGAACGAAAATTGCCGTCAGTTTCCAAGTGAGAATTGGTCATCCTAAAATAAACCGACTCAAATGTCCCATTTTGTGTATACGATACATTTGTTGCCGTGTTTCTCAACTTTATTTGGTGAATTTACACCTGCCGGGATCAAGGGTACCACTGCCCGAACGAGAAAGCTGCTCTTCTGTTGTAAACCTCCATCGCAAACAAGTCATGAATGTAATCCACAAGGATATATCGTTATCTCCTGTACCACAAAAAATGTCCTTGGCACTCATGGGTGCGTGTTGCAATAAGTCATGGCAACACCTCTAGAACGGCTTCAATATCTACGGGGATGCCTGTGAATCCCTCCTGAACTACACAAGGACATTACATCAGATTATGTGTTGTCACGCCCACTGAGGACTAGCTCTGACACGTTTCTACAATGCCACGGGATTCTGTAACGAATCAGAGTTCTCTGTATTTCACCCATACCAGGAAATAATACTTTACATATTGCTGTGACATTAGGTGATTTAGTTCACAAATATATCTTCTTTACACATCTATTTTAATTCAGTTATATGTATACATTTTCAGACTTTGTATCAGAATTTTCAGACATTGTATTTTTTTACATTTTAACATATAATTTTACTACATTTCAGCTCAATATAAATGTTAATATGAATAAATTTCACGTCACAATATATGACAATATTTTATTTCGGTGCAACGAACACACTTTTGTCACAGACATTCGAATTCACTTCCATGGGCAGTCATTGACAAATGATGTACAATACCGAATAGCACCATTACTCAACAGATCAGTACTGGGCTCCTTGGCATTCAAGGGGAGGGGCCTCCATACTCTGACGCACTTGCAAGCATGTCCCATTCTTGATCAGCCACGCTGTACCACATTGGAGAGAGAGACGGAAACCACACCTCAAAAAACACAGAAAGAAGAATATGTGTCCATTATTGCAATAAAACATAACTGAAAATATGTCTATTCCCGATCTAGTACTGGTATCATATACTGAAGGAATATGAATTTCCTCATTAGTGCAAATAAACTTGTTGTCCATGTGTTACATATAGATTCGACCTTCTGATATCATCTCGTTCATGGAATTTACCTCCCAGTGCCGTATATGTCCCATTCTTTTATAAAAATCTACTCACATACGAAAACAGGGTGTATTCTTGCCCCATGAATAATAGGTATATGATTTGGGAAAGACACAACTGCATATAGTGTGCAATATATAACTCTGTTCTTGTGGTCTAATGGGAGCATTTTTGATGATTGATAACCACAATATTATTGATGACACATTTGTATCAAATTTCATGAGAATAAATATTCATGATTATCAATTTTACCAAAATGATGGAATGTGAAATTGGTAAAACACAACAATCCACGAGTATGGTGACATCGGTATTCCAGTTGATCTAGTTTTACACGTTGAACCTCATGTACCATAACTTGTATAACCTTATCATGAATTATGATGAATATGTTCGTTTTATGACATCATTTCTAATATACAAACATTATTCATAATTTAGTTCTAATTCTCCTACGAATGTTTTCATTTTCGAACAAGAATCCTCAGCATTTGAGCATGATTCATATGTACGTATGGTCTATTATATTCCCAAGTGACTAGTTTATTTGTCATGTCTGAAACGTCAATAGATAATGTTCATAATACAAACTCAAACTCAGTGTCCTTGGCTGTGAGATGTGCGTGTCGCAATAACTCTGGCCACACCTCCAGACTAGCCTCATTGATACCAAGTTGCAATCTCGTTTGGTCCTAGACATTTCATCGGATGACGTTACCTGGGTAATTTGGCATAAGGTTGACCAGCTGGATTCGGGCATTCATCACAACATTCGGCTATCAATCAAGTTCGTCGCTTCAACAAACTCGCGACTACACTAGATATCCAGCAATATAGCAACACCTTGATATAGCAACACGAAGCAAACTAATCTGCTGAAAATCTTACAACATCGAAGATCAAGCACCACGAAATTCATGGAATTAGCATTAGTAGCTATGCCTGTATATTGTCAAGGCATGAAATAGTTAGTCCATATTTTTTTTTCTTTGTTAGTTCATTGCTAGTCGCATGGTATCCAGCAGGTCCAGGATACGTTTCTAAATCTCTGTCTCTGATCATCAAACCATTGTTACATCTTCCGACAGCTTTTGGTCAAACAGAGTATGGCAGACATTATTGTCATCCATCACTTCATTCCGTACTTCCTGGATATAGAACTTCTAATTTATTACTAGCGCCGACTCCAAATGACAGGTTTTATTGGAACATGTGAATTACACAAGGAAAACAAAATATGCTCCCAGTTTGTACCACTGTATCTTCTGTGCAATTTTTGTTCTTCAAATCATTTAAATATGTATGAGGTAGGGATATATCAGATGGTGTCAGCAGCATTGCACGTCAGAGTTTGCGCTGATTCATATATTTTCCATAGAGTCGATAAAAAATAACGCACTTTTCAAAATCTTCAATAACAACCATCAAACTCTTCACCATATTTGTTCTATATATCTTCTCATGACATCAAGTTTAGCTTAAAAGGGTAGTGCGCATAGGACGTATCTGTGGTCTACCTACATACAACTGTGCTACCACTTCAACACCTCACGCTGCTGGAACGACAGCTCTCTCGGCCTCCAGATGCACACAATAATTAACGAACGTATACCAACTAATGTAGATATTTTCGCTCCTATAGTCTGTGTAGCGTTACATTCTAAATTCAACATGTGTAATACAGGTTTAGTTTTCGAAATCGCTCGGATTACTGGCGTAGTGTTTGATTTCCTGTAGAGCCCAGACAAGTGGGGGGCCCTAGAAGTACTTTGCTTGCAAATGGGGACTTGACCTGTTATACCCCTAATACTGTATCCATGTTCGGTTTGAGAATATTATTTGCAATATTTTCATCACCTTACAGCTCGCATTTTACATTGTACAACATCGACCTGGTTTTGGGTGCTTGAGATTTCATCTCCAAGTATCTGGACACAGTTTAGATGATATTACTTTGAATCAAAACCTAAAGGGAACAGATACAATGTACACACTGCATAGGGCCCATTCAAAGATGTTACTGCACAGCAAAAAAAATTTTTATATGCCAAACACGGTATGAAGTCGATCAATTTCTTATTATATGTCGTTCCATGACCTGTACACCCCTTGTGATATTAAATTCTGACATTTACCAGCCACAATCTCCCTATAAAAGCATGGAATTTCAAGGACATTTCCATGCACTTTACAAAACGAAAAAAGTAATTTCACCAACGCATGAATATAGAACGTCAAAAGACCGCCAGGTGGCTATGCGTTACACCGTTCAATAAACACTTTGTCCTTTATTTCCGATAACACAATTCATCAGCACGATCGTTGTACATTGAGAATAGAGGGACATTTCACAGAGGTTTATAATAATCACAATTATTGCATATGCTATATTGTTGTCGAAAGTGGCCCCAGGTACACATTGAGAGACAGGTCACCATTGTTTCTGATTTCATCCAGCGAAAACCTGTTTAGTGTTTAATTTGTGACATTGGAATAAACCTTCACTTCTCATGTCATCAATCACATTCTATGTCACATGGTGTAGGTGGGACAACACATCTACAGTTTGAACACATTACATAGCATTGTAACACAAAACCCCTCTTGTTGTTCCCGGTGATCGACTTGACCATGATTGATCGAACCTGGGAATTTTATGGCATGTCTGGGTATGCATATACATGTATATATACATGTAAGATGAATACATATGACATATTACAGGGTATCCTTTTCATCAGCTGACGATGTCCCTGTTTTATAGAAATGTCCCAAATGATGGATTACACAACAGCAACATCCGTTAAGGTTCCACACTGACGCACTAACTCGGGAGACATTTGACCATTGCAGAGCTTATATTTCGGCTGAGAAAATAATGAAGAGGGCAACATGGATTGAAACAAATTTGAGGGTGACACATATTCGTTATTTTCATTAGGAGCATTAAAATTTAACAATCTGTATCTGATATGCGTTATACATCAATTGACTAGCATATATTTGATGACATAGCACCATTACAGCATCCAAAATACATCCACATGACCCTGCAGTGGGGTTTGAACATACAGAAAAAACCGCTCGATGTCAACCAATTCTTTACACCTGCACTAACAATATACCAAACCATACTATTACAATGATATACCATGCACATACGAGTTTTAAGTGCTTGGACGGTGTATTTTTAGCTTACCGGCCCTTTGGGCCGATAAGCTATTATCGTGGTTTTTCGTCCGTCGTCCGTCCGTCGTCCGTCGTCCGTCCGGAACTTTTTTTTGGAATGATGAATTTCCCCATAAATGTGTCAGAATGTACCTTAGGCCAATATCTAAAAACGTTTTTTCAATTTTTTTTGATTGAATCGTTTTTGCCGATTTGGCGGCCATTTTTGACGAAAAATTGCCAATTTTGGACTTTGGTGGCCATATTCTCAAAAACTGTCTGATCAGTTTTGAGATTTTTGTTTCAAAACATTCCTCTCATGTACCTCTATGACATGTATAAGTTTCGTTGCCCTTGAATCGCCGGTCTGCGTGTGGCAGCCATTTTGATTTTTTGACGGGTCGGCAAAAAAAAATTTTTTTGTCCCAAATCAAGTCACTATTCGTTTTGAGCCATTTCCAGCAAAAAAAAAAAAAATTTTTTTTTGACCATTGAAAATGTTTTTGGACTTAGAAAATTTCACCCAATTTTTCCTTCATAATGGGAGATATGCAGAGTAATCTCATAGAACACTTCAATATAGAGCCTAAGTATTGGCACATTCAAATGGGAAATCATATATTGTGGTTTGAGTGGTGACCTTGAATTTGACCTTCAATGACCTTGAAAGGTCAAAACAACCTTTTTTGTCGAAAAAACGATGAATTTTGCCTTTGGTGGTCATTTTCTCGAAATCTATTCAGACAGTTTTCCTCAAAATCATGTATAAGATTCTTCTTATGTACCTTTGTGATGTGTATGAATTTCGTTGCCTTTATTTCGTTGCCTTTCGTTGCCGGTCTGTGTGGGGCGGCCATTTAGATTTTTTGACGAGTCAGCAAAAAAATTTTTTTTTGTCCCAAATCGAGTCACTATTCGTTTTGAGTAAAAAAAAATTTTTTTTGGCCATTGAAAATTGTTTTGGACTTAAAAATTTCACCCAATTTTTCCTTCATAATGGGAGCTATGCAGAGTAATCTCAAAGAACACTCCAAGATAGAGCCTAAGTATTGGCACATTCAAATGGGAAATCATATATTGCAGTTTGAGTGGTGACCTTGAATTTGACCTTCAATGACCTTGAAAGGTGAAACGACTTATGTCGAAAAAACGATGAATTCTGCTTTTGGTGGTCATTTTATCGAAACCTATTCAGACAGTTTTCCTCAAAATCATGTATAAGATTATCCTTATGTACGTTTGTGATGTGTATAAGTTTTGTTGCCTTTGAATCGACTATCTGTGAAAATTTGTCATTAACAAAAAGAATCTTTCAACATGTAACTTGATTTCGTATTATAGTCCATACTGAAAATGTGTTTCTATCAACATTTACAAAGATGTTTTAACATATTGATTTTAACATCAGTGTAACAATTTATATGTATTCAGTATTCTATGCAATTCACATGATTGCCGGTAAGCTACAGCACCCTTGGTGCTATGTTTCTATATTTCTATGTCTTTGTTACTGTTGCATAACAGCATTGGAACCGTTCCGTGCTGAGCTATTTGAAAAACACGAGTTTCAATCGTTTGCGCATTGGAACATATTTGAGAAAAGCTATTGGAAGCTATTCGATAAGATATATAATATCCATTTGAACGACAAATTGTGACAACTAATTTCGACAACTTATTGTAATGATGTTGTGTGGACATTCGAATGGGGGTATGTACGATGTGTATAAATGACACCTCCATGAAAATATGACATGTTAATATCAGACATTCTCCTAACTTGCAAACGGCAAAAAGGAGAGATGATATGGGTGGGAAGGGAATAAAGTGAGAGTATGAAGTGTGGTCAGTTTACACTGGTACATACATGTACCTCTGATTCACACATCGATCAAACAATTTGAACTAACACTGGTCACACTGAAACACGGCGTCTCAACATCGGTCAGACAACTTATCCCAATAATTATGTCCGATTTATATTTATAAACCTGTTGTGTCATTGCTCCTTTTGAAAGTAGCTAGAATCAATGCAAAAGATAGTATACTGCATCAGTATTCACTATGACCTATGGCCGCGTGCAGTGGAGAGTTTCCAGACGTAAGAGACACATTTTATCATGGTATTTTTGATCGAATTGCTTTAACATAAACGAAAAACATTGGTCTGCACATTCAGTTCAGACTCTGTGTCATGGAATTTGGACACTCTTCTCGATTAAATGGAGCTAAGCAAAAGATATAGCATCGTGATAGTTTTCTCAAAAGATCAAACCACCGATGGAGTAATATGTCCTGTATTAACATATTCGCGAATTCCTTCTGCGTCGTGGGAGAAGGTGGGAAATATTTTTAAAAAAAGTTGTATATCCACATATATGTTCTCAATTGAAAATATGAATACATCCTTCATTAGTAACTTTACTGTAAGGTAAATCAAAACAGACAACCGAGCTATGTATCAAAAACCAATAAAAACCAAATTCTTGCCTAATGCAGGCCATATTGACATTTCATTATCATACAAGTAACATTGCGGTCACGTCTGCAAGTCATCTCCTTCCTTGATATTGGGTTGTCGTCCATGACATAATTCTGTTTTATCTCCTTGTCATCTGAATGTGAAATGCGTTTTCAGCGAGATTATTTAGGATTACATTTTCGTTCTGCAGATTCTGTAGAGTGGGTCACCCAAAGTTCATTATTATACGAAGCAAATATTGATACTCCAGGGAAAATTGAAAAGCCTGTTTTTATGTGTCATAGGAATAGAAGTAAATTTATTGACATTTGCAGTGACTGTATTCTTTGAATGGATCTGAATGAGAAAATTTCAGTTTACAATTCGATGATATTCTGACATTTCCTTGTTATATGATAGGTGGTCCTAGTTGGCGGTACTTAGGGAGTACAAAGTCATCAATCTTTATTAGTGTAGCTGTTCATACCTAAACTTTATCACGTTTACCATTTCCTGCTTGTTGATGTTGGCATGACGTTCCAGGGACTAGTGAAATAAGAATTGTGAAATTGACCTTACGACTGTCATGGTTGAACACCTTTTCTGTGAAGCGCACACCTCGGACAAATATTGCCGAAAATTAGTATTCCCCTCGGACAAACAACTCAAAGCATACACCGTCGTAAGATCAATTGAATGTTGTGATGAGATAAACTGAGATGACGATTTGGACTTAGTATGAACATAAAAGTAGTTAGGTTTTGTTGCTCTCGATGTTGCTTGTAGTGCTATAAGTTGATTTCATACATTGACATGAAGCAAAGGAATCCACTACATCCACTGTATATAACAAAAGAGAAGATAAATGTAACCTTTTGTGTATTGATTATGTAATATATATATCCGTCACTGTGACTTGACTCACATGAAATATTAACGGGTTGATTGCAGTCAGTCGGAGCAGCGCTGTGCTATCCTGTATAGAGATAATTAATGGAAATCAATGACAGCCTTCAAGTAGTTACTTCAATGAGCCCTATTGAAGTTGAAGACGCCTTACATAACACTCTTATTCACATGATCAATACCCGTCCATTATTCGTCTGTGATGATAATTATTTATTGATAAATATCCGGCCCTAAGAGACAAAAACACCCACCGTGTATTGGGAATTGATGGCGTCTCCTATATAACTGAAAGGAATACGAAAGCTTCACTCTCACGGAGTGATTGTATTTATATCATATTGTCAATGAGTGCTGTGACTTTTGTCAAAATATGTACCCAGACTCGTTTCGTGTATGCATAGTATATCCACCTAAATAAAATCAGTATATATATTTTGACGATTGCATGTATTCATTTTCCGATAATGCTGGCAGGTTACATGCATGCCCACATCTGGACTTGAATTTAGCAAATTTATTTGAAATATGCCCTCTAACGACCGGGTATGAATCTTCTTTTTTATGCCAAATACAATTTTTCCTGTTACATGCTCAGGCAGTTCAATTCCGTGTCAAATTTCATGACATCGGTGGAAACATAACTGAATGAAACATAATTGAAAATATATCTTTCCACGATCAAGTACTGGTAATATATTCTGAAGGAATAATAATTTCCTCAATAGTGCAGACATTTGTTGCCCATTGTGTTGTTTATAAATTTGACTTTCTGATATCATTTCGTTCATGGAATTAGTTTCAACCCTAAATGCGGTATTTTCCCCTCTCTGATATAAAAAGATGCTCACAGACGTAAACAGGGTGTATTTTTGCCCCATGAATGAAGCAATAACTAAGGTGTCACTAGGTATATGATTTGGGAAGTACAAAACTGCATCTGATGTGCAATATATAACCCTGTTCTCGTGGTACTATGTGAGGAATCATTATGTTTGATATCCACAATATTTGTGTCGGTGTCATGTTTCATATTATTTCATTAATACATTTAGCTTGAAAAATGACCATTTTGTATCAAATATCATGAGAATAAAATTCATGGTTATCAATTTTACCAGAATGATGGAATGTGAAAACAACACATTAATTGACGAGTATGGTGACATGGGTATTTCAGTTAATCCAGTTTTACACGTTAAATCCTCATGTATCGTAACTTGTATAATCTTATCATGATTTATGGTAGCAATTCATTGGATGATGTTACCTGGGTAATTTGGCATTGAGTTGACCAGCTGAATTTGGGCATAAATCACAATATTTGGGGATCAACCAATTTCGTTGCTTTGACAAATTCACAACTACGCCAGAGATCCAGCAATATAACACCATCATATAGCAACACGAAGCAAACTATTCTGCTGAAAAGCTTACAACATCGAAGATCAAGCACGATGAAATTCATGAAATTAGCATTAGTAGCTATACCTTTTATACATTTTCAAGGCATGAAATAGTTGGTTCATGTTCATGTTTTTCTTTGTTAGTATAGTTCATTTTATAGTTGGATCCATTATCTTCCTCATGCCTCTTGGGTGTTATTCTGTCTATGGACCTGTCGATTCATCTGACCCAAATGTATCCACTATTGACTGATTAGTATGCATGGTATCCAGCAGGTCCAGAAAACGTTTCTAAATCTCTGTCTCTGCTCATCAAACCATTGTTACATCTTCCGACAGCCAGACAGAGTATGGCAACCATTATTGTCATCCATTACCTCATTCCGGACCTATATATTTCTGGATATAGAAATTCTAATTTATTACTAGTGCCGACTCTAAATGACAGGTTTTATATAAATTATGTGTAACATAAATTACACAATGAAAACCAAAACGCTCCCAGTTTGTACCACTGTATCTTCTGTGCAATTTTATTCAAATCGCTTGTGTACATTTAAATGTGTATAAAGAGGGGATGTATTAGGTGGTGTCAGCAGTATTGCAGGTCAGTGTTTGTGCTGATCCAGATATTTCCATATTGTCAATAAAAAAATAACGCACGTTTCAAAAACTTCAAGAACAACCATAAAACTAATCACCATATTTGCTCTATATATCTTTTTCATGACATCAAGTTTAATTTGAAAGGCATTACACGGTATGTGATTCATCAGGTATTTTATCAATACATGCAGAGGAGGTGGCTAACAGCGCATAGGACGTATCTGTGGTCTACCTTCATAGAACTGTGCCACAACTTCGAAGCCTCACGCAAGGACAATATCACCTTTCTTAATAATGTATGCTGCTGGACCGACAGCCGTCCTATCCTCCAGATGTAGTAACAAAGGTATACCAACTAATGTAGATATTTTCGCTCCTATAGTACGTTTAACGTTACATTCCACATTCAACATGTATAATACAGGTCAATCAAAACAGACAACCGAGCTATCTATCAAAACCCAATAAAAAGTACATTCTTGCCAAATGCACGTCATATTGACTTTTAATTATCATACATTGCAGTCACGTTTACAATTCAGCTCGTTCGTAGATATTGGGCTGTCATCCATGACATAATTTATCTGCTTGTCATTTGAATGTGAAATGCGTTTTCAGCGAGATTATTTATGATTACATTTTCGTTCTGCAGATTCTGAAGTGTGTCACGCAATGTTCATTATTATACAAAGCACACATTGGTACTTGAGAGAAAATTGAAAAGCCCGTTGTTTTTTATGTCTCATGGGAAGTTCAATTATTGGCATTTCCGACTGAAGACATACTTATACTTACCACAACCACTAGTGAAATTAGAATTGCTCTTGATAATGCTTGTTGTGCAATAAGTTGATAAGTTGACTTCATATATTGACATGTTGCAAAGGAATCCAGTACGTCCACTGTATACAATCATAAATAAGATAAGTGTAACTTTTTTGTGTATTGATTATGTAATATATATATATATATATATCCGTCACTGTGACTTGATTCACATGAATTGTTAACGGGTTGATTGTAGTCAGTCAGAGCAGCGCTGTGCTATCATGTATGGAGATAATTAATGGAAATCAATGAATGCCTTCAAGTGGTTACTTCAGTGAGCTCTATTGAAGCTGGAGACGCCTTACATAACACTGGGCACCTTACATAAATTCACATAATCAATACCCGTCCATTATTTTTCCTGTGATGACAATTATTTATTGATGAATATCCGGCCGTAATAGACAAAAACACCCACAGTTTATTTGGAATTGATGGCGTCTACCATTTAGCTGACAAGGATTATAGAAGTTTCACTCTCATGGAGTGACTGTATTTGTATTAATTTGGTAATCAGCGCTGTACGGTTTCGTCGAAAGATGTTTTGTACCCAGAGAAGTTTCATGTATGCAAAGTATAACACTTAAACAAAATCAGCGCATACCCTATTTTGTGACATTTTTCATACAAAAGTAGTGACGAAAGTACCAAGAACTGTTCCGATATAGAAAGCAAGGGCAGTAGTGTATGATAACCATGTGTTTATGTAAATATCTCACTTCTGTCAAATATTAATATGGCCCTACGATTACATAGTTCATTTTCCAGGTTCGAATCTCCAACTGGCCAATATACGTAACTTCTTAAAACCGGATACGAATCTTTTTTTCTGTGCTGGGTACGAATTTTCCTGTTACATGCCTAGGCAGCTGGCCTGTTTATTGGCTGGCTGAGGCGTGTATAGTATCGGTACTTGTATATATCACCAGATATTGTCATAGTGGATCTATTCAAAATGTCACCATGCACAGGGAATGCTAACCCCTAATCAGGCTAGTGGGAAGATGTGGTTACTTACGCGAATATTTTGTAATTTCAAGGACAAAGCCATTCCACGTCCCCCCTTTTGGTAAACCAGTGATTAGCAGCCATCCAGGAATAAATTGACCAAGGGTCCCAAGTTGTTGTTTATCAGACATTTGTTGTTGTGTTCCTATTCATCGTTTTGGTTAACTGATACCTTGTGGAATCTGAAACACTGCTGCTCAATCGAGCAGTCAAAATTCGTTTGAATACCTCCATCATAAACAAATCATGAATGTAAACCACAACGATATCTCCTAATCTTGCGTGTCATTAAGAAAGGATGGCCTTGGCACTCATGGGTGCGTGTTGCAATAACTCATAGTAACACCTCTAGAATGGCTTCATTATGTACTATGATGTCTGTGAATCCCTCCTAAACTACACCACGACATTACACTGAATGAGATGTGTTGTCACACCCACTGAGTATTCTCTAATGATTCACATAAATATTAAAGATTGCCAACTTTTTCATTTTTTTTAGATAGAATTCGGAAATTTTATGTAAAACTGAAGCATGATACCCAATTAGGACACACAAAATTTCAAGTTGATACGATGATCCAAAACTAATAAATGGCCAAAAAGCGTGTTTCACTGACAGACGAACTTGACTTCAGTTTCCAGACAATATAGACGCATTTTATCATGTCTTTTGTTTAAAATCGCTAAAATATAAACATAATTCAATTTTGATTCATAAAATTACCCAAGGGACGAATGGATAGATTCATCTGCCTGCCACTCTCGGCACTTTCATTGTGTTGCATTGTCATAAAATGTAAGGTCCAAGGCCATAAACTCAGATTCTTTGTGTGGTGAAATTTAGTCCTTCCAGATGTGATGGAGCTAAACACAGGATATGGCCTTATGAGAGTTCCCTCAAATGTTGTCCCCTGGACCAATCAAACCACCGATGGAGTGACTTTCCCTGTATTATCATATTCGAGAATTCCGCCTGCGTCCTAAGAAAGGGTGAGAAAGTATAAATTGTAATTCCATCATCATTATCAAAATTAAAACCCGACAACCAGTTTTTCATCCACATAAGTTATCATCTGAAATTATGAATACATTTCGAACTATTACGTTCACAGCAATGAGAATCACAACCGACAAACGAACCAGCTATCAAAACCCAATAAGCATGTTATGTTGACATTTAATTATTATACACTGCAGTCACGTATACAATACTTTTCGTTTGTTGATATTGGGTTGTCATCCATAACACAGTAATGCTTTTCATTCCCTTGTCATCTGCATGTGAAGCGCATTCTCAGCAAGATTATGTAGGATTCCACTTTCGTGCCACTGATTATGTAGTGTGTCACGCAATGTTCATTATTATACAATGCGAATATTGGTACTCCAGTGAAAATTGAAAGCCTATTTCCAAAGTCTGATGGACAGTATTTTCTTTCTTTTCCCGATAAAGATATTGAGGCGATATAATTGGATGGATCCGAATGAGAGAAATTCAGTTTGCAATTCGATATTACGTTATTACATAACATTGTTTTATGATGGGTGGAACCACCACTTAGGGACTTAGTACACTTAGGGAGTGCAACGTCATCAATCCTTATTACTGTAGCTATTCATACTAACACTTTATCACCTTTACCATTTCCTGCTTGTTGATGTTGGCATGACGTTCCAGCCACTAGTGAAACTAGACGCTTCCGGTCGCCTACGACCGCTTGGGTGTATCCCCCGTGGCCCCATCATCCCTGTCGCCCCAAATACTACTGATAAGCGTGAAAAAATAGAGCAAGGGCTAAAATGATTACCAGAGAAATGTAAAATCCTAACATGCTCAAGCCAAAACTGTTTTTTTCCCACAAGAATTGCTGCATTGACCTTCAATGTCTTTGAAGGTCAAATTCAAGCTCACCACTGAAATCAGTGCATATGAATTTCCATTTCAACATGTTCGATAAGATAACGAAATTACAGCCAGATCAAAGTTTTCATCAAAAGTTATATTTCAACTCAGAATATTTGACAAACTTGGTTTCAAGTTGAAAATCAAAGCAAAAGTTGATCAAAACTGCATTTCAAGATGACAACATTGGAGCCAAATCAAACTTTTCACTGTAAGTTATATTTTAACTCATAATATGTGCAAAACTTGGTATCGAGTTGAAATTCAAAGTAAAAGTTGACCAAAACTGCATTTCAAGATGACGAAATTGGAGCCAGATCGAATTTTTCACCAGGAGTTATATTTTAACTCATAATATGTGCCCAACTTAATTTCAAGCTGAAATTCAAAGTAAAAGTTGACCAAAGCTGCATTTCCAGATGACGAAATTGGAACCAGATCGAACTTTTCACCATAAGTTGGATTTTAACTTAAATATGTGCCCAACTTAATTTCAAGCTGAAATTCAAAGTAAAAGTTGACCAAAGCTGCATTTCCAGATGACGAAATTGGAACCAGATCGAACTTTTCACCATAAGTTGGATTTTAACTCATAATATGTGCCAAACTTGATTTCACGCTGAAATTCAAAGTAAAAGTTGACCAAAACTGCATTCCAAGATGACGAAATTGGAGCCAGATCGAACTGTTCACGATAAGTTATATTTTAACTCATAATATGTGCCAAACTTGATTTCAAGCTGAAATTCAAAGTAAAAGTTGACCAAAGCTGCATTTCCAGTTGAAATTCAAAGTAAAAGTTGACCAAAACTGCATTTCAAGATGAAGAAATTGGAGCCAGATCGAACTTTTCACCATAAGTTATATTTTAACTCATAATATGTGCCAAACTTGATTTCAAGCTGAAATTCAAAGTAAAAGTAGACCAAAGCTGCATTTTCAGATGACGAAATAGGAGCCAGATCACACTTTCACCGCAAGTTATAATCTAACTCATAATATGTGCCCAGTAATAAATGTTCCTCACCTTAACTATTTTTATTGTGCTCAATAATAGACTTAACTAGCCAAATTAATGTTAAATTATTCAGTAATATCAATGATACCACACCATAAAAGCACTACTGGACAACCTCTTCCTCATTGATCCCAATAATAAATGTCCCTTGCCTTAACTATTTTTATTGTGCTCAATAATAGACTTAACCATGTTAATTAGCAATACTAATGTTAACTTATTCACGAATACCAATGGTACTGCAGCCATAAAGTCAGTACTGGACACAACCTTTACTTGAGCCCAATTATAAATGTTTCTTTGTCTAACTATTCTTATTGTGGCCAGTAATAAACTTAACTAGTAAAACTAATGTTAAACTATTCAAATTTATGTTAACTTTTTCAGTAAAAGTAATCTCTTCACACAAAACCATCAACTGTAAATTTGTACAACCTTTACCTTGTTGAGCCCAATTATAAATGTTACTTTGCCTAACTATTCTTATTGTGGCCAGTAATAAACTTAACTAGTAAAACTAATGTTAAACTATTCAAATTTATGTTAACCTTTTCAGTAAAAGTAATCTCTTCACACAAAACCATCAACTGTAAATTTGTACAACCTTTACCTTGTTGAGCCCAATTATAAATGTTACTTTGCCTAACTATTCTTATTGTGGCCAGTAATAAACTTAACTAGTAAAACTAATGTTAAACTATTCAAATTTATGTTAACCTTTTCAGTAAAAGTAATCTCTTCACACAAAACCATCAACTGTAAATTTGTACACCTGTCCAGTGTGATTTGTTTGCAGATATCAATCAACTGGAATGATCAGAGATATCAAACGGGATATTTCACATTGTTGTAATAAGTTATCTCATGAACTTATCAATATGTATTCAATCTTTCCGAAAAACAATAGGTTTCGTGCCTGAGCATTGCTCAACATGCCTGTTCAATATTGTAGTGATTCCTGTAAAATTACAACTCCTAGAGCGTTCACAAGATATGGGTGTTGAAATTGCTGATTTTGTCACAAAATGTGTCGCCAATCGGCCAGTTTGGTTGCTATGGCAACCAATATCGATAGGTGTCGTGATCTCACCATAAGACATGTCCATATAAAATATTATCAAAATCGGTTCAGATTTGCAAGCTGTAGCGCGTTCACAAGAAAGTGTCTGCGGACGCGGACGCGGCGGCGGCGGCGCGACGATCGTAAATCCATAGTATCCTCCGAACTTTGTTCGGGGGATACAATTAGAATTGCGGAATTGAATGTTGTCATGAAATATGCCGAGTTGACAATTTGGACTTAGAATGAACATGAGTTTAAGGATCGATCGCATGTAATTATCATGAATGTGGAATTGACCAGCTGTCCAGTCACTCATACTGTAAATATAAAGGTAACAAATCTTATTGGCATCATCAAAATCTGATTGTATTGGTGGTAATAGATTGATACTTACATTCCAATGAGCGCGTAATTTTGCCGTTCTGATTGTTAGCCATCAAGGATCACCAACTGAGACTCTGTTTTTTACTAAATAATGTTAAATCTGTTAAAATCATCATTTTCATATGTCATTTTCTGACCTAATTCTCAGTAGACAAAGTACACTCACAACAGGGCAAGTGAAAGGATTATGTTGTACAGCAAATAGCTAGTAATGCTAGTAAAACTCACAGGTGATATGCACTCGGGTGCACCGAGGTGTTTGGGATTGAGAATGTTCCGCTCATTGTATTCATCTCACAGAAAGTATAGCCCTAGATATTCTCATTATTTTGACCACAACAAACTACACACAAACGCATCAACCAGTGTTTGTCAAGCAGGACAGACGAATGTTCCTTTTGGTGAAACATATAAAATGATTTATCTAATCAACAAGTTGCACAGCTATTGTGATATCATTTATGAAATTATGTCTCGGTTCATCGTTCATGAGTATATGTGTGTGTGTGCTAGCCAGGTTTTAGGTCAGGGGATTGTGTTGTCTTCGTGATTTTGTTACCTTTACTTTCACATTATAAGTCAATGAGAAAGTGCCGCAATGTAGTTACTGGTATGTTACGTGCAATCAGTCCTTGAGTTTTGTTGCTCTTGATATTGCTTATTGTGCACAGTAATGACTTTATATATATACATACAGCAATGAATCCACTACGTCCATTGTATATGATAAAAGAGTAGATAAATTTTTTTGTGTCTTGATTATGTAGTATATATATATATATATATATATATATATATATCCAACACTGTGACTTGATTCACATGAATTGTTAACGGGTTGATTGCAGTCAACCAGAGCAGTGCTATCATGTATGAAGATAATTAATGAAAATCAATGACTGCCTTCAAGTGGTTACTTCACTGAGCCCTATTGAAGTTGGAGACGCCTTACATAACACTCTAATTAAGATGATCAATACCCTTCCATTATTTTTCTGTGATGACAATTAGGTATCGATAAATATCCAGCCCTAAGAGACAAAAACATCCAAAGTGTATTGGGAATTGATGGTGTATCCCATATAACTGACAAGAAATATGAAAGCCACACTCTCATGGAGTAATTGTTTTCATATCATGTTTTTTTCAATAAGCGTTGTGGTGTCTTGTCAAAAGATGTACGCAGACTCGTTTCATGTATGCAAATTATACACACTTGAACAAAATTAACGCATATACAATTCGACGATTACAAGTATTTATATCCGGATAATGCTAGTGTGTTCCATGCATGTTTTGTTTTAAAAGTTCATTCACCTGAGGGGTTATAATGAAGTGAAACAAGAAACATAATGCTTAGCCCAAACGAAACAAAGTATATCATCAGGGTGTAGTTATTCTTGGAGATGCATCACATTTACGCACCGTCAGGCTTGTTGATATTGATTTTTGTATATTAATTCATATTCTTCATTAGTGAGGCTCTCCTGATTATTTTCAATTATGATTCGTATATGATCTTCCACAGCACAATTAGAACCCGAGAAAACAGTTTTTCATCCACTTATGTTATCAACTGAAAGTATGAATACATTCTGAAATAGTAAGTTCACTGCCCTGATAATGACAACTGACAAAAGAGTTACATATCAAACCCAATAAAAAAGAACAGTTCCTCCTGAAGCAAGCCATATTGACACTTATTTATTTATTTTGCATTGCGGTCACGTCTACAATTCTGCTCCTTTGTTGAAATTGGGTTTTCAACCATGGCACAGTAATTCTGTTTCATCTTTTGTCATCTGAAAATGAATTGCGTTCAGCCAGATTATTTAGAATTACGTTTTAGTTCTGCAGATTCTGTAGTGTGTCACGCAATGTTCATTACTACACAAAGCAAATATTGGTACTTCTGGGAAATTTGAAAATGTCTCCTGAGAAGTAGAAGTATTGACGTTTCACAATAGTGACTGTATTCACTGGATTGATCTGAAAAAGAGAAATTCAGTTTGCAATTCGATAAAACTCTGACATGGCATTACATGATAGGTGGAAATAGTTGCTCAGGGAGGGCAAAGTCATCAATCCCTATTACATTAGTTGTTCACACATATCACGTTTATTGCTATCGCGTTTACAATTTCCTACTTGTTGATGTTGGCATGTCACCTATGACATTACATTTCATCCAGTCATGTACGAGTGAATACTGTAATGAAGTATGCTGACAAATTTGAACTAGTATGAACATATACGAGTATTGTTGCTCTTGATTTTGATTTTGTGTGCAGCAATGACTTTATAGAGCAAAGGAATACACTACACTCCTTCGATATATAAAATTGAGGATAAAAGTAACTTTTGAGTGTACTGATTATGTGATATATGAATATATATCCGTCACTGTGACGTAATTCACACGAGATGTTAACGGGTTGATTGCATCCAGCCATGATATCAGGTATGAAGGTGATTAAAGGAAATCAATGACTGTCTTCAAGTGGTTACTTCAACGAGCAATTTTGAATTTGGAGACTCCTCACACACACTCCAGTTCACATGATCAATACCCGCCCACTATTATTCTGATTATTATTTTCCTTTATTATTCGACACATGAGCAATCGTCTCTTTGGCCGAGTGGATGGGACCGGTGGCTCTTGAAGCAACGAAGGTAAGAAGCGGTAAGTGATGCGGGTTCGAACCCCGTCACCAGGACAAATGTGCTTTCCAAATTCACTCGACAGGGGATGAGGAAGTCATGCAGAATTGCCTATCGTCATGGACCGTCGTTAAATAAATATGATTATTATTTATTTATAAATATCCTGCCGTAAAATACAAAACACCCATAGTGGCTTTGGAATTGATGGCGTGTCCCTCAAAACTGACAAAGAATATGAGAGCCACACTCTCATTGAGTGATTTTTCCATATCATGTCAATCAGCGCTATGATAGCTGCGCCTCGTCCAAAATAACTTTTTGTATCCCGTAAACTCTGTATTGGCCTGCCCATTATCCAATATTTGTATTATATTTGTATGCCAATTTGATATTTTCAGAGCCATTATTCTTATTATCAGTATTAGGCTGGAAGCAATACAAAAGTTACATATATTGCATTATTTTGTGATACGACATAAGATATGGCTAGTTTACAGACATTATAGACACATCTATAGAATGTACATTATAGATACATCTACATGTATTTATGGCATCTGTTTTCTAATCGTTCAAACATGGACATAGATATACATTCAGTTCAGATTTATACAATTACTCACGGGACGAGTGGGTACTTTTCTAATGCATCTGCCTGGTATTTCTGGTACTTCTATTGTGTTGGGCCTTGAAATGTGAGGACCAAGGCGATAAACCCCGATGATTGGGCTTTAAATGTGGACAATATTGTGAAATATGGACATTCTTCTAGATTTGATGTAGCTAAACAAAGGATATGGCCCAATAACATTTCCCTCAAATGATCCCCTCTGCAACGATCGAACCACCGATGTTGTCATTTTGCCTGTGTCATCATATTCGTGAATTTGCGAAATTAGGAATACATTCTAAAACAGTGAGTTTACGGCAATGAGAATCACTCCGACAAAAAAACGCCACCTATCAAAACGCAATAAAATCATAAATTCTTCCAGAAGAATGCTTATTGACACTCAATTATTTTGCATTGCGGCCACGTTAACAATTCAGCTCGTTCGTTGATATTGGGTTGTCATCCATGACATGATTCCGGTTTATCTGCTTGTCATTTGAAAGTGGAATGCGTTTTCAGCGAGATTATTTATGATTATATTCTCGTTTCGCAGATTCTGTAGTGAGTCACGCAATGTTAATTATTATACAAAGCAAACATTGGTTCATCAGGGAAATATGAAAAGCCTGTTATCAACGCCTTCTGTGAAGTAAAATTATTGACATTTCCAAATGTAGATATTGGAGCCATATTTCAGAACTGTATTAATCGAATGAATCTGAATAAGAGAAACTCAGATTGCGATTCGATAATATCCTGGCATATCATTTTATATGATAGGTGAAACTAGTCGGCAGTATTTAGGGAGCGCAGAGCCATCAATCCTAATTTAATGTATTTTTTTATACTTACTACGGTTATTACTATCACGTATACAATTGCCTGCTTGTTGATGTTGCAGGCAGTATTTATGAGTATTGTTGCTATTTATTTTGGTTTTTGTGCATAGCAGTGACTTTACATAACAAAGGAATCCACTAAAACCACCGTATATAAAACTAGAGGATAAAAGTAACTTTGTGTGCATTGATTATGTAATGATGCGATGATTATATATGTCCCGTCACCGTGACGTGATTCACACCAAATGTTAACGGTTTGATTGCATCAAGCCATGTTATCAAGTATAAAGATAATGAATGAAAATCAATGACTGTCTTCTTGGCAGTCCTATTGATGTTTGAGATGCCTTACATAACACTCTAATTCACATGATCAATACCCGTCCATTATTTTTCTGTGATGACAATTATTTATTGATAAATATCCGGCCCTAATAGACAAAAAGCACCCACAGAGTATTGGTAATTGATGGCGTCTTCCATATAACTGACAAGGAATATGAAAGCTTCACTCTCATGGAACGATTGTTTCCATATCAAGTTGTCAATCAGCGCTGTGATGTTTTCTCAAAAGATGTACCAAGACTAGTTTCAGGTATGCAAAGTATACACACTTAAACAAAATCAATGCATATATAATTCGACGAGTACATGTATTGAAATCGAGAAAATGCTCGGGTGTTTCCTGTGTGTCCGCATGTGTACTTGAATGTAGCAAGTTTACTTGATATTTGCCCAGAAAATGTGGATACTGTTTCTTGTTCACTCACTGGGAATTCTCTCATGCCACAGTTCTCAGTGATAATGTTTGCCATGAAAAACTGTAAAGTGTGTTTTGTATACATATATCAATCACGCTACTCGACATGTGTTAGAGCTAGACTCTAACACATTTTCTGACATTCTATGGCTTCATTCTCTGGCTTCGAAACCAAACCAGTCTTTATCCACTAATATATTCAATTTTACAAACGCCTTAACGGACGCCAGCTTTATTAGCCTGTACGAATGACAGGACAATCTGGTGTTATATCTTTGGGGATTTCTGAACACTACATTATAGCTTCTGGCACTATCATGTGAAAATCAAATGTTTATTCCTGTAAGTTTCAGTGTTCTTATTTTCACAATATCGCTGATATAACTTTTTTCACTTGTACAGGATACTACTTATCTAATACCAGGAAGCAATATCGGTATTTATGAATTAGAGAACTATGAATCCGATATCAATGTCAACCAAAACGTTAACCTGTTCACTCGTGCATGCCGAGTATGCAATCAAAATGTTACTTTACACGTGAGCATTTTAGAAATAGTGCGCGATAGTATTTCTCACCAAACAGTGCTATATATGTATCTACATGGATATCATGACAATTCAATAGTTCTATGTATGGAGTCGTGAGTCTACACGCTAGATGACCAATACTCGACCTAAAAATCTTATCCTTATCCAAATGAATATACGAGATTAATTCTTGTACAGGAGAGGGTCCCATGTCGCCAATTGCTGGCGCGTTTATGGGCCATTGTTGCAATGAAATGGCAGAAAACTCGTCCGTTCAGATGGCCCCCATCTTGCTTACTAGAATCCGTGCACTTGCCCCTTGACGCAAATCCTTACCCAGCAGGAGTTATTTATAACCAATATCGGTCACAGCAGTGATGGATGTTTACAAAAGAAGTGCAATTCCTCGAAGTACAATTCCAGTGACATCCTAGATTCTAGCAGGTATCAATTCAACATTGAGTCCGAATTTCAGTCAGGTTCAACCTGTTCAGGAGCTTGCGAGGGATCGGAATACCATTGCATGATCCATCAGATGATAGGTCCAAATAAATCAGAGATGCAACACTGACGTCCTGGCGCTTTTTCCATTCAATTCCAAATAATTATTTTGGAATGTGCATTGTAATGCTATAAGTAGACTACGTACATAAGTATGCGCTGAGAATGATAAATATATGACGAACCAGTATTTTGAGTAATCAGTACCGTGTGTGTGACCCACACATTTTTTTTCTAATATCCCATGACAGTACTCTGGCATTTTGATCAATAGCTGTCATGTATTAGAATTGATATCCTGTACAACATCTGTCGTTTCCTCGGTGAATATTTCATCATGCAATCGCCATTAAATCCCTCCTTGTCATTAAATAATCTTTTAATCGTTTGATCAGCCCCATTGTCATTTTACGTCAACTGAATATCCTTTCAACTGTATACTGTTGTTGTTTGCGATGATGTACGAAATTTTATCAATGGGACTGACGTTGCTCTTGTAAGAGGCAGTTTTGGTTAAACAAAGTATATACGTTATCATGTCTATATCAAAACGAATGTCTGAAACATGGGTTACACGTGTAGGCATTTATGGCACTTCATAGAGTGTGATTGTTATTACTGGCCACATAATAACTCTCTCTAATATAGATATCTTGTGCTATATGTTGGTGCTCTTCATTGGTCAGCCTGATTGGTTCAAAACATTTCAACACAACGAAACAAATGTATATTCTTGCTCGAGGCTGGTCAACACTACTCTTCAGAACTTCACACTACTCGATGTTTACCTATAGTCTCAAAGCTGTCTGGAGGGGGAAAAAATCCAGCAATAAATTAACAATGCAGATATACTTGGAGGGTACAACCCTTAATGCATATTTGAACTATTATTGACAGCTCAGTGGACTGGAATGTCTGAAAATGTTATTCGAACAAACTCATCTATCTTAGGTTGTTAGTCAAGGTCACGCCGATTCCACATTCATCACCACATCACCATGCAAGAGATATTATATTACTGCTGCATGTGACTATTGCACACCAATATTACCCAACTTTTCTTATTTGTAGGCTTCAGCTACTGACTAAACTGGACTGTGCAAAGTTATACCTCCACGATAAGATAGGGCCCTATATATTATGCTTGCGAAAAAAAATGCTTGCAATTCCAATACATCCAATTTGGGCCGTAAAGAAATGAATTGGCCAGACTATAGCACATGTCGTAATTTGAAAGACGAAGTGTTAAAGGAAATGGAACATATGGAAAGATGGATGCAGTCTCAGGTTTGGCTGAACTACACACTAAGCAAAATGTGGCACAGAATCCGCAGTTATAAACTCCTCCAAAGGGTCCATTTATCTGTCCTAATCAAGTCTTAATAAAAAGTGATAAAAGTACATCAAAAAATTATTAAATTACATGTTTTAGTCAAGAGCATCTGCAGCGTTGAAGCTACCTTAACTTCGTTCTGAGAATACCGCCCTATATCCGAGCTGTATGGTCAGACAAATTAAACTATTGTGCAATGAATTGGACGCCGCAGATATGCAATCTTAAATAATAAAAAAGTCCATATTTATTTGTAGATATGTAGGTGTTGATTTTGTCTGTGTGCATAAATTGCATGCATGCAGCAAGGCTAATGGGTATATACATATGTTCACAAAACATCACAAAGCAGAGTGGCAACAGGATATATATACACCGACTTCATGAGCGTGGCTTTCGTATCCGTTGTTAGTAGTAGGACACCCATGTTAATTCCCCAGTAACATACAGTGAGTTTTTGTCGATTAGCACCGGATCACCCAGCCAAATAGCATAGAGCGTTGACCGACCTAGTTATTTTTGCTTAGGGGTCAGGTCGGGTTGTTGCCGGAGCTGTAAGGCTAACTTTTTGGAAGCTGATGCCGACACATGGTAAGTAAAATTACTTTTCTGTAAAATACTCACCATAGTGGCCATGAACAAGTATACACGTAGAAATTTGCATACTTCTAATTGACTGTGAACGTGGAGCCGTTATAATATATAATTATGTTCCTCCTGTAAACATGATGGCTTTGAACTTTCTATGTGCGAACGTTATAGTTTATTAAATATAAAACACACCAAATGTTTTCCACGCATGCCACATTTGCGCTTTAACTAACTGACTCCTGATTAGTGAGTGGGATTTCTTTACCTATAAACCCCTAGGGGGTGATATCAGATTAAAGACGGCGTTGATATCACTACTAAATTTGCAGATATGTTCACGGGATTTATGGCAGATAATACACTGATGATACTCGGTGTGATATCACCATCAGATCTCGGCTGCGCCTCGATCTGATAGTGATATCACACCTCTCTCATCAGTGCATTATCTCATACGTAATTTTCGTGTTTTCATTATTCTACCAAAAAACTGTACTAGGTTTCTTGTATCCACCTGATGTATCTCCTTCGATACATAATTTCACTCGTGGTCTCATTATTCATGTATATTCATGTCATTATTCATGAAAATAGGGAAAAGTTTGAGTATCAGGTAATTTTTGTGTGGCTTGTTTTATGGACGATTCGTAGCAACAATCAAACACAATCTCAATTACATTTGATGCAGAGAGTTATGTCTGACTATAAATGTGTCCCTCTGGCTTCAACAGTTATCCTAATTATCACATCTCTAGGTCAACGGTTAAGTGAGTTATTCAAATTAAGCAGACACGGGATACATAAAATATGGTTCGTCTGTTGGCTTTACATTATTGCATCATAAACCACTCCATCTACAATGAGGAATGTCCACTAACATTTATTCATGTGGCAGAAACTATACACACAAATCTATTTTTGTATAGTTTTTAAAACAAGATCGGTAACGTATAATGGGCGAAAGTTACTTCATGTTTGTTATACTGTATCACATCACAACAATATTCCCCGAGAAGGAAACAAACTGGATTGGAGTCAGGTGCCTTTCCCATGTTTCATACTCTAAGTGACCCTAAATTTGCCTAAACTAGCCTCTAATTTGAATTTTTCTATTAAACATATTTATGGGCCGTTTCCAGTCCCCTATGTGTTCAATTGCCCACGCACACATGCACCGGTATATGTACATGAAGTCAGGAATCTCATTTTAGCAGGGTGATGCCAATTATTCAAGAATTGTTTCAATGTGCCTGTCATTACAACATAGAGTGTATGTATCAATCTATTACCACCAATAGTCAGATTGTGATGATGCCAATAACAAACGAAAAATACAATATTTTTTGCGATAGAAACAAAACCCGACCAAATAGTTCATCCAAAGACACACTGTTGTCATCAGGGGCAGACAGTGTTCAATGTAGTTGTTTCTACTGTACACCTGATGGAATAATTATACAACTGCCCAACAACCTATGAAAATAATTCAGAAATCTGGAACAAACCCCATGGAATAGATATATGACAAGTACATAAGTACCTAATCACAAGCCAGACGGCTACTGAGTTGCTGGTATCCTCGGGGACAGATTTAACGTCCGCCAGCAGTGACACTGACTCTGGTATGAATGTATGTATCTATCTATTACCACCAATAGTCAGATTTTGATGATGCCAATAACAAACGAAAATTACAATATTTTGCAATAGAAACAAAGCCCGACCAAATAGTTCATCCAAAGACACACTGGCGTCATCAGGGGCAGACAGTGTGTTAAATGTAGTTGTTTCTACTGTACACCAGATGGAATAATTATACAACTGCCCAACAACCTATGAAAATCATTTAGAAATCTGAAACAAACCTCATGGAATAGATATATGACAAGTACATCAGTACCTAATCACAAGCCAGACGGCTACTAAGTTGTTGGTATCCTCGGGGACAGATAGAGGTTGCAGTCTAGGAACTGAGACTTGTAAGTATTCAGGAGTAGTATAAACTGGTTTACAGCATAGGCTGCGACAGCGAATTGCTGTCGGCACAAAAGTAGTCATAATTTTGCGAAGGTATTAGGGCAAAAGATCATTTGGGAATAGTACATAAAGGCACGATATCCCGACGCCATTATTGCAATTGATGTACCACATAAACTCTCGACCACTCTCACTGGATTTCAGGGTAATCTGTGTACTTATGCAAATCGGTCTTTATCACCTTTTTCCTAGGATAAATGAATGCCTCTCAACATAAACGAGGTAAACTCCGTGGTGAATAGAATATCCTTTTACAGAGCTAAAATATATCATTTTTCCCTATAAACAATCTTTATTCCCAGGAAAAATACGGCCCATTTTTTACGTTCTCAATGCTAAAAATGGTAACGTGATAGATCACAACAACCATTAGGTATCTGCGAATCAACTGGATGAATGGAATTAAGTTTCAATAGTGCCCAAAACGATCAGGTAAGTATTGATAATCAGTCAAATTTACTAAGCCGTTGACACGATGAGAATCAACAGTATTTAGGATTAACTGAGAACCATACAAGCATCACAACAGCAGAACTTGAGGTTACGTGTGCGGCCACAGGGACAAAGGAGAGTAGAACCAGTACTCGAGGCTGAGTGAACACGAAAAAAATCAAGGATAAGTAGACACGAAACCCATTTCTTGGTTAAACAACCAAACAAAATATTGTGGGTCTTGTTTCCATTTGATATGAAAATTATAATTGTGAACCTGAACGTTATGACAACCTGTCGTAAATAGATTCTCACCTGCTCTTTTGTTGAGTTGCCCATTATTCTTGCTCAAATGTGCTTTGGTTGAACTTTCCACAAAGGACTATGGTGTGTGTTTTCCTTGCTCAATATTTGCAAATCAACTTAAAGTCTATTGATTAGTTTGATAACAATATGAAACAATGAAATCGAATCGTAATGTAACTCGGACTCATATTGTAATAACTCTCTACTTCCCTCTCACAGAGAACAATTCTCGTAGATGGTCTTACACTACCATAATACCTCCAATACTGGTGCAGAGCTTGTCCATGCGAAAATGAATTATTACTCGCATTTGTTTGTCGATTCGTCCATTATTCTTTCCAAAATGTGTTTTAGTTGCACTTTCCACAAATGACCAAGGTGTATGTTTTCTTTGTTCAATATTTGCTACTTAACTTTGTTATAATCTGAGATTGTGACATAAAATATGGATAATGTTATCGCTGACTTAATTCGGTAGCAATAAGTCCACGCATGGACAAGCTCCTCACCAGTAGTACCATGGGGTCAAAATTACACTAACAGATATAGTACGGCTAACGCCGCACAATGATACTTTGTGCATGATAATCAGTCAAATTTACCAACGCTGTTGACAGGATAAGAATCAACAGTATTTCGGAATAACTGAGAGCCATATGATACCTCGTGCATATCCATGAAATAAATACAACATGTGGTGGATACTGTAACTTTTTTCCGCAGCATATTTGACATAAATACCCTAATTTTTTCAAGATTAGGAAAAAATGAGATCACTGTTTTGAGACATGGAATCAATATCCACTATGAAAAGTTCCAAGAGAAATATCATAATGCAATCCCTTATCTAGTTTTATGGTATAGTGTCCGGAAAAAAAACGTGAACTGTGGAAACCTTATTCGACAAATGCAATCTTGGGCATTGTACTTTCAGTTTATAATGTATGTCCATGTCACGGAGTCTACAATGAACAGCCACAAAGAGTTGCAGGATAACCATATATTTGAACAGTTATTGAGGGTGTCCGTTTGCTCTGTTTACATGTTCATCGAATCTGCCATTTATATGTTGGGATAGTGGTTCGACTCAAAGAGCCTTTGGTCTGACTGGCATACATGACTACGGAAGCGCAGTGCTGCCACATGAGAAAAAAAATTATGTCGTTTACTCGACCTATTATCTCGTTAAAACGACTTAATTATCTGGTTCAAACAACTTATTATCTCGTTGAATCGACTTATTATCTCGGTAAAACAACTTAATTTTTTTTCTCATGTGGCAGCACTCCGCTCCCGTACCGTAGAGTGTTCAGTATGCTTTTTAATACATGTGAACTGTAGATGAAACGACTATGGCCACAAAAAAGTACAAGTACACAATAAAATGGTTTCGAATGCCATCGCAATCATTTATTAAAGCATCAATTTCATCAACATAAAAAAATCCACATATATGTAACTCGAGCAATTTACGAATGGAAATCCGTCTCTCATATGGATATTTATATAACGGACTTGTTCTGTTTGCTCGGAATACCGTGTGCTTGGGTATTGGTTCCATATTTATCACTTACTTCAGGCTTCAGCTTCAACCCGAGAAGGAAACAGATTGTATGATGTGCATTACATACTGTATGATTTACAGAAATGTAAATTTTGTGCTGTCGAGAACATATTTAATAATATCCACTAGACCAATAATATTTGATTGATGATTCATTTAGCAGACCACAAGAACTTATTACGTGTTTATATGAGGTAATGCATCAAGCCTACATTTGAAGATTTGTGACGTTATGATGTACTTCACATGGCACAGAGGACACTTGTATATATTTATGACTATCATATAGCACTCTATGCAGGACCAATAATGGTGCCATTCAATAGAAAAAAACAATCGGCCACCCAGTCCATTGGTTGAATGAGTTGCATATTGTACATGTTAGATGTAGATTTGATTTGTTGAATTTTATAATTGAATTATTTATAGTTGAATTCTGTGTGTTCACAAAAATCCACATGGTCCCTGCTTCCTTGCAGTACACTTCAATACATGTATTGTGCATGCCAAACGCACATTCAATTCGTCACTTACGAACAACCTTACCTCAGTAAAGAAAGCCACATAAAAAATAGCAAATGTAGCTTGTGTAGCTTCCGACATATATCGTACAAATTGATCTAGCAGTCAGCATTATGGGATGAGCAGAGGTTGTCTCAACCTAGTCAAAACTCTAAATATATAAACATTTGATACTGCTTTAAAACATGGCTGAAAAATTATTAGTGGTTATTAATGGTGACATAATAAGGAACAAACACAGCATATCTACTTCGCATCCTATGGTACGGGCGTTCTAAGCTTTCAAAACCATTGGCCTTTGTTTTCTTTTATTGATATCTTTGGTTCACGCACTGGATATTAACACTGAATGTGTATGTTCGAATACTTAGATTCTGTATCGTGACTATGATTAACTTCTACAACTTTATTATGATCCGTTCCACATACAGTTTTCATATCATAATAATGTTTTGACACTGGTTTGACGAGAGACTGTGGAACGAGATAGGGACCACGAGCATGTGGGGGCTGGCGGTCGCTGATTGGCTGTTGGTCTGATGTAAGGGGTTTTGAAAATAGTTTTGTGACAGTAGCCACGCTGATTGAAATTTCGGAATGATCGCATTATTGACACTGTTTAGTCAACAATCATATACTAATTTAACCATCATAACATTGTTGTAATGGGGGATGGTTGACTTGGGAGAATGGTGATTTGGGAGAATTTCATTGTACTGAATAATGGGCGGGTGGCTGAGGCTAATACAGCATGTATTCGATTAGATGTCGCACGTCTGTTCCGGAGAGCATAGGAGTGTGGAAAAATCAGTTATTCCGTCACCTGCTTACAGTGTGGATCTCAACCAAGAAGGCCATACAAAACATCCCGAGCAAATGGTCGACAGAAAACTACACGATGTATAAAAGTCAGACTATTGGAGGGAGAGTCACCTGTATGATGTCTGCAAAAAAGGTAGCAAGTGTAAAGACACGAACTGAATTAGCAATCAACAATAATTTACAGCATGAGCAGTGAATTCACACATATTCTTGTGCGTTGTACACACATATTCTGTAAAATAAAATAATAATTGGATATGTGAATTCACTATTGAGTGTTTTCACTGATGAAAGTTCCAATTAATTTTAGGCTTCAAAATATTGATACCAATCTCAGGTTGACCAATTTGATGTTGACTTAATTAGTATATAAACGCCTGTGAAAATATATGTTATGCACCAACTAATTTTATGATGTACACAGTCTGTATTATGAATGAAAGTATTCAACTGAAAAAAAAATCAGTTGAAAGTTATGGAGTTATAAATGTTTTTACTCATATCCACTGAACAGCAACACATTCAGTTTGTTTGTGATCGAATGCGTCAATTTGTTATTTTTCAATCAAGGTCCCTTGTACTAATTTAATGACGTTAGAACAGTTGACATCATTGAAATTTGTTTTGTATGAAGTCTATAAATTGTCTTGCTACTAAAATGAAGTGCCAAGTCTGATTTAGTGTGTCGGTGTTAGTAAAGGGAATATATTAGTTTGAATGAGCTCGCCGAATTAGGGCTCCAAGGCAGGAAATGTAATCCCGATTCCTGTGGAAGATTTAACATCTACACCTGAAGAGCCTAAGCATGTAAATCACAGTCTTATAGTTCCCTGAGTGAATGTCTTAGTTGTCTGTTAGGAAAAAGGATTGCCTCCTGTGCCATATTGGAAAATGTCTGGATGGTGAAGATTTTACTATAATATACCATTTTCGACTCTGATTTTATATACATGTACTTACCAAAACACACTACTGTATGTGTGCGTGCATGTATTCAATATATGCTTGCTCGCTCATCATTATCACTTTATATCATTTTGGTAGCTATGGGTGCAAGTGAATATAAATGTGTGTACAATCATTCCCTTTCATTTAGCAGACTGCTTAGAGTCATACAGGTGTATCATCATAGCATGAGCCACAATATTAGCATATGAAAGGCTTGGATTACATGAATCTTGTTGCACTGCTCAGCGCACTGCTGATATTGCCAAAAAAAAGGGAACCTGGAGGGTCATGTGAGTATCGTCGCTCATTGATTTATGATTGGGAATTGTGACCTGCAAATTCCGTGTTTCATTGATTTAACAAAAAAAACGTACAAAGTTTTTCCATATTCTAACATTTGCCACATATGTTATTTCATCCACTACAAGTTAATTGTTGGCCTGTCAGGTGCGTTCTATTGAAACCAGGAAAGAGTAATTTCGTGTGGCTTGTTACATGTACAAAGTAGCAAGTGTAAAGACACGAACTGAATTAGCAATCAACAATAATTTACAGCATGAGCAGTGAATTCACACATATTCTTGTGCGTTGTACACACATATTCTGTAAAATAAAATAATAATTGGATATGTGAATTCACTATTGAGTGTTTTCACTGATGAAAGTTCCAATTAATTTTAGGCTTCAAAATATTGATACCAATCTCAGGTTGAGCAATTTGATGTTGACTTAATTAGTATATAAACGCCTGTGAAAATATATGTTATGCACCAACTAATTTTATGATGTACACAGTCTGTATTATGAATGAAAGTATTCAACTGAAAAAAAAATCAGTTGAAAGTTATGGAGTTATAAATGTTTTTACTCATATCCACTGAACAGCAACACATTCAGTTTGTTTGTGATCGAATGCGTCAATTTGTTATTTTTCAATCAAGGTCCCTTGTACTAATTTAATGACGTTAGAACAGTTGACATCATTGAAATTTGTTTTGTATGAAGTCTATAAATTGTCTTGCTACTAAAATGAAGTGCCAAGTCTGATTTAGTGTGTCGGTGTTAGTAAAGGGAATATATTAGTTTGAATGAGCTCGCCGAATTAGGGCTCCAAGGCAGGAAATGTAATCCCGATTCCTGTGGAAGATTTAACATCTACACCTGAAGAGCCTAAGCATGTAAATCACAGTCTTATAGTTCCCTGAGTGAATGTCTTAGTTGTCTGTTAGGAAAAAGGATTGCCTCCTGTGCCATATTGGAAAATGTCTGGATGGTGAAGATTTTACTATAATATACCATTTTCGACTCTGATTTTATATACATGTACTTACCAAAACACACTACTGTATGTGTGCGTGCATGTATTCAATATATGCTTGCTCGCTCATCATTATCACTTTATATCATTTTGGTAGCTATGGGTGCAAGTGAATATAAATGTGTGTACAATCATTCCCTTTCATTTAGCAGACTGCTTAGAGTCATACAGGTGTATCATCATAGCATGAGCCACAATATTAGCATATGAAAGGCTTGGATTACATGAATCTTGTTGCACTGCTCAGCGCACTGCTGATATTGCCAAAAAAAAGGGAACCTGGAGGGTCATGTGAGTATCGTCGCTCATTGATTTATGATTGGGAATTGTGACCTGCAAATTCCGTGTTTCATTGATTTAACAAAAAAAACGTACAAAGTTTTTCCATATTCTAACATTTGCCACATATGTTATTTCATCCACTACAAGTTAATTGTTGGCCTGTCAGGTGCGTTCTATTGAAACCAGGAAAGAGTAATTTCGTGTGGCTTGTTACATGCATACATGAGAATACCACATCTGAAATACTCTTCACGCAGTCACGTATGTTTGAATATAATATATGCTCCTCTGGTTCCATTTGGTACCCTTATTACATGTATGTCATTACTGGGGCCAACGAGAAAGGTAGTTTTCTAAACTAACTATATAATATGTTTCATGACATGATTGCATTTTATTCACTGTAAACACAATGAATGTGTTCCTTTTCATTCAAATGGTACAAACTATTCAGTATAATCTCATTTTCTATAGGAAAATGTTTGAGAGCCTCTGTGTCAGACCTGTCTAACACATCAAGAAGCTAGGAAGGTATTGAAATCCGATTACATGATCCATTTATATTTTGTTCTGGCCACTGCAGTGTCATGTCTTCAGCTGACGATATTACGTTATATTGAACGGTTCGCAACTGAGGCAACGTTGGGATAGGTGGATTCTAAACTGCCTCCAGTGTTTATGTTTCGATACTTCAATTTTTAATGAACTGGCAACCGAAATAAGCGATATTTTTAAAGCTATATTTCATATCAAACATGAGAATTGACTGAATGGAGCACAGGCACGTCATGTATTATGATCACAACCGGACGTCTGGAAATTTTTACTCATTTAAACGGGTGCTTCACGTCGGATTTTGAATGTGAATACCTAAGTTGTATCCATTACATGCAGACGTGAACAAAGCCTTAAATGCAAGGTAGACTGACAATTCCACACACACCAAATCACCGATTATTCTCGTAAAACCACCATTAATACGATTGGAATATCACATGTCTTAAATAATAATAGTTCGAACTTTTTTTACAATGTGGGAAACCAACACACGCTTATATAGTATATACCCTCATTATTTGGATTTATATTGTGGGAAACCAAAGGCATATTGTCTACAGCTTCACGTTAGGTGACGTAATTTTGAATCCAGAAATAATCTTTCAGTAGATAAAGCCTTAATGCAAAAAATAATCATACTTTACCAGGATGGAAAACCTCAATTACTGAGTGTCGGCCCAGGACGTGAAACCAAGACTTCTCAGACTGTGCACCTCATTAAAAGCCACCATACCTGTCCACTCGGCCAACAGTCCTACAGTTCTCCTCCTTCGTTAGTTTCTTCCTTGTCTGGTTTGAAACGAGATTGCAACGAGAGGCAATATGGAAAAATATCTAACATATAAAATATATCATTCTCTATAGTTACCATATACATTGCTATATCTATGTGGTGCATGTTACTAAATAATGCTTCCATATTTATTGATATCTCATTATGGTATCTTATTATCGATATTAAATATTGGTGACTATGTGTGCGAGTAGGATTTAAATGGTTGTATATCCGATTCCCTATCTGAGCCGTCATATTAGCATACAGAAAGCATGTATCACATGAAAGCTTGTTATATTGACCACATCTAAGGTTGCCAAGAAACCAGGCATTTGCCCTGTTTCTCCACTACACATTTCTTCGTTGCCCTTTTAAGTTTGTTTTGGTGGAAAAAGAAAAGATTTTGAGTACCGCATGGATACATGAGAGCAGCGATTGAATACCAAATCTGAAATACACTTGATGCAGTGAGTAATGCCTAAGTCACATTTGCACAGGTCGTCGGCCGACGTGGGGACATCGGTGGTATTCACCGATGTTCCGGCCACCGGCGATAGTTTGTCAGGCACAGGTTTGTCAGGCATCTTTCCCTTATCTTTCGAGTGGTCATGAAACCACCAGTCATTATCCACCGGTGACCGTTATATTCACCTATGATCAAACGACTTCACCGTGTTCGTCCAAATTTCAAGAATTTCAAGAAAGAACGTCCAACCAACGATGCCCTTCCGGAGACGGCATGATACCCTACTAATACCTGATCGTTGACCATCTGATATGTACAAATTGGCGGATTATCTGAAGGGCACCTCCGGACATCGATCGGCGCCTGACATCGATCGGCACCTCCGGACATCGATCGCCGCCACAGGATACCCTGTGGTGATCGCCTGGTGACCTTGTTCGGCCAAAATAATTTCGTTGATTCCCTCGGCACCTGGTGGGCATCTGAAGGGTCTTTGGTCGGTCGCTGGCAGGCATGCTAGCAATTCATTACCGACGTCATTTCAACTCGATGTCCGATTGTTGTGCGATGGTCACGGATGATTATCAGGCGCGCGGTGGGTGACTGGCCAAAATCCAGTCTTTTCGGGCATCGTATCCTCATCGGCGGACGAATCGGTGCAAATGTGACTTAGGCATAATATATGACTGTAACACGTGCCTGTCTGGACTCGTTCGTTACCCTCATTATATAATCTCTGGGCCAACAGGGAAGGGGGTTATCCAAATTAATTAGATATTGGATACATAAAATACATTACATGGCATAATTGCCTTACAACCACTGTTTACACAATAGACCAGTTCCCGTGCATTCAAGTGGTATAAATCATGCACACAAATATCATTTTCATAGATCAGAAAATGCTTGCAAACAAACTATGTGATTGTTGCATTTTGTACAAAACTACCATATTACATGAATAGAATACATGCGCTGGTGTGCATTTTGGAAGGGTGATGCCATGTATTCGAAAAGAGTTGGTGTGGTCGTCATCGTATTAGAGGTTATGAAAGTCATTCACATCTTCACAAAACATATATTCTGTATTTGTCTGCCTTGTTGAAAAACAGAATTGCTTTTTGCGCAAACATATTCATAGCTTTGAGATTGCATTGGAGATATAGGTCACTTGGCAATGGTAAACACTACATCGAAACTATATCAATGTCAATCTTGCACTAAATGTATCATATTCACAAACGACCGATGACAATAAATGTTAATGTGCATTTCGTTTCAATGCAAATAGTTGTCCATGACCCATTATGTCAGGCAAAGAAGTATACCGTCATCATAAATGAGATCATCATAACAATCATCATAACTTCTATGCATCCTGCTTCTTTTGAAAGGTGCAATATGAACAACTGATCATTATTACCAGATTGATCCATGTATCTTCAACCAATGTGAAAAAAATATGAATGGCCATTTGGAATTTTCAAACTTCTCCTGTTCATCGGCAAGATTAAGTGTTGTCGACTGCCATTGTAGCACGATCATATGTACGTGTATATTGACTATAATGTATTATTATGATACCTGCCTTAAAGATTTGATATGGTTATTACCCATGATACGATATGCACCCTCGATATTTCAGTATTTTCACGGGAACACAGTGACAAGCCTGTTTGAGTGTGTCAGTGTCTGTCAGGTCCAATCTATTAGGACGCTGGCAAGGGATTGGAATATCATTACACAATCCATCAGAGGATGGGCCCCAAATAAGTAGCATATGCAACACAGAAATCCTGGAACCTTCTTCTCTTAGCAAATTAATTTTTTCAATATATGAAATGCACATACTGGGATATGTAGTGCAATACGAACATGAATGAGCTGCTCCTGTGCACATTTCGGCGCAAAGAATAACAATGGCAAATCACATATCATAGCACAAAACAATCACAATAAATATCCTGTATATAAACACACATTACAAACGTTTTTATCTGATATTGTGGAAACACTAGGTTGTCATTTTAATCAGTACTTGTCACGTACTAAGATTTATATCCTATGCAGTTCCTGTCTAGACAGATGAGTTACGATAGTTTCTTGAAAATGATGATTAATGGACATATAAACTGCAGTCTCAGTTATTATTCCCCTGAATTTTTTTGCAGTTGAATCCCTTCATATCGATGAATATGTATCGATGAATACATGTAAACGAAATTATACCCCCGTGAAAATAGGAACAATAATTGCTGTATTGACCATACGCATTCTAGCATTGTATGTAATTCTATTCAGGGTAAACAGTGAATTGTTGAGAATATACTGATTGTTGCCTATACTGTTTCAAGGGCTCGTCACCACAGGTGCGTGATAAGCATGTTTTAGTGTTTCTGTGTCAGCCGGGTCTAACACATTAGGAAGCTGGGGAGACATTGAAATCCGATTACATGATCCATCAGAGGACTGCTCCGAATTATTCTGATACGCAACACTGAGGTCTCGGGGCTCCTGTAAACACCTTGCAAATTTGGTTGTTACAAGAGTCTAAATAAAATGTTGCATCACTTTACAATGTAAAGTTAAATGTATACCCAACGACTCCTATATACGTTAATGTGTCCAAATAACAAATGTGTCAAATGAGCATTATTTCAAGTAATTAAAAGTTATTTGGTATATGCTGCTCACTTGAGAGAAATGAAATGAAAAGAAAAGAATCTTTTCTGACAGGTCAAATCCAACTTTGAAACGGGAGGCTACGTAATGAACTCTACGATGATTGCTTTATGTTGTTTTGGATGATGTCATACTGTTTTGGTTGGAAATATTTTAACTTGCATTGATGGTGGTTGGTGCTGAAGAACACAATCGTATTATTTGGCATTTGGATTTGAGGCTGCTGTGTCATTCGATGTTATTGGTATTTGAGGTTGTTGCGAATCAAATTCTCCATGCAGTTATCAAGTATAAAACATTTGTTAAGCATGAGTTACACCAATTGGCATTCATCATGGATATTATGCCAACAACGGACAATCATGCATCATGATGGTCTGGACATGCGTTCGTATTGCAGTTTTTTATGATTATCTAGTGTAACGTTTTCCCTGGTGTAACAGTTTAAAAAACGGTTGTCGTATCTTCAGCTCACAATATTACGTACCACTGACTGTGGCAACATTGAGACTGAACGCCCTCAGGCTTGAAACTTCAATTTCAATGTTAATTAATGTTTTTTCTTCTCCCTGTAATCAAAATCTCAGTTTCTAACAATTCGACTCGGACCTTAATCGATTGGGAGACTGTTCCACTGGCCACTCAAATAATTATATCCACTGCAGACAACAGGTTTCATACATTATGTCGGTGGTCTTCATTTTTCCTCTAAATTTTTCGTTGTGACTTTTTCCACCACATTGCAACCCTATATATTTCTATTTACATATCGTGTCAAAGTTGTCAAAAAGGGACTCCATTTTCCTCCCTTGCCGTCGAATAATACTCCAGGAAATCTAGGCTTTGGTCAACACAATCATCAAACAAATCTTGTGAGCGGGAACTGTGACGTCAGTGATTGTTTACACACAGTATTGGTACCGAGTATATCATTTGAAAGTGTATATATTCTGGACAAGGGTTTGTTAGCTGATAGATCCGATGGCTGTGAATGTAAGTATCGATCTATTACCACCAATACAGTAAATACAGTGACCTTTATGTAAAACGTTTACAATGAAGAAAATCTACTCAAGTATAATCAATATTTCAGGAATAACTGAAAAACAATACATGAGATAGATACGATGGAGTTTGTAACTGCCATATCAATGGACTAAAATGTCTGTATATAATTCTTTTATATCCAGGATGAACGTGAGCAGAAAAACTAATAGCCACCCGATTCTGTTATATGCGACTCACGGGCAGCCAGCCAAATGTCTGACAGCTAATCCTTAAAGTGTTCTGGATAGTGTGTGGTGATTGCGTGACATTCTGTGACCCGGATCTATGTGTACTAGATATATTATCTTCATGGGCTTGCATTACATATTTCACCACTGAACCGTGTCATGTCACCATATATTACATTTGGCTATGGCCCAGTGGCTGCAACGATACTTATATATACAATGTGTATCAATGTCACCATAAAAAAACTAATGTATCAGGAAATAATATGAATTGAAACAATTCACTTTTTCACATACATGGATCTGAAACCAAGCGAACCTGACAAAAGATACCATGGACATTATGTAATTTTTAGTATGCTCCTCATACATGTAGATTGCAATAGTTACATTTGTTACATAGATGTTAAAAATGTTTCTAACTATTCAGTCAATTGTGTATCAAATCAAAAGCTAGATAAATGAATCACATCAGCAATCACATAACATGAATAAAAATTATGAGCATTTATTATGATTGACAAACAATGATACACAATGTCAATAGATACTTTTGTCATACTTTATTTCTTACATATTCTGGAAAATGCGTGGCTCACACAATCATGGAAACATACAAAGTGTTAGTCACATTATTCATGTTCAATATCAATGTATATTAAAATTGCATTATCTTTTCATTTCCTTTTTCTTTTCTCAAAATTGGGGAATGTCATTTCACTGCTTCAACGTTCCTATGGCTTCCTTTGAGACTAACAACGAAGGCTACGTTTCGCCAACATCATCGGCACGAACAAAATCTTTGCTACTTTTATATATGACATAACAGTGAGAAGGGGATAGTTGTGAGTGGTCAATTACATTTACGATGATAACAGTTCTGAAGTTTGAAGACGTCACCCCATCTTGATCAGCGTCTGAACTGATCAAACCAAAGCAATATCTATTATATGGGGGAGAACATCATGTGATCTTTGGTCAATAATATGAACATGACTAAGACCAACAGTCATTTCTTTTTATATATTGCAAACAGTTACATAATTGACAAGAAAAGTTGTTCACCTCTCTTTAGTCTTAAGTTGTGTAGTTAATATGTTATGGTCACCAGCCGGATGAGGTTTTCTCCTCTGGTGTCCAGCATGTGTGTTGTTTATTACTTGAGTGTATTTTCGTTCACACATGTGAAATAAAATTCTTCTTCTTCTTCTTTTTCTTCTAAATGTGACATGTTGTCTATGATATCTATAAATCGTTTAGCTTAAATAATGAGATTACTTTTAATCTCGATCCTGCATGAAAACATCCACTTATGCTAAATGAACAGTGAGAAATTCCTAATTATTTATTATTTACCATGCGTTTTGAAAAGTCTTGATTCATAAACACAATAACAGGATATTTGGTGTATAGTGATAATGTAGAATAATAACATAACATAAAGTAAACATGATTGCAACCCTATTTATTAAAACATGACTACACCCAAACCAAGTCCAGTCTCAATCTTGCAATTACAAGACTGCGACTTGTTCCCAGTTTGAGAAATATATCACGTATACATCTACCAGGGCCGCAATTACGGAGGCACATGTGCATTGTAACAATTTAATTTAAATCACAGAACACCCCCTAAGGTCAGGGGTGATGTATGTTCTGGAATAACCATCTAAGGAAAATCCGTTTTTCCCAATACAGGGAATACCTGTCCTCTGCGGTATGGTATGGAGCAATATAATGTCCATAACATATATCTGTAGCGAGTGGGTGAAGTTCGTTTTTTATTTGTAAAATATTACTTCATACTTGTGACGATCAGTTATGAATGTAATCTTGAGCTTGATTCATTTATCAACCAGCAATTACACACAGACATACAGTGTGTTTCCCCTGGACGAGCATTCCCCAAGACCAGTTATTGACTGTCCCGAACATGTACCAACTTAAATTGTTATACTCAGTAGTTGTTGCCAACATGTTACCAACATAAGTAACCATATTTCCATGAGGTTCAGTGTCACTGGGTGGGAGCTTGCCCATGATTCTTGACGAGTCAACTCGGTAAAAATCTTTACTCGCAGGGGCTTTGCTCGGCAAAATTTTTTTGTCCAATAAGCTTTCAGATGCCTCTGTGATTAAAGATTTTTGCCGAGCAAAGCCCCTACGAGGAAAGATTTTTACCGAGTTAACTAAGAATTAACTCGAAGGCTAAGAATCATGGGCAAGTTCCCACCCAATGAGTGTGGTCTCTCGCACAATTGTGTGCCACGAATATATTTAATGTCTCAAAAATACCAGCCCATCCCGTGATTTCGATAACAATATCCATATATTCGTGTAAGTTTATGTGGCTACTTTCAGCACAAAATGTGTAAATTGACCTTTTGTAGACATCTCAAAGACAGATTTGTATTGTGAACAGTATAAAGTGGCCATACACATAATAAGTTATACCTGGTGCATTTTTCAGTGCCCTTGAGGTTGGATGTGGATGACATATCTCACATTACTAATTTATAATAGTACACGAGGGCATGAATATTTGACCTGAAATCACATAGCTATAATTTCATTATTCATAAATATTGTTATTTCATTTCTTACCTCTAAATAATTGTTTAAGCTGGTTTCTGAAAGTTTTCCCTGTTAGAGTGTACATAAGCACGTTAGTAGCATGATTAACAAAGGGTAATATGGTGGCAATGAATGCTGTTACATACCAGCCAATTCCCATTTTTGTTTGATACACCCCAGTGAAGACGATTAGTTGTAAAAGTGTAATACCAATTACATTGGTAACAATGAAAATTATTGATAGTATCAAAACTAATTTGGTAACTCGATTGTACTGCCTCCTCCTACTATTATTCTGAGCGTCTGGTAAAAATATCCTCGGTTGTACAATCCCCATCTCTGTGATTCCCGGACCGGTCTGAATAGTGCTGACTTCAAGAGCTGTTTTCTCGACGGCCCTGTCTCTTGATCTCTTGTCCGGTCTCTCCCATGCGCGTGTACCGGATATGTTGCAGCCAGCAGCCGACTCCTGGCCATTCGCATCATGACGTGTAGGAGACACAGAAGAGTATCTATTTTTCTTCTTATTTGACCTGTAGTCTCTGCGCAGTCTGTATATGATCAAAATGTTGAACAGGGACACGGAAAGCAATGGAAAAATGGCATATAATGTATGCCAAAGATTTGGCCAAATATATTGGTTGTAATATTGAATTTCCTCTGTCCGACCAATGCATATTATCGGTAATGTTTCATTTTCGGATATGGACAATTTCAAGCCAACAAGGACGGGAGAACAAAGTATGAATAAGAACAACATACAGCAGCAAATGGCCAGCGATGTCTTTCTAGGCGAAATCCACGTTGGCGCCTTCAATGGGAAGTAAGTCACAAGAAATCTTTCTGCTGTCATAGTAATCAAAATCCAGTTGGACACAGTTCCAGAGAAAGGCGTCACATTCCGAAAGTTGCACCAAAAGACCGACGATCTATATTCAGCATGCAGTATTTCAGAAATGAGAGTGATTCCCAAATTCACGAAAACGAAGCTGTCACACAAACATAGCGCCACGAGCAGCATCTGAAAGGACGACTTCTTCCAGTTTCTGGCCAGAACTGCGATGGACAAGCTGTTTCCGACCATTCCGAATATTCCGATGCCTATAACAAAGTATACACCTGCTGAATTTGTGAGATAACTCATCATCGCTGATGCTAGGTCGGCAGTGAATGGGATGTCAGTCGCGTTTACCATCGTTTACTGCGTTATGATTCTCCAACGACTTTTGTGTATGAAACTCTCACCGACAGTGCCTGATGCAGCTGATGTTGCCTTTATATAGCTAGACCAACTAATACTAATCCATATGATTAGTTTCATCCATCCTTTGATCGTGTTCTGCAAATCAAGTTTGAATGAAAGTTCAATGTAGGAAATATCTCTTTGATGTGCAATTCTGTGGTTGATTACATATTTCATGAAGTTATTTGCAAATGCTGCCCTCGGCGGCGTTGCCTTGATGTAGGCTGCTGAATGAATTTTTCGCAAGATTAAAACACTGATTACATGTGATTATATAATCTTCTAAGTGAGAATTGGGGTGAAAACTGAAGTTCAATGTGGGGAATGTCGCTTGAAACTGAAATGATCTGTTGTCGCAGCCATCAGTTAATGGGTTCGGCCATTTCATGGTTATTTTGAACCCTTATTGCTCAATAAACAGACGAAAAGTCCAGAGAAATTAAAAAGTGGTACGGCATTCAGAGTTTTCAGATGGTGTTTCATTTTCCTTTAGGCAATTAGTCCATAAACCGAAGTCTCGGTCTTGAAAGCGAATATTTTTGGAATTTCCCTATTCTAGATTAGTATGTACAGTATTCTATCGTTTAAAATCATCATAAAAAAACATATTTTCTAAAACATTAGTTTTTGGGGACTATCCCACAGTGCTCACATACAAAATTTCGAATTTCAATAAGTGGTCTCAGAAGAGAGAACATATTAATATGTTGCCAAAAAGTGGCCACTAAATAAGGAAAAAGTGGAAATCAGAACAAATGAATGTCAGCATCTTGAATTATATCTGAGTGTTTTTTTTCCTATTAAACATTTTTGGAAAACTCAAGCGCAAAACAAATAAACAAAAATGTACAGTACAGATAACACAATGCGATGGATGACGGACAAAACGCCAGGCCAATAGGTCATGAGACCCAAAACTACATTCATATATAGCCCCAAGGTGAACCCCGATCGTCCCAGACCAGACTCAGAATGGCCTGGGGACAAGTCTGTGTTAGGTCCCCAACGATCCTAGATAGTTCCGTATGGTTTGTAAGTCGTCCCAGCAGGTTTTGGAGGGTTCAAGTCCATCGGGGTGATCAAGAGTGGTCCTGGACAATTGCTTGGTCCGGGATGATCTGTGTTGGCACCTCGGTTGCTTTTTTTCACCATGAATGAGCACGGACGACCATGGACCTTTCTGGGACCTGGATAAAAAAATGATATAACAGGACATTATTTTAGTCTGAAAAACATGCTGGGACCTAAGTGGGGAAAAAACGGCTACAAACAAGCAAGATGTTCCCTGCCATAGGACCCAAAAAAAGTGGAAGAAGATTGGCGACCATTTCTATACCAGATGACAGGTCCCAACCAATATCGGTACATTTGGACGGGAAACACGATGGTACCAAGTGTTTTCACAAGGTTTACCCGCCAGAACGGTTCTTGTGGGTGGATGTATGCATGAATGGATCCACTGGGAATACCCAGGTATTCAAGAACAGCAATTTGAAGGAAACCATCGACAAAGGGGTCTTCGGACCACACCCATCCAAGGCTCTATCACACGATAACAAACTAAGGCTGTCAACGATACCATTGCTTTGGAGATCTGAATGATGAAATCCTACATAAGAAATTCGGGGGAAATTCAAAGCAAATCTCCTATTATAGGCTTTCTAGAGCCCCGCGAATAGTGGAGAATGTTTTCCGCATTCTAGCGACTCACCATGATGCATCAGCAACCCGAATCTGTGATGTGGCAGTGACACAAATGTATACATTGCAAAAGACGTCTGCTCTCTGATGAGGAGTCGTGTGCTTCGGAGCGTGCTCGTGAGGCTGAATCCGGAGGTGAAAAGAATCGTTTCTTGGGCGGTCTGTGGTCTTCCAGGTTTGCACCATATTTGCACCAGGATGGGATCGCCCCGGACCACCCCACATCATCTTCCATGTGGACTGAGAAATCTGATAATTGGCCTGGTGATATCATCAAGCCCTGGACATCAGAGCTACTGACAAGGACGTCCCACTTGCAGCATGTGTGCTAAATCCCTACACGAAGAGCATGAATTTCTTGACAACTGAGGATAGAAAACAGGCACACGAGTGGTTGGTTTTTGCAGTAACAGAAGTAGTGTTTGCTAGTGCTGCTGCTGGATCTGATGCTGCCCCCAGTGCGCTTACACAGAAGGAGCTGACACAGTTCACGCTGCTACTGCATAGACAACTGAGACAAGCGACACCTGCTTCATAAAACCCAAACTAGCTCATGTTGATGAATGGCTTCATGATATTCTGCCCACAAGACAGGAAGGTGCTGAAAATTGTCTGCCACTGAGCGTTCCGAGAAGGAAGCAAGAGCATATCTTGAGGTCTCTCCATATAAAAAAGTGGTTCCTCTGTACAAGATGTTCTAAAAGATCCTAACATTAGTTTGAAACCATCTAGGTGCTGTGAAGTCACAGTTTTACTGCCATTCCGGTTGAAGATGATGAGTTCCGGAGAGGGATATGTACATGTATAAGACTGTTCAGACAGTGTGACGGACAAAACATTCTAGGTCATCGAAATCGAGTCCAGTACCCAAGCACAATGTCCAGTGTCAAACAAAATTTGGAAATATTAAGGAAATGGCTTCCATGGAGAAATAGAAACAGATGTTCCAAAAAAATGTTGTTGCAAGTCTCTATAGTGTATACATCATTAATTTTGTCGTCGCAAATATATATCGCGAGTACGTTAGAATTTCGTGAAAATTCCATGAAAAGAGTCCCATACCTCACCAATCGTGATAACCTTTCCAATTGATGATAAAACTGATCTGGTTAAATCCTAATAGCTCACTGTGAATTAGAATGATGAATAATAATTAGAATGATGAATAATAATTCGCTCTGATCATACCAAAAATGAATAAATCTGAATAATCTGATATCTGGAGGAAATTAAAGTTACATAACCGAAATGAGCATTAAAAAACACCCAGGCTGGAACACCAAACGTTATTGGCAGAGCAATCTGCGAAAGAGAATGGAACATACGGAGATGTGCCTAACGAGACAGTCACTGTTTTAGATTAACCTTCACACACTTAGGAGAATGTTAAGTTGAATCGGCACTGGAGAACTGTTGCGTGTTACTTCAGTGTCCTGAAAAAAAATAATATGCCTTCCTTTGATCCAAGATATCTGTAGTATTCAAGATACTGTGCTTGCATTCTTAATAATACCCTCTATTGGACATTTGTTCCATGGCCGAACCAATTGCAGGTGGCAGTGCTACATGTCTTCGCTCTGCTCACTTATAATTTCTGCAATATTGATGACCATCCTTTGTCATTAACCTAAGATGCTAGCAAAGCACTTGTCAGTGAAACAGTTCACTGCAATGTCATATTGTTTCGAACTCACAAAATTAGTTATGCTAAGAATGGTTTGCATCAATGGATTGCATAGAGCCCATTGTGAAATCGCTACGCATCTGAATAAATAATATCCTGCTAAATGAATGCATACACGATTCTGTATGTATTTTCATATACTATTCGGGAGACGTTTATATATATTTCCTGGAGGAAGGGTGGGGGCATGGTCAAAAACCCAGGCTCTTTCAGAATCCTCAATAATGTTTCATACCTGACGAACAGTCAGTAATATCAGCAATCGCAACGTATGGAAATCCAAAAATATGCCAAATATGTTCTTATGTAATGTGTGTCAGCCAGTTGTTCAACAACTTGTACTTCACCCTCATTTACATAGAAATTGAGGCGCTTTGCAGTTTCTCTAGTGTTTCGCACAACAATCAATCTTTCTCTGGTATTTCATTTACATAGCATTCAATTAGTCACAGTGTTGATTTTGACTGATGGTAGCGGGTTTGTGTAGATTCGGCAGCTGTGTCATTTATTCGTTCTGGAGTGTTTTCAAGACCAATTCCGGGGAGTCACTACTAAAGCTCACAGATATCTTACAATGTCTGATGTCGAAATGTTCAAGGTTGACCGAGTGATGTCAAATGCTCACTGTTATATGACACATCTATATCATTTGGGGACAGGGATTGTATGTTAATGTTTTCCATGATTAATCTATAAATTGACATAATTTATGATTGAATAAGATGATGTTTTATCTTTGGCATCCTTCACATACGATACGATGCACGGAATGTACCCGACCCCATGAATGAAAAATAAACACCTTTAATCCTCTTAAATCTGAACTCAATTATTATTTGATTATCACATGATTATTGTCACTTATCTGTCGCTGTGTTCTTCTCCCTCATAATCAAACACTGGATTACTGGATTCACCTCTAGCTAATGTGACTTTACATACTGAGTTACTCGAATTATTCACGGTAAGGTCAAGGACATGGTGAGAGTGGACACAACATTGAACCCCAACACAAATGAATGCCCGACTGGGACACCCTGATCCGATTATGTCAACTATTCACACTATACAGTATCTGTATAAGGCAAACAAGAGGCGAACGCCCGGAAGGCGGCCACATAAAACATTATTATGGCAGAAACGCTACTGTCTGATTGAGTACCATCTCCATAACTCAGCTTTTCGAGACCACTAGAGTACTGTTCAAGTCGTCTCCAACTGGTTGTGCTGCACGAAGTGGGTCACTCAATTGTCGCTACAGCGTGACATTCTACTGAGTGTTTGAAGGTCTACCCAAGTAAAGATAATCTTTAGAATTCTGAATATCATCCATTTGTCAGCATATCATGATTCAAAATATATCTCATTGTGTCTCATCTTTTTTTTGCTGAATTCAAACTTTTTTTGCAAAGGAACAACACCACTTGTGAATTTTTTTTTTATGAATTTACAACATAACAACATTTACTTCAGATTTGTTTTTGCATGAATATCAGGCACCAACCCTGTCTTGTGGCGCAGTTGAATAATCTACCCGTCCCATGAGTCTTAATTACAGCTCTATTATTATGTCACTGTCTTGATGAATCACCTTATTTACATGCAAAAACATTTTCTGATAGCACGCCATAAACCTGTATCTTGCGGACTATTCTCCTGCATCTGGTTGCCAGTTGTGAAGGCTCCTATCAAAACAAATGAAGATAAATTAGCTAGTTGTCATGTGCGGCACTTGCGATATTGATTGAATATTAATAAGGTATTAATACGTCTGACATGTTTTCAAATGTGTTTGTCATTTGTCCCATGCAAATCATATGAGGTTCATTGTTGGTTATAGCGATTGTGCTTTGTGGAGAAATTTACATATTAACATTATTGTTCAGTGATACATTGTGCGAGTCCCTTGAAGGTGCCTCTCAATAAACATTACCAACTTACCTATTAGAAATCATCTTATGAACCATTCATAACAGCTCCAACACCGTGTGTTATGTATAACAAGAAAATGCAGCTAACTGTGGGAGACGACAATAGAGCTCTAGCACATCATCAGCACCGCGACAGCTGAATGTATCTTACAGAACGTCCCCCCCCCCCAACACCCTAAAAAAATAAAATTGCTACCATATCCTCCCCACATGATTTCAATTCATTCCCGTATATTATGATGAGAAACTCATCCTCCTTCACTCATATTCCTAATAAGTAAACATTTATTTTGAACACAATAAAACAAATATGCCTGCTAAAATGTTATTGAACCTCAATAAAATATCCTTCAAAACATTGGAAACTATGAGAAATATCTGCATCTGAGATCGAGATGTAGCCTAACACATGCCCAAATGGGCAAATTGTAAGACCAGTTCGAAATAAAAAGGCTTCACAACCTAGCATGAAACACTTTGTCAAGTGATAAAATATATAAAAATTACGGTAAATGTAACCGTGGCATCGCAGAGGAATCGTTGTGCTTATTTCATAACGTGAAAGACAGCCACACGCGAGATTAAGGGCATCAGTGCACGAATTGCTGCACAGAAAATATGTGTTCCAAAATACGCATCATTGCGGTAAAATTTGCTTTGCATTCTGGAAACGTCAATTCCCATCGGCTCCGCCATTTTGGGACGTTTTTAGATAAATGGAGCGTTTTGCGTAATTTTCTGAAACCTAACACATCGATTTATGCATTATATATCTGTGGAATATTCAAAGTTTGCCATCAATTCGAGAGATTTTATGTCAAGGACGAAGAAAATTCTCATTTGAAGTAGGTGTCTAAACGTTCACATGCCAAAACGGGCGTCGATAGGTTGGCTTGAAAACTCCATAAGTCAGCACATAGACATGTAGAGAGTTGGGGGCTTTGCCCCCAACGCTCTAATGTCAAAAAAACACGACGCACAATGAACACTGACAACCAGACAATCGGTTATAAAAACAAATTCATCTTCTATGACATACTTTTTGTTTTCCTTTTACATCCTTGAAGGTTGGATTACAACCTTCACATCATTCTCTAATCATTGAAAGTGCAGCAGACCACAATGAGTGCGAAATAGGGAATAAGATCACTTGTGAAACTCATATATAATGGGACCGTAAACTTTTGTGTTGTTTGCATTAGCCCACTTGCTTGCTTGCTTATTACTGTTTGTGACTGTTATCATTAACTATGTGTTTTAAACACTAATGTGCTTAAATAAAACTCTTATCTGTTCAGGACTGCAACAGCATAGAGAAGCCGGAATATTAGATCATAATTAATCATAACCGTCTTCAATTTCGCACCTGATTTTTCGAACACAATATATCAATACTTGTTATAGGAATGATATATGTATTTCATTGATTTTTTAATTTAGTACAATATTGCAAGCTAGAAAATTCGACAGCAATAACGATACAACTTCTATGTTGTGCAGAAATGAATGGGAAATGGACGAAACGCATCCAATGATTCATTTTGCAGGTTTGATCATTGTGCTCATACTATCTCCTGTGTTGAACTGTTGAAAAAAATCGGTGTATGTTTTTTTAATTTCTTTTTGTGTCACTGTTTCTATGCGACAGTGGTCAGCCAATTGTCTCGCAAATTAGTTTTTACCCCTTATTTAATACATAGACACTAAGACCTGATTTACATTTTCCGCTGTGTTTTCCAACATTCAACGTTTCCCAGGTATCTCATTTACATATCATTCAATCCGTTACAGTGTTGATAGCTTGCTTGGTTCACTTGCAACCGCGTGGTTCAAATTCTATGTCATTCAGTCAGAAATGCTTCACTGTACAGTGCATACAAAACCAATTAAAAGAATGTCATGACTCTTATTAAAGTTAACTATTCTTGAATAGTGTGATACCGGGACAGACATAGTTATAGTTTTGTGGGTCAGTCAGATCTTGTAATATCAATATATTAATAAGCAACGTTTCAGAAAAAAAATGTATGTCTGTCAGAACTTTGTCTCGTTGTAACCGATGATCTCAGTTCTAGAGTATATATAATGTATAATGATTTGCCTTCACCGATAACCCATGCCAAAATCCATGCCTTTGTGTCCATATACTGACTCACTAGTGTTAATCATACACACTTTGACGTTGACACATATATGAAACCCTTCCGATTTCAACTATTCACACTCTACCCGAGGAGACGGACCCCTGGAAAGTGGCCTCATAAAACAGCATTATGACAAAAACACTACTGTTTGAGTTAGCCGCATCTCCCTAATTTAGCATTTGGAGACCACTGTTCAAGTCGTATCAGCCTCGATGGGCTGTTAGAAGTGATTCACTCGAGTGGCACTACAGTGTGGCATTCTGCTAGATGCTTGAATGTCTAGCCAAGTGGAGAACCCTTTGGGGAACTCATTTGCATCAATTTATTCAGTACATCCTTTCCGAGAATTCACCACGTCTTTGGTCGTGTTCATCTATGGCCCGATGCAAAACTTTCACCACATGAAAAACAATAACAATATGTTGGGTTTTCTTTTGGTAATTGAACATCAATTAACAGAAAATTGCTTCTCCAATCTTTTCTATGACGGTGTCACTGTAGTGCATAGGATCATGCACTCCTTTTTTGTTTGCGTGGATATCAGAAACTCACCCGTGTATCCTGCCACAGTGTAATCATCTTGTCCCCAGTGTCTCGTTTACTCACCAGCTAATCCGTCACGGTGCTGATATATCACGCGATTTTACATGCAAGAACAGTTGCTGGAAATCCAAGATAAAAACAACAGCAGTTCATTCTTCTAGTACATCACATTGAGAAATGGAGTATTCTTTCAGAATAAACTAATGAATAAATAGTTTGTTTTGCATACATCACAAGTGAGGGCAATGAAAAGACAATTTTGTCATGTTTAATTGCAATTGATAAATATATAGAGTCATCAAATTATATGGTTATTAAAAGTATTTGTTGGTAATTTCTGGGTATAGGGCTTGGGCTTCACGGAGGGATTGAAAAAGGTGTATTACTAAAATATGTAAAAAAAAATAAAGTGTTTTTTTATTATAGTGTCACCCCCATTGAAAGGGCCAGCCTCAAATCGAACCTTCGACCTCCCGAACCAGTGGCAGACGCTTTACCCCTAGACCACTGGTATGTTCCTTGATGACGAATTTCAAGGAATGTATACGGAGTGTCTATTCGATTGTTGTTTTATGAGTTGTTTATCACAATTCTAGCATGTTGGACTACGTATGAAAAACTCTGTCTACCTAAAGCACAAATGAACAGCCTCAGCGGTGACACTGAATTTAATGAAATCTTCATCTCATTCTGTTGAACTAGCAGGCTGTTGGAGAAAATGAGACTATGACACTACGTTATTGGATATCTAGAGTGATATTTCATCTTGCTTTTCCGGCATCCGAATTTTCAATTAATAGAAAAGAAAACACTATATGTGGATTTACGTCAACTCGTATAGTTCAAGGTTTTAATCGTTTGTCAATATTCCAGGAAGTGCTCCTATGTTTATCCTTGATGATAAAAGCACAGTACACAGCAACATGCCTTTAAGTTTTTTGTTCGCACCATTAAAAAGAAGCAACCCCTTTTTGTGTGTTGTTGAATAATCGTCATGTCCACAGTGTCCTATTTACACCAGTTATGTCAATGTATATGCAAGAACAGTTTCTAAGAACCCACCATAACATTGATATGTTGCGGAGCATTCTCCTGCATTCAGCTGCCAGTTCTGAAGGCTTATATCAAACAAAACATGATAGATTATTATAGTGTCAAGTCCGGCACAAACGAGTATGTAAACCATCAAACAGACTGATGTGTTTTTGTATAAATATGATATGATGGATACGTTGAACACAGTCTGAGCTATCATATGTTGAACTGTGAAGCAAACTCAGTGTATGATTGTTTTACTTTCTTATTTGCCTCACGGTTATTGCAACATGTAGCAGCCAATTGTGCAGCAAATTGTTTTACCCCTCATTTACATATAAATTAAGACCCGTTTTACGCTCTTCTGTGGTGTTTCGCATAACAATCAACTTTTCCTTGGTATTTTGTTTACATACCATTCACCCCGGCACTATGTTGATGGATTGTTTGATTGTCTTGTAGCTGCGTAATTCAAATTCTGGGGATTTGTCATTCGATGAGAAATGCTTCCCTGGGGACAAACTCAATCAAAGTCCAACTAAAATCAGGATAGTTATTTTTGACAGATGATAGAGTAAATATCGTGGATTACCAGTATTATAGTTTTTACAGCATGTCAATATCTCGACTATTTATAGAGATATGACAGTTTCAGTGGAAGTTTTGGGCTAACTTTTTTACCTGATTAACTATTATAGTGATTATTTATGAGGTCACAAGAGTTAATGAGGTTAATCAAGCTGGTGAAACTTCTATTTTCAACCTTGTATGATGATAATAATGTGTGAATTATTTGGCTGGCATGCTATATAATCAGTATGGATTTAGCAGAATTGGTTGCCAAGGTAACGATTCTCGAGATATGTCCCATAGCAATGGTGAATGCTAGGGGCCTGCCGCCATGAATATTGAAGTAGCTACCATCAAACTGGTGCAAATGTGGATGAGAGGCTTTTCGGAAATCCATCCAATAATTTAAAGCATTATTGGCATACCAGTGCCGAATTGAACCCCTTAGCATCCACGTATGTATGGTTTGGTTAATATGATGAGCAGATATATCCTATGGGTATGGTATATTTTATATTATCGTGTTTATATTTGTATTATTTAGCGATACGCTGCATGCGTCATTTAGAAGAAGGCTTTAAAATTAGCTAATTAAAGCAACTTACTCGTGTGACCTTATAAATCCTCATTATAATAGCTAATGAGCTTTATAATTAAAGTGCAAATATTTTAGAATCTTGACACAAGATTGTTAATATCTCCAGCATGGTCAAAGGTATTTAGGTTCTGTAAAAGCCAGAACATTAGCGTTTGCTTTTTCCATCACACAAAATATGATAACTTGAAATTGATTTTGACTTGGGTTAGACTTTAAGCAGGTATCATGACCTATATCTGAAATGATTTCCAACATATTTGCTACCAGGACAGGCATACCTACATGTATAGTTTTGGGCTGGGGTCAGTCACATATCTCTATTGCCATCTTCATGTGTCGATACTCAACTTTATTTTAAAAAAAAAATGTATGTATTATGTCATATTCGTGAAAAACTTTGTGTGTTGTAACTGATCATTGCAGTTTTAGTAGTTTGCAATCCCATGAAAACGTCCACGCCAGTATGTCCACTAACGTTTTCACGACTGTTATTCAACGCGAGGTCATAGACATTTTAAAAGTGGTCTCAACTGGGAAAATCCTACATTGCTGCTAGCAAGCTTATTTCAACTATTCACTCTAGACATGGACGACAAACAAGAGACAGACCCATCGGAAGTGGCTACATAGAACAATTTAGTGACAAAAAAATTACACTCTGAATTAGTACCATCTCTCTAATTTACCATTTCGAAACCATTGTTCAAGTCGTCTTAGCCTCGATAAGTTGTAAGAGGCGAGTCGCTCAAGTGACGTTCTCTCGTGACATTCCCGAGAACTCACTACGTCTTCTGTCTTGTCAAGCTATATCAGTTCCTAATGCCAAACTTTCATCCTAAGAAACAATGTGTGTTTCTTTGCTTACTTATACACTTTGTGAATAAAAACTCGGGAAAGTGTTTTTCTGATTATATTTATGATGGTGTTAGCACATTATACAGCGATGTGCATTCGGTTTTTGTTTGCATGGATATCATGAATTCACTGGTGTGTTGTGCTGTGGAGTAATTATCTCCAGTGTGTTATTTACACATCAGTTAATCTGTCACTATGTTGATAGATCACGTGATTTATATGCAAGAATAGTTGCTGGAAATCCAAGGTAAAAGCGGCATGTTGCGAATTATTAGCTAGCCGGTTGTGAAGGGTTCTATTAGAAGAAAGGATGATTATCACATGATTGTTATTTGGGGGTTATTACCATGTTATGGGTAAAATAAGTTCACCCATTATATATATTGTTAAGGAAAATTTGTGTTGCTTCATTGCTGGGTATAGGGTTTGTGCTTCATGGCAACATTCTCGAATTGACATGAACTTCCTACGACACTCAGGGAACCTCACTTCAAAGGAGCAGTTAAACGTTGTTTTAAAACAACTGAAAATTATTATTTTGTATATCAGTAATTGTTTTTGTTTTTGCACCTAAATGTTTTTTTTAAAGGTTGTACAATCTAGCAGTCTTTTTTATGCCATGTCATTTTTGTTGTCACACTCCTTGCCTGTCATCATCTAAACAAATTTAACATAAGAAATGGGACCACAATGTAAACAAACACTCCATAGCTTTTAGGTGTCATCCCGGCATTCTGCAACAGCATTTGTAAATATTCAACACGATATAATGAGAATGTTTTTCACTTTCATAGTATCTATTATTATTATTGTAATGCGTCCATACAATGTATTGTCCATTTCTACACATGGCGACAGGGATGATATGGCTAAGGGGGATACACCCAAGCGGTAGTCAGCGATCGGAGAGCATTTAGTTTACAAAGTAAACTAAACCACTGATGAATTTTCACTTCAGAATGTGGAGAGAATTTCAATATAGCCAGCAACATATTATGGTTCATAGATACTCGTCCCAATGAAAGTGTGCTTCTATAGTAGGCACAAATAAAGTGTGCTTCTAAGTAGGCACGAATGTATGCAGTTTTCTAAAGCGCCAGTACATTTGTGGTTTATATGATCGGGCGGGGGATATTCGAGTATTTGTCAAATGAAGGATTAGGGCCATTAATATTGGGATCTGGGGGTTTGGGGAAGATTTACGAAACAGAGAATCATCCTAATATAACTTATTACAGTTTATGAACATGAGCAATTTCATTCAATAAACAGAGCCATGTTTCTCAGCTAATTCCAGATATATTTTCTTGAATAAAGTGAACTAACATAACGGCATTGTTAACTTATGTGAAATGAACTACATTTTTTGGATGGGATAATTTAACACTAATAAACTCAATCATGCGTCCACACCTGTATATGCTGTGTCGAAACAAATATGAGTTTTTACTATACTTAGTGATGTAAATTGTTGTACTTTTATATTTCCTATTAGTATCCAATGTGTAAAAACTCATTTATGAATAATATAACCAGCGATGAATGTCACAAGAGAGGTGGGTGAAATATGATTCCACTCTCAGTGAGGTCGAGTTGCAAATACGCAGGATGAATTTGTCCCATGAAGTATGAACTTTGATTAATCGCCATATATCCCCTAGAGCTCATTTGTCATATAAGATTCTCCCTCGTGAAATATACATCGCACAGGGTATAATTGAAGATGTAGTTTTGCTGTTTATATGCAGATCAGACCTTATCAACAAAAAAAACAAAAGAAGGGGAATATTGAACGAGAAGTAAATCACCACATATTTCTCCTATTACCATCTGCGAATGCACACCACAGCTAGAAGCCTTGGTTGTTGTTTTTGTTTCAATTTATAGGTACTCGCATATCGACATCCATTGTATTGCACTAAATCATCGGTCTCCATTAGTTGAAGGTTTTCCTGTGCCACAGTGTATTTTAACTGGTCTATTTACCAATACAAAACAATTCGAAATTGAATAAATTTGGATGTGAATTCAAAATTTTTGTAGCGTCAGATAGGGAATGCTGATCTTCATAATCAAGCAACATCACGTACCTGTTAAGTTATTATTCCCATCTTGTCTCAGTGAGGATGATATACTTCCCACGTGGGCTCAAAGATTCGCTGAGTCATAACTAGTTTCCAATCACAACTCAACCTCGCCCAACTGGCAGATACATATTGAACCATTTGGGAATTGATGAAAGAAATTTATACTGTTTCAAGATATCGTGGGAATCTAATCAGTGGAGACATAACACGAGACAGTTTGCTGATCAGTGATTGATGAAAGAACACTGTTATAGAACAGATGTTGCATGTCTATTGCATCATCTCCCGTGTCAGCCTTAGATCCTGACATTATTACACATTCATGATCATAGGTCAATATTTGAAGTTTAAGCAAGAACGCACACATTATATGTTGAGATGTCTTTAATGTTTTGACATCAATTACTAGAGAGCAATCTCCGTACCAGAGATACATATGCAATTCCTAATCTATCATGATACGAACATTCTGTGAGCTAGAGGATATAAAACATAAACAACATTGCATTGTAATAAATCTTACATCCCATAAATAGCTTTATGAGGCTGATTGGATCAAGTTTGATATAAATAGGTTTGGTGTCGAGGAATATTGACTTCTAATTCAAATACAACTTATTGCAATTCATGAACATGAGAAATGTCATTCAACGAGCAAAGACAGATAATTCCATGAATAAAGTGAACTAAGATTATTACATTATTACCTTTTGCCTGTTGAGCTAAATTTGTTGCGATGGGATAATTCAACACTAATAAAGTCAATCATGCGTCGACACATTACATGTTGTATCGCATACAAATATATCATACATTACAATACACATTGTTATACTTTCACATTTCCTATTTTCAAAGTGCACAATCTCACCGATGAATCATGTAACCAGCAACGCAATGTCACAATATGTGGGTGAGTTATGATGCCCCTGTCAGTGCGGTCGATTTATACATTCACATAGGGGGAAGCAAGTCTGTCCTGTGAAATATGAACTTTGATTAATCACCATATCATTGAGCTCATATGTCATACAACTCGTGAAATATGAATCGAACATGGTGTAATAAAAGTGTAGTTTTTCTGTTGCGCTTGCATTGCCATGTTCGTGATGGGTAGGCTTATAATCTGGGCACGCTAACGTGAGATACATGTATAAACAATCGAGAAAGGGCAAAACAGAGAAGCTTTGGAATACAAAATGTGGCACATGTCCAACCAACGTTTCACTAAAGAAGGAGTCGCGAGAGGTTAAGCTTCTACTACGACAATGGGACAAATTATCTGTCATCAATAGTGTTCTATATCGACGAGTCAGCAGCACGAACCAGCTTGTTGTTCCTTCTAGCCATCGGGATCATGTGTTGGCCAGATTGCATGATGACATTGGACACCCAGGGCGTGATAAAGTCAATAAGTTACTGCAGGAACGGTTTTACTGGCCTGGAATGACAGCTCATGTTGAGCGGAAGATCGCTGGTTGTCGCCGATGCTTATGCCGAAAGCTGCGATACAAAGAGCTCCGTTGGTTCCAATCCTTACAAAACAACCCTTGGAGTTAGTTTGCCTTGATTATTTGCTCGTCGAGCCAGCTCATGGATATGAACACCTCCTTGTTATAGTGGATCATTTTACAAAGTTTGCCAGAGTAATACCAACATTGCCAGAATGAGACTGCTAAAACAACAGCCAAGGCACTACTCGACAACTTTATTAATATTTACGGCTATCCACAATCTCTTCATTCAGATCAAGGACGCAACTTTGAGTCCTCAATAATCAAGGAGCTATGTTCACTTACTGGGATCGCTAAGTTTTGGACAACGCCGTACCACCCGATGGGAAACGGGGCGTGTGAAAAAATGAACCAGACAATTCTCAAACTACTAGGCACCATGTCTTCTGAGAAGAAATCCAAATGGAAGGAACACTTAGGAAGTCTTGTGCATGCCTACAACTGTACGCCTCACGAGACGACCGGATGCGCACCATATGAACTACTTTTTGGTAGGGTACCTCAGCTTCCAGTTGACCAGGAGTTCCAACTCCGAGGAGAAGGGATGGCTGGGGATTACACCCAATATATCCAGGACCTCTGGGAGAGGATATTGTTCGCGCACAAGCTGGCAGGCGAGAACATGACCAAGAAAGCTTCCACCATGAAACAGTTCTAACCTCTGGAGATGAGGTGCTAGTTAGGAAGGTCGGACTGATCGGGAGGAATAAACTAGCGGATCGATGGGAGGAGGAACCATACATAGTTGTTGACCAACCGAATCAGGATATACCTGTGTATCGACTCCGACCCAAGTCAGGGAAAGGAACCCGAATTTTACACCGGTACTTACTCCTGCCGCTGGGTAATACAGTCTCTGGACCTTCTCCTGACGGCGCCAAACACAGATCACTTCCTCCAACCAGACCGCCCGGAAGCCAATACCTCCTGATAGGTCACCACCATCCCCTCCTCAGTCAGATACAGAGGAACCAATTTGTGACATCACGTCTGACTCATCCCAGGCCTCAGGTTCAGTAAGTCCTGAACCTCGACGTTCGAGTCGACGAAAGAAACCCACCGACAGATTCCAGCCAGCTTTGTTTTCACAAGATGTGTCATTTGATGACAAATCTCGGTTCATCCTTCGTCTCGTTGATAAAATGTTTTGAACGTACATCTGTAAATAACCATCGTGCTCGCTTATCATACCTCACCCATTCTTCTTCCTTTTCAGGTACTATGGAATGTCGGGACGACATTTCACTCTGGAGGGAAGTATGTACCCCCGACCAGCCACAGATTGGCAATGATCTGGTCAATAGCTGTGTCCGTTAGTGTCGGTGTTTATTTTTGTTGTTGTTGCCGTTCGCCATCTTCGTCATCTTCGAATACACAACATCCATCAACTTCGTCAGCAATCCATGATCATCCAGCTTGTTCTGATATATTCAGAAGGGTTCTGTTTGTCACTTTGTGGTTTGGAACTGGTCACCAAAGCTTTGAGTAACCTAATACCTCCACGGCAATCATGTTACCAAGGGGGTATATTCGTAGATTTCAATAAATCCCACATCCGTACCTCCCGCCGTGTTGTGACACGTGATCACCCTTACAACAAAAACATGAAATTATGTTCTAAGAAGGACTGGTATATTGAATATGTATATGATCGTGGGAGATTCAAGATCATCCAATACAAGTATTATATTTAAATACAAATCTCTATGTGCCCGGACCTCAGCATATTCAACCTATTATTTTCTGAATATACGTACCATAAAATCATTATGGTGACTTTCCATCATATAATTATATAAACATATCCATCGTATTGCACTAGTTATTTGCTCTCTTACGATGATGAAGGTTGAAAGTGTATACATGGTATTGACTCTGATTATTGCTCCACGGTCTTCCTATGCCACAGTGTTTGTATGGACTTATTCCTTGGACCAATACCATGAGGACATTATTAATTATAACTTTGTATGTGACTTCCAGTAGGTCCAGGTATGCAGTACTAGTATTTCACGGCATCACTACCCTTCCATTGACAACATAAAAAAAAGATGAAAAACACCCCAGTTGATAAGTTGTTATTCTCAGGCCGTCTCTATGGCGATGATCTGTGCCCCACCTGGCTCGATCATTCCGTGATCCAGGACTAATTTCCCGCGACAACTCAACCTCAATCAAATGACAGGTATTGAACCAGTTGGGAATAAATGAAGAGATTTCATAGTCTCATAGATCATGAAAATTAACTCAGTAGAGAGATATGTTGTCTGAGCAGTTATTCACAAGAGACCAGTGTTACAGAATTGTTTTATGACACGTCTGTTGCATCATCCGCTGAGACTGCCTTAGACTCAGGCAAGTATTTGTAGTTTAGGCGAGAATGTACACATGTAAATAAAATCTAACTTGATATCCTGAACCAACTTTCGGGAAATGAATAAGGGAACGTGTACAATAAAAATTTCAATTTATATATGTAAATCTGAAGAAATCTCCCATTGCCAGGTTGCGCAGAAACGGCAGAATCTGTACTGGAATGATGTTGTACTGACAAAACAGTGGGCTGCAGTTCTTTTGAACCAATGTATGACGTTGGCCTGACCTCAAACGTCACCTCAACCGTCATACGGTATATTCCAGAATTCCAGTCATATGTATAAATCTTTGTGTATTCCTCAGCTACGAAGTGTATGCCAATGAATATGGCAGCCTATATGTTTTTACTGGAAAAGTACAATGCATAATCCATGAATCTGACCTTTGTATGTGTTTATATTGATGTGTACAAAGTTAATTCAAAATTTTTGTAGCGTCAGATGAGAAAGGTTAATATTCATAATCAAGCGACATCACGTACCTGGCCTGTTAAGTTATTACTTCCATCTTGTCTCAGAGAGGATGATATTCTCCCCATGTGGGCTCAAAGATTCGCTGAGTCATAACTAGTTTCCAATCACAACTCAACCTCAGACAACTGACAGATATATTGAACCAGTTGAAAATTGATGAAAGATTCTACCCAGTGGAGACAATACACAAGACAGTTTGCTTTACATCATCTGATTCGTCTCCCATGTCAACCTCAGATACTGACATTATTTCACATTCATGATCATATGCCAAGTATTTGAAGTTTAAGCAAGCACACACATATTAATGTGATAACTATGTTGAGACGACTTCATGTAGATTTTAGATTTCATGGATATTTGTTTTGACATCAATTTCTAGCGAGCAACCTCTGTACTAGAGATACATGTGCAATTGCTAATCTATCACGACACGAATTCATAAAACCAGTATAACTTCCACTTTTCATTAGGTTTTCACTGTTCCAATTTTATTGGACAACTATATGAACAACATTGAACACCACACAAGAAAATAAACATAATTCATATTCTGCAATTATTTGAGTAGTAAACATAACATATGCCATGAGATTGTGTTGAGAAAACAGCTGTTGATCCAGCATATTTTACTGGTGTCCCACTTCTCACTCAGACAATTTCCTCATGGAATCCGACCTTCACCCATTGAATCAGATTATTCCACATAATTCAAACAAACGGCTCGTCCCTGTGTATAATGACGTACTTATACATGGAGAAGATACTGTTGGAGAGATGTTTTCAAAATTGTGACCGCGAAAAGGTCGTCGTCTGAAGAACCAAAATAAATATGATTCATGGAAATCTGCCAATGCTGACGGTCTTTAACATTTGACGATCTCTAAGTGCGTCATTTGAGTGCTCATTGATACCAGAATTTGTCGCGTACTTTTATTTTGCTCATTCTTTTAATCATGTTATGGACAGTAGGATACACTTTCAAAGGGATAATGATTCATTATCTGATACTTATCAGGATATAATCCCCAATTTTCTGTTAACCTATTTATAACCCACATTTTCATGGGCACAGTATATTAGTTTTTTGAAGATATGATATGGGTGGCGTCACTGAAATATTGATAATCATATTATTGTTTAACTCTTAGGTTACTCAATAACCTGAAGATGTCTTCACAATACAGTTGTTGACTTGTTCCATAACTCGCCGCTTATGCGATGTGCATGATGCAAGCTGCTGGAAGCCCCACAAATTTGGAGTTTGCAATTTATTCTCCATTATCAGATGCCATATGTCGCTTCCGCTGACAAGCGTATGATTCACTGCATGTTTCCTGCAAAGCATTTGCTACATATGTTCTCTACTATTACTCTGATTAATGCATTGTTGCGATCTTGAGACAAACTGAATGCTCTGTCACTGGTATAAGATATTTTTCATATCCATTATCGAAGCATTATAATTCACGATGCCAATATTCGCAAAAAAATAAAAACTTTGCAAAAAATACTCACTATGTTTAAGATGGACAACACCTACCAACCGCATTGTATTGTAATGTAAGCTCACTTCAAAACTGAAATATCCACACTTAATACATATTACACAAATGATACACATATATTACAGTCTTGAGGTCCCTCCTTAAGAATATCATTTTGTGAGCTAAGGGAACCTGTTACAATTGATGACATAAACAACACCCTACACTGTGTTGTACATGATTTTTTGAACAAACAATAAGAACAGTGTATATATTCATTGTACCCCACTTCAAAAATAATTATCTCTCTCTCATTTCATTGTGATCAATTTTAACGTCTCATAAATAGCGTTATGAGGATGATCGGGTTAAGCTTGATTTGAATAGGTTTGGTGTCGAAGAATGCTGATTTCTAATCCAAGTACAATCCATTGCAATTCATGAATATAAGAAATGTCATTCAACGAGCAGAGACAGATAGTTCCATGAATAAGGCGAACTAAGATTATTACATTATTGCCTGATGAGCTAAATTTGTTGCGATGGGATAATTCAACACTAATAAAGTCAATCATGCGTCAACACATTATACGTTGTATCGCATACAAATATATCATACGTTACAATACACATTGTTGTACTTCCATATTTCCTATTTTCAAAGTGCACAATCTCACTAATGAATCATGTAACCAGCAACGCAATGTCACAATATGTGGGTGAGTTATGATGCCCCTGTCAGTGCGGTCGATTTATACATTCACATAGGAGGAAGGAAGTCTGTCCTGTGAAATATGAACTTTGATTAATCACCATATCATTGAGCTCATATGTCATACAACTCGTGAAATATGAATCAAACATGGTGTAATAAAAGTGTAGTTTTTCTGTTGCGCTTGCATTGTCATGTTCGTGATGGTGAGGCTTATCATACGGGCACGCTAAGGTGAGATACATGTATAAACAATCGAGAAAGGGCAAAACAGAGAAGCTTTGGAATACAAAACATGAAATTATGTTCTAAGAAGGACTGGTATATTGAATATGTATATGATCGTGGGAGATCTCTATGTGCCCGGACCTCAGCATATTCAACCTAATATTTTCTGAGTATACGTACCACAAAATCATTATATTGACTTTCCATCTAATCAATACACTGACATATCCAACGTATTGCAGTAGTTATTTGCTCCCTTACGATGATGATGGTTGAAAGTGTATACATGGTATTGACTCTGATTATTGCTTCATGGTTTCCCTATGCCGCAGTGTTTGCATGGACTTATTCCATGGACCAATACCACGAGGACATTATTAATTATAACTTCGCATGTGACTTCCGGTAGGATCAGTTAGGTGGTATTTCACGGCATCGCTACCCTTCTATTGAAAACATAAAAAATAAGATGAAAAACACTCGGGTTGATAATTTGTTATCCTCGGGCCGTCTCTGTGGTGATGATCTGTGTCCCAGCTGACTCGATCATTCCGTGATCCAGGGCTAATTTCCCACGACAACTCAACCTCAATCAAATGTCAGGTATTGAACCAGTTGGGAATAGATGAAGTGATTTCACAGTCTCATAGATCATGAAAATTTATTCAGATGAGAATTATGTTGTCTGAGCAGTTAGAGACCAGTGTTTCTGGAACAGACCTGTTTAATAACACAGTCTGTTGCATCATCCGCTGAGACTGCCTTGGACTCAGGCAAGTATTAGTAGTTCAAGCGAGATGTACACATGTAAATAGAATCTAATTTGATATCTTAAACCAACTTTCGGTAAATGACTTCTGAATAAGGGAATGTATACGAAAATCCATTGTATATATGTAAATGTGAAGAAATCCCCAGTTGTCAGGTTGCGCAGAAACGGCAGAATCTGTACTGGAATGATGTTGTACTGACAAAATAGTGGGCTGCAGTTCTTTTGAACCAGTATGTGACCTTGGCCTGACCTCAAATGTTACCGTATCCAGGTGATGGCTACCACTACTTTATGTGGGGTCTGTTTCAAGATGAAATTAGCAGGAGCTTTTCATATGGCTGCACAAACAAGATGATAAATGACACAGATCATCAAAGGAAAGCGACGAGGGATGTCCGGGGATTTATATTAGCACTGTCAATAAAATCTACCAGTAATTATAAAGGTTTGGCAATCACACACATCACATTTCACGATATTGCTGTCAGATTCGGCAGGGTGCAAAGTTTGCTTGAAGATAAACCTCGAAAAATTAACAAAATTCTGTAACATCTGTTCTAACATCAGTTTTTATCCACATACTAATTTATCACTTTTTAGATGACATCACACTCTTCTATCTTTTTTAAGTATGAGAACAATGTAACAACAAGTCACGCTTCATCAATAACTCCAGTCCACTTCCTTGATTTGATATCAATGTTTGCAAAAGTTATTTCCATTATGTGTATCTGCGATTGTGTCTGCACCGTACATAGCAACAGCCACTTAGGTTTTTGTTTGCATGGATATTGAGAACTAACGGGTAATCATCCTGTCCCGGGTGTCTCATTTACTCATCAGTTAACCTGTCACTGTGTTCTTTTCAAGAACAGTTACCTAAAATCCGCCATAAACGCGATGTGTTGCGAAGCATTCTCCTGCAACCAACTGACAGTTGTGAAGGCTTTCATGTTTCAGAGAAGATTAATTAGTTTGATGTCACGCGTGACGCATGCAAAGACTGACAGAAGCAATAATCATACAAACACATCAGGTATAACATGTGGTTAATGCATTTTCACATTTAATTGTTCGACTATTTTGTTATAAAACATGTTCAAGAACAAACCCAAGGACTTCAAATAACGCCAACAAAATGTATCTGTTGAAAACGTAGAAATATGTTTTGCTTTCAATATGTTCAAATGTGTGCATGCACTATAAATATACGATAAGGTATATTTTTGTTTAAGTATAGTAACAGGTCAAAATGAACTTATGTTGCATGGGGGTACTTGGATTGCTGAACTATATACCGCTGTGGTCAGTGGTCTATATATTAAAATTTATGTCCACATGACATATATCAGGAATTTAAACAGCTCTCTTTGAGCATGTCTGTATGTATCAAACATCTCTCCATAGTGAAACGAACTATCAACAGCTGTCGTTCAGGACATGTTTGAGTCAGGTTTATCATATTGGTTCAACACTATAGAACAAACCTGCCTCGCATACTAATGTGATGATCCATCAATCCCATGGGGGCACTTTAATGTAAGGCAAGTACATCACGGTTACTCTCCTACTGTGAGCTGTAATGGTGTACCCATTATGCAAATTGCTGTCACGAGTGTAAACAAATATTGGTTGAAAATGGATAACTTGTTCGTCTGTACATGTCAACTAATTATCATCAACATCACAATATTGATTGGATGATTCCAATCAAAAGATTGCAAAAAGCAACGAGACAATCAGAGATTGCAGACCCTCGCCCCTTCAGATTAAGATATTGAAATCATAGCTGATGACGTTTATATTGTAGACCTTAAGCGATAAAAGGGAATTTGGATCGTACGACCATCGATCATATAGCAAATGATGTGGAATTGACTATCGAAAAGTACAAAATTAATGAGGGAAATTATTAATGAATATAAGCAAAGCTATTGCAACTTTTTGATTTTGACCTTTTCTGTGACCTTAACCTTGTCACTCAATGTTGTGCTGTAAAATTTCGCATATATGTTGTTTTCGTAATATGTTGTTTCCATTATCAAGGCACGTCTCCTGAATGAAAACGGTTCGCCTTTCACCATTTCATGGTCTTGAATCTCAGAACACCCACAGTCATAAAATTGTGACCCCAATTTTTCGACATTGGGCAATAATGGAGAGTTTTCTTGGTACTACAATCGGCTGTACATCGTACGATCGGGAATTGGTCAACGATAAATACAAAAATAGTGGGAAAAACTAATATTAAGTAGAACCAGAGGTATAGCCATTTATATGATTTTCACGTTTTTCGTTGCCATAGCAACCGTTTTATCGGATTCCCACAAAATTTGAGGAGGACCGAGCCACTGCCATACCCTTTCATCCCTATAAGTTTGAAGTCTATAAAGCCATATGTTGTCGAGTTATGCGCGTGGAAAGACAGTCGGACGGACAAACAAACAGACAGACAGACCCAAAAGCAATATCTCTCCCCTATCGGGGGCTAACGAGGCTTGACCGTAATGAGGCTTGATCATATTTACTAGCGGACTTTCAGAAGATACATGAAACCCTCACAGTATAACATGTCTGTTAACGTGAATTTATTTGTGTCTGGTGAGGCAGTGTTTTCCATTTACATTTCAAGTAAAGGGGCTATATTTTTGGGGACAAACCCTCTTTTTTTCCCTTTCAAAATATTGGATGCAAAAATTTCCGAATGATGATGAAGCAATAATTCTGAATGTCAGTATGGTAATAACGGGTTATAGCACTCTATAGCACTATGAGTACGAAATATAGCACTATGAGGGAAAATGTAAAGTCCTGATTTGAATGTCTTGAAGAATTGGCAACCCAAATTGATGTATCATATCTGTGAACAAAGATAACAAGAACAAATACTCACTTCGCATTTCACAAGAACGAGTAATTACTTCGAATGGAGATCGTGAGTATTTACAATACATATGAAATGTGCAGGAAATCAATTGCTCTTCGAGCGATATTGCCCGGAGATACTCTCACCAGAATGCTACCAGTGGGAAATCATACAATGTAGTTCAGCTCCGAGATACAATCCTATTTTAAATTTAGCATTGGGGTAGATTGCTAACTTTCTCAATTTTGCGGTAGAAGTCTGAAGCTCGGTAGGAATTTGCTGCTTGAAATATGCTATGTAGATCTGATAATACGATACCTTTTATCCTCGCAAAAAATATCAGTGAAAAATGATATAAACAAGCAAGAAAAATCAGAGTATACAACACTTGTTTTGTCTGTGCCATTTTCTTAGGAAGGTACTTTGTACCGTCACAGACTTTCCGGTAGCAGACGGACACTATACATGTACAGCAATAACTTTGGACTAGGATTATGTAATCTTCTTATGTGAATCATTTACACTGAAGCCAAAGGCGAAAGTGGAGGAAACAGACTCCACAGCCAATAATAGGATTATTCTGAGAGGATGCTTGGGTCGTAAGATGGACACTGCATTAGAAGCGCCGTATTTTATTACGTTAGCTGGAGAGATCCACTGTGAATTCAAAGTGATATATCTTTAGAAGAAAATTACTGAAATGTTGAGTCCATTTGTTGACAACATGGGGGCGTCAGTACTGGTAGGAATATTTCTTGTCTGGAGTGTCGTTGTAGCTACTGTTGTCTAGAGATTTGGTTAGTAATACATGTATCTGTCAATCACCATAGCATGTCCCCTCAGTTTTCCTTACATGACAATAACAAATCACACAACACAACCGCTACAGGACAATAATAAACCACAACTGACCATATTCCCGCTCTATTCAACGCTACCAAGACAAACAAATGAATACATGCAAAACATCGCCACGACGAAACATGACATCATCTGTGCCAAATCAGCATAAGACACCTGCCCCATAAGACTCGGCACACAGAGCCCTGTCATCTTGGCAGTTTTCCTGGAACATATTTAATAAATTACAGAAAATTCTTTGGACGTTTTTTTTTTTAAAATGACGTCCAAACATGACGTCCAAACATGATTATTTTATCAGCATATTGATTGTATTGTATTACTTGCTGTCTTAGGATGTCCGATGAAGGGGTTTGATGAATTAGGTTGCAAACATTGGGTAACAGATATAAAATTTTATTGCATTCAAATGGGTTTAGGGAGGTATGGAACCATCAAGGGGTAGCAGAACCAGGATATTTCTACTTATTGTCAAGCAACAAGTGATTGATATATCATTTCAAAATTGGTTTGAAGAAACACAGCAGAATTCTAAATTAAGCTATTACCAAAATTACAAGAAAAACTTATGTATAGAGAGATACTTATCCGAGGGATTGAATTTTAAACATAAAACAGCCTTAACAAAGTTTAGTTGTTCGAATCAATCATTTAGCAATAGAAAATAGATATACACATATAAGAAGGATTGATCGTCTCTGTCAATATTGTCGTAAATATAAAAATATCTATGTTATGGAAGATGAAATTCGTTTTTTATTGATATGTCCATTATATGAGAAATTGCGACAAAAGATTCTTCATAGTTATATTCCCGACATCCATACTGTAACTGATAACTTTATCTATATAATGTTATGTAACAAACCTGGATGTATTGAAAACTCAGCAGCCTTTGTATATAATGTTTTGAACATGCATGCAGCACAAATGTAAATTTCTCAGGTTAAATCTATTTAAAGCTATTCTCAGGCCATCTTTATCGGATGGTGTGTGTCCCATATTGGCTTGATAATTCCGTGATCCAGAATTAATTTCCCACGACAACTCAACCTCAAACAAATGACAGGTATTGAACCAGTTGGGAAGAAATGAAGGGAATTCTCAGTCTCAAGATATCTTGCAAATTTACTCAGTAGAGATTTATGTGGGCTGAGCGGTAATTCACCAGAGACCAGTGTTATGGAATAGTTTAATAGCATACCTGTTGCATCACCCCCTGCGTCTACCATGGACTCAGGCAAGTATTTGTAGTTTACACATGTAAACGGAATAATTCAACTCGATTGAACTAACTTTCCGTAACTAAGACATCTGATAAAAGCTGCATACACAATCAAAAGACGTGTTCAATTTATATGTAAATATGGAGGAAAACTCCAGTTGCCATGTAATTTGTTGGAACACGTAGCACTGGAACGGCAGAATATGTATTGGAATAATGTTGTACTGACAATATAGTGGGCTGTAGTTCTTTCGACCCAAAGTGTGACCTTGGTGTGACATGTAGCTCAATCGTCATACGGTATATCCCATAACTAGTCATATGTATAAATCACTGTGTAATCCTCAGCTATGAGATGTCGTCCATATCCAGGTATATAATGGCTACTACTACTTGCAGGGTCATGTAAGGTTTGTTGTGATGTACAATTAGGATGAGCTTTTGATATACGTACAAAAACTAGATAATACATAATGAAAATCATCAAAGGGAAGCAATGAGGGACGTCCGAAGAATGATATCAGCACTGTCAATAAAATTTACCAGGAATTATAAAGGTTTGACAATCACACACATCACATTTCATGATATTGCTGTCAAATTCGGCAGGGTGCAAAGTTTGCTTAAAGATAAACCTCGAAAAATTAACAAAATTCTTTAACATCTATTCTAACATCAATTTCTATCCTCATACCAATTTATCACTTTTTAAATGACATCACACTTTTCTATCTTTTTAAAGTATGAGAACAATGTAACAAACGTAACGCTTCATCAATAACTACAGTCCACTTCCTTGATCTGATATCAATGTTTCCGAAAGTTCTTTCCATTATGTGTATCTGTGATTGTGTTTGCACCGTACATAGCACCAGCAACTTAGGTGTTTGTTTGCATGGATATTGAGAACCAACAGGTAATCATCCTGTCCCGGGTGTCTCATTTACACATCAGTTAACCTGTCACTGTGTTGATAGATGACATGATTTATATGCAAGAGCAGTTACCTAAAACCCGCCATAAACGCGACGTGTTGCGGAGCGTTCTCCTGCAACCCACTGACAGTTGTGAAGGCTTTCATGTTTCAGAGAAGATTAATTAATTTGATGTCACGCGTGACGGATGCAAAATACTGACAGAGGCAATAATCATACAAACACATCAGGTATAAAATGTGGTTAATACATTTTCACATTTAATTGTTCGACTATTTTGTTATAAAACATGTTGTTCAAGAACGAACCCAAGGACTTCAAATAACGCCAACAAAATGTATCTGGTAAAAACGTAGAAATATGTTTTGTTTCAATATGTTCAAGCGTGTGCATGCACTATAAATATACGATGAGGTATATTTTTTTGTTTAAATATAGTAACAGGTCAAAACGAACGTATGTTGCATGGGGGTACTTGGATTGCTGAACTATATACCGCTGTGGTCAGTGGTCTATATATTAAAATTTATGTCCACATGACATATATCTGGAATTTAAACAGCTCTCTTTGAGCATGTCTGTATGTATCAAACATCTCTCCATAGTGAAACGAACTATCAACAGCTGAGGTTCAGGACATGTTTGAGTCAGGTTTATCATATTGGTTCAACACTATAGAACAAACCGACCTCGCATACTAATGTGATGATCCATCAATCCCATGGGGGCACTTTAATGTAAGGCAAGTACATCACGGTTACTCTTCTACTGTGAGCTGTAATGGTGTACCCATTATGCAAATTGCAAATTGCTGTCACGAGTGTAAACAAATATTGATTGAAAATGGATAACTTGTTCGTCTGTACATGTCAACTAATTATCATCAACATCACAATATTGATTGGATGATTCCAATCAAAAGATTGCAAAAAGCAACGAGACAATCAGAGATTGCAGACCCTCGCCCCTTCAGATTAATATATTGAAATCATAGCTGATGACGTTTATATTGTGACCTTAAGCGATAAAAGGGAATTTGGATCGTACGACCATCGATCATATAGCAAATGATGTGGAATTGACTATCGAAAAGTACAAAATTAATGAGGGAAATTATTAATGAATATAAGCAGAGCTATTGCAACTTTTTGATTTTGACCTTTTCTGTGACCTTAACCTTGTCACTCAATGTTGTGCTGTAAAATTTCGCATATATGTTGTTTTCGAAATATGTTTCCATTATCAAGGCACGTCTCCTGAATGAAAACGGTTCGCATTTCACCATTTCATGGTCTTGAATCTCAGAACACCCACAGTCATAAAATTGTGACCCCCAATTTTTCGACATTGGGCAATAATGGAGAGTTTTCTTGGTACTACAATCGGCTGTACATCGTACGATCGGGAATTGGTCAACGATAAATACAAAAATAGTGGGAAAAACTAATATTGAGTAGAACCAGAGGTATAGCCATTTATATGATTTTCACGTTTTTCGTTGCCATAGCAACCGTTTTATCGGATTCCCACAAAATTTGAGGAGGACCGAGCCACTGCCATACCCTTTCATCCCTATAAGTTTGAAGTCTATAAAGCCATATGTTGTCGAGTTATGCGCGTGGAAAGACAGTCAGACGGACAAACAAACAGACAGACAGACCCAAACGCAATATCTCTCCCCTATCAGGGGCTAACGAGGCTTGACCGTAATGAGGCTTGATCATATTTACTAGCGGACTTTCAGAAGATACATGAAACCCTCACAGTATAACATGTCTGTTAACGTGAATTTATTTGTGTCTGGTGAGGCAGTGTTTTCCATTTACATTTCAAGTAAAGGGGCTATATTTTTGGGGACAAACCCTCTTTTTTTCCCTTTCAAAATATTGGATGCAAAAATTTCCGAATGATGATGAAGCAATAGTTCTGAATGTCAGTATGGTAATAACGGGTTATAGCACTCGATAGCACTATGAGTACGAAATATAGCACTATGAGGGAAAATGTAAAGTCCTGATTTGAATGTCTTGAAGAATTGGCAACCCAAATTGATGTATCATATCTGTGAACAAAGATAACAAGAACAAATACTCACTTCGCATTTCACAAGAACGAGTAATTACTTCGAATGGAGATCGTGAGTATTTACAATACATATGAAATGTGCAGGAAATCAATTGCTCTTCGAGCGATATTGCCCGAAGATACTCTCACCAGAATGCTACCAGTGGGAAATCATACAATGTAGTTCAGCTCCGAGATACAATCCTATTTTAAATTTAGCATTGGGGTAGATTGCTAACTTTCTCAATTTTGCGGTAGAAGTCTGAAGCTCGGTAGGAATTTGCTGCTTGAAATATGCTATGTAGATCTGATAATACGATACCTTTTATCCTCGCAAAAAATATCAGTGAAAAATGATATAAACAAGCAAGAAAAATCAGACTATACAACACCTGTTTTGTCTGTGCCATTTTCTTAGGAAGGTACTTTGTACCGTCACAGACTTTCCGGTAGCAGACGGACACTAGACATGTACAGCAATAACTTTGGACTAGGATTATGTAATCTTCTTATGTGAATCATTTACACTGAAGCCAAAGGCGAAAGTGAAGGAAACAGACTCCACAGCCAATAATAGGATTATTCTGAGAGGATGCTTGGGTCGTAAGATGGACACTGCATTAGAAGCGCCGTATTTTATTACGTTAGCTGGAGAGATTCACTGTGAATTCAAAGTGATATATCTTTAGAAGAAAATTACTGAAATGTTGAGTCCATTTGTTGACAACATGGGGGCGTCAGTACTGGTAGGAATATTTCTTGTCTGGAGTGTCGTTGTAGCTACTGTTGTCTAGAGATTTGGTTAGTAATACATGTATCTGTCAATCACCATAGCATGTCCCCTCAGTTTTCCTTACATGACAATAACAAATCACACAACACAACCGCTACAGGACAATAATAAACCACAACTGGCCATATTCCCGCTCTATTCAACGCTACCAAGACAAACAAATGAATACATGCAAAACATCGCCACGACGAAACATGACATCATCTGTGCCAAATCAGCATAAGACACCTTCCCCATAAGACTCGGCAGAAGACCTGTCTTCTTGGCAGTTTTCCTGGAACATATTTAATAAATTACAGAAAATTCTTTGGACGTTTTTTTTTTAAAATGACGTCCAAACATGACGTCCAAACATGATTATTTTATCAGCATATTGATTGTATTGTATTACTTGCTGTCTTAGGATGTCCGATGAAGGGGTTTGATGAATTAGGTTGCAAACATTGGGTAACAGATATAAAATTTTATTGCATTCAAATGGGTTTAGGGAGGTATGGAACCATCAAGGGGTAGCAGAACCAGGATATTTCTACTTATTGTCAAGCAACAAGTGATTGATATATCATTTCAAAATTGGTTTGAAGAAACACAGCAGAATTCTAAATTAAGCTATTACCAAAATTACAAGAAAAACTTATGTATAGAGAGATACTTATCTGAGGGATTGAATTTTAAACATAAAATAGCCTTAACAAAGTTTAGTTGTTCGAATCAATCATTTAGCAATAGAAAATAGATATACACATATAAGAAGGATTGATCGTTTCTGTCAATATTGTCGTAAATATAAAAATATCTATGTTATGGAAGATGAAATTCGTTTTTTATTGATATGTCCATTATATGAGAAATTGCGACAAAAGATTCTTCATAGTTATATTCCCGACATCCATACTGTAACTGATAACTTTATCTATATAATGTTATGTAACAAACCTGGATGTATTGAAAACTCAGCAGCCTTTGTATATAATGTTTTGAACATGCATGCAGCACAAATGTAAATTTCTCAGGTTAAATCTATTTAAAGCTATTCTCAGGCCATCTTTATCGGATGGTGTGTGTCCCATATTGGCTTGATAATTCCGTGATCCAGAATTAATTTCCCACGACAACTCAACCTCAAACAAATGACAGGTATTGAACCAGTTGGGAAGAAATGAAGGGAATTCTCAGTCTCAAGATATCTTGCAAATTTACTCAGTAGAGATTTATGTGGTCTGAGCGGTAATTCACCAGAGACCAGTGTTATGGAATAGTTTAATAGCATACCTGTTGCATCACCCCCTGCGTCTACCATGGACTCAGGCAAGTATTTGTAGTTTACACATGTAAACGGAATAATTCAACTCGATTGAACTAACTTTCCGTAACTAAGACATCTGATAAAAGCTGCATACACAATCAAAAGACGTGTTCAATTTATATGTAAATATGGAGGAAAACTCCAGTTGCCATGTAATTTGTTGGAACACGTAGCACTGGAACGGCAGAATATGTATTGGAATAATGTTGTACTGACAATATAGTGGGCTGTAGTTCTTTCGACCCAAAGTGTGACCTTGGTGTGACATCTAGCTCAATCGTCATACGGTATATCCCATAACTAGTCATATGTATAAATCACTGTGTAATCCTCAGCTATGAGATGTCGTCCATATCCAGGTATATAATGGCTACTACTACTTGCAGGGTCATGTAAGGTTTGTTGTGATGTACAATTAGGATGAGCTTTTGATATACGTACAAAAACTAGATAATACATAATGAAAATCATCAAAGGGAAGCAATGAGGGACGTCCGAAGAATGATATCAGCACTGTCAATAACATTTACCAGGAATTATAAAGGTTTGACAATCACACACATCACATTTCACGATATTGCTGTCAAATTCGGCAGGGTGCAAAGTTTGCTTAAAGATAAACCTCGAAAAATTAACAAAATTCTTTAACATCTATTCTAACATCAATTTCTATCCTCATACCAATTTATCACTTTTTAAATGACATCACACTTTTCTATCTTTTTAAAGTATGAGAACAATGTAACAAACGTAATGCTTCATCAATAACTACAGTCCACTTCCTTGATCTGATATCAATGTTTCCGAAAGTTCTTTCCATTATGTGTATCTGTGATTGTGTTTGCACCGTACATAGCACCAGCAACTTAGGTGTTTGTTTGCATGGATATTGAGAACCAACAGGTAATCATCCTGTCCCGGGTGTCTCATTTACACATCAGTTAACCTGTCACTGTGTTGATAGATGACATGATTTATATGCAAGAGCAGTTACCTAAAACCCGCCATAAACGCGACGTGTTGCGGAGCGTTCTCCTGCAACCCACTGACAGTTGTGAAGGCTTTCATGTTTCAGAGAAGATTAATTAATTTGATGTCACGCGTGACGGATGCAAAATACTGACAGAGGCAATAATCATACAAACACATCAGGTATAAAATGTGGTTAATACATTTTCACATTTAATTGTTCGACTATTTTGTTATAAAACATGTTGTTCAAGAACGAACCCAAGGACTTCAAATAACGCCAACAAAATGTATCTGGTAAAAACGTAGAAATATGTTTTGTTTCAATATGTTCAAGCGTGTGCATGCACTATAAATATACGATGAGGTATATTTTTTTGTTTAAATATAGTAACAGGTCAAAACGAACGTATGTTGCATGGGGGTACTTGGATTGCTGAACTATATACCGCTGTGGTCAGTGGTCTATATATTAAAATTTATGTCCACATGACATATATCTGGAATTTAAACAGCTCTCTTTGAGCATGTCTGTATGTATCAAACATCTCTCCATAGTGAAACGAACTATCAACAGCTGTCGTTCAGGACATGTTTGAGTCAGGTTTATCATATTGGTTCAACACTATAGAACAAACCTACCTCGCATACTAATGTGATGATCCATCAATCCCATGGGGGCACTTTAATGTAAGGCAAGTACATCACGGTTACTCTTCTACTGTGAGCTGTAATGGTGTACCCATTATGCAAATTGCAAATTGCTGTCACGAGTGTAAACAAATATTGGTTGAAAATGGATAACTTGTTCGTCTGTACATGTCAACTAATTATCATCAACATCACAATATTGATTGGATGATTCCAATCAAAAGATTGCAAAAAGCAACGAGACAATCAGAGATTGCAGACCCTCGCCCCTTCAGATTAATATATTGAAATCATAGCTGATGACGTTTATATTGTGACCTTAAGCGATAAAAGGGAATTTGGATCGTACGACCATCGATCATATAGCAAATGATGTGGAATTGACTATCGAAAAGTACAAAATTAATGAGGGAAATTATTAATGAATATACTTATGTACTTGTCATATATCTGTTCCATGGGGTTTGTTTTGGATTTCTAAAATATTTTCATAGGTTGTTGGGCAGTTGTATACTAATTCCATCAGGTGTACAGTAGAAACAACTACATTTAACACACTGTCTGCCCCTGATGACGCCAGTGTGTGTTTGGATAAACTATTTGGTCGGGCTTTGTTTCTATTGCAAAATGTCGTATTTTACGTTTGTTATTGTCATCATCAAAATCTACTGTATTTGTGGTAATAGATTGATACCTACATTCATACCACTGAGTCGGTGTCGCTGCTGGCGGACGTTAAATCTGTCCCCGAGGATACCATCAACTCAGTAGCCTTCTGGCTATTGATTGGGTGCTTATGTACTTGTCATATATCTGTTCCATGGGGTTTGTTTTGGATTTCTAAAATATTTTCATAGGTTGTTGGGCAGTTGTATACTAATTCCATCAGGTGTACAGTAGAAACAACTACATTTAACACACTGTCTGCCCCTGATGACGCCAGTGTGTGTTTGGATAAACTATTTGGTCGGGCTTTGTTTCTATTGCAAAATGTCGTATTTTACGTTTGTTATTGTCATCATCAAAATCTACTGTATTTGTGGTAATAGATTGATACCTACATTCATACCACTGAGTCGGTGTCGCTGCTGGCGGACGTTAAATCTGTCCCCGAGGATACCATCAACTCAGTAGCCTTCTGGCTATTGATTGGGTACTTATGTACTTGTCATATATCTTTTCCATGGGGTTTGTTTTGGATTTCTAAAATATTTTCATAGGTTGTTGGGCAGTTGTATACTAATTCCATCAGGTGTACAGTAGAAACAACTACATTTAACACACTGTCTGCCCCTGATGACGCCAGTGTGTGTTTGGATAAACTATTTGGTCGGGCTTTGTTTCTATTGCAAAATGTCGTATTTTACGTTTGTTATTGTCATCATCAAAATCTACTGTATTTGTGGTAATAGATTGATACCTACATAAGCAGAGCTATTGCAACTTTTTGATTTTGACCTTTTCTGTGACCTTAACCTTGTCACTCAATGTTGTGCTGTAAAATTTCGCATATATGTTGTTTTCGAAATATGTTTCCATTATCAAGGCACGTCTCCTGAATGAAAACGGTTCGCATTTCACCATTTCATGGTCTTGAATCTCAGAACACCCACAGTCATAAAATTGTGACCCCCAATTTTTCGACATTGGGCAATAATGGAGAGTTTTCTTGGTACTACAATCGGCTGTACATCGTACGATCGGGAATTGGTCAACGATAAATACAAAAATAGTGGGAAAAACTAATATTAAGTAGAACCAGAGGTATAGCCATTTATATGATTTTCACGTTTTTCGTTGCCATAGCAACCGTTTTATCGGATTCCCACAAAATTTGAGGAGGACCGAGCCACTGCCATACCCTTTCATCCCTATAAGTTTGAAGTCTATAAAGCCATATGTTGTCGAGTTATGCGCGTGGAAAGACAGTCAGACGGACAAACAAACAGACAGACAGACCCAAACGCAATATCTCTCCCCTATCGGGGGCTAACGAGGCTTGACCGTAATGAGGCTTGATCATATTTACTAGCGGACTTTCAGAAGATACATGAAACCCTCACAGTATAACATGTCTGTTAACGTGAATTTATTTGTGTCTGGTGAGGCAGTGTTTTCCATTTACATTTCAAGTAAAGGGGCTATATTTTTGGGGACAAACCCTCTTTTTTTCCCTTTCAAAATATTGGATGCAAAAATTTCCGAATGATGATGAAGCAATAATTCTGAATGTCAGTATGGTAATAACGGGTTATAGCACTCTATAGCACTATGAGTACGAAATATAGCACTATGAGGGAAAATGTAAAGTCCTCATTTGAATGTCTTGAAGAATTGGCAACCCAAATTGATGTATCATATCTGTGAACAAAGATAACAAGAACAAATACTCACTTCGCATTTCACAAGAACGAGTAATTACTTCGAATGGAGATCGTGAGTATTTACAATACATATGAAATGTGCAGGAAATCAATTGCTCTTCGAGCGATATTGCCCGAAGATACTCTCACCAGAATGCTACCAGTGGGAAATCATACAATGTAGTTCAGCTCCGAGATACAATCCTATTTTAAATTTAACATTGGGGTAGATTGCTAACTTTCTCAATTTTGCGGTAGAAGTCTGAAGCTCGGTAGGAATTTGCTGCTTGAAATATGCTATGTAGATCTGATAATACGATACCTTTTATCCTCGCAAAAAATATCAGTGAAAAATGATATAAACAAGCAAGAAAAATCAGAGTATACAACACCTGTTTTGTCTGTGCCATTTTCTTAGGAAGGTACTTTGTACCGTCACAGACTTTCCGGTAGCAGACGGACACTAGACATGTACAGCAATAACTTTGGACTAGGATTATGTAATCTTCTTATAAGAATCATTTACACTGAAGCCAAAGGCGAAAGTGAAGGAAACAGACTCCACAGCCAATAATAGGATTATTCTGAGAGGATGCTTGGGTCGTAAGATGGACACTGCATTAGAAGCGCCGTATTTTATTACGTTAGCTGGAGAGATTCACTGTGAATTCAAAGTGATATATCTTTAGAAGAAAATTACTGAAATGTTGAGTCCATTTGTTGACAACATGGGGGCGTCAGTACTGGTAGGAATATTTCTTGTCTGGAGTGTCGTTGTAGCTACTGTTGTCTAGAGATTTGGTTAGTAATACATGTATCTGTCAATCACCATAGCATGTCCCCTCAGTTTTCCTTACATGACAATAACAAATCACACAACACAACCGCTACAGGACAATAATAAACCACAACTGACCATATTCCCGCTCTATTCAACGCTACCAAGACAAACAAATGAATACATGCAAAACATCGCCACGACGAAACATGACATCATCTGTGCCAAATCAGCATAAGACACCTGCCCCATAAGACTCGGCACACAGAGCCCTGTCATCTTGGCAGTTTTCCTGGAACATATTTAATAAATTACAGAAAATTCTTTGGACGTTTTTTTTTTAAAATGACGTCCAAACATGACGTCCAAACATGATTATTTTATCAGCATATTGATTGTATTGTATTACTTGCTGTCTTAGGATGTCCGATGAAGGGGTTTGATGAATTAGGTTGCAAACATTGGGTAACAGATATAAAATTTTATTGCATTCAAATGGGTTTAGGGAGGTATGGAACCATCAAGGGGTAGCAGAACCAGGATATTTCTACTTATTGTCAAGCAACAAGTGATTGATATATCATTTCAAAATTGGTTTGAAGAAACACAGCAGAATTCTAAATTAAGCTATTACCAAAATTACAAGAAAAACTTATGTATAGAGAGATACTTATCCGAGGGATTGAATTTTAAACATAAAATAGCCTTAACAAAGTTTAGTTGTTCGAATCAATCATTTAGCAATAGAAAATAGATATACACATATAAGAAGGATTGATCGTTTCTGTCAATATTGTCGTAAATATAAAAATATCTATGTTATGGAAGATGAAATTCGTTTTTTATTGATATGTCCATTATATGAGAAATTGCGACAAAAGATTCTTCATAGTTATATTCCCGACATCCATACTGTAACTGATAACTTTATCTATATAATGTTATGTAACAAACCTGGATGTATTGAAAACTCAGCAGCCTTTGTATATAATGTTTTGAACATGCATGCAGCACAAATGTAAATTTCTCAGGTTAAATCTATTTAAAGCTATTCTCAGGCCATCTTTATCGGATGGTGTGTGTCCCATATTGGCTTGATAATTCCGTGATCCAGAATTAATTTCCCACGACAACTCAACCTCAAACAAATGACAGGTATTGAACCAGTTGGGAAGAAATGAAGGGAATTCTCAGTCTCAAGATATCTTGCAAATTTACTCAGTAGAGATTTATGTGGGCTGAGCGGTAATTCACCAGAGACCAGTGTTATGGAATAGTTTAATAGCATACCTGTTGCATCACCCCCTGCGTCTACCATGGACTCAGGCAAGTATTTGTAGTTTACACATGTAAACGGAATAATTGAACTAACTTTCCGTAACTAAGACATCTGATAAAAGCTGCATATACAATCAAAAGACGTGTTCAATTTATATGTAAATATGGAGGAAAACTCCAGTTGCCATGTAATTTGTTGGAACACGTAGCACTGGAACGGCAGAATATGTATTGGAATAATGTACTGACAATATAGTGGGCTGTAGTTCTTTCGACCCAAAGTGTGACCTTGGTGTGACATCTAGCTCAATCGTCATACGGTATATCCCATAACTAGTCATATGTATAAATCACTGTGTAATCCTCAGCTATGAGATGTCGTCCATATCCAGGTATATAATGGCTACTACTACTTGCAGGGTCATGTAAGGTTTGTTGTGATGTACAATTAGGATGAGCTTTTGATATACGTACAAAAACTAGATAATACATAATGAAAATCATCAAAGGGAAGCAATGAGGGACGTCCGAAGAATGATATCAGCACTGTCAATAAAATTTACCAGGAATTATAAAGGTTTGACAATCACACACATCACATTTCACGATATTGCTGTCAAATTCGGCAGGGTGCAAAGTTTGCTTAAAGATAAACCTCGAAAAATTAACAAAATTCTTTAACATCTATTCTAACATCAATTTCTATCCTCATACCAATTTATCACTTTTTAAATGACATCACACTTTTCTATCTTTTTAAAGTATGAGAACAATGTAACAAACGTAACGCTTCATCAATAACTACAGTCCACTTCCTTGATCTGATATCAATGTTTCCGAAAGTTCTTTCCATTATGTGTATCTGTGATTGTGTTTGCACCGTACATAGCAACAGCAACTTAGGTGTTTGTTTGCATGGATATTGAGAACTAACAGGTAATCATCCTGTCCCGGGTGTCTCATTTACACATCAATTAACCTGTCACTGTGTTGATAGATGACATGATTTATATGCAAGAGCAGTTACCTAAAACCCGCCATAAACGCGACGTGTTGCGGAGCGTTCTCCTGCAACCCACTGACAGTTGTGAAGGCTTTCATGTTTCAGAGAAGATTAATTAATTTGATGTCACGCGTGACGGATGCAAAATACTGACAGAGGCAATAATCATACAAACACATCAGGTATAACATGTGGTTAATACATTTTCACATTTAATTGTTCGACTATTTTGTTATAAAACATGTTGTTCAAGAACGAACCCAAGGACTTCAAATAACGCCAACAAAATGTATCTGGTAAAAACGTAGAAATATGTTTTGTTTCAATATGTTCAAGCGTGTGCATGCACTATAAATATACGATGAGGTATATTTTTTTGTTTAAATATAGTAACAGGTCAAAACGAACGTATGTTGCATGGGGGTACTTGGATTGCTGAACTATATACCGCTGTGGTCAGTGGTCTATATATTAAAATTTATGTCCACATGACATATATCTGGAATTTAAACAGCTCTCTTTGAGCATGTCTGTATGTATCAAACATCTCTCCATAGTGAAACGAACTATCAACAGCTGCCGTTCAGGACATGTTTGAGTAAGGTTTATCATATTTGTTCAACACTATAGAACAAACCTGCCGCGCATACTAATGTGATGATCCATCAATCCCATGGGGGCACTTTAATGTAAGGCAAGTACATCTCGGTTACTCTTCTACTGTGAGCTGTAATGGTGTACCCATTATGCAAAGTGCTGCACTCACGAAAGTGTGACTGTATGAAAATTACACTCGTGTCACGAGTGTAAACAAATATTGGTTGAAAATTGATAACTTGTTCGTCTGTACATGTCAACTAATTATCATCAACATCACAATATTGATTGCATGATTCCAATCCAAAGATTGCAAAAAGCAACGAGACAATCAGAGATTGCAGACCCTCGCCCCTTCAGATTAAGATATTGAAATCAAAGCTGATGACGTAAAAGGGAATTTGGGATCGTACGACCATCGATCATATAGCAAATGATGTGGAATTGGCTATCGAAAAATACAAAATTAATGAGGGAAAATAATAATGAATATAAGCAGAGATATTGCAACTTTTTGATTTTGACCTTTTCTGTGACCTTGACCTTGTCGCTCAATGTTGTGCTGTGAAATTTCGCAATGTTGTGTCCATTATCAAGGCACGTCTCCTGAATGAAAACGGTTTGCATTTCACCCTTTCATGGTCTTGAATCTCACAACACCCACAGTCATAAAATTGTGACCCCCAATTTTTCGACATTGGGCGATAATGGAGAGTTTTCGTGGTACTACCATCGGCTGTACATCGTACGATCGGGAATTGGTCAACGATAAATACAAGAATAGTTGGAAAAACTAATATTAAGTAGAACCGGAGGTATAGCCATTTATATGATTTTCACGTTTTCCGTTGCCATAGCAACCGTTTTATCCGATTCCCACAAAATTTGAGGAGGACCGAGCCACTGCCATACTCTTTCATCGCTATAAGTTTGAAGTCTATAAAGCCATATGTTGTCGAGTTATGCGCGTGGAAGGGCAGTCAGACGGACAAACAAACAGACAGACAGACCCAAATGCAATACCCTCTCCCCTATCGGGGGCTAACGAGGCTTGACCGTAATGAGGCTTGATCATATTTACTAGCGGACTTTCAGAAGATACATGAAACCCTCACAGTATAACATGTCTGTTAACGTGAATTTATTTGTGTCTGGTGAGGCAGTGTTTTCCATTTATATTTCAAGTGAAGGGGCTATATTTTTGGGGACAAACCCTCTTTTTTCCCTTCCAAAATATTGGATGCAAAAATTTCCGAGTGAAGATGAAGCAATAATTTTGAATGTCAGTATGGTCATAACGGGTTATAGCACTCTATAGCACTATGAGTACGAAATATAGCACTATGGGGGAAAATGTAAAGTCCTGATTTGAACGTCTTGAGAATTGGCAACCCAAATTGATGTATCATATCTGTGAACAAAGATAATAAGAACAAATACTCACTTCGTGTTCCACAAGAAATAGTAATTACTTCGAATGGGGATCGTGAGTATTTACAATACATAGGAAATGTGCAGGAAATCAATTGCTCTTCGAGCGATATTGCCCGAAGAAACTCTCACAAGAATGCTACCAGTGGGAAATCATACAATGTAGTTCAGCTCCGTGATACAATCCTATTTTAAATTTAGCATTGGGGTAGATTGCTAACTTCCTCAATTTTGCGGTAGAAGTCAGAATCTCGGTAGGAATTTGGCGTTTGACTCTCAGGTGAAATATGCTATGTAATTATAGGATACCATTATTTATCCTCGTAAAAAGATATCAGTGAAAAACGATATAAACAGACAAGAAAAATCAGAGTATACAACACCTGTTTTGTCCGTGCCATCTTCTCAGAAAGGTACTTTTTACCGTCACAGACTTCCCAGTAGCAGACGGACACCAGACATGTACAGCAATAACTTGCTGTATTATGTAAGACTAGGATAAGTAATCTTCTTAGCTGAATTATTTACACTGAAGCCAAAGGCAAAAGTGGAGGAAACAGACTCCACAGCCAATAATAGGATTATTCTGAAAGGATGCTTGGATCGTAAGATGCGAATGCTACAAGAGGAAATGGACACTGCATTAGAAGCGCCGTATTTTATTACGTTAGCTGGAGAGATCCACTCTGAATTCAAAGTGATATATCTTCAGAAGAAAATTAGCCCAATGGGCTAGTAAGGTTACCGGAGAAATATACAGAGTTAAGCCGAGAAAGTTGAAAGTCAAATTCAAGGTGACCACTGAAATCGCCATATCTCTAACTGTGAAAATGGGATCAAAGGTTAAATTCTAGATCACCAAACTATTCAGCATACATCATTTCCTATATGTTCACTATGGACCCCTAAGCTGTAAATTTGATAATAAGCGAGATATAAGCCATTTTTAATCTGACTTTGAAAATAAAATGACTGACCTTGAAATTTACGTCAAAGGTCAAATTCAATATCATTAAAATATTCAGAATATATCATTTCCTATATGTTCACAATTGATTCCTAAGCTGTAAAGTCGATAATAAGCAAGATATTAGCCATTTTGTCCTGTTGACCTTGAAAATGAGGTCAAAGGTCAAATTCAAGGTCGTGAGAATTTTCAGCATATATCATTTCCTATATGTTCACAATTAATTCCTAAGCTGTAAAGTCGCTAATAAGCAAGATATTGGAGATTTTGTCCTGTGACCTTGAAAATAGGTCAAATTCAAGGTCACGAGCATTTTCAGCATATATCATTTCCTATATGTTCACAATTGATTCCTAAGCTGTAAAGTCGCTAATAAGCATCATATTGGCCATTTTGTCCTGTGACCTTGAAAATAGGTCAAAGGTCAAATTCAAGGTCACGAGCATTTTCAGCATATATCATTTCCTATATGTTCACAATTGATTCCTAAGCTGTAAAGTCGCTAATAGGCAAGATATTGGCCATTTTGTCCTGTGACCTTGAAAATGAGGTCAAAGGTCAAATTCAAGGTCACGAGAATATTCAGCATATATCATTTCCCATATGTTCACAATTGATTCCTAAGCTGTAAAGTCGATAATAAGCGAGATATCAGCAATTTTGTCCTGTGACCTTGGAAATGAGGTCAAAGGTCAAATTCAAGGTCATGTGAATATTCTGCGTATATCATTTCCTATATGTTCACAATTGATTCCTAAGCTGTAAAATCGATAATAAGCGAGATCTTAGCCATTTTGTCATGTGACCTTGAAAATGAGGTCAAAGGTCAAATTCAAGGTCATGAGAATTTTCAGCATATATCATTTCCTATATGTTCACAATTGATTTCTAAGCTGTTAAGTCGCTGATAAGCAAGATATTGGCCATTTTGTCCTGTGACCTTGAAAATGAGGTCAAAGGTCAAATTCAAGGTCACGAGAATTTTCAGCATAAATCATTTCCTATATGTTCACAATTGATTCCTAAGCTGTAAAGTCGCTAATAAGCAAGATATTGGCCAATTTGTCCTGTGACCTTAAAAATGAGGTCAAAGGTCAAATTCAAGGTCATGAGAATATTCAGCATATATCATTTCCTATATGTTCACAATTGATTCCTAAGGTGTAAAGTCGATAATGTTCACAATTGATTCCTAAGCTGTAAAGTCGATAATAAGCGAGATATCAGCAATTTTGTCCTGTTACCTTGGAAATGAGGTCAGGGTCAAATTCAAGGTCATGAAAATATTCAGCATATATCATTTCCTATATGTTCACAAGTGATCCATAAACTGTAAAGTCGATATTAAGCGAGATATTAGCCATTTTGTCATGTGACCTTGAAAATGAGGTCAAAGGTCAAATTCAAGGTCACGAGAATATTCAGCATATATCATTTCCTATATGTTCACAATTGATTCCTAAGCTGTAAAGTCGATAATAAGCGAGATATTAGCCATTTTGTCCTGTGACCTTGAAAATGAGGTCAAAGGTCAAACTCAAGGTCACGGGAATTTTCAGCATACATCATTTCCTATATGTTCATAATCGATTCCTAAGCTGTAAAGTCGCTAATAAGCAAGATATTGGCCATTTTGTCCTGTGACCTTGAAAATGAGGTCAAAGCTCAAATTCAAGGTCACGAGAATATTCAGCATATATCATTTCCTATATATCCACAATTGATTCCTAAGCTGTAAAATCGATAATAAGTGAGATATTAGCCATTTTGTCCTGTGACCTTGAAAATGAGGTCAAAGGTCAAATTCAAGGTCATGACAATAATCTGCATATATCATTTCCTAGATGTTCATAATTGATTCCTAAGCTGTAAAGTCGATAACAAGCGAGATATTAGCCATTTTGTCCTGTGACCTTGAAAATGAGGTCGAAGATCAAATTCAAGGTCATCAGAATATTCAGCATATATCATTTCCTAAATGTCCACAATTGATTCCTAAGCTGTAGAGTCGATAATAAGCGAGATATAAGCCATTTTGTGCTCTGACCTTGAAACTGAGGTCAGAGGTCAAATTCAAGGAAACGAGAACATTCAGCATATATCATTTCCTATATGTCCACAATTGATTCCTAGTCTCTAATCTCAATATCAAGTGAGATATTAGGCATAATGTGTCCCATTATAAAGCATAGGAGAATTTAACATGGGAAAGTCCCATTTGGGCCGAGTTTGGGTCAAAATGGGCCACTTCGAGCGATTCAAGCGCAACGAAATTTATAGACATCATAGGAGTACATACGAGGAGTCTTATGTATCAAAAAGAAAAAAAGTTAACGAACAGATTTTGAGAAAATGGCCGCCAAATTCCAAAATCAGGCATTTTTCGTCGAAAACGGCCGCCATTTTGAAAAAAATGCGAAAATCAAAAAACTAAAAAATACCTCCTTCTTGAATTATTTTTAAGTATTTTTGTGCAAAATTTCAGAAAAATTCGCCCGTGAACAAAAAAGATAAAAATGTGGACGACGACGACGACGGACGACGACGACGGACGACGGACGCAACGCCATGCCAATAGGTTATCGGACCATAGGTCCGGTAACCTAAAAAGTTACTGAACAGATTTTGAGAAAACGACCGTCGAAGTCCAAAATTGGCCATTTTTCGACGAAAACGGCCGCTCTGACCTTGAAACCAAGGTCAGAGGTCAAATTCAAGGTCACGACAATATTCAGCATATATCATTTCCTATATGTATACAATTGATTCCTAGTCTCTAATCTCAATATTAAGCGAGATATTAGGCTTTAATGTGTCCCATTACAAAGCATAGGAGAATTTAACATGGGAAAGTCCCATTTGGGCCGAGTTTGGGCCAAAATGGCCCACTTCGAGCGATTCAAGCGCAACGAAATTTATAGACATCATAGGAGTACATACGAGGAGTCTTATGTATCAAAAAGAAAAAAAGTTAACGAACAGATTTTGAGAAAATGGCCGCCAAATTCCAAAATCAGGCATTTTTCGTCGAACACGGCCGCCATTTTGAAAAAAATGCGAAAATCAAAAAACTAAAAAATACCTCCTTCTTGAATTATTTTTAAGTATTTTTGTGCAAAATTTCAGAAAAATTCGCCCGTGAACAAAAAAGATAAAAATGTGGACGACGACGACGACGGACGACGACGACGGACGACGGACGCAACGCCATGCCAATAGGTTATCGGACCATAGGTCCGGTAACCTAAAAAGTTACTGAACAGATTTTGAGAAAACGACCGTCGAAGTCCAAAATTGGCCATTTTTCGACGAAAACGGCCGCTCTGACCTTGAAACCAAGGTCAGAGGTCAAATTCAAGGTCACGACAATATTCAGCATATATCATTTCCTATATGTATACAATTGATTCCTAGTCTCTAATCTCAATATTAAGTGAGATATTAGGCTTTAATGTGTCCCATTACAAAGCATAGGAGAATTTAACATGGGAAAGTCCCATTTGGGCCGAGTTTGGGCCAAAATGGCCCACTTCGAGCGATTCAAGCGCAACGAAATTTATAGACATCATAGAAGTACATATGAGGAGTCTTATGTATGAAAGAGAAAAAAAGTTACTGAACAGATTTTGAGAAAATGGCCGCCAAAGTCCAAAATCAGGCCTTTTTCGTCGAAAACGGCTGCCATTTTGAAGAAAAAGCGAAAATCAAAAAACTAAAAAATACCTCCTTCTTGAATTATTTTTAAGTATTTTTCTGCAAAATTTCAGAAAAATTCGCCCGTAAACAAAAAAGATAAAAATGTGGACGACGACGACGACGACGACGACGACGGACGACGGACGACGGACGACGGACGCAACGCCATGCCAATAGGTTATCGGACCACAGGTCCGGTAACCTAAAAATGACTGAAATGTAGAGTCCATTTGTTGATAACATGGGGCGCCAGTAATGGTAGGAATACTTCTTGTCTGGGGTGTCGTTGTAGCTACTGTTTTCTAGAGATTTGGTTAGTAATACATGTATCTGTTGTGTATTATAATACTCCTACTATCAATCACCCTAGCATGTCCCCTCAGTTTTCCTTACATGACAAATAACAAACCACACAACACGACCGCTACAGGTTAATATTAAATTATAACTGACCGTATTTACGCTCTATTCACGCGCTACCAAGACAAACAGATGACTACAAGCGAGACACCACAACAACGAAACATGACATCATCTGTGCCCAATCAGCATACGACACCTGCACCAGGAGATTCGACACACACAGCCCTGTCATCTTGGCAGTTTTCCTGAAAATTGTTAGGGATTGGACATGCCTACTTTTGTGTTGAGAAGCATTGGAGTATCCTAAGGAGTAATAGATCTAATTGGTAACTAACTGTGCTGGATACCTCTGTAAATGAAATTGGATTGGTTACGTGGACCTAGGCGAGTTGATAAGTGTGAAAATGGCGAATTGACTTCTCACATTTGAATGATAATGAACCAATAAAATCCCAACCCAGTTTCAATCACACAGCCATTCGATGACCAAATGATCCGAATAAGGTTAGATATTTCTCCCGTGAGAAATATCCAATATCTGTGATAAAACTAATTTAATGCTACATAAACAAGTAAATGTTATTCCGAATTAAGATCACGCGCATCTGCAAAATAAGGGAATGAGAACAAAATGTGGGTTAACAAACTATTATTTAACAGGTGGCAGTAAGATCAGTTTCAGTGCCACATTACCCATGAATATCGTCTGTAATCACCAGTGACATAAATTATTGGGGGTGAAGGTACATTTATATTGGTAGCGCCAGGAAAAACAAGACGATGACGTCATGTGACCGCCAAAAGCAGTGTAGCCAGCTGGCGATTACATATATTCCTTATAAGGCAAAAAAAGTATTATGGTTCTGGTTATTAGGGTCCCCCAAAAAGTGATGTGGCGAAGCGATTTTCATTTTTTGTTATTCCCTAAATTTGGCTGCTGGTGAATGATCCGGTCTTATATGGTTCATTTGGCTGCCAATGACTGGCCCATTCGGCCAGCCATATACCAAATTTCTCTAATGTCAAAGACAATCAGGACCATTTGAGTCAGTCATTATCTCACCAAAATTTGTACGGGTATAAATTTACTAAAAAAAAAAAAGAAATTGAGCTCTCAGAAAGTGATTCCTACGGATTTTTGTTTTGGTTTTTTAAAAAAAACGGAGTGATTCGCAGGGTTTTTAGTGACATGGGCGCCTAACCATAACCATAATACTGTTTTGGGGGGCTAAACTCCTTATAATGATAATGTATTGATATTCATCCAGGAAATTTTCAGACAGCTAAAATCTTCAGAATGATGATCTATGGGAAAACATGTAGACATCGTTTTTGCTTCGTATGAAAACGCTATTGGTTGGCATCACAATGCGTTATTGCAAAAATAATCCACGGCATACATCAGACATATCTCGCTAAATTGAATAACTGCGTTCTGAAGATATTCAGTCCACGCCCTGAGATTATATCACCGATTCCGTAAACGTTGATTATCCATTCAACCTTGCAATATAAATTTGTCCGGCTGCCAGTACTTGCATCCAGATTCGGTTGGAATCATTACAAGTGGCCAACATAAATGTATATCTTGTTTCAATCCCTTAGCATCTACTATCCATTACCTATATCCTCACCAGTTATTCGTTTCTGTCGCGAACCTTGGTCTAGCTCTATATCTACTACTTACCTGTCAGCCGCTGATTTCCTCATGATAGAATCGAGTCCATCACTAAATTTTCAATGACAAGTGGTGTATTCCATGTAGCAGAAGCAATCAGAGATACACATTCATATTGTATTTTTTTATTCGAATATTTTGTCTTCACGTGATTGCATACTCAAATAAAACTAGCAGGAATTCAAACGAATTAATATCCTGAAGTCAACTTCTGTAATATGTAGATCCATTCTTGATTCTCGTGTAACATATATGTCAAGACTGACTGTCTTCAAGGTCAGGATCGTGTTTCTCCGTGTATCTATATATACCTCTGATTCATATACGTTTGTGTGTCAGTGCATTCGGTTTTACTCAGAACTATTAAATCATCATTCAAACATTCCCCAATCAATATTTTCAACTGATGACATTGGTATGTTTCACGAACATGCATACAATGAGTGTAAATAATAAAACAACCACATTTCAAAGTGATGGATGCTAGTTTCTTTTAAATAATTTTTCCAAAATATTGTCATAGGAGTACTAATTGATCATCTTTCAATCTCCTACTGTACATTGCTACATCGTCTTTCTTTTTTTATAGGGTGTGTTTGGAAATGCATCGAGATATGAATGGGAATGAAGTAGACACGAGATAAGTGATTTGTTGAGAGTGATCTGCAATAATAACCCTTAAATACACTTGCCCAGTGGATATAGGATATTTTTTTCTCACTTCCATATTGACACTTCCTATATGAATGAAAGGCACATTTATAAAGTATAGAATAAAATACTCACAGCTCACATTTATGCTCACATTCATCGTCATATTCAGGGTTATATCATATTCATGTTTCAACCCGTGCTCCATTTGGATTCATATGTTGCATGTTTCCCCAATGCCATTCAGCAAAACACCCAATCCACAATCTGTGCACCATTATTGGCAGACCTGTTTTTATACTCATATGAATCAGATTTTATCCAACATTTACAACGAGGAGGTTCTAAGAAACTAACATGTAATTTTAATTACACTTTCCGATACATAGATGATGTATTGTCACTAAATAATCCCAAGTTTGGTGATTCTTTGGATGTCATATATCCTAAGGAACTTGAAATTAAGGATACTACAGACTCCGCTAATTTTTCCAACTATCTAGACCTGAGGTTGGAGATTGATAATGATTCTAACCTGTCAACTAGATTATATGACAAACGTGATGATTTCAATTTTTCCATAGTTAATTTCCCTTTTCTAAGCAGCAACATTCCTATGTCACCGGCATATGGTGTGTTTGTTTCTCAACTTATACGCTATTCCAGAGCTAGTTGCAAATATGAGGACTTTGTCTATCGAAGTGCCCAGCTAGTCTCTAAACTGCTGCGACAAGGATATGTTTTACCAAGACTTATAGCTGCGTTTAAGAAATTCTATGGACGTCATCATGATCTGGTTGATAAATACACCAAATCCATGTCTGCCATGCAACTAGATATATTTTCATGTTAATTTGGGGGAATTCATGACGGGTGCCACTAGTGGGGCAGGAAATGCTCACTCTTTCCGGAACACCTGATTTCACCTCCTAATGGCCATTTTTGGGGGTTCATGAGTTTCCCTGTTATTTTTGCTTTCTGTCACTTCGTATGCCTGATATGACTTTCTGTCCCCGGACTATGAGATTGGATAACGGACCTTGTTTTGTTTGCTCGGAATATTTAATACTGGGTATTGATTCCACGTCTATCAAGGCCGACAATATGTTTTTCGCATATAATGGATATTCTAGTATTCTGTAGCAATACTAGATGACAAACCATTCTCAGTAATCATATTAGAAGACCACCGCTCGAAATATATTTTTTCAGTAGGAACGTCTTTGCGATATGGGATTGTTGTGATCAATTGAAAGTGAATATATAAATAGAATTTCCCAAAGGAAATTACATTTCTTGACAGGACCATTCGTCACATATCGCCAGTTGTGTTTCACTATTCCGCACTCATCAAATCTGAAATTATATGCGATGCCAAATGTTTGTAAAGGCACGTACTTTTTAAATGTACAGGGATCTCCAAAAACAACGAGCATGGAACATAAAAATCTGCTCTTGCCTCTCAATGGGAAAAGAAATTGTCAAAATATCTTGAATGTTACAATACTACATAGTGCAAGTGAATTTACACCATAGAGTGGCGTTGTTGATATCAGGAACAGTTTTTTGTTTTTCATAGAAAATTATCAGCTATGAACACTATCAAGATGAAATTTGCTGGAAATATATGTGAGGAATATCACCCCCGGTAACCTGTATAGATAGTGTGTTATATACACCAAGTTCATAACTCAAATATTGTGGAAGAATAACATATTATATTGTGATTTTCGAATGATATCATTTTCACGCACAACGCCTGTGGGAGGTTTGAGTGTCGAATGCCTCTCGTTAGTTAACTCTAGACCAATCAATTTTTCATGTGTAATACTTCCCGACGTGTTCATAGTATCACGAGAGTTAATTGTCATGAGATTCCACCGGGTGAAATATTAGAGTATGATAAATCTTTACATGATGTGCAAATATGATTTAACTATTAGGTGTAATGATGCCAAATAGACAGTTTCCAATAACATATAAATGAATTGACATTTATTAGGCATTATCTAGTTAGGCCAGCATGGCGCAATCATATTAAAGCCAGCATGACTAATATATTACATACGCTTTCATCAAAATGTCAGACAGAGGTGCAAATATATCATACTAGTGCCAAACGTCATACAATACATTCATCCAATTACGTCCTTCACCCATCATCGAATAGAGCTATATCAGTATTTCAGCGTTTGATGTCTAATACATGAATATAATGGCACATTATCATGTGGTCATTCTTTAGTACAGGGACCAGCTCATAGATTATGAATGAACAACGTACATGCAGGTGTGATTAGTGAGAAGTGAAACAAAACTCGCATCCTAAACATCCTAACATACTTGATCGTTAAGATATATATAAAGTATGAACTATGTTTGCTGTTAGACAAGGGTGGTGTCCTAGGATCGCAAGAACAATTTATGATATTGATGACAAACATATGAGGTCTGGTTTTACTCTAATATTTCGGGGGGGGGGGGGGGGGCGATACCATAGCGCAGGAAATGTACACTTTTTTTCTCCATACATATATTTCATGGATGTCCCCGAAAATTAAAACTGTCTGGTCGATATTATGTCTGGAATGTGTTTATGGCTTTAACTGAGTACTGCAGAATACTCTATGACTGACAGTGGAGCCGCACACTTGCAGCATAACGCATTTGTATACTTGCCTTCTATAAAGAGTGTGTAGCTGCCTTTAAATTATTTGATAACGATCATATTCTCTCCCCGCATCACCTCACCTTCTCATATAAAACATGGCAGATGACAACGATTAACTACGAAAATGTTCCTTCAAAGTATTAGTCACTCACAGCTTAGTGGCTTTCGAAGATATAACTATTTATTATATATTCCTCTATGATGTACAAGAAGTTTACTCTATTATATGGATATTATCGTATTTATAGTGAGAGGACTAAATCTACATATACACATTTTAATAAGTCAATATGTTTGAAAACTATTGATTTTATGTCAACACCACATGGCCATGCCTTGTTTCGACTTCATTTGAGCACCTAGCTTGGAAATGTTTTTAGGTCAGGTCGAATGGTATAAACAAAGCCACCTCTTGTTGTCACGCTAACATTGTCGAATCACTGTCACTGACACTCTACTCGATTTCGCCTGTACGATAATAAGTAAATTTGTTCACTTCGAATTTAAGACGTGAGTCGTAACCTTGTTGTGCGTACAAACGATTTGTTTTTTTCCACATGACCTGACCTTTCTGAACTGGCTTATTGTTAATAAACTCCTTCAGGTGTGGTATCTGACGAAATCTTATATATCATTAGTTATTTTTGTGATTAGGATTTCGGGATTTATGGCAGATAATACACTGGTGGCGCTCGGAAGTAATTCGCCTCGAACATGCAATATCACTTCCCTGTATCAATGCAATAGCTCATACAAATCACACACCAAAGCTGGCAACCAGTCGGATTTATTTTCCAATGTATCATCGCAGAATTCTAAGGGCGTATATTATAAGTATCACGTTGCCATCGCATACTTGGTAGACGCACACCAGACACCAGCAATAATAAATTCAAACAGGGAATGAGTAATCAGCCAATGTGAAATGGTCACACTCATTTCAAGCGAGGAGACGTCCGTGAAACACAGGTTATATGCATATATCTTACCTCCAAAACACCGTCCGGGTTATGGTTATCCCTTCATGGTAACCTCCGCGAAATTTTTCAGTCCACGCAATTTTTGTCCGTCGCTCGTCGATGCCGCCAATACCGCCGGTTAGAAGTGTTGTTCTTACCGTTGCTCGCCGAAGCCACCAATAGCGCCGGTTACAAATGTCTGTCTTACCGTCGCTCTTTCATGCCGCCAATAGCGCCGGTTACATCTGTCCGCCTTACCGTCACTCGTCGATGCCGCCAATACCGCCGGTTACAAGCGTCGTTCTTACCATCGCTCGTCGATGCCGCCAATAGCGCCGGTTAGGACTGTCTTTCTTACCGTCGCTCGTCGATGCCGCCAATAGCGCCGGTTAGGACTGTCTTTCTTACCGTCGGTCGTCGATGCCGCCAATAGCGCCGGATAGAACTGTCTTTCTTACCGTCGGTCGTCGATGCCGCCAATAGCGCCAAATAGGACTGTGTTTCTTACCGTCGGTCGTCGATGCCGCCAATAGCGCCGATTAGAACTGTCCGTCTTACTGTCGCTCGTCGATGCCGCCAATAGCACCGGTTAGAAATGTCCGTCTTACCGTCGCTCGTCGATGCCGCCAATAGCGCCGGTGAGAACTGTCTTTGTTACCGTCGGTCGTCGATGCTGCCAATAGCGCCGGTTAGAACTGTCCGTCTTACCGTCGCTTGTCGATGCCGCCAATACGACGGTTACAAGCCTTGTTCTTACCGTCGGTGGTCGATGCGGCCAATAGCGCCGGTTAGGACTGTCTTTCTTACCATCGCTCGTCGATGCCGACAATACCGCCGCTTAGGACTGTCTTTCTTACCGTCGCTCGTCGATGCCGCCAATACCGCCGGTTAGAAGCGTCGTTCTTACCGTCGCTCGTCGATGCCGCCAATACCGCCGGATAGGACTGTCCGTCTTACCGTCGCTCGTAGATGCCGCCAATACCGCCGGTTAGAAGCGTCGTTCTTATCGTCGCTCGTCAATGCCGCCAATACCGCCGGTTACAGGCGTCGTTCTTACTGTCGCTCGTTGATGCCGCCAATAGCGCCGGTGTTTTCATAAAGACAACAATATCTAGTCAAGTGATGAATGTCTGCTCAGGAGACAAACAAGAATCACAGAAGGGTAGAATGGTAGATGTGACTTCTTGTAAGGTATACATGGAGTCAATTTTAGCTATAGATGCTGGAATGACAAATGGTTATGATGAAGAAGTGTTTATTTAGTATGACACACAGGTTGATGTCTTTATAAAGACAGGAGTATCTGGTCAAATGATGTTACAATGTCAGCCTGGGAGACACGCTTCGTAACTGGCGCTATTGGCGGCATCGACGACCGACGGTCAGAAAGACAGTCCTAACCAGCGGTATTGGTGTCATCGACAAGCGACGGTAAGAACGATGCTTCTAACCGGCGCTATTGGCGGCATCGATGAGCGACGGTAAGAAAGACAGTCCTAGCCGGCGCTATTGGAGGCATCGACGAGCGACGGTAAGACGGACAGTTCTAACCGGCGCTATTGGCGGCATCGACGACCGACGGTAAGAAAGACAGTCCTAACCGTCGGTATTGTAGGCATCGATGACTGACAGTAAGAACGAAGCCTGTAACCAGCGCTATTGGCGGCAATGAGGAGCGACGGTAAGAAAGACAGTCCTAACCAGCGCTATTGGCGGCATCGACGACCGATGGTAAGAAAAACGCTTCCAACCGGCGCTATTGGCGGCATCGACGAGCGACGGTAAGACGGACAGTTCTAACCCGCGCTATTGGCGGCATCGACAAGCGACGGTAAGACGGACAGTTCTAACCGGTGTTATTGGCGGCATCAACGACCGACGGTAAGAAAGACAGTCCTAACCGGCAGTATTGGCGGCATCGACAAGCGACGGTAAGACGGACAGTTCTAACCGGTGTTATTGGCGGCATCAACGACCGACGGTAAGAAAGACAGTCCTAACCGGCGCTATTGGCGGCATCGACAAGCGACGGTAAGACGGACAGTTCTAACCGGTGTTATTGGCGGCATCGACGACCGACGGTAAGAAGGCAGTCCTACCCGGCGGTATTGGCGGCATCGACGAGCGACGGTAAGACGGACAGTTCGGTAAGAAAAGACAGTCCTAAAAGCGACGGTAAGAAAGACAGTCCTAACCGGCGGTATTGGCGGCATCGACAAGCAACGGTAAGAAAAGACAGTCCTAAAAGCGACGGTAAGAAAGACAGTCCTAACCGGCGGTATTGGCGGCATCGACAAGCAATGGTAAGAACGACGCTTCTAACTGGCGCTATTGGCGGCATCGACAAGCGACGGTAAGACGGACAGTTCGGTAAGAAAAGACAGTCCTAAAAGCGACGGTAAGAAAGACAGTCCTAACCGGCGGTATTGGCGGCATCGACAAGCAACGGTAAGAAAAGACAGTCCTAAAAGCGACGGTAAGAAAGACAGTCCTAACCGGCGGTATTGGCGGCATCGACAAGCAATGGTAAGAACGACGCTTCTAACTGGCGCTATTGGCGGCATCGACGAGCGACAGTAAGACGGACAGTTCTAATCGGCGCTATTGGTGGCGTCGACGACTGACGCTAAGAAAGAGTTCTAACCGGCGCTATTGGCGGCATCGACGACCGACGGATCCACGAGCGACGGTACGACGGACAGTTCTAACCGGCGTTATTGGCAGCATCGACGACCGACGGTAAGAAAGACAGTCCTAACCGGCGTTATTGGCAGCATCGACGACCGACGGTAACAAAAACATTCCTAACCGGCGGTATTGGCGGCATCGACGAGCGACGGTAAGAACAACGCTTCTAACCGGCGCTATTGGCGGCATCGACGAGCGACAGTAAGACGGACAGTTCTAATCGGCGGACAGTTCTAATCGGCGCTATTGGCGGCATCGACGACTGATGCTAAGAAAGACAGTTCTAACCAGCGCTATTGGCGGCATCGATGACTGACGCTAAGAAAGACAGTTCTAACCGCCGCTATTGGCGACATCGACGACCGACGGATCGATGAGCGACGGTAAGAAAGACAGTCCTAACCGGTGCTATTGACGGCATCGACGAGCGACGGTGAGACGGACAGTTCTAACCAGCGCTATTGGTGGCATTGACGACCGACGGTAAGAACCCGGGTTATGGCTTATTAGCCTCACTGACATAGGGAGTTTTCCGGAGAGAGAAACAATGAGAGACAATGAATTGTTCAAGCCACCAACCCGCGTGACCAGAAACTTCAAGTCATGAGAGATAATATGGGATATAATACACTGATGGCACTCGATGGAATGTGTTTTATGGCTTTAACTCAGTATTGCAGAACACTCTATGATAGACAGTGGATCCACACACTTGCAGCATAACAGATTTGTATGTAAGTATCGATCTATTACCACCAATATTACCAGCCATATTTTGATGATTCCAATAACAAACATACAACATTTTGCCATAGAAACAAAACCCGAACAATTACTTTATCAGAAGACACACTGGCGTCATCAGGGGCAGACAGTGTGGTAAATGTAGTTTTTTCTACTGTACACCTGATGGAATTAGTATAGAATTGCCCAATAATCTATGAAAATAATTTAGAAATCCGAAACAAACCGCATGGAATATATGACAAGTACATAAGTACCTAATCACAAGCCAAATGGCTACTGAGTTGATGGTATCCTCGGGGACAGACTTAACGTTCACCAGCAGTGACAGTGACTTGACGTCCACCAGCAGTGATACCGGCTCAGTAGTGTCTTTTGTAAGGAGTTTCAGGGGCATCAGGGGCAGACAGTGTGGTAAATGTAGTTTTTTCTACTGTACACCTGATGGAATTAGTATACAATTGCCCAACAATCTATGAAAATTATTTAGAAATCCGAAACAAACCGCATGGAATATGTGACAAGTACATAAGTACCTAATCACAAGCCAAATGGCTACTGAGTTGATGGTATCCTCGGGGACAGACTTAACGTCCACCAGCAGTGACAGTGACTTGACGTCCACCAGCAGTGACACCGGCTCAGTAGTGTCTTTTGTAAGGAGTTTGTAGATGCCTTTAAATCATTTGACAACGATAATAATCTCTCCCCGCATCACCTCACCTCCTCATATTAAACATGGCAGATGGCAAAGATTACCTACGAAAATGTTTCTTCAAAGTATTAGTCACTCACAGCTTAGTGGCATTCGAAGATATAATCATATATTAAATATTCCTCTATGACGTACAAAAAGTATACTCTATTATATGGATATTATCGTATTTATAGTGAGAGGACTAAATCTACATATACACATAATAATAAGTCAATATGTTTGAAAACTATTGACTTTGTGTCAATACCACATGGCCATATGTATATGCCCTTGTTTCGACTTCATTTAAACACCTAGCGCCATGTTAGCGAAAATAAATGTACCGCCTGGTGTCACATTGGAGGCAATCGCTCAATTGACAGTAATCAATAGTCTGTGCAATGATATTATGCCGATACCTATTTTGTCATGGTTTACATTAACAACTACTCAGCTATACCTGACCTCGGAAATGTTTTTAGGTCAGGTCAAGTGGTATAAACAAAGCCACCTCTTGTTGTCACGCTACCATTGTCGAGTCACTGTCATTGACACTCTACTCGATTCTGCCTGTACGATACTAAGTAAATTTGTTCACTTCGAGTTTGTGCCACTTCTAGTAATGGAGAAAACACACATCACATTGTGCTAACTGAGTCAATATTGAAGAGGACATTATGCCTTATTAGCAATTAATGGCCATAAATCACTTCAAAGAAGCATGAAAATGAAGATTCATTGGTAAATGGGATCTTGTTGGTAATGGGGAATCCTGAGGAAAAAAAACTGAAGAAACAATCGAAAGGCAGAAGCATTTGTGATTTCATGGTGATAGTATCATGGAGTAAGACTAACTATATTGTTTTTTTTTCATATTTTTTCATTCGATTACTGTATGTTCATTGTTCAGCTGATTTCGTTCCATTTTCTATTTGTTCTTGTGGTTGCTGATGACCTCCTTTCGGAAGACTTCCCAAGTAGACTTTTTTCACAGATACATGTATCACTCACTTGTTTTTCAGAAAAAGGTGTCTACAATGCTTCAGATGCGCAAAAACGTTGAGTTCTAGTGTGAAAGCACTAAACCTCTTTGACATTTACATGTTGGAGACGAAATGTATGCTGTACTAGATTACATCTGAAAATGCTATGTTCTGCCAAAAAAGGGTTATTTCGATATTGAAAATACGAACTTAAATACAGTCTAGTATACGTAATAAATCCTCAACAATCCGAATGCTGAGCCAATCGGTATCTTTAGCTTGAGAATATCTCTGTCAGGCAGTGTTTCACCAGAACCCTATTATGATCAGTGGAATATGTACATCACCGTCTGATCCCCTGCTCAACAGATGCTAGTATGTTACTTATGTGCAAATCTCTATCTATCACTGTGTTACTAATTTAAAGAATTTTCACAATTTATAATGTGTTGAAAAAACAATAGCTTGACGACTATGTGTCATGCAAAATGTTGAGCAGGCATCCGACAGTGATGTGGTGCTGATGCAGTACATCACTGTCTGATCCCCTGCTCAACAGATGCTAGTAGGTTACTTATGTGCAAATCTTTATATATCACTGTGTTACTAATTTGAAGTAAGTTCACAGTTTATAATGTGTTGACAATACAAAAGCTTGAGGACTATGTGTCATGCAAATTGTTGGGCAGGCATCTGACAGTGATGTGGTGCTGGTGCAGTACATCACTGTCTGATCCCCTGCTCAACGGATAGGGTATTTATGTGCCAATCCTTGAGTAATAACCATTTTTGATTTCCTGTTTTCTAAGTGTAGTGCGAGTACACTATGAGCTGATACAAGTGTAAGCAAAGAAATGAAGATTTCATTTCCTACGAAATATGTAAAAAATTATGTGCTGCTGTCTGTCTCGGGTGATCATGTTTATACATTCTTTGTTTGGCTTCATCGGTTGGGGGGGACTAATACTCTAATTAATGATTAACACTACATTTGACCAAGTCAGGACAAATGATAATTACAACTTCTCCTCCATTTGGGAAGCCGATGATGATATAGACAATAGTGAGGACTTATCTCATCAGATGATGATGAAATCTTGTGAATATCATGATGCAGAAAACTTTCATATTTTAAATGAAGCGAACTTAAGTTCTTCATCATATTTTCACCTGAATTGTCGCAGTCTCTCATCAAATTGGGAATCATTTAGGGAACTGCTTTATGATTTGAATACTGATAATTTTGCTTTTCAAGTCATTGGCATAAGTGAACTCTTTAACTGTGAGAAAGATTGCCGAATCAATTTAGAGGGATATCATCCTATTATTTCAAAAAATAGAAAGCTCAGTTGTAGAGGAGGAGTAGGTATGTTTGTTCGAGATGATATCAATTATAAAGTAAGGGATGACCTAAGTATTTTCATGGATCATATTTTTGAATCTATTTTCATCGAAATAAAAAATGATAAAAATTCATCTAGTGTAATTGTAGGAGAAATCTATAGGCCAAACTCACAACCAAAAGCGGATGTTGACTTATTTATGTCAACTATGCATAATATAATGGACCAGATAAATAATGAAAACAAACAAAGTGTTATAATGGGTGACATGAATGTAGACCTAATTAAGTACAACTCTGATACAAAAATTAACAATTATACTGACAATATTTTTGCAAGGGGTTTCATCCCAACAATAATTAAACCCACCAGAATAAGTGAGAATTCCGCTACATTGATCGATCACATCTACACAAATACTACTAACTACAATGCTAAATCTGGAATAATATTAAATGATGTTGCTGACCATTTTGGTGTATTTTATCTTGAACCTCATAAATTCGCATTGAAAAAGTCTGCGTCGACACTTCAAAGAGTGATAACTACAACCAAGATAGCCAAGTTTAATCAATATCTCCAAGACACAGATTTCTCTGAAATATATAATATAGACTGTACAAACACAGCTTACAATAAATTTTCAGAACTTTACCAAGAATCTTATAAAAAAGCATTCCCACTAGTGGAAAAGAAACAAAATAAAAAATATATAAAAATTGAACCATGGTATTCCAATGGCCTTCTTGTATCAAGAAAAAGAAAAAATAAATTATTCGCTAAAAAATTTAAAACACCATCTGAAACAAATATATGTGCTTACAAAAATTATGTGAATTTATATAACAGATTGAAAAGACAAATGAAAAAGAACTACTATGATGAAATGCTAGAACTGAATAAAAACAATATCAAACAAACTTGGAAAATATTACAATCTGTAATGGGCAAAAAGAACAACAAAACTCAATTTCCAAACTCATTTCTTATAAACAATAAAGAAATATCAAATAAATCAGAAATTGCAGATGAGTTCAATTTATTTTTCTCTACAATCGGTAAGAAAACAAGTGAAGCTGTTCCGAATACAGAGTGTCATTTCTCATCCTTTCTAACCAGCCCCACAGCCAATAGTATTTTTATCGAACCAGTTGATCAATCTCATATCCTTGATATAGTAGGAAAACTTAAGCCCAAAACTAGTTCAGGACACGATGAAGTATCAGCTAAGATATTGAAAGAAACGATAACTCACATAGTTGAACCACTAACTTATATCGTTAATTCTTCCCTTACAACTGGAACTGTTCCAGAAAAACTAAAATTAGCTAAAGTGATCCCAATATACAAAAGTGCAGAGGCAAATAAATTAAACAATTACCGCCCAGTCAGTCTTCTCCCCTGTTTCTCTAAAGTCTTTGAAAAGGTCATGTTTAATAAAATATTTTCTTTTTTCAATAGTAAGGACCTTTTTTATAGACATCAATATGGTTTTCGTCCGAAACATTCAACTATACATCCTATTATACAGTTGTTAAGCAAATGTTCTGAAAACCCGAGCAAAAATTTTAATTTGTCTATTTTCTGCGATCTATCTAAAGCCTTTGATGTCATAGATCATCAAATCTTATTAACCAAGCTTCATTATTATGGGATAAGGGGAATTGCCTTAAAATGGCTCTCTGATTACCTAACAAATCGTAAACAATATGTATATATTGAAAACTGTATTTCTGAGCAACAGCCACTATTGTGTGGAGTTCCTCAAGGCTCCATATTAGGGCCTTTACTATATCTCATATATGTAAATGACATAGTCAAATGTACAGATGCAAACATTTTATCTTTCGCTGATGATACATCATTACTTGTCTTTGGACCCAATATTGATGATCTATATACAAAAGCTTCTCAAGAAATCCATAATCTATATACCTGGTTTTGTGCAAATAAATTATCTCTCAATGCTAAGAAAACCAAATATATTGTTATCCGATCACCCACGTTAAATTGTGATTTAGATGATTTCAAATTGGAAATAAACAATGTACCACTAGAAAGAATAGGTTCTGGTCAGAATGAACAAAGCACAAAGTTCTTGGGATTATATATTGATGAATTCTTGACCTGGAAATATCATATTAATTTCATAAATAACAAAATAGCTAGAGCTCTATATCAAATAAAACAAGCTAAACATTTCCTACACATATCCAGCTTAAAAACATTGTATTATAGCATGATACACCCATATTTGATTTATGGTATACTGGCGTGGGGAAATACAAAACAATTATTTCTTAAACAATTAACAACTCTGCAAAAACGAGCTATTAGGACAGTACATAAGGCCTCCTATAATAGTCATACTGATCCGTTATTTAAGAAGTCTAGTGTTCTAAAATTTCAGGATCAATATATACATGAGGTAAGAATATTTATGCATATGTTCATTAATAATAATCTTCCTGTCTCCTTCAATGAAGTTTTTAAATACCAATGGGAAATACAGAGTGAACGTCTGACGAGACAATCAAATAATCTTTATATCCAGAGATGTGAATCTGCATTTGCTGAGAGACTGCCACTCCATGCCTACCCATCCATTTGGAATAAATGGGCGACGCCGGACATTGAACGTACATCGAAATCTCAATTGAAACATATCTCCAAAAACGAAATATTATCTTCATATTTGGAAAATGTCACATGTGATAATAAACATTGCATAGATTGTAATGCCGGAGTATAAATATATACCATGCCATGTTACATGTACATTGTATCAACCACAATTTCTCCGGTACAGTATCTTCCAAATTATAGTGTTCTGGAATTTCATTTTTTTCGATAAGAGTACTTGTAGTCCTGAACTTGGTCATGTATTTGTTATAAATCTGGTTCCTCCTTCCCGGTGTGCCAAACCTTGTGAGTGTGTGTCTGTGTGGCCCGAGACAGCCGTAGTACTTTTCCATGTTTCGTATGTTTCTTTTTGTTCCCCGTGGTTTTTTTTTTTTTTGTGTTTTTTTTTTTTCATCTTGTTGCCAAAATTTAGTCATATTATTTTTAATTAATTCGACATGGGTCTATAGCAAGACAGCCATATGGCTATTTAGGCCCTTTCAGCCTTACCCTCAAACTAATCTTGTAGTTACATGTAGATAATAATTCACACTGTGTTATTGAATATTGCTTTATCACTGTACAGATGAACGCTATGCTGATTATACTTGTAAGTGCTGGAAAATAAACATCTATCTATCTATCTATATGTTTCCTGCAATTCCCCCTTTAGCTTTATTGTGAATTATTGCTATAAGCTGATTACCGGATGCCAGTCAGAATTTATTGTTTCGGAAGTATGTGATGGTACAAAGTTACCTGATCACGAGTGTAGTGCACCACCGCAGTGAGGTTTTTTGTTCCTGGTATTCATCGAATATAAATCAATGAATCAAAAAATTATGTTTATAGCCTCGTTCATTCCTCTGAAATCGGAAGGAATGAACCACAATCACTTGGTCAAGGCTGGTAAAACAACTGACAGTATTGTCTGGACATGGTCGTCACCGTCATAGGGTACCAATAAATATATAAGTTTGTGGTTGCGCTTGATCACTGTATCACCAAGAGTGACGTATCGTCAGATTTCACTCTTTGCAGACACTGCCTTGGTTGTTTGAACTTTTCAAACATATCAATGATATGTATGGCTTCTTCAATAAAACGCCACAGGAGTGTTGTGATGAGGAGTTTGCATCCAACGAGATGCTCTGGATGCATGTCATGACACTTCGATTTGTGGCGTTGCAAGATATTATATGATATGTTTGCGAAGGAAACACAATATGTGCGGCATAATATCGGTATCACCAGATGAGATGCTTTCCGAAAACAGTGACTGCAACGTACAGAGATAGAAATAATTGTTGTTTTATCACAACGCTGAAAGAATAATGCCCAGGCAAACATACACCTTGCGAAAATGTGAGAGACATATAAAAATATTTTATAACTTAAATAGGCCTTTTTTCATCAGAGCCACAACATTTTCAATAACATGAAAATGATACCAGTTTGGCCGATCCAGATACAGAGTTCATCCTTTTGCCATTAGCTGATTGGATACCTATTTAAATTTAATAGGTACATGAATGAATGAATAGCAATATCCAGTTGGGAACAGAACAACCGAACGAGAAACATAAATTTGGAATTATTACTGTATCATAGTCAAGTATTCTCACAAATCTACAAGAGTACACTTGTTGTGCACACTAAAACAAGACGGACGTCTAGATTTCATGCGCAAAAGAATGCGAAATTGAGCACATATTTCATTAGTCAATCTATGTACTCAAGTTCTCCTCGACGTGTCAATATGAATTGGGATTCCTAATGGACTAGTAAAATGTAGGTGTAACATCAAATCATATGAATAAAAATATTGATTTTCTGTCGGCACAGTACGACAATAAGTGTTCATGCTTGGACCACGTGAAAAGGCACCACTCGGCATGTCACTATGATTGATTAATCAGCTCTATCTTAACACATTGAAATCAACGGCCTAATGGACACTAATGGATAACCTATGCTAGGACATTGAACCGAGATATACAACTGTGTGGTCTATTGCATGATAATAGCCCATGGTGACTGTACCTATGTATAATAATTCTCCATCCAACACTTCCTGTGAAGTTGTAAAATGGTAGTATGGTGAAAACCCTGTCTAATCACGATACATTTCTACTTAGAAAAATTAGGATAATATTCCATCTCGTCTAACATTGGGTGTTTCCCCATTCTTCATTATCAGTACTTGGTTTCTGGTTTTGAACACAGTGATTTGTGGAGAAGCTTTAAGTATATACATAGTGTATGTGAATATCATAAAAAAAAACCAGGTCCAATATACCCAAGTAATACACATACATGCGTGATACGGATAGTTATGCAAAACAACTTTGTCCCATGTCCCACACGCCATAATATCCACAAATACATACATCCCCTACCACAATATACAATCCAATTATATTCGTATCTTCACATAATCATCAATCACTAATGTATTATTGTATTTTATATAACATCTTTTCTTTTTGATACCTTGAAATTAACTCAGTCGAAGTTTTCAATTTACATGCCACAATACTTTTTTTTGCAACTAGCGTAATATAGTTAACCTTTTTCCAAACTTCTGCATCCATGTTTCCATCCCTAAAGCCCAATAACCTGTCCCTTTCATTAATATTGACACAAGTCCTTCCCATTAACAAAGCCACGTCCTTCTCAACTTCTGTCCATAGTGCTTGTATATATTGACAATTGGCGAAAAAATGTTCAACAGTTTCTATTTCATTACAATACTGACAATACTGATCTTGTGTTACTTTCATTTTGAACAATCTCTGTCGCGTTGGATAAATATTATGTAATATCCGCCACTGCAGAGTACATAAACTGGTGTCATTAGTAACTGTGAATGGTAGACACCAGGTTAACTCTGTTAGAGCATTTTCATTATATCTCAGATTCCAATGGCTAGTAGTGACTGTATCCAAAGTTTTATTCTTTACTAGAAACATTCGGATTGATTTGGAAGACAATTTTTTTAGCGGGCTATTGTTGAAATAAATTACATCGTCCCTATCAGAGTACACCTTGTGTTTTTCGACAAACCGTAAGGCATTAACAATTACATTATATTCCATCAAGGTTACCCCATTGTCACCTAATTTGTTCGCTATGACATCGTAAGATAGTACGCATCCTCTACATAACATGTCGCTAACATATAAAATGTCATTTTCTATCCATCTTCTAAAGAAGAGAACATTCCCTTTGAATGTGATAAATTTGTTATTCCACAGGCTTTGTGTACTACTTTCAATATTATGTTTGCTATTCAAATTTTGGATAGAAAACCAATCACGTACAAGTGTTATATAAAAGTGAGGCATCCACCCAGATAGACCCCTAAAATGATCGATATCAACATTCATTTTAAATACAAAGAGATTTTCCCCAAAGCGGTTGAGAAATGATTTTGGCAAGATGCGCCATGCTCCATTTCCAGGTTTCTGTAATAAAGATATCCATTTTATATTTAATGCTCGCTGCATATCAAATAGATCTATCATATTTAACCCCCCTTCTGATGATAGTGGCTTTATCATGATATTACGTTTCAAGCATTCCATGTTGTGCTTTACGATATCTTCCTCCCGATGATATCTTTTATTGCACCATATATAACTGAAGAAGAAATTATTTATCCTCTTCAAAATCGGGGCGGGAAGTGTAACTCCCTGCATAAGGTATAGAAATTGTGACATTAGAAGTGATTTCACTATTGTGATTTTCCCCAAAATGGACAAATGCCTTCCCATTAGGGATTTAATTATGGACTCGCACTTCTCAAACCTTATATCGATATTTTCAGCTATTTCGTGTGCCACACATTCCGATTTAAAATATACCCCCAACAATTTGATTTTGTTGTCCGGAAAGAGTTTCCAATTCAAATTTGCTATATTTTTCCTCCTATATTTCCAGCAGCCTACCCATATTGCTGTCGTCTTATTGGTATTAAGCTTCAGTGCGGAAAACTTAGAAAAGCGCCTTACAATATTCAGGCTACTGTATATCGATTCGTCATCCCCCACAAATATGGTTGTGTCGTCAGCGTATTGAGCTATTTTGATAAATTGTTTTCCACCAGTACGGTTTCCAACTTCAATACCTTTAATTAACGGAGATTGGCGAATTTTGCACGATAATACTTCACACGCTATGATAAAACACAGGGGCGAGAGTGGACACCCCTGTCTGATACCACAGCGTAACGGGAAAGACTCCGATAAATATCCATTGTAGGATACACAACTAATAGTTTCAGAATTGATAATTTTCATCCAGTGTAAAAAAGACGGACCAAAACCGAATAATTTCATTGCTTTTAACATAAAATCTTTAGATATAGAATCAAAAGCTTTAGAATAATCCAATGAGATTATGGCACCCGGTATATCTTTAGCATTGGTAAATTCTATTACATCATCTATTGTCCTTATAACGATGCCCGAATGTCTGCCCTTAATGTAACCACACTGGTCCTCATTAACAATGACACTTGCCACTTTCTTTAGTCTATTCCCCAAAGTCTTTGTCAGTATTTTATAATCCGTATTGGTTAGGCTTATTGGTCTCCAGTTTGATAGATTATTCCTGGATAATTGTTTCCCTTTATGAAGTAAAATAATTAACCCTTTTCTCTGGGACAGAGACATAAATCCAGACCCATAGGACTCATTGTAGGTTTTAATTAACGTATCCTTTATGTTCGGCCAGAATTTACGATACCATGATGTGGTTAATCCATCTGATCCCGGGCTGGAGCTCGATTTCATTCCATCAAGAGCCTGTTTACATTCACTTTCTGTGACAGGACCCTCACACAGCAATTTTTGATCTTCAGTGAGTTCGGGAAACTCGACTCCTGATACAAATTCATCAAAATCACCGTCTTGGTTGCAGTCACTATCATTTCCATATAAAGTCGAGTAGAATGTTTTGATTTCGTCTAATATGTGGTCCGTTGTATCAACTATTTTCCCATCTGAATTATGTAGGAAAGATATATATTTTGACTTCGCCCTAAATTTTTCATTGTTCAAAAAATACTTTTTATTTTTCTCTCCGTGCTCAATAAGAGTCATTTTGGAGCGCACTTGAGCCCCGGCTTCTTGTTCAAGAGCCAATGTATCCAATTCTTGGGATAAGACCATGGCATCCTTTTGCAGAGGCACGTTCGTTGGATCATTCGCAAGTAAAACATTTATTTTCGATAATTGTTTTTCCAAATATATTGTGCGATCCTTTTTTCTATTGGCTCTGTACTTGCCATAGGACATAGAAAAATGTTTTATCTCGAATTTACATATATCCCATAAAATAGTAACAGGCAAGGCGCCATACTTTTGACAAAGTTTGTTCATAATTGCTATAGTTTGTTCAACATATTCCTCTTCTTGTAAAAGGGAATCGTTATGCTTCCAATAACCCGGTCCGCGTTTTTTATTATCGAAATGCAGATTAATAAGTACACCGCGGTGATCAGTTAGAGGAACATCTACAATAAAGGCAGACACCGAAACATTTAGGACTAAATCATTGCCGAATACATAATCAAGCACCCGTATAGCGGTTCTAGACTTATTTGACCATGTAAAGTCCCGTATTTTTTTATTATGGTGCCTCCATAAATTGTGTAATCCCAAAGATCCGACCATATTCCTAAAAACAGTGACCTCACTGGCGCCGTGTTTTGCACCAGACAAAACGTCCTCTTCCATCAATGTGCAGTTGAAATCCCCACCCAAAATAAAATACTCATCCTCGTTCAAATATCTACTCAAACTCTCGGAGATCGTTCTGAAAAAATTTAATTTTTCCATGTGTCGGTTGGGGGCGTATACGCTACAGACAATGTATTTGTTTTCGTGATTGAACTGAATGGCCAATATACGCGGCTTATTTACCAAAACAGTTACGTCAGATACTTCAAAGTCTTGACGCAATAATATCATTACTCCCCCACTATGGGTGGTGCCCTGAACGGCATAAAGCTCCCCTCCCCATTCATCGCTCCACTTCAATTTATCTGAGTTCTGAAAGTATGTTTCCTGAAGTAGAGTGATATCAGCTTTACATTTTCTAACGGAATTAAAGATAGCAGCCCGACTCCGTCTTTGCCTTAACCCCCGAACATTGATGGTAAGTACACTAACCATGACGACTGTGATATACATGTAGGCCTATGTGTTTGGTTTCTTGACGTTCAGTAATATTACGTTTATTCGTATGTGAACCTAAAGCAAATGGAGTAATGTTTTGACAATCACGTATTTTATACTTCGTGAAGTGAGACAGACATCTTAAATAAGGTGTCTGGCTGTGACAATAACAAGGCCAAAAAGACGTAAGACAGAAAATCATTGTCCATGTCCACAAACGGTCGTAAGGGTTTTGGTCTGTTTGAAAGCGCCATATGTATCAGGTGACTGTCTGCAGCGGTGTATTGTCCGGCTGGCCACAGGGAGAGAAGTACGCTTTGAGAGTCTTTGCTGGTCGTGGGGTTCCTCCAACATCGTACACCGCCACCGGACTGCTGGTCGGCTTGCGCTTGACGGACCTTGTCTCATTGGCATGCGGTTTTTCAGGACCAGTGTATTTCGCAGGGGTATGTGAAAGGCGTCGCGTTTCACATGCCTCGAGGAAGGAGTCAGCCTTCTGAAATAGTTCTGGTGACGAAAGCGAGCGGTGTATAGCTGCATTGGTTGCGTGGGATAGCAAGTCATCCGCCAGTTGAATGGCCTCGCTAGGTGCCTCGTCCGTCGCTTGGCCTTCGACACACACCTGGCTGGGACCAAGTGACTCAACACTGCGTGCCTCTGTCTCCTCGCCAGGTACAATAGCATCAGGCGTCGGACTATGGAGCGCATCCCTACCCAGCTTGATGGCACGCATCTCCATCAATAGCTGGCCGAGGCGATTTCGACCTGGCCAGGAATCATAGGAGCTGGTAGCTGTGGCCCTCGGGGGAAGGCCTGTTCCCCAGAACGTGTGCGAAGTCCCCTCGGCGAGGATTTTGTTCCCTGTTTCCGACAGATGCTGACTGAATTCAGCACTGGCCTGCAATTTCTGGTTGAGGATTTTGCGCATGACATCGACGCGGTGATCCACCCAGTTAGATCCAGCCATATCGACACCATCACCAATGATTTGTGCTTCGCTTCGAGTAGCACAGAAATGATTTATGCTGGGGTGGATTGTCGAGAAGATAAGCTGACATTCCATATAAAGTCAGAAACCCGATCACTGTCAAGGTAATGTGTGAGACGGGGAGTTTCCCAGAAGACATGCCGCACAAAATAGTATTAATAGCAGCATTTGTTTGGTATTTAGCGTTAAATAATCAATAATAATATGCAATGATATATTTATTAATATATCCAGTATTAAACATAATGTTGATTTCCAAAGAACATCATTTCCGACAAACCTTATGTGAGTCTGGTGGGTGTTAGATGGTTCTCATTAGTAGAGTCTAGACCAATCAAACGTTAATCTGCATCAGAGTTACATCTAGAACTCCTGGCAGGGTAATTATCATAATGTATCAATATTCATGTAACACTGCAGTCTGATTAAATACTCAGTGTATAAAGGTGATAGTATGTGCTGTAACAATATCTCGTAAGGTATCAGGTAAACCACTGAGAACAACAGTAACATGTATAATGTACTCTACTCTTAAAAAGTTAGGGATATTGTATGTGCATTCCATAGAATGACAGCCAATGACTAGAGGCGCAAATCTCTTTTTTTATCTCACTTCAAAATTGTAAACGTTATTTAAAACACACAGTCAAGGCCATAGTGGTTATATTTGACGATGTACACGTTTCAAGGAAAATATCCAAAAATAGCGCCTCGTCAGATTGTCTTCAGCAATGAATGTAAGTATCAATCCATTACCACCATAATGGATTAGGAGTACCAAAGTACCGAAGGAGTACCAAAGGAGTAGGAGTAGGAGTACCAAAACACAATAAATTGGACCCAACCCAAATAGTAAATATCTGGTGTAACCACCACGTGCATGAGTGCAGCCTTGACAGCATCTGCACACTCTCCGAATGAGATGCTTGATGGCCTGTTGCCTGAATTCACACCACTCTTCCTGTGGAGCCCTAACAGACACTATCTGGGTGACTGGAGGTTTTTTTGGTCGTTTCAAATCAGCTTTGGGAAGTTGATCCCACAAATTATCCATAAGACACAGGTCAAGGAAACATACAGGTCAGACCATTTTCTGTATTGTTTCCTGTTTGAGGCAATCACTAACAATATGAGCCCAATGGGGTATTACCATCCATGAACACGAGATTAACACTAATCGTTTCAGCATATCGGTTAACTACAAGCAGAATGATATCATATCCGTAAATTAGGGCTGTACTTGCACATCTGTCAAACACCTCAAAGTCCGTGCGGCTCCCAACATTCTGCCTGCCCAAACAAGTACGGACGCCAAACCATATTACAGAATTTTGAATTCTTTGAAAGTTCACAAAAAACATTGGATCAGTTGTGGCAATTCTCCGACTGACGAGAGCCTGGGTGAACTGAACCCAGGCATTTTTGTACCTTGGGGGTGCTGGAGTACCGTAGTTGCTCGTTCCGCAGCCGAACCATCAGAATGAAGATAGTTACGGGAAGTTTTCTTGTGTGCACAAACACCGGTGGCACTGTGAAAATGATTTCGATGAGATCTGGGAGTTTGAAAATGATATCGCCTCCTTACCACCAAATACTGGTGTGTGCGTGCCCCTGGACCTACATGACATTACATTTTAACGCACAGTTTCTTGGTATTTAGCGTGCAATGTAGATACAACACTTCATCAAAATATCCTCAACTTTTTTTGAGTAGTGTGTTATGTAAAATAAATTATGTGTCGTGCAATAACTAATGTAGAATTCAGCCAACAGGATGCAGTGATATTGAATAGCTATTTGGTGATATAAATCTCCCTTGAAATGTCACACACGGGATTATATGTACGAGTGTCGAATCCCCGACGACGTGTTATTGGAACAAGTGTCGCATTCACCATCGAGTATAATCATAGTTGTATTTCAGATCTGGTATATAATATCTGATGTTATTGTTATGTAACACTTAAAGTATATATTTCACTTATCATCAATTAACTTATGTGATTTATAGGTAAAACGTTTATTGATACAAAACGTTTATAATAAAACGTTTATTGATACATTTAACAATCTCACATGAATAGCATACAGGTATGTCAATTGTAAAAGTAAATTGGTCCATGGGATGAGAAAGGTTACCGGAGGAATATCGCAAGTCACATTTTACCTGAATTGCTGTTTTTAACTCTCATGGTCATTCAAGGACAATTTGAATTTCACCACGGATATCTCTACATATCGACTTCGGATAAAATATAAATCTTTAGTTACCATGTAAATATTTGTTTCCCGATTTTTCTGTTCAAATTCAAAATTTATCCCAAATAAAACAAAATCAGTTTTGAACACCACCAAATACTGGTGTGTGCGTGCCCCTGGACCTACATGACATTACATTTTAACGCACAGTTTTTTGGTATTTAGCGTGCAATGTAGATACAACACTTCATCAAAATATCCTCAACTTTTTTTGAGTAGTGTGTTATGTAAAATAAATTATGTGTCGTGCAATAACTAATGTAGAATTCAGCCAACAGGATGCAGTGATATTGAATAGCTATTTGGTGATATAAATCTCCCTTGAAATGTCACACACGGGATTATATGTACGAGTGTCGAATCCCCGACGACGTGTTATTGGAACAAGTGTCGCATTCACCATCGAGTATAATCATAGTTGTATTTCAGATCTGGTATATAATATCTGATGTTATTGTTATGTAACACTTAAAGTATATATTTCACTTATCATCAATTAACTTATGTGACTTATAGGTAAAACGTTTATTGATACAAAACGTTTATAATAAAACGTTTATTGATACATTTAACAATCTCACATGAATCGCATACAGGTATGTCAATTGTAAAAGTAAATTGGTCCATGGGATGAGAAAGGTTACCGGAGGAATATCGCAAGTCACATTTTACCTGAATTGCTGTTTTTAACTCTCATGGTCATTCAAGGACAATTTGAATTTCACCACGGATATCTCTACATATCGACTTCGGATAAAATATAAATCTTTAGTTACCATGTAAATATTTGTTTCCCAATTTTTCTGTTCAAATTCAAAATTTATCCCAAATAAAACAAAATCAGTTTTGAATAAAATTTGACTTGCTTTCGAACATGTACAGCAAATATTTTGGTTAAAATATTTCTTGGATATATACCTGTATAAATCAACAGAGCTTGACGCTATTCCACCAATGCCAACTTAAAGACTACCTCATCAGTCTCAATGAATGGAGTCTTTTCGGGCAAAAATTACCAGTCTCATGAGTGCTTCGAAATTCTTCCACCTTTGGTGAAACAACTCCCAAAGTTACTTGAAATGATACCCCAATATGGAGACCAATGTCCTACACAACAAATGATCAGAAATACTCTTTGCCCTCATCCAAAACAAGTCGACACACTTCCCTGTGCATACAGTGTCATTATTAATACAGGTTTTCTGGAAATCTGATGGCTGAAATATGTATGTGCGATAACAAATTGTGATAACCAGATTAGTTTATTGATTTGACACTATGTAAATCCTCTAAAATAGACATGAAAACGACATGTGTTAATCCATCTAGATCTTGAATGTTGAATTATGGGAGATAATGAAGATATACTGTTTGGTCAGTGATACAATCACTACGGAACCGCGTTCAGTCTTGTAAATGTCTTCTTTTTTCAGGTTTTTACATTCAACAGAAGATTTCCATTTTACCATATCACATTTTCATTTGCTAATGCATCTTCATTCCTATTCTTCGTTGAAGAATCGCAGCATTTATCTTCTGTTTTTTTACATTAATTGTGCATTTCGTTAACCGCTCACTTAGCCTAATTAGATTCATGATTGAAAATTACAAAACAGCTCGATTTTTCAAATCTCAACCAAGCTATTTTAAACCTATAACCTAACTATATTAATGCTTTCAGCACAAATTGTTCAAATGTCAGAATGGCTGTAGTTCACCGAGATAAAAAAAAAAACCTTCAGGTATACCTGACTATACGTAACACTGGATGTTTTGTCAAAACCACTAAGTTGATTAGGCAAGCCAAAACCACTAACCATACTTCAACATATCGAACTCGAGTCATTTCGAGTCACTGACTCGCATTAGGAGTCACTGTATAGTGTAATCAAGAGAACATATTCCATGAATGACAATTTGTAAAGGAATATGTTTCTTTTTCCACAAAATGTGGATATCTGTTATCCACACTATAATAAAACATGATTATTATATTTATATTCTCCCGTCCCAGCAGAGTAGAGATTTTGTCATCGCATCGTTTCCGGTCCATGTGAAACTATTCCACGAACTAAATACTAAGAAGGAACATACTGGAAGGTATTATCGCTCGAAGTGACTTATTGAGCTGATAAGTAAAACCAACCATTTGAATCAGGGAAATGGTTTGATGTTCCGTGCAACAATCCTGTGAGTGTTTTTATTATGGTAAAATGGACATAATTTCTGTTTCGTGATGCAATATTTATGCAATCACAATGTGTCCGCTTTGCAAACAATACTCATGACTTGAGATTTTATTTACCATCGAATTGTCTTTTGCTGAGGGACATTCAATTGTCATGCTTTTTTGAAGTTATTTTCGCCTTCTTTTCTAGCCATTTTACTAAAAGCTGTTCTGCCTTGTCGAGTACCACACACGGAAAAAAATATATGGCCTTTTAAATTGACCTTCAGCCCTCGCAATTCATAGTGCCGATGATACGCAGATCACATTTAACTAGCCAATCGGAAGACGTAAAAAAAAACGCGCCAAAACGTCCCACAAACAAAACGGGCATTTTCAACACCACAGTCGAATAAAGTGGGATGATAGTGTACTTCTGACGTACGGATAGCCAAGTTAATTCGAAAAATCCAAATTGAGTGTAGATATCTGAATATATTTTACAAAACGAATGTGTGACCAGAAGCAAACAGACCAGACGCTATCTGAAACAATGCATATGAAATTTTGTGGGACATTTCTGGCGGTTGCCATAGGGGCGTGGCCTGTTGCTTTGTCGTCGGAACTATGAATTAATTGTTCAGTTGCTTGGTTAGTTTGTTCATCGTTTTTCGAAAGAGATGTGATAGTGCTTACTGTTTACTCGTATTGAATATGAACTTCGACTTCAGAAATAGTGATACAGTATCATTAATTTATGTGCTGAAAGCTATATTGGTATAATTTTTTGTCGCCCTCCAATTATGATTGATATCAGACTCGTTTTCTGTTGCTAGTATTGCCTAATACTCGGTAGTGATTCCCATTTGCCGATCACCAACGCATTCATGTTTTTGGTGTTTCTTCCCGGATGTTCAGCAGACAAGTTGTGCAGGATTTGAATTACATACGACATTGTATAAAACTTGCGAGTTGCTATTCTGCTCGGTAGACTATTTAAATTGTTGCTTTATAGTCAGAGGGGTTCCCAGTTTTGTTTAGAAAAGCAAGTAGTAGCAGGGTGGGTGAAGAAAAATCACATTGCTGAACATTCATATGCATCTTTGAACTGGATTTGCTCAGGCTGCATTTTGTGAATGCATTCAATAATCAAGGATAGTATGCAACCACACAGGTAATCATATTTCACCAAGTAAAGATAATAGTGGGATTTTATCAAGAGCTTCATTTCTGACAACCCTTATGTGAGTCTGGTTATTGTGAAATGTTTCTTATTAGTTGAGTCTATGCCAAACAAAAGAGATCTAAGCTACATCAAGACTGAACTTGTTGCAAGGAAATAATAGCGATCTACCAATATTTACGTAACTAAATCTCTGATTGATTCATTTCCTGTGAACAGGTAATAACATAATGTTGTAACTATATCTTGTGAAGTTTCAGATAGAGCATCCACAATACCACCAAACTGTATATTGTATCAGGCAAGATATAGTATGTTCCATGTCATACGTGCTGTATATTATCTACGTGATCCGCCATGATTCAATGATATTAAATAGTCGTTCGGTAATATAGCCCTTCCGTGAAATGTCACACGCAGGTTCGTATAGCTAGTGTCAAATGTTATACGACATATTAATTGAAAAACGTATCTCATTCACTATCAAGTATAGTTATGTTAGTATTCCACACTTAATGTCTAATATACATGTATGATGGTGTCGTTATGTCACACCTAAAGTATCCATTTACCCATCATTAATAACGTCTGTGACCAGCTCTTAGGCATTAAGTTTTTTGATGTATTTCACGGACACATGGCATAATTAGCATTCTGGTCTGTCAATAGTTGTCAAATAAGCAGGAGAACTATATATTTTTGAGAGAACTGTGATAGGTACTGGTAGTGACTACAAGATCTGTAGTGCTCTGGAACAAATCATTGTATTATTAATACTATTTATAGAAGGGGACTGGTGAAACGTCGTAGATTGAATATCTGTACTTCCAAACATGTATACATATACAAAAAAATAATAAATGTCAACAATAAAAAGGAACTTGCAACTGCATCCAAACTAAGACATCATTTGGTCACCATCCACTAAAAGTTCTTCTGGTGTCCTGCATTTTGTGATAAATTGTTATTTCGGTGTTGTAAAACTATTGTAGTGCGAGATGAATTACCTACTTGCCCTTTTCGACCCCATCGTCTACGTGTCTGAGAGTGTACATATGGTCAAAACTAATTTTGTGTCTGTATGTAGATCATTGGAGTGGATGGTGCAGTGGATAAGGCGTCGGACTCGTAATCCAAAGATCATGGGTTCAAGTCTCGAGCTGGACTGCTGTGCGATTCACCAGTGTCCTTAGGCAAGGTATTTACCACTAATGAATCTATCTCCACCCAGGATTAAAATGGGTACCGGTTGATAATGGGTGTTGTATAGAGCGCTTTGAGTGTGGCTGCTCCAAGTACAATCACTCAGACTGGGGTTAAAGTGTAAAAAGCGGCTTTGAAAGCGGATCAAGTTCGGCTGTAAAGAGCGCTATATCAAATGTGATAACTTTAACATTATTATGACTAATGGTTTGCAAGCAAAATTTGAAGGCTGAAATGTAAGCATGTGAGTAAAAACGAGATGTGAGCCTACATAACCAGATATAGTTGCATTCAGTTGAAACATGTGTATCTAAGAACATACATCGAAATCTCATGTCGTAAATACATTCGGTCAGTGACATAACCTCTGTGAAGGTCGTAAATACATTTGGTCAGTGATATAATCTCTGTGAAATTATCTTCAGTCTTGCAAACATTTTTCTTTGAGTTTACTTTTCTTTGAGTTTGTTTTTACTTTCAACTTAACATGTCCATTCTACCAGCAAGAATTCTATCTGCTGATGTTTCATTATGCTTCTTTGAAGTGATAGACGTGGAATCAATACCCAGTATTAAGTATTCCGAGCAAACAAAACAGGGTCTGTTATCCAATCTCATAGTCCAGGGACAGAAAGTCATATCAGCATACGAAGTGAGAGAAAACAAAAATGACAGGGAAACTCATGTACCCCCAAAAATGGCCATTAGTAGGTGAAATCAGGTGTTCCGGAAAGAGTGAGCATTTCCTGCCCCACTGGTGGCACCCATCATGAATTCCCCAAAATTAACATGAAAATAGATCTAGTTGCATCTAGTTGCATGGCAGACATGGATTTGTTGTATTTATCAACCAGATCATGATGACGTCCATAGAATTTCTTAAACGCAGCTATAAGTCTTGGTAAAACATATCCTTGTCGCAGCAGTTTAGAGACTAGCTGGGCACTTCGATAGACAAAGTCCTCATATTTGCAACTAGCTCTGAAATAGCGTATAAGTTGAGAAACAAACACACCATATGCCGGTGACATAGGAATGTTGCTGCTTAGAAAAGGGAAATTAACTATGGAAAAATTGAAATCATCACGTTTGTCATATAATGTAGTTGACAGGTTAGAATCATTATCAATCTCCAACCTCAGGTCTAGATAGTTGGAAAAATTAGCGGAGTCTGTAGTATCTTTAATTTCAAGTTCCTTAGGATATATGACATCCAAATAATCACCAAATTTATGACTTATGACACTCGATGGGGGCAACTATGTATTCATACTCTTCATTATTGGTTCATTTTATTACCCTCACCCCGATGCATTTGGGTCTGTCTCCCTATTTGTTTGTTTATCTGTCTGTACTTCCGCGCGCATAACTCAGAAACGAATAGTCTGAACGACCCGAAATTTATAGGAATGAAGCGGTATCACCTGGGCTCAGTCCTCTTCATTTTTTTGTCAGAATCGGATAAAAATGGTTGCCATGGCACCCAAAAAAGTGGAAATCACATAATTGGGTATAACACCGGTTCTAATCAATTTTAGTTTTTCTAACTTTTTTTTATTTTTCTTTGGCCAATTTCCATCGTATGGTGTACTACCGATGGTATTAGGTCCGAAACTCCCCATTATCGCCCGAGGTCGAAAAATTGGGGGTCACAATTTTACGACTTTTGAATGTCCCCGCGCATAACTCGACAACAAATGATCATATCGACTTAATACTTATAGGGATGAAGTGGTATAGTAGTGGCTCAGTCCTCATTTTTTGTCAAAATCGAATAGAATTATTCGCCATGGAAACCCAAAAAGTGAAAATCACATAATTAGCTATAACTTCTGTTATATGCGATATTATTTTTTCCAAATATTTTTGTATTTTTCTTTGTCCAATTCTCGATCGAATGGTGTATGGCCGATAGTCCTAAGACTATAACTTCTCATTATTGCCCGAGGTCGCCAATTTGGTGGTCACGATTTTACGACTTTTGAATGTTCTAAGGTTCAAGACCATATTGTGAAGCCAGCTTTCAATCTTTTTGTCCAGGTGATTTGCCTTGATAATAGAAACAATACTTCGAAATTTTACAGCTCAATATTGAACGACAAGGTCAAGGTCATGGAATAGGTCAGAATCAAAAAGTTGCAATAACCCCTCTTACATTCATAATTAATTTTCCCTAATAATTTTGATTTTTTCTTTGGTCCATTCCCATGATTTACTACATGACCGATGGCCGTACGTTCAAAGTTCCTCATTATCGCCCAAGGACGAAAGTGTAATCAGCTGAAGTCTCTGATTCGTAATATCTCGAGTTGTAGTATTTCTTCAGTTACTACAGAATCATCGAGATTTGGCTGTACTGGTGGTAATAGATTGATACTGATATCCAAAACCATTGGGGATATTCAATAAAATATCGAACATAAAGTATGCAGTATAAATCTGAGAGCCTGCAACGTTTGGGAGGTCAGTATCAAGAACTCAGGTCGTGGTCGAGAATATGGTCAAGATAGGATACTTGCAAGTATTTTATTTTATTAATTTTGTCAATGATTATTTCTCCCACGATTCTTGTATTTTATTCTTATCTATGGCCATCTTCCCACCAAAATCCCTCATATATCAAAGATGTAAACGTCATCAGCTTTCTATTTAATGACTCAATCTGAAGGGGTGAGGGTCTGCAATCTCTGATTGTCTCGTATTAAGGAAGTGGTCATAACTCAAAGCAGCTCCGTGTTCTCAAATACTACGAATGGAAGAAAACTGAACTATCTGCCTTTCATCCTTTACCGTTATGTTCTCAATACAATAACATTATGTTGATTTAGCACATCATTTGAAATTTACCTACCGTATTATCACTCCTTCAATAGTCATGAAAAAATCGTAATCATATTTCTACATATCAAGCCATAGTGTATCACTGGATAATTCAAAACCAGTTACGTCCCTATTACCATTGCAGCAAAACCAACATACCTTTTGGATATTCATAATTTGTCTTATGACAAACTATTTCATAACATATTTTATTTAAAATCTTCTCGTTTTGGCGAATAAAGAGCAGAACAATTTCAGCGATTTTGCAGAACTAACATTTTATGCCATAACAGACTAGGTAACAAAATTTAACAGTACATTCACTAACGAAACAGTACATGTATATTACCATAGACATTTATTTTCGATGGCCTATATAATCCTGCACATCAACTTTCGGAATAATTGTGACTAAGGTATGTTAGTAATAGAGGGCCACATGACACGGAATGTCAGTCAATGATGTTTTTTAAAACCATATAATTATTCGACAGAAATTTGATTATTTGATGAACATCAGAAAATAAGAGCTGGGTTTGCCTCAAACTTGATGTTGCCGCCTCTTTCCATACATTTTTTTCTTATCAACGACAGCGATAGAATAATTACACAGTGATTATCATTCAGACCCAGATATCTCGATTGGAATTTTGTATGTGGTCCATTATGAGTCGCATTTCGTATTACTGTATGTGGTATTACTCTACTATTTTTGCATGATGTTTTAAACTCGCCTGTTTTTGTTTTAGGTACTAGGTACTAGGTATTATTACAGAAAGAAGGAACAGACGTCCAAACAAATAGAAGATCACACGCAAGGTGAATACAATGCGTTTATAATAACACCCAATGTTGTCTCCATTTTACACGATGATTAGAACACCACCATCAAACGATGTTGGTGGGTGAGTTTTCTGCATGGGCTCGGTCATCATGTAGTTAGATCATGTGAATGACCATACAGTTGCATATCTCTATATCTTATAGGATGTGCTAGCCATTATCGTCCATTAGGCTGTTATTCCAATGGGAAGAGGCGGTCAATCAACCAATTTTCACAATGGTACATACACATTGTCATAGGGCGGCGACAATACTGTTTATTAAATATTGTGTCTTCTCACATATATGTTAAAAACAAAACCCCATTAGAAATCCAATAATATCGACATTGTAAAGTAGCATCTTGTTTAGCGTAGGCCCCTACTACCTGTAACTGAAAAGAATTCGTGCCTTGGTATCATGGAGCGTGACTTGCATATACCAAAGATTCCCATATTGTCTCAAGATGTGTAACCACGTGTGATTATCTATACCTGATATTTCCACCCAAGTAGAAATTGTTATCCCTTCCAGCCATTGTACCTCGCTGGTATTGAAATATGCAGTCGAATTGTTATATTGACACACAACTAAATTTATATTCCATCAACATCCAATGAAATGCATCTTTTGTTTTCTTCCTGACACACATCGCGTGTGAAAAGTGAGAAGTTTTTAAAGTGACAAACGCTAGTACTTGAGTATCATTTAATGGGTATTTTGATGTTGCTGAATTTAGCTCGATAAGCACCCATTTCAACTTTCAATCAGGGCCTTTTGTAAATCTTTGCCTGGTGTTGCACCTATCTATACTATAATTATTGATTAGGTGATAATGAACTGGATCTGCATCAAAAAGCTATGACAAACCGTTTCCAATGTTTATAACAGGAAAGAACGGATCTCGTATCCGCATCTTTAATCCGAATGTGGAGGATGCATCCATCAAAACAATGGAATGTTAGAGGTTGAAAAGTGTGTAGGCCTACAACAGACTATCCTGTACGGCCCATTCTGGTTCACATTTAGTCATATTGCCCATTCTGGTTCACATTTAGTTATATTGTCCTGTATATTAATTTTAATACATTACATGGAGTTAAAATGCAATTCCGTAGTCCAAATACCAACATTGTAGAACAAGAGAAAATCAATTTCAAAAAAGAGAAATTGACAAAGCCCTCGTGGAGGACGCAGAGTAACCATTTCATGTCCTGAGTGCAAAAATGGAATAATTGGTTTCTAAAATTCGTTATAAATCAATTGGCTAGCATATATTATATATTATAGCACCGTTACAACCCCCAAAATACGTCTGTATGACCCGGCAGTGGAGTATGAACATATATGATCATGAAAAAACGCACGATGTGACCGAATTGTTCACATCTGCGATGACATAAATGAATACATGAATTTTCCTATATTGTTATTTGCAACACAAACGAATCAAACTGAATATTTGGAGTTGCATCACTATAATATACCATACCATACATATACGAGTTTGAAGTCATCGGGCTGTGTATTTTTTTTTCTATATTTTTTTTTTTTTTTTGCTATTTTGTTACTTTTTCATCACTGCATGGGAACGGTTTCATGCGGAACTATTTCAAAAATCCGATAGCTATGTATAGCTGTGAGGACCGCTATTGTATCAATCGGAAACCCAATACCGATTATGGCACTTTCGATTACCCTAAATATGAGAGTAATAGATGAAAATGAGTTTCGTGTGTCCCATCCAGATCATGGTGAAAATGGATATACACATTCTGTCACAGATGCTTGATGAATCGAGCTCGGTGAAACAAACCTATTACAGCCAATGTCGAAACCAAACAATGTATAGTGATACCCTTAAGTCACATAATTTTTAGTAATGACAAAATGAGCCAACGCTCAAAATATCTTTTTAAGTGGAAATGTGTTCACGATATAGAATACTTGTGACCAATTGAAAGTAACTTTAAATGGAATTCCCCAAAGGAAATAATTTTCTAGACAATACCATTTGTCACTGTTTGCCAATTGTGTTTCATCTTTCTGATATGTATTGCATGATCAGTTCATATGCAAGAGTAGTGAATATAACACTCTCTTCAAATGGAGATCATATTTATTTGACAAGTTGGAAAAGTGATATGCAGTTGATGGTAAAATTATATTTTCCCATCGAAATCTCGTCAGAATGCTGAATTATGACGAATCGTATACACTTAGTTTCCATTCCGTTATGCTATCGAAAAAAATTACGATCCCACTTTCACAAATGTTGGCGAATAACAAAGAATATTGGAAGACGGATTTGATGACGAATACCGACAAATATTTTTATTTACGTTCCCACTGTCACGAATGTTGGTGGCGAATCACAAACAAAATGTGGGAGGATGGATCTGACCATGAATACCAGCGAATATTTGGGTATATATCAGCTCGGACGATATGGCCAATACCACGCGTTACGTGTGTGTTTGCAAATAAAGTCGGTCTTGATCTTTGTGCGTCGCAATTGTCTTCCTGTATTTTTCTGTTTCCTCCTTTCATGGTTGCATGTCGCCACTGTCATGGTCCTACTACCGTTCTACATCGCCGTTACAGACAACAAGAACCGCTATGAAGGCACAACGAAAAGGAACGAAGCGCAACGACAAACAAGGAATACAGGCGAACACACACCGATCGTGAAAAAAATCGTGTTGGAGCTATTGTTTCGAACATTTCAAAACTCACGTGGCGCCTTCGCGACCTCTCCGATGCACAACGAAAAAGATGCCGATCTCCAACGGACTACACCGAATCAGAACTTCGTTGGCGAATGTCCCTACGAACGTCAACTCGTTGTAGTTCACCACCCACATTCGTGATGGAGGAACCGGGGTCTAGTCGATGGTATCACAAAGTTTCCTTGAATTTTTGTTTTCGTTTTGTTCTCTATTTCGAATGTAGAATTTACCAAGAAGTTTCCATTTGCTAATGCAGCTCCACTTTTATGTTTCTTTGAAGATATCCATGGCAGTGAATAGCTAGTACTTACATTAGTCGTGTAATCATCAATGGCCCATTGAGGGTAATGGGGTGCGTGATACCAAAAAGCAGCTCGGTTGTGTCGAGTACCACAAGAGGGACAGAAATTACCTAATTGAGGCCTTCAGATCTTAAATCTTTTTTTATCGTTTGGTTGCTCTGTTGGTTTATACTGTTAACCTGCTTTGAAATTCTTTAGTTTTAGACCACCCTTTTCTGAAATCTGTCACTAAAATGATTTATTCCATCGACATCATCGATTATGAGTTCACTTTTATTTATGTTCAAAGAACATAAGAAATTCAGAACGCCGAGTTGTACAACATCAGAATATTTACTTAATTTCGGACAACTGATGTATTTGAATTTGCCTGGAAAACTGATGGAGTGTAAATAATAGCATGATTACTGTGCCTGATGGTTGATGATTGTGTGTTAGTTAACATCAGTTCCATTGCTTATCAGTCATCTCAAACTTTTTCACCAATGTAAGATGAGTTGATGACATATAAATAATTATGTTACATTATTAGCTCAAGTTTGTCAGTGAAATTTGTTGGTTTTTCCCAAAATAAAATTTCTGTTGTCATTTTGAGATACATGTACATGTCTATGAAGTGCGGACAAGAGGAATCATGTTTATATAACCCGCCTGTAATAAACATATGTCACTTATTGAAGGTCTATCATGATGACATTATCAAGGTGGTCTAAGAATTTTGGACCCCATTGTATTGTGGATGTATTTTTTAATGGCTCCATGACACAGCATGATATGTTTTTCCATCTCTACTTCATCTTGTATATACCCACTGTATCTCATATCATGTCGATTACTAGCAGTTCAACCTCCGCATCGACGTTTTAAATAAACTTTTACTTACTTACCCACGAGATGAGCAGTATGGCATGTTCAAATTCAATACAATGCAGTATATCCCACATTAGCACCTATAAAACACATCAGACACATCCAAATTGTACGATAGATTGGCCGCCATTAGAAGTATTATTGAATTATGAACGAGTGTTAAACAGTAATTCCGAAACGATCCAGAACGAGGGTATTTGATTTGGTTGTAGTATTCACAGGTGATTCAATAGCATTTCTCCATTTACGTCTACAAATATATACATATTGTATATCGCATTGCCAAGAGGTGATGTAGTTCAGGCATATATCAAGTATAAAATAATGACTAGAATGATACAATCTTGTAATTTTGTTCAAAGTCGTATCTTGATATCTTCGCACCAATTAGAATTAACAGACTCGGATTTGTTTGTCAGGATACTGCTTTGTAATCGTTAGTTGTTCTTCTGTATAATTTGAATTCAAAGTGATTGGTAGACGAATACATAGCATAGATTATCATTCACTATTTTCTCCTCTCATTTAAACGTATGAAAGCAATTCAATTTGAAGAACATGATATAAGAAATGGCATTGTCCAGACGTTGCCGGACAATGACTGGCTTAATTGCTCCCCATTCTTTATCATTGCTTTTTTATTATTGCTTCATATTCTTTATAATAAATTCAGTTCAAATTCAAGGTGGATGTGAAAAATGTCAGTTTAATAGAAATCTGCCACTGCAGTTGTAAATCAGGAAAATACCTCACGCGGAACTCTTTATGTGGTCCATTTTAATAACAGTGCATGTGCGATTTATTTGATACGGAGCCGCTGAAAGGACAGCGTTCCCTCGCATTCTGGATCGCGTTCCCTCGCGATCTTGTAGAATAACCTTCTCAGAAGTCATTGGCGTCAGCACAATGCGAGGGAACGCGATCCAGAATGCGAGGGAACGCAATAATATCGCGAGGGAACGCGATAATATCGCGAGGGAACGCGATCTGGATTGCGAGGGAACGTGATCCGGATTGCGAGGGAACGCAATAAGATCGCGAGGGAACGCGATCCGGAATGCGAGGGAACACGATAATATTGCGAGGGAACGCAATAACAATGTGCTAAAAATATTTCTTCCATGTCCTCTCAGAGGCTCCGTAATTTGACGTCGTTTACACGGCATTTTAAAGCTTCGCCTGTTTGTTATTTGCTCCACATGTGTTTGAGGGAAAACAAGTATTCATGGTATTAGATGACACGAAAATGCCAAGCGAATGGAGATCAAACCTAATTATAGAGGTAGTATATGTCTACCACGAAATCCCATCTCGGGTTCACCACCAACCCATCGGAACATCACCACTCAGAAAACTTTGAATGAATCTGTTTCTATGTAAGTATCAATCAATTACCACCAATAGTCAGATTTTGATGATGCCAAAAACAAACGTAAAATAGAACATTTTGGAATAGAAACAAAGCCCGACCAAATAGTTTATCCAAAGACACACTGGCGTCATCAGGGGCAGACAGTGTGTTAAATGTAGTTGTTTCTACTGTACACCTGATGGAATTAGTATACAACTGCCCAACAACCTATGAAAATAATTTCGAAATCTGAAACAAACCCCATGGAATAGATATATGACAAGTACATAAGTACCTAATCACAAGCCAGAAGGCTACTGAGTTGATGGTATCCTCGGGGACAGATTCAATGTCCGCCAGCAGTGACACCGACTCAGTGGTATGAATGTAAGTATCAATCAATTACCACCAATAGTCAGATTTTGATGATGCCAAAAACAAACGTAAAATAGAACATTTTGGAATAGAAACAAAGCCCGACCAAATAGTTTGTCCAAAGACACACTGGCGTCATCAGGGGCAGACAGTGTGTTAAATGTAGTTGTTTCTACTGTACACCTGATGGAATTAGTATACAACTGCCCAACAACCTATGAATCTATGTAGGTTCAGTAACCTTGCGTGCGAAAGCCCATACATTTGTATATCTCACAACACCCTAATCTGTCTTGTCACGCGTTAACCATTAGTGGCCATTAACCTAATATTTTCATGTGATATGGGTTGATTAATCCATAAATTAATAAATTTATTGATTAATCCATAAAAGTGACATGCAAAGTGGTGTCTCGAATGAAGTCTGAGTGAAACACATCCGTCCGTTAGGAATCCACAGTATAACCACTTATTACAGTGAATACAATATCAAATACAAACATAACTACAATGTACGTGTGCCATTTGAAATTAAGTTGAATGCCCCGATGCGCATTTATTTGGAATTTTTTTACTCGCTCATCTACATGTGTTACAAAATTTGGCTGTGGTTGTGATTCAACATTCAGTTTTACACTGAAGTTTGTTATCCCGTTCGTTGTTCACACCCTTCAACATATCTTGAGTCGGTGACTGACCTAGTTCTTTCGTCTAGGAGTCAGAATTTTTTAGCTCAGAATTTTTTTACGGAACATCGACACACGCTAAGAAAAACGCTAAGTTTCTGCAATTTGATGCATATATAGAGTAACTGAGGGGGGGGGGGGGGTGATACGATGTCCAAAATACAACTGCACGTTTATGTAATTTATAAATGTTAGTAGCTGTAAATATTCGCATGAAATAAGGTTTCTCCCGCCGATATTTACCCCAATTTTGACACGGTGATCAAATTCATCGTCATTTTCAACAAGAAAATGCAGCTAACTGCGAGAGTCGACATTAGAGCTCAAGCATATAATCAGCACGACTGCTGAATGTATCCTACTCAACGTTACCGCCCCCCCCCCCCAATAAAATTGCTGCCCATACCTTCCCCCACATGATTCGAATTCATTCCCGTATATCTGCATAGATCTAATCATGATATAGCCTAACATATGCCTACTGGGCTAATTAAAAGACCAGTTTAAAAAATAAAGGCTTCGCCAACCCAACATGCAACACCTTGTCATGTGATAAAATACATCAAGTTATGGTATATGTAGCCGTTGCATCGCAGACGAATCGTTTTGTTTACTTCATAACACCGAAGAATGCCACACGCAAGCTTACATTTACATATCATGCACGAAGTGTGTTCCAAAATACGCGTCATTACGGTAAAATTCGCTTTGCATTCTGGGAACGTCAATTTCCATCGGCTCCGCCATTTTGACGTTTTCAAGAGAATCTCAGCATTCTACGTATTTTTCTCAAACCTAACACATCGATTCATGCATTATACATCTGTGGAATATCCAAAGTTTGCCATTAATTCGAGAGATTTTATGTCAAGGATGAAGAAAATTCTCATTTGAAGTAGGTGTCTAAACGTTTACATGCCAAAACGGGCGTCGAGAGGTTGGCATGAAACCTCCATACAAAAGTCAGCACATAGACATGTAGAGAGTTGGGGGCTTCGCCCCCAACGCTCTAATGTCAAAAACTTCTGTACATTGTATTGCAATAATATCTACACGGGAGTTACGATAATCATATCAGGTCTCACATATCTTATGCATATGCACAAATATATCGTAATTTTCAGCTATCCCTAAACTACTCCACATGCTTGTCGCGTAAAACAGTGTTGGCCAATATAGGCAAGGAAAGTATTATTTTTTATTATTATTGGAGTGAATTATGATTAGTCACCTGGGCAGTTATGACCAAGCCTGATCAATATAAGTTAGTTCTGTTGAGAGGCAAACTCACTCATATTTCAGAAGGGAAATATATATATAGAAAGTAACAAAGCCGAATTATTGAAAACGATGCCACTCAGCTTGTACTTCTGTACTTCCTCTTTTAATATTGCATTAGTTGTTGTACACGTACATGCGATTCGTTTCTTAGCCTGATCAAATTGAGTCGTTATAAATGACCAAACGAACTCTTCATTTGAGTCGTTTGTTTTAGATAAAAACAATATGTATTGCAATACCACGAACAGCTTCAAATTTTACTTTGAGACTTTTCAATGTCATCATCAATAATAGAATAGAAGCAAAAACATACCAAACAGTTATCCAACGCAGATAATGTGGTGCATGTAAGTGTTTCTGTTGTATATCTGTAGCTGATGAAATTAGTTTTTATCAAAGTTATAAATCGATGCATTATAATATCGCAAACTATGAGAAGCTTATGTTCAGTTTACATAAAAGTGGAAGTTGACTTACATAATATCAATATTCCCGCTGGGGTAACATGAAAAACCTCTACATATATAACAAGATTATATATTTTATCAGAGAATAATTTTCACATTTTAACACTCTTCACAAACTCACAACACTGACTCGTTTCTAGCTTGAGTAAGTGATTAATGTATCTGTGATTAATCGTAAGTAAACACGGAATCAAATCATCATGTAATAATTCCTCCATTAAAATCTCATCAGCATGTTGAATTATGGGAAAACCGGTAGACATAGTTTTGCTCCACGATGCATTCATAATGGAATCATAAATGTTTAGTTTCATACTTTCCTTTTTGTTGGAGCAGATTTCATGTGCTAATGCATCTTCATTTTCCTGCTTCTTTGGAGTGGATTGTGGCCAGTTGATAGCTATTTTTGGCGCGAGGTGTTTCATTAATGGCTCACTTGACATAATAGGATGCGTGTTTTACCAGAACCCATTCTTCCAATTGTTTCGTTGTTGGTGTCGTTTATTCGAAATTATCGAGATACAGCTAGAGTGACTGAAAGACTGGTTCTTCAAGTATATCTAACGAGTTTGCTACTGTCTGTTTTTGAGAATGATAATTTCACCTGGCTTTGTATTATTACCATATCCTACAAAACACAACTGCTGTATATTATAAGACTCCGATTAAATCCTGAAATCAATTTACTTTTAAATAGTATCGGATATATGGCACCGATGTGGTCTTCTATACATTTGATGGGCACGAAAATGAGATAGTCACGTCTCCAAATCGCAAACGAAGTACCATATCCACAACATAAAAAATACATCTGAATGACACATCATTCTCAGTAATTAGAATAATCGATGCTGCAATAATGTTGCACCCTGAAATCTCATGAGAACGCTAAATCATGATCAGATTACTTGGACATAACTACCACTCCGTCACTAATCGACGATAATACAATGTTTAACTGCAAATTTTCTTTCGTTCTGCACTTTCAATGTGAGATTCCCGATGTCCCAGCCAGTTTCCATTTGCTAATGCATCTTCACTTGAATGCTTCTTTGAAGATATCCATGGCAGTTAATAGCTGATAATTACATTAGCAGTGCATTCATCAATGACCCATTAAAGAAAATGGGATGCGTGATATCACAAAGCAGCTTGGTTTTGTCGAGTACCACAAGTGAAACTGAATTTAACATGTTTGAGGCCATCGGGAAGACGCAACTCACTCTAAGTGGAACTAAACTTAACATTTTTGAGGCCATCGGACCTTGAAATTGGTATCTGTCCCTTGGTTGTTCCTTTGGTTGGTGCTGTTAATACTGGTAACCTGCTATATACAGCAGGATACTTCAGTCTTATACTACCCTGATAATATAACATTTTCCCAAATCTATCACTAACTGTTCAAATTATGTTATCATAAAAGAATTTTCATCTGAGTTATCTGTATTTGTTCTTTCAGTGATTTTCATGTGTGTCTGCACAATTATAAACAAAAGTCGGAACGTCGAACTGTACAAGATCCAAATATTTCATTAATTTCGGGCAAATATCACCAAATTTGAATGTTTTCACATTCGCATGGGAAACAAAATTCCCATCCATGGTTGGTGTTCATGTGTTAGTCAACATCAATTTCATTGCAACCAGTTATCTTAATATTTAATATTCGGTGATTCTGGGTGTGGTTACAAACAGCTCAAAAACCAATGGTGGGAATGAGTTATTTCATTGTTACCACTCGATACGGGACTGAGAACATCCCAGGGCCTAATAACAATCCACTGACATTTTGTTGGGGGGTGCATAGTAGCCTATCTGGGCTGCCGGCCTACTATAAAACACATCAGAAACATGTAAATTGTACGATAGATTGGCTGCCATTAGAAGTATTATTGGATTATGAATGAGTGTTGAACAGTAATTCAGAAACGATCCAGAACGAGGGTATTTCGTTTGGTTGCAGTATTCACAGATGATTCAATAGCATTTCTCCATTCACGTCTACAAATATATACATATTGTATATCGCATTGCCAAGAGGTGATGTAGTTCAGGCATATATCAAGTTTAAAATAATGACTTTAGAAGGAGTGATACAATCTTGTAATTTTGTTCGAAGTCGTATCTTGATATCTTCAACAACACCAATTAGAATGAACAGACTCGGATTTGTTTGTCAGGATACTGCTTTGTAATCGTTAGTTGTTCTTCTGTATAATCTGAATTCAAAGTGATTGGTAGACGAATACATAGCATAGATTATCATTCACTATTTTCTCCTCTCATTTAAACATATGAAAGCAATTCAATTTGAAGAACATCCTATAAGAAATGGCATTGTCCAGACGTTGCCAGACAATGATTGGCTTAATTGCTCCCCATTCTTTATCATTGCTTCTTTATTATTGCTTCCCATTCTTTATAATAAATTCAATTCAAATTCAAGGTGGATGTGAAAAATGTCAGTTTAATAAAAATCTGCCACTGCAGTTGTAAATCAGGAAAATACCTCACGCGGAACTCTTTATGTGGTCCATTTTAATAACAGTGCATGTGCGATTTATTTGACGTCGTTTGCACGGTATTTTAAAGTTTCGCCTGTTTGTTATTTGCTCCACATGTGTTTGAGGGAAAACAAGTATTAGATGACACGAAAATGCCAAGCGAATGGAGATCAAACCTAATTATAGAGGTAGTATATGTCTACCACGAAATCCCATCTCGGGTTCACCACCAACCCATCGGAACATCACCACTCAGAAAACTTTGAATGAATCTGTTTCTATGTAGGTTCAGTAACCTTGCGTGCGAAAGCCCATACATTTGTATATCTCACAACACCTTACTCTGTCTTGTCACGCGTTAACCATTAGTGGCCATTAACCTAATATTTTCATGTGATATGGGTTGATTAATCCATAAATTTTCAGTGACATGCAAAGTGGTGTCTCGAATGAAGTCTGAGTGAAACACATCCGTCCGTTAGGAATCCACAGTATAACCACTTATTACAGTGAATACAATATCAAATACAAACATAACTACAATGTTCGTGTGCCATTTGAAATTAAGTTGAATGCCCTGATGCGCATTTATTTGGAATTTGTGTGTTTATATTTTTTTTACTCGCTCATCTACCTGTCTTACAAAATTTGGCTGTGGTTGTGATTCAACATTCAGTTTTACACTGAAGTTTGTTATCCCGTTTGTTGTTCACACCCTTCAACATATTTTGAGTTGGTGACTGACCTAGTTCTTTCGTCTAGGAGTCAGGTCATGTTATTGTCTTTAGCTCAGAATTTTTTGACGGAACATCGACACACCTAAGAAAAAAGCAGTTTCTGCAATTTTATGCATATAAACAGTAACTGAGGGGGGGGGGGGGGTGATACGATGTCCAAAATACAACTGCACGTTTAGGTAATTTATAAATGTTAGTAGCTGTAAATATTCGCATGAAATAAGGTTTCTTCCGCCGATATTTACCCCAATTTTGACACGGTGATCAAATTCATCGTCATTTTCAAAAACTTCTGTACATTGTATTGCAATAATCTCTACACGGGAGTTACGACAATCATATCAGGTCTCACATATCCTATGCATATGCACAAATATATCGTAATTTTCAGCTATCCCTAAACTACTCCACATGCTTGTCGCGTAAAACAGTGTTGGCCAATATAGGCAAGGAAAGTATGGATTTTTTTTATTATTATTGGAATGAATAATGATTAGTCACCTGGCAATTATGACCCAGCCTAATCTATATAAGCCAGTTTTGTTGAGAGACAAACTTACTTGGTTGTATACTTCATTTCATTCACTCTCACAACAGACTTACTTCGGACGGGAATTGTGCATAGAAAGTAACAAAGCTGAATTGTTGAAAACGATGTGACTCAGCTGCTACTTCTGTACTTCCTCTTTTAGTATTGCATTAGTTGTTGTTCGTGGACACGTGATTCGTTTCTTAGCCTGATCAAATTAAGTGGTGATAAATGACCAATCGAAATGTTCATTTGAGTCGTTTGTTTTAGATAAAAACAATATGTATTGCAATACCACGAACAGCTGCAAATTTTACTTTGAGACTTTTCAATGTCATCATCAATAATAGAATAGAAGCAAAAACATACCAAACAGTTATCCGACGCAGATAATGTGGTGCATGTAAGTGTTTCTGTTGTATATCTGTAGCTGATGAAATTAGTTTTTATCAAAGTTATAAATCGATGCATTATAATATCGCAAACTATGAGAAGCTTATGTTCAGTTTACATAAAAGTGGAAGTTGACTTATATGATATCAATATTCCCGCTGGGGTAACATGAAAAACCTCTACATATATAACAAAATAATATATTTTATCAGAGAATAATTTTCACATTTTAACACTCTTCACAGACTCACAACATTGACTCGTTTCTAGCTTGAGTAAGTGATTAATGTATCTGTGATTAATCGTAAGTAAACACGGAAGCAAATCATCATGTAATAATTCCTCCATTAAAATCTCATCAGCATGTTGAATTATGGGAAAACCGGTAGACATAGTTTTGCTCCACGATGCATTCATAATGGAATCACAAATGTTTAGTTTCATACTTTCCTTTTTGTTGGAGCAGATTTCATGTGCTAATGCATCTTCATTTTCCTGCTTCTTTGAAGTGGATTGTGGCCAGTTGATAGCTATTTTTGGCGCGAGGTGTTTAATTAATGGCCCATATGACATAATAGGATTCGTGTCTACACAAGAGGACCAAAACTAACCTAGTTGAGGCGTTTAACCAGAACCCCTTCTTCCAATTGTTTCGTTGTTGGTGTCATTTATTCAAAATTATCGAGATACAGCTAGAGTGACTGAAAAACTGGTTCTTCAAGTATATCTAACAAGTTTGCTACTCTCTGTTTTTGAGAATGATAATTTCACCTGGCTTTGTATTATTACCATATCCTACAAAACACATCTGCTGTATATTATAAGACTCTTCCGATTAAATCCTGAAATCAATTTACTTTTAAACAGTATCAGATAGATGGCACCGATGTGGTCTTCTGTACATTTGATGGGCAAGAAAATGAGATAGTCACGTCTCCAAATCGCAAACGAAGTACCATATCCACAACATAAAAAATACATCTGAATGACACATCATTCTTAGTAATTAGAATAATCGATGCTGCAATAATGTTGCACCCTGAAATCTCATGAGAACGCTAAATCATGATCAGATTACTTGGACATAACTGCCACTCCGTCACTAATCGACGATAATACAATGTTTAACTGCAAATTTTCTTTTGTTCTGCACTTTCAATGTGAGATTCCCGATGTCCCAGCCAGTTTCCATTTGCTATCGCATCTTCACTTGAATGCTTCTTTGAAGATATCCATGGCAGTTAATAGCTGATAATTACATTAGCGGTGCATTCATTAATGGCCCATTAAAGAAAATGGGATGCGTGATATCACAAAGCAGCTTGGTTTTGTCGAGTGCCACAAGTGGAACTGAATTTAACATGTTTGAGGCCATCGGGAAGACGCAACTCACTCTAAGTGGAACTAAACTTAACATTTTTGAGGCCATCGGACCTTAAAATTGGTATCTGTCACTTGGTTGTTCATTTTCCCAAATCTATCACTAACTGTTCAAATTATGTTATCATAAAAAAAAAATTTCATCTGAGTTATCTGCTATTTGTTCTTTCAGTGATTTTCATGTGTGTATGCACAATTATATACGAAAGTCAGAACGCCGAACTGTACAAGATCCAAATATTTCATTAATTTTGGGCAAATATCACCAAATTTGAATGTTTTCACATTTGCATGGGAACAAAATTCCCATCCATGGTTGGTGTTCATGTGTTAGTCAACATCAATTTCATTACAACCAGTTATCTTAATATTTAATATTCGGTGATTCTGGGTGTGGTTACAAACAGCTCAATAACCAATAGTGGGAATGAGTTATTTTATTGCTGCCACTCGATACGGGACTGAGGACATCCCAGGGCCTAATAACAATCCACTGACATTTTGTTGGGGGGTGCATGCAAGTACCAATCCATTACCACCAATCCATCCAAATTTTGATGATTCCAATAGCAAACATAAAATACAACATTTTGCGATAGATACAAAGCCCGACCAACTGCTTTATCAAAAGACACAACGGCGTCACCAGGGGCAGACAGTGTGGCAAATGTAGTTGTTTCTACTGTACATCTGATGGAATTAGCACACAACTGCCCAACAACCTATGAAAACAATTTAGAGAATCCGACACAAACCCCATGGAAGAGATATATGACAAGCACATAAGTACCCAATCACAAGCCAAAAGGCTACTGAGTTGATGGTATCCTCGGGGACAGACTTAACGTCCACCAGCAGTGAGACCGGCTCAGTGGTATGAATGCAAGTACCAATCCATTACCACCAATCCATCCAAATTTTGATGATTCCAATAACAAACATAAAATACAACATTTTGCGATAGAAACAAAGCCCGACCAACTGCTTTATCAAAAGACACACCGGCGTCATCAGGGGCAGACAGTGTGGCAAATGTAGTTGTTTCTACTGTACATCTGATGGAATTAGCACACAACTGCCCAACAACCTATGAAAACAATTTAGAGAATCCGACACAAACCCCATGGAAGAGATATATGACAAGCACATAAGTACCCAATCACAAGCCAAAAGGCTACTGAGTTGATGGTATCCTCGGGGACAGACTTAACGTCCACCAGCAGTGAGACCGGCTCAGTGGTATGAATGCAAGTACCAATCCATTACCATCAATCCATCCAAATTTTGATGATTCCAATAACAAACATAAAATACCACATTTTGCGATAGAAACAAAGCCCGACCAACTGCTTTATCAAAAGACACACTGGCCTATCTGGGCTGCCGGCCTACTATAAGACACATCAGAAACATGCAAATTGTAGGATAGATTGGCCGCCATTAGAAGTTGTTATTGAATTATAAACGAGTGTTAAACAATAATTCAGAAACGATCCAGAACGAGGGTATTTCATTTGGTTGTAGTATTCACAGGTGATCCAATAGCATTTCTCCATTTACGTCTACAAATATATACATATTGTATATCGCATTGCCGAGAGATGATGAAGTCCTGGCATACCATATCAAGTTGAAACTAATGACTTTAGAGAGAGTGATACAATCTTGTAATTTTGTTCAAAGTCGTATCTTGATATCTTCAACAACACCAATTAGAATTAACAGACTCGGATTTGTTTGTCTGAATACTGCTTTGTAATCGTTAGCTGTTCTTTTGCATATTGTCAGTTCAAAGTGCTTCGTAGGAGTGAGCGTGATTGGTAGACGAATACATGGCATAGTGTCTCATTCACTATTTTCACCTTTCGTTTATACGTATGAAAACAATTTATTTTGAAGAGCATCCATCATATAAAAATGGCATTGTTCAGACGTTGCAAGACAATGACTGGTTTATTTGTTTCCCATTCTTTTTCAAGGTGGATGTATAAAATTTGTCAGTTTAATAGAAATTTGCCACTGTGGTTGTAATTCAGGAAAAATACATTACGCGGAACTCTTTATGTGGTAAATTTTAATAACAGTGCATGTGCGATCGTTTGCATGGTATTTTAAAGCTTCGCCTGTTTGTTATTTGTTCCACATGTGTTTGAGGGAAAACAGGTATTGCCAAGCGAATGGAGATCAAACCTAATCACAGAGGTAGTGTGTGTATGTCACCATGAAATTCCATCTCGGGTTCACCACCATATTACCCATTGGAACATTTGATTTGAATAAATCTGTTTCTATGTAGGTTAAGTAACCTTGCGTGCGAAAGCCCATACATTTGTATATCTCACCACACCTCAATATGTCTTGTCATGTATTAACCATTAGTGCCCATTAACGTATTATTTTTATGTGTTATAAATTAATCCATAAATTTTCAGTGACATGCAAAGTGGTGTCTCTAATGAAGTGTGAGTAATACATATCCGTCCGTTTGGAACCTACAGTATAACCCTTATTACAGTGAATTACTTGAAATACATACAATTACAACATGTGATCGATCTCGTACTGTGCCATTTGAAATGAGGTTGAATGCCCTTTAAAAACTCATCTTTTCATACTTGGCTTCAGTGCATTTTACATGTAGTCACGTTTCAGTCTAACACATTTACACACATCTCTTTGTTTGTATGACATTTTTACTATTGTTTTACCTCCCATTGATGGTGCTGTGCATAGAAACGTATGTAATTTTTGCACATTATAAATTAATAATATTACTATTAATCCTTACATCTGGCAGAAGACGGGGGCGTAAGTGCTACAATACATATAAATGCATGGAATGATTTTTGTGTTTCCCACTCGAAGGTTTCTTCAGTGTAAAACAGTTCTGACCAATATAGGCAAGGAAAGTATGGATTTTTTTTTTATTATTGGAATGAATAATGATTAGTCACCTGGCAATTATGACCCAGCCTAATCTATATAAGCCAGTTTTGTTGAGAGACAAACTTACTTGGTTGTATACTTCATTTCATTCACTCTCACAACAGACTTACTTCAGACGGGAAATGTATATAGAAAGTAACAAAAATTGTTTACATCTGCAATGACATAAACGAATACATGAATTTTCCTATATTGTTATTTACAACACAAACGAATCAAACTGAATATTTGGGGTTTCAATTGTAGCGTGCCACAGGTTATTTGGCACCTTGTCTGAGCATAAGTATATGTACTGAAATGTGTGTGAGAAGAACGAGCCTCGAACACACGGAATACAACGAAAGGGTAATATGTTCAAACAACAATGTAATTTATTCAACAATATATGTAAACCATGTGGTGTGTAAAACAGGTAAATTGGGTAATGGTCATCATCATGGCTCCATAATATTAATAAAATACGTTAAATACGCTAAATACGTTAAATACGTATTAATAAAATATGATAGATTGATACTTACATTCTAGAGCAAAACAGAACCATGTAAAGCAATGCACTAGATTTAAAATCCAATTACTGGCCCTTGTAACTTCATAAAAACGAAAATGGCAAGTCATAAAAGTGTAAATGCAGCCAAACCACTGGGACAAAGCATTTCCCCGAGGAAAATCAATGCTAGGGTACTGAGCACCATAAAACAATTAATAGTGACTTACACCGCGGCTGTAGTAGAGTAGAGTAGTAGTTGAACTTTCAAATGTTGCAAGGTGAACAAGCCAAGGCAAGGATCACCAAGCACCCAAATGAGCGACTGCTTCTTCGCCTTGTGCTGCTGGGCTTAAATAGCCACGGCCAGGGAATCACGTGATTTCAACTGGACTTAACAATTATTTCACAACACACTATGAACAGTAGCAATATTTATATCATATGAATCCGCATGTAAAATGTAACACTCTAGTGTATATGAAACATAAAAATACACACTAGTAAGTCTACAATCTTAGTTTGAAGTTGTTGTTTATATAGCAAAATGGCGCCACCTGGCGTCGAAAATTACGTTTGAGAATGCTCCAGTTTCTCTCTGATAGTGTCGCCTATATTGCATAATTGGATATAGAAATGTTACCAAAGTGTCACTAAAGATATGCTGCATCTAAGTATAACACATATACGTGAGCAGTTTATTGCAAATTATACATAAATACAAGAAACTAGGCGGATTGAGGGAGCATTCATTGTATTATTTACATATTTACAACTAACCCCAAAGGGAGCGGTTAGTTTTCTACAGTGACACTCGATGCTAAACTTGTAACACAATACTATAATATACCATACCATACATATACGAGTTTGAAATCATCGGGCTGTGTATTTTTTTCTATATTTATTTTTTTGCTATTTTGTTACTTTTTCATCACTGCATGGGAACGGTTTCGTGCGAAGCTATTTTAAAAGTCTGATAGCTGTTTATAGCTGTGTGGACCGCTATTGTATCAACCCAATACCGATTATGCCACTTTAGATTACCCTCAATATGAAAATAATAGATGTTGATGAGATTCGTGTGTCCCATCCCATCCTTAGTTTCCACTCCGTTATGCTATCGAAAAAAGTTACGATCCCACTGTCACAAATATTGGTGAATAACAAAGAATATTGATGGACGGATTTGACCACGAATATTTTTTATTTACGTTCCCACTCTCACGAATGGTGGTGGCGAATCACAAACGAAATGTGGAAGGACAGATCTGACCACGAATACCAGCGAATATCTGGGTATTCAGCTCGGACGATATGGCCAATACCATGCGTTACGTCTAAATAAAGTCGTTCTTGATGTTTGTGCGTCGTAATTTTCTTCCTGTATTCTATCGGTTTCCTACTTTCATGGTTGCATGTTGCCACTGTTGTACTGCAAATAATATCTCTGCACATCGTTGCATGTCTGTGATTTCCGTACCGTTTCCGTGTCGGCGCTAAGTCGCACTGATTCGTGCGTCATTGTTAGGTCATCCCGGATCGTCCTACTACCGTTCTATGTCGCCTTTAGAATCGCTATGAAGGCACAAAGAAAAGGAACGAAGCGCAACGACACACCAGGAATACAGGTGAACACACAAAGATCGTGAACAAAATCGTGTTGGAGCCACGATTGTTTTGAACATTTCAAAACTCACGTGGCGCCGTTGTGACGTCTCCGATGCACAACGAAAAAGATGCCGATCTCCAACGGACTACAACGAATCAGAACTTCGTTGGCGAATGTCCCTACGAGCGTCAATTCGATGTAGTTCATCACCCACACTTTCGTGATGATGGAACTGGGGTCTAATCGATGGTAGCACAAAGTTTCCTTGAATTTTTGTTTTCGTTCTGTTCTCTATTTTGAATGTAGAATTTACCAAGAAGTTTCCATGTGCTAATGCAGCTCCAGTTTTATGGTTCTTTGAAGATATCCATGACAGTAACCAGCTAATACTTACATTAGTCGTACAAACATCAATGGCCCATTAAGGGTAATGGGGTGCGTGATACCAAAAAGCAGCACGGTTGTGTCGAGTACCACAAGAGTGGTTGCTGTTGGTTCAAACTGTTAACCTACTTTCTAGGGTGAAATTCTTTAGGTTTAGACCACCCTTTTCCGAAACCTGTCACTAAAATAATTTATTTCATCTACATTATCGATTATGTGTTCACTTTTATGTACGTACAAAGAACATCAAAAATTCAGAACGCTGAATTTTACAGCATCAGAATAATTGCTCAATTCCGAACAATTAATGTATTTGCATTTGCCTGGAAAACTGATGGAATTTGAATAATGACACGATTAGGGTGCCTGATGGTTGGTGACTGTGTGCTTTTCAACTTCAATTTCATTGCAATCAGTCATCTCAAAGTTTTTCACCAATGCAAGACGAGTTGGTGACATATAAATAAATGTGTTACATTTCTATATTAGCTCAAGTTTGACGGTGAAATTCGTTGGTTTTTCCCAAAATAAAATTTCTGGTGTCATTTTGAGATACATGTACATGTCTATGAAGTGCGGACAGAGGATTCATGATTATATAACCCACCTGTAAAAAACATATGTCAGTTATTGAAGGTCTATCATGATGACATTATCAAGGTGGTCTAAGAATTCTGGACCCCATTGTTTTGTGGATGTATTTTTTAATGGCTCCATACTATAACCGTATTGTCTCAGCATTGTTGGTGCGTTAGTTTAACCCATGTAATATTTATGTGCACTACCCACGAGATGAGCAGTATGTCATGTTCAAATCCAATACAATGCAGTATATCCCACATTAGCACCTATAAGACACATCAGGAACATTTCAATTGTACGATAGATTGGCTGCCATTAGAAGTATTGTGAAGGATTGGATTGTGAAGGAGTGTTACACAGTAATTCAGAAACAATCCAGAACGAGGGTATTTCATTTGGTTGCAATATCAACAGGTGATTCAATAGCGTTTCTCGATTTACATCTACAAATACATACATATTGTATATCGCATTGACAAGAGATGATGAAGTCCTGGCATATATCAAGTTTAAACTAATAACTTTAGAACGAGTGGTACAATCTTGTAATTTTGTTCAAAGTCGTATCTTGATATCTTCAAAAACACCAATTAGAATGAACAGACTCGGATTTGTTTGTCTGGATATTACTTTGAAATAGTTAGTTGTTCTTTTGCATATTGTCAGTTCAAAGTGCCTTCATAGCAGTGAACGTGTTTGGTAGACGAATACATAGAATAGTGTCTCATTCACTCTATTCTCCTCTCGTTTATACGTATAAGAGCAATTTAATTTGAAGAACATCCATCATATAAAAAAAAAATGGCATTGTCCAGACATTGCAAGACAATGACTGGTTTATTTGCTTCCCATTTTTTATCAAGGTGGACGTAGCAAATTTGTCAGTTGAATAGAGAATTGCCACTGTGGTTGTAAATCAGGAAAAATACCTTACGCGAAACTCTTCCATTTTAATAACAGTGCCTGTGCGATCGTTTGCATGGTATTTTAAAGCTTTGCCTGTTTGTTATTTGTTCCACTTGTGTTTGAGGGAAAGAGGTATTGCCAAGTGAATGGAGATCAAACCTAATTACACGAAATTCCATCTCGGGTTCACCACCATATTACCCATTGGAACATCACCATCTGATTTGAATAAATCTGTTTCTATGTAGGTTCAGTAACCTTGCATTGCAAAAGCCCATACATTTGTATATCTCACCACACCTCAATATGTCTTGTCATGTATTAACCATTAGTGTCCATTAACATATTATTTTTATGTGTTATGGGTTGATTAATCCATAAATTTTCAGTGACATGCAAAGTGGTGTCTCTAATGAAGTGTAATACATATCCGTCTGCTAGGACCCTACAGTATAACCCCTTATTACAGTGAATTACTTGAAACACATACATACAATTACGATATATGATCGATTTTGTACTATGTGTGCCATTTGAAATGAGGTTGAGTGCTCTCTAGAAACTCATCTTTTCATACTTAGCTTCAGTGCATTTTACATGTAGTCACGTTTCAATCTAACACTGTCAGTTACACATATTTCTTTGTTTGTATGACATTTTCGCTCTTGTTTTACCTCCCATTTATGGTGGTGCGCATAGAAACGTAGGTGATTTTTGCACATCATAAATTAGTAATAATATTATTATTATTGGCATTAATCCTTACATCTGGCAGAAGACGGGGGTGTGAGTGCTACAATACATATAAAGGCATGGAATGCTCATTGTGTTTCCTACTCGAAGGTTTCTTCAGTGTACAACAGTTTCGGCCAATATAGGCAAGGAAAGTATGGATTTTTAAAATTATTATTGAAAAGAATTATTCTCTGATAAGCATTCTCGGATCAAATATATGTAAAGATAGGAACTATTTCTTAATTTTCACATTTTAACACCCTTCCCAGACGCACAACACTGAATCATTTCTAGCTTGAGTAAGTGATAAATGTATCTGTGATTAATCGGGAGTAAACACGGAATCAACTCATAATGTAATATTCCTCCATGAAAATCTTATCAGCATGTCGAATTATGTGAAATTAGGTAGACATAGTTTTGCTCCACGATGCATTCATAACGGAATCACAAAGGTTTAGTTTCCTACTTTCTTTTTTGTTGAAACAGATTTCATGTGCTAATGCATCTTCATTTTCCTGCTTCTTTGAAGTGGATTGTGGCCAGTTGATAGCTATTTTTGGTGCGAGGTGTTTCAGTAATGGCCCACTTGACATAATGGGATGCGTGTCTCCTCAAACATTAACCTAGTTGAGGCGTTTAGCCAAAACCCCTTCTTCTAATTGTGTCATTGCTGGTGTCATTTATTCAAAATTATCGAAATACAGCTAAAGTGAATGGAAGGCCGGTTCTTCAAGTATGTCTAATAAGTTTGCTACTGTCTGTTTTTGAAAATGATAATTTCACCTGGCTTTGTATTGTTAATAAATCCTACAAAAAACATGTGCTGTATATTATAAGACTCTTCAGACACAAGATTAGTCTCTTGTGTATTGTTCATGAAAGGCTGAATTCATGGACAGTGTTATTCATGGACTTGGTGCATGCCATGCTTAACTAATTTCCGGAATGTACGATCACATCACAGGCGTACTAGGAAGCTTTTTTGGTTATATATGAACATTTGTTCCTTCTACACCCAAGTGGCAACTGCACATGATGTATGCCTTTCACACTTCACGCGTGACTACAGAAATTTGGAATATGGAGACATAAATACCACCTTCATATCTGTTCGTCTTCGCATGTAAATGTTAGACACCCGTCGATTAGGAATACAAACACCAACATGGAATTATTCAAACTACATTTATTTATGTATCTTTTACATATGCTTACTGATCAGTTTGTTAGATTGATGAAGACAAACTAAATCCTGAAATCAAATTACTTTTAAACAGTATTGAATAGATGGCACCGATGTGGTCTTCTGTACATTTGATGGGCACATAAATGAGATCACGTCTCCAAATCACAAACGAAGTACCATATCCACAACATTAAGAATACATCTGAATGACACATCATTCTTGGTACTTAGAATAATCCATGCTGCAATAATGTTGCACCCTGAAATCTCATGAGAACGCTAAATCATGATCAGATTACTTAGACATAACTGCCACTCCGTCACTAATCGACGATAATTCAATGTTTGACTGCAAATTTTCTTTTGTTCTGCACTTTCAATGTGAGATTTCCAATGTCCCAGCCAGTTTCCATTTGCTAATGCATCTTCACTTGAATGCTTCTTTGAAGATATCCATGGCAGTTAATAGCTGATAATTACATTAGCGGTGCATTCATCAATGGCCCATTAAAGAAATTGGAATGCGTGATATCACAAAGCAGCTTGGTTTTGTCGAGTACCACAAGTGGAACTGAAACTAACATATTTGAGGCCATCGGGAAGACGCAACTCACTCCAATTGGAACTGAAATTAACATGTTTGAGGCCATCGGACCTCAAAATTGGTATCTGTCACTTGGTTGTTCCTTTGGTTGGTGAATTTAATACTGGTAACCTGCTATATACAGGGGATGCTTCATTCTTATACTACCCTGATAATATAACATTTTCCCAAATCTATCACTAACTGTTCAAATTATGTTATCATAAAAAAATTATTTCATCTTTGTCATCTGCTATATGTTCTTTCAGTGATTTTTGACATTAGAGCGTTGGGGGCGAAGCCCCCAACCCTCTACATGTCCATGTGCTGACTTTTTCATGGAGGTTTCATGCCAACCTATCGACGCACGTTTTGGCATGTAAACGTTTAGATACCTACTTCAAATGAGGATTTTCTTTGTCCTTGACATAAAATCTCTCGAATTGATGGGAAACTTTGACTATTCCACAGATATATGAGGCATGAATCGATGTGTTAGGTTTGAGAAAATAACGTAAATGTTCAAATTATCTAAAAACGTCCCAAAATGGCGGAGCCGATGGAAATTGACGTTTCCAGAATGCAAAGCAAATTTTACCACAATGACGCGTATTTTGAAACACAATTTCTGTTCAGCAATTCGTGTATGCATACATGCATGTGGGCATCTGCGTGTGGACTTTTTTGGCGTTATGAAGTAAACACAGCGATTCGTCTGCGATGCCACGGCTACATTTACCGTAATTTGACGTATTTTATAACATGACAATTAAGCTGGTGTTCTGTGCTGGATTGTGAAGTCTTTTTATTCTTAACTGGTATTTTAATTTGCCCAGTAAAGGCATGTGTTAGGCTATATCTGATGTTATCAGATGCAGATATTCCTCATAGTTTCCAGTGTTTTGAGGATATTTTAATGAGGTTCCATATCATTTTAGCAGGCATATCTGTTCCATTGATCGATTTTAAAATAAATGTTTACTTATTAGTAATATGAATGAAGTAGGCCATGTTTTTCATCCTAGTATACGGAAATGAATTGGAATCACATAGGGGATGCAATTATGGCTTCTTCTTTCTTTTGGGGGGGAGGGGTGGTAGGCCTAACGTTGTGTAAGATATTTTCAGCTGTCGTGGTGCTGATGATGTGCTCAAGCTCTAATGTCGTCTTCTGCAGTTTGCTGCATTTTCTTGTCATGTATGTGTCCACAAAATTAGAAAGTCAGAACGCCGAAAATATCTCAAAATATCTCATTAATTTCGGGCAAATATCACTAAATTTGAACGTTTTCACATTTGCATGGGAAACAAAATGATGGAATGCGACTAATATCACGACTAGGGTGCAATATGGTTGGTGTTTATGTGTTAGTCAACATCAATTCCATTGCAACCAGTTATCTCAATGTTTTTCACTAATGTAACAGTGACATAAGTTGACAACATATGAACGTATATGTGACACTTCTATATTTGTTTTATTTTGTCAGTGAAAATTGTCGATTTCACCAAAATAAACCTTCTGGTGTCATTTTGATATACATGTCTATAAAGTACGGACAGAGGATTCAGTATTATAACCCGCCTGTAATAAACACATATCTCCTATAGAAAGCCTTTATGATGGCACTATCAGGATTGTCGGAGAATTTTGGGTCCTATTGCATTGCGAATGATGTTTTTTGAAAGGATTTATGCCATGAACGTATTGATTCAGCAGTGTTGACGCGTTTATTCAACATATTCAATATTTATGTGCATTTCCCACGATACTTGCGATATGAGTAGTATGGCGTGTTCAGTTTCAATGCAATGTAACGTGTTCCATATTCGCACATTCTAACCTATAAGACACATCAGAGACATATTAATTGTATGATAGATTGGCTGCAATCAAAAGACGTGGAATCAATAACCAGTATTAAGTATTCCGAGCAAACAAAACAGGGTCCGTTATCCAATCTCATAGTCCGGGGACAGAAAAGAAATTTCTGTCCCCGGACTATGACTCTAATAAAGTCCTTTATTAGACTATAAAGGACTTTCAAACAGTAAATGTAATCTAAATTGTATGATAGATTTGCTGTAATTAGGAATATCATTAGATAATGAAGGAGTGTTAAATAGTAGCAATCCAGAACGAGAACTTCCGTCTGTGTTAAGTGATATTACACGGCGTTATGTTAGTGTTGGTACGTTATTGTAGATGAATGACCGTGATATTCTATTGGTATGGACTTGGATGCCAATAGTATTATCTCAATTTTGACTATTTCTACTAATTTTGTAAACTTCGTCCATCTGTTCGCCCTCAGAACATTAATCATTTTGGTTCCAGAATCACGGGTGATTCATTGGCATCTCCATTTGATCTACAAATGTATACAGTTGTTTGTTGCAAGGTTAAAACAACAACTTTAGAAAGAGTGTTACATCCATGTGATTATGTTCACAATCATATCATGGTATCTTCACCTACACCATTTAGAATAGAAGGACTCTGCTTTGTTTGTCAGAAGGCTGCTTTACATGTATAATCGTTAGTTGTTCTTTTGTGCATTGTCAATTCGAGGTGCCTTTGTCCACGTGAAAGTGATTGGTAGACAACTACATGACCTGGACTTTTTATTCAATGTTTTTTATATTAAATTTCACTCAATTCTTATGAAAGCTATCCACATTGAAGAATATCGGATAGAATAAGTTGGATTTGTATTACACTTGACGTTCTCCAGACGTTGCCAGACAGTGATTGGTTTATTTTCCCATTCTTTATCGTCGTGGGTGGAACACACCCATCAGTTGAATAGAAAAATCTTACTGTGGTTGTAATTCAGGTAAAATACCTTAACCCTTTCACTGCCGGAGGCGACTTTAGTCGACAGGGGGGTTCACTGCCGGAGGCGACTTTAGTCGACCAAAATTAGGGGAAATCAGGGCAAATTGAAACATGATGAATTAACATTGAATTATTGCCCAATTTTGAAAATTTGGGACTTAAATTCTATACATTGTACTTAGAACAAACCCACTTCATATTTTATTATAACGGAAACTGTTTCACAATAAATATATCATTTAAATATATACTTCATAATTTCTTAAAAATAACTTGGCAATGGAATACAAGGTCTGAAATAGTTTTTGGCAGTGAAAGGGTTAAAAGGAACTGCGGTCTATTTCGAGCCGCACGTTCTATTACATTCAGTATGATTACTGTCTTTTTTGCAAGGTCCTTTTAAAGCTTTACTTGTTCTCTCGGCTTTTCCACATGTGTTGAGGAAAAACAATATTAATAAAAGACAAAAAAACATAGTCAAGCGAAATGGAAGACAAACCTATATCGAAATCACGTATATATCACACAAAACGTATATTTATATCAATAAGAGATACTATCTCGCATTATCACCATACTGCCTTTTGGAATATCATCATCACAATTTTGAAAGAAATTGTTTTCCAAAGGTTCCGTCACCATGTACTTATTTTATTAGCATGCAAGAGACAATATAGTGGTATATCTCATAACATCTTCATATCTCATGGCATGTGTAACATAAAGTCCATTGTGCAATTGCTTCAAAGTGTTATTTTGACTCCTATATGGTACATAGATCCGTCCAATAAGAATCTAATTATAACCACAGAAGTGCACTCATTGTGTCACATCAGAAACTTAACAGTCTTAATGGGTTTCTGGTCACTCACCTCATGCGACAATGCAAGTATATACTCAGTTATGTACCCTTGTCCCTTTTGAAATGAGATTGATGCCCAGATGTACATTAATTTAAATATACATTTATTTATTTATATCATATATCCTTGACATGATCATCTACATTATTAATTTTGTACAACACATGGTTATAATACATGTGTATATTTACGTTATGTCGTGTGTTGGTTTTGTGTTTTCCCTCAACTAGACATTGCTGTTCCTTCTTACAACACGCTTGTACAAGTAGTAAATTTGTTAGATGGATACAGACAAATTGAATCCTTGAATCAATTTATATTCCATCAGCAAGAAATAGATGGCCGATGTTATCTTTTGGACAACGAGCACAAAAATAACATTCACGTCTCAAAATTACAAACGCCAGTATCATGTCCACAACATGGAGCATATCTCTCGCATCACAAATCATTCTTTTTCATCTTACTGAACGATTATCATCATTCACTGGAAATAAATTTGTCAGTGGAAATGTATTATAATGGAATAGTAGCGGTCGATCGAATATATATAAATATATATACATAAGTTCCCAAGGGAAATTACTTTTTGTAACATTATCATTTGTCACGTATTGCCAATGTGCTTCACGATCTGGAGCTTCGTCCAGTGAAGTCGATGTGCTTCGACCCAAAATTGTTATTTTCATGTGAAATAAACTGCACTGGTTAGAAGTGTCCATCCATAATGCGCCCGTTGCTGCTGGCAGTATCTGTGGTTTGTTTGTGACAAAACTTTACATAGTCCGTGTGTATATTATAAATATCTAATGCATACATAGGCAAATATGCGTAAATAATATTGAGTTTTGATAACAACGATATCATCTGCTGAAACTAAACCTATTAGAATACATTTTGCTTCTTGATATTCAAAAGGAACTTCTATGGTGCAGATCAGCATAATGGATTTGTTCCCATGATACGTAATGATAACCAAGTAGGCCATATAATGGTGTGGATTTCCAAAGAATATAAATTATTACATACTCATATTGGTTGTCAAGTATCAAATGGTTCTCATTAATGTGGACGTATCAATTGTCATTGAATTTACCAGGATGTTTCAATATCCGTAACACTGCCGTAAGATAAAGTGTGACCGATAATTTGTGTAGTGACCAATAATAAGAATAAATATCAACCTATTACCACCGATACAACCAGATGTTGATGATGCCAATACCAACCTAAAATAAAACATTTTGGGATAGAAACAAATCCTAACCGAATGGTTTATCCAAAGAAATATTTAAGGCATCACCAGGGGCAGACTGTGTGTGAAATGTAGTTTCTACTGTACACCTGATGGAACTGGCATACAACTGCCCAACAACTAATGAAACAATTCTGAAACCCGAAACAAACCACATACAACAGATGTATGACTGGTACATATTATTCAACCATAAGCCAAAAGGCTTACAAGTATTTGTGAGTATACATAATTTGTCAGGTTGACCACATTGAATAACATAATATGCACCCTGGATCATGCAATATCTGCCATTTGAAATGCATGATACGTGCATACTCGAACCGAATTGACCCTATGATATTTAACACACTACATTTAACACACTGTCTGCCCCTGATGACGCCAGTGTGTCTTTGGATAAACTATTTGGTCGGGCTTTGTTTCTATTGCAAAATGTATTTTACGTTTGTTATTGTCATCATCAAAATCTGATTGTATTGGTGGTAATAGATTGATACTTACAATCAAATAGCTTTCCCCGGGTATATTACAAATACCCGGTAACCCCTCAACAAAATGTCAGACAGAGGTGCCGATATTGTAAAAGTGTCAAATGCCAAACGACTTTGAAACACTTCACTCATTCATCATCGACTAGTATTGTATTTCACAACTGGTGTCCTATATCCGATAGCAGGCTTATATCATACTAAAAGTGAAAATATTACCAATCCGTGTCCGATTATATGGCCTGCTCCTAGGTAATAAATATTTTATGTAATGTATTTTACAGATGTGACCCAATCCATCAACTGGCATGAGACACGGGAGACGGATGCTTCATGTGAAGGTATGAATACCAATGGCGCTTCCTTCATGACAGTGTTTCCAATGGGAACCATTTTGTCGTAAAGGGTATTGTTTTGAATATTATTGGGAGACCACTGTATGATTAGTAGCAAAACAACACCTTTGAATCTGAACGGTTCGTGAAATATTTCGCTGACTAGTTCCTACTGCAGTAGAACTCTACCTGGATCCCCTTCCGATATTGGTAATTATAGGCTAGCCATTATATCCACAGATAGAATAAATGATACACTTCAGTGGAGAATCGCAGATCTTCACTCAAATGTAGGATTTATTCCTGAATTTTAAGATTTCAACATACTTCCAAGACACTTCCATTTGAACCAAGTGATACATGTGTATGTGATTTTAAAAAACTCAGTGTAATCATACAGTGAGATTCTTTAATTTTAGACCACCCTGGAAATGTAACCTTTTCTGGAACCTGTCACCTATCAAAAATAATTAATTTCATCTACATCATCGATTTCTTACAAATAAAATCAGAGATTCAGAACGCCGATTTGTACAACATCAGAATATTTGCTTAAATTAGGACAATTAATGTAGATGAATATGCCTGGAAAAATGATGAAATGTGAATAATGACACGATTAGGGTGCCTGATGGTTGGTGATTGTGTCATAGTTTTTCACCAATGTAATGCGAGTTTGTGACATATACATAAATATGTTCCATTTCTATATTAGCTTAAGTTTGTCAGCAAAATTTGCCGATTTTACCAAAATAAAATTTCTGGTGTCATTTTGAGACATATGTCTACGAAGTGCGGGCAGAGGATTCATGATTATATAACCCACCTGTAATAAACACATGTCACTTATTGAAGGTCTATCATTATCAAAGCGGTCTATGAATTCTGTACACCATTGTATTATGGATGTATTTTTTAATGGCTCCATACCATAACCGTATTGTCTCAGCATTGTTGGTGCGTTAGTTTAACCCATGTAATATTTATGTGCACTACCCACGAGGTGAGCAGTATGTCATGTTCAAATCCAATACAATGCAGTATATCCCACATTAGCACCTATAAGACACATCAGGAACATTTCAATTGTACGATAGATTGGCTGCCATTAGAAGTATTATTGGATTGTGAAGGAGTGTTACACAGTAATTCAGAAACAATCCAGAACGGGGGTATTTCATTTGGTTGCAATATCAACAGGTGATTCAATAGCGTTTCTCGATTTACATCTACAAATACATACATATTGTATATCGCATTGACAAGAGATGATGAAGTCATCTCAACTAATGACTCTAGAACGAGTGATACAATCTTGTAATTTTGTTCAAAATCGTATCTTGATATCTTCATCAACACCAATTAGAATGAACAGACTCGGATTTGTTTGTCTGGATATTGCTTTGAAATCGTTAGTTGTTCTTTTGCATATTGTCAGTTCAAAGTGCCTTCATAGCAGTGAACGTGTTTGGTAGACGAATACATGGAATAGTGTCTCATTCACTATATAGTCTGGAGGAAGTTGGCGTAGGTGTGTTTTGGAGTACATACAATGTTTTATTGTTGATTCTGGTCAATAAAGTCATACAGAACCCCAATCCGCATGATGCCACTTTGTCATCCTTGAGCATTTTTTTATGAGCAAAATTCAAAATGGCCGCCGCCGAAATCGCTCAAACTCTATTTTCACCTGTAACTCTGCCAAAAATTGAGATAGAGACTTGATTTTGGTGTCTAGCCATATGTTTTAGAGGTCTAGGAATTCAATAAAACATATAGCTATGCTCTAACTCCTCCCCTTCATGCAAAAATCTAACATTCTTCAGTTCTCCGTTTAAGAACGTGGTAAACAACTACCGGTAATGTTTCAATATCGACAGAACAGCTTTTTGTTGAACCATACCAGTCATAATATGATTTGAAAATGTAGTGTTCCAAAATATTTTATTCACATGCATCACTGTGCATGTACATGTCACTCAATACCCCCCAAGGCAAAATACAGATCCACATCGCACCACTGAAAATACATACATATATACATCTTGTACATGGTAATGAACTGATACAGTCAGCATCTCATCTGACATGACAAATATAGAAACGTCACGGTGTGAGCAAATTGAATAGGCTCTACATGGATGCTCTCACTTTACTTTCACATATGGAACAACTTGGAACATATCGTACAGCATATTGTACATCACATGTACACTGTACAGGTACAAACTTGAATGACAAGCATAATACAATCATACAAATGGAAACATGTTAATTAGTCATTGTCAATCTCGTTCGTCCTCATCATCGTCATCCCTTGACAGAGCAGCTGACTTGGTATGTGTGTTGTAACATTCTTCTGCACCGCGACAGGCACAGAAGACTGAACAAGAAAGTCTAGCTGAAGAGCAACTGCACCTGGCTGTTGCACAAGGCCGCATGGAGCTGCAACCGCATCTAATCACCTTCAAAACCTCTTCTGGTGCGCATGTGATGTCTGGACTCAGAGGCAGTGGCAGTAGGGTGTGTGACACCTCATCCCTCGTCCATCCAAGTGGGTTCTCAACCACTGGCGGGTCTGCCACCAGTGTTGATCGCCATATCGCTGCTTGCATGTGTGCTCTGTGTACATGCTCCACAAAAGCCTCTGTTGTCGGAGGTAAGGTTTTGAGCTCTGGGGCTGCTGTAAGCTTCCTGTTCGCCATTTTTTGAGACCACACATCGAAACGAACAGAAGTCATGTTGTCCCGCTCCTTGGACCCATAGCATGCAGCAAGGAACATCGTTGCTTCCGAGATGACAACTTGCAGATTTGCACTCAAATGTCCCAAGGTCTTCAGTTGGTGGCCCGCTTTCAAGTATTTCACAACAGTGCCTTTTCCTACACCCCACAGGTAGGAAACAGTGTCACACCCGGATATGGCATGTGCAGGAAGGATCGCACTGACAAAATCTTTGCATTTCTGTGCTGTGGCCTTGATGTCAACTGACGTCCTGCTATGGCCAGTTCCTACCATCATGAGATCGCAGGTGAGCTCTTCTGAGTTGAAAAAGTGGAGCAAAAGCACAAACACGTCTGTGTCATCAGAGATAACTCGGATACTTTGGGCACCTGTCGTGGCTGTGTGCACCATTTGCTGCACAATCATAACATCTGCTTCCTCATGAGTGGTGCGGAGGTCATGTCGTACTGTGAGCTGCCCTTCAGCCACCTCGATAGGACTTGGATCTTGCCCCGTCAAAACCAGTCGATTCTCAGCCAACAGTTCAACATGCTCCTGGATGAACGTGCAGATAAGCTTGATCAGCTGTACTTTGTTCTCCGTTACATTGAGGACGATTTTTTGAGCTGGAAGTGGTGTGTGCAGATCAAGCTTATGTCGTCGGCTTGCTTCTTTACCAGCGCGTGTTGTCCGTGCTGCAGTTTTGATACTGTTCTCATAGTATCTGTCGAAGATCAAGTAGGTGTCACAGGTTTTCAACTTTCCATTCACGTAGACAATGAGATTCATGATGAAGTCCTGTACTGTTCCGTTCGTTGGCCACCGTATGATCCACAGCACTGCGCAGCCATCAATGATGATCACATCAGGACTCGAGGAAAGCCGATCGGATACTTCCACTCGAAGTTTTTTTCTTTAGGATCGATTTCGTCTTCGTGATACGCATTTCACCATTTTCCTCAAACATAGATGGAGGTACTGCGGCTAACTCAAACTTCATTATGTCCTTCAAGTTGATGTCTCTGACATTTTGAAGTCCTAGTACTCTGGAGTATATGAGATTTGTATCATATACTACTTCCTGTCCAACCTTCATGTGCTTACGGGACGCTGCCATGGTGATGACTTGTTTACTGAGAGGTTTGTGAAAGCTACTTGGCCAATGGTCTTCGTACTGTTGCATCTGTTGACGCCCGATCTCTGCAGCATTATCAGCATTCACTGTAACTGGTGCAAGCTTGCCAGTTACGATATTCACAAGCTGGTCTGGATGATCATCCGGATTTAGAGGATCAATGCATGTGTTCAATCTCTCTCGTAGCTTTTCTCTGTCAGTAGCATCTGAATGCTTGCGAGCTGGCATCTCCTCTTTGTGTACGGTAACTGGCGTCTGGCTGCTCTCACTTCTCATCTCGGAAACATCTTTCACCATCTGACTGCAGACATGGAGGCTGAGTGCCCATCTTTTCAGAGTTGAAGGTTTCAGGGTGATGCCAATGATACCACCTGGACTGTGGCCATACCGCATAAAAGTGGACTCTATGAACATGTCAGTCCAGATTGAATTCCATATGCCCGGCTGATGCCTCGTCACATGCATACCCTGGAGGAAGTCCTTGAGTAATGAACTCGGCAGCTTCTCCATCGAGTGCAGGTAATACAAGCAGTATCTGAAAGTATATCAATATCATTGAAAATATCTTTTTCGGTATAGATGTTTGTTTTGTCATGAATTGTCAGTATGCTTCGTATAACTTCATTACATACCTGGCATAGTTGAAATGCCCCGCTGCAAAAAAGTACGGCATCATCTCCTTCACGCAAAAGAGGTGCAGTGGCCAGTCAGCTTCCCTTTCTGCTCGGATGAACATCATCATGAGCATCACTGGCTTGACGAGGTTTTCAACCCAAAGTTTGGTGGTACGGCTCTCACTTGCCCTGACGTCGAGCAGTGCCATCAAGCTGTCATGGGATTCCATCTGCATGATGGATCCACGGAGTAGCTCTTCGGTGAGAAGGCGAAGGGCTCGGACATTCTGTGGATATTTCTTCCCTGATAACATGCTGGATACACCACCAAATGCCACTTGTAGAACAGTCTCCAGTCCGGTCTCTGCCATCAAGACGCCGACCGCTCCCGTGAAGTTCATCAGTGTATGCATACCACCGAGTCTAGGAATGAAGTTCTGGAATAGACTTGGGTACGCCCACATCACATGTACAACCACACGGTACAGTTGTTGATCATTTGTGAAGATTGTATACACTTGACCCGTCTTGTTTGTTAGCCGTTGAGCTTCTACCATGGCAGTGAACATGGTATCAGGGTCTGATGGCGTCATGTCCAGTAATGAGGTGGTAATGAGGAGGTAATGAGGAGGTACACAGCTTTGGTAGGTGGACGTACCGAGTGTCCCTGCTCTCGGGAGATCATGGTGTTGTAACCGTGATACTCGGGTGTTTCTGGGTCAGATACCACGGACTTGAAGAACTGAAAGTCCATTTCTTTGGCCCTGGTTGCTGAGATGATTTGCGCTGCCAGCACTTTCAGTGGAAGAGGAGATCTCATGGCGCTATTGATGGGCATGTCTGGCTTGGAAGGCCCTCTGTATCGCTGAACCGGTATCTCAGGCATTACTTCTTCAGACATTTCTTCTTTACGAATACGCCGTATGTCAGTCGTTCTCAGGTTGAGTAGCTGTTCTGATTGCATCTGTGTTACCAGTATCGCAAGGGCATGTGTTGACTGTAGACCATTTTGGGATGATATGTTCGCATCAAAATTATCTGCTATGGTCTGAACTAGTCCGTGACTGCTTGGCTTTATACCCATCAGTTCTTGGCTCTGGGCGGCAGCATGGGCAGCAGAGGCCTTGAATCGCAGGATTTCGTCATACGAGGCAGTGATTCTGAAGTTGTGCAGGCATTCGATGATTGACTTTTCTCGGACTGTGATGCCAAGGGCGATCTGCAGAGATGTGTGTGTGTTAGTAAGGATACCAGTTATGATATTCCCTATCATTGCTGCCGGCAATGTTGAGTCAAGTTTTGTGGAGAGCAGTGACATCATATGCAACAACGTGTCACTTACATCTTCTAGAGAGTTTTCCAAGCAGACCCTGGTTTGGTACTTGGATTTATCGCATCTCATCTTCTTGCTTTCAGAAAGAATGAGCCGAGCTACTTTCGATATAGCAGCATCACTGTCGTCTTCGTCATCGGCTACTAGCCTGAGGACACCAGATGCCTTACTTCTGAATGAGACAATATTCGCCACACCTCTCCCTGACAAGACCAATAGATCCTCTCCAAAGTGTTCCGATAACTTCGTCATCAGATTGCGACGTGTCAGCAAATCTCCTCTGTATGCCCTGTATTGCTCATGTAGCTCTAGGGAATTCCAGATTCGGGTGCGATCTTCAGTTAGTTCATCTATGAGTCGGATGAACGCTTCATCTTCAACATGCTCAGGCTTCTTAGAAACACACTGGACATTGCGGGGACCACGAAAACGTGACATACAGTCTTTGTGGTATTGGGCATCAGCTGCGTGCAAGTCGCTGACAGCACCTTCCACCCTGATACGTACTTGCTGGGCCCACTCATCATTTCTGAAATCACATGCTCTAAGTATGATATCTTTGAAGGTGTCTTGATTGTTTCCTCGATCAGCCGTTCGGCATCTAACAACCCGGCGCCATCGCTCAGGATTTTTGGAATCAGGTAGTGATGAACACTTTTCCCCACAAATAAAGCACTGTTCATCGAATTTGAAAGATGTACTGCTTGATCGGCATGATCGTTTGATTTCTGGTTCTTCAGAAGTCTTGGTTTGCCTCTGTAAGACACGTTTTATGTGCGTCTTCGATGTGTACGTTGAGGCACAGTTTCTATGCACAAGCAAGGACTTTGACGTATCATCTGACTTGGACTCAAAGACAGTGTGTAGACCATCACCCCTGAGTTTACTAGCCTTCACAATGGAATCAAGTCTTTCAGGCCCGACAACTGTTAGAGGTTGTTTACTATCACTACAGTTCATGCAACATCCCAAAAGGCAAGAGTTAACAAGCTCAGTTGCATAATCTATTCTGCAGAATTATGTTGACAACCTGGAAAGAAGACAAATCATCACCAAACGAAAGTGCAGATCGTACTTTGAATAATCAACAATATTATCAGCACCGGGAACACAAATCCAAATCTGGTCTACAAACTCGTAACTGGTAACATACCATCCATAGAAACTTGTGCACGGCAAAGAACACAGTCAGTTATGATGTTTCTGCTACACATCTCATTGATCTGATTTATCAGCATACATGCCTGTTAGAGGCCAAACAGAAAGCAGATCCCACGAAGATGTGAACATCAAACAATTTGTGCTATTGGGTATACATGTATTATATAGATCTACTCAATCCAGCTGAAATGGTTGGTTTTATAATAAAGATTTGCTCTGTTGTCACAAATGCACATAAAGTTAATCATATTTTAATTTTATTAGGCCTACATCTCATACAGCAAATACATAGAATTGACTGTTGGAACAAAAAGGGTGCCTTAAATCAGTTTATAAAGTGATTAGAGGTGAAACTCTGAATAATCTGTGAAACAAATGTACAAATTCACTATATCGAGAATTTGAAATGACCATAATCGCCATAATGAATGGACATATAGCCTATTTGTGTGTTTTATTGAATTCCTAGACCTCTAAAACATATGACTAGACACCAAAATCAAGTTTCTATCTCAATTTTTGGTAGAGTTACAGGCGAAAATAGAGTTTGAGCGATTTCGGCGGCGGCCATTTTGAATTTTGCTCATAAAAAAAATTGCTCAAGGATGACAAAGTGGCATCATGCGGATTTGGGTTCTTTATGACTTATTTGACCAGAATCACCAATAAAACATTGTATGTACTCCAAAACACACTTAAGCATCGAATCCACATTCTACCACCAGACTAATATTCTCCTCTCGTTTATACGTATAAAAGCAATTTAATTTGAAGAACATCCATCATATAAAAAATGGCATTGTCCAGACATTGCACGACAATGACTGATTTATTTGCTTCCCATTTTTTATCAAGGTGGATGTAGCAAATTTGTCAGTTTAATAGAAAATTGCCACAGTGGTTGCAAATCAGGAAAAATACCTTACGCGAAACTCTTCCATTTTAATAACAGTGCATGTGCGATCGTTTGCATGGTATTGTAAAGCTTTGCCTACAGAGGTAGTTCGTGTATATCACCACGAAATTCCATCTCGGGTTCACCACCATATTACTCATTGGAATATCACCATTTGATTTAAATAAATCTGTTTCTATGTAGGTTCAGTAACCTTGCATTGCGAAAGCCCATACATTTGTATATCTCACCACACCTCAATATGTCTTGTCATGTATTAACCATTAGTGCCCATTAACATATTATTTTTATGTGTTATGGGTTGATTAATCCATAAATTTTCAGTGACATGCAAAGTGGTGTCTCTAATGAAGTGTAATACATATCCGTCTGTTAGGACCCTACAGTATAACCCCTTATTAGAGTGAATTACTTGAAATACATACATACAATTACGATATGTGATCGATTTTGTACTATGTGTGCCATTTGAAATGCGGTTGAATGCCCTCTAGACACTCATCTTTTTATACTTTCAGTGCATTTTACGTGTAGTCACGTTTCAATCTAACACTGTCAGTTACACATATTTCTTTGTTTGTATGACCTTTTCGCTCTTGTTTTACTTCCCATTTATGGTGTTGCGCATAGAAACGTATGTAATTTTTGCACATCATAAATTAGTAATATTATTATTGGCATTAATCCTTACATCTGGCAGAAGACGGGGGCGTGAGAGCTGCAATACATATAAAGGCATGGAATGCTTATTGTGTTTCCTACTCGAAGGGTTCTTCAGTGTAAAACAGTTTTGGCCAATATAGGCAAGGAAAGTATGGGTTTTTAAAATTATTATTGAAAAGAATTGTTCTCTGATAAGCATTCTGGGATAAAATATATGTAGAGATAGGAGCTATTTCTTAATTTTCACATGTTAACACTCTTCACAGACGCACAACACTGAGTCATTTCTAGCTTGAGTAAGTGATAAATGTATCTGTGATTAATCGGGAGTAAACACGGAATCAACTCAACTCATGTAATATTCCTCCATGAAAATCTTATCAGCATGTTGAATTATGGGAAATTAGGTAGACATAGTTTTGCTCCACGATGCATTCATAACGGAATCACAAAGGTTTAGTTTCCTACTTTCTTTTTTGTTGAAACAGATTTCATGTGCTATTGCATCTTCATTTTCCTGCTTCTTTGAAGTGGATTGTGGCCAGTTGATAGCTATTTTTGGCGCGAGGTGGCCCACTTGACATATTGGGATTCGTGTCTCCTCAAACATTAACCTAGTTGAGGCGTTTAGCCAAAACCCCTTCTTCTAATTGTTTCATTGCTGGTGTCATTCATTCAAAATTATCGAAAAACAGCTAGAGTGACTGAAAGACCGGTTCTTCAAGTATATCTAATAAGTTTCCTACGCTCTGTTTTTGAAAATGATAAATTTCACCTGGCTTTGTATTGTTAATAAATCCTACAAAGAACATGTGCTGTATATTATAAGACTCTTCAGAACCAAGATTAGTCTCTTGTGTATTGTTCATGAAATCTGAAAGCACAGTGTAATTCATGGACTGGTGCACACAATGCTAAACTAATTTCCGGAATGTACGATCACATCACAGGCGTACTAGGAAGCTTTTTTGGTTATATATGAACATTTGTTCCTTCTACACCCAAGTGGCAACTGCACATGATGTGTGCCTTTCACACTTCACGTGTGACTACAGAAATTTGGAATATGGAGACATAAATACCACCTTCATATCTGTTTGTCTTCGCATGTAAATGTTAGACACCCGTCGATCAGGAATACAAACACCAACATGGAATTATTCAAAACTACATTTATTTATGTATCTTTTACATATGTTTACTGATAAGTTTGTTAGATTCATGAAGACAAATTAAATCCTGAAATCAAATTACTTTTAAACAGTATCCAATAGATGGCACCGATGTGGTCTTCTGTACATTTGATGGGCACAAAATGAGATAGTCACGTCTCCAAATCACAAACGGAGTACCATATCCACACAGCATAAAGAATGCACCTGAATGACACATAATTCTTAGTAATTAGAATAATCGATGCTGGAATGTTGCTCCCTGAAATCTCAACAGAACGCTAAATTATGATTAGATTACATAGACATAACTCCCACTCTGTTATGCTGTCACTAATCGACGATATTATAATGTGAGATTTAATGCACTTTCAATGTGAGATTTCCAATATCCCAGCCAGTTTCCATCTGTTAATGCATCTTCACTTGAATGCTTTTTTGAAGATATCCATAGCAGTTAATAGCTGATAATTACATTAGTGGTGCATTCATCAATGGCCCATTAAAGATAATGGGATGCGTGATACCACAAAGCAGCTCGTTTTGTCGAGTACCACAAGTGGAACTGAAATTAACATGTTTGAGGCCATCGTGAAGACGCGACTCACTCTTAAGTAGCACTAAATTTTACTTGTTTTAGGCCATTGGACCTAAAAATTGGTATATGTCACTTGGTTGTTCCGTTGGTTGGTGCTGTTAATACTGGTAACCTGCTATATACAGCGGGATACTTCAGTCTTATACTACCCTGATAATATAACATTTTCCCAAATCTATCACTATCTGTTCAAATTATGTTATCATAGAAATTTATTCCATTCGAGTTATCAGCTATGTGTTCTTCCAGTGATTTTCATGTATGTATCCACAAATATAAACATAAGAAAGTCAGAACGCTAAAAATATCTCATTCATTTCGGGCAAATATCACCAAATTTGAATGTTTTCACATTTGCATGGGAAACAAAATGATGGAATGCGACTAATATCACAACTAGGGTGCAATATGGTTGGTGTTTATGTGTTAGTCAACATCAATGTCATTGCAACCAGTTATCTTAATGTTTTTCACTAATGTAACAGTGACATGAGTTGACAAAATATGAACTTATATGTGACACTTCTATATTTGTTTTACTTTTACAGTGAAAGTTGTCGATTTCACCAAAATAGACCTTCTGGTGTCATTTTGATATACATGTCTATGAAGTACGGAGAGAGGATTCAGTATGATTTTTGGGGGAATTCATGACGGTTGCCACTAGTGGGGCAGGAAATGCTCACTCTTTCCGGAACACCTGATTTCACCTCCTAATGGCCATTTTGGGGGTTCATGAGTTTCCCTCTCATTTTTGTTTTCTCTCACTTCGTATGCCTGATATGAATTTCTGTCCCCGTACTGTGAGATTGGATAACGGACCCTGTTTTGTTTGCTCGGAATACTTAACACTGGGCATTGATTCCACGTCTATAACCCGCCTGTAATAAACACATGTCTTCTATAGAAGCCTATATGATGACACTATCAGGATTGTCGGAGAATTTTGGGTCCTATTGCGTTGCGAAAGATGTTTTTTGAAAGGATTTATGCCATGAACGTATTGATTCAGCAGTGTTGACGCGTTTATTCAACATATTCAATATTTATGTGCATTTTCCACGATACTTGCGATATGAGTAGTATGGCGTGTTCAGTTTCAATGCAATGTAACGTGTTCCATATTCGCACATTCTAACCTATAAGACACATCAGAGACATATTAATTGTATGATAGATTGGCTGCAATTAAAAGACGTGGAATCAATACCCAGTATTAAGTATTCCGAGCAAACAAAACAGGGTCCGTTATCCAATCTCATAGTCCGGGGACAGAAAAGAAATTTCTGTCCCCGGACTATGACTCTAATAAAGTCCTTAATTAGACTATAAAGGACTTTCAAACAGTAAATGTAATCCAAATTGTATGATAGATTTGCTGTAATTAGGAATATCATTAGATAATGAAGGAGTGTTAAATAGTAGCAATCCAGAACGAGAACTTCCGTCTGTATTAAGTGATATTAAACGGCGTTATGTTAGTGTTGGTACGTTATTGTAGATGAATGACCGTGATATTCTATTGGTATGGACTTGGATGCCAATAGTATTATCTCAATTTTGACTATTTCTACTAATTTTGTAAACTTCGTCCATCTGTTCGCCCTCAGAACATTAATCATTTTGGTTCCAGAATCACGGATGATTCATTGGCATCTCCATTTGATCTACAAATGTATACATTTGTTTGTCAACAAGGTTAAAACAACAACTTTAGAAAGAGTGTTACATCCATGTGATTATGTTCACAATCATATCATGGTATCTTCACCTACACCATTTAGAATAAACGGACTCTGATTGTTTGTCAGAAGGCTGCTTTACATGTATAATCGTTAGTTGTTTTTTTGCACATTGTCAATTCGAGGTGCCTTGTCCAAGTGAAAGTGACTAGTAGACAACTACATGATATGGACTTTTTATTCAATGTTATTTTTTTAAAATCTCACTCAATACTTATGAAAGCTATCCACATTGAAGAATATCGGATAGAATAAGTTGGATTTGTATTACACTTGACGTTCTCCAGACGTTGCCAGACAGTGATTGGTTTATTTTCCCATTCTTTATCGTCCTGGGTGGAACACATCCATCAGTTTAATAGAAAAATCGTACGGTGGTTGTAATTCAGGTAAAATACCTTAAAAGGAACTGCGGTCTATTTCGAGCCGCACGTTCTATTACATTCAGTATGATTACTGTCTCTTTTGCAAGGTCCTTTTAAAGCTTTACCTGTTCTCTCGGCTTTTCCACATGTGTTGAGGAAAAACACCTGTTAAATATTAATAAAAGACAAAAAAACATAGTCAAGCGAAATGGAAGACAAGCCTATATCGAAATCACGTATATATCACACAAAACATATATTTATATCACCAAGAGATACTATCTGGCATTATCACCATACTGCCTTTTGGAATATCATCATCACAATTTTGGAAGAATTGTTTTCCAAAGGTTCCGTCACCATGTAATTATTTTATTAGCATGCAAGAGACAATATAGTGGTATATCTCATAACATCTTCATATCTCATGGCATGTGTAACATAAAGTCCATTACGCAATTGCTTCAAAGTGTTATTTTGACTCTCCTATATGTTACATAGATCCGTCCAATAAGAATCCAATTATAACCACAGAGGTGCACTCATTGTGTCGCATCAGAAACTTAACAGTCTTAATGGGTTTCTGGTCACATACCTCATGTTACAATGCAAGAATATACTCAATTTATACCCTTGTTCCTTTTGAAATGAGATTGATGCCCAGATGTATATTAATTTAAATATACATTTATTTATTTATATCACATATCCTTGACATGATCATCTACATTATACATTTTGTACAACACATGGTTGTGATACATGTGTATATTTACGTTATGTCGTGTGTTGGTTCTGTGTTTTCCCTCAACTAGACATTGCTGTTCGATCTTACAACACGCTGGTAAAAGTAGTCAATTTGTTGGATGGATACAGACAAATTGAATCCTTGAATCAATTTATATTCCATCAGCAAGAAAATAGATGGCCGATGTTATCTTCTGGACAAACAACGAGCACAAAAATAATATTCACGTCTCAAAATTACAAACGCTAGTATCATGTCCACAACTTAGAGCATCTCTCTCGCATCACAAATCATTCTTTTTCATCTTACTGAACGATTATCATCATTCACTGGAAATAAATATGTCAGTGGAAATGTATTATAATGGAATAGTAGCGGTCGATTGAATATATATATATATATACATAAGTTCCCAAGGGAAATTACTTTTTGTAACATTATCATTTGACACACTATTGCCAATGTGCTTCACGATCTGGGGCTTCGTCCAGTGAAGTCGATGTGCTTCGACCAAAAATTTTTCTTTTCATGTGAAATAAACTGCACTGGTTAGAAGTGTCCATCCATAATGCGCCCGTTGCTGCTGGCAGTATCTGTGGTTTGTTTGTGACAAAACTTTACATAGTCCGTGTGTATATTATAAATATCTAATGCATACATAGGCAAATATGCGTAAATAATAGTGAGTTTTGATAACAAGGATATCATCTGCTGAAATTAGACCTATTAGAATGCATTTTGCTTATTGATATTCAAAAGGAACTTGTATGGTGCAGATCAGCATAATGGATTTGTTCCCATGATACGTAATGATAACCAAGTAGGCCATATAATGGTGTGGATTTCCAAAGAATATAAATGATTCTTTTATATTCCAGAGCTAGTTGCAAATATGAGGACTTTGTCTATCGAAGTGCCAGCTAGTCTCTAAACTGCTGCGACAAGGATATGTTTTACCAAGACTTATAGCTGCGTTTAAGAAATTCTATGGATGTCATCATGATCTGGTTGATAAGTACAGCAAATCCATGTCTGCCATGCAACTAGATCTATTTTCATCTTAATTTTGGGGAATTCATGACGGGTACCACTAGTGGGGCAAGAAATGCTCACTCTTTCCGGAACACCTGATTTCACCTCCTAATGGCCATTTTTGGGGGTTCATGAGTTTCCCTGTCATTTTTGTTTTCTCTCACTTCGTATGCCTGATATGACTTTCTGTCCCCGGACTATGAGATTGGATAACGGACCCTGTTTTGTTTGCTCGGAATACTTAATACTGGGTATTGATTCCACGTCTATTATCACATACTCATTTTGGTTGTCAAGTATCAAATGGTTCTCATTAATGTGGACGTATCAATTGTCATTGAATTCACCAGGATGTTTCAATATTTGTAACACTGACGTAAGATAAAATGTGACCGATAATTTGTGTAGTGACCAATAATTTGTGTAGCACCAATAATAAGAATAAATATCAACCTATTACCACCGATACAACCAGATTTTGATGATGCCAATACCAACCTAAAATAAAACATTTTGGGATAGAAACAAATCCTAACCGAATGGTTTATCCAAAGAAATATTTAAGGCATCACCAGGGGCAGACTGTGTGTGAAATGTAGTTTCTACTGTACACCTGATGGAACTGGCATACAACTGCCCAACAACTAATGAAACAATTCTGAAACCCGAAACAAACCACATACAACAGATGTATGACTGGTACATATTATTCAACCATAAGCCAAAAGGCTTACAAGTATTTGTGAGTATACATAATTTGTCAGGTTGACCACATTGAATAACATAATATGCACCCTGGATCATGCAATATCTGCCATTTGAAATGCATGATACGTGCATACTCGAACCGAATTGACCCTATGATATCAAATAGCTTTCCTCGGGTATATTACAAATAACCCCTCAACAAAATGTCAGACAGAGGTGCCGATATTGTAAAAGTGTCAAATGCCAAACGACTTTGAAACACTTCACTCATTCATCATCGACTAGTATTCGTATTTCACAACTGGTGTCCTATATCCGATAGCAGGCTTATATCATACTAAAAGTGGGAATATTACCAATCCGTGTCCGATTATATGGCCTGCTCCTAGGTAATAGATATTATATGCAATGTATTTTACAGATACGTGACCCAATCCATCAACTGGCATGAGACAGGGGAGACGGATGCTTCATGAATACTAATGGCGTTTCCTTCATGGCAGTGTTTCCAATCGGAACCATTTTGTCGTAAAGAGTATTGTTTTGAATATTATTGGGAAGACAACTGTATGATTAGTAGCAAGACCACACCTTTAAATCTGAACGGTTCGTGAAATATTTCGCTGACTAGTTCCTACTGCAGTAGACATCTACCTGGGTCCCCTCCCGATACTGGTAGTTATAGGCTAGCCATTACATCCACAGATAGAACAAATAATTCACTTCAGTGGAGATTAGCAGATATTCACGCAAATATAGGATGTATTCATGAATTTTCAAATTTCAACACATTTTCAAGACTCACTTCCATCTAGGCTGGGTGATACATGTGTGTATGTGATTTAAAAACCCAGTGTAATCATACATGAACGGGTGAAATTTTCCTCTAATTGAGATCGGAAATGAGAAGAAAAGGAATCAAGTGATCATGCAATAATTCCTCCATGAAATCTCATCAGAATATTGAATTATGGGAAATCACGAAGAGGTGATTTTTGCCACGTGACGCAGTTCTTGGATTCATAAATGTTTCCGTTTTGCAGATGATTAGATTTCTACTATCTTTTTTTCGTTAAAACAGTTTTCATGTGCTAAGGCATCTTCATTTTTATACTCCTTTGAAGTGATTTGTGGCCAGTTGATTGCTAATTATGGCACGTTTCGTGCACTTCATTAATGGCCCATTTGGCATAATGGGATGCGTGTTAGCACAAAGGAGCTGGGTTTTGTCGAGTTCCATAAGTGGAGCAAAACTAACCCATTGGAAACCTTTGACTAGACTATTTGCGGTGTTTAGTCCATACCCTGTGATTCTAGTTGTTTGGTTGCTATTTTATCAAATATACGAAATACTAGTATACTCTGTAAATACTTAGACTATTCAGATACAAGAAAATTCTTTTGTGTATTGCTCTTGGAAGCAATAGTGTAATTCACCGACCTGCGCACACCACATTAAACACGTTTCCGGAATGTGAGATGTACGATCACGTCGCAGATGTAGTAAGAAACACCTTGGCATATATGTACCTAAGACATGTATAGCAAGCACCAAGAGGGCAATAGGACATATTGTTTGCAGTTGCCACTTGTTCACCGTCTGTACATGATCTATGATGTTGCAAATTTTGATAATACTGCATGATGAGTCCCGCACATGTGCTCTCCCTGCATCATTTCGAGTTTGTTTCTTTGGATGAATATTTATTGATGTTATGGCGGATTGCGAGTGTTAGGATATACGCGAACTGGTATTAAGTTGATATACGCAACATCGATTCACCCGTTGAAAGTGGGTGATACATGTGGCACGCGGCGACAGTTCAATACATAGTAATTAGCACGGGAAACCTCAATGCTATATAGCCGGGATCAAAGTACGCGCAGCATGATTACCTTTTGAAGCTACATACGCCAATCTACTCCGTATTGGCACGATCACTGCCACAGTCCGTGAAACCAAAACATAGGCTAAAATTCCTAGGGACTTATCACGCAGCGCATTGATTACTGATGAAATACCGCATTGGACTGCTCGAAGGGTCCACCACAAACATTTACACAAATCTCTCAGTGCTGTTTGCGTGGGATTGATTTTCGTGTCCACGAATAGACAGGGCTCGCCACAGTGGTACTTGAAATGGTAAATATCCATTCATAAACGGTCCAAATAAGCCCTCGCTGTGACGGGAAGGGCTTAAAAGGATATCAGGGGTTCTTTATCCTGTCGAGAATAGATAACGTTTTGTCTCGTGACCTTCGGGAAAGACCTATCAAGAGTATTATACGATTAGCGAATCGAAAACCACTTAAAAACACGTATATTCTTTTGAACGTATAATTGTACTTGAGGCTCAGGATGCCTCGAATGCGCTACATAGGATCCCAGCTTAATACACAGTAACCTTTTCAACAATATCACATTATTCGCGGAATTTTGTTTTTCACTGTAAGGACATTTCAGCAGCATTTGTACAATTGTTTGCCAGTCGAGTATGCTTTTATATACGTAATACATTATGTAAAGCTAGGATGGATTGGAATACCACATGATCAGCAGGTAAATAGTGGCGGGAATCTCCAGGTGGATTGCTTTGAAATATATGTCTGAAAAGACATCTCATACATTGTCATTTATTTTTATTAATTACGAACATATTTGCTATTTACAATCTATACCTGTTACAATCGAACTGTGCCGAGTAGATCAAACTCTGGGACACACATACCGGAGTACACCAATATATATGTATATACATACATTAACATGTGCGTTATTCTTGGTACGAAACACGGAACTTCTCTATTACGTATGAAAAATCAGATCGAAAATTGCAATCACGTGAAAGCTGCTTAACCGCGCACCACCTGGCCATGGTCAAATATTACGTGACCGAAAAAAAATTGTATTGCATTCGATCAAGATCAACATACGCAGTAGTATACATTTTCTATGAAGCAGTACGTTCTAGTAGTTATAAGTGTGAAGACCGCAAAATACAGTCATTGGTGATTATGTCACATTGGCTACTTGTCCTAAACACCATTGTGCTTACGATCATCATGTTTTCGTGTGGCGCAGTCTTCCTGTACAGTCTTTGTGTATCCGTTTTTCTCTTGCTCGCTTCTCCTAAAACACAATATCGCTTGCAGCTGTTCTCTGAAAACGCGGCCACTCACAGTGTACAAGAAAAAGTTGATTGCGAAACCAGAAACGTACAGCGATTTGGTATAGTTCTGGGCGATGAGCATGTTATGCTCCGAGATGTGGATGGTCTCCGCCCTGTTGAGACACTCCAGAACGAAGTGTACCAGTTCCGGAATGTACACGAGCACGTAGCTCGTCGACACGAGTATCAACATGATGGTCAACTGAACGTTCTTGTCATCCTTCTTCGAACGCTTATTGGCTTTGGCAACTGCCTTAGAAGTCGTCACGCGTTTCCGATGATCACGTGCCATCTTCGTGACCTTGACAATGATGAAAACGTTTAGTATTGCTATAGCAAACACGGGGATAATCCGGAACAAAAGGCATTCCGTCACGTAGAGAATCATAAACGTATTCTCCTTCCCTCGGATCATGGTGCAGTAATTGTACTCGGTACCGTTGACGTCCACGTACTTCCCCATTAGCAGGAAGTGATAAGGTGCGATGAATATCGCGATGATTACGAACATGACGAGACACGCGATCCTCGCTCTAGCGACGGTGCACACTTCCTTGAAGCGTATCGGGAGGTAAACGGCGACGACTCGCTCTATCGTGAATAGCAAGATGAGGACTGTGGAGTAGTCGGAGAAAAAGTCGGATGAGAACTGGAACAACTTGCAGAGAAACGAGCTCCTGTTTATGATATCCATAGCAGTTTGTATGAAGTATAGGCAGCGCATTGTCTTTAAGATGTTGGCGAAGAAAACACTGAGTAGGTACATGGAATCTGACACTGCCAGAACGAACAAGTACCAGTTGGAGGAGGCTCCTCGCATTGTTTTGTTCGTGAAAACCACGATACTAAGTGTGTTGCCGATTATGCCAACTATCACGAAGAAGAGACAAGAAAATAAGCTGATCTTGTGTGAAATCATGACGTCATGTGGGTCGTTTAAAATAAAGCAAGTTGCATCAACACTGTCGTTACCGACCAGTGACATCGACGTAGTATTTGAATACATCATGGCGTCGGTGTTAGGGTTATCAGACAAACGCAGAGACGTCTTGTTGAAAGTCTCCATCGTCCTTTGTTGATTATACCGCTCAATCCACGAGGGAAACTCTGATAGTCGCAAGTGTCAGTTCAAGGTCCGAACCATTGTGGCTCCGTCATCAGTGTTCACTTAGAGAATGTGTTGACAGCGGTATCAATCTTATCATGGACTGACCTGACATCGAATTACCATCATAGTTGATGCTGCAAATACACAAAAGAGAAAATGTCAATGAAACGATATTAGCTATCAATATTTTGCTCGAGCCTCGTGCGGGTATCTACATTGTGTGAAACAAATTGATTTTCGGTCTCTAAGGAAAGCCAATACACCTAAAAGCATATGGCTGGTTGACTAACATCGGTGGGTTCCCAGGGTACACAGTACGTCAGTGACCAGCGAACACGATGCTACATAAAACGATAATGGATTGGTAATTGATGTTGGTATATAGCGTTAACTAGCAGAAGTATACTTGTGCAGACTCCAGTTTTCTCGCTAACCGCTCCTATGATTTCCACAAATAGTATTAGCATTGATCAATCTCCCAGTCACTTATGACGACGAATCCTACTATTTTTTCATACCACAGTACCAGTTAACCCGAACTTCTTTCAATGCTGCTACTAATGGAATGAATGGGAGTTGTGTATCCTCCTATTTGTCGAGACTTTGTCTCGGCGTCCTTCCTACATGGAGCTGGAACTACACAAAGGGCCGGCTGATTGCCATATAAATACCACGACAACAATAAACGACATGCGAAGAATATCATGTTACTGTAAATAGGCTATAAATTAACAGTATTTCATTTTATCAAATAATTATCCTTCTTCCATTGTATGGCTAGGACACCGTATTTTATCGATGGAATCATTGAGAAAGGAACGGTGTTTTTTTGACATTAGAGCGTTGGGGGCGAAGCCCCCAACCCTCTACATGTCTATGTGCTGACTTTTTCATGGAGGTTTCATGCAAACCTATCGACGCCCGTTTTGGCATGTAAACGTTTAGAAACCTACTTCAAATGAGAATTTTCTTCGTCCTTGACATGAAATCTCTCGAATTGATGGTAAACTTTGAATATTCCACACATGTATAATGCATAAATCGATGTGTTAGGTTTGAGAAAATTACGCAAAATGCTGAGATTGTTTGGAAAACGTCAAAATGGCGGAGCCGATGGAAATTGACGTTCCCAGAATGCAAAGCAAATTTTACCACAATGACGCGTATTTTGGAGCACACAATCTCCTGTGCAGCATCCATGTAAGCTTGCGTGTGCCGTGTGGCATTCCTCGGTCATATGAAGCGAACACAACGATTCGTCTGCGATTGTATTGTATTGTATTGATTTTTTTTCTTTCTTCGAGCTGTGGGATGCCTCTTTGTATATATGTTAAATATTATTACAATCATTATCTGTGAGTTAGAGGTTATTACAGTCTGTTGAGACTTCAATCCCACAGCTCAGAACCATTTAACTGATATTGGCATTGTATTGTGTAATTTATATGTGGTTCTGAAATAAAATCTATCTAAAAAATAAAATCTATGCCACAGCTACATTTACCATAATTTGACGTATTTTTTTTTATATTTTAAACTGGTCTTTTCATTAGCCCAGTGGGCATATATGTTAATTATCATGATATATGCAGATATTCCTCATAGTTTAAAATATTTTTTAAGGATATTTCATTAAGGTTCAATACCATTTTAGCAGGAGTATCTGTTTCATTGAGTTCAAAATGAATGTTTACTTATTAGAAAAATATGAATGAAGTAGGCCTATGCTTTGATCATAATATACGGGAATGAATTGGAATCATTTGAGGGAGGATATCAGTATGGTAGCATTTTTATTTGGAGGGGGGGGGGGGGAGGTGCTGATGGTGTGCTCGCTCAAGCTCTAATGTCGACTCTCACAGTTAGCTGTATTTTCTTGTTCAGAAGCTATTGGAATGAGTTTCAGTCCAAGTAATTTTGCATAGAAGTTTTGCACATTTCCCGATCTTATCCGCAAACCTATCCAGTGTTGACTTTGTTTTCCGTGGAGGGAACTATATTGGGTGTGTTTTGTACTATGGTTTGGGTGGTTCATATGCACAATGCGTGGGGTATGGCGCTCCGTGTTGTGCGACTCGCCATGTGCGAAACCATTTACAACTGCATCGTGATCAGTACGGAATGTCATTTGGAACACAGTACCGTAAATATTTTGGCTCACTTAATACTGTAACCTGTCATTTTATTGTAATTTTCTTTGGCTTATGAACGTGCATGTCATTTGGAACACAATACCGTAGATATTTTAGCTTACCTAATAATATAACCTACCATTCGACTGTAACCTTCTTTGTGGCTTATGAACATGCATATCATTTGGAACACAATACCGTAAATATTTTGGCTTACTTAATACTGTAACCTATCAACTGGTCAGCCTGTTTGGCCTCAGAATTGTCCGTTCCTGGTGGTTCAATATAATTGTGTCCTGCATGCTGTGCCAGCCGAATGCTTCCATCAACATGTATATGAAAGAATCACCAAGCCGCGACTCAGAAGTCCGAGGAATGATATCGCACAAGTGCGGAGGAATACGCGAAATACGATAGATCAGGCTCTCCTGCGCGAGACACTTGTCTCGCGTGTTTTTGAAAGGTTTCTATGGATTTGGGATAAATTAATTGACCCATGAGTTGGGAAGACGCGGCGAATATCGCAAGAACTCCGTGATACTATCCTCGGATTAGCGTTGGAAGGGAATCGGTCCAAACCCAGGCAAACAATCTGAATCAATAGTGGCCCGAGGAAACATCTAATGCTTCCACGGGCGAGAAACTTTGCGAAAGAGAGCAATAGTCTCGCGGTGATCAAAAGATTATCCGCTGTTTTCTGCAAGGATAAACCTAGTTAAAGATCATTAAATGATAGCAGAGGGAACCCTGAAACCCGGAGGGAATTCCAGAAACGAATCAGCGTGAAATGAGAGTTTATTTGTTGTTATCAAATGAAACGGTCGATTTCGTTGCAACTTACAAGGACATAAAACAAGGTTTATTGAATAGGCTAAATTATCGAGGAAAGTGTCACTAGCAATGTCCACATTCCACAGTTGACCAACGAGACAGGTTTATTAACATGCGGTGGTAAAAATACAGTACTACACGGAAAGAGAATGAAAATTGCATTCAGCGACATGAGTGATCGTGTTTGTGTTTTTGAGGGAGGGGGGTCGGTGTCCGCTGTAATTTGGAATTATCCCTGAATTCTTGCTATATTACGTTTGTGCTGATGGCTTTACCGTTTTTGAACCAATTCTTCTCTTCGAACTTACTGCTGTAGCTCTTGTAAATGAAGACCCTACCTTTCAACGATGACCAAGACAAGAAAAGTTTGAATAAGCATTGAATACAAACATAGGCATCACTGATAATTGAATAAGGATGCCGTCACACCTAGATGGTGGTAGCTACTATCTCGCAAACCGTACAAATAGGCAATTTCCCTGACGAGATCCAATGCATGAGCAACATTTCAGTAGCCTTGAGGTGGAATTCACACCACGCGATAGTGAGCATATTAAGGTGTGATTGCACGTAACTTACCGGTGACTGCACTGAGGCACTTTTCCATTGACTTATAATGTGAAAGTAAAGGTAACAAAATCACCAAAACAATACAATCCCCTGACCTAAAAATTGGCTAGCACACACATATATACTCATGGATGATGAACCGAGACATGGTTTCATAAATGATATCACGAAAGCTGTGCAATTTGATGATTAGATAAATCATTTTATACGTTTCACCAAAACGAAGAATCGAGTGTTCTGCTTGACAAGCACTGATGGTTGCATATATTTATTCCTTGTTGTCGTCAAAATAATGAGAATATCTAGGGCTATACTTTCTGTGAGATGAATACAATGAGCTGAACATGCATGGTGCCAAACTGTGAGTTCTACTGGCCTCACTAGCTATTTGCTGCACAGCATAATCCTTTCGCTCGCCCTGTTGTGAGTGTATTTTGTAGACTGAGAAATAGGTCGGAAAATGACATATGAAAACGATGAATTTAACAAATTTAACATTGCTTAGTAAGAAACAAAGTCTCGGTTAGTAATCCTTGATGGCTAACAATCAGAAAGGCAAAGTTTCACGTTGATTGGAAGTGTGTAAATTCATGAATTTGTTACCTTTATATTTACATTATAAGTAAATGGACAGCTGGTCAATGCCAGGTTCATGACGATCACATGCAATCAATCCTTAACTTTGCACACTAACTTTTACGTGTACTTTTACGTAACATTTAACTTTTTTGTCACAGCGCTTCCCGACTTGGTGTTGTTTTTCTAGCACCTAGGAATTGTTTCGTCGGTTTTTTGTTGCTGTCTTCCGTCGTTTTCTTTGCGATATACTAGCGTGATGATTTAACACGAAATAGGAACGTTTCAAAAGACCTTGATGGCTAGCTATGCTCATATCTCAATTTGGAACGCACAAGGAAAAAATAATGAACGAATATCAAAGTACATCAACGCAAGACGAATTTTCGAGATTCATCCAAAAAAAACTCCACCAATACGTCGCAGATAACGATTCCTACTCATGAAATATTGTGTCGTACTTCATATACAAGTATTCGGTACAATATGAATTAAAAACACCTTACAAAACTGGATAGTCAAAAGACAACATTGTGTGTTGGGTTTTGCATGTAACTACATGGGGCCAGTTAATACACTGTCAGACAACACACAATTATATTTGTGCGTATGATGAAAAAAACATTTTGAAACCTAGTATACGATGGGAACATTTAAATAAAATCAAAATTAACACGAATGTTAATGAAATACAATTTATAATATTATGACTGTATGATTCTGAAACCTGACGGCACACTTGAAACCGCTCACTTCTGTTGCTTGACTGATTTTTTTTTGCTAAAAAAGAAAAAAATCGTAACTAAAATGAAAAAAACATCGACATAAGTAGTTCATAGGTAACTGAATTACAACATTTATCTTGTTCGTCAACAGATAATAGATTGTGTTCCCGGAGGAAATAACTTATTTGTTTACTTGTGCCTCAAAGATTAGTGACATACCAATTTACATATTTCTACTGCGGGTGGTGCAGTTGTCTCCTAGATAGTGCCCACTGGAAATCACGTGTGTTATAACTATCATAATCAGACATGTATGTGGTGATTGTATGGTTGCAAAGTGCTTGATTCGATAACCATTCCAGGAAATGTAGCGATATAAACAGACACAAACCTGTCTTCCTGGGAAATATTTCTGCATAGTCGCCTTTCACGTCCATTAATTCAGTTTAAACAAACAATACCATTCCTCTTCAGTTAGTTCCAAGCTTAGTCCATGGGTTTGTCGGTCATCTACAGTCAACTGACATAGGCCTACTGATATATCGATCTCGGCATTTACAGATACAGCTGTCTTATACAACTTACCATCTATAAACACGATATTTACAATTCCATCATTTCTACATCACTATTCCACGTTGCGAAAGCATATGTCGCAAACCACTTGATAGCTCACAATAAATCCAATGTCCACCGCACACGGCGACACGCTGTTTCGAGGCCTTATTTACCTGGGGCGGCAGGTAGCCAGCTAGCCATTTACTCTGTTCTCTCCCACTGTCGTGGCCGTTTTAAAGCCACAGCCACCTCCGCCACTCAGGCCATCGCCCGCCCTGCTGACGCCTTTCCAGCGACACGGGCACGAGAGCGCGACCGCATACCACGTCGTAGTAGCAAATGGCGGCGTCCCTCTAACGCCTGGCGGATCCGGTGTGTGAGGCAAACTGATTGCTGAGTGGCTGGTGGAGAGTGGAAGACGCGCGCACATGACGATTACATGAAGACCTTCATCCCACGTACGGTAGTAGTATTCTGTTCTTGGACTTCACCATTCGTAGAAGTCTCGATCACTGGGTGAAATTAAGTCTAAGCTGGAAACTGTAACTGTGCTGAGGAGCCTATTGTTGCGAAGTTTGCAATACGAGGCAATGCAAACTTTACACTGCAACAGTTTGATACAGACGCACCGGCAATAATAACAAAAACCATGCTTACACTAATGTGGTGCTTGTTTGGTTTAATATAGAATTAAGCGAGTTCGCATCCTATATCATTATTTAACTTTTCGATATTTCAGAGGAATATTTGGTATAACTTCTCAACAATTTTATGTCGGCAATTATTATTTTCTACTGCACTTCAAAAAGGACAACTCAACTGTCGAGACAGAAAAAAACATCCTCCAACTTTAATATAGACGCCATCCGTATTCGATCGGAAGAGCATTCTCTTCCTTGACGTGGGATCCATCCAATTCCTCATCCAAGTAGATTTTCTCATAGTCGATACTAACAGGCGATAAAACACATTGAGCTTGGAAAAAACGGTAGTATTCTTTATCATCCCCTATATTAATACCAGTGATAGACACAGACGTTTCAGAGCATTTTCATTCCATACAGATGCAGGTTATAACTCCACTGCTGTTTCAGATATTAATGCATTGCTGGGCTTTATTAATTCCCTAAAGGTCATGTATTCAGCTTTTAACAGGTGTCGACACACAATCCCACAATACATGGCATTGTTGACATTGATGCCCTGATACATGGTACTGTTGACAGGTGATCGCCTACGTGTCATACCATTTTGATATTGGTTCCAAGTCTAGTACGACATGTTCTACGATTCAATCACTTATAGGATTAATACTCAAAGTGACATAATACATTCTGACCTCTTGTGTCACTGGGTTCACCAAGTAATATCAAACGAGTCCGAACATCATTAACTTTTACTGGAAGTACGTATTTTTTTACCATAAAGTTTCCATTTTGCTCAAAGTATCCGATACAAATTTGATATGCGGTGATGGGAAAACGAATAAACAGTAAGACTGGAATAACAAATAAAAATGAAATATGTACGAGCCTCCGGAAATGTCTTAGCCGATCAATTTTTTTAAAAAAAATTTCACCAAATACATATATTACGTTCCCTCAAGATGCGTAATTGGATATCGATTTTAGTCTAGCACATCTTTCTGACATTTAATTACGAAAGGCATCGCGCCGAAAATCACAATGAAATTACCACAACACCATTAATCACGACTGATTGGATTGTGTAGTGTTTTTTGCGAGAATAAGTTGTCGGTGAGGTACATAAGACTACTGTCCAAGTAACAATTTCTGTATAAAAGAAACCCCACATAATTACCTTCTGTGATTTATTCTATGATATCATCGTTTTCTAATGTTAACATCACAAGGAATCGGCATGTGTCCAGGAAATAAGCAATATCATCAACTAATATCAACCACAATAATGGCAATAATATACATGGTATCTTAATTGAATAATCGGATCTTGGTCACCACCTTCTTTTCCAATCGCGTTCGTACAGACATCCGCTGATATCACCTGCTTAAGTCACACGCGATATTGAATGTTACTTCTAAGGCTTGACAAATATATGTGATGTCGTCATCACCTACCAGTGGGAGAAGCCATCCACATCGTGCCCAGTGGGAGGAATCTGACGTCTGGTGGAATGGAAGTGTGACAGATACAGAGCAGGGACTAGTTGTGGCACGGTCTTCATGACGGTGATGAAATATTGCTTTCATTTAGAGTTATTACTACAGTTAGAATGTAAACATTACAAACCAGAAGGTTTGTGGTGTCAACGGATATTTGTGTGACCATCGAATATGGAGAATTTAGTGTAGCTTGTATATCAGATCAATGGAAACCATGAATCAATTTGACACTATACCTCTCTACCACCACAGCCAAATTGATATTTACTAAGATAGAGCGTGGGCGTTTGACGTAATGGAATGACACACATTTCCGTTTTCTTAGAAAGTTGTCACCTTAATGGCAAGTATGATCGACCTATTTTCCATTATTATCTGTTAACTTATAATTTGGGTTATGTCATCAGGGGAAATCTCTTCTTAAGTCATCCACAACCATCATTATATCGCCTATCTAACATGTATGTATCGATTTAATCAGTTATGGTTATGTCAACAAGGTTTTGTTTGTACATCTATCAACGATAATGATCTCGATGAAAGCCACATTTCGCACGTCACTACCGTAATTGTGCCCATATTATAATATTGAATTACCTGTGGAAATTACTCTCTTATAAACACTCAACTATCATCTTCCTGTATGTTTTGTGTTCTGATGATAACCCAGTCTTCTACTATGGCCCCGTTAATAATGAACCAGTGTTTAGTGATTGCGTAATTTCCGCAAAGCGCTATTCCCTGTGAGTTGCGTATAATGGATAGTCAACCGATACGACAAATGTGCACGTATTAGCGGATATTTACCGGAAATTGCGTTATCAGAAATGAATGGTCGAGATCGCCAATAAGAGTAGTTAATGCCAGACCCTGGGATCTATGATGAGTGGGGAACAATATTTTTCCACCTGTGCATTGACTCAAGTAGTGTCGCACGACTTATGGTTAGGCCCTACCACAATTGTGACGACAGATGAAGGATGGTTAGTTTTCACATAAAAGTAACTACTTAGAACGTAATCAATTGGGTTTTTCTGTATGGAGGTATGGGGTCACCCCTGCTTGTTTGTCGGGGAAAACTGTCAGCATCCTGGCCGCATAGCCATAGTATAGAATTAGAAAGCGGTGCCCAGACACGAATACACTCCTCAGATGACCAAAACATTTGTACATAATTGTTTTTTTTGTGTGTATGCGTGAATAATTTAGTACACTATTCTGATTCACATTTTACTTTCCTTACATGATTTTAGAAAGGAACCTAGTGGAAACTCCACAGTTGGATCACGAGAAGGCAAGTTCAATAGAGTGTTTTATCGATTAAGTATACCGAGGTCAAAGAATCAATTTCATTTGTCAGGCCTCCCGAAGCGCGGGACCTAATTTCATGGTTTAAGGCTCACGTCACTCGAATCTAGGTATCGGTTACGAATATCGTTTTCCGAATGTATCTGCTGTCAACGAAATGCCTATAAACCTCGATTGGGCTATCAGGCACAAGCGCTGTTGCTAGCACACATAAAAATCCGGTTGATATACAATTGTTTGTGTCCGGTTAGCACGAGTTCCGTACTTTTGTCACATATATTGCTCATGTAAATGTACTTTCATCTGTGGATTTTCTGTATACATTCTTTTGAAACGTGTTGGAAGGTACATTTTTCTCTGCACAGACATCCGATGTCAATTACCAATGTTACTTCCAAGGTGTAGTGTTATATACATGTATATTATTATCAATTTAGCGTCTCTATTTGAAGCAGGATCCACTGGTTTTATGCTGCGCTAGTCGTACTATATGTTCTTTGGTAATTTTCTGTTTTCCTTGTAATTTTCTTTTTCTACCTATTATTATTAGCAAACTGTTCATTAATAGGTTTGTCTTCTCTGTAGCCAACCAGTAATGTTTGTGTTCACTTGACGTCAAGTATTGGTTTTAATCTCATGCGCAGCCCCCCCCCCCCCCGGGTTGCATAGGTATTAATGTAAGTATCAATCTATTACCACCAATGTAAAATAATTTAGTTCTGCTGTTGTACTGCTTCTTACGGTGCCAATATGTGCAATGGTACAGTTTTGTATTGACCCGTCTTGTATATCGTCAGTCTGTAATAATTAGCACCATATATACAGTCATTCAGGCAGTTACGAGATTCGGGCAGTATCGAGAAATGTAATGATTGGTACGGTGTTAAAAATAAGAATATCTATTGTATTCCAAAAGTACTGATATTACGTTGAAACCATATCATTTGCGCTTTTATGGTGGAGAAAGAACACCATTACCGTATTTTCCTTACATGAGATTCAAGGATGAGCATATAGCAGTCGCCTTATATTTGTACCGCACAAACTGTCGTAAATCGCTCATGATGCGAAAGGCAGCTGAGAACATCCTAAAGCAGTTGGATTTTTTTTTATATATTTATGTTTTATATGTATGGGGTATGTGTCGGGATTAAAATAGGAGAGTTTGAGACATCTACAGTATTTTATCAGTTAATGCTGAGTAAGAAACCTTTTGCAGAAATTCAGTCAGTTACGAGAAACGTCATTTTGGGGTGGTATCGTCGTACGCATATTATAGTTCGATGTAGATTTGTCAGCATAGCTCCATATAAAAAATATATGATGAAAAAAAAAAACATTCACGAATGTTGCAAGTGACACGTATAATTCTGTTATATGTCGAAATAAAAATTTGTGGCGTTTATTTCATGTATAGCGAATTAATGATAATGATAATTCATTGAAACATTCTACATTTATACTATCACAAAGCTTGCATATGGCTTGAAAAGGTTATCAATAGGATGCTACGGAGTACAAAATGGAAACATCCATAGACAATACACATATATCAGTTTGGTAAATATTACCTACGAGAGTCGAATATGTCACCTAAATGTATAATAATGAGACGGGGCAGGTGGGGGTGGGATAGTTGGGGAGGGGGAAACAGAGAGAGAGAGAGAGAGAGAGAGAGAGAGATCAAAAAAAGTGTTTGGCAGAAAATTCACATATTTACTGAGACGGCGACGGCTGTTAATTTTTAAATAAACAGTTATCGCATGTACTGTTTATAGGCCTATGTTAACTCATGCAACCCTTGCTTGGCCTGTCAGCAACATCGAATTACGGCGGGTCGATAACCTTTCCGAAACACGGACCTTTCCGAAACACGGATGTGGGTATCACGTACACCATGTACACGGCATTTACGTTTTCGAGTTTCTCGCCTTTTGCCCGTGATGTTGTTAATCGGTGTGATATTTTTTGCATAAATCTTTACAAATTACATGAAGTAATGATTCAATATTACATAAAGCATTCCGATAGTTGTCATAATCTCTGTGTATACCAATGCGATGGTCCCTTGTCGCTCAAACTGTTCACAACGTAACATTTCTCGATACTGCCGGAATTCTATCTAAACTACCCAAATTTCATTCATTAGATTATGGCCTACAGCTAAAAATACAATGGAAATATATTCGCACGATTTTCAGTTGTTAAATGGGTACAATATTTGCTATCCATCGCAGCAAAAATATCATAACATTCGACGATCATTATAAAGATATATGCACTTTTCCAAAATGTTTCTCGTAACTGCCTGAACGACTGTACATATAATGTAATGTATCCAGTTCTGTTACGGTCAAGCCAGTGAGAATAAATTTCCGAGAATATGAGCTATGATAGAGATAGAAATCATATCTAATTTTACTCTTCAGGGAATCACAAAGAAAACAGTTAATGATTTCAATATAAACGTGATAATTTGCAACATGTGGTACTGCGATGACCACAGTCACAGGTGTATAATTATCTTTCAGCGAATCACAGATTAGTATTATACACCCTAACAACTGGCACAGGGCGTTGGCCGACCTAGCTCTTGTAAGGGGGGTCAGGTCATGTTATTGTCAACGCTGTAAGGCTAACTTTTTGGAAGCTAATGCCGACACTTGGTGAGAAAAATAATTTGTCTGTCAAATATTGACCATATTACCTTAGAATGGGGATTCGATGCAGTGTCCGAGACGAAATACACGTTCGTGCTGTCAAATTATCCATGAGTCTGATTTATTCAGAAATAGGCCCTGGCCGACGGATGTGGCCCACAAATATATAGTTTCCAAACATTGATCACAATGTTTTCGGTACTCATGTCCCGGGTACAGCAACACTGTTTGAACTGGAGATTTCCAATACATCAAACTTCCTCTAACGTCATCTAATTAGGGCTCTAATCATTTATCATTGTATCGCTTGTCGCGTGTCAACCCTTTGAAGACATGGTCTACGCTCTGAGGCTGGTCAAATTTACAAGTCTCGATTTACTTACCGTGATGGTTAGTCTTTGGGTGGAATATCCAAGACAGATTCATGAAAACTTACGTACAACGCTTCGTAAAATCGTTCCTAGTGCATCAAAACAACCAAAAGACACATTCTCAATGATTGTATATACTGTACTTCTCGGAGAAGGTATATGTAACGTTTTATAATTGGGCAAATCATAAATTAGTACATACATATTACATACATATTCAATTCAAGTTGTGGTTTCATGACTCGATATTCAATTTGTGCATCCTATATATGTACATGTGCATCCAATATGATTTAGGTGATGTCACCCTTTATATACCTATGTTAAGCACATCAAGTCTTGTATTTTGGGCAGTCCATATTCATTAAAGACCTAGTAGCATGCCGATGAAAGTGCTATTCATTTAGTCTGTTATGAAGAGTTTTCAATGAATACGAACGAATTTTACAAATACAATCAATGGGTTTCGAGATATCGAACCAAATAGGCACTCCTTCCGTAAATTGCCGAAGATTTTGATCCTGATTTTAGTGTGGGTCACGTGGTTTGTGACGTCAGTTGAGGCAGACCTGAAAGTACATGTAGCCAGCAAGCTAAAACTGCATGTCGCATAGTCATTCCCCTGATGTATGTTTGACAATTCAAGTGAAGGGGTGACATGGCAGAAATGCGGCATTTCTTGTTTTGATATTTAGAATTAGTACTATTTATTCACCCAGAACGGAGGTTTGTTGAACTGCAAGATGTCCAGTATTTGCTGGTTTTTGCGTGTTTTCTGTTGAATCGCATGCATTTTGAAGCCCTTTCTAAAATATTAACTACTATATTGTCTAAAATTAAACAGGGTCTCCAAAAGTACTCTGAAACCATCTATTCTAGAAGTGGTATAAACCAAATGTGGATATTAAAAAATTCCAAATCTTTATTGGAATATCTACATGCGCACACACTTTCAAAAGTAACGTCTATCAAAACATTTGATTTCTCCACTTTGTACACAACTATACCTCATTCTGAACTGAAATCTCAGCTTAAAAAACTAATCAATAATTCATTTTTCTCTAAAAAGGGACAACGTCGGTACCACTATATTGTAGTTAAATATAATACCGCTTATTTTGTTAAAGGCGACTCTGATGCCCCATACAAATATACTGAAATAGATGTGGTAAATATGGTTAATTTTCTGATTGATAATATTTTTGTGGAATTTGGTGGTCGAATATTTCAACAAACTATTGGTATTCCCATGGGTACAAACTGTGCACCATTATTGGCAGACCTGTTTTTATACTCATATGAATCAGATTTTATCCAACATTTACAAAGAGGAGGTTCTAAGAAACTAACATGTAATTTTAATTTCACTTTCCGATACATAGATGATGTATTGTCGCTAAATAATCCCAAGTTTGGTGATTATTTGGATATCATATATCCTAAGGAACTTGAAATTAAGGATACTACAGAATCCGCTAATTTTTCCAACTATCTAGACCTGAGGTTGGAGATTGATAATGATTCTAACCTGTCAACTAGATTATATGACAAACGTGATGATTTCAATTTTTCCATAGTCAATTTCCCTTTTCTAAGCAGCAACATTCCTATGTCACCGGCATATGGTGTGTTTGTTTCTCAACTTATACGCTATTCCAGAGCTAGTTGCAAATATGAGGACTTTGTCTATCGAAGTGCCCAGCTAGTCTCTAAACTGCTACGACAAGGATATGTTTTACCAAGACTTATCGCTGCGTTTAAGAAATTCTATGGACGTCATCATGATCTGGTTGATAAATACAGCAAATCCATGTCTGCCATGCAACTAGATCTATTTTCATGTTAATTTTGGGGAATTCATGACGGGTGCCACTAGTGGGGCAGGAAATGCTCACTCTTTCCGGAACACCTGATTTCACCTCCTGATGGCCATTTACGGGGGTTCATGAGTTTCCCTGTCATTTTTGTTTTCTCTCACTTCGTATGCCTGATATGACTTTCTGTCCCCGGACTATGAGATTGGATAACGGACCCTGTTTTGTTTGCTCGGAATACTTGATACTGGGTATTGATTCCACGTCTATTCCGTCTTTGAGCTGGCCACCAAATTACGTATTTTACGTTTTCTGCGAGCCATCAAAGCACATTCTGCCTCAACTGACGTCACGATTACGGAAATTGCCGAAGCTATTTTTTTCATCGGCATGAGAAGGCGATTGCAATACTGGCTCAATATACTCCATTACATGTCGCTGTTATTAGTTACCAATTAACGCGAACACCTTTTTTTATCACCAAATGTCCATAATGCCTTCATATGAACAGGAATAAAACCATATAATGGTACCTTGCTACTATGACTTTAAATACCCCCACCCTCTCCTTTCCTAACGTACCACCTTCGAATGATCGCGTGATACGGTATCGAGTTGTGAAACATAATATATCCTATAAATGCCAAACAAGTGACAATTTTGCTTGTATAACCAGTCTTAATATTAAAAAATTAATGAATTAATAATTTCATTTTTTTCACATTATGTATCCGGCGACCTGAATATTGAGACACCCACGTCCCCGTCAACTACAATAAAAGTGGTATTTTTGTTAAGTTCTTTCCACGTATCCAACTAGGTTACGGAGCCATCCACGCTATTGTCGGCAAATCACTCATCATACAGTACTGATAAGATCTGGTTTACTGATCAGATACGGTGCATTCCATGACGATAGAGACAATGGAATATCCATTTTATCTTAAATATTGGCAGAAAATATGGAAGTTAACAATGTTTTAACAGCGGCCCGAAATAGTTAGTATCGGTTCAATCGCTTTTATAGATATAATGTTGTGTGGATGTTAAAGACGTTCTGACTTAAAACAATTATTTATTGATACTTATATGCGCCAGATCAGAAGTTTCTTTCAGTGGTTTATTAATTTTGTGTTTATTGGTTACACAATCGAGACCAACCAAAAACAACCTGGAATATGACAGTCCAGTATAATCAGTAATTTTTCGTTTTCTACCGCGTCCTGGAATGTGCCCTGGCATCGTAGGTTTCGATAATGGCGGCTCTGTATAAAGACATAACTATTTTATTGGAGACTATTGACTGTCTAATGTCTGGAGACAATGATAGCAATGAAGGATAATGACATATCGATCACAAGTACCTGAATAAATAATGAAACTTCTCCTCATGTTATATTAAGCTTACTGTGGCTTCATCGATGTGTGTCATTACGTATGAAATATTCAACAATCGTGTGTGTTCAGTACAATTGTGTATTGCACGCACATGGTGTGAATTATCTCCTCATATATTATATATAAGGTAAGAGCACGATATCAATTTATACGTAGACTGCTCTGGGTTTTTCAAATATAGATCATTACATGATCGTGAAGCTAGTGTTGGAGAATTCCACGATACACTAGAAAATTTCACATTTATCAGTCTGACACTGCCGATGAATGTATCTGCCTGTTACCTATATCACAGCACATGGAAATAGACGCTAAGTTTACCCAAATGATCATGCCGTAAACGTGCCTACAGATCAATCACACCACCTAAATTTGTTGTTTCAGTTAATTGACTATAATTTTATGTCCCTGAGTTGGCCATGTTCCCCGAATATCATCTTGTTTCTTTCATCAGATGCATCGTATGTGAGGTCACAGGGGAAGAAATATCCTTTGAGTAACTCAGTGAACATAGCAGCAATGATACACAGTATGATCGGTAGACACACTCTGGAGCATAGAAAAAACAAGGTGTCCCATAACGTGACGTCAAAGGACACTTTCCTCATTTGATGTAGCAGTATAGGATTGTGCAGTTTAACAGTACAGTGATAATAATAGTACAGCTATATTAGTACAGAAAAAATTATATCATGAGTCGATGTTTTTATACCTTAATATAAAATAATTTTCGAGAAATGCCTTCACAAGTAATGTTCCGGAAAAAACAATTCTGCAAAAATGCTGACAACTGGTACTCACATATTGCAAAACGGACATATTTACCACATTTACCGTATCACTTGTCAGTTGGCAAATTCCAAATCGAATCGTCACTCCACTCCTCACAGACAGGAATCCACTATGAGAATCTTACACATGAACTGTAACTATCACTGAGCACAAATAAGTGACATGTTCGTGTGGATTGGTCCACTTTACCTGAAATGTCAAATAGTTGACAAATGTCATTTTCCCTTGTTGCTATGGAAACCCTATTGCATCTGGGAATATCGCCTTTTGGACCGTTTTGATATAAGAGCGTATTTAGGCTGTGTTTTTCCAACAGCCACTGACTAAATCACATTCTATGCGAAATATGGTCGGATTTTGCGCAATTAGAACTGATTATGTCTAGACAACCCGATGTCATCTGCCAGACACCCTTGAAGTGCAATCGGGTTCAGTTGGTTTGTAACTATTTTTTAATAACACTGTTTTTGTGGGACACGTTAATCAGGTATTGGGGAAATGAAATAAAATTATGACTATTTAGATTTATTTACTGTTCAGATGGACGGGTATATATGTATATCTAATTTCCATAGTGCCATATATCTATTTCCCTATCTAATTGCCATCTTCATACACACCCGTCGACGTTAAATGCTCTTCTAAAATGCGCAGACGAACCTAAGAGAAACGAAATGTAGTAATTTGTAACCACCTGATATGTTAAACAATCTATCCTAGCACAAAAGTGCTCGAACCGATGATACTTCGTGAGTCCACTAATGACCATGGAGAAGAATGATACCGCAGAACTCCGTAAGTCGACCAACCGAGCAAGCAACCAAATCGGTCGATTTAGGGAGGTGGTTAATTTAAGGACAGCACACAGATGATGATTCACAGGTCCCTGTGATTCTTCGTGCGGTTCGAACCAGGTTTAAAGTTGGAATCAATTTCAAAATCAGCAAGTTCATCTCGAGTACGACAGGAATATAATAGAAAATATGTGAAATTGGATGCCAGTTGATCAGAAAATCACAATTATTCGCACATGAACGTACTGGATTGGGAATTATTGGCTTTCTAACATTGCTTTTGCCATATTATTAAAGTCTAACTAGAGTGTATCATTTTCATGTTTTTATGCCGTGGAGATGGTTTCCCTGATCATTTTGGTTTTTACAGAACTTGAAAATCTCAATCACAACCTGAGATATTTCTATTTTCGTGAATTACTTTTTTCCAATCTATCAGCAATTTGCAGGACCTCATTAATTATTATAATTAGATATTCATGACGTCATATGAGTCAAGTACTATAATTAGCTATCTAAACCTCATTTATGCAAGGGTTATAATGTAGATAAAGGTGCCTATAGAGACTGATATGTTTTGTGGTAATGCATAGTCAGTCTTTTGTTATGCCAGCATGTTGTCAAGGCTACACAATCAGAGCTAGCACCCCTTAGCAACCAGTTGTTGGGTGGGTTGCTATGGACAATTGACCTGTTAGGACATGTGGAAGTGCTACTTTCTGTTGACATTTTCACAAAGGATCATAATGTAACAAAAGTTGAGGTCCTAATAATGTGGAATCATCAGTGGTTAGCAACAAAATCTCCATAGCAACGTGGTTGCTATGGGCCATATTCCGGCTCTGGTTGCCATGACACCAGCAAAATTTATTCAAAATTTGAATATTTTCAGTATGGAGTCATTATGTGGAACAAAAATTATTTTCATGCTCTTTAATATTATGCAGTACTGGTTTCAATGAGCTCATTATCTTTCAGTGACTCATATGACGTCATCATTGCTCATTTGCATTTTTGCTTATGACATCGGAAGGTCAATAGGACATGTCATAAACAAACCTCCATAAAATAGTGACTATTCAAGATATTTCATTTCTGTAAAAACAGAAATGATCCCCAGACTTCCGTCTTTGATATTGACACTAAACTAAAAAAAGTTATTTTTTCATTCTAGTTAGGCTTTAAGAAGATGACATCACCAGACTGTGGGTAGTGGGGAAATGGATAGGTGATCAATTGAGTCGAGTTTGAATCGTGATTTTGGAAACTTCTTTTGACGCAAATAATAATAATTGTCAAACCAATTCCTGTGTGAATTATGGTTCTACATAAAATAACTCTACTGCAGCATGAGCATATTTCTAAGTGGTTCTGGCTTCAAATATCCAAACAGGAACGAAAGGATTATGTTGAGAAATGGAATGATAATGTACCCAATTCTTACCCAGCAATTTCCGACTGAACTGCGTTTTGTGATGTCCACAAGCATGTTTTAAAACAAGGACAGATGAGAAGTCCAGTTTATTACCTGAAGGCAATTGCAATGTCCTGGTTTATCAGTCAGTGACACAACATTTGATATGGGCATAAGTTAGCAACGAAATGTAATGCCTCTAAGGCATGCATATGCCTTGACGTCCATGTTAGGCCTGTGATATGGGACCACTTAGGGTCGTCATGTTTATCGGTAGTTTTTCCCCGCTCCATGTTTGTTCTGGACTCCATGAAGCTTGCATCAGCTGACAAACTCAAGTGCTTGAGAGGATCACCTCTTGAAACTGCCAACCAGTGCTGACTCCGCACTGGAGATCAATGTACACATCGCTCATTCAAAATGGTACCAGTTAGAGAACATAGTATATGTTGTGTGTGACATCTCAGATTCTCGCGAAGTCCAAAATATATACTCAGAGCAAATCATATCAACACATCGAAACGATTTGGACAACCAGATTTAATTGCAAACTAGAATAGTCTGCCATATATCAGCACATATTTAGTTGAAAACATAAATATGTTCGTATATCTATATCGTCATATTATGGATTTCATTGCTTCTTCGTAATGATGAATAATTTAGTGGTGTTTTTTAAAGATTTTATATTATGTAATAGAATGATCATAATCACATAATATTACTATATGTTCAAGCAGTAGCCTAGCATAATGATTTATTATATGATCGATAAGAACACACCCGTTACACAAATGAATGTACTGATATTAGGTGTATTGTTCACCATCAAACGTCCGACATTTGAAGTAGATGCTAATCATTTCAAAACTGTTTTTGATATAAATAAAACGAGAATGATCATATGCATGATTTATAATGCCAGGAAAGTGGCCATTTTCTTTGCGCGTTTTCATAGTGCAACTTACATAAGGTAACGTTTGTCTGGTGAGAATGTCGCAGAATCCATCACAAATGGTTGCACGATCCAGTGCACTCGTCAAGGTCACCAGTATTCATCCAATAATGCCTGCTCAATTGCTGGAAAATTGTTGGATTCTACAACGGATCATTCAGAAAAGAGATTGTCTCTAGTGGGAGCCTGATGAAAAACCAAACATGTTATGTTAGGGTGACATATGTTCTCCCCTCGCTCTCTACCGTTACATTGTCTCGGGTTTATACCATGTAATAATATCATACGAATGGGGGTTGTTAGTGCGATGAGTATGTGATGATTATCGTCTTTCATGGACGATTAGGTGGCAATACATTTGACGATCACTCGCTGGGTTAAACATAGATTTCATCCATCAAATTATTGCCATATGCCTGGAATTGTTCGGGCTGTTGTGTCCATCCCTGAGACAACTTTGCAATCTACTGATCCACCTTTCACCTGTTCGAAAATATAATGAAAGAAATTGAGACTTAAACAAATAAGAAAAAAATATTTGAAATAAAATCGGATTTCAAATATCTGAACTGATACCTGGAGTAAAAACTGTATAATATTAGCAATCGCGTCAATATTAGCAACTCGCGTCATTACATCAGTGCTCTGAAAATGGTGATAGTACTGATAATCGGACAGCTGTTTGATATTGTTTGCCTATAATGAAACTGGAATGCATATCACATGGTCTCTATCGTTGAATACTACGCAGGACATATCTTATCAGAAAGACCAGTGTAATTTAGTTGACATGAATATGTGGATTCAAAAGCAACCTAGTAGGATACAGATCGTATCAGACTAGTGTATTGTGGTTGACGACAGTGGGTTATATATCCTAGTTGGACGTGGAAAGATCTTATCAGAGAGGCTACTGAATCGTATCTCATAAGGTATAACGGCTGCTGACTACCCAACGCTTCAAGAATAACTTCTGAAAAATGGTGGCAATTCAGATTTTTTTAATTTGGAGTTTAAAATGGTGGTAAATCCGGCATGGTGTCACCTGATATGGCAACAGTGACAAACAGATAGGTCACTAGTGTTTCAGAACGGATCATTCGAAAATGAGGTAACCTCTAGTGGAAGCCTAATGAAATTTCAGAGACTGACTATGTTAACTGACGACATACACTAACACTCAGATCTACGTTGTGATATCAGCAGTTATTTTTTGGTCAATGCATTGTTGAGAAATATCGATAGAGGGAAAATTATATCATTCACTCTATAACACTGTAACATTCTATAAATGAAAGCAGCGCTCTGAACTGATACAGATAAAGCTGCTACTTCTGACAGATGTCTAAACATTCATCCATATCGTCTGCCAATTGTCATGATGGAATGGATATTTCATTGGCTGTATGGTGAAGTATTGCATGTGCAAACAATGGCAAGGGCATGATTCATTCTTATCATAAAGAAATCACTACCTTGAAAATACGTGAACACCCCTGAATAAAATACATAAATACCTGCCAAAAAGTGAAAGGGTTATGTTACGTGAAGACACGTAATCGAACGCTTTCCAAGGTCTGCCAATAAACTCTTATTAAAGATTTTGATCATTCATTAGTGGTTAGTGGTCATTCAAAGTATTACTCCTGATAAATATTATACTCAAAATCAAAATCCTACCAAAATTGTTCAGTGTCTTGAACACTAGTTAACTATTGACATGGACAGACTAACACGGGACGAGCTCGGGTCTCTAGTGCTGATGCTTGAAGATCTGTGGTTTCTAGGTGTGACGATTTTAGATACCATTACAGAGTGAATCTCTCTGGGACTGATGCCTGGTTATCTGTGCTTCTGACCCGCTGAAATCTGGCGAGCTGACGTCTATAATATCTCCGACTAACACCTGATGGTATGCCCGAATTTTGAATATATATCATCTTAGCCAGAAGAAGTGTGACATATTCATTGATCGCAACAATAACATAAATCTTCATAACATAGACTGGTTGCAATTATACACCAATAAAGTCTGTACGGTATACCTTAGTCAGGAATTATGTATACTGACAGATACCATGGACCATTCCTTTTCACTCCGGCAGGATCTTGGACCACGTGAGTATAATTTGTTTCTGTCACAACGACCCATGGATCAACTTCAGTCGTTATAGGCAGCACAGAATTCGATTTTGAGTTGAATGCCCTGTGTGAATGTTTGATGCCACATATCAGTCAGCGCCATGCTCTGTCTGTTATGTAAATCAACCTATCACGGAAATTAATTTGATACAGATTTTGTCTTTGGTCTGTACTTAATTCCATGATAGACTCTATAACTTGACATAAAAGAAGGTACAACATCATTGGGTTATGACAGTTTTATACCTTCATTTTCAATTTAGAAAAGATATGTGCAATATAAAGACCATACCCATCATGCTTGAGCATGTTTTTTTCACTCATTATGTTTCATTCATTGACTTGAAATGAGTGCTTATGTGAAGATTTTGTTTTCATTGTACTGGACCAGTTAAATCTGGCAAATAACCTAGTTGACTAATTATCTCATCCTTGTAAACCGAATATATGTGTCGGATATGTTTAACGATATTTCTTCTTTTTGAGAATACTTAACTGATGGAAAATTTGAAACGTTTTCCAAACGTTCAAGTGATATTGGCAGGAAAACTATATTTTTTTCAATTATGTATTGTTCGCCGGAACAATACATGACATCCAAACCTGTACCCGGATCTATATATTTAGCTCCGGCCGATCCATCCGAAATATCAGATATAATAAAGCCATGTAAGAATAAGAAAGTGCCGGTGATGATAATATCAGTATGAAACTGATAAGAAGTCTCGTGGACGTGGTTACTGCTCCTATAGCCCATATAGTGAATCTCTCATTGGAAACTGGCATGTTTCCTGACGCAGTGAAATTGGCGAAAGTAATACCGATTCACAAGGGGAAAAGTAAAGAATTATTCAATAACTACAGACCGATATCTTTGTTACCCAATATTTCTAAAATCTTAGAGAAGGAAGTTCATAAAAGGGTATACAAGTTCATATCAAAACATAATATTCTTTATAATAAACAATTTGGGTTTAGGCTGAGATATTCAACTACGGATGCTGTCATAACATTTACGACGGAAGTTCTACGGTCAATGGAAAAACACGAATTTTGTCTTGGTACATTCTTGGATCTATCGAAAGCGTTCGATACGCTAAACCACGACATACTTCTACATAAGTTGACGCATTATGGTATTAGAGGGAAGTCTCTCAAGTGGTTTACCTCATACTTAAAAAATCGACGTCAATATGTGTACTATATCGGTATAAAGTCAGAGTATCGCAATGTAAATATCGGTGTCCCTCAAGGAAGCGTCCTAGGTCCACTTTTATTCATTCTTTATACTAATGACATCTCACAATGTACCAAATACGCAAAAACAGTTTTATTTGCGGTTGATACTACGGTATACTACTCTAGTGCAAATGTATCCCAGCTTTATGAGCATATGAATGTGGACTTGAAAAGTTTGACTGATTAGTTCAGAGCGAATAGGCTCTCTGTAAATGCTTCTAAAACCAAATACATGGTTTTCACCAGGTGTAACATGAATACAAACGGAGATCCCCATGATTTATATATTGATCGAGATAAACTGGAAATGGGTAATGTTACTAAGTTCCTTGGGCTTCATATCGATGACCAATTACGCTGGAACACACAGGTTGAACACGTGCACAAAAAAATATCCAGCGGCATTTATGCGATTACGCGAGCAAAGTCATTCTTGAAGTATGAAAATGTGAAAACATTGTACTATAGCCTCATTCACCCATACCTCACATATGAATCTTGAACAAAATTACAGTGACCCAAAAGAAAACTATTCGATGTTTGAATAATTCTGTTCATAATGCCTATTCATCTCCGTTGTTCAGATATTTTGGAATATTTTTCAGATATTTTCGAGCTACAAATGAATGAATTCATGTACAAATTTGTTCATGAGAAACTGCCTAATGCCCTCCTAGACCTATTTCATTATCGTCCACAGGGGAATAGGCAAACAACTCGCCATGGAGATGACCCGATTATACCTCTAATAACATTTGAAACGGCGAAACGCAGTCTGTTATATTCAGGACCCGCAAAATGGACAAACTTACCCAATGAAGCTAAAAACGCGAAAAGTGTTAAATCTTTCAAACCGGTATTCAAACACAACAAATTTAGCCAGTACTGAGTCCACACTTACCACATTCCACTGGAATATTCACGGTAAAATTCGTACATGTTTCTTGTCGTTCTTAATGTTTTTTTTTTTTTTTTCTTTTTTTTCCCTTGTTGGGTATTATACAGAACGCGTAATTGTATGATCATGTACCGAAATGTATATGTATTGGCTACAGACTCTGTCTCTTGTAATACAATACTTGGAAATGTATTTGTGAATGTACTTGTGATAGTAAAATTGACTGTTATTATACATTTTCTAAATAAACTTACTTACTTACACATATGCCTGTGGTCTCTGAAAAATAGGTTACAAAGCAAACTATGCTTGATCAGATGTCAACGCTTTAAAGACAAGGTCTACGCCCTGAGACTACCTAGTCAAATTTACAAGTCTCGATTTGCTTCCAGTAATGGTTAGTCTTTGGGTGGAATATCCAAGACGAGTTCATGGAAACTCACATACAACACTTCGTAGAATCGTTCCTAGTGCATCAAAACAACCACAAGACACATCCTCAATGATTGTTCATACTGTACTTCCCGGAGGTATATGTAACGTTTTATAGTTCGGCAAATTCCAAATTGGTACTAATACATTGGTATCTTCCATGCTGATATCCAACGTATAATATTACATACGTATTCAATTCAAGTTGTGGTTTCATGACTCAATATTAAATTTGTGCATCTTATATGTGTATATGTGCATCGTATATGACTTAGGTGATGTCACCATTCATTTACCTATGCCCATCAAAACTTGTATTTATTTTTTTTTGATATCCATCAAATACCCCCAACCTCCCCTTTCCTAACGTACCACCTTCGAATGAACGCGTGATACGGTATCGAGTTGTGAAACATAATATGTCCTATGAATGCCATACAAGAGACAAGTTTGCTTGTAAAACCAGTCTAGTGGTACCACCATATAAATGCATTTAGTATTAATGAAAAATTCGTGAACTAATAATTTACTGTTTGCTTGTGAAATCAGTCAAGTGGCACCATCATATTAATACATTTATTATTAATAAAAAATAATGAATTAATAATTTCATTTTTGCCCAATTATGTATCCGGCCACCTGAATATTGAGACACCCACGTCCCCATCAACTACAATAACAGTGGTATTTCTGATAAGATATTTTCACGTATCCAACTAGGTTAGGGAGATATCCATGAAATAACCGTCAATCACTTATCATACTGTACTCATACTGTACTGAAAAGATCTGGTGTACTGTAAAGATAGGTGTACTTCGTGACAATAAAGACAGTGGAATATCCATACCATCTTGATTATCGGCAGAGAATATGGATGTTAAGAATTTATCAACAGCTGTCTGAAATAATCAGTATCAGTTCAACTGTTTTCATAGATAAAATGTTGTGTGGATGTTGAGGATGAATGAGGGATAATGACATATTGATCACAAATACCTAAATAAATAATGAAACTTCTAAAAATAATGAAAACTTGTTATAATAAGCATACGGTTTTATTGATGTGTGTCATTATGTATGAAATATTCAACAATCGTTTGTGTTCAGTACAATTCTTTATTGCACGCACATGTTGTGAATTATCTTATAAGTAAATATGGTTAATTTTCTGATTGATAATATTTTTGTGGAATTTGGTGGTCGAATATTTCAACAAACTATTGGTATTCCCATGGGTACAAACTGTGCACCATTATTGGCAGACCTGTTTTTATACTCATATGAATCAGATTTTATCCAACATTTACAACGAGGAGGTTCTAAGAAACTAACATGTAATTTTAATTTCACTTTCCGATACATAGATGATGTATTGTCGCTGAATAATCCCAAATTTGGTGATTATTTGGATGTCATATATCCTAAGGAACTTGAAATTAAGGATACTACAGACTCCGCTAATTTTTCCAACTATCTAGACCTGAGGTTGGAGATTGATAATGATTCTAACCTGTCAACTAGATTATATGACAAACGTGATGATTTCAATTTTTCCATAGTCAATTTCCCTTTTCTAAGCAGCAACATTCCTATGTCACCAGCATATGGTGTGTTTGTTTCTCAACTTATACGCTATTCCAGAGCTAGTTGCAAATATGAGGACTTTGTCTATCGAAGTGCCCAGCTAGTCTCTAAACTGCTGCGACAAGGATATGTTTTACCAAGACTTATAGCTGCGTTTAAGAAATTCTATGGACGTCATCATGATCTGGTTGATAAAATACATCAAATCCATGTCTGCCATGCAACCGGATCTATTTTCATGTTAATTTTGGGGAATTCATGACGGGTGCCACTAGTGGAGCAGGAAATGCTCACTCTTTCCGGAACACCTGATTTCACCTCCTAATGGCCATTTTTGGGGGTTCATGAGTTTCCCTGTCATTTTTGTTTTCTCTCACTTCGTATGCCTGATATGACTTTCTGTCCCGGACTATGAGATTGGATAACGGACCCTGTTTTGTTTGCTCGGAATACTTAATACTGGGTATTGATTCCACGTCTATCTGCTCATAAATATTATATAAAGTAAGTGCATTATTTCAATTCATACGAAGACTGCTCTGTATTTTTTCTTATCTTCATTCAAATATAGACCATTACATGATTGTGAAGCCAGTGTTGGAGAATTTCATGATGTTAAGTTCTTCACTAGATGTTATGTTGTTGTTTCTTTGATGGTAAGAGTCGTAACTGGTTATTAGAAATAATTAAGATGTTTCCTCTTTTAGTCCTTTATTCACAAAATACATCTTCACTGTATGGCGGCGGGATCTCAACTGAATACAAATTCAAACTTACACATGAAGCGGGAAACCGGCTTTCTGGAAAGGGGCATGGTCCTGCGAAACTCATTTATGAACTTTGTGGATATCTGACATCACACTAGAAAATCCCACATTTATCAGTCTGACACTGCAGATGAATGTATATGCCTGTTACCTATATCACAACACATGGAAATAGGCGCTAAATTTAACCAAAAAGTATCATAACAGCAGATCATGCCGCAAACTGCCTACACATTGTTGTTCCAGTGAATTGACTACATGTCCATCACTTGGCCGTATTCCCTAAATATCATCTTGTTTCTTTGATCAGATGCATCGTATGTGAGGCTACAGGGAAAGAAATATCCTTTGAGTGACTCATTGAACATAGCAGCTCTCATAAATGATACACAGTATGATCGGTAGATACACTCTGGCGCACAGAAAAAAAAAGTGTCCCATAGTGTGACGTCGAATGACACTTTCCACATTTTATGTAATAGTGGATTGTGCAAATTAATAGTACAGTCATATCAATACTAAAGCTATATTAGTAGAGAAAAAGTATATATCATGGGTCATATATCATGTTTTTCTACCTAATAATATGAAATAATTTTCAAGAATTACCTCTACAAGACATGTTCCCGAGAAAAAAAATTCTGCAAAAGTGCTACAACTGGCACTCACATATTGCAAAATGGACAGAATTACCAAATTTACCGTATCACTTGTCAGTTGGCACATTCAGAATCGAATCGCCACTAAACGACTCACAGACAGGAATCTACTATGAGAATCTTACACATGAACTGTAACTATCACTGAGCACAAGTAAGTGACATGTTCGTGTGGATTGGTCCACTTACCTGAAATGTCAAATAGTTGACAAATGTCATTTTCCCTTGTTGCTATGGAAACCCTATTGCATCTGGGAATATCGCCTTTTGGATCGTTTTGGTAGTAGAACGTATTTTCGGTTGTGTTTTCCTATTGCCACTGACTAAATCACATTCTATGCAGAAATATGGTCCGACTTTGAGCAATTAGATTTCATTATATAGAGACAAACCAAGGTCATCTGCCAGACACCCTTGTAGTGCATTCTGGTTCAATTGGTTTGTCACTATGAACCTTCAATTTTTTTACTCATGCTGTTATGGAGGACATGCTAATCAGGTGTTGGGGCCATGAAAGAGATTTAAAATTATGACTATTTAGATATATAACTACTCACTGTTTAGATGGATGGGTATTTACGTACATCTAATTTATATAGAATTGCCATCTTCATACATATTTAATGACGTTAAATGCGCTTTTAAAATGCGCATACGAACCCACGAGAATATGAAATGTAGTGATTTGCAGCAATCTCAAATGTTGAGCAATCCATCATACCACAAAAGCGCTTGAACTGCCAATGTTTGATGAGTCCACTAATGACCATGGGGGAGAATGATACCGTAGAAGTCCGTAAGTCGACCAACCGAGCCAACAACCAAAACGGTTGAGTTGAAGTGGTTGATTATGGAAGCGTTAATTGATCATCCACTTAACCACATAATTTTTCAAGACCTGCCGTGTTGAGTATCACAGTAAGTTGACTTGTGATAAATATCATGGCAAGCTGTCATATTGTGAAAGGTGAGAAAATTATAATGACAAAGCGTGCTACCACGTATAGTATGACAACAATGCATCTTACCGTGAAGAAATATCATACGAAAATGTCTTACTATGAAAATTATCATGAGGACGTTTTATAGTGTTAAATATAATGGTAAGTCACCTTAAATATCGTTTTATTTTTTCATGTAAAGATGTCTTGTCATATTTTTTTCACAGTAAGACGTGCTATCGTCATAGTTTTTATGTTAAGACGTCTTGTGGTTATAACTCTTCACAATAACACGTCGTACCGTTATATTTTTGACGATAAGACGGCTTGTTGTCATAAATTTTCACATTATGTCTCTTTGTCGTTATATTCTAGAGATATTCATAACATGACAACTTCCCCTGATATTTAGCATGACAAGACTTCTGTTTGTGATAGTGCAAAAAGCAGGTCGTCATAAATTATGTGGTTAAGAGGATGATCAATTAACACTTCCATAGTTGATTTGAGGACAGCGTGAAGATGACGATAGCTAATTTTTGGATTGAAACTCACAAGGTCCTGAGATTTTTTGTGCGGTTTGAACCAGGTTTAAAATTAAAATCCATTTAAAAATTGAGTACGTCAGGAATATATAGAAACTATTTGGAATTCGATGTCAGTCAATCAGAACATCATAATTATTCACACATGAACGTACTGGATATGGAACTATTGGATTTCTAACATTGCTTTTCACCATATTATTCAGGCAAATACTGATGACATCACCAGACTGTGTGTAGAGGGGAAATGGTCAGGTGAACGATTGACCCGAGTTTGAATCGTGATTTCAGAAACTTCTTTGGACGCAAATAATAATAATTGTCAAACCAATTTCTGTGTGAATTATTACTCTACACAAAATACTCTACACAAAATACTGCTACTGCAGCATGAGTAAAGATGGTACACTTACAGAGGTTCTGGCTACAAATGCTCAAACAAGAACGAAAGGATTATGTTGAGAAATTGAGTGATAATGTACGTAATTCTTACCCAGCGATTTCCAACTGAACTGCGTTTTGTGATGTCCACAAGCAAAAGTCAAGCATGTTTGTGGAACTGAAGGCAAATGCAATGTCCTGGTTTATCAGTCAGTGACTCAACATTTGATATAGGCATAAGTAAGCAACGAAATGTAATGCCTCTAAGGCATGCATATGCCTTGACGACCATGTTGGGCCTGTGATATGGGACCACTTAGGGTCGTCATGTCTAGCGGCAGTTTATCCCTGCTCCATGTTTGTCCTGCACTCCATGAAGCTTGCATCAGCTGACAAACTCAAGTGCTTGAGAGGATCACCTCTTGAAACTGCCCGCCAGTGATGACTCCGCACTGGATATCAATGTACACATCGTTCGTTCAAAATGGTACCAGTTAGAGAACACAGTCTATGTTGTGTGTGGTATCTCAGATTCTCGCCAGATCCAAAATAGATACTAAAAGCAAATCATATCAACACATCGAAACTTTTCGGACATCCAGATTTAACTGCAGACTAGATTGGTCTCCCATATATAAGCGCATATTTAGTTGAAAACACAATGGTGTTCGTGGATCATATTATAGGGGCTTTCATTGCTTCTTCGTAATGATGAAATCAGTGGGTTTTTTTTAAGATTTTATATTATATAATGAAGTGTAATTTTTGTTCACAATCACATAATATTTGCTATATGTTCAATCCGTAGCCTAGCATAATCATGATAATGTTTTAACATATGATCGATAAAAACACACTCGTCACACAAATGAATGTACTGATATCAGGTATGTTGTTCATCCTCATAGGTCCAAACTTTTGAAGCAGATGCAAATCATTTCGTAAGCGTTTCTTTATATAAAATGAGAATAATCTTATACATGATTTATAATGCCAGGGAAGTGGCCATTGTCTTTGCGCGTTTTCATAGTGCAACTTACATGAGATAACTGTTGTCTGGTGAGAATGTCGCAGAATACATCACAAATGGTTGCACGATCCAGTGCACTCGTCAAGGTCCCCAGTATTCATCCAATAATGCCTGCTCAATTGCTGGAAAATTGTTGGATTCTAGAACGGATCATTCAGAAATGACATTGTCTCTAGTGGAAGCCTGACGAAAAGCCAAACATGTTATGTTAGGTCTCCCCTCGCTCTCTACCGTTATATTTCCCCGGTATATACCATGTAATAATATCATACGAATGGGGGTTAGTGCGATGAATATGTGATGATTATCGTCTTTCATGGACTATTGGGGTGACAATACATTTGACGATCAATTGATGGGTTAAACATAGATTTCATCCTTCAAATTATTGCTGTATGCCTGGAATTGTTCGAGCTGTTGTGTCCATCCCTGAGACACCTCTGCAATCTACTGATCCACCTTTCACCTGTTCGAAAATATAATGAAAGAAATTGAGACTTAAACAAATAAGAACAAAAATATCTGAAATAAAATCGGATTTCAAATATCTGAACTAATACCTGGAGTATAAACTGTATAATATTAGCAATCGCGTCAATTTTAACAACTGGCATCAATACATCAGTGCTCTGATAATGGTGATAGTACTGATAATCATAATCGGACAGCTGTTTGATCCAAACTGTCTGGCTATAATGAAACTGGAATGCATATCACATGGTCTCTATCGGTGAATACTACGCAGGACAGATCTTATCAGAAAGACCAGTGTAATTTAGTTGACATGAATATGTGGATTCAAAAACAACCTAGTAGGATACAGATCGTATAAGACTAGTGTATTGTGGTTGACGACAGTGGGTTATATACCCTAGTTGGACGTGGAAAGATCTTATTAGAGAGTCTTCTGAATCGTATCTCATCAGGTATAACGGCTGCTGACTACCCAACGCTTCAAGAATGACTTCTGGAAAAACGGTGGCAATTCAGATTTTTTGAATTTGGAGTTTGAAATGGTGGTAAATCCGGCATGGTATCACCTGGTATGGCAACAGTGACAAACAGAAAGGTCACTAGTGTTTCAGAACGGATCATTTGAAAATGAGATAACCTCTAGTGGAAGCCTAATGAAATTTCAGAGACTGACTATGTTAACTGACGACAATACACTAAAACTCAGATCTACATTGTGATATTAGCAGTAATTTTTTGGCCAATGCATTGTTGAGAAACATCGATAGAGGGAAAATTATATCATTCACTCTATAACACTGTAAATAAATGAAAGCAGCGCTCTGAACTGATAAAGATAAAGGTGCTACTTCTGACAGATGTCTAAACATTCATCCATATCCTCTGCCAATTGTCAAGACGGAATGGATATTTCATTGGCTGTATGGTGAAGTATTGCATGTGCAAACAATGGCAAGGGCATGATTGTTATCATAAAGAAATCACTACCTTGAAAAAACGTGAATTCCCCTGAATAAAATACCTGAATACATGCCAAAAAGTGAAAGGGTTATGTTACGTGGAGACACTGTCAACTAATTATGGTCGATCCCAAGGTCTGCCAATAAACTCTTTTGACTAGATTTTGACTATCATTAGTGGTAACGCAATATCCGCTTGAGAATATCAAGAGTTTCATTCAAAGTATCACTCCTGATAAATATTCTACTCAAAATCAAAATCCTACAAAAATTGTTCAGTATCTTGAACACTAGATAACTATTGACATGGACAGACTAACACGGGACGAGCTCGGGTCTGTGGTGCTAATGCTTGAAGATCTGTGGTTTCTAGGTGTGACGTTTTTAGATACCATTTCAGAGTTAAACTCTCTGGGACTGATGCCTGGTTATCTGTGCTTCTGACCCGCTGAAATCTGGCGAGCTGACGTCTATAGTATCTCGGACTGACACCTGAAGGTATGCCCGAATTTTGAATATATATCATCTTAGCCAGAAGAAGTGTAACATATTCATTGATCGCAACAATAACATAAATCTTCATAACATACATTCATGTAGTTCTGACAGTTGCCTTGTCCATGCTGTTAGGTTTGAAAACGTTGCAGTACATTCACCTTTTACAGACACAATTGTAATCCAACACCATTCATGTTCATACGAACTTGACTTACATGAACTTATGATTAGCGAACGACGTCCAAAGCCATCGCTAACGTAACGAGTGTGAGCACTGTGACATTTGTTTATCAAAATCGGTTGCAAATATACACATATAAAGTGTGTACGGTATACTGCAATCAGGAACTATGCATTCTGACAGATCCCATGGACCATTCATTTTCACTCCGGCAGGATCTTGGACCACGTGAGTTTTATATGTTACAGCCACAAAGATCCATGATTCAATTTCAGTCGTCGTAGGCAGCACAGAATTCGATTTTGAGTTCAATGCCCTGTGGAAAAGTTTAATGCCAAAATGTCAGTCATCGTCATGCTATGTCTGTTATGTAATTCTACGCATCAGAGAAATGAATTTGATACAAAATTTTGTCTTTAGTCTCTACCTAATTCCATAAGAAAAACTCCCTATAACATGACATAAAAGAAGGTAAAACATCATTGGGGTATTACAGTTTAATACCTTCTTTTTCATTCCAGAAAAGATATGTGCAATATAGAAATCATACCTATCAGTTATTCGCTGAAGCATGTGTTTTTTTTTTACTCATTTTGTTTCATTCATCGACTTGAAATGTGACGATTTTGTTTTGATTGTACTAGACCAGTGAAATCCGGCAAATGAACCTAGTTGACTAATGTATCTCATCGTTGTAAACCGAATATATGTGTCGGATATGTTCAACGATATTTCTTCTTTTTCAAAACACTTGACTGATGGAAAAAAATTGAACCATTTGGAAAGAGAACGTTAATAGATGATTTTTTCAGTTTGTTATTGGTATCCTCACACTATTGAGTATTGGGTGTAAAGGATGATACATATATCATCCTGAATTCATCTTAATTTGTTTGCGAACGTCCGTCATTAAAATTTGCATCGACATATTAGTGATGATTCATTTCCAAATTCATCAAGACAAGTTATGCACACCGCACATTCTTCGTACTCAATCATAAAAAGGTGTCAGTGATGACGGTTGTGACACTTTATCACTGGTAATACACATTATGGGGTCGTTTGAAAGATCGATTACTCAGGTGGGAAAGCTGTTTCCGAGTCATACGTAATCACTACCTAAAATCACTACCTAAAAACTATGCTCAAAATATAATGCCATGATATTGCAGGGCGGCGATGACCCTGCCCACAGGAATGTATAAATGGGTATGATATTGCACTCTGTAATGCCGCAGTGAATACCTCATTCATCCCTAGATTTCTGATACGAAACTATGTTTATTACGCCATTAACTTATACAGCTTGAATCACCTTGCCAACTCAGTCAATGTCGTGCGAATTTATTTCTCATGATAATTGAAGGTAATCTCTAGAGAGCTGTGCACTACCAATAATTATTTTTACGAGTGACAATAATCACCATCATTTGTCCATTATTTATTACTCGTGGCACCCAATGGGCCATGTTAATTTGTTTTTCATCAGTGAAATGTGCGTTGTACGATGGATAAAGGGATGAATAAATTCGTGACTGTGTCCGTATGGTCAACTGTACTGGTATCACAAAAAACGTATATTTTTTCGCCGTTCTCTGCAATTATTACATCTACACCACAACCTGTGCGCCTTCGTCGGCAGAAGCATTATGTTTATACGTGATTTATTAGTATTTTGCAAGTTCTAATATTCTTGACATGTCGAAGGACTGTGTCAACACTCCATCGTTATGGTTTGTGTAATATAATACCAAACGTAACTGTGGTATTTACCCACCTCAGAACTGCTGATACTGGACGAAAACCTATTCCGAGATTGTATCTATCATGTGTTTGATGGCCCTATTTCTACTGCTGAGAATGTCAAGATATATACTAAAATCTGGAATCACTCCTTTAAAATATTATTCAGTAAGCCAATCGTTTCTGTTGCAATCTGTTCATGATGTATTTTAGTTTCATTTGGTCTGTAACCTTCGACCTGATCTCACATGTGACCTTGTGTTCTGTACATCTGACATACTGTAGCAATGATAGAATACTATGGCACGGTACCTATCAGAAGAAGTTTGGTACGGATTTTTGAGAATGAAACAGAATTTCCAAAGGAGTAATAGGAGGATATATATCTCAGGAAGACATCCAGAAGCTCTACAGGTCGTTCAAAAGTAAATGCCAAGCTTGTATCTAAATGACGGAGCAACGCGTTACTGATTCGCGAATCATTATTTCAATTTCTTCAAATTTGGCTTTGTTAATGTGATGCTATCACACCTTCATAGGTTGCTCCCTGAATGTCATGACACATGTTTGTTTCACTTTGCTACACATGGAATAAAATAGTTATCAATGATGAGATTTAAATTGATTCCAGACTTTTGTCAAAGGTTGTATGTTTCGATATTTGTAGAAAAATATAGCTCAGGATATATTTATCGAAATTCAAATGTTCCTAGTGAAAAGTAGATACATATATGTGGAAATAAAATTAAGGTGCTCTCAAGTGGGAATTGGAAGTAATTCCTTTCATAAATCGCGAAGAGTAGGTAAAGGCACGCTCCCACGGACAGTTCCATGTTTTAGCTTTCCTGTAACTACACTACTGTCTGGTGACAGACAATCGTCTAAACATTTTGTAAGAAACTGTTTCACCTCCACGGAAAAGATTCAGAACAGAATGCACGATGGTCAAGGGAATGTGACAATTCAATCATGGCACATTGAGTTTTCCCCCAAGTAAATGAGGTGGTAACCAGGAGCTGAGATGGTAACCAAAAAACTGTCCATGGCAATGTCACATACACCGCCCAAATTAAATATGAGACCACTTTGAATTTGTCTGTAAAGAAATATTTGGTTGAATCGTAATCGAAATCATGCTAAGTTTTAAAGAACAATCATACGCTTATATTAACATCGCTTAGCACGTATCTTGGCATGAGGGTGCTCCTTAATGTGGGCTGAAACCAGAGGACCCGAGGAAAACCCACTTGCCCGGTGTAACGACCACAAACCACTTCCCATACTGTCGAATAATAATGGAACATATCCGTGCAATGTTATTATGAAAAACAATGAATGGAAAGCTGAGCCATACATCGAAATCACTTAGTTATATTTTCACCTTAAAATTAACAACTATCCATTGAATATACATGATATGGCATCCATATGTATAAATATGTTTGATGTTGCTATTGTGATTCGACAATGAATAATTTCGACATCATATAATCTGCATTGCTAATGCAATATTGTGTGTATTATGCTATTAATAGATACTGCTTCAATTGCCATCGCCCCTCACAATTTAAGTAGAGCAGATTTATTCCGCGAAACAATTGAATAGTCCAGCATATAGACAGATAAATTATGCATTTTGTGGTAAAATCATGAAACTAGGCAAGTATGTACATTATAACACTTGTAAAATTAGCTATAGTGCCAAGCTGGATTTGCTCCCTAACGTCTACGGCAGCCATTTTCCAAAATGGCGTCTGATCGCGGCTTTCTCCATCTTAGCAGCGCCATATCTCTGGCTATAATAGACATAGAGAGATAATTTTTAGGTGTAAGTGTAGGTTTTCAAGGTCGAAGATTCAGAAAATAATAACATGCAAATCCTCAGATCGATATTTTATGTCCTCATCAAGATGCAGAGTATCAATGGCAACCACTGGTCTGAGATGAAAACACGTTCACCAACTTATCACTCAATAGGCAGAGTTGAGCCATTTAGGGCTTGGATAGCATCGATAATATCTGAACCTATTGAATGTAAGTATCGATCTATTACCACCAATATAGCCAAATTTTGATAATTCCGTAAAATACATTTTGCAATAGAAACAAAGCCCGACCAAACAGTTTATCAATTGAACAGATAATCAATCTAGATTTTGATTATGCCAATAACAAACATAAAATACAACATTCTGCAATGGAAACAACACCCGACCAATTAGTTCTTTCAAAGACACACTAGCGTCATGAGGGGCAGACAGTGTATGAAATGTTGTTTCTATAGTATACCTGATGGAATTAACATACAACTGCCCAACAACCTATGAAACTAAGTCAGAAATCCGAAACAAACCATATGGAAAAGATACATGACAAGTACATAAGTATCTAATCACAAGCCAGAAAGCTACTGAGTTGATGGTATCCTCGGGGACAGATTTGACGTCCGCCAGCAGCGACACCGACTCAGTGGTATGAATGTAATAGACGTGGAATCAATACCCAGTATCAAGTATTCCGAGCGAACAAAACAGGGTCCGTTATCCAATCTCATAGTCCGGGGACAGAAAGTCATATCAGGCATACGAAGTGAGAGAAAACAAAAATGACAGGGAAACTCATGAACCCAGATTTCGATGATACCAAGAACAAACGTAAAATACAACATTTTGCAATAGAAACAAAGCCCGACCAAATAGTTTATTCGAAGACACACTGGCGTCATCAGGGGCAGACAGTGTTTGAGTGTAGTTGTTTATACTGTACACCTGATGGAATTAGTATACAACTGCCCAACAATCTATGAAAATATGTTAGAAATCCGAAACAAACCCCTTGGAATAGATATATGGCAAGTACATAAGTACCTAATCACAAGCCAGAAGGCTACTAGTTGATAGTATCCTCGGGGACCTGGCTTGTGATTGTACCTAGTCACAAGCCAGAAGGCTACTAGTTGATAGTATCCTCGGGGACAGATTTAATGTCCGCCAGCAGTGACACCGACTCAGTGGTATGAATTGAAGTATCAATCTATTACCACCAATACAGTCAGATTTTGATGATGTCAACAACAAACGTAAAATACAACATTTTGCAGTAGATGCAAAGCCCGACCAAATAGTTTATTTAAAGACACACTGGCGTCATCAGGGGCAGACAGTGTGTTAAATGTAGTTGTTTCTACTGTACACCCGATGGAATTAGTATACAACTTCGCAACAACCTATGAAAATAATTTAGAAATCCAAAACAAACCCCATGGAACAGATATATGACAAGTACATGTACATAGGTACCTAATCACAAGCCAGAAGGCTACTGAGTTGATGGTATCCTCGGGGACAGATTTACCGTCCACCAGCATATTCTTCAAATGGCCTAATCGAATGAATGAACAGGAGTTTGGGCAAGATGCTGCGAAGCTTTGTGAACAGTCACAAGAACAACTGGGATGAAGTTTTACCATTACTGATGGCTGCATACAGGAGTTCAATACATCCTTCAACTGGATTTTCCCCAAATTTATTGATGCTGGGCAGAGAGGTCAACATCCCGTCAGGTTTGTTATATCCATTTCCCACAAAACAAGACACACAGGAAGAACATGAATATGTCAAGAGTCCCTCAGAGAAGTAAGGGAACAATGTTACGATGTGGCATGAAGAACTTCGCAATTGGCAACGGAACCACAAAAGAATAACTACAATTGGTGAATGCACGAGAAAATCTATTCTGTCAGCGATATAGTTTATCTGGAAAATCCAATAAAAAAAAACTGGAAACTCTATGGATTGGGCCCTATGTCATTACCAAGAAACTGGGTGGACCACTGTACCGAATTTAGGGGAAGAACAGAACTAAAGTTGTACACCATGACAGACTCAAACTTTGTGCCAGTACTACTACTCCTAAATGGGTCAAGGCAGTAATAAAGAAGTTATCGCAAATGAATAAACAAACTCTTGATATCAAATTAAAAATGCAGTATCAACTCCATGAATAACACATCAAATTGAATAATTTGATTTAAAACTTTTGTTTGAATGTATTTGGAAGCTCATTAAGAGGAATTTAGGAAATAAAATAGGTCATAGGAGTCAACAATTAGTACATGATATAGGGTTAATCAGTCCTCGCTACAGTATTTAAAATATATTATAAACTGTTGTCAAGTTCAAATTGAGTGAGAGGAAAAACCTGATTTTAGAGAGAATATTTTAGAGTAAAAGTTAATTATAGTAACTGCTGTATATCATTTCGGGACAAACACGAAGATAGTAAACCTAAAATTAACAGGGATCGAATTGAATAACCTGTAACCAGTATGCATTTGAGTAATATTTGTCATGAGACTTGAAAAACTGTTGTTGCTCAAATGAAGCAGACATGTAGTATCAAAGGAAACGCAACAACAAACGCGCACAATTTTGAGTCCAAGTAAAGTTATGCTGCTCGTTCCTCTATATGCCATAAGGAGGAATAAAAAGGTGTGAGACGGATTAAATGGTATGTTTTCAGTTGACGAGTAGCATTACGGAGCAGTAAAAGGTGCTTTGGCCGAACAGGCCCATTGTGGGGCCGCAATATTTGTAGATTGCGTGCGCTTTACCTTGACCGGCAATAGGTCATTTGGTAACACGGTATAGATGTTTATCATCGGATTGCTGACAATGCGCGATCCTGATTGGTCAATTCCCCCCACAATACCACGCCGTATTTGTAGAGCTGTGACACAACCCTACGATATTTTCTGTATCGTGGGCTTCATGCGGGTAATACGGAAAGACGTTTTGGGTTCCAATGATAAAATCGTTACCATGGACTTCAGACCCCAATACGGCATGATATCTGCCTTCAGTCAGCATATCCCACTCGGCCTGCGGCCTCATGGGATATTGTGACTTCAGGCAGATATCACGCCGTATTGGGGTCTGAAGCCCATGATAACTAAAAAAAATAGCCCGATCAAATATTTCATGCGGAGACACACTAGCGCCATCAGGGACAGACAGTGTGATAGCTAATTAAATTTTCTCAGAATGAATACGGCGGTCATTTTGAATTTCCACCTGTACCTAATGAATGGGGCTTGAGAAATTCGGCAACAAGCATAAATCACATGAGTATCATCCATTAACTCCAAAACAGTTAAAAAATACTTTTAGCCGACGACTTAAAGTAAATAACATATGCTCTCTGACTATTAATGGAATAACCACCCGTTCTCGATACTACCAAAGACCCAAACTCCGGAAATGTGACCTTTCTTGTGGTGTCGATGGTGCTATATAGGGTAGCACGCCGGAATTCATCACCGGCTGTTGTCTGGGAATATATGGAATTGCACAATTCTCACAACCTGCTAAGGTCAAATGACTATACCAATTCAATCGGATCACTCAATTCGTGGTAACTAATTTGATTTCATGTAATTGGATTTCCTGTTCCTTTACCATTATGAAAGTTCGACCTGATCTATGGTATTCTCCTAGATTAAGTCAACACCAACAATTCACCACAATATTTCCACTATACCTTGTGAATACAGTCATGTTAAACGGAATATCCAGCGCTGAAATACTACACGCCAAAAATTACCATAACACAGATCATATAATTAACACGTCCATTGGCTAGTCCCCTAAGAAACAGTCACCAGAGGCACGTCATGGGCTTTACATATAGTTTATAAAAATCAATAATATATTGACTTTGTGATATTCATATGCAAATAATCATAGCATCAAATTTGAGCAATATATCATCGTTTGGACACCGCAGTGTCAGTTGTTTTCGAACATGAGAGATTATGATATACTATATAATTATTCGTATATTCTTAAAAATTAGTTAATGCTAATATAATAGACTTATATATGTCGTATGCGCTTTTGATGATAAATATATATGTACATAGGCTCACATTTTTTATAACTTACACTACAAAATGGTGTTTCTGATGTACAAACTACAAAGCAGAGTCGAGGTCGAATATGATAGTTGTCCTGTATCATAATTGTTTTCTCAGACACGCTTGAAACTTTTTCCACATGATGGCTCAGTATGGATAAATATTAATTTGACTGACACTATTGATTGTTAAATTTCGGAAAACAAATCCTCTATCAGGTAGACTTGTGACAACAATGACATCAAAGGAGGACAACAATATATGGATCAGCAGTTACTGTCCTCAATATATTACATTAAGCATATAAATGGTTGTGTGTCATCAGATATGCATGTGCAAAGTCATGGAACTTTGTCTTGGACCGTTTCTCCATGTAAGAGCCACAAGGTCTCAAACTATGGAAAACCTAGTACAGGTCGGAATTGGGGTTGCGGTGACATTCGTGGGAGGAACTCTTTAAACAGGAAATGCCAGACCGAAATAGCAATTGCTTGACATTTATCGGGCAATGGAATCCACAAATTGCCACAAATACAGGCCATGACAGCAAGAAGCATGGCGGATTTATATATTCACCGAACTAAGCTCTGGGTATCATCGATGATATACTTCTGAATGACCTTATCGCGAATGCAATCGACCCAGTAGCCTATTGGGGCCGCCAATTGGGAAAGTTTAATACTGGACATGCAGTTGATTCACATAGGATGTTTTGGATGTCAAAATTGTTTAGTCAGCATGGTTCGGCTATTTTTGTAACAGCGTGGTTCGGGTATATTTGTAAATCTTGTTTTGGCAGTTACTCATTGGATATATTTGTGAAAAGTTATTATACAAAAAAGGCTGTGATTTCTTGGCAACTCTTCCCCTTTGAGTTAATCATTTAAGTAGGTTTGGAGTGTTCTTACTTTCGTGTATGTTGGAAATCATGTCATCAAACTGTGATATTTGCTCTTGTCATTAGCTGTAAATGTCAACAGTTCCATATTCTGACCTGAAGGCAAAAATCTGGCCCATCAGGCACTGCCTCAACGTTTGATATGGAGAGAAGTAAGCGACAGAAGATGTGAAATGCCTCTAACTCATATTTAGACTTTGAGGTCTACCTGTGACGTTGGGCCACTTAATAGTCAATATGTCTTGTTTATCAGCTGTCTATCGTTTTTGTCATTTGCATCACCTGATGAACTTAAGAGGTTCAGATGATTACTCATTGAACCTGCCAGCCAACGCTGACTCCGCATTGGAAATCAGTGTGCACTGTCTGGAACAAGGAACAGAGCTTAACGTAGATTGTGTCTGGTTTATCCAATTCGTGAAAAATTTGCACTGTGTTGCCACTGGGTCAATTAAGATGGTAAGTGTCCCACTGGGTCAGGGTCCCAGCAGGTCACGTATAATGATGAAATGTATGTATCAACCTATTACCGCTGTTAACCAAATTTTGATGATGCCAATAAAAAACCTAATATCAAAAACTTTCAGGATAGAAACAAAGCCCAACCAAACATTCATGAATGATGAATGATGAAGCGATGAATGACTGACTGGGTGAAGTTCCCACTGGGTCAGTTGAAAGGATGAAATGATGAGTGGCCCACTGAGTCAGGGTCCCAGCAGGTCACGTATAATAATGAAGCGATGAATGACTGACTGGGTGAAGTTCCCACTGGGTCAGTTGAAAGGATGAAATGATGAGTGGCCCACTGGGTCAGGGTCCCAGTAGGTCATGTAAAATGATGAAGCGGTGAATGTTTGACTGGGTGAGGTTCCCACTGGGTCAGTTGAAATGATGAGTGTCCCACTGGATCAGGCTCCCATTAGGTCATGTAAAATGAAGAAGAGACGTATATCGGATGGATGAGGTTCCAACTGGGTCAGTTGAAAGGATGAGTGCCCCCACTGCGTCAGAGTCCCAGTAGGTCATGTAAAATGATGAAGCGATGAATGTCTGACTGGGTGAGGTTCCCACTGGGTCAGTTGAAAGGATGAAATGATGAGTGGCCCACTGGGTCAGATTCCTAGTAGGTATGTAAAATGATAAAGCGATGAATCTCTCCTTTTGTCATAGTTCTATTTTTTAAATTTAAGATCAAGGCATGGCGGTAAGCCGTATAGAGTTCCAGGGGTGGGGGCATCTGACCACCTCGGCAGTGGCACTGCTACTGACACAGTGACACCACCAGACTAGCTATTCTATAGAACCAGAATGTCCGATGATACGATCTACAGGAACTGTTAAAAGTCACCGACTTTCCCCAGTGGACTGCAAGATGCTGATGATGTTCATACATCTGGTTAGTCATATTGCACACCACAATTCCATAGTAAAACGGAAGTTTGTGAAAAAGTATGATACCGTTGAGCAATTTGCGGCCAAACCCAGCGGTAACACCATTTAACCCAGCTGGGACAGTGGGTCTCACATCATTTCATCGCTGAAAGCGCTTACGAAAATTCTAGACTAAGTTGCAGGTCCCCATACTATATGAAATATAGGGGCCACGTCGTGGATCTGCCCATCTGATTACCCTCGCCCCGATAGGGGGAGAGGGTATTGCATTTGGGTCTGTCTGTTTGTCTGTCTGCCCTTCCGTGCACAAAACTCGACAACATATGGGTCTATAGAATTCAAACTTATAGGGATGACGCAGTATATCAGTGGCTCGGTCCTCCTCGAATTTTGTGGGAATCCGATAAAATTTGTTGCCATGGTAACGGAAAACGTGAAAATCACATAAATGGCTATAAACTCCAGTTCTACTTGATATTAATTTTTCCAACTATTTTTGTATTTTTCTTTCACCAATTCCCGATCCGTATGGTATACGGCCAATAGTCATACGACTAAAATTCTCCATTATCGCCCGATGTCGAAAAATTTGGGGTCACGATTCCGGTTATTTTTGCCAGCGGCTTTTCAGTGCAAATGTCTGCGCTCATAACGCAAAGGCAATCAATTTGATCGACCTGAAACTTACAGGACAGAAGCGCCTATGGCAGTGGTTCAGTTCTCCTGAAATTTTGTCGAAATAGAATGAAAACGGTTGCCATGGCAACGGAAAACGTGATAATCACATAATTGGCTATAACTCCAGTTCTACTTGATAATAATTTTTCCAACTATTCTTATATTTTTCTTTGGCCAATTCCCGATCGTATGGTATACGGCCAATAGTCGTACAACTAAAATTCTCCATTATCGCCCGATGTCGAAAAATTGGGGGTCACGATTTCGGGTTTTTTTTGCCAGCGAATTTTCAGTGCAAATGTCTGCGCTCATAACGCAAAGGCAATCAATTTGATCGATCTGAAACTTACAGGGCAGAAGCGCCCATGACAGTGGTTCAGTTCTCCTGAAATTTTGTCGAAATTGAATGAAAACGGTTGCCATGGCAACGGAAAACGTGAAAATCACATAATTGGCTATAACTCCAGTTTTACTTGATATTAATTTTTCTAACTATTTTTGTATTTTTTCTTTGGCCAATTCCCAATCGTATAGTGTACCACCGATGATCGTAGGATGAAACTCTCTATTATCGCCCGATGTCAAAAATTCGGGGGTCACGACATTGGTTATTTTTCACAGCGACTTTTCAGTGCATGCCTGCGCTCATAACTCGTTAACACCCAATCCCATCAATCTGAAATTTATAGGGCTGTTGGTCCCCTACAAATTTTGTCAAAATCGGATGAAATAGGTTGCCATGGCAACGGAAAAAGTGAAAATCACATAATTGTCTATAACTCCGGTTCTACTTAACATTAATTTTTCCACATATTTTTGACATTAGAGCGTTGGGGGCGAAGCCCCCAACTCTCTACATGTCTATGTGCTGACTTTTTTATGGAGGTTTAATGCCAACCTATCGGCGCCCGTTTTCGCATGTAAACCTTTGTACACCTACTCCAAATGAGTATTTTCTTCGTCCTTGACATAAAATCTCTCGATTTGATGGCAGGCTTTGAATACCCCACAGATATATAATGCATAAATCGATGTGTTAGGTTTGAGAAAATTACGCAAAATGGTCAGCTCGTCTGGAAAATGTCAAAATGGCGGAGCCGATGGAAATTCACGTTCCCAGAATGCAAAGCAAATTTTACCGCAATGACGCGTACTTTGGAACGTACAATTTTCTGTGCAGCATTTTGTGCATGCATGTACATGTAACCTTGCGTGCGGCCCTCTTTGGCGTAATAAAGTAAACTCAACGATTCGTCTACGGTACCACGACTACATTTACCGTACTTGGACATATTTTATCACATGACAAGGTGTTCCATGCTGGGTTGCGAAACCTTTTTATTTTAAACTGGTCTTTTAATTTGCTCAGTATGCATGTGTTATTTATATCATGATATCAGATGCAGATATTCCTCATAGTTTCCAATATTTTAAGGATATTTTATTGAGGTTCAATATCATTTTATCGTATCTGTTTCATTGAGTTCAAAATAAATGTTTACATGTACTCATTAGGAATATGATTGAAGTAGGCCTATGTGTTTCATCATAATATACGGGAATGAATTGTAATCATGTGGGACATGATATGTTTCAATTTTCTTTTTTTGTAAGGGGGGGGGGGGGGGTGGGTGTAAGATATATTCAGGTCTCGTGGTGCTGATGGTGTGATCGAGCTCTAATGTCGTCTCCCGCAGTTAGCTGCATTTTCTTGTTGCATTTATCTTTGACCAATTCCCGATCGTATGGTGTACGGCCGATGGAAGTACGACGAAAACTCTCCATTATCACCCAATGTCGAAAAATTGGGGGTCATAATTTTATGACTTTGGGTGTCTTGAGATTCAAGACCATGACATGTTGCGAAGCCATTTTGAACCGTTTTCGTTCAGGAGACGTGTTTTGATAATAGAATCAACATTGCAAATTTTTACAGCACAATATTGAGCGACAAGGTCAAGGTCACAGAAAAGGTCAAAATCGAAAAGTCGCAATAGCTCTGCTTATATTCATTATTCATTCATTCATTAATTTCCCTCATTAATTGTGCATTTTTCGATAGTCAACTCCACATCATTTGCTATATGATCGATGGTCGTACGAGCTAAATTCCTTTTTATCGCCCAAGGTCGACAATGTGAGGGTCACCAGCTTTAATTTTAGTAACTGAATCGACAAGCGCGCCCGCAGATAGAAGAAGCACTGGAAACACGTGCTTCCAGTAAATTTTTGAGAAAAAAATTATGATAAATATATTCATTATAAAGAGCTCTGCTGTTTGGATTAATGAGATGGTGAAAACTGCTAAGCTTTCTGGAAATAACCGTGGTGCTATCATCAAATAATGAAATAAGTGGATAATAACTCGAGAGATTGTTTATTATAACGGCACACCGATAAAGCTCCTATTGATGAACCCTGAAGATGGAAACTCAATAATAATCACTTTATCAAATCATTTAAAGTAGTCCGCTCCAAACATTGAGGTAAAGAAGGTTCAAAACTTAAAAGTTTTTTCTTGAATATTATCTCTTCAAAATGCCCTATTTTATAGAGTAACTGATCAGCATCCTAATACTGAAAAGAAAATAGGGGTTCATCGTACTGGTTTCTTCGATATATTCGATCAAAATGACCAACATATACCTACAATGACATATTTTGTTGGCATTTTTGCACATTTTTTTTGTGTCCATATTCACATTTTGCATTATGTTTTCCATGCGAACGGATATGGTGACCCCGTATTTTCTTGTCAGTTGCAGTATGCTGATCAGCTGCTCTACAAAATATGTCATTTTGAAGCTCTAGATTATGTTAATACAGTTATTTATTTTTTGAAAAATCTCTGACCTCTCCTTACCTGAACCGATCAGTGAACCGATAAAATTAAGGATCTGATAAATTTCCTGTTTAGGTTAAAATAATGATAAGATTACCCAGGTTCTGGTGTATGTTATTAAAGCTAAATTATTTTATTATGGTAAAATTGTGGCAATCAGGACTTTACAACAATCTATCTACAATGATAATCTACAAATTTGTTTGACCGACTTCATATTTAAAATATGTTGTGGAAAAAACCTATGGTTCAGACGACATAACCAGGGTCCCAATATGTGAACAGAGCCCATCACGTAGCACCTAGTAACCGCCAGCTTTGGGGCCCTGGTCGGGCCCCAGACCCCACGCCAACATATCCTGTCCCAATCGCATTGGTCCTTTGTGCTTCCACTTTTTCAAATCCTGGGGGCGCGCCTGGTCTGCGATATAGCTAAGCGGTAATTTGTGTGTTATGAATACCGGCGAGCTTCAGCCCGACGTCAACAAACAAATACCGCGACCAATTCCACCTCATATAATCGGATGCATTCTTCCTACATCGCATCTCGTTGATATTTCCCTTAATCGTATGAAAGACGTTTGCGAGCTTTGTTAGAGAAGTTTGTGACGTAGTCTGCCACATTCGTCGGTAACTGTTATTGACTTCGAAGTTACTTTAAAATCACTGATGACGTATGTCTTTCTTATTGCCATTTTTGGCAATATTGCCATTTTTGGTACGAGAAATTGTGGGTTTGATTGAAAGGTGTGCAGTGTTTCAGTGTAGCAATCTAACGGTAGTGTTATTTTGTTTTGTAATATTAGGATCTAAATCGAGATTCTGACAATACAGTGGGCTGCAAGATGATCCAATAAATTACATTAACGATTATGTGTTATTTCCTCATTCCTGTAAGCTCAAACATCTCATAAAATAATTTAATATATAACAATATAATAATTCAGTAGCCATAATGTGTCAATATACATTTATGATAGATAAGAATACCCCGTCACCTAAAGTACTAGTAAGAGGTGATATGTTGGTTCCGAACGCCTGACAGTCGAAATAAATGAAATCATTCCATAACCATTCTTATATACATGATATGACTAACCACATGTATTATTTTGTTATTATTATTTATGCTGGTCAATAACAGGAAAGTGGCTATTCTCTTTGCTCGTTTTCATGATACAACATACATCAGGTAACTTTGTCTGGTCCAGAATGTCGCATAATCCATCACAAATGGGTGCACGATCCAGTGCACTCGCCAAGGTCACCAGTATTCATCTCCTAATGCCTACTCAATTGCTGGAAATTGTTGAATTTCAGAACGAATCATTCAGAAATGAGACTGTCTCTATTGGAAGCCTGCTGAAATGCCAAACATGTTATGTTAAGGTGACATCTGTTATCCCCTACATTGCCTGTTCTCCCATACATGGTTTAAACCATGTAATGCTATTATGCTAACGGGGATTAGTGCGATGAATATGTGATGATAACGTCTTTTATGGGCGATTATGGGTAACAATACAATCGACGAGCACATGTTGTATGTCAATATGAACCATATGAGTGTTAAAGCAATTTTGAAATACATGCTATCATGACAAATTAAAAAGAATAAAATCACTAGGCTTGTGGTCATGCGTTCAATGGTACGTATACATTATATCGCGGCAGTAATACTACACTCGTGGGTGTTATCGAGGTTACTCATACGTCTTATTCCTGCGAAATACAATGTAGTATTCATTCACGTAAATGTGTATATGACCGAGATCACATCGAAAACGACTATGGAATCTACCAATCTACCGATCACTTGTATGAAAATATCACCCAAAAACTGGGAAATATTACTTATAATATTGTCAGTCGTTTGGGTCAACGCGTCGTTTGTAAAGAGACAACATTATATCCATGAAAACAGCGTTTTGAAGTGATACAGATAACGGTGCTACTTTGGACAGCTGTTTAAACATTGTTGACATCCATATTTTCTGCCAATAAAAGATGGAATGGATATTTCATTGTCTCTATCGTGAAGTACCGCGCGGTGCAAACAATGCCAAGGACACCTCTTATCAGGAAGACTACGATAATGTGGTTGACGGCAATAGTGTGGATACCTCAATACTCTAGCTTGAAATGTGGCAAGATCTTATCAGAAATGCTACTCTATTGTGTCGCATAATATTCAATGACTTAGTGTCCATTCATCTGGACTCTGTCTCGGCCAATAAGTGCATGTATATATGTGCTGCATTGTTTGTATTTTTAAAAAAAAAAAAAAAGCTTGGAAAATGCATCGTATAGGGCTGGAAAGCGGAAGTACTGATCGATGACAAATTCCAATGAATTTATTCGGACTGGGGATGAGCACCTGACGCCTCCCTATCTTTTAACATGGGGGTGCATTTAATATGGGGATTTTAAGTATATAAACGATGTCTTTAGTGTATCATAGTATCCATACACGATGAAGATATACACAAACTGTTGTAAAAGATAAAAATTGTCCAATTCCACAACATATCCAAGCTTCGAAGAGGCACTGAAAAAAACGGCACTTCGAATAAAGCCTTGCTCTAGCAAAATTGCCGGCAGACGGCCTGTTAATCTAATGAATTTTGACACAAGTATACCTGCTTTGTACTTTCGCTTAAGTTATTTGACACAAGACATATTATTTCAACAGTTATTGACGTTGTTAGAAATGGGAGATAATTGGGTTTATCCCCGGCGACGCCTTATTCAAGAAAATTTCATTGGAATTTATCACCGATCATACTTCCGCTTTCCAGCCCTATTTTCTCCTTGGGCACGCAAAAATTTTACAAGCATGCTTATTTATAGCATTACGGTAATCGCTAGTCTAGAACCAAACGTATCTGCTACGCGCTCTCTGATCGGTCAGTTTTCGAGTCATGCTATTGTGCAAATAGCGCCAATCTATCAATCATTTAAAGTTTTCAGCCTGAGTGATACACTGGTTCTGCCGATAAAAATGCTTGTTAATTTTCATTTTGGTTTCTAAGTATGCCCAGCCTGAAAACAACCCAGCTTGTTAGAGATAATAATAAAGATCATGTTATTGTTGGAGAAGGCCAGGGTGTGGACACCGACAACATACCCCATATTTAATTCATGTGAATTACAAAATGAACAATAGAATCACTTGCCGGTCTACGCTGCCGTACAGGATCACTTCATTAAATCGGAGAGGGACCGAAGAAGAACTGAAAAAAAAAACATCTCGCAGTATTCACATCAGTCATACAATGACAGAAACTAATGGTACAAGTGGTGACGAACAGAGAGGGAGGACTTCTCGGCCCGCTTCCTCCGCTGACATCCACATCTCACTAACAGTGACTGTTCTGAATTATGATCGGCCTGAATTATGATCAGAGCGTCAAGTACAGTACATTTTTGAAAGTTGTATTAGGACCAAAAAAGTATTAGGGTTCCCGAAAAAGTGATGTGGCGACGTGATTTCTTTTTTTCTTCTTCTTTTTCTAAAATTGGCTGCTGGGGAATGATCCGGTCAAATATTGCCCATTTGGACAACCATTCTCCCCTAAAATTGGCTGCTGATGACTGATCTGGTCGAATTTGGCCCATTTGGCCAGCCATACATCACATCTTGCAATGGTAAATACAATCAGGACCATTTTACCCGATCATTATCTCCCCAAAATCGGTGTACAGGTGTCAATTTACTAAAAAAAGAGAAAATAAGCTCTGAAAAAGTGATGCATACAAATTTTAGGTTACCGAACCTATGGTCCGATAATGGTCCGATACCGTTTTCATCTTTAAAGTTTACGGGTGAATCTTTTTGAAATTTTGCACAAAAATGCCTAAAAATATCTAGAAAAGGGGGTATTTTTTTTGTTTTTTTTTATTTTCCCATTTTTTTCAAAATGGCGGATGTTTTTGACGAAAAACGGCCATTTTCTCATAAACTGTTCAGACAGTTTTGTGATTTTTATTACAAAAGATTGCTCTCACATACCTCTGTGATGTGTATAAGTTTCATTGACCCTGAGTCGCCGGTCTGTGTGTAGCGGCCATTTTCGTTTTCTCGATGGGTCCCAAATGGAACTTGCTCATGTTAAATTCTCCTATGTTTTATAAAGGCCTACATAGGAAATGACATATGCTGATTATTGTCATGACCTTGAATTTGACCTTTGACCTCATTTTCAAGGTCATAGCACAAAGTGACTGATATATCGCTTATTATCGACTTTACAGCTTGGAATCAATTGTGTACCTATAGGAAATGACATATGCTGATTATTGTCATGACCTTGAATTTGACCTTTGACCTCATTTTCAAGGTCAAAGAACAAAACGGCTAATATCTCGCTCATTATCCACTCTACAGCTTGGGACTGAATTGTGGATGTATAGGAAATGATGTATGCCGAATATTTGGATGACCTTGAATTTAACCTAATTTTCAAGTTCAGGCACAAAATGGCTAATATCTCGCTTCTTATTGACTTTACAGCTTAGGAATCAATTGTGGATATACAGGAAAGGACTTATGCCGAAGATTCTGATGACCTTGAGTTTGACCTTTGGCCTCATTTTCAAGGTCAGAGCACAAAATGGCTAATATATTGCTCATTATCGAATTTACAGCTAATGCCCCGTTCTCACCTTCACGAATTTCTATGCGAATGCCATGCGACAATGAAATTTTGCAATTTTCGTGTGGCTATGCGAATCCGATACGACTCTGTCATGTTTTAGCCTGCACAGTCTCACCTTAACGATTGCCACACGAATGCCATGCGTCTCTCATGCGTAAGTCACCAGAATACTACACGACTTCCATGCGACTCTATGCGAATTCCACACGACACCAGTGAGACTCCCATGCATCCTATGCACATGCCGTGCGACACCCACGCGACCATACACGAATGTCACACGACTCCTGTGAGACTTTCCTTGAACTGGTCGATTGATATAAAAGGAGGTCGATCGGGGTTGATTCACTCATACCTGAACCTTGATGCTGAACTGATCACGCATAAAAAATGCCGCCAAAGAAGAGTCGAAAGGGAGCAGCTGCCGGACAAGGGCAAGAAGCCAAGGGCCCGGGGAAAGGAAGGGGGAAGAAAGTTTCTTCTGTTGAAGATATCACCGCTCCCCCTGTCCCAGTTCCTGGCACTTCCAATGCGTTCAAGCCCCCCAAGCCCCCAATTCTGATTTCTGTGATGCTGATACCTACTTTTATATGGTTTTGGAGGGATGGAATGGAGGTACAATGGTAGTCGTGTGGCTGTCGCATCGTGTTCTTGGAACATCGAATGGGAGACGCATGAGTCGTGTGGCTATCGCATGGCATTCCTATAGGTTGTGTGGTAGTCTCACGGGTGTCTGCTGGCTGTCGCATGACAGTCGAGTGGGTGTCGTGTGACTGGCCATGCGAATCAGATCAGAATCAGACACGACTGCCGTGCGACCAATAATAATACCACACGACTGTCACACGAACCCCACTCGACTCCCATGCGACTCCCACACGACCCTGAAGTTACACGAATGCCACACGACCATTTTGGTCACACCAAAATGGTCGTGTGGGCATGCGAATTTACACGAATTGTGCCGACTGCCACACGACATTGTGCGAATTGTACACGGAATCCATGCGACTCCATACGACTCCCACACGACTCCCACACAACTCCCACACGACTATTCAAAATCATGAGTCGTGTGGCATTCGCATAGAAATTCGTGAAGGTGAGAACGGGGTATTAGGAATCAATTGTGGACATATAGGAAATGATAGACTCCGAATATTGTGATGACTTGGATCACAATATCTAATATGGCTAATATCTGATATGGCTAATATCTCGCTTATTGTTGACTTTACAACTTGAGAATCAATTGTGATGACTTGGATCACAATATCTAATATGGCTAATATCTGATATGGCTAATATCTCGCTTATTGTTGACTTTACAACTTGAGAATCAATTGTGGAAAGGTAGGAAATGATATATGCTGAATACTGTCATGACCTTGAATCTGATCTTTGACCTCATTTTCAAGGTCAGAGCACAGAATGGCTAATATCTCGCTTATTATCAATTTTACAGATTAGGAATCAATTGTGGACATATAGGAAATGATCTATGCTGACTATTGTCGTGACCTTGAATTTGACCTTTGACCTCAATTTCAAGGTCTCACAGGACAACTTGGCTAATATCTTACTTATTATCAAATTTACAATTTAGGATTCTATTGTGGACATACAGCAAATGATATATGCTGAATATTCTGATGACCTTTAATTTGACTTTTGATTTCATTTTCAAGGTCACAGGACATAATGAATAACATCTCTCTTATTACTGAGTAGTCTGCCACATTCGTCGGAAACTGTTATTGACTTCGAAGTTACTTTAAAATGACTGATGACGTATGTCTTTCTTGGTGACGATGTATAAATAAACATTGTGGACACAAGTAGACATATTGCCATTTTTGGTACCAGAAATTGTGGGTTTGATTGGAAGGTGTGCAGTGTTTCAACGGTAGCAATCTAACGGTAGTGTTATTTTGTCTTGTAATATTAGGATCTAAATCGAGATTCTCACAATACAGTGGGCTGCAAGATGATCCAATAAATTAAATTAACGATTATGTTTTATTTCCTCATTCCTGTAAGCTCAAACATCTCATAAAATAATTTAATATATAACAATATAATAATTCAGTAGCCCTAATGTGTCAATATACATGTACGATTGATAAGAATACACCCGTCATGTTGGTTCTGAACACCTGGCAGTCGAAATAAATGAAATCATTCCATAACCATTCTTATATAGATGATATGACTAACCATATGTATTATTTTATTATTATTATTATTATTATTATTATTATTATTTATGCTGGTCAATAGCAGGAAAGTGGCCATTCTTTTTGCTCGTTTTCATAATGCAACATACATCAGGTAACTTTGTCTAGTTGGGATAGACGTGGAATCAATACCCAGTATTAAGTATTCCGAGCAAACAAAACAGGGTCCGTTATCCAATCTCATAGTCCGGGGACAGAAAGACATATCCACCACAAATGGGTGCACAGTCAAATCTGGGTGCACAGAAAGTCAAATCCACCACAAATGGGTGCACGGTCCAGTGCACTCGTCAAGGTCACCAGTATTCATCCAATAATGCCTGCTCAATTGCTGGAAAATTGTTCAATTTCAGAACGGATCATTCAGAAATGAGATTGTCTCTATTGGAAGCCTGATGAAATGTCAAACATGTTATGTTAAGGTGACATCTGTTCTCCCCTACATGGTTTAAGCCATGTAATGCTATTATGCTAACGGGGATTAGTGCGATGAATATGTGATGATAACGTCTTTTATGGGCGATTATGGGTAACAATACATTTCACGACCACATGTTGTATGTCAATATGAACCATATGAACAATTTAGAGTGTTAAAGCAATTTTGAAATGCATGCTATTGAGGACAAATTAAAAAGAATAAAATCACTGGCCTTGTGGTCATGCGTTCAATGGTACGTATACATTATATCGCGGCAGTAATACTACACTCGTGGGTGTTATCGAGGTTACTCATACGTCTTATCCCTTCGAAATACAATGTAGTATTCATACACGTCAATGTGTATATGACCGAGATCGTATCGAAAACGACTGTGGAATCTACCAATCTACCGATCACTTGTATAAAAATATCACCCAAATACTGGGAAATATTACTTATAATATTGTCAGTCGTTTGGGTCAACGCGTCGTTTGTAAAGAGACAATATTATATCCATGAAAACAGCGTTATGAAGTGATACAGAAAACGGTGCTACTTTGGACAGCTGTTTAAACATTGTTGACATCCATATTTTCTGCCAATAAAAGATGGAATGGATATTTCATTGTCTCTATCGTGAAGTACCGCGCGGTGCAAACAATCCCAAGGACAAATCTTATCAGAAGACTACGATATTGTGGATGACGGCGATTATAGCGTGGATGCCTCGAAACTCGAGTTGGATATTTGGCAAGATCTTATCAGAATGGCTACTCTATTGTGTCGCATAATATTCAATGACAACTTAGTGTCCATTCATCTGGAGTCTGTTTTCTGCTAAATAATGCAGATTTATGTGTTGAATTGTTTGTATTTTTTTTTCCGAATAGGCTTGCAAATTGCATGGTATTTTCTCTAAAAAAAGAGAAAATAAGCTCTCAAAAAGTGATGCACACAAATTTTAGGTTACCGAACCTATGGTCCGATAATGGTCCGATGACATTTTCATCTTTAAAGTTTCGAGTGAATCTCTTTGAAATTTTGCACAAAAATGCCTAAAAACATACCTCTGTGATGTGTATAAGTTTCGCTGACCCCGAGTCGCCGGTCTGTGTGTAGCGGCCATTTTCATTTTCTCGATGGGTCCCAAATGGAACTTGCTCATGTTAAATTCTCCTAAGCTTTATAAAGGGACACATAGGAAATGACATATGCTGATTATTGTCATGACCTTGAATTTGACCTTTGACCTCATTTTCAAGACCTTGAATTTGTCATGATGACAATTTGTCATGATGACATTGTTGACATCCATATTCTCTGCCAATAAAAGATGGAATGGATATTTCATTGTCTCTATCGTGAAGTACCGCGCGGTGCAAACAATCCCAAGGACAAATCTTATCAGAAGACTACGATATTGTGGATGGCGGTGATTATAGCGTGGATGCCTCGAAACTCGAGTTGGATATTTGGCAAGATCTTATCAGAATGGCTACTCTATTGTGTCGCATAATATTCAATGACAACTTAGTGTCCATTCATCTGGAGTCTGTTTTCTGCTAAATAATGCAGATTTATGTGTTGAATTGTTTGTATTTTTTTATTCCGAATAGGCTTGCAAATTGCATGGTATTTTCTCTAAAAAAAGAGAAAATAAGCTCTCAAAAAGTGATGCACACAAATTTTAGGTTACCGAACCTATGGTCCGATGACATTTTCATCTTTAAAGTTTCGAGTGAATCTCTTTGAAATTTTGCACAAAAATGCCTAAAAACATACCTTTGTGATGTGTATAAGTTTCGCTGACCCCGAGTCGCCGGTCTGTGTGTAGCGGCCATTTTCATTTTCTCGATGGGTCCCAAATGGAACTTGCTCATGTTAAATTCTCCTAAGCTTTATAAAGGGACACATAGGAAATGACATATGCTGATTATTGTCATGACCTTGAATTTGACATTTGAACTCATTTTCAAGGTCAGAGCACAAAGTGACTGATATCTCGCTTATTATCGATTTTACAGCTTGGAATCAATTGTGTACCTATAGGAATTGATATAGTCCGAATATTCTGATGACCTTGAATTTGACCTTTGACCTCATTTTCAAGGTCAAAGAACAAAACAGCTAATATCTCGCTTATTATCCACTCTACAGCTTGGGACTGAATTGTGGATGTATAGGAAATGATGTATGCCGAATATTTGGATGACCTTGAATTTGACCTAACTTTCAAGGTCAGGCACAAAATGGCTAATATATCGCTTATTATTGACTTTACAGCTTAGGAATCAATTGTGGACATATAGGAAATGACATATGCCGAAGATTCTGATGACTTTGAGTTTGACCTTTGGCCTCATTTTCAAGGTCAGAGCACAAAATGGCTAATATCTTGCTCATTATCGAATTTACAGCTTAGGAATCAATTGTGGACATATAGGAAATGATAGACTCCGAATATTGTGATGAGTTTGGATCACAATATTTAATATGGCTAATATCTGATATGGCTAATATCTCGCTCATTGTTGACTTCACAACTTGAGAATCAATTGTGGAAAGGTAGGAAATAATATATACTGATAATAGTATATACTTCCGGTTATGGTCGGCTAACTTTGTTGACAAAAAATTAGCCAAGCAAAAATGGTTTAAATCCAGCCAAAAGTGTGCTCCATTACACAGAAAGACGTCAGTAAGCAGGTGTTATCATATGGACTATTGTTGGGAAACATGAACGATTGATCGCTGGTAATAACTCGCAATTTGATATTAACTTTGATATTGTGCAACCAAGCGTGACGGTCATTGATCTACATACGGTGTCCCCGAAGGGTCAATTGGTGATCATATCATGGCTGGTAAACAACCATCTGACGATAAAGCCCCTGCATGGCAAATCAAATTTCAAGAATCTGTCATGAAAAACTTCGACGATTTAAAAGAGATAAACAAAGACCTGACTGCCTCTGTGAAATCACTGTGACAAACTACTCGTAATCTCGAACAAAAAATCCAAAAGCAAGACCTCGCTATATTGAAACTTCAAAGAGAAAATCATGATCTAAGTGATCGAGTTGCTCATTTGGAATGCAGATCAATGAACAGTAATATAATCATAAGTGGCCTCGAGGACAATGACAAAGAAACAGCTGACGAACTGAAAACTACAGTGAATGACATAATTACCAAGGTCTTGGAAATTTCTGATCCCCCAGAAATTCTAGCATGTCATCGCTTACGCAAGCAAAAAAATAAACCAAGGAATGTAGTAGTTCGGCTCCCAAGTAAAAATGACGTGCAATCAGTGTTATCAAGAGGGAATAAACTGAAAGATCACGAGCCCCCTATCTACATGAATCAACAATACCCAGCAGAGGTCATGAACCGCAGGCGCATCCTGCTGCCGGTGTACCGGAAGGCCAAAGGACTTCAACACCAGGCAACCCTGAAGACAGACAAATTGGTGATTGATGGGGAAACCTTCACAACAGAGAACTTACATGAAGTGCCTTTTGACATCTCCGACATACATATGAGAGAGAGCGACTCCTCGGTGGTCTTTCTCGGTAGATTTTGTCCACTCAGTAACTTCAGTAAGGCGTCAATCTCAACAGACACCTACGAGTATTCCTCTGCCGAACACTACTACCAGCACCAAAAAGCCCTTGCCGCCAAAAATGAAAGAGCAGCCACTGACATCCTTCTAACCAATGACCCACTACAAGCCAAATACATCGGCGATGGAGTGAAAACCCCTTATCGCTGGCTGAGTACTGGGCCGAAAATCATGGAGGAGGTCATCAGAGCCAAGTTTAACCAGAACCAACACTTGAAGGAGTTCCTGCTGTCCACAGGGGATAAGACAATCGGGGAGGCCTCTCTGGACAAGTTCTGGGGATGTGGTTCCAGACTCGATGACCCCAAGATACTGGACCCTGGCACGTGGAAGGGTAAAAACACCACAGGGAAGACTCTGGAAATGATCCGACATGAACTGAATCAATAAATTGAAATGTCCTTACTTCACACAATATTATTTCTATGTACAAGCCTACCTTTTGCATGCAGTCACATACAGCTGTCCACATGTACACCTGAAAAGTACATATCTCGTTTGTCACATTTTCTTCTTTTTTTCCCGTAAACTTTTTCCCCGCAAACTTTTTCCCCGCAAATTATGTCCCTCTTGATGTTTAAGGATTGATTGCATATGATCGTCATGAACCTGACATTGACCAGCTGTCCATTCACTTTTAATGTAAATATAAAGGTAACAAATTCATGAATTTACACAATTCCAATCAACGTGAAACTTTGCCTTTCTGATTGTTAGCCATCAAGGATTACTAACCGAGACTCTGTTTCTTACTAAGCAATGTTAAATTTGTTAAATTCATCGTTTTCATATGTCATTTTCCGACCTATTTCTCAGTCTACAAAATACACACAACAGGGAGAGCGAAAGGATTATGCTGTGCAGCAAATAGCTAGTGAGGCCAGTGAAACTCACAGGTGATATGCACTCGGGTGCACCGAGGTGTTTGGGATTATAAATGTTCAGCTCATTGTATTCATCTCACAGAAAGTATAGCCCTAGATATTCTCATTGTTTTGACGACAACAAGGAATATATATATGCAAAAGCCAGTGCTTGTCAAGCAGAACACTCGAATCTTCGTTTTGGTGAAACGTATAAAATGATTTATCTAATCATCAAATTGCACAGCTTTCGTGATATCATTTATGAAACCATGTCTCGGTTCATCATCCATGAGTATATGTGTGTGTGCTAGCCAAGTTTTAGGTCAGGGGATTGTATTGTTTTCGTGATATTGTTACCTTTACTTTCACATTATAAGTCAATGAAGAAGTGCCTCAGTGCAGTCACCGGTAAGTTACGTGCGATCACACCTTAACGCCACCGTAGCATGTAAACAATGTCAAGGTCACCGCCCCCAGATTCGACATAAACATTTCGCCCACTGGGCAGATTCATATTTTGATCACGAGAACGACTTGCAGGAACATTTTTAAAAGACAGGAATACACCATACGTATTTATTGAACGCCTTGACGTTAATTACAGATAACAGTTGTCAACAAATCAAGGTAAAAAAGCATTCAAACTTGTAATTCACGTAATATCGCCCACGGGCTAGTCGTGGCCCGGGTGCCTGTCAGATGCCTGTTGGTGTGTCAGTGTCACTGCACTCACAGCTCCATCCACTAGTATGGTAGCTGGAACAATGTGTGCTCCCAAATTAATGGATCTGCGATCGTCACGTCTTTTAGCCAGAGTATGATCTAGATCTAGACTCATTTTTATTTATTTTTTTTTTTCTGGTGTAAAAGTTTATCATACCCACATGCATGAGACATATATATGCTAATTGATGTGTGTATATATGTACATTGTGATGTATGCTTCCAGATTAATGGATCTGCGATCGTCATGACCCTTAACCAGATACGCCTACTGCAATGCAGTATGATAGATGCATAATTCATTATCATCTGTATGTTCATTTTTTTTGGAGAGGGCCTGTTAGAAAAAAAAATAGAATCCTGCATGTAGGCTACATGTGTAAAGCACCTGCATGTGTTATTGATAAGTAGATCTGAAACTTCATTACATGTTATCACTGCATTGTCTGAGTGTGATACAGTGTGTGAATAGTTTTGTTTGTGGGAAACAGTGTGTACATAGTTTAGGTTTGTGTGATACAGAATGAAATTAGTTATCTCGTGCATGTATGTTTGTGTGTAGTCCAGGTTGTTCTACCTGTTTGTAGTATCTATTATTGATTAGAATGAGTGATTTGATCATAGTTACATGTAGATCCCCCTTGATACAGATTATACTGACGTCAACCTATTTCAATCACAACAAATTCAATATTTTTAATCATAAGATTCCTACATGTACAACCACTTGCTTGGCTTAACTTTGTCTCTATCTATATATGTTCTTGTTACATAAGTCAGTGTTTTGTGGTGTGGTCTGTTGTGTGTGGGGCATCGGGAACATGAGCAATCTCTCTACAAAGTTTGAATATGGCTGACATAACACTTGATGTGGTGGCAGGACAGGACAATTTCAATCTCAAGGAAATATACAGTGCTTCTGATGTATGGTGTGAAGATAGCACTGATACTCCAATTGACTTGGAGGATAGCAAATATTTTGACCCCTCTGAATTACGAAATGAGATGAAGGAGCAGGGTAATTGCACGTCTTTTTTCCATCTCAACTGTAGAGGTCTTTCTGCTAACTGGGATGCATTTCATGAACTTATAGGTGAAACAAGCTCCACATCATTCAATTTTGATTTTATTGCCATAAGTGAAGTTTTTGAATGTAACAGGGACCAAAGACTATCCCTTGAAGGTTACCATGATATCATTACCCGTACGCGAGATGATGATAAGAGGTGGAGTTGCATTATTTGTTAAGGACAGTATTAATTTTAAAATTCGTGATGATCTGAGTGTGATGATACCACATGTTTTTGAATCTATATTCATTGAAGTCACCCCAGATAATAATAGCACTACACTAAAATCTAACTTCATCGTCGGAGTTATATATCGGCCGAATACTCCCCCACGTGCAAGTGTTGATATATTTTCACAAACAATGTATAATAATTTGGACATCATAAGTAATGAAAATAAAAAAGCAGTCATTCTTGGTGATATGAATATCGATCTATTAAAATATGGTACCAATAACCTGACCAATCAGTATTTTGACAACATTGTTTCACGCTCTTTTGTTCCTAAGATACTCAGACCGACCAGGATTACCCCCAGCTCTGCTACACTCATTGACCACATATATTCCAATATACAGTCACAGAAATCTAAAAGTGGTATCCTCATTAATGATGTAGCAGATCATTTCGGCATATTCTATTCTATTGATAACACAAAAAGACACACGAACCCACAAACTCAAGCAAGGCGGACTTTTTCAGAGATGAACATGGCAAGATTTAATACTCTATTGCAACACACAGACTTCACTGAAATACAAGATATTGACTGTGCAGAACTATCCTACAACACTTTTTTCCACAAATATTATGAAGCTTTCAATTTATCATTCCCCCTCAAGACTGTTAATTAAATAAAAAATATGTCAAGAAAGAACCTTGGGTCACTAGTGGGTTACTCACTTCTTTACGCACTAAAATAAGCTTTACAAGAAAAAACTCAAGGCCCCTACTGATGAAAATACCAAAATCTACAAACAGTTTCAAAATAAATATAATCAAATCAAAAGACTGATGAAAAGATCATATTTCAATTCCAAACTGATTGAGGCCCAGAATGATATAAAGGCAACCTGGCAAGTAATTAACAATGCGATCTCTCACAAACGAAAGTCTTCAGAACTCCCCAATTCCTTTACAATAAAACATAATAACATCACAGATGAATCAGTAATCTCTGAAGCCTTCAATAAGTTCTTTTCAGAAATAGGCCAAAATACCAACTTGAGCGTTCCAGAGTCACCCACCAAATTCACTGAATATTTAAAATCTCCCAGTAGATCTAGCATGTTTGTAGAGCCCATAACACCTGAAAATATTATTGATGTTGTTTCTAAGCTAAAGGCCAAAACCAGTTTTGGGCATGATTCCATACCCATGAAAGTCATCAAAGGCTCAATATCCAATATCCTCCATGTATTAACTCATATTATCAATAGGTCATTACTGAGTGGAACAGTACCCAATGCTTTAAAAATTGCCAAAGTAGTTCCCATACACAAGTCTGGAGATAATGCCATATTGAATAACTACCGACCCATAAGTCTTTTACCTGCATTTTCTAAAATTTTTGAAAAAAGTGTCTTCAACAAAATTTCAACATATCTGACCCAGAATAGACTCCTCTACACCCACCAATATGGATTCAGACCCAAACACAGTACCATCCACCCTATCCTCCACTTAATAAATGATTGTGCAGAAGCAAACAATAATCTGCCTAGGGAGAGCACCATTGCTATATTATGTGACCTTTCTAAAGCATTTGATGTAATCAACAGGAATATTTTGTTGCATAAATTAGAATACTATGGATTAAGGGGTATAATAAATGACTGGCTTCTAAGTTATCTGGACAACAGAACCCAATATGTGTCAATAAATGAAACTAATTCATCCGTATTACCAGTTCAGTATGGAGTCCCCCAAGGCTCAATTTTAGGACCCTTATTGTATTTAATTTATGTAAATGATATTAACTACTCAATCTCAGAAGGTAAAAATTTTGTCATTTGCGGATGACACCTCTTTTTATTTGTCCTCCAACAACATCACAGATCTATATTCTAAAGCAAATATGGAAATTAATAACATCTATCACTGGTTTTGCGCAAATGGTTTATCATTAAATCCAACAAAAACTAAATACCTACATCACTGAATATTTAAAATCTCCCAGTAGATCTAGCATGTTTGTAGAGCCCATAACACCTGAAAATATTATTGATGTTGTTTCTAAGCTAAAGGCCAAAACCAGTTTTGGGCATGATTCCATACCCATGAAAGTCATCAAAGGCTCAATATCCAATATCCTCCATGTATTAACTCATATTATCAATAGGTCATTACTGAGTGGAACAGTACCCAATGCTTTAAAAATTGCCAAAGTAGTTCCCATACACAAGTCTGGAGATAATGCCATATTGAATAACTACCGACCCATAAGTCTTTTACCTGCATTTTCTAAAATTTTTGAAAAAATTGTCTTCAACAAAATTTCAACATATCTGACCCAGAATAGACTCCTCTACACCCACGAATATGGATTCAGACCCAAACACAGTACCATCCACCCTATCCTCCACTTAATAAATGATTGTGCAGAAGCAAACAATAATCTGCCTAGGGAGAGCACCATTGCTATATTATGTGACCTTTCTAAAGCATTTGATGTAATCAACAGGAATATTTTGTTGCATAAATTAGAATACTATGGCTTAAGGGGTATAATAAATGACTGGCTTCTAAGTTATCTGGACAACAGAACCCAATAGGTGTCAATAAATGAAACTAATTCATCCGTATTACCAGTTCAGTATGGAGTCCCCCAAGGCTCAATTATAGGACCCTTATTGTATTTAATTTATGTAAATGATATTAACTACTCAATCTCAGAAGGAAAAATTTTGTCATTTGCGGATGACACCTCTTTTTATTTGTCCTCCAACAACATCACAGATCTATATTCTAAAGCAAATATGGAAATTAATAACATCTATCACTGGTTTTGCGCAAATGGTTTATCATTAAATCCAACAAAAACTAAATACCTACATGTGAAGTCTCCTAGGCATACATACACCCACTTTGATTCAGACCACTGTATAAAAATAAATAATACATGCCTTGGACAAATCAGTTTTAACTCCACAGAAAAAAGCACCAAGTTTCTTGGAGTCAAATTGGATGAACATCTATCATAGGCAGATCATATAAAACATATCAATACAAAAATATCTAGAGCCCTATTCACAATAAAACAAATAAAACATATTCTCCCACCCAAATGCCTAAGAACATTATATTTTTCTATGATACATCCCTATCTTACATATGGAATCTTAGCATGGGGAAATGCATCCAAATCACTAATGAAACCAACTATTATACTGCAGAAGAGGGCAATAAGAATTATAGCAGGTGCTAATTATAACAGCCATACTGAACCCCTATTCAAAAAATATATAATTCTCAAACTCACAGATTTATATGAACATGAAATAACACTTTTCATGGCTAAGTATACTAAAAATAAGCTACCAGCATCATTCTGTGGAATGTTCCCAGCAAATAATGCAATTCAAAACACCCGAACAACAAGGCAATCAAATTTATTGTATGTGCGTCAAGCAAATAATGAATTCTCAGGCAGATTTCCTATTTTCAAATTTCCACCTATATGGAATAAATGGACCGAGCAATATCCAGACCATCTTTCGGTTTCTATTGGTGTATTGAAGAAAAAAGTAAAAAATTCCTTTTTATTGAATTATTCCGAAAAAGTTCATTGCAGTAATCAATTTTGTAGAGACTGCAAATAGAACGCCACTAGTTGGATGTCATAACGCTCTCATAGCGTGATGTGAATTCATTTTATCATAATGTATACATTCATCCTGTCATTCTTTCGCCACCATAGTCATGCATATTTTCTACACAAATTGCCACCTTTAATTTTGTTTGTTTGCCATGTTCCCGACCCCGACACCCCACAACAGACCAAACCACACGTTCTTCATTAGTTCATAAGTTTCCACGTTTTCGAGGCCATGCGTAATTCAGCCCCTAGGCTTTGCATTGGTCTCTCGGCAGTCTCATCAAATACCCTTGTTTTTGTTACATTGGCCATGTATAGTCAATAGTTAATATAAATTTTATTCTTAATATGTCTGCATATGGTACATAAGTTATCTACTATGTTCAAAATTTTGTAAGTTTAGGTAAATGTTCACAATGTTCACAAATTTGTAAGTATATGTAAATTATGTTAAGGCTGTCGAATAAACATTATTCTATTCTATTCTATACTGAATACTGTCATGACCTTGAATCTGATCTTTGACCTCATTTTCAAGGTCAGAGCACAGAATGGCTAATATCTCGCTTATTATCAAATTTACAGATTAGGAATCAATTGTGGACATATAGGAAATGATCTATGCTGAATATTGTCGTGACCTTGAATTTGAGTTTGACCTCATTTTCAAGGTCTCACAGGACAACTTGGCTAATATCTTACTTATTATCAAATTTACAACTTAGGATTCTATTGTGGACATACAGAAAATGATATATGCTGAATATTCTGATGACCTTTAATTGGACTTTTCAGTTTATTTTCAAGGTCACAGGACATAATGACTAATATCTCTCTTATTACTGAATTTACAGCTTAGTAATCAATTGTTAAGGTTGTTCGAAACACCCGGAAAGGTGTTTTTATTGAGTAAAAAGTTATATTTCTTGATAGCTAGATATGTGATGGTTACAAAAAGCAGAAAAAATAGTAGGTCACGGTATGATATTTTTTGCTATGATGCATTTTATTGACCTCCTATCAGTCTTGAAAGTACCTCAGCAATAGCCACAATCCATTACATCATGACATGCAATCTAACTGCATATTTTTGCCTAAAACTATATATTTATAGGATTTTTCAGTACAGAACTGTTGTATATGCAGCGGTTCATTAAACTGATGAAACAAAAAAAGAGTTTGATATGTTTCGTGGCAAGAGTAAGAAAATGTGTATATATTTCAGCACTGAAATTTTACAGAAAAAGAGTAACTTCTGATAATCCATACAACGTTGAGTATCACTGCTCGGTCAGTAATACAGTATTTTTTTCTAATTTTTTTACACATATTTCTTCAATGATATTTTGGGTTTGTAAAAATAATGTAAAAAATATACCTATCCAGGTTACTTTTCGCGATATAAGCGTTAAAACATGAAAAGTGTCATTTTATGGAAACAAAAAATCAATAATTTCATGAATTTGGAGTGCATACTATGTCAAATTATTCAAGTTTTTGTGAGTATGAATTGAAAAAAAATCATATATTTCATATATTGTATGTTCTGACTTGACTCAGAAATGTATAAAAGGCTGGCATGGTAGATGTGATCATTAGCATGAACGGTATGGCTGCTAGAATGAACTACTAGATGTTGACTGGTCAATTGGCTCAGATGAGATTCTCTCCGGTCGCCAACTCAGTAGGCCTAATAGTTGAAATATCCCCATCAAATTTGACAAGTCAGTAGAACTTTAGGAATAAATTTCACCCAATTAGCTTTAGCAAGATGACCGCCACATTTGGCACAGGATTTTGCGATAACTTGTAGGCCTATAGATACATACGGACAACGTGAGGATATAGCTTATTATATATAAATGGCTGATAACGGATTTGACTGAGAGGGTAGCGCTGATCTGTGCGCGGTGAATTTTGGAGATTATTTCGTCTATAGGTCTATTTCATGCATCTCGATGAATTTTGGCAGAAAATCGCCTAACATAGTGTAAATTTCTGGGCAGATAAGCTGCGGAAACAAAAGAGTTAGCCCCATTCGGCTTACATAGCGGAACGGGTATGGTAGACGAAACGTGTCAAAAATGACAACTGTAACGAAAACGGAGCCCCGCGAAATCGAGCCTGGTGGGCTGTAAATGTTGCGGCCCAATGAAGCTGAGCTCTTCTTATGATGTATTCCTCTTAAAGAGTGAACATTTGGTATATTCAGGCTATATAATGGACAGGCTATAGAGGAATTGATGTATGTCAATGGAATGTTGCTTAGTGGAACTGGAAATGCATATGCGTGTTTGGACAAACTTAGGGGCGCATAGGACAAACTATTATAAAAGAGTGTGTGACGACCTCTGGATATTTTGTGGTGAACTTTGAAGTTCTAAGAGATTGGAATTATGAAGAAAACACTCCACAGGGGCACAAAATGCAGGATTCGGCGGATGGGAGGATGTGGTAAGAAACGGAAGAAACCCTCACACTTGTTTTATTGGTCTTACACAGATATCATATACAAAGTAATGAGCGCCACTTGCGCCAGCAACTCCCCCCCCCCCCCCCCCTCCACCCCTCAAATTTGCTCTTGCATTCGTTGTATCTTTTGTCCTTGGTCCACTCAAGTCAAGTAGCAACAAATTTCATGTGTTATGCCATACTAGTACATTCATGCTTATTAGCCCTACGAGATCTGCAATACCATGAATAGTCTTTCAAAATATTATTATCGCTAAGCTTGAGTTGTATTGAAAATTATGCCATGATCCACAGAAGTGTTGTCAATTTATTTAACAGTGTTTTGAATAATTTTACGATCTGTTTGATTATGTTAATCAGAAGATTTGGAAATTGTTAGGTCTACTAGTTTTGTTGTGCAAACGTTTACTCATATACATATTAAAACTATGTAACGAATGGATGTTCTAGTAGGCTAGTATTATCTTCTTAACCGAGGCTGGCCCACTGAAAGATACTAGACATATGCTGTGATGCTTCCAGTACTTTGTGTGTTCAAGTCGAGACTCCGCCGTACTGATTACAGACCGCCGGATTTCCAGTACTCCCATTGCACGGCAACATTCATACCCCGCCGATCCCTATTTCACCCCGCCGTTACATTCGCTGTTTATGACACGTTTGGTCAACCATAGACGGGCCACATTGATGACGCGTTCGGTGTATCGAACAACCTTAACGTATAGGAAATCATATATGCTGAATACTCTTGTGACTTTAAATTTGACCGTGACCTTATTTTCAAGGCCACGGGACAAAATAGCTATCATATATTGTCTGGTAACCTATCTAGCCCTTGGGTTGATTTTTATTTTTTGGTTTTTTAAAAAAGTGATGTGCGTGGTTAGAACTGACCGCACGCCTAACCAGAACCATGATACTTTTTTTTGGCTTAAGGGGGCGCAGTCAGATTTCACTAAGAATGATACATATCAATGCTTCAAGTATTTCCAATATTAAGACTTAATATGTACATCATATTCAAAGGTATAAAAAAAACACGCTGTCTGACATTTGTCCTTAAAACTATCTTGTGAAAATGTCCTATTTCAGATATAGCGCTTTTGATATATTTATTTTATAGTGATTCTGAATTCAATCTTCCACACATATACATTTATCTATAAATCTTGGCTGCATCGCTGGTACAAGGTGGTTAATTTCGTAATTATATTTTCATAACTAATACTATGCTATAGACGCTCAGTGCCTACATCTGAACAAGTGGCATATCGGTTGCAAATACATATACCGATATGATATCATGCGAATGCTGTCACGCACCCTTTCGAACATTAATCGTGAGCGATTGTGTTCGTAGCGCCATGTATACAATAGAGTTTCCACGCCATTGCTGTAAGCTACAATACAGTGGCTTCTCTTGATAAGATCCGTCCTTGTGCTTGTTTGCCCTGCACAGTACTTCAGGTTAGAAACAATGAATTATCAATCCTATCTTTATTACTGACAGACAATATGGATGTCAAGATTGTTGAAACAGCTGCCCGAACTAGGGCCGTTATCAGTATCGGTACAGTGCACTGCTATCATGGATAGGATGATCGAGTGTTTCATTGACCCAGGAATATTGCTGACATTACTAATCAACTTAGTGGTGTTTGTCAACAGTATGCATCTGTCTCTTCCATTCGTGCATTTCACGTGTTTTTATCATGGTGTCAAAAGAGCTGTGAAATTCATCAAATGCGAATGATAATACATTGATAGGGAAGTATAGATATGAGTGATGTTCGTGTGGGAGCAAATTATATGTTATTGCAAAGTTTTTTTGGATGGACACATCTCTGCACATCTCAGTATTTCAGTAGATCAAACATATCGTTTGTGGTTTGACTTATTTCGCAAAATTACTCCAATGTTATTCGTGTATATTATAGATTTCCTTCGAAGATCTTGTCAGACCTAGCCGTCGTTGAAACACGATTATCATAACATAAACATTGCCAATATTTGCTGCAAAGTCGACACGATCAAACTTCCAAAGATCGTGGCTTTCATGAATACACCCAGATGTGACCTTCACATATAGCGTTTGACATTCCATGAAGAACCCACAAGAGACAATCTCATTTCCGAATGATCCGTTCCGAAATTCAACAATTTTCCAGTAATTGAGCAGGCATCATTGGATGAATACCGGTGACCTTGGTAAGTGCGCTGGATCGTGTAACCATTTGTGATGGATTTTGCGGCATCCTCACTAGACAAAACTTACCTGATGTTGCGCTACAGAAACGAGCGAACGGATGATCCCCTCTCTGCTACCAGCCAAAAGTTTATCCACCGATGCTTGTGTTTGATAATACTCAATATGTAATAAAAGTTTGCATTATATGAGCATATTAACTTACGGGCATACTCATAGTCATAGTCCTTGTCTGATTTCTTTCAGTGTTAAACTAGATAATACTATGTATCTGGAAAAAAGTTCATATTGTCTGTACATACCCTTTACATAAAATGACAGAAGCAAATACCTTTTTATGTCATTGACAAATTTCTTTAATTTGACGATTTCTAACGTATACAAAAGTAAGAGCAAACTTGACATATTGCATCGATTGGCTCGAAGGAAAAATTTGGCAAAGAACACGACAATACCCTTCTCACAGAATAACCACAGAATCTGTCAGCCTGTGCAATCCGTTCCCAATTGCATGTCAACAACTGTCATTTCGGACTGGCAAGTGTACCTCCCACGGAGTCATCACAGTGACCATGATTCATTCTCAGACCTGAGGCTCTTAAATGGAGAAGCTGTTAGGGCGAATATCTCAGTTCCCGTGAACATATAATATTCCATATGTTCCATTATGACTGATTTTCAGCAAAGGAAACAAAGAATCTTTGAATAGCAAAATCCATAATTAACCTCTCCCAGACTCATTCGAATTCACCCTTGTTACATCTCGTTCTTCCTTTGAGTTCATCCGCGAATTATGGAAGCGCATTTAACGTCTATGGAATATACGGTAAAACGGTGATTCAATACAAATTAAATGTACATGAAAAATCGTCAATCTGAGAAGGAAATAATCATACATATGAAATGGAATAGATGTAGAATCGATACCCAGTATTAAGTATTCCGAGCGAACAAAACAGGATCCGTTATCAAATCTCATAGTCCGGGGACAGAAAGTCATATCAGGCATACCAAGTGAGAGAAAACAAAAATGACAGGGAAACTCATGAACCCCCAAAAATGGCCATTTAGAGGTGAAGTCAGGTTTTCTGGAAAGAGTGAGCATTCCCTGCCCCACTAGTGGCACCCGTCATGAATTCCCCCAAATTAACATGAAAATAGATCTAGTTGCATGGCAGTCATGGATTTGGTGTCTTTATCAACCAGTTCATGATGACGTCCACAGAATTTCTTAAAGGCAGCTATAAGTCTTGGTAGAATATATCCTCGTCGCAGCACTTTAGAGCACTTGAGAAACAAACACACCATATGCTGGTGACACAGGAATGTTGCTGCTTAGAAAAGGGAAATTGACTATGGAAAATTTGAAATCATCATGTTTGTCATATAATCTAGTTGACAGGTTAGAATCATTATCAATATCCAACCTCAGGTCTAGATAGTTTGAAAAATTAGCGGAGTCTGTAGTATCTTTAATTCCAAGTTCCTTATGATATATGACATCCAAATAATCACCATTATTCGGATGTCATATATCCTAAGGGATTAATTCGTCTATGTATCGGAAAGTGGAATTAAAATTACATCTTAGTTTCTTAGTACCTCCTCGTTGAAAATGTAGGATGAAATCTGATTCATATGAGTATAAAAACATGTCTGCCAATAATAGTGCACAGTTTGTACCCATGGGAATACCAAGAGTTTGTTGAAATATTCGACCACCCAATTGCACAAAAAATTATCAATCAGAAAATTAACCATATTTACCACATCCATTTAAGTATATCTGTATGGAGCATCAGAATTGACTTTAAGACAATAAGCGATATTATATTTAACTACAATATAGTGGTACCGACGTTGTCCCTTTTTAGAGCAAACGAATTATTTATGAATTTTCCAGCTGAGACTAAGTTCAGAATGAGGTATAGTTGTGTACAAAGTGGAATAATCAAATGTTTTGATATACGTTACTTTTGAAAGTGTGTGAGCATGTAGATATTCCAATAAAGATTTTGATTTTTTTAAATCCTCATTTGGTTTATATCATTTCTAGCATAGATGGTTTCACAGTATTTTTGGAGACCCTTTGTCAACATAGGCCTTTTTCAACAAAAGGGCTTTGATAGAACATGATGCGGAACCTAAAATATACCTTTGTGTAATTTTGGAATCCAATATAAGTTTGGTAGAATCTTTACATGGGGTAGTAAAACCAAACGAATCCAATACAGACGCATGATTCGATAAGATATCCTGTCTGGGCACGGTGATGTCTTGGTATGTACTATTGGAATTAGTTTTGTTGGAAATACATAGCTCGTCAAACAGGCACTGCATATATTATGCTTTACAAACAAAACAACATTATTAGAAGCTTTATCAGCAGGGACATTTTGACAAACCTTTCTTAAAGTTTCAAAAAACTATTAGCAACCACCGGATCATTGAAGACAGAGCTATATTCAGTACTAACTGACTTTGACAAAACATCAATGCGTTTATTTACCAATGACCTAATCTGTTTGACCCATCCTGACAGAGAATCAGTTTTTGCCTTTTCTCGCTTTGTCCATTTTCTGACATGCTCCTCAACTGCATCCATGATTAACTTAAAATTGTATCTCCATGAAAACGACGTGGGCTCTCTATTTTTGGGACCTTTGGACAAAATGTCCTTCAATGATTCACTCTCCACTACATTGAGGTCATCTGAAATAATATGCCCACCTGGATCGTGTATGAACGGAGAATTGATGCAAGTACAGGAGAGTGGGTTTTGTAACAGATCATCAATATCTAAATCATTCAATGTTTGTTTGTAGTTGAATATCTTGGAAGCAACAGATTTGTTATAGGAGTAGAATATAGATGGCGCGCCAGTGTCAGTGAAGTATGATGGTACCTGCGGCTGAACCGACTTATGATGTAATATATTACTGATGGTAATTGCATCAATACCTTTATTGGCAAAATACAATGGTCATCCTAAATAGAAAAAATAGAATGGCAAAAATGACAAAATAGAATGGTCATCCTCATTGAAATGTTGATATATTTTTTTCTGACTCGAGCTTTCATTGACAAAATAGAACGGTCATCCTGATTGAAATGTTGATAGAGTAGTTGATTAGAATTATTATTGATGTTGGAACGATGACCATTAACTCTCTTATTAAGCTGTCCTTCAGTTTCTCCAATATATACGAGACCACATATGGTGCGCTCAATTCCATATATGATATTGCTGGTCTTGCAATTGTTGTTTTCATAATTTTCTCCAATATATACGAGACCACATATGGTGCGCTCAATTCCATATATGATATTGCTGGTCTTGCAATTGATTGTTTCCATAATTTTCACTAGTATATGTACGTTTGGTAACTAAAGTGAATCTGTAATTAATATATCACAAGTTTTGCTGTTTCTAGCTCTACATGTAGTATGGAAGTATTCATACATTTATGAATACACCCAGATGTGACCATCACATATAGCGTTTGACATTCCATGAAGAGCCCACTAGAGACAATCTCATTTCCGAATGGTCCGTTCCGAAATTCAACAATTTTCCAGTAATTGAGCAGGCATCATTGGAAGAATACCGGTGACCTTGGTAAGTGCGCGATTGGGATCGCGTATGTTTGGGATTAGGACATTTTGGTACTTTTAGAAGCTAGTTAGCTTGTGCTCTACAACAGAAATATAAGCACCCATGTATAAGCACCCATGTATAAAGCATAATGATTGCTGGTAGGTGACAATAGATTGTCTCTCCACATGAGAATTCACATTGATATATTTGATAGGGAAGTGATTTCAGTGGCTATATGGAAAGCACGACCTAAAACCTAGTTCTCACTACTAACACTATCCAAATGGGGATATTTCCAGATAGAGTATATTCTGCATAGTATCAAGGGAAAGTGACCTTTGTCAGCTATTTGACATTTCAGGTAAGTGGACCAATCGACACGAACGTGTTACTTACTTGTGCTCGGTGATAGTTAAACTTCATCTCTCTCAAGATTCTGCTAGTGGCCCTCTAACTGTGAGTCGACGAGTGACGCTTCGAATATGCTCTTCGATACGTAATACTGTAAAGATTTAATGTAGTCTCACACCTGCGTTGGTGTCATTTTGCAGCATCATTTTGTGCTAAAATAAGCCTTGTCGAGATCATTTCTTAAAAACTTTCAATATTCAGTTATGATTAAAATGACTCATCAGTGGGAACTATCATTAACATACATGCGTTAATATTTGTAAATCTAAGGTTCAAATAATCATAAATCTAAATTATAAATCTAAATAAATATTGTGAATAATGCTTGTTGCTACAACATATTACCTCGTCCTACACATCCGTATCATCCCAAAATAAAAACATCACACGTACATACCAATTGAACCTGCTTGCACCATAATGGTGTCTGGCAGGTGACACCGGTTTGTCTCGCCACATTGACAGTTCACAATGCTAACGGTCCAATTGTATTCCTTTATAGGAAAGTTATTTCGTATTGGCCAACTTCAGTGGCTTCATTTTAAGCACAGTCTAAAATAGTTATTCCTACTAATCCATAAGGTGGCATTCCCACTATTCTTACTATCTCTATGGTTACAAGGGAAAATATAGTTTGCCAACTATTTGACATTTCAGGTAAGTGGACCAATCGACATATCCACGACAGTAACGCGTGACTTGTGTTCAGTGGCAGTTAAGCGTCATGTGTCTCAAGTTTCCGATTGTGGTTCTCTATCTGTAAGTCGTCTAGTGGCGATTCGATTTGGTCATCCATGCATAATACCAGATTTGATATAGATGAACCATCGAATGTAAGTTGTGAGCATAATTCTTAGAAACATGAGCCTTTTGAAAAATGACAAAATTCAAGTTAGCAAAACCGAGCGCCTATTTTATCTTGACGTCTAGTGCCTAAAAACCCGGGAGTAATATAAGAACCACAAATAGTCTTACGGAGGGGATTTCGGGTGTTCTGGAAAAAGTATGCATAAGGCAAAATGATTGTATAGTCATATTAGGCATGCACACAAATGAACCATATGTGCTTGGAGCAATAACACACATGATTTTACATATGCCGAATATACTGCTCATTTCCAACTTTCACCAAATGTCAACACATGACATTTTTCGTTTTCAAGAACTCCCGCACTGAGCATCTCAAGTTTTCCAACGTTCTCTTCTTCGTGCCAAATTGGCTTTAGGGCATCTTAGGTAATATTAGGAATGTCCTCTCAAATAAGCTGGATACTGTTGTGCGAATCAACTGTTCTGACGTGTGATGGTCTGTCCGGGAAAAAAATCTGTGATGTAAACAATAATGAGCATTGACTTACAAGTATCCTTTTTACCAACAACAACATGTTTGTATCAAAGAGTTGTTGGAGAGCTAGCTTTAAATATGGAGAATGTGTTTCCGACATTATACTAGATACTATTTTACGCATGCAGAAATATCTAGTGATTTAATAATTACGGGAGTTGACTGTTTTCGTGTTCCCCTTTTTGCTGTGGTTATTCTAAATCGGTAGACACATTTGATTTCCAAAGCAAGAAAAACATAGTTGCTGGTGGTGGTCAAAGTATTCATATATGAATCTACAATATATATAATGTATCAGAGTATTACCACTAATATAACTAGATTTTGATGAAGACAATGCCAAACATGACATACATTTTGGAATGAAAACAACGTCCGACTAAATATTTATTCGAAAGACACACTGGCGTCATCATGGTCAATCATGTTCGTGACGACAAACAACAAGAAGATGCCACTTATAAGCCACTCAGCAGCAAAGTACATATAAATGTACCTGGAGCCTATCAATGATTAACTAACTAGTTAATTCACAGCAGATGAGGCTCCACTCGGAAAATCCGTCATGTTTGGAACTCTTTAATGAGGGTTAAATATAAATTTAAATTCTTATATCACACTCACAACAAATTTGATAAAAACTCCATGATACATCATACAATTTAGTGATTACCTGGTCATTTTTGGAATAACCACACATAAACTCCCCAAAATGTGATCCACTAATAAACAGCTCATTTTGGTGAGTAAGGCAATCAATATATCCACACTGATTTTTATAGAGAATAAAACAATGTAACAGTGGGTAATCTTGCCCAGGATCCAACATACTCTCTGCATGAGTATACAAAAGTGAAATGGTTCTGCCAGTCAATGATTAGCTTGTCCTCTTAAACATTTGTTCAGAAATGTAAACTTAGCATGTACCAACCAATTGAATCTGATTGTACCCTAATGATTTCTGGCAGGTGACACTGATTTGTCTCGCCACATGAGAGTTCACTTTGCTAAAAAGCGGACCTTATATCTGCATAAGGAACTGTTTGGTCTTGAACAACTTTCAATGGCTATATGGGAACACAATCTGAAAAAAATTATCCCTGCCAAAACTATCAAAAAGGTGATATTTCGAGATAGACTAAGGTCTCCATAGTAACAAGTGAAATAACCTTTGTCAACTATTTGACATTTCAGGTAATTGGACCAATCGACACGAACATGTGACTGAATTGTGCTCAGTGGTACTTAGACTTTATGTGTCTAAGATTCTTCTAGTGGCTCTTTATATGCGAGACATCTAGTGACGATCCAAATATACTCATCTATCCATGATAGCGTAAAGATGAGATTTGGTCTGCTGTCCGCTGTGATCATTCACGTGTTAGTTATCAGCGTTTTTGCTGCTTCGATTTGCAGGGGTATGAGCCTTGTCGAGATCATTGCTTAACAACATTCCATGTTCAATTATGAATATCAATTCCAAGTAGGTTTCAATCAGTAGGAACTAACATAACTGTTCCTATCATTCTGTACTAATACAGTAGTATTTTTATTCCGTTTAGTTTCCAACTTATATTCCCCCGATTGTGTCGATGTCAATAATGACCATCACTAAGTGACACACCAAACAAAAAAATATCTCATTGGTGTTATGGACGGTGGGACAACCGATTCTCAACTGGGGTTCCCCTTCCTTTTGTGTGCAAGCGGAAACTATTTTGTCACTAATGTAGGTATCAATCTATTACCACAAATACAGTAGATTTTGATGATGACAATAACGAACGTAAAATACAACATTTTGCAATAGAAACAAAGCCCGACCAAATAGTTTATCCAAAGACACACTGGCGTCATCAGGGGCAGACAGTGTGTTGAATGTAGTTGTTTCTACTGTACACCTGATGGAATTAGTATACAACTGCCCAACAACCTATGAAAATATTTTAGAAATCTGAAACAAACCCCATGGAACAGATATATGACAAGTACATAAGTACCTAATCAATAGCCAGAAGGCTACTGAGTTGATGGTATCCTCGGGGACAGATTTAACGTCCGCCAGCAGTGACACCGACTCAGTGGTATGAATGTAGGTATCAATCTATTACCACAAATACAGTAGATTTTGATGATGACAATAACGAACGTAAAATACAACATTTTGCAATAGAAACAAAGCCCGACCAAATAGTTTATCCAAAGACACACTGGCGTCATCAGGGGCAGACAGTGTGTTGAATGTAGTTGTTTCTACTGTACACCTGATGGAATTAGTATACAACTGCCCAACAACCTATGAAAATATTTTAGAAATCTGAAACAAACCCCATGGAACAGATATATGACAAGTACATAAGTACCTAATCAATAGCCAGAAGGCTACTGAGTTGATGGTATCCTCGGGGACAGATTTAACGTCCGCCAGCAGTGACACCGACTCAGTGGTATGAATGTAGGTATCAATCTATTACCACAAATACAGTAGATTTTGATGATGACAATAACGAACGTAAAATACAACATTTTGCAATAGAAACAAAGCCCGACCAAATAGTTTATCCAAAGACACACTGGCGTCATCAGGGGCAGACAGTGTGTTGAATGTAGTTGTTTCTACTGTACACCTGATGGAATTAGTATACAACTGCCCAACAACCTATGAAAATATTTTAGAAATCTGAAACAAACCCCATGGAACAGATATATGACAAGTACATAAGTACCTAATCAATAGCCAGAAGGCTACTGAGTTGATGGTATCCTCGGGGACAGATTTAACGTCCGCCAGCAGTGACACCGACTCAGTGGTATGAATGTAGGTATCAATCTATTACCACAAATACAGTAGATTTTGATGATGACAATAACGAACGTAAAATACAACATTTTGCAATAGAAACAGCCCGACCAAATAGTTTATCCAAAGACACACTGGCGTCATCAGGGGCAGACAGTGTGTTGAATGTAGTTGTTTCTACTGTACACCTGATGGAATTAGTATACAACTGCCCAACAACCTATGAAAATATTTTAGAAATCTGAAACAAACCCCATGGAACAGATATATGACAAGTACATAAGTACCTAATCAATAGCCAGAAGGCTACTGAGTTGATGGTATCCTCGGGGACAGATTTAAGCATTGACTAAGTTGACTAAGACAAACTAAGTTTATCAGGGAAACACTGTGTCATAATTTTTTTTTAATATCCTGGATTACATCCATTGGATGACGAAACGGGAGCATATTAATACTATACAGCATATAGTATTTTCACTGTGTGTTTTGGTGTCAATTTACGAAGACATGTGCTTCTTACTAGCTGCCAGTTGTTCTATTGTTGTATTGGTGGCAGTATATCAATACATATATCTATCCTATGGTGATATATATTTTATTCTATGATCATAGTCATATAAAGCAGGCACACGACTGTACCATACGTGCTACAGTAAAGACATAAAATAATGTTACATACACCGAACATACATGTACTAGTCAAATTCATTGTACTTTTGATCAAATGTCAACATTTGACATTTTCGTTTCCTAATTCTTCTCCCACACTTTGCATATCACGTCCTCCAAAGTTATCTTCCACGTGCCATATTGGCTTTAGGGGGTTTCCACGTCGTAAAATTAGGGGCACCCCCAAATAAGCTGGATATTGTTGCCTCTCGTCAGCAAATCTTTGAAGTTAGGTGTTCTGCAGAGAAAACAACTATATGACGTAAATAATAAAAATGGGCACTGACTAATAGTGTTCCTTTTCCCAGTAGCGACATTGCCTAATCGCATATTTGTATCAATATTTCAAAACTAGCCCCAGATATGAAGAATGTGTTTACTAGAATTTACATCATCACGATATATTAGGAAACATATGACGGAACCTAGGCATCTCAACAGATGTCTCAACAGTCATTTTAACGTATTCTCCAAGTCACTGACAGTGTTTGCAATTTCAGTGACAATGCGTCATCTCTATGTTGAGGAATAGAAAAGTGCAAATGAAGTATGGACGTTCGTGGCTTATGGTAGAAAAATGTTTCACTGAGTTGATTATCATTTGTTCCTAGTATTATTTTCTACCTTTGTATCAAGCCTGAGATACCGCCCACATCGTGAGCTATGTTCAGCTCCTGGTACAGCTTTGAACGAGCGATGTGTACATTGATTTCCAGTTTTCAGACTTGACTGGCATGTTCAACGAGTAATCTTCCCGACCACTTCAGTTTATCAGCTGAAGCAATTTCATAGAGTGGATAACAAACATGAAGCTATGAAAGATAAACTGGCGATAAATATGACATGCTAACTAACACTGCCAGGTGGCATAATGTCGCAGCTGGACAAGCTTCCATCTTTCCTACTGTTCATACCAAACGACACGTTTGTGCCTGATATAGCAGAACCTAGACTCATGTCCTCTTTTTATCATACATGCAGGCCAACCAGTGCAGCAGGCTCAATTTCAGCCAAATACTAAGTATAGATGTGCACAACCCCATATAATATATACCAGAGAAAACCAGTTCGCAAGAAAAATAACAGTATAATCCTCCCTTCAAATTTACGTTTTGATTGAATTGTAATTAGTGTTTTTTGAGTCCCTACCCTGTACCACACATAAAATTAAATCAACAAATCGGTGATATTACAAGTATGTTGAGTAATCTGAGAATAACTGAAAAATTACAAAATATTTGTGCATGGGCATATGATATATGAAACCTGGCATGAGTATCTCAACTCCCGTGTACAAAATATTGAAATACCATATGAAGAAGTTTTTTTTAAATGATGATGAACGTGATCACTGTGTCAGAATTGGGGTAAAAATTAACGAATTAATATCAACCACAATTATTGTGAAGTACATAAATGAGCAGTAGTATCTCGGATATCGTATCATCCCCCTCAGTTACTATATATATATATATATGTATATTGCAGGGTGCCAAGCAGCCATTTTGGTTTTCAAGTTTTGGTGCGAAATCAATGAAGGCCATTTCCAACTCAATGCTGTTTTCGTCATTGAAAAGTTATTCAAACTTCTTCCACTTCATAATGGGAGAAGTATAGGTATAACAATACAGTTGTCTGTTTTGTAACTGGATAACAAACTCTCGAACTAGCCTCACGAAATACTAATTCCAGTTCATCATTATTACATTTCATTATTCTATATGTTTGCCAGTACATTTCAACATCTATGAATGTTAGAGTTGGAAATCAATCAAAGTTCAATGTACGTTATTAGTTGTAAATCTATATTATAAATAATCATAAATCACCTTTTATATGTCAGTTGAACACATACCTGTCCAGTTGAACATATGACATTTGACTGTTACGATCTATTTTTGGTGTTTCAAAGTCAATGTTATGTACAGCGCCTTAGGGTAATTATTGGATTTGACACTCAATAAATACAGAGTATTAAAGTGATATTGGCAGAAACACTATTGTTTTTTCAAATCAATTACATACATGCCTGTGGTCTCAAAAACATAGGTTACAAAACAAACTATGCTCAATCAGAGCATGATTCAAGCATATGACAGTACTAGCACCCGCTTTTGTTTTGTTTTGTGCGCCATTCAGATTTACCTCTGACTTTACCTAGTTCACGCTCATTTGGCTCGAACATGTACAAGTATGCTGGAGTCCCGTTGCATCAAGGGATACAAAGCACCGAGAATGGCGTTAATGTAAACAAACTCAAACTATCTCCACCAGAAAATCGTAACGAAATCAAGTAGAAATGCTTATCTGTTTGGGCATACAAGTATAACTAATATAAGTATAACAAATATAACTTTTGTGTTTCCCTCGTTCGATCAGAAAGGCATGACAATACCCATAACTTTCTGCCAATATCACTTCAAAGGAAACAGTAAAATCTAAAATGTTACATTGAGATTCGGATTTTCTTCCTACTTCCATATTTTGCAAATATAACTATTATGTTTCCCTTGTTCGATCAGAAAGGTATGACACACCCCATAACTTTCTGCAAATATCACTTTGACGAAAAAAATTAGGCCGAGGGCCAAAGATAGGTTACCGGACAATGTTAAATGTTTTAGATGTTAGCCAGGTCACTGTTAGCCAGGTCAAGGCCAAGGGCCAAAGATAGGTTACCGGACACTGTTTAATATTTTAGATGTTAGTCAGGTCACTGTTAGCCAGATCAATCAGCATTCTAGGTTAAATTCAAGGTCAAGAGAATATTCAGCATATATAATATTAAGCATATATCATGTCCACAGTTGATTGCTAAGCTGTAAATTCAATAATCAGAGAGATATTAGCAATTTTGTGCTGTGGCTTTGAAAATGAAGGCAAAGGTCAAATTCAAGGTCATCAAAATATTCAGTGTATGTAGGTATCAATCTATTACCACAAATACAGTAGATTTTGATGATGCCAATAACAAACGTAGAATACAACATTTTGCAATAGAAACAAAGCCCGACTAAATAGTTAATCCAAAGACACATTGGCGTCATCAGGGGCAGACAGTGTGTTGAATGTAGTTGTTTCTACTGTACACCTGATGGAATAAGTATACAACTGCCCAACAACCTATGAAAATATTTTAGAAATCCGAAACAAACCCCATGGAACAGATATATGACAAGTACATAAGTACCTAATCAATAGCCAGAAGGCTACTGAGTTGATGGTCCCCTCGGGGACAGATTTAACGTCCGCCAGCAGTGACACCGACTCAGTGGTATGAATGTAGGTATCAATCTATTACCACAAATACAGTAGATTTTGATGATGCCAATAACAAACGTAAAATACAACATTTTGCAATAGAAACAAAGCCCGACCAAATAATTTATCCAAAGACACACTGGCGTCATCAGGGGCAGACAGTGTGTTGAATGTAGTTGTTTCTACTGTACACCTGATGGAATTAGTATACAACTGTATATCATTTTCCATATGTACACAATTGATTCCCAAGCCATACAGTCAATAGAGGAGCAAGATATGAGCCATTTTGTCCTGTGACCTTGAAAATAAGGTCAGAGGTCAAATTCAAGGTCAGGAGAATATTCAGCATATATCATTTCCTATATGTCCACAATTGATTCCTAAGCTGTAAAATCGATAATAAGTGAGATATTAGCCATTTTGTCCTGTGACCTTGAGAATGAGGTCAAAGGTCAGATTCAAGGTCATGACAATAATCTGCATATATCATTTCCTATACGTTCATAACTGATTCCTAAGCTGTAAAGTCGATAACAAGCGAGATATTAGCCATTTTGTCCTATGACCTTGGAAATGGGGTCGAAGGTCAGATTCAAGGTCATCAGAATATTCAGCATATAAAATTTCCTATATGTCCACAATTGATGATTCCTAAGCTGTGGAGTCGATAATAAGCGAGATATAAGCCATTTTGTGCTCTAACCTTGAAACTGAGGTCAGAGGTCAAATTCAAGGGCACGAGAATATTCAGCATATATCATTTCCTATATGTCCACAATTGATTCCTAATCTCAATATTAAGTGAGATATTAGGCAAAATGTGTCCCGTTATAAAGCCTATGAGCATTTAACATGGGAAAGTCCCATTTGGGCCGAGTTTGGGCCAAAATGGCCCACTTCGAGCGATTCAAGCGCAACGAAATTTATAGACATCATAGGAGTACATTTGAGGAGTGTTAAGTATCAAAAAGAAAAAAAGTTACTGAACAGATTTTGAGAAAATGGCCGCCAAAAAGTCCAAAATCAGGCATTTCTTGTCGAAAACGACCGCCATTTTGAAAAAAATGCGAAAATCAAAAAAAAAAAATACCTCCTTCTTGAATTATTTTTAAGTATTTTTGTGCAAAATTTCAGGAAAATTCGCCCATAAACAAAAAACCTAAAAATGTGGACGACGGACGACGAACACAACGCCATGCCAATAGGTGATCGGACCATAGGTACGGTAACCTAAAAATAAAATCTAAAATGTTACATTGGGATTCGGATTTTCCCTCTACTTTCAACAACTGATTAGTGTCGTACACAACAGTATTCAAAAATAGAAATATCACACGTACATAGCAATTGACCCTGATTGCACCATAATGGTGTCTGGCAGGTGACACCGGTTTGTCTCGCCACACTGACAGTTCACGTTGCTAAAAGTCGGATTGTATTTCTGTAGTGGAAAGTGATTTGGTATTGGCCAACTTCCAGTAGCCCCACGTTAAGCATGTCCCAAGTCATCAAAACCGAGTGCGTATCCAAACTGTACATTTAGTCTTACACAGGAGATTTCATGTGTACTAGGAAGAGTAAAGCACAACCAAAAGACCGATGCATATATCATAATGATTGTAGTCATATCAGGTATGCACACAGATAAAACATGTGTGCTGACATCATTATCACACGTGAAATAATTTCACAGACGCCGGAAATACTACTCAAATTCCCCCTTTCGCCAAATGTCAACACATGACATTTTTCGTTTTCAAGTACTCCCACACTAAGCTTGTCAAGTTTTCCAATGTTCTCTTCTACGTGCCAAAATTGGCTTTAGGCCATATTCTTTTGGTAATGTCAAGAGTGTACTGACAAATAAGCTGGATATTGCTGCCCGTGAGAATCAAACTTTTTGAGGTGTGGTGTTCTTCTGGGAAAATCCACTCTATGACGTAATGGGCATTGGTAGTGTCCTTTTTCCCAACAACAACATTGCTTAATCGCATGTTTGTATCAAAGAGTTGTTGGAAAGTTAGCTCTAGATATGGAGATTGGTTTTACGATATTGTGATATACCAGATACTATTCTACGAGTCAAGGCATTGTTATGTATGGAAGTTGACTGTTTCCCTGTCCCCTACCTTGTGGTGGTTATACTAAACTTGATTAAGCTTAGTGAGAAAACTAGCGTCGACTCGAACATAATTGCATCGCTGGAGACTTTTATCTTTCCAAACTTTACTACCGGGGACCCTCAGTGTTGGAACCCCTGGAATTAGATAAACATCGACAGGATATCCGGTATGAGTCTGAATTCATACCGTATTCTATATTCCTTCAGTGCTTCATGTTTCTTAAGTGGCTGCAGTTTACAACTACTTCGATCTCATGACACTACATGCGGTAGGCCGAATCCATTGTCCATTTTTTATAGAAAATTTGGCCCAAGTAGCGCACCTTACTCTGTTAATACTACTCACCCACTGAATGTATACCATATTTGATCTGTCTGGCACATTTTTAATCTTCATTGAATTTAGAAGAAATAGTAAGCTGCGCTACATGGGCCGAAAATTTAATAATAACGATGCATCAATTTCTGCATATACACCAAAAATATTGTAAATTAACCTTCAGCAAATTGTACCATTTATATATTCATGGGAATAATAAATCTCCTAACCTTTAACAAATGGAACAATATAAATATATTTAAGTTAAAAATAAATAATAACTCACAGACTGCCCTATCCAAAGTATCATTTTGCACGTGTTAATCACGTAAGCTCATCAACTGCTAATGTGAATCATGCATGCTGCTTATAGCTCGTGATTCCGTGTCTCAGCAAATTTTACTTAGTTATGTTATATATCGGTATCAGGAAGTCGTGAGTTTCTCTATTATTGGCTTCACAGTCGAACAGTGGTCTATATGCGAATGCGGATACAAAAGCAGAGCAATCGACGTGTATAATATTCACATTGTAGAGTTGATCTTATATTTATCATAATAATACATGACGAGATAATTCATAGTATCTGTGAACCATGGAGAATTGTACTACATACACATGACGGATGAATATTTCATGCATGTATGGTGGGGAACATCAATGGAACCACAATACAATACGGCATCATTATTTATTCAGGGCTTGTGTTCGATAATTTATTGTCCCTCATTGAAGTAATTGTTATCATAATTCCATCTGGTAGATGATTTATTTCAGTCATTTACTAGTCACTGATATTAATTGATTTATTAAGATACTTACGTGTATACTGAACCACCATGTGCGCAACCACAATGTCCGGAAACATTTCAGGGTTGGCTGAAGGAAACATGGATAAACCAGAGAGTAAACAGCTGAAGCAGTTAGGACACCTTTACTAAGTTATCAATAATATACGTTATCAGTCGCTGCGTTCAGATGTGCGTATGACAGAGCAGGAATATTGAGGAATATACGATGAATATTGCCTATGTTTATGAACAATATGTTCGAAAATTTGAAGCATCTCACGTAGGGTTTTTCTGAGAAGGAATATATCCATTGAGATGTATTCAAGAGAAAATTTGGACCTAGAAGAACAATGACATTTCATTTTCCAAGAAGCGCACAATGTGGTAAAGTGTTGGGTGGACCATAGAAATGTAACCCAGGGAATGCGCACTCCCCTTTCCCGCGCAAATTGCGACCGATATGTCTAGTCTTCAGTGGCGCCCCATGCGGTGTAGAGACCAATTTTCGTAATGGCTGTATCTAGCAACACGGCTAATGAGGACATTTCTTGTGTTCTTTCAGTAAGTTCCATCACCAATAATGCTGTCGATGATAGAATTGATATGAGACATAATATTGATGATAGTTTTGATAATGCTTACTCTATTCACGACGTTTTTTCAAACGAATCTAGTAGTTTATATTGGGCGATAATATAATAGTTTACCACTTCGCACCGTTCTATATCCTAAGGTGCGATTCAACATGTTCAATGAACTTATTACAGTCTTTATGTTGAAAAACATACTAGATCTAAACACGATTGATACATTTTTAGTTCATCACCTGATAGCAGAGGCGTAAATGAATTATATTTATCAATTAAAACGTTTATAACTAGACGTCAAGGCCTGAAGATGCCTTGGGGCATTTCGTGTGAGTTCTATTCCTACCTAACATTTACCTAAGAGACCGCGTAGAACCATAATGACTCTTAATCTTTCCGTGGTCAAAGTTTAAGTGACATACCCCGTCCTTAGGCATTTTTGCGTTTCACTCTACGACGGACCGTTTCTGAGATATGGCAAACAGGAAGTGCTGAGTCGGCAAAAAAAAATATGACGCACCTAACATTTACCTAAGAGACTGCGTAGAACCATAATGACTCTTAATCTTTCCGTGGTCAAAGTTTAAGTGACATACCCCGTCCTTAGGCATTTTTGCGTTTCGCTCTACGACGGACCGTTTCTGAGATATGGCAAACAGGAAGTGCTGAGTCGGCAAAAAAAAATTCGACACCAGAAGTCGTCTCGACGCAAGATACCCTCTAGACTAGTTAGTCTAGTGCCAGGAGGCCGGAATTGAGCTCCGTTTCGCTCTACGTCGCACCATTTCCGAGATACGGCCAAACAGGAAGTGCCGAGTCGGCGAAAAAAAAATTCGACACCAGGGGTCGTCTCGACCCAAGATACACACTAGACTAGTTTGTCTAGTGCCAAAAGGCCGAAATTTGAATGTTGAATAAATATTTTTGAATTGAATTGAAGTCATCGGGAAAAAATCGAAGTAGTTTTATAAGGTCAAGTGATCTCTTTCAAACTTAAAAATAAACACAGACGAAACAATACAATGTGTCAAAGATCAATGTTTGGTGTTTACTGTACGTGTTACAAGTTGTTCCAGTGAGTATCAATCAAATTTTGAGAAATGTTTGGACGGGTTACCCGGGGCAAACCACAGGGGTACCCGGGTCGGCAATTTTCAACTCGTCCGGGTCTACAAGAATGATTTTATGTAAAATTGATCCAACAAGTTCAATTGATTGCAGGAGTTGGATAGTGTGACTGAAGAGACCGTCAATTCTATGAGAGTTTCTATATTGAAGAAAGGAAAGGTAAATCAACATGCTCATTATTATGTCGAAATATCCGAAATATTATTGCTAATGTGTAAATCATTGACTTATTGTTGACCTCGAAGCTTGAGAATATCAAATCACACCACTGACAAAATCAGGATTTTTTATTCTTCAGCCCAGTGTGTTTCTTTCACTGACACTTGTTGCCGAAGCAGTGAGGCATATTCAGAATGATGGTATTGTCAGCACCACGGTGAAGACTGCATTGAGCAACACATCAGGTACATAGCATGTAACAACAATGAGGGGTTATCAGAAATATCTGCAATCACCAGCTGGCAGCACTGCTTTATCAGTCTTATGACGTCATTTTACTGTTTTTGCTGACGTTATCAATATAAACGTAATTTTCCCGCCAAAATGTACGTCATTAATGATTACAGACGATATCCGTTTATGATTTTGGCGCCAAAAAGGACTGATAGTGCAATGCTGCCCTCTGTTGAATGATGTTTGATAACCCCCTATTGTAATGAACAGCATACATGATACATACATTAAGCTTTGGAAACATGGCTTGATCCAAGACATGAAGGCAAATAAATATACATTTCTCCGTAACTTGTCAGGACTCCTTAATTACTATTTGAATTCGTCACATATTATATAGAAACTTTCACCACTCAATCTTACGTTTTTCAAACCTCGACATGCAAAGCACAATGAGTATGATATGTATGGCATGAATGTATGTGATAAAACAGCAAAATCTGGATATGGATTTACAGAAAAACAAGGTGTGGTCTACCCTAGACTATGTGGCCACATGCACCATCATTTTCAACAAACGTACATTACAATCCCGCTATTGACATTCATATACTAGTATACTATTCAGAGTATTCTAACTTGGTCATTTTTCAAAATTATGTACAAACATGATCAAGCATATTTAAATCACGACAGTCGACTCGAGTTTTTTTTGCCATTCTGTGACCAGTGAACCTCTGAGATCTTTGAGCCTTGGTGATTACAAATATATATGGCCTGGCCAGAGGTGATCAGAGAGCGCTTGGTCAAAATAGCAACACGACTCATGGTAATGATAACTGGAAAAAACCCAGTGAAACACCACGACAATTTTTTTTTCAGCCAAAAAAAAAGGTCTCTGTTACGATAAACTTCACTTCATGTAGAGGAACTGAGGTCTTCTCTGACAGGAAGTCTTATCTACAGGCTTATTTACATGCCACATGGATCTTTGGGGAACACAAAAAAGTCATGAACGTCACATTAGGGGGGGTCTTATTGTACAGGGACCACTGTATTCACCTTTCTCATATTTCACAAATACTGATAGTGAATATTTTAGGAGGTTGAAATGCTCAGAGAAAAAAGATGACATATCTATTTTCACAGCTGAAACATATCACACATGAAGATATTTATGGAAATCCGTAAAATACTCAACAAGTAAAACATTTTGTTCCCCAGGAAGTCAACTTCTAGAAAGCCTTCGGTGGATGGAGAAATGTCTCGAGGACAAGGGCTTGTTCCTCCATAAGAGTCGTGAAAAAGTATGGTCATCATACCATCGCCAGCTATTGTCAAACATGTCGGCAATGGCCGAGGTCACAGGCAACAGACAGGCGTCATCTATACTTGCTCTGATGGTCATGAAGGAGTTGGTGAAGGCAAATTACACAAGTGGCATCAGTGGTCAGGAGTTGGAGACACCAGATATAACATTGGAAGAGCAGGAAATACTAGAATATATTGCTGGATATATCATAAGGAAGTTGGCAAAGTCACCAGAGGCAAAGGATCTCATGACGACAACTACTGATTCCAAATTTCTCAAATCGAAAGACCGTGGTGGACTAACTTATCCCATTCCAGAATTCACCCGACTCATCATCCAACTCGAGATTACCTTCCGAGCATTACCAGTAAAATCTATGGATCGTCAGGCATTTCATCTGGCACTTGCCGAGAAAAATATACCAGCAGAATTTCTGCTTATCATCGATGAAGTGACAACCAGCAACGAGTCTAAAGAACAGTTCTACATTGATATATGTAATTTGTTCTTCATTGTACGTGCACACCAAAAATGTCGACACCTGATGGATGAACACTGCAGAAAAATACAAAAAACAAGAAAAAGCAAAGCTCTCCGAGACAGTATTTGATTAAAAATTTAGTGTGCTTGAATGATTATCAAACACTCCTTTCAAACTATGTATAGAGTCACAAATTGTTAACTTCAGTGCTCCATTTCCCCTCAAATATATCAGCACAAAATAAATCTACTTGGGAGTGAACATGTAAATTGATAAGGTATTTATCAACAAGATACAAAATTTAACCACACTGCTGTGAGTGCTTGGTCACCTGTGATGGATTTAGCACAGGTACCCACTTGAGTTCAAACACTAGATATCGAGGCCTGAAGATGCCTTGGGGGCATTTCGACCGAAATTTATATTTCCGAGACATTGACAGAAAGACATGTTTGTCTGAGGCCATGACTCATGTAACTTCGTATCATCTAAGGAATGACTCACCAAAATTGTTTTTGGCTCAAACACAATGGCCTTCACTGCTTGATTAAACTGGTAAATAATTCTTTCAGATTCATTGAGGCATACAGCCGTACATTTTTTATCTGGAAAACCAAATTGAGAAAAAAAAATTCTGACAAAACCATAAGGACATTTTGTGTCGAAATGCCCAATTAGGCGCAGCGTATGGGCCTTGATAAAGTTCATTTTCTTTTGATTTTGGGCAGTTTTTCATCAATGACTGCAATTCTTCGTTTTGTCTTTGCTTGACCCCCAGATGTGTTGCCTTTGGGCACAAAGGAAAAGGCTAACGATCTCTGTAGCCCGAGTTTGTTCTCCTGGTACCTGTCAGAGATATAAATGTAAAGATCAGGTTTTATTGTACACCAGTTAAAAAAGGAATAAAGGAAAATTTGTTTAAAACATCACACTGTTGTTACACTCTGCTGAATGTGAAACCAGAGAACAAAAATTAGGGATTCCAAGAAATATACATGTATATTATTCCATGAATAATTAACACAACAATTTCGAAAAAAAAGTCTGCTAGTTAAATTTTGTTAGGATAAAAACAGCAAAAGTTTTTTTTTCTACCCACCCAAATTCTTGTACAGAGGGGTTTCTTGACCAGCGACCTAAGCCACGATGGCGACCAAAATGTTCCTCTACCGGATCTTGACAAAAGACGTTGCTCAAGACGTAGGGTACTCCGTGCTGCAAGAGATACCTTGTCGCTCCAATGAAGCCTCTCACTGAAAATTGTGCTCGAATTAATTCATGTATTATGCATGGAATCATTTGACCATATTGACAATAATAAAAGCTATGTATGCTCTTTATTTATATTTAGAAATGCAAAAATTATTACATGATATACTTTTGATATTATGGAGGGCAAAACATATGTTACCTGTTGTGACAATTCCGTCATATGTTTGAACCGTGAGGAACATCTTTTCCTTCTCTGCTTGAGAAAAATTCTCTCTCTCTTTCACAGCCTGTTTCCAGGTATTGAGGTACTCGATGAAGCTCTCCAAGAACTATAATGTATATGTTACAATTTGATAAGAGTCTACAAAATCTACAAAATACAGAATCACAACTGTAGCTGAAATGTTTGGCATACCTGGAACCGAGAATCGTCAACTGTTTGATACGGTGCCAGGTCGGGTTTCTTTTTGGCGATATGTTCTGTGAATGATCTTGCATTCAGGCAATCGAAAAATCGATCGCACAAAAGGAGAAAATTCGACAGTTCGGTGGTTTCACTTCCGCACCTGTCACGGATGTATATTCCGACTGAGGAACTCAGAACCTGGAATGAGAAGTATAGGAATGTACTTTACTGGCAACAAAATAAGGACTTGATGAGGTATCATGCTGTGTGTTACTGGATATTACAGTATTGTGTTGCCAAAATTCACAAAAACAAGCATCACAAGGGATTCGGAGAGGTTCCAAATTGCAGTGAGCTGGGATCTTCGGTAATTTAATGTTGTGTGAAGCTGTAATGAGACAAAAAATATGAAACTTTTACCTGTGCTGCCAATCGCACAGACATTCTTGAGGATGAAGACAAATGTACATGTTCCTGCCGCAGTTTCGTCATTCGAAGTTGACTAGCCGTATCCTCGAAGTATACACGACAAATGGTGCTCCACCACATATGCTGATTGTTGATCTGTTCAATACACGTGCATGTCCAACATTGATTAACAGGAATTATTGTGTTCTTGATGGAAATAAAGAAATAATACAAAAGTTGGAAAGACATGATACTGAGAGAAAAACAACGTTTTCCTGATTATTATTCCCAAATAAGCAACTACCATTCCAAGAAAAATTGTGTACTCTTGGTGTTATGGGAACTATTGATAACATACCCAAAGACAACGAGATCCTCCGGATTTAGAGTGCTCTAAATTGTTGCGTATCGTTTTGATTAGATGTGGTGCATCAGATATGAAGAACATTGGTCGAGGTTCCTCGGCATATGGATTCACTGTCTCCCAAACAATCTTCTCTTCCCCATGCATGCGGATACACTTTTGATTTGGAGAGGCTTTGTCGGATGTGCTTGAAATAACCTATTTAAAAACAAATGAAAAAGATTCTGGCTTATGGTTAGAGCTGCAGGGAGGGGGTGGGCACTGAAAATTATATTTCGGCAAGGGGGGTGGGGGTTCGGTGTGCACTGGGTATTATATTTCAGCAAGTGATATAAGTATGCAATAAGTTGACCGATTTGACATCAGGCGTCACAAAAGTACCTTCAAACCTTGTTGCTCCAGGAAGGCAACAGCCTGCCACAACAAGCTGAATAGAACATCTGATGTCGCAGAAAGAGTCGCAAAGTAACCAAGGGATGCTTTGATGCTACTATTGATACCGACCGCCATGAAGACTAGCACATGGGTTGCTAAGGCTGTCTCTTGCTCCTGTGAACATAATTCAACATATGCAGTGCATCTAAGAGCTACCACGATTACCCTATATCCAGACACCAGGTCGATGCCAGGGGGTTCAGTTTGTTCAATTTTTAGAAATACTAATTTTGTTTTTTTCTATGCACTGCATCTGTGCGTGTTTGCCTATAATCATCATTAGTTGACTGATATCTATGTACATAATTGTAATTATATCATTTTGAGGGACAAATTGCTCTCACATGTACATAGATAATTACATTATTGTGGAAGATGTTTATGTGATTTTATATCAATGCAATGTAAGTGAATTACTGGTTTGAAGTTCCAAGTCTCCGGATTAATGAATCCAATTATCTCCCCTCCTCGCCGATCATAGACCAGGTCGCTCCTGATTGACATCTCATCATGGAGAAGAACTATGTGACGCTTCTCGGGTGTCAAGGTGTCTGCTGTTTTCTTCAATTCCTTCAAATCATATCAACATAAAGATTACATACATGTACATGTACCTGTGTTCGAACAAGTGAATAAACACACATTGTTTTCATGAACTGAATACATAATTGAATGGCTCCAACCTCGCAAACTAAATTTGTATTATATTGTAGTGAGTCATTACTTATTACATGAAATTGTATCAAACCTTGAAAACATGAGGCTGGAAACCTTGAGCTGGGCGATAGAAGTTTGTGTAGTCATTCAGTGTTGACCTGTTCGGTAAGAGCAACACCCCCGTGTTCCTCAAAGCCTCATAGGCCCGAGGGCTCTGAAAATGTAGGTATATGGCAAACCTGAAAGAAAACCCCGAATGGCATAATTATACAACTGATGGTAATCCAAAGCAGTCGACCATAAATGTTTTACAAGTACATGTAATCATTCCGAGGATGCATAAAATTATTAAAATAGATTTGAAAAAATATATGAAAATATATCATACAAATATCAGACAAATGTTCATATACAAACCATTTTTCTGACAATCTATGCTATCTTGCTATTGAACTCTATAAGTATTGAGTTATTGACATATTAGTGCGGTATGACTTGTCACCAAAATAGCTCCCGTAGGATTTTTGTGTCAAAATTGATATTTTTGCATTTCTTGGTTCACTTGGGTCCATAGTATGGGAAAATGGCGGGGTACAAATTTTCAGACCTCTGGACCCCCCTGTGGGGGACCTTTCCTGTCCGGGGGGTCCTAGAACTGATAATACTATCAGATCCACCAATATTTGACCGATTTTTGTGGTTTCAATGTCAAAATGGGGGTTTCTGATGACGATAAATCCACTAATGACATTTTCAAAGTGATCCGAAGTGAATATGATCAATTTCCAACGTACGCGTAATGGTCGCGGTGGCCGAACGGGGGTCCAATAATGAAAATTCGTCAATTTAACAAATAATGTCATGTAGTATATTTTTTTCAGGGTTTTCAGGTATGAGAAATTGAATGAAGCAATAATTTATGTCATCAGACCACTCATTTTAGAGTTACTGAGCTTCCAGATATATTAATCGAAGCAATTAAAAGTCTTCATTTTTTTACGGAATTTGTATTTCTTCATTTTAGAAATGCATAATTATACATGATGATGCAAATGTAGATTAATAACGAAATATAAGAAGCTATAACAATATGATACACAATTACTGGAATAAAATCACACTTCAGCTGACATATGAATAAAGGACATTATTTTGAAATGATGGACAAAGATTGCATGATATCGGTTATATATCTGATAACATGATTTCTCAAGTTTACACAACTGATCATATAAAGTAATACATCTGTATTGTCAATACTCGGTTAATACTACAATTCACATACTTGAAATAAAATCAATGAAAGAAAAATCGCATCGACCAATTAAATCAGATTACAAACGAAAGTAAATCGCCAATAGAAGCACTTCAAGAAAACAAAAATAACAAGGTTTCAATAACACCATTAAAATAGCACCAGTCAAAGAACAAAATGCCTCATCGACTAGAAAAAAACCAGAGAGCAGAGGATGGTGAACCAATCAACCAGGCCGAACGAAACCTCAACGAAACTCCTCCACCATATTCCTTGAACATCAAGTACTTGGAGGAACCAATCATAAAGAAGTAGCCATTACGTTCTGAGGAATCCCTTTTAGGCAAACGTCATGTGAAGTCCAAGGACTACACAAAAATTGGTTCCTTGCAAGCCATTTTACAGCTAAAACAACAGTCCCGGAGAAGGATCAGCAGATCATCTGATGATTGACCAGCACGAGATTACAAGAACAGGTCAACATATGATCGTAGATCACCAAGTTAAGCCAAGAGGTGAATGAACACCAGCTGGAAACAGGTGATCATGCGAATTTCCAATCAGAAAGTAGAAACTCAGATCCCAGCATGCGAAGTTGACAAAGACAGACGTGATTCCAATCTGGGTAGCACCAACTCACTGCTCCTGTCACAGTCCTCTTCACACCAAAGCCAGACGAACTCGAAGGTCATCACTCCCCTGTTCAGGAAGTCAACTACAGAGACTATGAAACGTTGTACACATTCCTGATGCTGACTCAGGGGATCTGCAAAGTTGTTGTCAGACCAGAGAGGGAAACAATCATCACTCTGGATCTGGACAATGTACAAACGTGCCCTCCAGATTCAGCAGTCAGTTGGCAATAAGAACTGGATTTTCCAAGCAGGTGCACTTCACATTGCATTCTTTGCTCTGCATAGTCTGGGAGAAACCATTGACGCGAGTGGTATCGACACAGGTTCCATCGAGAGTGGTACATACACTTCTGCAGCCCTCTGTGGAAGCTTCGGTGGCAAAGACTATATGTACAAGAATGGAATTGAGTATCACATCACAACATGTATGGAAATCATGATGATGAAATATGATGCAATCTTTTCAGTCATACTGCCTGGACCACTCTAAGTTCAATGCCATGATCACAAGGCAGCTTTCCATGACCGAAATCCTGAGACATACAGTCATTGCATCCTGATCCAGAGGCCCACATGAAACATCACGAAAAACGCGAGGGGCCAACCGACTGCTGAATCTGGAGGGCACGGTTGCACATCGTCTAGATCTAGAGTGATGATTGTTTTCCTTTCTGGTCTGACAACAACATTGCAGATCCCCTGAGTCAGCATCAGGAATGTGTACAAAGTTTCATAGTCTGTGGTTGACTTCCTGAACAGAGTAGTGATGACCTCCGAGTTCGTCTGGCTTTGGTGTGAAAATGACTGTGACAGAAGCAGTGAGTTGGTGCTGCCCAGGTAGGCATTATGCCTGTCTTTGTCAGCTCGGCATGCTCGGATTCGACGTCTTAACTTTCTGACTGGCAATTCGGATGATCACCCGTTTCCAGCTGATGTTCTTTCACCTCTTGGCTTGCTGTCACTTGTTGATCTATGACCATATGTTCACCTGTTGTTGTAATCTGGTGCTGGTATTCATCAAATGATCTGCTGATCCTTCTCCGGGACTGTTGTTTTAGCTGTAAAATGGCTTGCAAGGAACCAAGTTTTGTGTAGTTCTTGGACTTCACATGACGTTTGCCTGGTAGGAATTCCTCAAAAGGTATTGGCTTCTTGTTTATGATTGGTTCCTCCAAGTACTTGATGTCTAAGGAATATGGTGGAAAAGTTTCGTTGGAATAACGAGGGGCTGGTTGATTGGTTCACTATCCTCTGCTCTCTGTCTTTTCTGGTCGATGAGACATTTTGTTCTTTGACTGGTGCTATTTTAATGGTGTTATAGAAACCTTGTTATTTTTTGTTGTCTGGATGTGCTACTGTTGGCGATTAAGTTTCCTTTGAATTGTGACTTGACTAGTGGATGAGAGTTTTCTTTGATTGATTTTATTTCAAGTATGTGCATTGTAATATCAACAGGGTATTGACAATATGGATATATTATTTTATATGGTCAGTTGGGTATACTTGAGAAATCATGTTATCAAATATATAACCGACATCATACAATCTTTGTGCATCATTTCAAAATAATATCATTTATTCATGTGTCAGCTCAAGTGTAATTTTATTTCAGTAATTGTGTATCATATTGTTATTGCTTCATATATTCCGTTATTAATTCACATTTGCATCATCATGTATAATTGTGTATGTCTGAAATGAAGAAATACAAAATTCGTAAAAAACGAAGACTTTTAATCTCATCGATTTATATATCTGGAAGCTCAATAACTCTAAAATGAGTGGTCTGATGATATAAATAACTGCTTCATTCAATTTCTCATACCTGAAAACCCTGAAAAAAATATACTACATGACATTATTTGTTAAATTGACGAATTTTCATTATTGGACCCCCGTTCGGCCACCACGACCATTACGCGTACGTTGAAAATTGATCATATTCACTTCTGCTCACTTCTAAAATGTCATTAGTGGATTTATCGTCATCAAAAACCCCCATTTTGACATCAAAACCACAAAGATTGGTCAAATATTGGTGGATCTGATAGTATCATCAGTTCCAGGACCCCCCAGACAGGAAAGGTCCCCCACAGGGGGTCCAGAGGTCTGAAAATTTGTACCCCGCCATTTTCCCATACTATGGACCCAAATGAACCACGAAATGCAAAAACATCAATTTTGACACAAAAATCCTACGGGAGTACATGTCATACTACACTATATATTATATATTATAGACATATCATGAGTTTTATTACCATGATACCATGTATAGAACTTTCCATACCGAATCATCGTCGGATGCCAGCGCATCCCACGAGGATCTCTGGAGGCAGCCTTCTTCTGTTCCTCCCAGAACAGGCGCAGAAAGGGGTCGGTTATTTCAGATCCCTCAATGACCTGTGTCAGTCCTTCCTGTAATTTGAACATCATAATGTGATTTGAACAAATAAAAACAGGAAATATTTGGTGTCAATGAAGATATTCTCATCTATATATACCAAACATTATTTTTTAAATAATCTAATTTCTCATGAACCTTGACATCATCAGCAACTGAAACAGTCTCGGTCGCAAGTTTTTGTCGCACAACACGAAGCTCTTGCTCACTCCGCCGAAGCTGTGCACGGACCGATTTGATCTCTTTGATGATTAGACCTGGAGGAGCTGTCGATAGCGGAGTAGTTGGCGACAACGGACGAAGCTCCCTCTCAGCCTTCCGCTTGGCCACCAAAGTACAGTTACCACACATGCCTAGACATGGTAAAAATGTCAACATGAAAAAGGTTATGCAGAGATACAGGGATTTACATGATTAAAGCCTAATTCAGAACTAAATCAAATTCAGGACTCAATCAAATGATATTCAAAACAAAAAAAAAAACATTGTGGCATCATTATTAGCAAATACATGTACCTGATTCTAAGACTATTACGGAACACTTTTTTGATCGTGGTATGGATCCCGGGCACCATAATGCAGACTCCAACTCGGACAACAGACTCCTGAGTCCGGTTATCTCAACATCAAATTGTTGTGGCACCTCACAATCTACAAATTACATGAACACAACAGGTTTCGATATCAGATATGCACTGAAAATGAACAGGATACTGCTGATTGTCATAATGTGGCTTGAGTTTATATTGTATGATATGGTGTATACCTTGACGTGTTATTGAAGGGGTGAAACAGTCCTCAAACATCACTTTCACCGTCACATCTGCTTTTTCGTCAACCAGCCCCAAAACCAAAGATTCTGCCGTGTTACGGAGTATGACCCATGCAGAACTGCCTAACTTAACTGCATCGTTTCGCAGTTCCGTGAATGACAGATAGGCCACCTTTAGTGGCACTTCTGGAGGAGGTCTTGGCAGCTGCACACAATAAACATGTCACTGTGTTTCAATACAATAACAAAACATTTACTAGTATCATGGTTTGTCTTCTTTCATACCATACCATGCTACAATTATCATTCTTTCAGCAGGTATTATCCACTAATGCTGTTCTACATAATAAACATGTATAAACGTTGATAGGATCATATCATACATGAATTCATACTGGAACCTGACATTGATGTTCAATCACAGATGGCTCAAATTTCAACATGTAATTCAGTGTTGGGAGTTGATAACATTAAAAGCAAATAGAGGTATAACATAATATATGGTTCAAACCACAACACATGTAGTTGGAAGTTCAAGAGTGTTGAATGACAAGGAAGAAAACAAGAAGGAAGGGTTAAAAACTAAACACAAACAGGGATAAAACATGAAATGATGAAAATGGGACTGAACTGCAAATTATGTTGCATATGTGATTATCCCTGAATACATTCTTACGGGTTCTTTGCGTGCTGGCATAACACGTGACGCAACACTTTTGGTAGGTAAATGAAGTGTTGGCATGGCAAACTTTGCCAGTTTGAAACCTTGACCTGTTTCAAATTTATAGTCCGACATATTTTTCATTAAATTTAATATATAGGCTATCTGCAATGATCTGGGACCTACATGTATATCCGAGATCAATAAAACATTTCATAATATTACCAAAATAACTGCGCTTGATACACACCATGGAACAGTAAGCTGCGTGGCTCAAAGTGGATGGTGCAGATGAACTGTTTGTCCGGATTAAAGTGTTTGTCGTCTCTCTGCATGGCGATGATCAGCTTCCTCCTCCACTCATCCTGCGCATCACTGATGCCTTTTTTGGGGAATGACACATAGCTTATAGATCCACTTGTGTCATCTTCCTTTTTCCTTTTAATTGTTTTTTCATAATAGTTTGTGCATCCAAACATAGCACAATTACGGCCACCTTTCCCCATGATGTGGCCGCATGAGTTTCACTGCAATTAATAATTATAAGACATGTATATCTACTAATATATACAAGTGACAATAAAGTATCTCTGGTATACTAAATACAAAATTGTATTACAGCAAAACCCCTACAAAAAATTCCCACTTGAGTCTAGACTTGATTTGACATCATATAGACCCTAATTGAACAATACATCTACATTCGCTCAATATATAGTTATCACGACTTGCCCGAACATTATATGATCTACATTGGAAACATGAGTAGGACTAAATATGATCATATTTAAAGGACCAGTCTGTTGACAGACACTGCGTACAAGACAGTGTCCTTTTGTTTTGACATGTCAATATAGTCTAGATCTATGTTGTGTGTTGTTTACATCTCGAAGCAGGAAATTGCTATATTATCGCTCATGTTCAATAACGATTTCGTAATCAATTCGGAAGAAATACAATCAAAGAATACCTAAATTTGCGTCCAAACATATCTTCTTCTCATATATACTTCTTACTCACAGTATCTTGTCCATATAGTTATCGTAAAGTAGATACAACAAGTTAAATTACCGTTTAGGCCGGCATCGGAGATATAAATTTTTCTCTACACCGCTTGGGGCGCTGCGAAAAACTAGACATATCGGTCGCAATTTTCGCGGGAAAGGGGAGTGCGCATTCCCCTCGGGTATATTTCTATGGGTGGACTGGGTGTCAAATGAGAAGGATACCGTGGGTGTGATTGAACTTTAATAGTGATTTGGAAACAAGAAATCCCTGTCACATGCTATTCCGTGAACAAGATGAGGGCCCTTCAAACATTTATTCCTATAATCCCTTGGCATTTGCCAATTAGGGCAAATTTTCTAGTGAATGGTCCTTAGGGTTATCCAGACGAATAGTGTCATCTATCTTTTTTTTACTTACTATATGTTTCATCAGTGCGTAGATTGGATAACGGACCCTGTTTTGTTTGCTCGGAATACTTAATACTATGGGTATTGATTCCACATCTATTCAACCTAATTTGGCGAGTGCAATAAACTCAGTGTGACGTCACTATTTGTCTCTTTGGTGCTGGAAAACGTTACTGTACACATATAATGATAACTAAATACTGCATAGTGATTTATTTCGCACATGTTTACGTTAAGTTTTTAATGATCTGGCCAGAACTCGTTGCTACGACGTCACTCATTGTGACGTCACTCATTGTCTCTTTTGTGCTGAAAAACGTAGATAATAAACCAAATACTACATTGTACTGGAATTCTCACTTGGTCCTTCCGCGGAGGACCCGTGCGAAATAAATCCCAGTACATGTACAATGCAGTATTTGGGGAAATGATTCATAGTTGTTACTGTATGGACTAAAAATATACCTTGACATTTTGGACACCTACTATATATAACATCCATCCTACACAAACAAACTCACCATATATATATATCTAAATAACATACTATCACATCCACAATTCTTGGTCAGTGACATTTCTTACGATTTGGACAGTGAATGGGGCAGGCATTATAGTGCTAAATTTGGTAGCATATCACCGAGAGAACTGTGTGGACTATCACAGCTGCATGAATCTGTGTGTTACAATGTAGTTTATCATAAAATAATGAGGTCCAACATCATTCCGTCTATCAAGAATACTATTCTGTAATTAAATATAATAACCTAGTTCAATATTGATAATACTCACTCACGGAATAGATATGGTTGGTTCATCGTGATTATTACAAAGTTATAATAATCACTTTTCCCACCATGTTCCCTTCCAAATGATATTCACTTGATCCTTTACACCAGCTTTGCACAGCCGATACAATCCTAGAAGGGGCACAAAATACAAGAACCCGTTATTTCCAAAATTGTTTGATACAACACAGACTGTGCTGTGTAAGTGAAACCGCTGACCATGTGAACATAATATCAGTTTTTAACCCAGTACCTTAAATTTTATATACACGTTATTGATGAAAACGACAACAATACACTCATCATAAATCACTGGGAAACATATTTCACTCATTTAATTGAAGTATATATGGATTTCTGGTTATTGCATATTAGGGCGTCAAAATGGGTGGGTGTGTGTTCAAATGTGTGCGTAATTGTGATTGGCTCTCGCAAGGAGCAACAACAAAAAGAAATGCGTAATGGAACAATATTATACTGGATTTTCATTCTTGAGGGACATGCATATCTATCAAATGGAGGCGGGGAAATATAATAACCAAACAAGACTATGCTGGTTTTTCGCTGAAAATGTTTCGACAATTTGCACAAACGGATGTCAGCATTGGAGGAGCCATGTGCTGTTACGACATTACTTCTATGATTGATGAATTAGTAGTTGCTAGACTGTGAAATAACTATGTACAAAACCGACAACTATGCGCATACACTAAAATTTATTACAATTTATATCACAATAGCATTTTATGTATATAGCGGCGTGTATTCACTTAAACATGTAAAATGAAAAGTAAAATGCCTTGAGGCGGTTGCAGATGAACTGAGAATTTGGCAGAATCTCTTGAGCGGATGACCTCAACTTCAATGATGCCACAGTCCCCTACAAGTGAGGTGGTATCGAGGTCGGAATATACATAGTCGACAAAAATCGGGAGATGCGCAAGTTGAGGAAATTGTGACCTTGCACAACATTTCTATCATGGATGGAATCTGTTCTGTGTCGCCAGCCGGTCCTTTTGTTAGAATGTCTGTGCGACTCTCCATTGTCACCACTTCTCTCATTTTCCTGATGAGCTTGACTGATTTTGACTTTTGGACATACCCAGCATGAGTTTGCGCGCTTTTATGGCTTCGATTGTTGATACAGTTTGTTCAGTCTTCTCTGCCTATCAGTACGATGAACATATTTCTTGTACCCATGTCATTGGTACTTCTCATAAAGGAAGCCCCTACCCTTGTCTTTCTGTGCAACAGCGCACTGCACTCGAGGTCTTCTAAACGCTGGTGCAAGCATTGTGAGGATTATTGACGCACACAGGAACTGAGCAGTATTGTTGAGTACATAAAGTATTGTGTTTATATCGATTGTTTGTTTGAAACTCTAGGTGCGTATATCGAAATTCTATTTTACCAGCACATCACCCTTGACTAGTCATGTACATTTTATGAGATCCATTACTGATAGACATCACTGATAGACAATGATTCGTACTGGTTAATTCATGAATGATGGTGCTATTGATAATTGTATACAGATGTACCTGCTGCTGCCTTGGAAAATTCTCTTCTGGTTTGGCATGTTTCAATTGATGTGTTGCTTCCCAATTGGGGCCTGGTTCTCATACCCGCAGGAACACTTTATATAAAGGTATGATCCCAATCCCCCGATACTCTCATCCACGACATTGTAGAGCTGTAATTTGTGTAGATTTCCGTATGTTGAGCTCCACGATCCTTCTCGATGTCGGTATCGCCGTGTGTTGATTTGTTGGAGAACACACGTCAACGGCACCCTCTGAGCTGCTCGTTCTGGTTCCATTCTCTTCATCTTCTTTCAAATATTGTACATTTTTGGTTTATTTTCTGCAGATATTTTTTCCCCTTTTTACAAGTTCTTGTTTCTTCAGAGTTTGATATGTACCCATCACTCATCATGACAAATTGTACAAGTGATCAGTGTACACTGGGTCATTCGTGCGGATCACAAATCTGTTCCCATATCACAAATCCGATCCTCCAGAAAATGGTGCGGATCAGGATCAGGATTGCCGATCATTGGGGATCGGAAATATTAGCATGGAAGAGTGACACTTTTATTGTTGTGGAATTCCGACGTTTTGAACACTGTGCCTATTCGTACTTTGTGGTGTAGTTGGCAGACCACAGACGACAACCGATTCATGATAGGTTTGGTCGTGTTAATACGATGGAACAGGAAAGTTCCAAATTTAAACTGTAATTTGGCATTAAACGTTACAAAAGTTCGCAATAATTTAGAGAGTGGCTTGAATGTAACATATTTTGTACTTCTATGAACGTTGTATAACATCTGTATACATTTATCAATAGCACGATTTTTCATAAATATACCTATTGTAATGAACGTGTTACATACATGTGGTGTTAGTGGTGGGTGTGTGTTTGAGATAATGATATGGTATCTCTGACGATTATACGTATTTATGTTTACAAGGCGCATGCAGGAATCGAATGTTGTGCATTATGATAATAATTTGTCCGCATGGCATGCCAAATTTGTGGGTGGATTTTCTCACACCATAGACATAGACCATAGACATACCATTTTGTTACCTACGATTTGTCATTCAAATTTCTTTTACTTCTGAACTAAGGCGTAGAAAGCCCTAACCGTTCAATAACCATGAAATAAATACCCAAGTATATAGTATTTACACAGTAACTTGGGTTAATATATACTAACCCAAGTATATAGTTGACAGATTAGAATCTTCATCAATCTCCCAACCTTCAATCTAAATAGTTGGAAACATTTCTGTAGTATCTTTAATTTAAACTTCCTTAGGATATATGGCATCTTAATAATCACCGAACTTATATTATTGAATTGATGATGTATTGTCACCGGATTATTCAGTGACAATACATCATCCATGTAACGGAAAGTGAAATAAAGTTATTAGTTTGCTTCTTTGATACTCTTTGTAGTTGTTGGATGAAATCTGATTCATATGAGTATAAAAACATGTCTGCCAATAATGGTGCAAAGTATGTACCCATTGGAATACCAATAGTATATTGAAATACTCTACCACCAAATCCCACAAAAATATTATCAATAATAAAATTAATCATACTCACAACATCGGTTTATGTATTTTTATAGTGAGCATCTGAATAATCTTTAACAAAATAAGCAATATTATATTTGACTACAATATACTGATAAATACATGGCCATTTTTATGTATGAGCTTTTAAAGCCATTGAATTGTCCATTCGTTGGTTAGATGACTGGCTCCGAGCCGAGGTCAATACCTTAGGTCTGCCATAGACGTTTCTTTGTTATTACTGACCTATATCTTTCCCTTTTGAGAGAGACAAGAAATCATATTAGGGATGAATTGCCAGCTTCTGGTTACCACCTCATTCAATTGGGAGAAAACTCAATGTGCCATGATTGAATTGTCATAATGCCTTGACCTTCGTCCATTCTGAATGGTTTTCTTGGTGATGGAGCAGTTTCATACAATATGTACAGACGATTGCCTTTGGTCAGGCAGTAATCTTGTTACACTAAGAGAAACACCATAAATCTACCACTTGGAGAATGACATCACCGACTCCTGGCGATTTGTGTAGGAATTTCCACTTGAGAAGAGCTTATTTGTATTTTCACACACTAGTTTACCTTCCAATATGAACACTTGAACTTTGATTGATATATTATATTTCTATACTTGTATTTTACTCTGAAAATACCGAAACGTAGCGCTTGGCATTATCAGCAGTATAAATAGGACCACAAAAAAAGTCGCATTTTACCGGGATTGGTGTCAGTCCAGTATCAGCAATTAACGCGAGGTGAATTCTGGGTAAATGTCAGTTACATTTGGCATCATATTACACACACTAGACACTGTTCTTTAGATTATGTATAGACATTTTGTGTGCTCCTTCTGACCAGTGTGCAGAGTTTGATGTGCATGTGAGTTTTGCACCGGAAGAAGTTAGATGTAAAATAGATGTTCTTTGTGACCCAAACTTATTCATCCATATAGCGAAACTGATGAAACACCTTGATGAAAAACAAATAACATGGCGCATTGGACAGAAGGAATGAAACATCAAGGGACGAATGATGGTGATTATTGCCACTCGTAAAAGAATAATTACTGGTGGTGCACAGCTCTCTAGAGTCTCCAAATGTTATGGGAAATAAATTTGCAGCACAATAATTGTGGTGATAATGTTCATTCAAGCAGTATCAGTTAATAGCGTAATAAACGCAATATTGCATTCGTGGTGTAGATTATATATTGTGGGGGAGACAGTTGTTTTATTTTCTTAATAACCAGTGGGAGAGTTGTGGTCATATGGTCTTATCACAGGGGCAATATCGGAACTATTTATACATTTCTGTTACCATGGTCATTGCACAGATGTAATGCTATATCGTATCATATTTTGTGTGTAGTAGTTAGAATTGATGTGTAGATGTTATCCGGTGATCGAAATGTATAACTCGGAATAGCTCTCTCCTTCGTCCGCAATTGATTATTCAGGAGATCACATTATGTGTAATCCCAGTGATAAAGTATTTCAGCCTTCATCTGTGACAACTTCCTTACATTATTAAGTATCAAAATTGTGTCGCGTGCATAATTTGTTATGGTGAATAAACACCCAAATATCTTGGGAGATACAAAATAAATATGGAAACCTTTATTACAATGTTTGAAAGAGAATTGTTATCGATTCCCCACCGGTTTTGAAAGAAGAATTATTTTAGAACTATTCGGTATTTGATCTAGTTACTCTGAGTTCATAGCAACGAGAGTCGTAAGTCAATCTAGTTTATTCATGGGATTATGTCACCGGTACACTCAAAAAGAAATATTCGTTACAGCATTTACTTCAAGATGGTGAATGCCAAACTAAACTAATATAAAACACAAACTCAAGCAAGTAATATTTGGCCGTGGTATTCCATATATCCCATATATATTGGAGATGAAGTGTTAGATACCGTGATACCCTCAATGCAATTTTATTATTTTCATGTCAATTTATTGACAGTTCCTTCGATGGAATTATGATCGAGACGAACAAAAATAAATCCATGGACTTTCTATCCACTTCCAATCCGCTGATGGTTAGAATTGCTCAACACAGACAGACCATAACGATGACTGACATATGACACTAGACGTTTCAACGGGGTCTCGACTTGAATTTGATCCCTGGACTGAATATGATGGGTGAAATTGAGCTGAGGGACTGTGTGACGGCAATATATAAGACTGGTGATCCATGATCCTGCCGATTCTTAATAGAATATATTATTCGTTCTGACAGTTACTTTAACCTGTATGAGCTCGAGTCTTAGTGTCACCTTCCAGCTCTGGTCACTCTCGGGGTGTGATGTCACTTCCGGGTCACTAGGTCAGGTCACTCGGTGAAGACACAGCACTTCCGGAGCCTTGATCCCGCCATATTCGACTTTTTGTCTGCTGTCCACCTTTTAAACTGCTTAATAATCCGCTATTTTTACCACTACTTACAAAATATTTGGCAACTGTCTGTGATCGAGATAGCGTATGATCATACTAGTAAATACATATCTAGTAAATACATATCTAGTAGTAGTAGTATGTTTAAGTTATCAAAATATGTTTATTATAAATCTAATAACGACAACAATCATAAGTACGAACCGTCAGCAAAGAACATTTGATAATCTGATAATACACAATAGGTAGTATTAACAACATTGCCTAAGACATACCAATAAATGTGTCTTTATTTTGGTTCATGGAATATCTGGAGAAAGAAAAGCAGTATCATCTCATGACGAACTTTCTTTGTAACAGTTTTTTTTTTAAAATATAGAATACATATGTATGTAAATATTAGAAATACCTCCGAATGATTCTAGCTCGATTCCATATGAGGAGTTCAAGTCGGTACAACTTTGCCACATGGTGCTTGCACCTCAGTTTTGCTCTTTGTTCCCTCTGTTTCGCATTCCTCGGTTCTTTCTGGAGAACATCCGCCCGCTCTTCAGCTGCTATTATTCACTTTCTCAACTTGTTTGGACTTGGGGAGAAGTCATGATCCTGTTTCACATAATTTGTTCATGATTATTATAGAACACATTGTATGTTAATATTGAATGAATAGAATCCAACTTACATTATATGATAACTGACTGTATACGTGTATATGAGAACTATATGAAAATATAGGCATGATAGATTTTATTCTTTTCAAATATTTCTTGGAAAAAATTATTTCTTCAAATATTTTATCATATTTCTAAAACGAATGAAACCATACTTTCAATATTGACCGACGGAGTTGGAGGAATGCCTTATGGAGAATCATAAGGATTCTGACACCTGTTTGTTTTCACCGTGTTACACCTACAGTTGTGCTCATCAACCCACTTCTCATCACCCAGAATCACGGAATCTGGAAGATACTTTTTCATGTGGTTTTTGCTTAACTTTTATGCTCAAATGATTGTGTACATATATTGTTCACAGGCACAATTTCTATCTCGCTTCCGGTTCCCTGCATCGCATTCCAGTTGCAGATGACGTCAATGATCTGTCCAAAGATTTGTGTTATGTTCCCGTTAATTAAAATTGAACTGTCATTTCCCATGAGAGTCACTCTTGAAGTGATACTATGGCAGTTGTTCCTTATTGAAACGCTTGTTAAACAGATGTTGGCAGTTGTTCCTTATTGAAACGCTTGTTAAACAGATGTTGGCAGTTGTTCCTTATTGAAACGCTTGTTAAACAGATGTTGGCAGTTGTTCCTTATTGAAACGCTTGTTAAACAGATGTTGGCAGTTGTTCCTTAGTGAAACGCTTGTTAAACAGATGTTGGCAGTTGTTCCTTATTGAAACGCTTGTTAAACCGATGTTGGCAGTTATTCCTTAGTGAAACGCTTGTTAAACAGATGTTGGCAGTTGTTCCTTAGTGAAACGCTTGTTAAACAGATGTTGGCAGTTGTTCCTTAATGAAACGCTTATTAAACAGATGTTGGCAGTTGTTCCTCATTGAAACGCTTGGTAAACAGATGTTGGCAGTTGTTCCTTATTGAAACGCTTGTTAAACAGATGTTGGCAGTTGTTCCTTAGTGAAATGCTTGTTAAACCGATGTTGGCAGTTGTTCCTCATTGAAACGCTTGGTAAACAGATGTTGGCAGTTGTTCCTTAGTGAAACGCTTGTTAACAGATGTTGGCAGTTGTTCCTTAGTGAAACGCTTGTTAAACAGATGTTGGCAGTTGTTCCTTAATGAAACGCTTATTAAACAGATGTTGGCAGTTGTTCCTTATTGAAACGCTTGTTAAAAAGATCTTGGCAGTTGTTCCTTATTGAAACGCTTGATAAACAGATGTTGCCAATAAAACTATTGACAAATTTCATTTTTGACACTCTTTAAGCACGGGTACCCCTAAACGAATTTTTCACGATTTACGCATTCTGAAATTAAAGGAGTGTATGTGGCAATTAGTCCACCATGTTGGTTTGATGGTCACTTCAATACCCTTTCATCCGCGGCACAAGTCATCGTCAGAGTTCGGTGTTTTCATCAGCAGCAGTGACTGGGACAAATTTCTGCAGACCAGACGTTCCCGGCATTGGTTCCTGACCGATGAGATTGATGTTGCTTGAGGGCTGTCTCTTGATTTTCCTGGTCCTCTGAAGGATGTATGACTTCCAACTCGTTTTTGAACTGGCTCTTCTGTTAGTGGCTGTCCACATTGAGTTCCAGCGTGACGCTTACTAGTTTCCACAGCAAAATCACGAGAAGTGGCACTTGGAGCAGAACATTCCGCTGTGATTGCTGCAACTGTGAGGTAATTAGGCTACCGTGTCGGCTTCATACCATGGAATTCCTTGTCCTAACCAACTGTGAGATCATCTTCATCGCTTGTTTTTCATATCGGGATTTTTCATGGAATAATTATTTTAAGGATCTTAAATAGGCGTAAGTATTTTATTCTAAACGAAATCAATGTTCGATGTAGCTTGTGACAAACTGATAGTTTCCAAAATTAATATTCTGTTAAATTTTATGTAGTTCATTGTTCATTGCCATTCCATAGTTCTCTGTTTTCTTTGGTGCAACTCGTTTAGGTGACCATAATTATAAACATAGTATAAATTAGCAGTTATAATGAGTTTAAATTAGCAATTATGGTATATTTATTATCTTCCAAATGTCAACACATAACATTTTGGGTATCCATCTAATCCTTCCAAACTTAACATCTCAAGTGTTCCCAAACGCTCCTCAAATTGTCGGATTGACTTTGAGGCAATCTCACTGCCTGATATTGGGATAGAACTATTCACGGGCAGAGCCCTATTCAACCACAGGCTAAGCTGTCAGAACAAATTCAGGCACGGCTGAAAAACGCCCATGAGTTAATAATGTTGATATAAATGATGATATCGTGTTGGTGTTCCTGGTTGTTTTCGGTTATGTAAACATATGACGCAGTTAAGACAGCTTCTGTGTTGTTGGTCTTACATCTGAAACACTGCTTGCCTGTTTCATATTATCAAAACTATGTAACATGTGTTTATTATCACATGTGCACACGACACAACATTAGCTAATGTTTACGAATATGCGATCGAACACGGATATGATATTGTTTTCAATGGAAGGTGACAGCAGTGTCTCAACAATGAAAATACTGAAAATTGAATTGATACTTCTGTACTGTAAAGTCTAATCTCACAGTCAAATATTGTCAAGTTCGTGATATAGTGAAGATTGTGTCAATTCGATAAGTTGTGAAATGACAATTTGGGCTACGGGTGTACTCACACAGCATATTTGACCGAGAGAAAATATGAATCTCATATTTCAAGAAAAGTGATATGCCGTGAATGAAGAGACAAGTGTGATGCCAAACACCAAACAATCCGCAAGACTAAGCTCAAAATCCATGGACAAAATTTGAATAATCTGTAAGTTAAGATTGGACAAAAATTCAAAATTGGTGATCAAGGTCCGAGCAAATTGGATATCACAGACATCCGGCGAAGCCAAATGTGAGATCAGGTGTACCAGTAAGAGTAAGCTTCTCTTGCCTCGCATGCGACACCCACTGTGACATCCAAAATAAATGCCATCAGCATGAAGGACATAGTTGGGTTATAATAATAACTCTACAAGTACCAATCAACATGATGTGATAATATATCCCATCATCTGAGTTACAGACAGACCGAAATGGTCTATTAACTCCTGATGACAACCATAAAACTTCTTAAAGGTCGATTGCAATCTAGGTCTCAAATAGCCCTGCTTTTAACATTAATAACTTATTAGTTAGCATTTTGGCTCTGGCTAGAAAATCTTGGTAATTGGAACAATATCCTCCACTGGAATTAATCCAAAGTGAATCCCTGCAAATGAGTGTCACCAAATACACGTAATCATGGCGTTAAAAATGGTCGTCAGTATTCACATGGGTGCGCAATTTTGATTGGTCGTGGCGGAGCAACAATAAAAGGAAATTAGACTGTGTCCTTTATATAACCATAAAACATATTTCATGGCATTGCCTCCCTACCAAACCATCCTCAAGGCAGTTCTGGCAATTACTTCAGACCATAAATATACATATTGTGAAGATGGTAACACTCAACAATTCCAAGAGATAATAGTATATAAGTATTTTGGTTAGCTCTCAAAACATGTCTATAGGGAACGTACTGGTGTTTTTACGGAATATGAATAGAAAATTCACACAAACGGATATATTTTGCAGTGCCATAGTCCATGTACACAATCAAACCCTTTGAATACATATTCATTAATCGAGTTAGGTGTTTCGACAGTAGTTGCTGAATTTGTTTTCATAATTTTATTCGTTCTGGAATGGACCGAAACCACACAGCAGAGCTAACAAACTACTTATATATAATGCACACACTTAACAAATAACTCAATGTATCATCCTGTGCATCAATGGAATGTTGTAATATACACAGCACATACAGAAGAATTCATACTCAAACAGAATGAAATACTAATTGGTAACAAGCTGAAATGTACAACATGCACACTATAGGTAAAATACATTTACTTTACAATGTATTGGTGCCCATATCTCTTGATGTTTCGAACAGAAAGTTCCATTGTTCAAGTGTATATCGTTAATCATGTTTTGCTTTGCCCTTTAAAGCTTATTAGATTTCGTAACGCATATGTACCTTCAACCCAATAATTTTTCAACCCTATATCGCAGTGGTCAGTTAAAATCACCCCATATCGCAGTGGTCAGTTATTTCGTCACTCCATGTGCACTTCAGTGGTGTCAATTGGCACGATAATCACCTGAACGGCAGGTGACATGCTTGGCTGAACATCAGATCATGTAACAACTTCATCGTGCTTATCAATTTGAATCTATGTCATTATATTTCATCAGTTTACCCACCCAACCGATATATTCCATATTAAATGTCAACCCTGTGTGATACTAACATGCAAATGTTGTCACGTCTGACGAGGAACTCCAAGGATCAGTCAATCATCTTGTCACGCAATCATCTTCCCGTTTACAGTTCGATTTGCTTGCGTTCTGATTGGACGGAATTGCAACTCAACTTGACGGAACGACCAGAGCAATTGTTGTGCACAACAAACTTACTGATCAGAATAATTGTGGGCAATGACAGGATACCCTTGAATAAATGGGAGCTTGTTCACAGTACAATCGAAAAGGAATAAAAGACAAGGACTAAACAAGAGATGAGAGACGGAACAATGTTTTGCAGCTTCGAATTTTGAACTAACTATGACTGCCTCCGAGTCGATGTCATTATGTGAAATCGCAGTATCTTCAGACCTGTATCTTGTTTGCAGTATCAGACATGTATTTTTTTCCATTTGAGGGAGAACGACATCAAATTACTTGTGAATTGATAGCTTCTGTATATCGCCTCATTTATTTGGCAGAAAACCCAATATTCAGTTATTGAATTGTGACAATCCCCTGAGCTCCGTCTACTCTGAAATACTGTGATAAACCAGTTTTATACAATATTGACAGACGACTGCATGTTGTTCGCCTGTAACCTAGTTACAACGAGAATAAATGGCATGGAACTGTCCATGGAAGTATGGCATCGTCGACTGAATGAGTTTTAACCCTTGAACTACCATCGCCATACTGCGCTCCAATTGTGGTGTCTTATGGCCATATCGCGCATATAGGGCTATATATATATATTCACATTCCAAATACGGATAAACAAATGTCGAATACTATATCCTGTCCACCCCTCCCCCCCCCCATAATTTCTTTATTTCATTATTTCAAACATACATTCGAGAAAGAAACACCTTCATGTACACAGATCATACATTCACAAATAACACATCAATGTACATGTACAAGGCCACTTCATAGGACTACATGTATATCCAGCCCTGAAGTTCCACTTGAGAACACTGTAATATTATTCGCACACATATTTCCAAAGATGAACACTTGAACTTTGTACAGAAGATAACGACACATAAACAATCTCTCCACTCTCAAAGGTAGCAGCAACGAAAATCAAACCGTGATATTAAGTCAGTACTTGGTATTAGCCCAGTATCAGCAGTAACAAGTAGTGACTGCTGGGTGAATACCACAGTTACTTTTGGCATCATATTACACAAACCATAGATAAGTACCTTGTGACTTGGTGTTGCCAGTCTCCCTCAAAGTGTAGAGTTTATTAGGACTCGTTAAATATAGATATGTAATGTGCAAATCTAGTGCTGCTGCCAACTGATGTGCGCGGGGTGTGATGTACATGTGAATATTGCACAGCAGAGTTGTGATAAAAAAATATTTTTTGTTATTTTCAATAGACTAACCACACGGACACGAGTCACAATTTTCTTATCCAGTAGCCGTCATTCAGAATGTATGGTGAATAATACCACTGAAGAATAATTACTTATAGATCTTTAGAGATTTCCTTCAGTTATTCAAGAAAATAATTTCACACTATATTAAATGTGGTGGTAATGGTCATTCAAGCAATATCAATTAATTCTGTAACAAGCACAATATTGCATTAGCAATGTAGATTTTATGATGTGGGAAGGCAGTTGTTATAATTCCTCAATTACCAACGGGGTGTTACCGTTCCCATTTCACGGGGGCAATATCAGACCTATTTTTTACACTTATGTGACCATGGTTATTGTAACACTGGGATATCATCACGTATGCTTTGTGTATGGTTGTTAAGTTTTATGTGAGAATGTATTCTAGTGTGCACGATGTATGAATCAGAAACAGCTTGCTTTTTGCCCACGATAACTTTAGGAGATGAATCTTCATATTTTACACCCGTTATTCTCATATGGTGAATTACTAAGATGGTGAATTACTAAATTTATTTTGGTGAATATGCAAATACATTGGGTGCATTTTGATTACAAAATGGCACAAGAGATTTGAGATCAATTTTTTTTTTAAAATGGTTGGTATTCTACAGTGAAGGGAGATGGAAGAGAAAAATATTTCAATATATTCGGTAATTTTCTTCGGTTCATAACCATGTCACAGGGGTTTAATCAATGCTGTTTTTGGTTCAACCACAGTCAACTAGATTTGTTTATGGGTTTTAGGTTACTGGAGCTTTGGTTCGATAACCTATTGCCATGGCGATACGTCCGTCATCATCGTCCGCCATCGTCCATCAACATTAAAATCTTTGAAGTTTACGATCGAATCTTCCTGAAATTTTGCACAAAAATGCCTAAAAATATTTCGAGAGGGAGGTTTTTTTTCGCATTTTTCCAAAATGGCGACCATTTTTGTCAAAAATTGGCCCATTTTGAACTTTGACAACCATTTTTGCAAAAAATGTCGGATCAGTTTTGAGATTTTTGTTTCAAAAGATTCCATGTGGCGGCCAATTTGAATTTTTGACGAGTGGTGGCCAATTTGAATTTTTGACGAGTCGGCAAAAAAAATTTGTTTCGCCCCAAATCGCATCACTATCTATCCATTTTGAGCCATTTCTGGGCAAAAACATTTTCACCCTTTGAAAATTTTTTTTTCCTTCATAATGGGAGCTGTTTTCCCTTCATAATGGGAGCTGTCATATATGGTATGACATGGTATGGGAGCAAGTCATATATGGTGACTTGTGTGGTGACCTTGAATTTGACCTTGGAAGGTCAAAACAGCCATTTTTGGGTCGAAAAATGCTCAAATTTTCACCTGGTCTGTATTTTCTCGAAAACTGTCTGAACAGTTTTGAGACTCCTCTTATATACCTCTGTAACATGTATAAGTTTCGTTGCCCTTGAATCGCCGATCTCCGTGCGGCGGCCATTTCAATTTTTTCAACGGGTCCCAAATGGCACTTTCCCATGTTAAATTCTCCTATGCTTTATAGTGGGGCACATTTTTCCAAATATCTCACAATTGAGATTAGAGATTATGAATCAATTGTAGACATATAGGGAATGATATATGCTGAATATTCTCATGACTTTGAATTTGACCTTTGACATAATTTTCAAGGTCACAGGACAAAATATATATATTTATCTCGCTTATATATTTATCCCATATTATCCATTATACTGCTTAAAAATCAATTATGAACAAATAGGAAATGATATATACAGATTAATCTCGTGACCTCGAATTAGACATTTGACCTAATTTTAAAGGTCATAGCACAAAATGGCTAATATCTCGCCTAGTATCGACTTTACAGCTTAGGAATCAATTGTGAACATGTAGCCAATGATATATACTGAATATATTCATGACCTTGAATTTGACCTTTGACCCCATTTTCAAGGTCACAGGATAAAATCGCTAATATCTCTTTTGTTATTGACTTTAGAGCTTAGGAATCAACTGTGAGCATATAGGAAATAATATATACAGATTATTCTCGTGACTTTGAATTTGACCTTATTTTCAAGGTCACAGGACAGAGTGACTGATATCTCGCTTATTATCGACTTTACAGCTTAAGAATCAATTGTGAAAATATAGAAAATGATATATGCTCAATATTGCTATTACCCTGAATTTGATCTTTGACCTCATTTTCAAGGTCATAGGACAAAATGGCTAGACATCTTGCTTCTCTATTGACTTTATAGCTTGGGAACCAATTGTGGACATATAGAAAATGATATACACTGAATATTTTGATGACCTTAAATTTGACCTTGACTTTATTTTCAAGGTCAGAGCACAAAATGGCTTATATATGTTATATCTCGCTTACAATCGACTTTACAGCTAAGGAATCCATAGTGAACATATCGGAAATGATATATACTGAATATTTTGGTGACCATTGAATTTGACATTTGACCTCATTTTCAAGGTCAGAGAACAAAATGGCAGATATCTCGCTTATTATCGACTTTACAGCTTAGGAATCAATTGTGAACATAGAGGAAATGGTATATGCCGAATATTCTCATGACCTTGAACTTGACCTTTAACCACTTTGAAGGTCACATCACAAAATGGCTAATATCTCACATATATCTCACATATCTAACTCTCCAGATTTATGAGCATTGACCATGTGTTTTTCCAGTCAATTCTTATATGTCAGTGATAACAGAACATCTAACGCTAATGTCCAATTAGCACGGTTCAATAAGGGTTGATTACACTCGCATAAGCCATTTCAGCAATCACTGGCTACCACCCTGCCGGTAGCGCGATACATCAGTTGTTTGATTCTTTTGGATAATTCTAGTAGTTTAATTGTGATAAATGTATTTACCAATCTCCTGATTTTTTAGATTCTTAGCAGAATTTAATGAGCAACTGTTTCCGATTTTTTCGACTGTTTTAATGGAGTTTTGTGGGAAATTGTATACTAGTTCCGTCAATCAGACCTATTGAGTACAAACATGTCTGCACATTGTCTGCTATTGCCGACACGAGTGTCGCATTGGGTAAAAAATTGCATTTTGATATTTTTTGTTCTTATTCCAGGAAATGTATTCTTCATACAATGGTAACAGTTTATAAGCTTCTGATAGTTGCGGGAATATGATCCACCATAATTCCATATTCACGCAAAATACATAGACTTAAATATAGATGTACTTCAGTAACAGAGAGCATTCGAAGGTCACTGGATGGTGACAGGATATCCACCGTCACACACCACCGTCAGGGACAGAAATTTCTGAGCTGCCCTGACATGTTTTTTCCCAGAGGCTGTAAATTGTCTACATTTATATAATAATTGAGATGATTTTGCGAATGACTGTAATTATGTCTGCACTCTGGAAGTGGGTGTTTTGAGTGATATTGAGGCGTACCGGTATGTCAGTATTTTAGGGTTAATCGTGTGGCTAAATATATGCAATGTACAGCGGACGTGATTGTATAATTACATTTGTCCATCGTGTAATATTTGCTGGTGTTTCCGGTTGTATTTAATAGACATGGAAAGTATAACATTTGGCACGGAATGTGGTTCCATCCGTGTGAATTTTTTTTAATATCTATTTATATCCTTGTTTATATCCTGTGAATGGTCGAATACACACTGACCCTTTTCACTCGAACGATAATTGATAACGCGTGTTTTCCTGACGTAAAGTTTACTGGTCTTCTAAGCGTGTATTGACATCATAACCGTTCATCAACGGCGATTCTCATATACAATCGAAAATTGCCCCCATTCATACCCAAACGGGTGATGTCCGCACTCTTCATCTTATGGTAAAATATGCAAACAAAACATGATGTGGATTATGGTAATATATTGAGGCTACTCTGAAATATTAATCCCCAATAATGATATTCCTAGCGGCACGAAATACCCATCTTGAGGATAGATATATCACTATTGCCAGTCCGGAATAGGGTTGATTTCAACCACTCCATTCTTAACGATACGTGCAGTAGTAATGTTTATTTCAACAGCACATATAATATTTACAGACTATTTTACAGACATATGCTGCTGAGGACAGAACGTAGCCATGGGCTGTCTTCCCGTACAGTGACTGTGGGTAGTTAATCACATCCACACCCTACACCCCCCCCCCCCCCGAAAAAACCCCCACTTGAATTGCAATTACATAACGGTAAATATCAACACATAACACAGAACCCTTCACAAACACCTTTTCTTCGTGTACGTCCGACACGAGCTGACCCAGATATATTCTACATAGTCAAAACAACCCAAAACTACTTATTTTAAAATAGAGAATTCGCACTGGAGGCGTTCAAAAGCAGTATTGCGGGTGTAAAGAATGTTCTTTTCCTGAAGCAATAATGCTCTTTCGAAATTATCGTTACATGTATTACAGGAAGGGTAAAAGTGATACTGATGAAACTAATATTCAATGATGACGTCATGAGAGCATAACCCATCGAAGTTATCACTTACTTTGCAAATGAACAGTTATCATTACATACAGGGCTATTCAATGAAAAGTATAACGAAACTTGTGTTTACTGGGTAGTTTTCATGGACTGGTGATTACCTATTGACCAGCATAGGTTGAAATGAACAAAAATGTGGTCGTTACTGATACAGGTATGACACATGTTATCCTCATGGCAGGAGATAATCAAATTGTTTTCCGCATTGGACTGATGAAGTGATGAAAAATCATATTTCACAATAGTTTCGGTGTATTTTATTTATGAATAACCCTGTACTTGTATTCAAATGTTTCATTTTTTTTGTAACCAACTCATGACATGATAATCAGTATTTATGGTAATGACAACTCATCAGGGTGCCTCGCGGGAGCTTACGTGTGACTAAAATATAGGGTATATAAGTGTACCGTAGTAATTGAAAAGGCAAGATAAATTTTCACAATTGTGCAGCAGTGGAATTACCACTGGTATTATCTGCATTAGCAGCAACTCTCCGGTGCCTACATTCAATTACAGTATTTCAGAAAGTAAATTTCTACAACAATGATTGGAATCACAATTGCCATCCATTCAATTCCTGCTAATTGCATAATAAATGAAATATATGTTGTGTAGAGTTTTTCTGCCACAGAGTCACCAGAGAATTGAGATATATTTTGCTGCTATTCCAGGATATATCTTCTTCATGGGTTGGTAATAGTGTATAACCTTCTGAGAGTTGCGGGAATATGATCCGCCATAATTCCATATTCAAGCACAATAGATAGGCTTATATATAGACATACTTCACTAACAGAGAGCATTCGAAGGTCACTGGATGGGGACATGATATCCACCATCAGAGACAGAAATTTCTGAGCTGCCCTGACATGTTTTTTTCCAGAGGCTGTAAATTGTCTACATTTATATAATAATTGAGATAATTTTGGGAATGACTGTAATTATGTCTGCACTCTGGAGGTGGGTGTTTTGAGTGATATTGAGGCGTACCGGTATGTCAATATTTTAGGGTTAATTGTGTGGCTAAATAAATGCAATGTACAGCGGGCGTGATTGTATAATTACATTTGTCCATCGTGTAATATTTGATGGTGTTTCCGGTTGTATTTAATAGACATGGAAAGTATAACATTTGGCACCGAATGTGGTTCCATCCGTGTAAATTTTTTTTTATATCTATTTATATCCTTGTTTATATCCTGTGAATGGTCAAATACACACTGACCATTTTCACTCGAACGATAATTGATAACGCGTGTTTTCATGACGTAAAGTTTACTGGTCTTCTAAGCGTGTATTGACATCATAACCGTTCATCAACAGCGATTCTCATATACAATCGAAAATTGCCCCCATTCATACCCAAACGGGTGATGTCCGCACTCTTCATCTTATGGTAAAATATGCAAACAAAACATGATATGGATTATGGTAATATATTGAGGCTACTCTGAAATATTAATCCCGAATAATGATATTCCTAGCGGCACGAAATACCCATCATGAGAATAGATATATCACTATTGCCATTCCGGAATAGGGTTGATTTCAACCACTCCATTCTTAACGATACGTGCAGTAGTAATGTTTATTTCAACAGCACATATAATATTTACAGACTATTATACAGATATATGCTGCTGAGGACAGAACGTAGCCATGGGCTGTCTTCCCGTACAGTGACTGTGGGTAGGTAATCACATCCACAACCCCCCCCCCCCCCACCACCAAAAAAAAAACCCAATTGAATTGCAATTACAAAACGATAAATATCAACACATAACACAGAACCCTTCACAAACACCTTTTTTTCGTGTATGTCCGACACGAGCTGATCCAGATATATTCTACAGTCAAAACAACCCACAAATACTTATTTTAAAATAGAGAATTCGCACGTGGAGGCGTTCAAAAGCAGTGTTGCGGGTGCAAAGAATGTTCTTTTCCTGAAGCAATAATGCACTTTCGAAATTACCGTTACATGTATTAAAGGAAGGGTAAAAGTGATACTGATGAAACTAATATTCAATGTTGACGTCATGAGAGCATAACCCATCGAAGTTATCACTTACTTTGCAAATGAACAGTTATCATTATATACAGGGCTATTTAATGAAAAGTATAACGAAACTTGTGTTTACCGGGTAGTTTTCATGGACTGGTGATTACCTATTGACCAGCATAGGTTGAAATGAACAAAAATGTGGTCGTTACTGATACAGGTATGACACATGTTATCCTCATGGCAGGAGATAATAATCAAATTGTTTTCCGCATTGGACTGATGAAGTGATGAAAAATCATATTTCACAATAGTTTCGGTGTACTTTATTTATGAATAACCCTGTACTTGTATTCAAATGTTTCATTTTTTTCTAACCAACTCATGACATGATTATCAGTATTTATGGTAATGACAGCTCATCAGGGTGCCTCGCGGGAGCTTACGTGTGACTAAAATAGAGGGTATAGAAGTGTACCGTAGTAATTGGAAAGGGAAGATAAATATTCATTGTGGAGCAATGGAATTACCACTGGTATTATCTGCATTAGCAGCAGCTCTCTGGTGCCTATATTCGATTACAGTATTTCAGGAAGTAAATTTCTACAACAATGATTGGAATGACAATTGTCATCCATTCAATTCCTGTTAATTGCATATGAAACAAAATATATGTTGTGCAGAGTTTTTCTACACCAGATATTGGTTGAAAGCTAGCTGTAGAACTTCAGCAGCCTCAGGTAAAAAAAAACAATTGCAAATGATCAGGAGACATTTCTACACATTTTATTTATTCGATTATTGATCTTGGTTATGGAAATAGCAAAGCGATATTCTCTGGAATTAAAAACAAATTAAGCACATTTCAAATGAACTTAGTAATAATAATGATGCCTTGATGCGCACTAACGTTATGAAGAAAGTGCTGCAACTATATTGCGCCAACTGACATACATACACAATGTCAAATGGTTTATGTGTTATTGTTAGTGAAATGGTGGTTTATTATTGACACTAGTCATAGTATGCAAAGTTCCTAAACTTGCTGTGTATGGATAATTTTGCATTTCAATTTTTTACGTTCTTGTTGTCAAAAGATGTAGAATCAACACCCAGTATCAAGTATTTCGAGCGAACAAAACATGGTCCGTTATCCAATCTCATATTCCGGGGACAGAAAGTCATATCAGGTATACGAAGTGAGAGAAAACTAAAAAGACGGGGAAACTCATGAACCCCCAAAAATGGCCATTGGGAGGTGAAATCAGGTGTTCCGGAAAGAGTTCAAAATTTTGTGAAATCGTAGAGAAGTTATAAAAGGACAACATCTCAATAACTGTGAATATAAACATGATGTTTTGCTATTCAAGTTTCTTCCTGATTTACAGTCTTATTGTCAGATAGAATAATTTGTGATTGGTGTTTTGGTATGGGTGTGTTGTTCGCGTTTGTCCTAGTAAACTCGGGTTCGTTGGTGGTAATAAATAAGGGTGATTGGACAAGGGTGTGTAAAACAAGTGCAATCAGAGAGAGAGAGAGAGAGAGACAGAGAGAGAGAGCCCACACGAATATACAATAGTCTGTTATTAAAATTTTTTCATTAGGTATTCGTGATATTTAATGTTTTACAATTAGACACGACATATGCTGCATGATGGATTTGTTACATTTTAGTGGTTTTCTTCATCTCGTTTCTGATACAGCCGACTATCAGAAGAGAGGGGAAGAAAAGCATGTAAGAATGAATATAATATGCCCTAGCATAGCGAATCTGATGTGATAACTAAACGTTATATCACTCCAGACCTGATGTAAGTGACCATATCGCCATCTAATGAGTGCAATTTAGGACATGTGTCTCATGTGGGATTTCTGGACTCTTATTATGGCCACTTGTTTCGGATACTGAGGTTTCTCAAAGTTTCCATATGTTTATGACATTGGAACTAGATGTATTATATCAACATATTAAATCTGCCACCACGAGATTTTGTTCATGGAATAAAGACAAAGCCCACCAAATAACGATCCTCAAAGAAATATTGGCGTATTCAAGGGCGAACATGTGCAATGCATAATGTTTCGGTTGTACACTGGTTGAATTTGTGTGCATCTGCCTCAAACAACCAATTAAACCATTCAGGAGTCCAAGATGATAAAATGAGTGTACGACAAGTAAATGAGTACCCAATCACAAGCCCAGCTGGTTATTGTGTTGAGGTAATTTGGTTGAACGAAACAAAAAATCTGAACGCTTGAGCCATCTCTGGTGGAATGGTTCTGTGACCACTGCAATTCCAAAATGTCTATGCTTTGGCAAACGTACAATGACCTTCTTGAACCTGGTAATATCGTTGTACTCACTATATCCGAATCTCATATAAAGAGATTCTCATATCAGAATTTAGCTCTAACTACCAACACTTCAAAACTAGCGTTGATTTTTGTCCATGCAGTGAGGTCATCCTACCAAAAGAAGATTTCACATTCAGCATGGTTTGCATGACATAACGAACTAAACAGTCCTTTCGAAACGTTTCGACATTTCAAACTGTAAGCGAATGGACAGTGAAATGTCACGTTCATATAATATGAGTTGTGGACAATGGAGCTTCGTCCAAGTAGAACAACTAACTGGTAATAAACCACGGAATCCCATTCACATGGTCAATAAATAATCGACGTTCGAATTTCGTGAATCATGCTGTCAGTAAATATTAACAATCAGAATCAATTCTATAACAATATATTCACCAGTTGAGTTGTTTTTAGTATGCCTATATACATTAGTATTCATACATTGACATTTTGTTAAGACAAAATAGGTTACCGCCTATTGTGTTATGTGGGGTCGGAAATGTTCACTCTTCAAAATACACGAATTCATCTCCACAGGGAGTTCCTTCAATTTTCGAGAGAAAAATCCCAATTTCGCTTGATATTATACTTTGAGATCGGATAACGAATTCGGTTTTAATTGCCGAGATTGCTTCAAGCTTGGTTCCCTTGTCTATTCCCAACCACACCAAACAAACTAAAAACAAAGAAAGTGATCATTAGTAATTGGACACTGTGGTGATTAGGTGACAAAGGTAAGTATCGCAGAATATACATATAATTAATTGGAAATTTGACCTTCTAGTCCCTTGGCTGACCATGTTATTATTGGATTAACATTTTCATTTGTTTACATGGTTTATTCTGTCAAATGTAGAGTATTCATTAAGCTACCTGTCATTTATATATTTCATATTTTCATGATTTACCGCAATTCAACGATTTTCTGATGGAGTTATGGAAATCAGCTTCTTGCCATCGAATAACTAATTGCAACCTCAGAACACAAGAAATGAGTTATACAAGAAACGCACTACTGGCCCCTATTGTTCGGGACGAGTATAATTGTAGCATATTGATTGATCGGTTCAACTGAGATCAGTTGAGGTTGTTTTCGGTACCAGCTATAATGTGTTATATGATCAAGTTACAGTGTATTTGCACTGAACATACAGCAATATACCCAATAATCTGCTTCTATTGGTTCGTACTTAGCAGCCAACTGGGGAAAATGCACTACGTGTTTGCCCCTGGCGCAAGTTTTCGATTGATATAACTAATGGAAATACACAGGAAATTACTGTGATAATAATATTCTGTAATATGTAATATGGATTTTTATTCGAAGGTGCTAAGAATGTGCATGTGTGATCTGTTGATTTTTCCCATATTTTTCATTGTCGCCTCCATGAGGAGGCGACATATTCAAATACGATTAAAACGGCCCATGGATGGATGTGTTTCTCCGGTCCTGCAATATTACCGCAGCATTTGTTTTAAAAATAAAACATTAAAAAAATACTTCCGTCAGATTGTAAAACGTTTTCAAATTTATTCATGCCTGACCCCGGGTGCCTGACAACCATAAAATATTGCGAGTACTTCGATAGATTCTACCGATCAGACAGCGGCTCTGCAGGAATTCCCTGACTCCGTAGAGATGGCTTGTTGATCATCATCATAGCTTGAGCATTGTTCCGAAAGATGTCGTTCTTGATTGACAACGTATTGCCGACCATTCGAATTGTGATGATGGATCGGGGGAAAAAAGTTTATCAAAAAAATATTTCACACGTAACGGATCCCTTCATATGAACCGATGTTTACCGATATACTAGCGGGCATGAAACTTTGAACATAATGAAATGGGCATTTTATTTTGCAGCGATTCAATGAAAGCTTTGAAATATGACATTTGTATTCATAGGAATCTCTTCAAATCTACACATCCTTTGTGGAATTATATTGACATGACAGTCAGCGGAAAACAGGCAAAAGGGATCAGAATAGCAGTCTCTGTATTGATTTTCTACCCGGCACGGGTGACAGGGTGCACAATGCTATGCGGAAATATCTTATATAGCGGATTTTTCCCGTTAGATGCAGTTTGACGAAATGTTTCACCCGAAAATATGTTGTTTTACAAGTCAGTACTATATGCAGGCATATAGATGAGCCTAATTGAACAAGATAAGTTTATGTAGCATGTTGAATTTATACTGACAAGCTATACAAGGGTTTCGAATTCATATGGGTCTGAAACGTCCATGATTTTGTTATCCACAGAATAGTGGGAACCCTGTGACTATAATTGCATTATGTCATGACTACAGAAATGCAGATTCGAATAAACCTCCCATTCCCCACACTGGAATCGAGCCACACACTGCTAAGAGGCAACACATGTCATTTACTACATTTCCTGACGTTTACTTGTGGTATAGTGGGGAAGAATATGATTGAACAATGTCTCGCTCGCCATGCGATCTGCACAGGGCATGCAATCTGCACAGGACAATGTTTCCTTGTAAAACATTTTTGGCTGCTCAATCCCGATATGCACCCGGGAAAACCGTGCCTCAACCGAGTTTCAAGTCACAGCGTACTCACCGCATTGTTGGATACTTTTGGGTAGTGTTAAACAGAAGTCAGCGATCTGGAGTCTTTCGGGTAGTGTTGAACAGAAGTCAGCGATCTGGAGTCTTTCGGGTAGTGTTGAACAGAAGTCAGCGATCTGGAGTCTTTCGGGTAGTGTTGACAGAAGTCAGCGATCTGGATTTTTTTGATTAGTGTTAAACAGAAATCAACGATCTGCGTTACGTTGGTGATTATGAAATTCGCAACATCGATACACAATATTATGAAATTCTCGATGCAGTTTATTCCTGCACCTCAGCTATTGAGTACACGTGCATATTTGTATGTATTGTACTGTATGTTCATGTTTTGTGTTATCAAAGGCGAGACGAGAAAGCGTTCACAAACGTTCAGTTGGAACATTTTAATATACTCATTCACTGAATAACTGTCACAAATGGAACCTGTTATTGTTAGCCCTTCGCAAACATAGAGGGAAGGCAATTTGATGTTTGATGGTATGCATATTAAGGTTAACAGCCTTCCCTGATTTTCTTTGGCAGACCGAGACATGGTTCATGCAAATGACGCCAACAAAACTACAGTTAAACAGCCAGACAGTAGTTGGACGCGAATAAAAGTCAGTTTCACCGGCATCACAGGTGCAATCTTTAGGGTTACAGTTATAAAATGCTTGAGTATGTAAGACTAGTAACAGTCAGCAATTCGTCTGATATTCATGAATGTCCGCATTTAATGACCAAACCAGACATTAGCTATCATGATGAGTTTGTTGTCTTTGATCGCGTGTGTTGTTCAAGCAAAGTAACTTCCTTAAAACAAAACGGTGAATCTAAAATCTGATTTAAAGTACCTAATTATCAGACCAAACCAGTCAAGATTTGCTAAGTTTTAGTGAACATAACAAATTGTTGTGATATGTTTTGCATTTATTTTTGCACCAAATCAATATAGATAGATTGCAATAAGTTATGCTTGAGGGCAAGGCCATGTACAACAGTACCTAGCTCTCCAAGTTAGATGCAGACAAAAACGCACTTAGGCCACTCCTGATCAATGTAATGTTTCTCGTCCTTTGGAAAATTGAAAACAAGGAGGGAGGGCAGAAAAAACGCAAACGAACCTTCAAATATGCCTTTTAAAAAAATTTGAGCTTGCAATGAATCACCGAATGCCAACGATGTTGGAAATATATATAGGCATCTAGTAATGTTCCCTAGTTCCAAATTAAATTGACCCAGGGCCAAGTTCACCCAAGATACACCTAAGACATGTTTGTCTAGTGTCACGAGTCCGAAAATAACGGTTTTTTTTCACTCTACGAGCGCACCGTTTTCGACATATGGCCGAAAATGAAAAACGCCGACTCAGTGAAAAAAAATTTGGCCCAGGGCCAGGTTTACACGAGATACACCTAAGATATGTTTGCCTAGTGTGACGGTCCGAAAAGAACGTCAGTTTCGCTCTACGACGCACCGTTTCCGAGATATTGCCGAAAATGAAAAACGTCGACTCAGCAAAAAAAAATTTGACCCAGCCAAGTTCACCCAACATACCCCTAAGACATGTTTGCCTAGTGTCACGAGTTCGAAAATAAGGTGCGTTTCGCTCTATGAGTCCGAAAATAACGTCCGTTTCTCTCTACGACGCACCGTTTCCGAGATATGGGCGAAAATGAAAAACACCGACTCAGCAAAAAAAAATTTGGCCCAGGGCCAAGTTCACCCAACATACCCCTGGAACATGTTTGCCTAGTGTCACGAGTCCGAAAATAACGTCCGTTTCGCTCTACGATGCACCGTTTCTGAGATATGCAATCAACCTCAAGGATGACTCACCAAAATTGTTTTCGGCCCCTGGGTCAAAGGTTGTTTGAGGGATTGACTCCATAATCGATAGGGTTCCTCTGAGACACTATATCAACGTACATGTCAAGTTTCAGAATGGTAGCACAAGTACTTTTTGAGCTATCATCCGGAAACCATTTGACACAAAATTCATCCTCACGGACTAACTGGACCTCGGAGCCGGCTCCAAAACAATAGGGTTCATCTATGTAATATATGTGATGACTGGTGAAATTTCTCGAAGATTCGTCAAGGCGTTCTCAAGTTATCGTCCGGAAACTGAAAAGTGAAAAAAAAAAATTCTGATTACAAAATTTCGTGCCGAAATGCCCTAATCAATTTTATAACAATATATTCACCAGTTGAGTTTTCTTAATTTGCCTATATACATTAGTATTCATATATTGGCATTTTGTTAAAACAAAATAAGTGCACACAAACATGCATCATCATCAGGATCTGGTTGACAAATGAATAAAAAATAGTGCTGAGTGTGATATGTGGGGTCGGAAATGCTCACTCTTCAAAATACACAAATTCCTCTCCACAGGGAGTTCCTTCAATTTTCGAGAGAGAAAAATCCCAATCTCGCTTGATATTAAACTTTGAGATCGGATAACGGATTTGGTTTTAATTGCCGAGATTGCTTCAAGCTTGGTTCCCTTTGTCTATTCGCAACCACACCAAACAAACCAAACACAAAGAGAGTGATCATATTGCTACCTGTCATAGAGTTCATTATGCTACCTGTCATTTATATATTTTATATTTTCTGGATTTTTCACAACTTTCTGATGGAGTTATGGAAATCAGCTTCTTGCCATCAAATATCTAATTGCAACCCCAGAACACAAGACATGAGTTATACAAGAAACACACTACTGGCCCCTACTGTTCGGGACAAGTATAATTGTAGCATATTGATTGATCGGTTCAACTGAGATCAGTTGAGGTTGTTTTCGGTACCAGCTATAATGAAGGATGTGTTATATGATCAAGTTACAGTGTATTTGCACTGAACATACATAAATATACCCAGTAATCTGCTTCTATTGGTTCGTACTTAGCAGCCAACTGGGGAAATGCACTACGTGTTTGCCCCTGGCGCATGATATAGCTAATGGAAATACACGAGGAATTACTGTGATAAGAATGTTCTGCAATATGTAATATAGATTTTTCTCGAAGGTGCTAAGAATGTGCATGTGTGAACTGTTGATTTTTCCCATATCTTTCATTGTTGCCTCCATGAGGAGGCGACATATTCAAATATGATTAAAACGGCCCATGGATGGATGCGTTTGTGCGGTCTTGCAATATTACCGCAGCATTTGTTTTAAAAATAAAACACTAAAAAAATACTTCCGTCAGATTGTAAAACGTTTTCAAATTTATTCATGCCTGACCCCGGGTGCCTGACAACCATAAAATATTGCGAGTACTTCGATAGATTCTACCGATCAGACAGCGGCTCCGCAGGAATTCCCTGACTCCGTGGGGATGGCTTGTTGATCATCATCATAGCTTGAGCACTGTTCCGAAAGATGTCGTTCTTGAATGAGAACGTATTTATTGCCGACCATTCGAATTGTGATGATGGATCGGGGGGAAAAGGTTTATCAAAAAAATATTTCACACGTAACGGATCCCTTCATATGAACCGATGTTTACCAATATACTAGGTGGCATGAAATTTTGAATATGATGAAATGGGCATCTTATTTTGCAGCAAATACAATGAAAGCTTTGAAATATGGCTTGTGTATTCATATGATAGTTAGGTACTTTAAATCAGATTCATATTCATATCTCTTCAAATCACAAACGTTCAGTTGGAACATTTAAAATATACTCATTCACTAAATAACTGTAAACATATATGGAAGGCAATTTCATATCTGATGGTATGCATATTAAGGTTAACAGCCTTCCCTGATTTTCTTTGGCAGACCGAGACATGGTTCATGCAAATGATGCCAACAAAACTGCAGTTAAACAGCCAGACAGTAGTTGGACGCGAATAAAAGTCAGTTTCACCGGCATCACAGGTGCAATCTTTAGGGTTGCAGTTATAAAATGCTTGAGTATGTAAGACTAGTAACAGTCAGCAATTCGTCTGATATTCATGAATGTCCGCATTTAATGACAAAACCAGACATTAGCTATCATGATGAGTTTGTTGTCTTTGGTCGCGTGTGTTGTTCAAGCAAAGTAACTTCCTTAAAACAAAACGGTGAACCTAAAATCTGATTTACAGTACCTAATTATCAGACCAAACCAGTCAAGATTTTCTAAGTTTTAGTGAACATAACAAATTGTTGCGATATGTTTTGCATTTAATTTTTCGCCAAATCAATATAGATATATTGCAATAAGTTACGCTTGAGGGCAAGGCCATGTACAAGAACCTGGCTTGTACCTGGCTCTCCAAGTTTGATGCAGACAAAAACGCACCTAGGCCACTCCTGATCAATGTGATGTTTCTCGTCCTTTGGAAAATTGGAAACTAGGAGGGAGGGCGGAAAAACGCAAACGAACCTTCAAATATACCTTCAAATAAAAAAAATTAAGCTTGCAATGAATCACTGAATGCCAACGATGTTGGGGATAAATATAGGCATCTAATAATATTCCCTATTTCCAAATTAAATCCTGGAACCTCTTGTGTGATATGTTTATTAGGTTACCGGACCTTTGGTCCGATAACCTATTGCCAGGCCGTTGCGTCCGTCGTCGTCCGTCTGCACTCTTATCTTTACAGCTTACAATCAAATCTTTCTGAAATTTTGCACAAAAATGCCTAGAAATATTTTGAGAGGGAGGTATTTTTTTTAGTTTTTTGCAATTTTTTCAAAATGGCGGCCATTTTTGGCGGAAAACGACCAATTTTGGACTATGACGGTCGTTTTCTCAAAATCTGTTCAGTAACTTTTTTTCTCATTGATGCATAACACACACTCATAAGTACCCCTGTGACGTGTGAAATTTTTGTTGCCCTTGAATGGATCGAAGTGGGCTATTTTGAGCCCAAACAGGACTTTCCCATGTTAAATTCTCTTATGCTTTATAACGGGGCACTCTTTCTCAAATATCTCACTAATTATTGAGATTAGATATTAGGAATCAATTGTGGCCATATAGGAAATGATATATGCTGAATATTATCACGACCTTGAATTTGACCTTTCAAGGTCACATGACACAATGGCTTATATCTTATTGATTTTACAGCTTGGTAATCAATTGTGAACGTATAGGATTGATATATATGAATCTTGTCATGACCTTGAATATGACCTTTGACCTAATTTTCAAGGTCATAGGACAAAATGGCTAATATCTCGCTTCTTATCGACTTTACAGCTTAGGAATCAATTGTGAAATATAGAAAATGATATATACTGAATACTGTCATGACCTTGAACTTGACGCTTGACCTCATTTTCAAGGTCACAGGACAAAATGGCTAATATCTCGCTTCTTATTGACTTTACAGCTTAGGTATCAATTATGGACATATGAGAAATGATATATACATATTATTCTCATGACCTTGAATTTGACCTAAATTTAAATGTCACAGGACAAACTGACTACCTATTAGTCATTATTAATATTAGTAATATTAACGAACTTAATAATATTATTAATATTAACGACTTTACAGCGTAGGAATCAATTTTGAACATATAGAAAATGATATATTTCGATGGGTGAAATCCAGAAGGTCGTAAGCGCCATTTTGGCAATTTTACAAGAGCGTCATTTTTCAATCTGCAGAATTACTTGTTGCGGTCCTTGAAATTTCTTCTGCCACATGCTTTGTATTAGGGATTGCTGGTGTCATTTCACTTATTTCATCCACCATAGCTATTATTTTTATTTAATTGTCAAAGGAAATGTGACTTACGATGTTCTGGCGTTACGTCTAAGCAAGACATAGCTATACTTGGCCAGAACATCGTAAGCGACCAGCCAGAACATCGTAAGCGACAACTTTAGATGGCAGAATCTCTGCCAATGCATGCTCATTCTAGTTTTACTTCTGGAAGTTGATATCCTCGCATCGATCTATTAGCGAATTACTCGCTTTCAAGCATGAACAACGCACATGGTGTTGTTTACGAGGTTCTAGCTCGTCACTATTCCGCAAAGACCTAACACTGACAAAACGCCAGAAGGTCGTAACTGTTTTTAGCGAGGCCACAACTCTTTTTTATTTCAAAATTAAACAATGACATGAGTTCATGATGCAATACATGGATAGCGGATCATACCAGGTAAATGAAATTAGAATTGGAGCTATGTAAATGGGTTAAAACGATAAAACATCGTAACCGCCACACGAGTTCGCCAGAACATAGTAATGCCAGTGGCTGTGAAAGAACGTCAGCCCAGAAAAAGCATTTCACTATATCGTTTGGCATTGTTTATCATGAATGGTGAGAATGTAACCTCGAATGATGACCATAGGTATTAATATATTTATTATTATGAAGCCTTTATCATCATGACAGTGATATAATGCAAAAAAATGCTATGTTTTAGGCTATGAAGCGCTCTTTCGTGGGCAACAATTATATAGCTGTATTCTTAATAGAGTAAAATATAATTTTTCGGCGTTATCATAGAAGATGCCACTGTTTTTGTGCGCCATACAAACGGCACATAATTTTTCCCGACTCATCTAATCTCCGGCATTTGCTGGTGTAATTTTGATGAATATTCATAATCTCAGGTACATTATATCATGATTTGTGTCTGAAACTACCACGATTCATTTTATTGAAATCCAACAAATATTTGACTCATTACAGTAAGGTCAACCATTTCCTCTTGGATAACATCCTACAAATTGGCACCGAATCTACGGTACAGGCGTCTAAGAAATAAGTACCCAGTGGCGGGGGAGGGGGCTGGGGAGTTGTTGTGTTTTAGGTACTAGTAGCTAGGAATATTAGACGGGTTTGTGAGGTGAAGGCCTCGTGGCTGAGGTAAATAAAAATAAGGTCAAGTATAACCAAAAGCTCCAAATCGAAGTAAAATGCAATAACTTCGCTTCTGAATAATACTTCTTTACTTCCCCGTGTGTCCAATGGTCGTACGACCAAACTACTCGATTATCCCGAGGTCGAAAACTTGGGGGGAGGAGAGGGGCTGGTCATGATTTTACGATTTCACCATATTATGGAACCAAGTTTCAATGAACGCAGTTCTACTCAGCAAACAGTTCAAGATATGTCCCTGGGAATATTGGATAGAAACGCTCACTAACAATTAAACACCATTTAATAGCAACATTTTGTTTCTCACCGGGTTATCTCCCAATCTAGCCCAAGTTTATATTAACATGACATTTTGATATACATGAATATACTGGGAATGGATATTGACTGACAGTATAACACACTGGCTATCTCACAAGAATATCTCAGCGACCTCACACGTGTGACGTCGTGGCTCTTGGGTGTGAGGTAGTCATATTTCTTGTGGGTGAACTTGAACATTGTTAAATTGATCACTATCATGATAACGTTCATCGTTTCAAAGTGATATAACAGTGTTTCTTTCTTCCCCATGCGTGTGTTGGCAAGTTAATTGCCATATTGGTCCTAATAGTAGCACGACGATCCGAAGCAAGACCCCTCAGCAGCGCGCGCAAACATAAGGTCAAAATTGAGGTCAAATATAAGACAAACACTGTATAATATACCCATAGCCTTCAATCCTCTTTATTATGATTCAAATGCTTTTATTAGAAAGATATGAAGTGGAATATCGGGTTACGAAAAGCGAATATTTTTGGGGGAAAGAGAGGGCGTGCTACTATTAAGGCGCGTGCCACTATTGGGACCAATATGGTGTATTGATAAGTTGATTGTACATTGATAAGTTATTCTTTTCGTAAAGTTAGGCCTAACTAGAAAGTTGTCATGGTGAAAATTGTCAAATCTTGAAACAGGCAAGTTTCAATGGTTTAATCTTCAATTATAGTTCCAATGCCTAAGGACTCCTAAAATACATACCAGAAGTGCTACACAGCCTTCAAATATTTTTTTTTTGGGGGGGGGGGGGGGGTTACGGGGGTTACAGGGGTGGTGGATTTCTTAACGCTCTCTGGTCATGCGGTTGTAAGTAATATCAGTTGATAGTTGAGAAGATATTATTGCGCGATGCCGCAGTTTAGAGCGCTCATGTTCCGAATACAAAGGTATTTCATTCCCCAACTTCGAATCTACATGCGGTTCAATATACATTTTCTAGATCTATGCTGTTTTTGTTTTACAATATCCAGTAAATTCATTATAATTTATATTTGGTGATTTTATTCAAGATATGCTTTTTACAGTGTGTTTTGATATACAGATCTACATGCAGATCTACATAAGATAATGACTTTAGTTGAAGTCTCAGTTATTCATGTTATTACGAGTGGGCCTAGGCATATGGCATGCGAAAGGGGCTACCGCCAAGTGTCATAATCTCAAATACTAAGAGTAGTCCTGTGGCATGCAATCCCGAACTGCTGAAACTCACAATATATTTAATTTTCAAACCATTTTCAATTTCTCATGTTGCAAATTACTCAGGAGATGTTTCATTTTCTAATACCGGACATTGTTCAGGAGATGTGTTAAGGCCTAAATGTAAAAATATGTGTAAATTACTTTATTGAAGGTAGGCCTATTCGTCGAATTTGGCTCATGGCCGATCATATTTATTGGTGTTGTAAATAATTAAAATTATAAATTATTAAAAAGTTATAATCTTACAGTCTTCCTGAACCGATCCATCACATACTACAGTCGCCGAACGATCGATTTATACATACGGCCTGAAGCAGCGGATTTTTTAATAAATCCTATTATATACTCTGTGAATTGACAGTATTGACAAGCATATTTAGGAGATTACCTATTGTACCGCGGCATGGCACATGACCAGTCCAACTGTCGCCGCACACGATTCCATTTGAGAATTGAGAATGATGCTTCGTGATATGGAACGCATTAGGTCTACGATCCCACTTTTAGACCAGGCCTACTTGTGAACACACATATATGTGAGGTTCTGGAATTTTTTACGCAGCACAAAGTATATGGCTAGATCTACTGCTCAAGGCCATTGAACGGGTCCCAGACCCCTGCCTACCATTTTGCACCCCCCCCCCCCCACCCTTTCAAATTTCTGGGTCTGCCCTGCCGCCTGGATCTTTAGACCTATTATATGTAGGCCTAAGAAAAGTCTCGACAATATTGGTTAATGAGCAGAGGAAGGGTGCATGGGTGGTGCTAACACTACACGTCACCCTTCATTGCTCATTGACTGGACAGACCAGAGGCGAATCAACTATGAATGGTGCATTTTCTGTCAGATTCCAAATACATTATCAGGCTCCATGAACAAAACATATTATGCAACAAATACGAACCACGATGAATGACACATCAAGTCCGAGAAAAGTAAAAAAATTGCCCAAGGGCTAAAACAGGTTACCAAACAATACATGTTTTATACATTGAATATTAGTCATTTTTCCAGTTACCTTGAAGATAAGGTCTCTGATCAAACTCAAGGTCATCAAAACATTCGACACACATAATTCTTTATATTTGCACAGTTGATTCATATGCTGAAGTCGATAATAAGCAACATATTAGCCATCTAGTGCTGTGACCTTGAAATGAGTTCAAAGTTCAAGTTCATGACAATATCTAGCATATCTTATTTCCTATATGTGGCATGTGCACAATTGATTCCTAAGCGGAACAGTCAATAAAAAACGAGATATTATCCATTTTGTGTTCTATCCTCAAAAATAGGGTCAAATGTCCAGTTCAAGGTCATCAGAGATATCATCATTCGAGATATCGACTTGAAATTTCTGTCAAAGGTCAAAATTCAAATTCAAGGTCACGAGAATAGTCTGTATATATCATTATCTATATGTTCATATTTGATTCCTAAGCTGTAAAGTCAATAAGAAGCGAGATATGGGGGTTCATGAAATTCCATTTAAATTTTCTCGATTTTGCCTGACACTGGACTTTGAGATTGGATAATGGACTCGGTTTTGTTTGTTCGGATACTATATACTTGGGTATTGTTTCCATGTTTATTTTTTATTAACCATTTTGTCCTGTGACCTTGGAAATGAGGTCAAAGGTCAAATTCAAGATCATGACAATTATCAGTATATATCATTTCCTATATGTTCACAATTGATTCCTAGCTGTAAAGTCGATAATAAGATAGATATTAACCATTTTGTCCTGTGATCTTGAAAATTAGGTCAATGGACAACTTCATGGTCATGACAATATTCAGAATATATCATACCCTATATGTTTACATATGTTTTATATGTTTTAGGTAACCTAAAATCTTTCCACAGGTCGGTAAAAGTCTTTGTATGTCAACACATGCTGGCGGTTACGATGTTCTGGCTTTGACGCAACTGCACTTACGAGGTTCTGGCGTCACCATTGTGAATCATGCATGGGCGCTTGCGACCTTCTGGCAAAAATCGCTGGTGCTTACGACCTTTTGGCGAACACGTTTTGTGCAATTTGGCGCTTACGACTTTTTACAAATAATTAAATTTCCGGGTTTGGTTTATTGAGACCATGATCAGTCATTGATTGGATGACGACAAAGAAGGTCCTGACTTGATTTGACTGATTAACTCATTTTCACCAAAAACGGCGCTCACGACCTTCTGGTTTTTCACCCGTCGATATGCTGAATATTGTCATGACCTTGAATTCTACCTTTGACCTCATTTTCAAGGTCAAAGGTCCAAATGGCTAATATTTTGCTTCGGTATTGACTTCATAGCTTGGGAACCAATTGTGGACATACAGAAAATGATATACACTGAGTATTCTGATGACCTCGAATTCGACCTTGACCTTATTTTCACGGTCAGAGCACAAAATGACTAATATCTCCCTTGTTGTTGACTTTACAGCTTCAGAATCAATTGTGAACATATAGAAAATGACATGTGCCGAATATTGCCATGATCTTGAATTCCACATTAGACTTCCTCTTCAAGGTCAAAGGACAAAATGGCTAATATCTCGCTTCTTATCGACTTCAAAACGCGTGGGAACCAATTGTTGACATACAGAAAATGATATATACGCTGAATATTCTGATGACCTAGCTTGAACTTTAAATTTGACCCTATTTTTTAGGACAGAGCACAAAATGGGTAATATATCTCACAAATTATCGATTTTACAGCTTATGAATAAATTATGCAAATACAGGAAATGATATATGCTGGATATTGTCATGATCTTGAATTTTCAAGGTCACAGTACGAAATGGCTGATATTTTGCTTATTATTAGCTTAGGAATCAATTGTGCAAATATAAGGAATGATGTATGCCGAATATTTTGATGACCTTGAATTTGACTATTGACCTTACTTTCAAGGTTATAGGACAATATTGCTAACACATTCCTTGTCATTGGATTTACAGCATAGCAATCACTTGTGAACATATGAGTAATGATATGCGATAATGATATATGATCATTTACATATATGCTGGACATTCTCGTGACCTTGAATTTGACCAGATACCTTATTCTCAAGGTTACGGGAAAAAATGGCTAATATTTAATGTCCGGTAACCTGTCTTAGCCTTTGGGCTATTTTTTCTAATTTGTTATACTTTGGGCCAAAATAAGGATTCATCTTGGTAGGTACTGCGCGAGTATGATGAGTAATCGTTACAGAGATTATCAAAATTCTGTGTGTTAAAATCACATTTATCAACATAACATTACATATTTATTTTTTTCGTTTTTTTGTAAAAAAAATTCGCAAAAAGCTAGGCACACGAGGACGAGAAACAGGAATTTAAATAGGAATGCCCTTAAATAGGTTAAAGAGCGCAGTGAAGGAATTCTGGAAGATCGAAAACCAGGACAAAGCGTGAAAACTTGACATGGCACACCAAGTGCAAGACTGGAAGCTTTGTGAAAGTAAGTATCAATCTATTACCAAAAAAGAACTCCCAAGACAAGCATGATAAACTTTACACTTGAATGGCAGTTTCCCCGAGAAAGAGGATCATGGCAGATCTGATGAAAATAAATGTCTCCAAGGTGTTTGTAATGTGGAGAGTAGAAGTGAACTCATTGCTCGAATTAATGTACAGATAAAAGTACTGAAGTGTGTGACGCCAAACCAGGATAAAGTACGAACTCGAGTGTCTCCTGACCAGACTGATGGCTGCCAAGGTATGTGACGAGATGCTAAGTTTGTACGACCTCACCATAAGTTGGCAAAAATTAGCCCCAAAACCAAGATCAGAGTGTTTGCGTTTATTCAAAATTAAAATGTAAACCTTATTGAAACAATCAGAAATGTTATATTTGAAGCAAATGATAGCAAGACCTAGGCCGCGCGTGCCTACCCTCCGTGGGTCTATTAACATTCAGGTTTGTGATTGCCATCATCAAAATCTGGTTACATTGATGGTAGTAGGTTGATATATACATATACTATATATATGAAACGTTGGTCTAATCATACAAGATTCTAGAAAACTTTGATTAATTATCTTACAGTTATGGCAACTTTGATGTGGTATGGCCCTAAACTGTTCAGGATTGCAAACGATATACCCTTTCTGCTACCCAAAAAAGATTAAGAGAGATTTATGACGACAAGGTTCTATTGTAGAAGGCATGCAGTGGTTTACCACATCCACATTGGAAAATTCATCTATAGTCCATTTACAACACAAAGGACAATGCCACTTGACATTATATATTGTGTGACTTTTCTGGATTCAAGTTTTATTTGTTTCCATTTTCCAGCTACAGCTCCGGTTTGTTATTGTTATAAAGAGCTCCTTCAGAAAAGCTGAATTCGTGGTCGAAATAACAAAATATTGAAATTTGGTCCCAAATCTATTTTCGATTTTGTACGAGGGAAGTATAAGTAAAATTTTCTGTAACATAAAAATGGCATGTTACATACAATGTAGTTAAAATTAAATCATTCAGTGTCAGCAAACTCTGATATGCTAGTATTGACGTCGATTCTGATGGAAACAAACATACATTACAAATCCTCAGCTATCAGTATTCAACATATGTAGGAAAGACTGACATGTCTATGTCCGAAGTAACCCTTTTTAATGCTCCAGCATCAAAGAAACGGGATTTATATCACTTCACTTCACTATCTTCTTGGAATTTATCTTTCCAAAATTGTTTGGCTGCTGTATTTCATTATATGCTCATTGCTCAAGACAGCGTTTCGTCAGTTATTATGTAGATTCTCAAAATCCCAGGGCAAAGTTTATCCACACAATAAAAGCCCAATTCGTAAATAGTCCAACCTATCGACGACAGATTGCCCTTTGATGTTTTCTCTTGGTATAACATCGCACTTAGCCCATGATCCGCTATTACATACAAATGTGTTCGTGAGCATGTATTCTACTTAAAAGTTCAAGACTGAAACAACAATTTACATACAAATGTATTCGTGAGCATGTATTCTACTTAAAAGTTCAAGACTGAAACAACAATTTACATACAAATGTGTTCGTGAGCATGTATTCTACTTAAAAGTTCAAGACTGAAACAACAATTTACATACAAATGTGTTCGTGAGCATGTATTCTACTTAAAAGTTCAAGACTGAAACAACAATTTACATACAAATGTGTTCGTGAGCATGTATTCTACTTAAAAGTTCAAGACTGAAACATCAATTTACAAACGAATGTTTGTGTTCGTGAGTCATTAATGTAGTGCATACTTTGTTTCGATGAAGCCTATATTAATATGTCGTCACCAGTACTTAGTGGTAGTCAGCTACACAAAATGCATTCCCTATTGTTTTGGTTTATAATCGAGTGCAGGATTCTTAAAAATATTGTATACTCTGATTTTTCTAACTCGTTTACACCGTTTTTGCTGTTTTTTTTGCGATGCTAAATCGTATCGTCTTATAACTTTGGGACCAAACGGCAATTTTCTGCAAACTTTCAGACTTCTACCCATGAAACTGATAAAGTTAGTAATCTACTGCAATGACAAATTTCTCTTGAAACCTTTTCGTTTGCATGTCAACAGGCATTGTTGATTTTGAGCGCGTGACGGAAGAGTCTATTCGGATCATTTACGCAGGGAGCGCGGGTTGGGAATGGGACCGTCCCAGTATGTAATTGGTACATCTACTGCAGCGCACGCCCCCACAGTACCTAACTTGAACTTTTCCACTCGAATTACGTAATGAACGAGGCAATATGGCAGCGCCCTACAGCAGTGACAATCCTCGCTTAAATCGAAATTTTGTGTTTAGAAAGGAACATGTGGCGTTTTGGAAGCCAGGTTTGTGAAAATCTATTGCCGTTTGCATCATTTACATGTAATATTCAGTTAAATAGTTAGCTTGGAGTAATTTGACTGAACCAAAGGCAAGAAAAGGTGTAAACGAGTTAGAAAAATCAGAGTATAGGTAAGTATATTGCAATGATATACCATCGGTCAACTGTGCAATTGTATGCCATTGTATTAAAAAACAGGGCCTGGCAGGTTGACGTTTTATCACAATAGCTGAATTATTAGTTTATATTGTGGTAATCCCCTATTAGCGATGTCACAATTCATGTATGCCAATAATTCATATGCTGCGTGATCCGTGAGCATAAGTTTCCATGCTTTCTTATACATTTAGACAATAGTTGTGAAAACTCACTATGGATGACGGAGTGGGTTATTTTTTTAGAACCGACCGAGGAGAGATGCCAGGGTGGTTTATTTATTTTAACAACAACAATGGGTTATTGAGCAAAAGCAATGGTTTATTACGCCAGTGATCGACAATGTGGCCCAAGTAAATTGTACTGCTCCTTCGATCCGGTGGGCTACTTTCAGGATTCCCCTTCATCTCGTTCTACGTAATCATTAACTAGAGCAACGAGTTCTACCATAACAAAGAATGGCATGATATGTGTATATTAGACACGTCTATAGGATGATGTTCCCTGGTTTGATCATCGAGAAGATGTATAGCAGGATTACATGCGACTTTCAAATACCCTTTCCTACCCCATATTACAATGACAGTAGCAACTGGTGTCCAATGCGATGATTTCATTGATATTGTATAATAAAAACATAATATGACAAATATAATTGATAGAACATACAATGCGGAACAGTGTTCGCTTCCAAGCTACATGTAAATATCCTATTATAATGGCAGGCGCTACCGTACACACATAGCTCATTTTTAGGTTACCGGACCTATGGTCCGATAACCTATTGCCATGGCATTGCGTCCGTCGTCCGTCCGTCCGTCAACAATTTTATCTTTAAAGTTTACGATCGGTTTTTTCTCAAATTTTGCACAAAAATGCCTAAAAATATTTCGAGAGGGAGGTATTTTTTAGTTTTTTGATTTTCGCCTTTTTTCAAAATGGCGGCCGTTTTCGTCGAAAAACGGTCAAGTTTGGACTTTGGCGTCCATTTTCTCAAAAACTGTCTGACCACTTTTGAGATTTTTGTTTCAATAGATTCCTCTCATATACCCCTGTGACGTGTATAAGTTTCATTGGCCTTGAATCGCCGGTCTGCGTGTGGCAGCCATTTTGATTTTTTCGACGGGTCCCAAATGGGACTTTCCCATGTTAAATTCTCCTATGCTTTATAATGGGAAACATTTTTCCTGATATCTCACTTAATATTGAGATTAGAGATTAGGAGTCAATTGTGGACATATAGGAAATGCTATGTGCAAAACTTTCTTGTGACCTTGAATTTGACCTCTGACCTCATTTTCAAGGGCAGAGCACAAAATGGCTAATATTTCGCTTAACATCAACTTTACAGCTTAGGAATCAATTGGGGACATATAAGAAGTGATATATGCTGAATTTTTTCATGACCTTGAATTTGACCTTTGACCTCATTTTCAAGGACAGAGCACAAAAAGGCTTATATCTCGCTTATTATCAACAATACAGCTTAGGAATCAATTGTGGACATATAGGAAATGATATATTCTGAATGTTGTCATGACCTTGAATTTGACCTTTACCTCATTTTCAAGGTCACAGGACAAAATGGCTAATATCTCGCTTATTATCGACTTTACAGCTTAAAAATCAGTTGTCAACATATAGGAAATGATATATGCTGAATATTGCTATGACCTTGAATTTGACCTTTCACCTCATTTTCAAGGTCAGAGATCGAAATGGCTAATATCTCGCTCTTTATCGACTTTACAGCTTAGCAATCAATTGTGGACATATAGAAAATGATATATTCTGAACATTGTCATGACCTTGAACTTCACCTTTGACCTAATTTTCAAGGCCACAGGACAAAATGGCTAAGAGCTCGCTTATTATCGACTTTACAGCTTAGGAATCAAATTATGAACTTATAGGAAATGATATATGCTGAATATTGCTATGACCTTGAATTCGACCTTTGACCTCATTTTCAAGGTCACAGGACATAATGGCTAATATCTCGCTTATTATTGACTTTACAGCTTAGGAATCAATTGTGGACATACTAGAAATGACATATGCAGAAGATTATCGTGTCCTTGAATTGACCAATGACCCTATTTTCAAGGTCACGGGACAAAATACTAATATCTAAAATATATATTGTTCGGTAGCCTTTCTTAGCCCTTGGGCTATTTTTTAAATGCTAGCGTGTTGTTTGTATTGGTGCTGAGCTGTCTTTAAATTTCAGCTTCATTAACTGGTGTAAAACTGTAATACCGACTGAGTAACCGGATATTAAGAGGGGAGAGTAATTGAAATTGATATGTGAATGCACTCACGTGACAATCAATTCTGTCCAATCAACCTAATGTTTGACAAACATTTAAAAAGTGCAGTTAAAGTATAATACGATGCACTATACTAATAGTGCATTACGCAGTGTGATGAAAAACGATAAGATATATATATGTACATATACAGCGTCAGGGCGCATCCTCGAAATGAATCGTGATCATTATGCGTTGCTAATCTAGTATTTCATTCATTACAAAGAAATATGGGATATGCAGTAGTGTACTTAATTGTAGTCACAATAGCACATTCTATATTTTAGCATTTTGATACGACACTCTAATTTATACAATATACTAATTCATGGACTTGTTATTATTTCGTGAGAACGATATGCTTACTCGGGTGGGACTGGGAACTGGTATAACAATCAGGTATATCGTTGTTTCACGTTCATTTCAAACGGATCAAATAACATTCACTGCACCGATTGTGTCCCCACGAGTCGTGCGACTGACAGAATGTCGACTGGTTTCTTTACATCTGTATCCATGAAGTAGACATAAATGAATGAAAACTTTAAACCATAATGCCGATCAACTTCAATTTTAGTCATCGAGAAATTTCATTATGATATGATAAACACTAGAAATCGTTTTATATTCTAAGATTGCTTAGTGATGAAGATGTAGAACATGTGCAGGCCACTTTTCCAGTATACACACATTGGTCGTACCACGACCGTAACCTTTCGCACACCATCATAAACCTTACTAAATTATGATCTGTATTTGGGCACCTTGGCTGAACCTGTTGTACAAAACAGGAATAAACAGACATTTCGTTACAATACTTGACATTTAGGGATGTGACATTGATTCGTGGAATACACGAGAGTAACGAGACTGATAAGTTGTGTTTCGATACAAAGGAATCACAATGTGCTGCTCTATAACAAAAGTAATACTCCACAGGAGCTGTCGTTCCGGCAACAAACATTTGATGTAGAGAGATATATGACTGCATTCCTTCATTGTGATAGTAAAATGCCGTGGTAGCTAGTGTAGCTTATGTAATCTCCTGTGCCCCTTTCATCATACATTATACCCGACCCCATTAAACAATACAAAAGAAACTGTCAATTATATCATGCTCCAGAATATTTTGTTTGTGCAAATGATGCAAATTACTGCGATAGCTTCTTTCGGCCATAATTATAGTGAAAACCCTTCACTGCAACGAAAACTTTTTAACCGTGACGAAAACATTTTAACCGCAACGAAAACATTTGAACTGCAACGAAAAACTTTGAACTGTGACAAAAACCTTTTTAACAGTGACGAAAACATTTTAACTGCAACGAAAACATTTTAACCGTGACAAAAACCCTTTTAACTGCAACATGATAAAACTGACCATGACGTGAGCAGGTCACACATACATGCAACAAATTTGTAAATGTTTACATGATGATTGCAATTCCTGGAGCGTGGCCACGCTTTCAGTGCTCTACAAAGCAGAGAACAACCGAGACTTCGAAGCGAGATTCAAAACCTATTCAGGAAATTAAAGTACCTCAATACAATATGTCCAAGCTTCCCTACCTCATAATATTATTATGTTGAGTGTTCTATGATTGAACGCAACTAACTGAACAATGGCGGGGTGTGGCTATTGTAGATATTTATATGTATATTCTAATTCTAGACATGTAACCTGTATTATACCCCGCAAGGCTGAATTTTATTTAATATTCCACTGTCATTGCTGAAAGTTTTATCTCAGTTTATCCAGTATATGAGATAAATCATGGTAATGTAAAGTCATAGAATACCAAATGGGTTTTCCCACAATGGGACGATGGCACAGTCTATTATGTATCACACTGGTAGACTGGAGTGATGTATCTATGGATTCAGATCAATCTCTCTTGCCATGTTTCTGACCGGGGCCTGATCACAGATATAGTCTACAAGATTGTGAATCATCAAAAAAAAGGATGCGACAGCTACGACAATTCGTAAGTAATGAAAAGCAAACATTCTTTGTTAATAAATGTATAATGTCAGTAAATGCGCAATGAAGGTGATTCCATCAAACAGCAAGAGAAACAAGCAACCAGAAAAGCTCACAGCACAGCAGGGATGTTCGTAACTTCCGGCACTGCTGGAGCGCTCGAAATCTTACTGGCTGATATTTTTTGAGCTTGACGTCGGCAACTGCAAAACGGATAGTTTAACTGTGGGGTGATCAAGTATTCTCTGGGGAAGGGGGGGGGGCACGTCGAAAAATAGTGAGAGAGATTCTGGATGAGGGGACGTGACCAACGTGAGAAATTCTGTGCCAAAATTCTTGTGCAACGGTACAGTACCTACAAAGAGTATCCCGATTTAACCCTTTGACAAAATGGAAAATATTTCAGCTCTTGATCATCATATAACAAAATCATCTATCTGTAGAATACAAATTGATTATCATTATAATGTGTAATCATTTATACACAAGTTGACCAAATGTATTAGTGTCACTACGATCGTTTGTAAAAATATAACGAAACGAATATCATAGATATCACTATCGAAACCTCAAGTGGTTACATGCCTATACAAATTCATTAGATAATTAATGAGACTGGCAGCTACGCAGATAGACTAATAAGGTAAACGCACAATTCAAACATGATATCTCTGGCCATATTTCGACAGTTATGGTCAGTATCAGCCATCACAGACGATCCCCGTTGTTGCAAAATGACAAACATTGGAATGATTTCCCCAATTCATAACAATTCTGTTCATTATTCTAGCTTAATTTGCCATTCACACTCTTTTACAATTTCCTTCTAGAATGTGGTAAACCTCGAGACAATTTTAGCCATAATTTTAGATGGCCAACTGCCACTTCAAACTCGGTAGCCTTTTGGGTTGTGATTGGGTACGTCACCTTGTGAGTAGGTGATCGTGATACACCTATTCGATGGGATTTGTGTCGAATGTTGGAATTGATTCAATAGTGTGTTGGGCAATCGTATACTACTGGAATCAGGTGTACCGTAAAACGAATTGCAATTTACACACTTAATTGACGACACCAGTGTGTCATATTTGGTTGGGATCTGTTCGAGAGGGTATATGAGGTTAGCTATTGTCATCATAAAAATTAGGCCAAGGGCCAAAGATAGGTTACCGGACAATGTTTAATATTTTAGATGTTAGCCAGGTCACTGGTTGAATTCAAAGTCAGGAGAATATCCAGCATATATAACATTAAGCATATATCATGTCCACAGTTGATTGCTAAACTGTAAATTCAATAATCAGCGAGATATTAGCAATTTCGTGCTGTGGCCTTGAAAATGAAGGGGCAAAGGTCAAAATCAAGGTCATCAAAATATTCAGTGTATATCATTTTCTATATCATGTCCACAATTAATTCCCAAGCCATACAGTCAATAGAGGAGCAAGATATGGGCCAGTTTGTCCTTGGACCTTGGAAATGAGGTCAGAGGTCAAATTCAAGGTCCGAGAATATTCAGCATATATCATTTCCTACATGTCCACAATTGATTCCTAAGCTGTAAAATCGATAAAAAGGGAGATATTAGCCATTTTGTCCTGTGACCTTGAAAATGAGGTCGAAGGTAAAATTCAAGGTCATGACAATAATCTGCATATATCATTTCCTATATGTTCATAACTGATTCCTAAGCTGTAAAGTCGATAACAAGCGAGATATTAGCCATTTTGTCCTATGACCTTGAAAATGCCGTCAAAGGTCAAATTCAAGGTCATCAGAATATTCAGCATATACCATTTCCTATATGTCCACAATTGATACCTAAGCTGTACAGTCGATAATGAGTGAGATATTAGCCATTTTGTCCTGTGACCTTGAAAATGAGGTCAAGGTCAAATTCAAGGTCATCAAAATATTCAGCTTATATCATTTCCTATATGTCCACAATTGATTCCTAAGCTGTAGAGTCGATAATAAGCGAGATATCAGCCATTTTAAGCTCTGACCTTGAAATTGAGGTCAGAGCTCAAATTCAAGGTCACGAGATTATTCAGCATATATCATTTCCTATATGTCCACAATTGATTCCTAGTCTCTAATCTCAATATTAAGTGAGATATTAGGCATAATGTGTCCCATTATAAAGCATAGGAGAATTTAACATGGGAAAGTCCCTTTTGGGCCGAGTTTGGGCCAAAATGGCCCACTTCGAGCAATTCAAGCGCAACGAAATTTATAGACATCATAGGAGTACATATGAGGAGTGTTATGTATCAAAGAGAAAAAAAAGTTACCGAACAGATTTTGAGAAAATGGCCACCAAAGTCCAAAATCAGGCATTTTTCGTCGAAAACGGCCGCCATTTTGATAAAAAATCAAAAATCAAAAAACTAAAAAATACATCCTTCTTGAATTATTTTAAAGTATTTTTGTGAAAAATTTCAGAAGAATTCGCCCGTAAACAAAAAAGATAAAAATGTGGACGACGACGACAGACAACGACGGACGCAACGCCATGCCAATAGGTTATCGGACCATAGGTCCGGTAACCTAAAAATTGAAAGTATAAATGTTAGTAGACAAGTAAACGTCAGGGATCCAGAGTAGCAAAAGTGGTCGCCGCATGAAACAAATGCGTTGGCCAAATTCTTGCTGTGAGATCGTCAGTCAAATAAACTGATAAAATTGAATGATGTTTGTGCTAGAATATCAGTTCGTGCGCTGAGCGGCAGGTGGAAAAAGGTGCACTGTGCTAAGCGGCACCGGAAGTTAAAGTAACTTTGTATTTGATATAGGCCGCCGCTGATGCGGCGACCAATTATTCTTACAATTCTTTCAGATTCAATATATTGATGGTACCATCACACGAGAAGAGAAACGTATTCACTACGTACTGTCCTACAGTCCTAAACTTTGAAGTCCAGACCATGATGCATCATTGTTATGAACTCTAGGGTTTCTTGCGTTAGTATACATGTTTGTCAGTATACAGGTAAACACGCAGTGAAAACAACACTAGCTCCCGTGAGAATCACGTGTGCAAATACGTGTTTTGGATAAGTGAGTTTTTCCCGTTCTTCATCTGGCAATCACCATGTCACTGTCCTGGTATTTGTCATATTATGTATGTTAATTCTTCTCCATGATATAAACAAAAATGAATTATAGCCTCCGTCTTGAAATGGATTAATTGGAATGGATCTAGATATTATATTTTTGGACAGTTATCCTTGTTAAGGAGTAACAGACTACAATGATTTGGTCTCATGCTCTCTTGTATTCTTCCACCAGTTCAAACTCGATCTTTCCCGTGTGCTGGAAAACACATTTTATAGGGAATCTCTAGTCCAACACAGAAGTTAATGGAACTGTGATATGCATTTCTCGCGGAAATAATAAAGCTGAGCCTTTCTGCGATCTTTGCATATATATCACAAGGCCATTCAGACAGAAGAATCCATCGTAACATTCCAGATTTCGCTATTTATTGCTGGTATGTACCCAAAGAGAGATAACAATGTGAAAGAGTGCAATTCATCATCCCCAACAACATCTTGAAATCAATCTAGGAGGCGATTTATCCTGTGTCCAGACTCTCTTTCTAGTGTGTTTTTTGTCCATAATTATCCCAAATATTTCGTGTACGACAAACTCATTTTCTCCACATTGATAAAGCAGAATGGGGTACCTGCTGATGCCATGTGGTTTTGGGGCTCTAAAACAGTCTATTACGCCCAAGAAGTACAAAAACGTCATGTTCGTTGTTTGTATTACGCAAAAACAAACATGACAAAAATTTAATGTAACATTATTACGGTTTTGTATGAATTTGGCAAGTAGACTGTTTCTATGGTTTGCCTATACCCGAATTACATGGTGGCGATCCTGGTGGCAAACAGGAACCCCATTGTACTGACACCCATCGTTGTACTCCACACGATTCACATCAAAACCAGGGCTCATTAAGTACTAGAGAGACGATGGTGAGAGTGGTCATGTGTCAGGCACCATAATATGAAGCAGGTTATTTGTTGGTCGTTGCAAACTAACTCGTTCAGGTGCAGTGCAAAGAGATTCATATTGTAAACACTCACATTTCAAACCTATACATTAATGCCTAAAAAGTTTTAACATTCTAGCAGTACATTCTAGTAATTAGTATATTGTTGAAATTATTTAGCGGCCTTTGTTTCTATTCCAAAAATATATTGTGTTTTTTGCACTTTATATAAATCTTATGGTGTTGGTGATAGCAGAAATTTCTGGTGATAGTAGGTGAAACATACATTTCTATCCTTCTGAGCCCGTGACATTCCTGGTGGGATGTCCCCTGAAAAATCACTTCAGTAAACTTTTGGTTTGAGATTGAGTCCTCAGGTACTTGTCGTACATGTATATCTATTCCGTGGGCCCAATTTGAATTTCTCTGTCGCGATATGTTCGAAAGTAAAATGACCAAGATTTGTTTTCTAACATAATTGAGAAGCAATTTGTGGAGTATGAGAGGGATGACTTACCGCAAAATCAAGAAAAATCGGCATTGGCTGTTCGATAAATAACTTTTGCGATGTTGTTCATATGGAAAATGATGTATAAGCTACAAATTAATTGGAAATAAACGATGTCTTTGTGGTTCATTCCTTATGTTATTTATGGTAATAATACATCCCGGGATTTTTTATGGGAAATTGGGCAATGTTCCAGGATTGGAAAGGATAAACCATAAAACGATTATCCCATAAACTAAACTTGGCACAATAAGGGCTGCCAAATAAACAATATTTAGGACCGCGACTGCAAGTAACTGCACAAAATTATACTTTTCTTGTAGCTTAACATGTTTTGCCTATGCAGAAGTTATGTGTATGCATATTGATTACGAATAAAGTACGTCATATATAGAGTAATTCACATACATTGGTGATTGGAAATCGGAACATACATGTAGTGTGGGGGGAATTCTATATCAAGACGTTGCTTAGAAAAGAACACAAGAGCTGAGAACCGTAGGAAATGAGAGAAGTGTATCGATATGATGAGAGAATAATATTGCTGCACGCTACTATGCCAGCAATGTTATCATAAGTGTCCTTGTCCATGTGAACCATTAATTCGTTGCCATGCTGGACAAAGTTATTTCGTGATTTTGTCCATGACATTTGATGATACGTCCGACTTGAATGCAGGTCATTAGCATAAAACCCAAAGTTGCCGAGTATCCATGGGAAAAACAGCTACGAGTATACATCCATAAAGAATGAGGCACATGTAGCATTTGATTCTTTTCGGAAACCAACAGACTGTCCAGAGATATTATTTTCCATAGACACCAGCACTGAGTGGAATTTAACTGATTCAATTGAATAAATCTCCACTACGGTATGTATGTTGCTGTTGTTTGCAAAGTATACACTTTGTTGCCCGTGTGATAATACTACTGATAGTTATGTTGTTTGACCACGGATATTCCAAAAAATGGTAATGTTGTGGTAATGTTGGCCAGTATTATATTCATTATATAATTATAGAGTCGTACTAATTTATTATGGATTGTAATATAGCATACACGAATGGTTATATTGCTCAGAATTATAATATGAAGATTGACTTCAGCAGTGACGAATCGGATATTACGTGATAGAGTGGCGAAGTAATTCTACGCCTCCACAGAAACTGAGTATATCTTAGAGACAACAGTAAAATATTTCCTCAAATGGATGTCTACTCTATGCATAATAAAATTATCAGATTCAGTACGACATCGGCAACAAATTCAGGCAATATACTTCACTGAACTAGTATGAACCAAGAGAGCACATAGAAACTAGATTAGATCTTCGCGACATAATGAAACATAAATAAACTTAAAGTACATGACAAATATCCAGGACGTATGTTCTTCGTTTTGTAGGCATGGGACAACATCCAGCTGTTCACGTAAGTTACCCCTCTCAAATAAATACAAGCGGAGTTCAATGAGCAAAGTAAAATGTTTCAACATCATTCGCCCATTTCCTTAGTCGGGAAAATGTTGCATGGATGGTATGTAGAATATAAGACTACACTCACTAGCATAAGAATTATTTTCGTCTATGTTATACGTTAACATCTTTTTTTTCCGGAAACTGCCCTGTGCCATACATGTTTTCACCTACCTCAACACTTGTATTCTCAGGGGGGATATGCTCCTCGAGAAATTGTTCGAATTGCCAATGAACACTTCTAATGCTCGCCCTGTTCTGCCCTGTTGAAATAAACATGTGGGGATTCACGACACAACGGAAGCTACATGTGTCCATAATGGTAAAAAAGTATATTACCAACACACGATAATATAGCCACTTATGTACATATTGTAGAACATAAAAAAATTGCATATTTGACAAACTGTTTGAAATAGGAACATAAGTTTCATGCCAAATAAATGCAAATGAAGTAACTTTTAAACAGTAGTTCTACATCGAATATAGGATGAGATTTATGTGCATATATAATGGTTGGTGATATAATTGGTCATATATAGGTTTTGAGGTGCCGAATATCTAATACGAACAGTAGCTTAGTATTTGCAGTGCAAATCCGAACAGGAGGTCTTGTAAAACGCAGCCCTATTCTTTGCATTGGATGTAATTGTATGTATGTACAATTACGTATATATGTAATTATATGTATGACGCGTATGACTCATAGTTGAATTTGTTTAGTGGCAAACATATTTGATATAAAATGAAGTACATGTGCAGTCAACAAATGCTATATTTTAACAAAATATACAGGCACCCGTTATTACTTGAAAGTTTTGTTATCTGCTAACTATAAACAAGGGCCCATGGGGCGCCGTACTCACCGAAGATGGGTACATATGGGTACATGAACCCCTTCTTCTTCTTCCAAATACGAGCAGTCCCTCTCTGCGAGGCTTATATGCTCGGGTTGAGTGTGGCATAACGCATAGTGCAAAGAAAAAGTAATGATAGAGAGGAGAGGAAAAGAAGATAGCTTGTGAGTGCAATAAAAGAGTGCTTATAAGGAGAATGAAAAGATAAAGCGGGAAAATGACTTGGTACTTAGTGGTCTAGTGCACGTACCCCCCTCTTGAAAGCATCAAGGGTAGGTGCCATGGCAACCTCGGCTGGAAGATTGTTCCACTGTGCTATGGTTCTAGGGATGAAGGACTGCTGAATGAAGACTTTTTGTTCCGGAGGTAGAAGGAAGGAGGCAGGGTGAAGGTGTCTGGATGTTCTGGTGACAGGGATGAGGTACTTTGTATAGTCCACAGCAACAAAGCCCTTCACTATTTTATACATCATTATTAGTCTGTTGTCTGCACGACGTTGAAATAGGTTGCGCCATCCCAAGCTTTGTAGCATTTCGGTGACGCTAGAGTGTCGACTATAGTCATTATAGACGTATCTTGCCCCACGCCTCTGAACCATTTCCAGCTTATATTGGTTTGATTGGGTGAACGGGTCCCACACAGAGGAGGCATATTCCACCTGAGGTCGGATCAGTGTCAGGAAGGCATTGGCTTTGATATGTTGTTGTGAGATTTGGAGATTTCGCCGCAGGAATCCAATGGATGAATTGGCCTTATTACAGATGTTGTGGATATGATTATTCCAGGAGAGCTTACAGTTGAACGTTAGACCGAGATACTTGACTGAGTCCTGCGATTGGAGGATGTGTCCATGTAAAGTGTAGTTGAAAACATGTGGTTTTCGACTCTTGGTTATCCGTAGAACACTGCATTTTTGAGGGTGAAATTCCATCTGTGAAGTTTCTTCCCATTTGGCCAGCAGGTTCAGATCGTTCTGGAGTGTTAGAGCATCGGCCTCACCCGTTACTGTTAGATACATTATGGTATCATCTGCAAACAGTCTAATTTCTGATTTAATCCCAACTGGGAGATCGTTTATGTAGACTAGAAAGAGTACCGGGCCAATCACTGACCCTTGTGGTACTCCACTGGTTACATGCTGCCAGGATGACTCAGTTCCACCACATACTACACGTTGTTGTCGGTTAGTCAGGAAGCTTTCTATCCATTTATTGACAGGGCCTTGTATTCCATAGTAGTGTAGCTTCTTTATTAACTTCTTATGAGGAACTTTATCAAATGCCTTTGCAAAGTCCATTATTATGATGTCAGTTTGTTTATTATTACGGAGATTATTCAGGATGTCTTGGGTAAAGGTGAGAAGTTCGGTTTCTGTTGAGAATTTGCCCCGAAATCCATGCTGAAGGTCATAAAGTATGTTGTTTGATTCTAGATAACATAAGATGTGCTTAGTCACTATGTGTTCCGTGATCTTGGAGGCTATGCACGTAAGTGACACTGGACGGTAGTTAGCAGCCCAGTATCTTTCGCCTTTTTTAAAAACTGGGGCCACATTAGCTGTCCTCCAGTCTGTAGGACAGCTATGCAAGCTTACAGAAAAATACAAAATAGGACCACGTTTCCTGTAGCATACCAGCTAAATTTGAATACCAATAATCATCCCAGGGACAAAATTCATGTTTCATACACCTGTGGCAGTTTTTTTACCGACTAAAATACAGTGTGTCCTACAAGTTTACGGAAAATACCTGGAATATACTGTGGCAATATACATGTATGAATATCATATCTATAATTGATAAAATGAGCTTTTTGATGTTTAGGCCAGAGGTTCAGTTTAGGAAAATAGAAAAGTATATACTTTACAACATTTTGTCAGTACGTATGTTTTATCGCAGTTGCAACTGTTTTTCACTAATTGGTAACTATTTATATTCATCACATAATCCACCAATTTTCGGTATGTTTATACTCTGATTTTTCTAACTCGTTTACACCGGTTCTCGACAATATTTTTGCGATGCTTAATGTTATCGTTCTATAACTTGACACACTTCACCCGGGAGTTAAACGGCAATTTTCTACCAAAATTCAGACTTCTATCGGAAAAATTGAATAAGTTGGCAATCTACCCCAATGTTAAATTTCAGCCCAAAACGAGATCTCGAGAATATGAGCATATTCGATGATTTGGTCCTGATTACATCCATCAGGATTCGAAGTATTATTGTGATTTTGGACCAAAAGAAACATTTAGGTGTATTCTCCACAAATTAGTTGATTCTGAAATGTTGCACCGCCCGAAAACCGAGCAAATGCACAAAATTATGTGCGGGCCCAGGAACTAAATGTCAGGGCTAAATTTAACATTGGGATAGATTGCCAACTTTTGAAATTTTCGCGATAGAAATATGAAATTTGGTGCACAATTGCCGTTTGACTCCCTGGGGAAATATGCCAAGTTATAGAACGATAACATTTAGCATCGCAAAAATATTAGCCAAACACAGTGTAAACAAGTTATAAAAATCAGAGTATATAATAATTGAAAAGAACATACGTTATGACATTTTGTCATACGTATGTTTTATCGCAGTTGCAACTGTTTTTCACTAACTGGTAACTATTTATATTCATCACATAATCCACCAATTTCCGGTATACTTCTTTTTTGGGGACACAATTTATCTCGCCAGCATATATCCAGAGTCGCTCAATTCAAAGTTATATATGAAAGACCATTATTCATTAAGCACACATACATTGGGATACGTGGTATAATATATACAAGTACTGCTAATTAAGCTATAAATACTTAAATATGCACCTGACAATACTCTACTGAGGTACAACACAATTATACAATTGTATACATAAATATACTGTACATTTCTGCTGAAAAGTATTTTGTACATGTTGAAGTCTCAAGACATGTATTACTCTGGACAGTGTACTACAACTACTGCACGAATCTCATGTTAGAACAGAGGACCACGAAATGTGGTCAAAATCCCACAGATTGTCCAAATCTGGTTGATACAAGAAGTCACACTGAGTGGAAGAACACCATCAAAAATATGATATTCTTTTATCCTTCTGATTGCCCGTTCAACGTAGGTACGAAGTCTTGCGATTTCATGTGTCAGCTGCACTTCCTCTCAGAAAACTTTCCTTTCTGGCCTAAGAAGGGTGGAATCACAAGACGTGATTTCTCTCTTGACAAAAGATCCGGAATAAGAAATCATTTGTCCGCCATGACGTCGTCGATGGGTTCTAGTAAATCCACGATTCCAGATCTTGATGTTATTTCTTTGTCAGAAATGCAGCCAGTATACAAAGAACTGATAAAAGTAACCATTTCACAAGGTGATATACCTATCAGGCCTTCAAATGTGGTGTGACGTTTATAATTGGGGAATCCGAGTTTTAAGACCTTGGAACTCGGCGTCAGCACCTTTAACTCTGTACAGTTCAATATAACCCTAGTTGGGGTATGTGGACCTGAAACAATCTGGCATGTTTGTGTTTATGGCAGCATGACTATAAAATAATATAATATAATTTAATTTAACTATAATAGGCCATATTTCTAAGGAGCCTAACATGAAATCACCTGCTCACAGATGATTGTGATATTCCAACACTAACGGCAGTGTTCATGCGCTGGGAATGTCTCTAGATCTGACTCCATATGTATGATCATATTTTGGGCATATTTTACTCCTTTGAGCGTGACTGACAAGTTACCTACACAATATTTCAGTCAATGAAATGCATGGTGTTGGTAATAACTTGTTATTGTACTCTAGATCCACATTTCTTCCTTTCAATCATCAAATTATATTATATTCTGATATTAACAATAACATACTTATCGCTTTGTAACCGGAAATTATAACATGGCATTGCTGTGACAGAAACGTCTTTCCGTAATCTGAAACGGCCAGCAGCGGTTTCTAATCGAGTACAGAGATCGAGGAAAACGTAAATAAAACTGACCAATCACATGCGCGTATTTGATCGATCGATATGCAAATGAGCCGTGGCGCTACTTAGCCATGCAGACTGCAACAACGGAAAGTTGTTGACATTACAAACCGGGTTTTGACATGGACAAAGATTGGAAGAAACCAACACGTTAGGATGCCATGTTATAATCGGAATAAAACTGTGTTTGGTTCGATGTCTGTGACTAACAAAAATCCCTCGGGATCTCCGTTGTGATCCCTCGGGATCTCCGTTGAGCCAAACACAGTTTAATCCCTTAAACAGCAGCCACCGTATCTCGCCTACTTATTCGACACGCTTCAAATACTTAGAACATGTTCGTTCGGTAGATGCGTTGCTATGCAACATCGTAAACATGCACACGATCTGAGAAACCCGCGCATGCTATTGGCTGACTTCGAAATTTGCATAATTTATGTACATACATAGTTCTGCTGTGTCATGGTAAACCCGCAAATGCTATTCGCTAACTGCGTAATTTGCATAATTTATGTACATACAAAGTCATCCAGCACTCGATAAATCAATACGGTGGTGAATCAATCTTGACAGGTTGTGAGACAAAAACGAACACATTTATTTGAATAATATGTCTATGATTTGGCCGCAAATTTGTGGTTGCCTGTCGGGCGACTTCTTGTATTTTCTCACTTGCCCTCACCCAATTATTACTTGACCCGGGAGATCCCAAGTGTGGAGCCCTGCGTTCGCCCATCTCAGAACACGGCTGTCACGTCTATCATCTCCCTCCCTCCGATCTTAGATACATGTTGGCGACTGGCGTTGTGTGCGGAATTTGTCCGACTCGACATTTAAATTTGCAACTACGTCAACATGGATGCACGAAGAAATTCCAAAGTTGGCATATCGATAGAGGGAGCAGAAAGGGCCAGAACGTGCCCCAAATGGGAAAAATCCGTCCCCATACAACAAAACGTGCCACGTTTGTGACATACATACATCCAAACATACAAAACGGTCGATCCATATACTCACCTTCGGTGAGTAAAAAACGTGACAGTTGTGTATTTTGTTATGTTTGCCAATTCTAATTTGAATTCTGAACATTATAACCACTTTTTATACATAGAATAATATATGTTCCTCATGTACGTCTGGTTTTACTTCTGTCTGCTGTGCTAAACCGGAGCTTTAATTGGCAGTCGTCCGCCGCCCACTGGCCTGTGAGGGTGCTTACACTGATATCATGGCTCCTCCTAATTATCCATCAAACAATATGAAGTTGGAGGATACGCCGCCATGATGTTGTAGCAATGGATAGAGTCATATTATACATAAATATCAAGTTCCACATGAGATTTCCAGTAAACTCATCGTACTTGGTGCACGAGAACATCATCCACGCCACGCTCGTGACTTAAATGTTATATGAAAGAAATGCACCGGATCTCCACAACATATTGGAATAAATACACCACTTTACTGAATGTAAGTATCAATCTATTACCACCAACACAGCCAAATTCCAATAACAATGATTCCAATAACAACCGTAAAACACAACATTTTGCAATAGAAACAAAGGCCAACCAAATATGGCGTCATCAGGGGCAGACAGCGTGGTTAATGTAGTTGTTTCTACTGTACACCTGATGGAATTAGTATACAACTGCCCAACAACTCATGAAAATAATTTAGAAATCCGAAACTAACCCCATGGAATAGATATATGACAAGTACATAAGTACCTAATCACAAGCCAAAATGCTACTGAGTTGATGGTATCGGATTGGATTACACGGACTATCTGAATTTGGATTAAATGGACATTTCTCATTATATTGCAATAAATATGAGTAAGAGTCAAACAACAAGAAAATGCAGCTAACTGCGGGAGACGACATTAGAGCTCGAGCACATCATCAGCACAACGACAGCTGATCGAATGTATCTTACACAACGTTACCCACCCCCCCCCCCCCCTTCTGCAAAAAAAAGAAAGAAAATTGAACCACATCATGCCCCCATATGATTCCAATTCATTCCCTATATTATAATGAAACACATAGGCGTACTGCAATCATATTCCTAATGAGTAAACATTTATTTTGAACTCAATGAAACAGATACGCCTGATAAAATGATATTGAACCTCAATAGAATATCCTTAAAATATTGGATACTATGATGAATATCTGCATCTGATATCATGATATAAATAACACATACATACTGAGCAAATTAAAAGACCAGTTTAAAATAAAAAGGTTTCGCAACCCAGCATGGAACACGTCTCAAGAAAATTGTGTGTTCCAAAGTACGCGTCATTGCGGTAAAATTTGCTTTGCATTCTGGGAACGTGAATTTCCATCGTTTTTCAGACTAGCTGACCGTTTTGCGTAATTTTCTCAAACCTAACACATCGATTTATGCATTATATATCTGTGGAATATTCAAAGGTTGCCATCAAATCGAGAGATTTTATGTTAAGGACGAAGAAAATCCTCATTTGAAGTAGGTGAACAAAGGTTTATATGCCAAAACGGGCGTCGATAGGTTGGCATGAAACCTCCATAAAAAAGTCAGCACATAGACATGTAGAGGGTTGGGGGCTTCGCCCCCAACGCTCTAATGTCAAAAATTCAATCAGCCAACTCGCTTCTGAACTACTTGAATGATATGGAACATGAGGGAAACAGGTATCAAGATTCGTGATTGAAAAGTAACAGTAAACCAAACTTAACGATGCTCTGTAATAGGGGGTTATCAAACATCATTCAACAGAGGGCAGCATTGTACTATCAGTCCTTTTTGGCGCCAAAGTCATGAACGGATATCGTCTGTAATCATTAATGACGTACATTTTGGCGGGAAAATTACGTTTATATTGATAACACCAGCAAAAACAATATAATGGCGTCATAAGACTGATAAAGCAGTGCTGCCAGCTGGTGATTGCAGATATTTTTGATAACCCCTCATTTGCAATCGACGACCAGACACACAAACTATCAGACACTGCTACTCATTCTCTTTTATTTGGCACTGTGTACACTATTTTCTATACGTCAAATCAAATAATAATTCCTCATGTTGAATTTCCAAAGAAAAATATACTTTGATACGGAAGCCTGTCGTTTTACATAATGTATTGACGGTCATGTGACGAAATGTGAATATCTACCTGATCGTATTTAATGTCTATGATAGGATCAATGGTTACATACTGAATCTGGTGACCCATGGCAACAAATTCTCGCGGTAATGGTGAGGCTCTTGAGTTTAATTGTAGATATATCACAAAGTCATTCGGGGATAAAACCCATAAGTTGTCTTGATTGGCCGAATTATTGCAAGTATATGCCTCCTAGAACGAGAGTGATGTTATGGTACAATTTATCTTTCCCAAGTGCAACTTAAAGTCAATACGAGAGACTATTTATCTTACTTTTCCGTGCTCCATGTGTGGTGTTATTTCCCGTTAGGGTCATCTTACTTTTACAGCTTCCCATTCAGAATATCACATTTTCCCCTTTGAAATGTATAATCTATCTACTCAGCCTACCATGCCTTTCAACAATGATGATTCAGTTTTATCACATTTTTAACATAGTGACACACTTAGCTATGCCATGAAGAAAGCTCATAAATCAACCAGAAGTAGCGTCGGACTTTTCTGTGGTAACAAATAAAGTCATGACCTGTCTAATTTATTGATTTTCATATAATTTATTATTCATAAATTATTGTATCCCCCGAACAAAGTTCGGCGGATACTATGGATTTACGATCGTCGCGCCGCCGTCGCCGCGTCCGCAGACACGTTCTTGTGAACACGCTACAGCTTACAAATCTGAACCGATTTTGATAATATTTTATATGGACATGTCTTATGGTGGGAGCACGACTCTTATCGATTTTGGTTGCCATAGCAACCAAAATGGCCGATTGGCGACACATTTTGTGACAAAATCAGCCATTTCAACACTCATGGCTTGTGAACGCTCTAGGAGTTGTAATTTTACAGGAATCACTACAATATTGAACAGGCCTGTTGAGCAATGCTCAGGCACGAAACCTATTGTTTTTCGGAAAGATTGAATGAACATTAATAAGTTTATGAGCTAACTTATTACAACAATGTTAAATATCCCCGAAACTAACCCCATGGAATAGATATATGACAAGTACATAAGTACCTAATCACAAGCCAAAAGGCTACTGAGTTAATGGTATCGGATTGGATTACACGGACTATCTGAATTTGGATTACATGGACATTTGTCATTATATTGCAATAAATATGAGTAAGAGTCAAGCAAAAACTCAATCAGCCAACTCGCTTCTGAACTACCTGAATGACATGGAACATGAGGGAAACAGGTATAAAGATTCGTGATTGAGAAGTAACAGTAAACCAAACTTAACGATGCTCTGTAATTTGCAATCGACGACCAGACACACAAACTATCGGACACTGCTACTCGCTCTCTTCTATTTGGCATTGTGTACACTTTTTTCTATACGTCAAATCAAATAATAATTCCTCATGTTAAATTTCCAAAGAAAAATATATACTTTGATACGAAAGCCTGTCATTTTACCTGATGGTATGGCGGTCTTGTGACGAAATGTGAATATCTACCTGACCGTATTTAATGTCTATGATAGGATCAATGGGTACATACTGAATTTGGTGACCCATGGCAACAAATTCTCGCGGTAATGGTGAGGCTCTTGAGTTTAATTGCAGATATATCACAAAGTCATTCGAGAATAAAACCCCTAAGTTATCTTGATTGGCCAAATTATTGCAAGTATATGCCTCCTAGAACGAGAGTGATGTTATGGTACAATTTATCTTTCCCAAGTGCAACTTAAAGTCAATACGAGAGACTATTTATCTTACTTTTCCATGCTCCATGTGTGGTGTTATTGCCCGTTAGGGTCATCTTACTTTTACAGCTTCCCATTCAGAATATCACATTTTCCCCTTTGAAATGTATAATCTATCTACTCAGCCTACCATGCCTTTCAACAATGATGATTCAGTTTTATCACATTTTTAACATAGTGACACACTTAGCTATGCCATGAAGAAAGCTCATAAATCACCAGAAGTAGCGTCGGACTTTTCTGTGGTAACAAATAAAGTCATGACCTGTCTAATTTATTGATTTTCATATAATTTATTGTTCATAAATTATTGTATCCCCCGAACAAAGTTCGGCGGATACTATGGATTTACGATCGTCGCGCCGCCGCATCCGCGTCCGCAGACACGTTCTTGTGAACACGCTACAGCTTACAAATCTGAACCGATTTTGATAATATTTTATATGGACATGTCTTATGGTGAGAGCACGACTCCTATTGATTTTGGTTGCCATAGCAACCAAAATGGCCGATTGGCGACACATTTTGTGACAAAATCAGCCATTTCAACACTCATGGCTTGTGAACGCTCTAGGAGTAATTTTACAGGAATCACTACAATATTGAACAGGCCTGTTGAGCAATGCTCAGGCACGAAACGTGTCGGAAAGATTGAATGAGCATTAATAAGTTTATGAGCTAACTTATTACAACAATATGAAATATCCAGTTTGAGATGTATGATCATTTCATTTGGTTGATATCTGCAAACAAATCACACTGGGCATGTGTACCAATTTACAGGTGATGGTTTTGTGTGGAGAGGTTACTTTTACTGAATAAGTTAACAGAAATTTGACAAGCTTAACGTTAGTTTACTAGTTGAGTTTATTACTGGGCAAAATAAAAATAGTTAGGCAAAGAAACATTTATTATTGGGCTAACAAGGTACATGTAAAGGTTGTGTCCAGCATTGACTTTATGGCTGCAGTACCATTGATATTCGTGAATAAGTTAACATTAATATTGCTAGCTAAGTCTATTATTGAGCACAATAAAAAAAAAGTTAAGGCAAGGGACATTTATTATTGGGATTAATGATGAAAAGGTTGTCCAGTAGTGCTTTTATGGTGTAGTGTGTCTTTCGATAAACTATTTGGTCGGGCTTTGTTTCTGTTGCAACATGTTGTATTTTACGTTTGGTATGGGCATCATCAAAATCTGACTGTATTGGTGGTAACAGATTGATACATACAATCATTGATATTACTGAATAAGTTAACATTAATTTGGCTAGTTAAGTCTATTATTGACCACAATAAAAATAGTTAAGGTGAGGAACATTTATTATTGGGCACATGTTATGAGTTAAATTATAACTTGTGGTGAAAGTTAGACCTGGCTCCAATTTCGACATCTTAAAATACAGTTTTGGTCAAATTTTACTTTGAATTCCAACTTGAAACCAAGTTTGGCACAAATGATGAGTTAAAATATAACTTATAGTGAAAAGTTTGATCTGGCTCCAATTTCGTCATCTTGAAATTCAGTTTTGGTCAACTTTTACTTTGATTTTCAACTTGAAACCAAGTTTGGCACATATTATGAGTTAAAATATATCTTGTGGTGAAAAGTTCGATCAGGCTTCGATTTCGTCATCTTGAAATTCAATTTGAGTCAACTTTTACTTTGAATTTCAACTTGAAACCAAGTTTGACACATATCATGAGTTGAAATATAACTTATGGTGAAAAGTTTGATCTAGCTCCAATTTCGTCATCTTGAAATTCAGTTTTGGTCACTTTTGCTTTGAATTTCAACTTGAAACCAAGTTTGGCGCTCATTATCAGTTAAAATATAACTTATGGTGAAAAGTTCGATCTGGCTTCAATTTTGTCATTATGGAATACAGTTTTTGTCAACTTTTGCTTTGAATTTCAACTTGAAACCAAGTTTGTCTAATATTCTGAGTTGAAATATAACTTTTGATGAAAAGTTTGATCTGGCTGTAATTTCGTTATCTTCTTGAACATGATGAAATGGAAATTCATGTGCACTGATTTCAGTGGTGACCTTGAATTTGACCTTCAATGACCTTGAAAGGTCACTGCAGCAATTTTGGTGGAAAAAAAACAGTTTTTGCTTGAGTTTGTTAGGATTTCACAATTCTTTGGTAATCCTTTTTTGCCTTTGCTCTAGTTTGTCATGCTTATCAGTAATATTTGGGGCGACATTGACGATGGGGCTACGGGGGATACACCCAAGCTGTCGTAGGCGACCGGAAGCGTCTAGTTCATTTTTGGATTGGTGTATACCGCGACCATTTTGAAAAATCATTCTCTGTTAAAAACCCATTCAGGTCAAGGCAGTATAAGACAGAAGTGTAACTATATCAATTGTTTAACCAAGATAAACATATACATAATAACGGTATTTTTTCTGTATTTTAGGTTTGCTTTTGTCATCATCAAAATCTCGTATTGATGGTAGTAAATTCATTCTTACATTCCTGTCAAATTCTATTATATTGGTGGCACCATCACTCGAGAATAGGAAAGCAGTCACCACGTTAATGCATGTATTAACTGTCCTAAATTTCAGGGACCAGAAGATGTCGGATCAATGCAGTTCAGTTTATTTCTTGTGTCAGTATACACGGAGTGACTAGTCTCACGATGACAGTGGGACTAGGTGTTTAAACAAGTGAAGTTTTCCCGTCTTGCATGTGGCGTTCAGAAGGAAGTAGTGTCCTGGTATTTTCCCTTGATTCTTGTCCATGATTTAAACAATACGAATTATCAGTATGTTACGAAATGATTAAATGAATGGATACATGTAGATATTTTCATACCTTGGTATAGACCAAAAGGATTTTGCTTATGGGATTTTGGGCAATCAATGAAGTTAATGTAACTGTTGATCATTTCTCGTGAAAATAATACCCCCTTCTGCGATCTTTGAATATATATCACAAGACCATTCACACATAATAGTCACTGGCAACATTCTAGAATTTGCAATTTATTGCAGGTTTCAGCCACAAGAACAATGCACAATGTCATGCAGTATATTTCCTCATTCCCAAGAGCATATCAAAATCAATGTAGGTGATTCACCCTCTCCCGTTGACTGTATCCCAACGTCTCTGTCTATTATAACATATTTATACTCCGTGGCTGTTTTTTTCCCACAAAATGACAACATTGATAAAGTAGAATTACTCTATCCCTGTATCTCAGCACGATTTACATCAAGACCAGGGCTTTTGCAGCAGACAAACTGCTGGTTGTTGCTAACTAACTAAAGAAATGCACATTATTACTTTAGACAATCGCCTTTCAAACCTGTACATTTGAGCATAAACATGTTTTAAAATCTTCCCAGTTTATTTTCTTGCAATGGGTACATACCTGTACATTGTAGCAAATAATTGGACTAGTATCGTTTTGTTGATGTTGTATTTTTCATTTTCATCAGCAATATCCTCTGGTGTTGGTAAAAATAAGCCATCCTTAGATTTTATCCCTCTAAGTGGGTATCACTCCTGGTGGATATTAATTCCCTGAAGTCTTTTGGCTTAAGACTGAGTACATTTGTACTTGTGGTATATATGTATCATGATATTTTCAATAGATCACAGTTGTGGCGGTCTCGGCCAAATGATCAAGATTTTGTTGGTTTTTTTAAGAAAAAAATTAGGCGAAATTTGTATCTGTGGAGTATGCGAATACCGTAAAATCAAGCAAGTCAGTGGTGGCAGTTCAGATCATCAGGGAGTTTGCGTTGATATGTTAACGTTTAATTCCTTACTTCTATCGACATCGATTTGGACCAGTAATCAAGTGCGGTTGGAAACCAAGTTTTTTGTATTACATTAGAGAATGAAATCACCAGAAAACGATAGTTATCATCATAATGAATGGACAAGAGAATTGATGTGATGCAAGCAACTTCTGCTGTATCAAAACTTCATATGATCCACTGCACATTTTTAATAAATGTACTATGTTTATAATCAGATAAAATTCGTACTCCAGATGAGTGGCATGGACAGAAGTGCTTGATGGTTTGATATTGTTATCTTTTCGTGACTGGAATATCGGGCTCGTGATGTGCAAAATTTATTGCTTTCTAATTCATATGGGGAATGAGGTGTAAGCCACAGATTAATTGAACATTTTGTTTTTACAAAAATCAGCAGTGTAAATCTCTTTTCCGTGTCTTTTTTTTTCCTTACCGTATTTATGATGGTGATACATATTAGATGATGAGTTGCTCGAAAATTGGGTAATGTCCCCGGATTGGGAATGATCAACCATAAACCGATTAGCTCATAAATATATTTGGCACAATAGGGGGTGTCGAATAAACGATATTTGGGACCCATACTGCAAGTAATTGTACACATTATACATAATAGTTGATATGAAATCAGAACATATAATTGCGGAATCAAAATGCTGAGAGTCGTAAGAAAATAAGTTTCAATTCATAAACAATTGGAAGTCAAGACAAACGTGATCATATTGGAAAAAACATACATGTATATTTGCTATGAATATAAATGTAACGTTTGATGCCGACTCTCTTTATGGTACATGCACCTCGCCAGGCGGCGCGGTCCTTGTCGGCGCTGGACCCAGGAGTAAGTGCGTCGGACGGGCCGACAACATACATACACACACCGCACACATATGTTGCTCGTTGCACCCAAGACCAAAAGCCACAGAGGATGCTCCCAGCATGACCACGTGGGCGTGTTAATCCTCCTGCCTCCCTATTGGTTCACACGGGGACAGCCTGACCGACTGCTATGACCCTTTTGGCACCATCACAGAGGAAAATATGTGATCATTGCAAGCACTAACACCTTCAACACATCTTGATACGGCAACAGCCTCCATGGAGTCCATGGCGTCATCCAGCTCTAGCTAAATTGGGGATCAAAATGCATGTTAGCGTAGTCCTCCTCCACCAAATCAGACGAAAATGGCGCAGACTGCTTCCGAGTACGAGGTGAAACGTCATAAACATGTTTACAATCTGATAGATGGGTAAATAGAGACTACAAACAACAGTAAGATATGTTCTTGAATGGATGTGTACTACGCATAGGCATGATATCATTGCTGGAGTCAACACGGCATCAACAACAAATGCAGACAATATACTTCACTGAACTAGTATGAACCGAGTGAGTACATGGAAACTACATTAGATTTTCGTGTCAAAATGGAACGTAAATACACTTGAAATACATACCAAATCGATAAATGAGTATATTCTTCGTTTTTCAGGCATGGGACAACATCCATCTGTACACGTAAGCTACACCTCTCATATTAATACAAGCTGGGTCCAATGAGCATGTTAAAATGTATCAGTATGATTCGCTCAACTGTTCAGTCGGGAAAACGTTGGGTGCGTGGTAGGTAGATTATTAGACAATCATACTAACCATAATAAAAAATCATATGTCAAATCTTTCTAAATTCTTTTGCAAATCTAAACGTACAATTTCATCCGAAACTGTTCCATCGACCATGCATGTTTCTAACAACCTGAACACTTGTAGGATCACTGGGGGATAAGCTCCTCGAGAAATTGCTCGGACTGTCAATATACGCTTCTAATGTTCCTATTATGTCCTGTTGAAATAAACACGTGCGGATTCATGTCACAACAGAACCACATGTGCCCAGAATGGTAAGACATAAACGAGCTTCACATTATAATATAACCACTTATACATATGGGGGAAGATAGTAAATTTGCATATTTGCACGCGAACTTTTGGCTGAAATTTTATATGAAAGACTGCATTTCAGAAAATAGTGGAATAACAACACCATTTGACTGCGTGTCGAATACTCGGATATTTCACAATTACATTGTAGTAAATATGACTCACTAGTCAAGCAATTCCTTCCATCAGTCATCTCGCTTCTGAACTTACTTGTATGACATGAAACATGAGGGAATCTGGTTTCAAGTCTGGTGGTAGAAAAAAAAAATAAACCAAAGTTGAAGATGCTCAGTAAATTGCAAGCAACGGTGACACATACTATCTGACATTACTACCCACTCTCTATTCTTTCACATTGCGTGCATTATTTCCTTTATATCAAATCAAACAATAATAATTCATCATGTTCAATTTCCAAAGAAAAAATATATTTGTTACGGGAACCTGTCACTTTACATATTGTGAAGAACGGTCATTTCATAACATGTGAATACACGTAACTGGCCATATTTACTGTCTAATAGAATCTAGACAGGGTCTAATAGGGTACATACTGGATTCAGTGACCAAATGGTGAGCCTTTGAGTCTTCGTCGCAGATTTATCACAGAGTCAAGGAAAACCCCCTTAGTTGTCTGGACTGGACAATTTATTGCAAGTATTTGCCACTTAGAAAGAGAACCATGTTATATGGTGCAATTTATCTTTTCGAGAGCAACTTAAAGTCGCTTCAAACGACTATTTAGCTTACGTTTCCATACTTATGTGCCGTGTTATTGCCCGTTAAGATCAAATTACTATTTACATCACAGCGTTCTCTTTGAAATGATTCATCTATCTACACAACCTGCCATGCCTTTGAGCAATGATGACTCAGTTTCATCACATTTGTTGTTCCATCACATTAGGTGTACCATAAACGCCATTAACTAGCATACAGGCCTTTCTGGGTTAAAGCAGCTGCCTTCGAAACCAGTCAATATTTTTTGAAAACTATATTTCATATTAAACATGCTAAACTATCAGCCCTTATGGGTCGGTAAGCTAAAATGTCAATATTCTAAAATCGAGTTTGAAATCCAACTAAAGTCAGCATACTTGTTTTGACGGGTGATAGAGTGAATCTCATGGATTATTATAGTTTTGTACAGCATGTCAATATCTCGATTATTTATGAAGATATGACAGTTTGTTTTGGTGGAAATTTTGGGTTTACCTTTTTGTTCCTAACTAACTATTATAATGAGTATTCATGACATCACAAGAGTAAAACAAGTTAATAAAGTTAATGAAACGTCTATTTTCAAACATGTATGGTGATAATATGCTTCATTTGGCATTTACTTCGTTTGGCATGAGATATAATCAGTGTTCAATAACAAGAATTGGGGTCCAAGGTAATTATTCTCGAGATATGTCCCATAGCAACCGTGGTTGTGAAATGTGTATGTGCCCACAAGAAAGAGAACAATGTCGTAGAGTAATATTTATCAATACCATGAGCATCTCGTCATGAAGAACAATTTATCATTCCCAAGAGTGCCCTGGTGTATGGCCCAGTACGTTACAATAAATACATTTTATCACTCCTGGCCGTTGGGATGGGACAAAATCATTCTGACAGCATTGACGAAATTGATGTACATTGACCCTCGTTACTGAAACTCGTTAACCCCTGCACAAATACTTCTGCTTCTGTTATCGCCAAAACAACTTGATGTGTCATCTCCTTGATACAATAACACCGTGTTATATCGCCCATAGATGTATGGCAGTGGTGACAAAAATAATTTCGATGTAATTCCACTAATTCGGTATGACACGAGGTGGGCGAGCACAGCTAGTATTTAGATTTGCTCTGGTGATGGAACATTTCTACGGAATCTGTTTAGTACCCAATCTTTCTTGTGAACTAAATGTTGTCAATGACTTGCAAATAATGGTCGTCTGATTGCAAGTAATGCGTCTATTTGCATATCATTGACACATGATGGTTCACTAACAGTGAAAGTAGCCAGACACGACAATCGCGTCATTCGGATTTCCTAGAACACCCAATACTGGCTATATATGTTAAAAATATACTTTTTTCAAACGTTTCAAACAGACAGCACAAGGAGTTGCGAGTATTGATTGTTTTATCTGCACTTTTACACAACGAATAATTGATGCGTCACATCAAAATTGAAAATATGAAATCCAATAATATGTATTGTTCATATAAGTATACATTACAACCAGAAATTCATTTAGAATATGTAATTGTGAAGCGTCGCAGACTGGCGTTAGCACGTTTACGCACAGGCAATAACAGATTAGCTGTAAATATGAAAGGTCAAACACAAACAGATACGGATAAACTATGTAAGTACTGTATATGCAATAATTCAATTGTGAAGATGTCGACAAAGTTAAATCTTTTGCAGCTTTTGTGTATCATGCATTCAATCTGCACAGTCTGACCACTTGATCTTGTGTTACTTGTCCTTGTAAATATGTTTGCTATTGGGCCTGTGGCCTACAAAGCTGAATAAACCATTCATTCATTCATAATATAGGCAGAGTGTGAGATTCAACCTGGCCTATCGGCAGCACTGCCTGCAGTATGCGTCAATATTCACTGAAAGTGTACCACTCAAGAGAACACATGGATACTGAATTAGGTATTCCTGTCTTGATCAAATATGAATTCAAATAGATGCCAATCAATATCAGTTTTGGACGTATGTATTTTCTGTAGATCATGACATAATGTTCATAAAGAAAGTTGGAATTGAAGATAATACAGTCTCCACTATTTTTCACAAATATTTTAATCTACGATTCTAACATGCCCACTGGCTTACGTGATGTTTTCAAATTTCACTGGCTTACGTGATGGTTTCAAATTTCCCCTTTTCTAAACTTGTATGTATTACATGTATATGCGAGGTATATTGTGTATTTGTCTTACAACTTATAGATCTGCTCTCTTTGCAGATATGAAGAATACCTTCAAATTTTAACAAAGTTCCTGCTGCAATAATGATATGTTTCATCAAGACTGATATCTGATATAAAATTTATATGGACATCATCACGATCTGGTTGATAAGTAGGTGTACGCGAACTCAGGGCCGATCATAGAAACTGTAGACCCCATTAGTAGTATACTTAACATGCTTAAGTTTGCTTGAATGCTTAAGTGCAATAGTATCATTCAATGGACTGGATATTTATCCAGACATGTTAACGTTCTCATTAAATATATAGCGAAGAATTAAAACAATTGACCAAAAACAACCACTTAGTCCAGATTGATCAATACTGTGCAATATGTATACATGGGCTGTCTCTGCGCAAATAATGCGTAATCGGAACTGGCGGGATCCAAAATTCCAGACAAACTCTGTCTCTAGAAAATTTGAATGCGGTCCTTAGCAATTAAGTGATGCAGTACGTCCTGGTCAAGACTCGAAACTCCAACAAACATTAAGTCCGCATATGTGAACATCCGTGCTGAACTGAGTGGCTAACTGAAGCTGCCCCAAACAACAGACGAATCAATATTTTGGCCGACAAATAATTCTAGAGGTCCATGAAGGTGCTCGTCGGTGCCATCAAAAACATACGTGAGTCTGGGATTGACACAATATGCCATAAAAACTTGATATCTGCAGGAGACGAAACTGCAAAGAAAATTGTGTAAACTATTCTTTATGTTTGTCTACGTATATCGAGGGTACATATAGTCTGGGACGTAGGAATTCCAAGCATTTAACACATACCTTATCACGTTTACAACAAGATTCATTCATATACTTGATGTGACATATGATAAATGTGTGATTTTCAATGCAATTCAATTCTGTGAGTGGACTATTTCCACGAGAACCAATAAGCCGCGGTCTAGGTCAAATGTGACGTGTCCAATATGTAAATGTCCATTTTGCTCTACGAAACAATGTTTTTGAGACACATCTGCAAGTGATGATGTAGATTCAAAGAAAAATACATATTGCTCATTCTGCTTCATGATACTAATACCCTATCTCAGATGAAACACATTACTACAGTCCTCTGCCTCCAGTCAGCATTCTTGCTTTTCTGCGTAAGCTCTATCGATTCTACAAAAGCAATAATTTATTTAATATTGATCAATATCTCTGAGCATACTCAAAGGAAATGGAACCATGGTAACAAATCATCATGAAAATGGTGACATTCAGGGACAGCAGCTCCTCGTATCATTCCAGATGTCGCAATATATTGCTGGTATGTGCCCCCGAGGAAAGAGAACAATGTCGTAGAGAACAATTTATCATTCCCGAGAGCATCTTAAAATCAATCCTAAATACAATTTATCCTACAACCTGGTCCATGGTCCTGGTCAATGGTGTTTTTTAATGAAAAATTTATCACCTCCTGACTGTTTTGTTTATGGCAGACTCATTCTCACAACATTGATGAAATAGATAGGCCTATACCTGGAATAGCAAGAACTGCAAGAGGAAATTTATCTAGGCTTACATGTAAATTTATCTGTTGTATTGTTTAAGAAAACAACACAGAAATAGACCTGTAACAAATAAACAGAAAGTGAAACTGTTACCAACAGTTTGTTAATATATCACGTAAATCGGAAATTTGCACAACAACCTTTATCAAATAAACAGATATACAGTACTTACAAACATTCCACATTAGAGTCGACCTTTGAGTGAACTGAATATTGTGAGAATGTAAATAACATGTACCTCTAGATATGCCATTTAAATTGGAATTTTATTGCAATCGAAACTGAGATTTCTCCTCAGGTTATGGCCTCGATATTGACAAAATGGTTGCGTTCATGTGTAAATGTGGTATGGCAAGATTATTTAATGATGTCACTGTCATGTTAACATGGGTAAATGCTGTATATATTTACCAGTAGCATTGTGATCTTCATAACTTAACCATTATACCCTTGTAAAACAGATAACTAACACCTGTAGTAGGGCTTAACTACAACGACAGCTGGATATTCTGCACATGACTACACGTGGCATCGTTCATATTTTGTATTTCATAATAGAGGTCTTGGTGTTAGTGAGTTTGATAGGCGTGGCTTGATGAAATACGTTGCTGTTAAAAATTATTGACTTCACTGTGAACAGTTTGATGGCATACACGCATATTCATGTATATCATTATGTAAACGTGGAACCAGGTAGACAACGTGCATGGAAAAGAACACTCTTTACCCAGTAGTTCTAGCCTTTGTCTCCGTGGTCTCTGTCCACCCCACACAGCAGAATATCCCAAGGAATAGTGTATCAACGAATGTTTACGATGTAAAGCTGAATAACTACATAATTCCACAAAGTTGATAAAATATATGAATACACACTGAGCCATGTAATAGACGATTCCAGTAATGCTGCTTTTATATTCATGCTCCGGCAAGCCTTGTTGCAGATGGATTTGTGGCCCATCCATTCAAGTCTAACAATGTGGAAAGCTAGCTTGACAAGCTTTGACCGATCGCGGCAATTTTTCACATATGTCCACATACCTGAGCCGGACTCATCCAAACAAGAGCCACACAACGACAGAGCTGATCACTACCATCGGCTAAAGTGCATCGTCAGAAAGTATGTCGAGTCATACCAGAATGAAGCTCTCGTGTTAAGTATATCAATTAAACTTTGGATCATGTGCATGATCTTCGGTATGTGGAACTGCGAGAAGGATTTCGACCCGAGTCTGGCCTGACACATGCAGCTCCCGTTGGGCTCCGAATGTAGTCTGTCCCCGATGCAGAGCGATTCCTCTCCTTCAAAAGAAACCTGAATTTGTTCAGGTCAGAAACACTGGCTTCATCCTTCTATGTTGGTTTAAATTAAAAAGTTGTCCCACATGTATGACAAAAAGTGACTATGTTGAGACCCATTGATATACGCTTTTGCGTGTTTGGGAATCGGAAAATAAAGTTTATGAAAAAAAAGTGACTATGACAATCTGTGATGCGATACATAGTGAGGTACCTGAAATTGTAGCGCAATTGCACGAGGACATTGATGGCCGATGTGTTGGCCAGCTAAAGCGGAGCTGAGCCAACTACAAAATGCGAAACTACCTGCAGCAAGACCTCATGTCATGGGTCGAAACAAAGTAAGACTTATCAGCTGTTGACATAAATAGGTGTGCATGTTGTAAATTCCACTTGAGCTGTGTCCGATCCATTGTGTCAATGAACATCTAGCTTAGACACACGATTGATAATGATAGTTGTTTTCATATCCATATGAAATCTATTGTTGAGCAAAGCAAGCATATATCATTCAGTTGACTGTGCTGAACTCATTTCATGTGGTTTGACAGAATTTCAACTTCGATTGATATCAATATACACATTCCATCATCATCAGCTTATGAAGTGTGTTATTCAAAACTCATTCTATATGTCACGAAGATACTAGTATATGTTCCTCTTGTTTTCAATCATACTTTGCTGAATTACTGTCTGTCACAATTTCCATACAATGTAAAAGACAGGTGCGTATCATGTTCAGTAGGAAATACACCCGGTAAATAAAACTGCACTGCCTTGTATGAATTCATGAAATGAAAATATCTCTAGAGAGGTTATATTTAGTGCACAAGTCTCAAATAACCCAATGGATTTGGATATGCATCTAGGCAGGTTATTATTTTTAGTACCTATTATTATATATAGCGAGAATATGATACAATGATTTCCGAACAGCAATCAATTACTCTAGATTGTTCAATTCTAGATAATATTTATGCATGGGTTATCTCTGAACAAACAATTGTAATCCGGAATTCCAAAACTTGTAGAGAATGTGGATTCGACCCTTAGCATGTTGTATGTTGCAGTATACGTCCAGGACAAAACTTCAAACTCCAACAAACCGTTTATTCCAAGTCGTCATTTAAGATAAAAGACGAATATCCATGCTGGACTCAGTCGCCACCCAAATCAATAGCAAAATCAACATTTTGGCCATCAAGGAATTCAAGACGTTCAACCAGGTTTTCGTCGGTACCATAAAGAAACTACGAGTCTGGGAATGTGAAAATATGCCACAAACTGTATAACTGCAGACGATATTTCGAAGATGAACATTCTATTTTATAGTACAAAACACAAGGGAACACTGTGTTAACTAATCTATATGGATTGTTTGATTGCGTGTCATTTCTGTGAATGGAATAGTTTCACAACGCAAGCTAATGCCTATGGGATATTCAATGCATTGATACTCATGTGAGAAATGAGGCGTGAGCCACAAGTGAGAGATGTTTTCACAAAAGCGATCAGCGTATAAAACACTTAGGGTAGTGTTCGATATAGGGTTGTGTTTTCTGATCGAAAGGGGATTAACCATGTTATGCGATCGGCGCATGGTGTAAATCTCCAGTGAACAAACGTAGACCCTTTGTAATCAGAGGACTTAGTTTCCCGTTATTTGATAAAATCATTGAGGATAAGTAACAGTCATCAAAGAAGAATAGTTCACAGGCTAACAAAGATTACGAGAGACATGAATGTTTTTTCTCACTAAAATTGCAGTCTAGACCTTTTAGGGTCTTCGAAGGTCAAATTCAAGATCACCACTTAAAACGCAATATCTATTTAAATGTGTCAATATTCAAGCTCGTCTTGAATGACTTGATCTCTGACCAATACTTTTATACCAATACTTCATCTACCCATCAAACAATGAAAATGACAGTCATGTGCAGACCATGGGAACAAAACTTATACAAATAAAAAATGTACCTATGAAGCATCTCATGCATAACATTAAAATGTTCCTGAACAGATTTTACAAAAAATGACCATCAAAGTTCAAAATTGGCCATTTTTACTCGAAATATTTGTAGGTATTTTTGTGTAAAAATTCAGAAACATTTGATCGTAAACTTTAAAAGGTGGAAATGTTGAGGGACAGACGGACGACGAACGCAACGCCATGCCAATAGGTTATCGGGTTAAAGGTCTGGTAACTAAGAAACAAACTCTAAAGAGAATCTCCAGCGAAACCGAACTGTATTCCCCATACAACAGCGGTAGGTACTGTCAAATGAACAATATTTTGGAAACAGACAGCAAGTAATTCAACACATACATGGTTAATATAAAATCTGATTTATGTATCCAAATGTGAAACACATGTCATCTAAATACGTCACGAGACACACGTACGCAGGTGTGATTAGAAGGCCCACTATTTGTTCTGCTGCTCCTATGAAGTCGGGTATTCATGTCATGGAAAAAAACACAGACTACAGTTTAAGAATACAATAGGTACAGGATAATCTGACAGAATTCAACATGAGTCTTGTCATCTTTTGTTTCTGATTCAGGTATTCTGGTGGAATATGCTGTGAAGATGCTATTTAACTGGACGCTCTCCTGACAAACTTTTTTTGTTCTTTCTGTTGTAAGTTCATCTAACCTGGTATTTGTTCAAATGACATTCATTCATGATTTAGATTAACAAGATTGCTATTCGTTTAACAGTTTTATTATGGCACAAAAGAATCACATTGTTCTACTCTATAACAGCACCTTCATAATAACCCCAAACGAGTTGCCCAAATTTGATGTAGAATGATATATGACTGCAACATGTTCATTGTGGTAATGGAATGTGTAACAACGTGTAATTCTCATGTGTCTCTCGTATCCAATATTGCATCTCCGCCCCCATTAGCCATGACAATAAAAGCTGCCAGTTATTTATACTCCAAAATTGCGAGTACATCTGATGCAAAATATCTAATAAAATCAAAACTACTGAATTGCCAGGAAGACTAACTGGTGTACTGTTCCACGTGTCATGAATATTGTTCACTATGGATAACTAGAAATATCACCCCAGTAACAAATCAGAGCATCCTCAACTCGGTATATTTTGAATGAAAGAAAAGAGTTGGATTCGGACAATTGAGTAAAGGTTTCTAGAAATAGTTTTGCTTTGCGACTAGTCCTGATCAATGCAATGCTCGGTAGGAAGGCCGCATGTATATGTAAATCACCCATTCAATATTCCCATGCGTTCAAAAAATAGTTGTAGAAAACGAGCAGAACAGACACAAAACTATCAGAACTCAATGCTAGATGTGGTTCATAACATTGGCCACATAATGGATAATGCTCACATCTGGCGGCAAATGTACATTTTATTGGCTTGTTCATGTTCATGAAACAACATCAACTGCTACACAATTGAGGTTGTGTAGAACCTTGCTGTCACTGATTGAAATTTCAATTCAGCAGCTGCACTGCATGAAAGTAGAAGTTCGATGAGATAATGTTTCAAAGTGATACTGGCATAAAAACTATTTTTACTCCAAATCAATTACATATATGTCTGTGGTATAACAAAATAGGTTAAAAACGTTCAGGTTATAAGAATATGACAGAAGGGCAAGAATATGACAGAAAGGCAAGAAAACGTTTGGGACGGAAACAAAGCCAATCCTTCGTAGGACTAGTGAGCTTTGCCAACCATACATGTGACATACATTACAGACCCTTCACAATATATGAAATTGCGTAGCAAAATTCAAAATCTCCTGGTATTGAGCTATCATGTTGAGAGACTTTACACCATATTTATCTATCACATTGAGATGACGTTAATAAAACTTCTTGCACGTAACCATGCAGCTTCACGTGACGTTCGTCGATAGCTTTGATATCAGCAGCGATACGATTCAATTCAGTTAAATTTATTGGCTTCGTTATTTGTATACAAAGCATATAACATGACCAAGGTCTGAGATAAAAAAAATAAACAGATGGGTACATACAAATAAACATGATGCCCATTAATACACAATACCGATACATATCAGCATCTGCACCTTTAGCGCTGTTTGGTGCTCGATGCCTTGTCCAGTCACAATACAACCATTCCCTATTAACTGGTCTTCTAAGTTTGAGTAAAAACAGACCCAAGGGGGGTAGGCATGGGCGGCCCCGGTCCTGCTATCATTTATTTGAATATAATAATCCCAACAAAAGGATCACAGCACTTTCAAAAATAATGTTTTTGAAAATGGGCGGCCCCGGTCCTGCTATCATTTGTTTTAAATATAGTAATCTCAAGAAAAGGATCACAGCAATTTCAAAAATAATATTTCTGATTGTTTCAATGAGGTTTACATTTAAATCTTGTGAATAAACGCAAATATGATTGGTTTACCTTAATACATACGCAAAACAATTACGAAACATACCCAACTTTTATAGTTTCGGACATAAAGGTGATAAAAAATATGGGTTTTACACCAAAATAGATGCCATGAACTATCAATGGGCAACATTAAAACCATTGATCTATAGATATGTTCTTCTGTGTTCATTATATGGTCACAAAAATAATTCTTTCAACTGTAGGTTACTTGCTCATCAGTTTGGGAACCAATCATAAACAATTTTCACAAGCAAGCCCGCCAGCGAGCTAAAAATAGAGAGGATTATGATATATTACGAATCCACGACAAGCTATAGTTTCTCCCAATAATGTAATGCTAATATTTCTGAACTATGATCAACTAATCCGCTTTTGAATAAAACCTGACATTTAGAAGGTAAAGACTCTAAACTGGTGCCATTCGCAATAAGAATTGCCACTGGTATCGCATTGTCTGTTTAAATAACGTAAACAGAACCAAGTGTATTATTGATAAAACCAGCCAGGTAATCCGGGTCCGCCTCCGACTCCGGGTTTCATATCATACCATGAACAAGCTTGTGATCATGATCACATAAACTTTCTCGTATCTGGTATCATGTTTTATAACATGCCACCGGATTCCGCCGCTGGGCAGACACTGAACTACAACAAATCCTCGTGGAGCTGGTAACCTCTCGCGTGCTCTTTACAAATATATCACAAGGACATTCGGAAACACACCCCCTGGCAGCATTCCAATTTCGGAATGCATTACTGATATGTAACCCCGAGGAAGAGAACAATGTCGTGGAGTACAATTTATCATTCCCAAAAGCATTTTAAAATCAACCCACGAGACGATTTATCCTCCGCTCAATTAAAGTGGGCACCTATTCATGGTCGAATGTTACCTCGAAATGGCCATTTTATTTTCCCCTGGCCGTTCGTTATCGGCAAAATAATTCTGACAACATTGAAAGGTATATTTGATAGCTATGGAAATATGTGCTAACATTTGTCATCCGGTGTTGATCTCCTGGAAACAGAACATAAACGCGCGCGTTAAAGCTATATGTAAGCGGGATTAGACCATAGTTTCACGGCTATCAAATAAGTATAAAGCGAAGTAAGCTCGAACGACTTTTATTTATTAACAAAATCCTAAAACAAATATATATATATAATATATAAGCAACAAATAAAACAAATAAAATATTGCAGCATGAAAATAATAATCTGGAATTAAATTACACTGTATTTCCACAAAATTCATCAATCAGCAATTGCTATTTCACCAAAGTAATATATCAATATTTTATCAATAATGGAAAATTCATGGCTAACACATACCCCGTGAGAATATCACCATTTTATGGTAATACATGCCCCTTCATAAGCACGGGCCGTCCCACCGATAAATCACACCAACTGAATAATTAACTTGCAAATTGGTTCAACTAATGTGCATACAAGCCCATGAATTTCAGAATAATTTCGAATAATAAAAATACATGAATACATACACTTCCCCAACTCCTGTACTGTCCCGTCTGTCCAGGTGGACCGCTCGTGATAGACTGACCACGAGAGTACCAGTAAATTATTGACGTCACAGTGGTCAAAGCGTCCAGTCAGGTCATTGGTCAATGAAAGCATGTAACCATGGCGAGGAAATGCGAATGATCTAGTTTTTCAATATAACTGTTAATAATGTGTATTAACTATGTATGAGTTAATATTAAATAATATTAAACGGATACTATGTGTCAGTATAAATATTTCGGACGGAATATATTTATTGCGCAATACGATCACGTACAAGATATGAATATTCAATCGACGGTCAATATCGATTAGCGATCATAACGCTCCGTGTATTCGCGAGTATCAAAATGCACCGTTCAAACGCTTGCTGGAAATCAATGAAATAATTACACGAGATGCTTGGTCACATGTTATCCATAGAAAAAGGTTTGCTCCCATGGAATCGGGTTTGTTTCTGTTATTTCGTAATTGGATTTCTAGAATAATGTTCGTAAGTTGTTGGGCAGTTGTATACTAATTCTATCAAGCGTATAGTAGAAACAACTACATTTAACACACTGTCTGCCCCTGATGACGTCAGTGTGTCTTTGTATAAACTATTTGGTCGGGTTTTGTTTCTATTGCAAATTGTTGTATTTCATGTTTGTTATTGGCATCGTCAAAATCTAACTGTATTGGTGGTAATAGATTGATACCTACATTACGACCAATTTCTTTGGCTAATGAAATGGTGATCAGGCCACAGGCTATGCAAGGAAGAGATGCTATCCAATCGTTCGTATATGTACCATTACTACTAAATGCGGCCGAAGGTTACACGTATTTATTTTAAGCAAGCATATGTCAATGAGTTGAACAAATTGAAAAGGCAATTGAGTCATGGCCCATGCAAATTAGAGGAAATAACGCATAAACATATGTTTACCTTTTAATCTCAGCATGCAAGTAAGTAAATAATATAACATTTCAAACATCCCACACATTTTCCCCATTCTCGGTGATAGTTCTGGATGGCTGGCTCATCTCTCACACCGACTACCAGTGGAACACTGAAACTTCAATGCTGGAGTACTCCGAAAATTTCTGCTGCTACGGCTGGACGCTGATCAGATGTGAATGAACAGTAGATGTGTTCACTGTGCATCGAAGAGTAAGTTTGTTTTCGGAGCTGAATGGAAATAACCTATGTGCATGGTTCATACCACCAGGATGTTCTGGGGAACTGCAACCACTTGACGTGGCTGTGAATGACCAGTTCAAGAAATATCTGCGAGAGAACTTTGTTGATTGGTATGGTTATGATATCTGCAAGCAGCTGACGAATGGCATCTTAACTTGGGAGAAAACAGTTGATGTAGCTGCGTCAAAACTTAAACCACTTTTAAAATTTCCTCAGAAGCCCAGTCTTCTCCATTCTGCATTTTGATGAGCAGGTATTTCGTCAGCAGCCACCGACATCAGACAAGACTCTGCAGTTCCGTCAGCAGCCACCAACATGAGCCCGGACTCTGCAGTTCCGTCAGCAGCCACCGACATCAGCCAAGATTCCACAGTTCTGTCAGCACCACCGACATCAGCAAAGACTCCGCAATTCCATCAGCACTGCAGCCACCAACATCAACCAAGACTCCGCAGTTTTCTCAGCAGTCACTGACATCAGCCAAGATTCTGCTGTTCTGTCAGCAGCCACTGGAATGACACTGGAGCCAGTGCGGTGAAGACCAGGAAACTGGAGATAGGAGCCAGGAGACAGCAACCATAACACTGAAGATGAGATCCAGGAAATTTTGACTGAACACTATGTTTTACAGGTTTATAATTCAGAGGATAGAAAGACCAAAGCAGACTGTATCAAGCAGGACGTCCAGCCCGAGGAATATGTACTCCTGAAGTATTCAATATCTGACCCAGTCCTTAATTGATACCTGAACGAAAGACAATTCATCAATCTGCAAGAACTCTTTGCTTTTACAAACTCAGATATAACGCATTACTGCTCACTGATCTTATATATATAACAGAAATTCTAAACAATTCTCTGCCCTAACGGTTTCATTACTCTTGTATCATGGCAATAAAGCACCTATCTATCTCTAGAAATGCCTAGCCAAATCAATATCTCCTGGTGCCGGGCTGTTATGTTAAGAAACGTTACGCCAAATTCATCAGGTTGTAATGACGTTCACAAAACGTTTGAAAGTGTTTCCTCTTGTTGATCACATTTGATACATTATTGTTCATGTCTCAAATGAGAATAAACCAATGTGTATATACATACTACTATACATATAATGATTCTCGAAATGCAATCAGTTACAATGAAATGATCGATACTGGATTGTACTCTATATTCTGTACATAACAGTATCTGAGCAGACAAAGAACTACGGTAACAAATCCTCGTCAAAAAGGTAACCCTTTCCGTGATCTTTGCAGATATACCACAAGGACGTTTAGAGATAGAAGCCCCTCGCAGCATTCCAATTTCGCAGTACATTACTGGTATGTAACCCCGAGGAAGAGAACAATGTCGTGGAGTACAGTTTATCATTTCAGAGAGCATTTCAAAATCACTCCAAAGGATGATTTATCATGCACCCAATCTGCACCTATCTATGGTCGAGTGTTTTTAGAGATAAGAATATTTTATCTCCTGGTCGTGTATTACCGACAAAATAATTCTGACAGCATTGATGGAAGATACTGTAAACGATTTATTTTTTAAAAACCGCAAACATTAATCGTCGCCAATGTGTATTTGCGCACCCGCCCTCCTACGACTGTGACTAACAAGGAGCCTTTCCCACAAGATCACTGCCGTTGCAACCACTTCCTATCAAACATGTTTTATATAGCTTACATGTGCGGCCACCGTTTTGCGATGTCTCCAGAAAAGACAAACAAGAGCTGGAAATCGCGCGTTTTGATCAATCTGTGTTCTTTATTATACCAGACTAGTGACGTTGTTGCTACAGTCGAAAACTTATCTGGAGCTTGTTTCAAAGTGCAAACAACGAAAACCAAATAATTGCAGGAATCCTGGAGCATACAACGTACTGGATGAGCAGCAGAAAATCAAAATTAGTCGGTAGGCAATTGAGCCTACTTCAGCCCAACATTCTGACGCAAGATTCAAAACAACTGCGTCAAAGTTGTTACAGGACTAAGTACTCCAATCGAATCATCGATGATAATAAGATATGTGAAATAGCTAAAAGTGAACCCTTGATACGGATGTGATGTTGGAGGAAAGTTGCTTCAGAAAGAACATCGGGAATAAGCTGAAACACTACACCTCTGGTAGGATGCGATGCGAAGCTATTGAACGAACTGAGGGCAGCAACGACGACCTAATCCACAACATCCTGTACAAGTTAAATATCTAAAGAAACCAATATGGAACTTCCAATGTCTGGATGTCTATTGTTTAGGTCACATGATGAATTAAGTATGTAATATCATCGAGAGTATAACAATGAGTGGTGAAAGCCATACATTATAAACGCTTGGCATGATAAGGTTTCGTTTCTCGGTGTGTTGTCATGGTAAATGTGAAAGTAAAGGAACATGATTGTATCAACATCATTCACGAGAGGGACCACTTAAAACTTACGAGAGCGTTTTGTGTACATGGTGTATGCAAATATAACATTGCTGCTCACATCTTTTACCAAATTGCCGTTTTGACCCTACAATGTCACAGAGGTCACATCTAAAATCACCACATGTGATTTCCTGTTTGAGTGTTCCAATATTTAGGCTCTAACCTTAAGTGTTCTAGTTTTTTCTCCATCCAGCCTCCTTTTTGAAGGAAAAAGTGGATGAAATTTTTTTCAAAGGCAAATTTATTTTTGGGTGGAAAAGGGTCAAGAGAGATAACGACATCTTGGTTTCCAGGCGATAATTTTAGTTTGCCTTGATGTATCTGCGACAAATTTTCACCAATGGTCAGAAATAAACTTTTGTCAATGGTCAGAAATATGAAATTCTGATTTTTTTTAGCCACCTCTGGTGTCCGGTGAGCCCATAGGGCTGATTTCAATCTTGTTTTTCGTAGTTCTCCATAAATGTCTATGCATTAAAGCAACTGCCTTCGAATGTATGCAATATTTTTTCTCAAAACTTAATTTCAGTGCAACACATCTAATACGAGATAACAAAGTATGTGCACATTGACTTGACGAAGAAAAAATCGCGAACATTATTCGTAGCGAATATGATCGTACAGTACTTCGGGCCTCACTCCTTTACCCCTGCACAACCATTTTCTTGCAATAGCATATGTCGGCTTAATACTGCTGACAAAACTAACCTGGTGTGACATCTTGTTCTTCTTGGAACACTGTGTTAGCTCTCCCATAGTTTTCTGTGTTTGGCAGTGGTGACCCATTTATATGCGCAAAACCTTTTATTTGCATGATATCATTAAGTAATTCACGTAAATTCATGTTATAACATCCTTCATCTACATTTTGATGTGACCCCACAAATTCAGTCCTTCAGACGCACCCCGAACAAGCGCATCGGGTATTTCGAATTGCTATGGTGATGGAAAATGTCCACATGATTTGTTTAGTACAAAATCCTTCTTGTAAATAAGTGGTGTCAATGACTTCAGTGCACCACACACGTGATGAGAATGGTCGTGCCATTGCGAATAACGCCTGCATTTGCATATCATCGACACCTGATGGACCACTGCCAGTGAAATTAGCCAGACACTGCAATCCCATACTCGGAATATCTTACAAACACGTCATCCTTGCCACGGGGACTGAGATTCTCAGACTGCCTCTGTGGTCTTTTCTTCAGTATTTTGGCCGGATGGTGAATGCAAAGAATATTGACACATTTTAGCAGGACTAGTTTGCATGTTTGGTTTTTTTTTTATTCATGACGGGTTCCATATGTTGGGCACCTGATTTGCCCTCCTTATTGCCATATATTCATAACGGGTGTCACATGTGGGGCATAAGTTATTTCTTCACAACTTGTAATTACCTCTCACAACAAGACGTGTTGTTGTGCAAATATCATGACAAGTTGTCTCATCATGATAAACTCAACAAGATGTCTTACGATATCACAACAATATCACAAAGTCATCTTAAAGTGGAACTTATCACGAGAAAACGTCTTAACGTGAAAATCTATAGTGATAAGATGTCATAATGTGTAAACAAATTTCAAAACAAGGCGTCTTATCATAATATTTATCACGCTAATGTCTTGTTATTTTCTTTACATTCATCTTTTTTACTGATTATGACATCTCATATTCATAAATTTTCACGTTAGTGCGTTTTGACGTGATAAGTGTCACATTAATAGGACATGTTGTGATATATATATGAAATTGTAAGACATCTTGCTGAGTTTCTCTTGTTAGAAAACTTGACGTGATAATTTCACAACAACACGAATTGTTCATCCTGTGTGTATTGCAACGTTTAAAATCCACCAGAAATAAAAATACTTTAAGAAATTAAGTGGAAACCTCTAATCATAATTATGAACATGGTCAATTATGTGCGGATTATCCCGACCGGAAGAAGAAACTGAAAACAGATATATAGTGAAACGGAATGGATGTTCATATATGTATTTTGTATATTGTATATTGTATCAGATTGCAGCATCATTTGCCTGCACAGTAGAATCTCTCATGATTTGTATTTGGAGATGGAAAATATATTTGAAGTCTGACTACCTAGAAAGTTGAAGTTATTATGACCATGTTTGCCATGTACTAGTATGTAAATTGCTCGTAAAGTCATCAACACAAGTTTATTTTCATGAATAAGAGTGAGCGGGAGCGTCCTTCAACTGTCGTGGGCAAGCCAAAACCCGTTATTTCGCTTCGTAATCTGAATCCTGGCCAGAGTTTGTCACTTCGAGTCAAGATTTTGTTGTAATCTTTGTTTGCCAGCAATTTAAACTTCCATATTTCGTATCTGTGATGTTAAATCTATGTAATGACGATATATTTTGTACCTGATGCTGGTTATGTTTGTGCCTTTTCTTGAATTTTCTTCAGATCGACTTCCCTCCAGATTTTCTAAGTTCTGATTTCGTCCGACTATAAATACCGCCGTTCCCCGTATTTCGGTGCAGATGATTCATTGGCCTCTAGCTGTAAGCACGGCGTTCAAGCCAAAATATGATCTTTGCCATCGAGATAAAATGATGAAATTAAGTTAAAATGTAGAACTATCATCTATTGCTAAATTGCAATAGTTTTTGAGTGCGAAGTGTGCTCAAATACAGCGCAAGATTTGAGTTTAACAGGCAACCCCCGGTGGCTGAGTAGCCCCGCCAGGCCTGATTTGTTACCATAACTCCTAGTATTTTGCTGTTCATTAATTTCTGTGTCCTTCATTGGTGACGAAGTGTCATTCCTGGAGGATAAATACTTGGTGCATCTTAGTAAAACAGTCATTTATAAATTCAGAATCCTATCAGAGCAAACATACGACCCGTGCACATTGCCTGTACTTATTATCAAACAACATAAACTTGTATAGCTACAACTACAAGTATGTATAGAGTAATTTATTCATTGTACAACTATTAAACCCAAGTCAAATATTTATTGAATGAACTAGCCATTGTTCAATCATACAAATTCAAGTGTTTATTGAAAACCTATACATTATATAATTATATACATTCGACTATTTATTGCGTGAACCATTCATTGTACAAATTCATGTGTGAGTGATACAATAAATTTAAAATTGGACACAATCGTTATTTATTGAGCCACCTGACAAGGGAGAGGTAAATATAATTCTGAAAGAGAAATCATTCATAAGTATATAACTGAGAGATACATAGGAATCTGAAAGAGATATCATCTATACAAGTATACATTACAGAGCCAACAGGTAATGTGAGATAGTCACAAGGGATGCGAACTAAAGAAATATACAAGTACTGGAAAAATACATAAACTCAACTTGGGAACAGAAGTCTAGAGTTACAATGAATTAACAGAGATAGAAATAGGATAGAAACTTCCAAATTAAGCAATGGATCTTGTAGGTTAGTCAACTACTAAATTCAAACCAACTAAATTACCGTAACAATAACCTTAAAAAATTAAATGAAGAAAGATTCAGAAGCAAGTATATGTATCAGCAGAATCGAAAAGCGATGATAAGAGGTGCAAATATAACATTTTTTGTTTCAGATAAACAGGTAACGGTAAAAAAAATCCCGAGAGATATATCTGTTCACCATGTTCACGGGATAGAGTATATATACATACTACATTTGTGAAATGTGACCTTTTGCTTCACAAGATCACGTATCGGGGAAACAATCCCTCACAGATATATGATCACGACATAACGTCTATGCGGTTCATTCCCTGGGGAATTTATGACGGCAATATATTTTGGTTGATCTACTTTGGAAATTGGGTAATTACTTTCAAATGGAAGGGGATATCTCATAATCCCATAAAGTAACTTGGGAATCTCTGGCAATCTGGTGTGCGATACATCATAGAATGCACTGCTTCTACCAGTTTAGTGCTTTCAATATTAATGATGTCCTCAGTTCAGAAAAATACAATTAAAATTCTGACAAACGTACTTGCACCGTCAGGCGTATATATTAGGTATAATATAAGTATATATTTGGTATATATAATATTAATTTGTATATACTATAATGTACGGAAGCTCATAGCCGCCACTTCTTAGATATTAAACACTGGTTAAACAATGGTTATGAATCCTTGCTTCGGTTTCAAAAATAGCTGGCGAGCTGAAATTTGGTGCCTTCGCTCATACTGTGCCAATAATAGCATGGCTATTTCACAAATTTAGGCGTATAGTTAGGCTAAGATCCATACAATGAATCCTTGTGAACTGTTTATTGCATCTGAATATCACGCCATGAATAACACGTAATGTTTCCAAACACCTGAAATTTTAAGATGCCATAATTTTCGAAACGGAAAACGTCAAAATATACAAGACACCAAAAATTAACATGAGTTGAAAATAATTACCAATTAAATACGACACACCTGGGATAGAATTCATCATATTTCCATGCATAAAGGAATACAACACCTTAATGTTTTGAACATAATCCGCGCCTTATGTTTATATGTATATCTATTTAAGACGCCTTAAATTATGATGCCCGATTTCGCGACAGAAACACACATGCACATGCACATACGTGCCTATAGTGCCATTGCTACTTGGTCACTGCAGGAACAGGAGCAAGATATTATTTGGCAAATGAGGTGCTCTACTTATTTACCCGCCCTAATATGTTATATTTTTATGAAAGATGTATAGTATTTAGAAGTGGTTACATTTCTAACTCGTATTAACTTTTGTCGTCTTTTGTTTGTGTTTAAAAATAATGGCAACATAAAAATTAAGGTTTTTTAAAACAATGAACCTTATTCAGGTTGTGATATTTGTATGCAATAAACATTATGTAATGATTCATATTATTGTTGTTAACCTAACTCTCCACCTAATTTTTCAAACTAGCCATGCTATCATTAGCAGAGTAAGAGCCAAGGCGCCGATTTTCACCTTGGCAGCTATTTTAAATAGCAAAATAAGGTATCAAAACCATTGTTAAATATATAAGAAGTGGCGGCTATGAGCTTCCGTAATAATGACATACTCGTATGCATTAAACGATCGATCTTATCATTTAGCTGTGAAAAACGCAATCCTTTGTCTAGTAAGCCTACCAGCGCAACAACACAATTTGTTGTAGGACTGACAATCATCTAGGCTTGGCTATGTTGCAACGGTTAAGCATATTACATCGAAATGACAGATTTAATATTTGATACATAAGAGAGTCGACAACTTTGTGATAGCCAGCAATGTGATCATGAGAGTCCCTGTTTATGTAAACCACTGATTTGTTATCATACTGGACAAAATTATTCCGTGATTAAAAATGCCGGACATTATCCATTTGATTTTTCTTCATTTGTTCGTGTGCTTTGTTAAATGCTTTGTTTGTATGGTGTTGAGAGATAAATTGTTTTGATGAGCACGCCATTGGACACAAATACAAGGCTTGCCCATCACCATCAGAATAACTGTTTTTATTACCAATGGCAAAATACATTATCTTTTATAGATTTCTGCCAAAGGGGGAATAAAAAAGATATGATTTTTCATGGCTACATATGAATAGTGTGTCCATGGAACGTCCGGTCGCTAAAAGTGGAATCGACTAAATTATTCCCATTTTACATCTGCTGCATCAATCAATATTGGCTTGGGCAATACAATATCCTGGACTGCAGAAGACACAAACCTCTCGTGACTTACATTTAGACTCAAGCAGAGTGTGGAACCAACGCAACTGATTTTTCAGGGATGAATAATGATGGGTATCCCTCCCTGTGACGATGAAAAATGCAACCGGACTCAGTCGTACAATTTAAAAGTCACCAATAGAAGTGTACGATAATATAATAATACTCCGCACTATATTCCCTCCATGTACGTATAAAGTATTACAGCAATATTTCTTTCACTAAAACTATGTATGTCAACTTAAACTTCATATGTAAGTATTTTTATTGGAAGTTGTCATCCGTTTTTCGCAAAACGTTAAACCAATACTTACACCCGCAGTAAATCATACATTTGGCATGAGGCATTAACATTATGGAATAGTACAGCTTCCAACAATTTTACCTTTAACCACAATGTACCGCTGTATTCATCAGTATGTTGGGCTTTGTGATATGTTTGGTATCTTTCTGCTCACTTAGAACTGATCATCATATTGAAGATGTTTTAATTTGTTCACATTCTTCAGATAAAATGTACCAGCAAAGGATGCCATCAGTTTTATATTTTCGCCTTAAAATAAGTGGATATATGTCAGGCCCTCGACCAAGTGTATGATATCTCACAATTATGATCTTTTCAATTTAAACGGGGAGATTTAGGGTAATCCGCGAATAAAATAGCCTATGATGTATTTCTGCGGTTAGTTCGGATGACCTCTCATGGAGTTTATGAGCATAAGATGTCTTTGGTCATCTCTCTGAGGAATAGGTTTGAAATGTTTTCCACTTAAAACATGAAGTTCGTGCTGTTAAATCGATATCTGAGTGATATCGATATTTAGTCATTTAACTTTGAATTTCCAGTAATTAAGTATTTTCCCTCGACCTCCACCAAATGTGTACATGAATCACGTCAATAGTTTGAGACACTTTGCAAGTAATTTGAGACACTTCGCAAGTTAATAAAAAAGAACACACACTATAAGAAAAGTTTCTGCACCCATGAGACAAGAGCGGGATCGTAAAAAGTTATGGAATACCATTTCCAAATACAGTGTTGATTTATTATCATGCTAGGGAAAAGTCATTTTATGATTTAATTGAATGTCTTTGATGTTCAAAATTGACATGCAACCATGTCAAATGTATTTTCTGGACAACACAACATAATGCATGTAATTTGTATGACATCACGCCAATGACACAAAACACTCGTGGCTCACCGTAGGAACAGCGTCTGTGTTGGACTCTTTGTGGACGTGGAAGATTGTTCGAATTACGAAAATAACCTCATTACCGTTCTCGTGACATGCACATCTTGTATAATACCGTTATGATAGCAACTGGTTCATTATCATGAGAGACAATGTCATTCCGTGATTTATTAAAGAAGTTTGATGTCGAGTCGGCGTCTGAGCACGCGACTGACACAAAAACACGAGGCTTGTAAGTCACGTGGGAATAGCATCTTACATCAACAATGACATAATAACGGTCTTTTTTAGGGTTCCCCTATCTGTTTTCACTTTCTTCTTCCGGTCGGGAAACTCGTTGATCACGCTGGTCAATCGTGACGCATCGGAACATGATTGACCATGTTCAAATGATTGGAGATTTCCACCTTATTTTTTAAACTACTCTTGTTTACTGTATGTAAGTATCAATATGTCGATGGAAGAGGGATCACTTTCCTCATGGATACAGAAATGGATGTTGCCGAGTGGAGTGACATGTTTATTATTGCTCGGGTTAACTTACAATCGAACAAGCAGGTATAGTTAGTTTTTATTATATTTTTCCTGATTGAATATATATATATATATATATTTTTCCACGAGTACCAATTCAACAACCATAATTGACGAGATGCGGGGGTGACGCTTTACTGGTGAAGTCATGCCTAATATATACATATGTACAAACACTTGGAACAATTATGGCTGACAACTTCGTACAATGATAATCAAACATGAAGGAAAAATTAGAATAACTCGATTGGGCTTCATGCTTCCGGTGCTCGCCTATCTTCGTCCCTATGCACCACCAGATTTGCTTCCCCTTCTTAATTTTCTAGTTACGGGCCTGAATGGGGATGATATTCATTATGGTTCCGTCATTTCTTCTCCGGTATTGTGTCGTGACTGCCAGAATATTGATGAACTCAAAGAGATCTAAGCAACATAGACTGAAGATTGCCTTCAAAATTGGTATCCTACTCCATAATCATGTAGCAAAGCCAATGAAACGACCGTATGCAAATCAGCAGTCAAATCACAGGCAGTTCAGGAAATGTCCATTCTACTGACAAGTTGAAAATCAGACATGAAACTAAACCAAGCTTCAGAGGCTTGAGAATTCTGGTAGCAACCGTTTATCACGAAATTGATTAGTTTTTTTACAATGCCTGGTGCAAATTGTAAAACGCTGGGGGAGTCGACACGACCCACGCCTAAAGAATGAACACATCACTCTCTTTCTGCGCAGCTTGGAGTTGACATGAGGGCAATCTGTCTCTATAAAAAAAAGCGTTAGCTAAAAAAAATATCTACGCCATCTACTACATACAATGTTGACGTTCCAAAAGCGTAGTGTTTGGTGTGTACGCCAAATACTCAACAGTTGGAAAAATTATGACGACCGTCAAAAATGTTGGCGGTTTCGTTAACGGTCATACAGCTCTAGTGTGTAGAATTGACCTTTACAGTGGGAATGTTGCACACTAACGGTTTAGCACATCACATTACAAGGCTAACAAAGAACAATTTTATTATTGGATACACTAAAGAAGCGCCACACGCTACGAGGCCAGCAATGTTATCATGAAAGAGACTCTTGTCAAAGTAAACCACTGATTTATTATTATGCTGGGAGAATTATGGTTGAATTAGACGTCTGATGTTCGGACGGACGTGCAAGCATGCAATTGCCACTAAAACAAAATGCTTGCCAGTCACGATGGGAATAGCAGCTTTTATTACCAATGAAGAAATACATAGTGGACATTGGAGTCAGCTCTTGTTTGCTCGGAATACTTTATAGTTGGGTATTGGTTCCATGTTAATACAGTATCTCATATATGTCTGCCAAAGAGGCAAGGAATTATCAGTGGTTTTGTATCGGCTACATGTGAATATTCTGTCCATTGTTCATACGCCTGATCGCGAGTGGAGTGAACTAAACTGTTCCTAATTAAATCAGATATCTACGGAAGCCCGTTGAGGCCAGATACTGCAAGGTGTGAAAATATGGCCGCCACATAATTATCTGGCGGCCGCCACTTAATTATCTGGCAGCCGCCACATAATTATCTGGCGGCCGCCACTTAATTATCTGGCAGCCGCCACATAATTATCTGGCGGCCGCCACATGATTATTTCAGTAGGAAATTCTTGTAAAGCAATATAAATGTAGCTAATTAGTATCCAAATAAAAGTATCCAAATAAAAGTCGTGACATCAACTACATACTGTTTTTAATGAGACAATGTTATATGGGGTAATGTGTTGGGGCGGTTGTTGATATACTTAGCATTATATTGGGATCATCAATGAATTCATGTTATTTGTTGTGGCCATGGCAACTGGGCCCTCTGCAATCATGGTTGCTACCTCGATATATAGGTTAATGGGATATGTGAACAAATAAAAACAGTGCATATTGATGGTGGTGACAAATATTCGTCAAATTATCTGATTAATATTGTGTGTTGCTTTTTTTCTTTTTCTTTTCATTTATGGAATATGTATTGAAAGTTGCCCTATGGTCCATAATACTAATCAATGACATGAAAATATGTACATTTCATCGCGCAAACAAATATTCGTTGAATTTATTGAGGCATTCTTGGACCATATGTTACATTTTTTTATACTACTAAGAATCCCGACGTTGTCATTGGTTAAAAGCAGGTCACGTGTCTTTGCATAAAAGTACATATTCACCAGACCAGCCGGTGAAGTTTTTTTTATATTCACCGATCGGTCCATATCACATATATGTACTTCTCGCCGAAGAGCAACTCAAATGGTTTTTCTTGCTTGTTATATCGCGTATCCAGTGATATAGTGAATTGAATGAGCTTGTTTCAGAAATCATTCCTTTTGTGTTTATAGTGTTCCTGAAATATTGACATCAAACTGAAATCTGAAGGCGTGACTGGCGCAGTACTTATTCGAATCAACACATGATAGTTTTAGATGTATTGTGTTCATATCATAAATCCACGTCATACAAACACACATTGCTTCAGTATTTGCATGAACTTTTCACATGTATTATATGATAAAACAAATATAATTTTTTTGGTTTCGGTGAATACGTGAAAATATGTACCTCTCGCCAAAGACATACACACCTCGCAATATGTCTTTTGCGAGAGGTACTTATTTTCACGTATTCACCTCACCAAAAGTCAATATTTGTATAATATAAATCGGCATTGACCGACCAGAGTCACTTTGCACGTGACTAACGCGTACCACTCGTATTTGATGCTGGTTTTCAAGGGAGGGGGGGGGGGGGAGGAGGAGGGGGCAAATATTTTTTTAAATTCCCGAGTTAGGAACTTGATAATATCGTCTTAGTATATCGATAATGTATCTCAAATAAAATGTAACATTTTGACCGCATACAAATTCGGAAATTTGAATTTCTGGATAGATCGAAATGCTGGGTTAATGCACTCATCATATGGCGGCCGCCAGATAATTAAGTGGCGGACGCCACTCAAATATATTTTCACACCTGGCACTAACGGTCTTCCGTAGATATCTGCTGTTCAGATGTGCAACAATCAATATTGGCTCGGGAATCGGACCTAAATGTCATATGACTGAAACGTTTGGGTTGATTGCGTGTGTGCTCAACCAGACTATGACAGCAACGCCACTGTTTTTGAGGCGATCAACCTCCCTCCTATATACGGAGGCGTCGGAGCCATTAAGAGGACACCCCTGTGAGTGAAAAAAAAAATCCGCATTCCTTTGCGTGTTTTCACAAACATATTTTTAAATTAATACTTGCACCTGCCGAAAATCTTCAACAGACAACAGTGTAATCAATTTTGGAATGTATTTATATCGAGAGCATAATATCGATACAGATTCACTACTGCATATCGGCAATGGATTGTAGACAAATAGTTTTCACCGAACAATTCAAGTACAACCGAGGAAAGTATATGGAGTCAGGTCTGCATACCATAATGAAACGTAAATAAACTCCAAATATAAGACTATCAACATTGATATAGCACGTATGTTCTTCATTTTGTAGGTCGTGAGATAACATCCAGCTGTTCAAGTAAACTCCTCCATCTACACAAACACTAGCCTTGTTCAAGTAACATTTTAAACCAGTTCAACCAGATTCGATTTGATGTTTATTATCCAGAATTACTGACAAAAATATGTGTAGAATCTCACTTATTTACAGACTATGTATACAGTTACAATTGTATCAGCGATTTTTTCACTTGGCCATTTATGGTAGCATTTTCAGCAGTCATGTTCACAATAACAACAGGCGACTTTGCGTCACCATGTTTGTTTAGGACCAAATTTATATATTTGAAGACAAAAACTTTATGTTGTTGTAGCAAGAAAAACAATAATATAAGTGTTAGAAATGAATATCATTCCCAGTTGAAGTTGGTCGCCGAATAAAATGAATTGGTCTTGACTACAGACATAAAACATCAGCCATGCTCGTGACTGAAGTGCCATCGGAAGTAAATACTATGCAATAATACACGCTGTAGGAATAAATGCACCGCTTGATTAGTTCTCGTTCACGCAGAATACGACAATTTCATATCTATATTTTAGCAAACCTGAGTTATCAGTCAAGGAGTGCATTCAATCAGAAAAATCAATCAAACCGTAGTGAACTTGAGAGCACTCGAATTGGTTCTCAAATTGGCATACAACATGGGTAAAGGAAATTGAGACAGCGTGTAAATATATTCAAAACATCGTGTATTTGTCATTCAAAAACTACAGATTTTGCACTTTTCAGTTTTACGTGGTATCTTCGTTGTATTTCACCATGTTCATGTGAAAATATAGATCAAAACTAGTCATATCATAAATCTTCAGCAGCTCTTATCTAAATGAAAGAGCATACACATTATATGCACGTAGGATGCAAGTCAATAGCTATCAGCTTCAGTATAGAATAAAATCCAAACACCAATTGGTAAACATTCATACAATTAGGAACGAGGTATTTGCCAACGAACAAATTTGATACATTCAGACCTGCTCGACCTGGACATGGAACATGTCTTTGGTTTGAGATATTTCGCATGTTAATTTTAAAATAGACATGTTATATTGCTTCTGCCTGCATGAGACATTCCCGATTTTTTTCATCTTCTTATGGCCATATATGGAGGGTTCGTCGGGTTCCATACAATATTGTCGATTTTGTCTGACACTTGACTTTGAGATTGGGTAACGGTCATACAGCTCTAGTGTGTAGAATTGACCTTTACAGTGGGAATGTTGCACACTAACGGTTTAGCACATCACATTACAAGGCTAACAAAGAACAATTTTATTATTGGATACACTAAAGAAGCGCCACACGCTACGAGGCCAGCAATGTTATCATGAAAGAGACTCTTGTCAAAGTAAACCACTGATTTATTATTATGCTGGGAGAATTATGGTTGAATTAGACGTCTGATGTTCGGACGGACGTGCAAGCATGCAATTGCCACTAAAACAAAATGCTTGCCAGTCACGATGGGAATAGCAGCTTTTATTACCAATGAAGAAATACATAGTGGACATTGGAGTCAGCTCTTGTTTGCTCGGAATACTTTATAGTTGGGTATTGGTTCCATGTTAATACAGTATCTCATATATGTCTGCCAAAGAGGCAAGGAATTATCAGTGGTTTTGTATCGGCTACATGTGAATATTCTGTCCATTGTTCATACGCCTGATCGCGAGTGGAGTGAACTAAACTGTTCCTAATTAAATCAGATATCTACGGAAGCCCGTTGAGGCCAGATACTGCAAGGTGTGAAAATATGGCCGCCACATAATTATCTGGCGGCCGCCACTTAATTATCTGGCAGCCGCCACATAATTATCTGGCGGCCGCCACTTAATTATCTGGCAGCCGCCACATAATTATCTGGCGGCCGCCACATGATTATTTCAGTAGGAAATTCTTGTAAAGCAATATAAATGTAGCTAATTAGTATCCAAATAAAAGTATCCAAATAAAAGTCGTGACATCAACTACATACTGTTTTTAATGAGACAATGTTATATGGGGTAATGTGTTGGGGCGGTTGTTGATATACTTAGCATTATATTGGGATCATCAATGAATTCATGTTATTTGTTGTGGCCATGGCAACTGGGCCCTCTGCAATCATGGTTGCTACCTCGATATATAGGTTAATGGGATATGTGAACAAATAAAAACAGTGCATATTGATGGTGGTGACAAATATTCGTCAAATTATCTGATTAATATTGTGTGTTGCTTTTTTTCTTTTTCTTTTCATTTATGGAATATGTATTGAAAGTTGCCCTATGGTCCATAATACTAATCAATGACATGAAAATATGTACATTTCATCGCGCAAACAAATATTCGTTGAATTTATTGAGGCATTCTTGGACCATATGTTACATTTTTTTATACTACTAAGAATCCCGACGTTGTCATTGGTTAAAAGCAGGTCACGTGTCTTTGCATAAAAGTACATATTCACCAGACCAGCCGGTGTAGTTTTTTTTATATTCACCGATCGGTCCATATCACATATATGTACTTCTCGCCGAAGAGCAACTCAAATGGTTTTTCTTGCTTGTTATATCGCGTATCCAGTGATATAGTGAATTGAATGAGCTTGTTTCAGAAATCATTCCTTTTGTGTTTATAGTGTTCCTGAAATATTGACATCAAACTGAAATCTGAAGGCGTGACTGGCGCAGTACTTATTCGAATCAACACATGATAGTTTTAGATGTATTGTGTTCATATCATAAATCCACGTCATACAAACACACATTGCTTCAGTATTTGCATGAACTTTTCACATGTATTATATGATAAAACAAATATAATTTTTTTGGTTTCGGTGAATACGTGAAAATATGTACCTCTCGCCAAAGACATACACACCTCGCAATATGTCTTTTGCGAGAGGTACTTATTTTCACGTATTCACCTCACCAAAAGTCAATATTTGTATAATATAAATCGGCATTGACCGACCAGAGTCACTTTGCACGTGACTAACGCGTACCACTCGTATTTGATGCTGGTTTTCAAGGGAGGGGGGGGGGGGAGGAGGAGGGGGCAAATATTTTTTTAAATTCCCGAGTTAGGAACTTGATAATATCGTCTTAGTATATCGATAATGTATCTCAAATAAAATGTAACATTTTGACCGCATACAAATTCGGAAATTTGAATTTCTGGATAGATCGAAATGCTGGGTTAATGCACTCATCATATGGCGGCCGCCAGATAATTAAGTAGCGGACGCCACTCAAATATATTTTCACACCTGGCACTAACGGTCTTCCGTAGATATCTGCTGTTCAGATGTGCAACAATCAATATTGGCTCGGGAATCGGACCTAAATGTCATATGACTGAAACGTTTGGGTTGATTGCGTGTGTGCTCAACCAGACTATGACAGCAACGCCACTGTTTTTGAGGCGATCAACCTCCCTCCTATATACGGAGGCGTCGGAGCCATTAAGAGGACACCCCTGTGAGTGAAAAAAAAAATCCGCATTCCTTTGCGTGTTTTCACAAACATATTTTTAAATTAATACTTGCACCTGCCGAAAATCTTCAACAGACAACAGTGTAATCAATTTTGGAATGTATTTATATCGAGAGCATAATATCGATACAGATTCACTACTGCATATCGGCAATGGATTGTAGACAAATAGTTTTCACCGAACAATTCAAGTACAACCGAGGAAAGTATATGGAGTCAGGTCTGCATACCATAATGAAACGTAAATAAACTCCAAATATAAGACTATCAACATTGATATAGCACGTATGTTCTTCATTTTGTAGGTCGTGAGATAACATCCAGCTGTTCAAGTAAACTCCTCCATCTACACAAACACTAGCCTTGTTCAAGTAACATTTTAAACCAGTTCAACCAGATTCGATTTGATGTTTATTATCCAGAATTACTGACAAAAATATGTGTAGAATCTCACTTATTTACAGACTATGTATACAGTTACAATTGTATCAGCGATTTTTTCACTTGGCCATTTATGGTAGCATTTTCAGCAGTCATGTTCACAATAACAACAGGCGACTTTGCGTCACCATGTTTGTTTAGGACCAAATTTATATATTTGAAGACAAAAACTTTATGTTGTTGTAGCAAGAAAAACAATAATATAAGTGTTAGAAATGAATATCATTCCCAGTTGAAGTTGGTCGCCGAATAAAATGAATTGGTCTTGACTACAGACATAAAACATCAGCCATGCTCGTGACTGAAGTGCCATCGGAAGTAAATACTATGCAATAATACACGCTGTAGGAATAAATGCACCGCTTGATTAGTTCTCGTTCACGCAGAATACGACAATTTCATATCTATATTTTAGCAAACCTGAGTTATCAGTCAAGGAGTGCATTCAATCAGAAAAATCAATCAAACCGTAGTGAACTTGAGAGCACTCGAATTGGTTCTCAAATTGGCATACAACATGGGTAAAGGAAATTGAGACAGCGTGTAAATATATTCAAAACATCGTGTATTTGTCATTCAAAAACTACAGATTTTGCACTTTTCAGTTTTACGTGGTATCTTCGTTGTATTTCACCATGTTCATGTGAAAATATAGATCAAAACTAGTCATATCATAAATCTTCAGCAGCTCTTATCTAAATGAAAGAGCATACACATTATATGCACGTAGGATGCAAGTCAATAGCTATCAGCTTCAGTATAGAATAAAATCCAAACACCAATTGGTAAACATTCATACAATTAGGAACGAGGTATTTGCCAACGAACAAATTTGATACATTCAGACCTGCTCGACCTGGACATGGAACATGTCTTTGGTTTGAGATATTTCGCATGTTAATTTTAAAATAGACATGTTATATTGCTTCTGCCTGCATGAGACATTCCCGATTTTTTTCATCTTCTTATGGCCATATATGGAGGGTTCGTCGGGTTCCATACAATATTGTCGATTTTGTCTGACACTTGACTTTGAGATTGGGTACCGGACTCATTTTTGTTCTCTCGGATACTTTATATTTGGGTATTGGTTCCATGTTAAACATAAGCATAACTTGAAGCATGGCTTGAATAAGCACATAAAACATGGCATGATTTATGTGTGATCATGAAAAGTTATTATAATGCTGGGGAAAATTCATTTTGTGATTAAATTGGAGGCTTTCGATGTTTGATTGTGCCATGCAGCCATAGTTTTTGTAGAACACAACATAATGCATGTAATTTGTGTGCCGTCACGTCAATGACACGAAACATAAAAGACGAGATTCACAATGGAACAGAATCCAAGATGCAATTTTTTAGTCATGGGGATTTTTTTTATATAAAAATATGCGTTCGGATTTTGACATTGAGATCATTCATATAGTATTATTTTGAATAACAATATAAATGTGGATTTTTACGCTCATTACAATTTTAGGATGAATCGCTGGTATAGACGGTTTGATCACATCAATGTTTCATGTATCATAATATTGTTTAAGGTTTCCATCATACCAACATGGTCTTTGTTCGCTAGCTGAATGTATATATGTGCTGGATTGTGACCGTTATGATCTTTTCAAACAGGGGTTCGATTGCTGAACTTGGTAGTATGTGAAAGTTTCAAGCAACCAAAAAGTGTTTTTATGCAATAGAGTTGATATACAAATAACAATTATAAGTGATAACCACATTACTTCTTCAAGGGAAACACCGATTTATTTAAACTTCTCATTTTTTGTATTCCCCAACCTTGCTCATTATTAAGTGGGCAAGGTTTCCCACGCCCAATCCTGCTCAACCAGCCCTAACTGGTTTCTGCCAAGTTTTCTGACTTCTTGCCATATTGATGATCATACTAGCGCCATCTGAAGCAACGTGCTTGTTCGACGATTGTTTCAACATAAAGTTCAAAGTTGAAACCTTTTGTTTCGGTGTTGCGTGCGTTGCAATAGACCCTTAATTTATCAATGTACAATGACATATCTTTGACATTGATTGTGAATATTCACACTGTCTATCTCAATCTATCACCACCAGTACCACAAAATCTTGATGATGCCAACAAAAAACCCATAGGATTGCTTTACGAGTTCATGATCAGGTGAACACGTTCAGACGACTTGTCAGACGTATTTTACTACTTGACTTTCGGGATATCCTTATCGTGAAACTGGTCATTGCAAACAGAAAAATACTGACAGATTTGTAATTCTATTGGAGGTCTAAAATGACCTCCAATAGTTTTATTGTTCGATGTAGTATCCAAGAACGTTACAGGCTCGTATCGACTTCCTTATATATGGTCAAATCGCGATAACAACGTACTAGATCTATATTATTGAAAAATCACAGTTTTTTTCCTCAAAATGCACGTATATTTTTGTAGGAAAGTACGAGATTGTATGATTGTAGGACAAACATTTTCCTCCCCACATGTAATGTAAGTTTTTGAATGAGCTTTCACTGGGCGGAGGCACCACTTGTAAAATTGACCCAGTGGTGGTGTCATGCTAATGAACCATTTACAACACTGAACTGAACACGTTCGAGTGCAACACTTTCTACTATCAACAGCAGCTGCAGCTGTTTGATGAATCGGTAGTTGAGTATGTATCTATATATCATCAACAAGAGGGAATTCGCATCCTGCATTCACAAGGCAGGGTACTGACTAAAATATAAATACTTTCCACACAGACATATTATTTGAAGTCATCTTGTCAAGATCTCCTGCTTTCTTGGCGTGTTCTGGCGGAATCATTCATACCGAGCTAAGCAAATGCTAATTTAAGCTAATGGTCAAGTTATGGCTCAGTGCTGGTCAGCTCCACCTTAAATATTGGTTATGATCTTCAGGTTTGACGAATATTTAGAATATCCGTATATGATAACGGCTTAGCATAGAACCTTATGTAACTTGATGTTCGATAACCCATAGACAAAGATGGCTCTTCCATGTCTATGGGTAAACTAACCCACCATAGGAGAAGATACGACCCTCATTAGGACAGTAGTCTCTCCTTAATTATGTCTCTAGTGTCAGTGCTACCACACAATGTGAATATAAAGTCAGTAGCGCGGACATGTTATCTCCGTAAGAGACCACATAGTGATAAAACCTAGCAAAGCTTCAAATATTACAATATATATATATATATATATATATATATATATATATATATATATATATATATATATATAACGTTAATATATCATATTTTATGGATAATTTGTGGTATTTGTCAGCTTGTCATAATTGCACGATCGAATTGCAAATAAAGTAGCAACTGATGAGTTTGCCTTCACCGCGCGTAGTCTTTGTATATATCAACTCCGGTAAATTTATTTCTCGCTGGACCTTCACAGAAAAGTTGGAAATTACCAAGAACATTTTCCAATTCAAAAGATAAATGCACGTTTCCATACGATCCAGCAAAAATGAACTGGTAACAATGCTATTCCAATTCTGATATTCCTTTCAAACTGATAAAATGTATAATATAATGGTGAAAATATAGAACAATTTATATAATATATCGGTAAGAATATACATACACTCAAATAGTGTCCTCATTTTTGGATCGTCTTTGTTGTATGAATGTGTTGACATGAAATTTCTCCAGCCTGTTTTATGCTCTTCATACGCATATATGCCCAAGTATCATACCCTGCGCCTTCCTTTATATTCAATAAGGATTAAAAAGGTGCGAGACGGATTAAATGGTATTTTTTCAGTGGACGAGTAGTATCAAGGAGCAGTATATGGTACTTGGGCCCGCATGGCGACTCAAGTGGAGTTAAGCTTTCCCTCGCAAGAGTATTGTGCACAGAATTATACAGAAATACCGACAACATTCTCAGGAACAAATTGGCTCAGCAAAGCACGCACCTGGGGACTTGTGGTGATGAGCAATACATGCTATTTACAAGACGACCGGGGCCCTTGAGAGAGGAGCTGAGTGGCTTATATCGAGAGCGCTAAATTTGATATGTACATCTACACTAAACATACAATATATATCTATACAAGTCTTTCCAAGACAATACTTTGACACCTCATAGTGACAACGCTACTGCCGCCTGGTGAACAATATTATTTCCTCTCCTGAGCGATGTCTCTCATTCTCGTAGTATCACTTAACACATGAACAACACGTAGTTCACATTTTCAATTTATAAAAATGTAGCGTGATGGAACCGAATGTTATGCACTGAGTAACTTGTCAAGAAACTGTTCATTCGAGCGCAAAACTCATCTTTGTATCGGCACACATAACCCGGTATTCTCTAATCAATTATATATTTCCAAGGCTGAAGCAACCATGCGGGTAACAGTAATTATGATATTTCACACATGAGTCATTATCTGCGTGTGCGCCAACACCCTTATCTGTGTGTGCGCAGCCTAGATCTCTATGTCAATAATACTGCATTTATTAACTGAATCTTGTGTAAAGATCTCTTTCATGCATAATGTAGTATACATCGACTTGTTTACGCATGTTGCACGCGATACTCTGACGAAAGTCATAGCCACATTCAGCGGATGTACATGTATTTATATTGCCCGTATGAAAACGATACAATTCAAAGCATGACAACCATCACACATGTACCAGCAAGGGATAATAGTCGACAGGCGGTATTTTTCTATATTTGGGAGCAAAACATAAATACATCGTAGAATCACATGTATACACAAGAAAAATTTGCAGTTTGGACCTGGCTGTTTAATTCCAACATTTAGGATGGTCTCTGGACAAGTTCAATGTGACTTAGAGTTGCTTCAGCTGAACGAACATGGAGCATGGCTGAACGCCATCAGGACAAATGACGTGGAAAAGATCGAAGCTATACTTGGGAGTCTGGATGAGTCTGATAAAACCCGAATTCTGGACGGGAGGTTTGAAGTTCGAAACATACCAAAGGAAGGAAATGAAGTTGCCTGTCTTTATAGTTCAAGGTCTCTGTCACGTGCAGTAATTTTCAATGCCAGAGATGTGATTAAGTCTCTGCTGCAGCATGGGGCTGATCCGAAAGTCAAAGAGGCAAATGGCGACAACAAACTACACCTTGTAGTGCACCTTTGTGAAATGGACCCACTCAATGAAATCATCTATGTGGAATTTTACCAATGGTTGGTGACTCTTCTCGATGCAGAAGTGAAACAACAACTGCTTTTCGACGAGAATCATGACAAACTTCGACCCATGGAGAGTGCTGCACAAAGAGGTTTTGTCCAGCTTGTGAAAGCAATTCTTACCACGAGGGATGTTTACATGATCCAAGAAGTGGAAACAGGCGGAGTCGTTTGTCAGGATATTGATATTTCTGATTATGAAGGACCTACTGCAGATCGTGTGGACAAGTCACCTCTCGCCTTCATAACCATGATGCCGGATTCTGCCCTCATGCACGTGGGTATCAGGGATTCTTTCGCGTGGATTCCTCTGCAGCAATGGTACAAATTGAAACTGAGAGCAAATTTCCTCTTGATATGGTTGTGGTTTGTTGGGCGTATGTGCATGGTTGTAAGTTTCTATGTGATTATATATGGTAATCAGGGATTATCAGCACGAAGAATTTTGAATACGACGGCCCATTCAGAACCATGTGCCTTTTTCATTAAGTCAAATGTGAGTGGATCTGCAATAACTGGTTTGACTTACTTTATTACAGTAAGTGCTTATCTCATCTTGATCTTCGATTTCGGTGAAGTCATAGGCAGGAATGTTTACAAACGTCCTTATGTGGTGCACAACTATAGTCGCCAAGGAGTTCCTATCGTATCAGTTAAATTTTACAGAGTGGCTCAGCACATAATAGCTTGGCTCTTCGCTGTTGTAGGCACTGCATCGCTCCACGGATCACTAGACGAACTCAATGACGTGGGTGACAAAGTGTTGAACGCCATCGTTCTCATTGCTATATCGATGACTTGTGTCTGCGTCATGTACTTTTTGCAGATGGTCCCAATAATTGGTCTTTATGTGATAACAATCCAAAGAATGCTGATAGACTTAGGAATATTCATGATTTTTTACGGACTGATAATGGTTCCCTTTGCTTTCTATTTCGTGGTGTTCTTCAACGACAACAGCAGACAGGGATGTGTGGAGGAGTACTCTGACATGTGGGAGAGCATCTACACCACATTCACGATGATGCTGAACATGGTCAACCTTCGGGACTACGATATCGAGGACTTTATCGTTTTGCAATTTGTGCATATTCTATTCGTATTCATAGTCGCTGTGCTCCTCGTTAATTTTCTGATTGCTGTCATGTCAAATTCTGCAGCACAGATGACAGCTAACGAATGTCTTATACAGAAATTAGAGAGATTATGTGTTGCATACACTCTGGAATTTCGAGTACGTTGGCTGATCAATTGTTACTACAACTACCAAGCCAGAAAAATGGGTTTTACCCAGGGTAAGAAAACAATATTGAAAAATGTATTTTGGCAAAACAAATTTGTTTAATATTTGTTTTCTTTGTCATCAATATTCATTGGATCAGTTGAAACGATATGCCTGTATATGGTAACTTTTCTTTTGGTATCAATATTTAATAAGAAAACATTGTTCAATATTTTGGTGTGGTAACAATGATTTGTTGCTTTCAACTGACAAATGTGGAAAGTACTTTTTATAAAAAAAAAAAGTATTTTTGATACAGAATCTACATCCTGTAAACACAAAATGTTGATTTCACTCAATAATTATTGGAAATGTATATCTGTGTATGTGAATGATATATGTATATGGTTATTTTCAGCATCTGCATGTTGATGTTGGATTGCGAACTCAGTTTTGATTGCCTGAAGCACAGAGGCCCACGAGCCGGGTGTGCCTGTGCATTTTTATGGATATACAGTTAAACCAGACCTATACATTAACTCATTTTAACTCCAATTTATTAAGTCACAAAATTTTTCTGTCTGACTCAGGCGAGCTACGCTACGGTCTTACGAGGGCTGTTCAGACCTACGCTGCGTTCTGTTGTACGACTCTGGGATACTGAGGGTAAAGGTGTTTCACAGAGTAGGTTCTCCCATTACAATGTCTAAATATGTGGAGAAGAGTTTAGTGCGTCATTAGTCTAAAACAAACTTCCAAACCGGTTTGGGACAAGAGGGTGGTTGGGGTATATAATTATGAATGTATACGAATGAAAATCTACATCTATAAAAATCTTATCTATTGGTTACATGTTTCATATATTCGTTGTCACGAGACGTAAGGCATTCGGGTTTTATGTGTGGACAGTATACGTCATCCATAATCATGTTTGGATCAAGTAATAGGTGTGGATTCGGGAATTTATGAACTCAGCGGTATGGAATCTTGGTCACTACCAAAATGAATCAGAACATGACCACTTTTTCAAATTGGTATAAGGTAGCAGAAATATATGTCAGACCAGAAAAAAAATGTTAGTTGTTACATCATGTGACGCTAGTTATATAAGTGATGAATACTAGATAGGTCCCTTCATGATGTCCTATCCAAGCTAATTGACGCGGAATGGGAGAACTATTTTGCCACTTTCCACTCCAGGTATGGGCCTGCTGATTATATTGGTCATAGAAAGTGTACAAATTATGTACGCCCGAAAGAGTGGGCGGTCAATGCCAAAACTGAACTGCAAGGAATGTCAACTGGTACCATCTGGCACTCATCCGGAATTTTTGTATTTTCGTTTTATTTATATCCCTGGCATGTATCATATACATGTACATATCGCAATCGGTCTTTTTACTTGATCAGGATTAGCCTAACATATACGTAACTACCATGATGCGGGATTGTATGAAATATTCATTTGCACGATATTTTTTCCATGGTTGCCAGTCTGCAGGTATTCACTCAAACCTGGGGCGATCGAAGGGCTTGGGTTGATTTCTGTGGGTACAAAGGTTGGTCTCCGAACTACACGTCTGAAATAACAGATAGCATGATTCATCAGATTGGTTTATGAAAGATTATGGATCCATGCACTCATTACTAACTGAGCACCTGGTAATAAATGTAACGTTCGACGCCCGCAGCGCACAGGGCGCACGCGGCGGGTGTCGGTAATTCCTGCACTACAACCAGGTAACAGTCCGTCCGGACGAGTCCGGCCGTCATACATCACATCATAACACATCACCATCACCAACAACATCATATACAACATACAAAGTACATAGTTATGGTAATGTAGCCGTGTGCGGAGCCTGAGATGCCATGTCAGCGGCACCACAGAACTCGCGCACGTGGGCATGTTGCTGGCCAGCCTCGCCGACGGCACTGCCGCAGGGATAGAACCCTGGACAGCCCGACGGTCTGCCAGAGCCTGTGTCGCACCATCCCAGGTGGGAGACCGGTGATCCAGAGGGCGTACACCCCCGAATCATCAAGATCTTCCCCACCTGGGCCCCCTATGGAAGTCGTCCCTGAGGTCTGACTGGCCTTTACCCGAACAGAGACAAGGAGCTCATGGCGTGAGCTCACCTGTCGTGCTCAGTCTCAGGACAATATGCGGCCACAGTATTTGTACTAGAGGCGAGAGCACGAGAGATGACGTAAACAGCCTGTGCTCAGTTCGGTGGATCGATAAAAGACAATACGTCACTAAGCGACGCACGTGCTTCGAACAGAAGCGTCCAAAACAAGGCCATACAATTTTGCCTTGTATTCTATCTATATTGATGCCGATACATTTTCAGTCCCAAAACTGATGAGCGCGTCTGTCGAGCCAAAACTGATCAATAATTATAACCGGCTCCTACATAGTTCTTTATCAACGGAACACGCATTACAAAGCGCTTTTAAAAAAACTGACAGGTATGGTGCAATTGGATGTATTGCTACACTTACTTACATGTATTTCTTTAACTTAAACTAACGAAAAGAACCATGAATATGTGTAAGGCTCCATGAAAACCCAATCCGGTATTTATCAACACAGTCAAATCAGCAAAATTGTATGTATTGCCCGGCATTTTACACAATACTCCCTGAATAACCGTGCACCCAGACACCGTGTATAATAAATATTGTTACAGAGCTATTTTTGCCGTCGTATTGCTCAACATCCTGTGTACATTGAAATGTGTTACACAGTTGTAAACATATAAGCCACTAGATATAAATGTAAGCCACTCAACTCATATGCTGGAGGCTGCCTGTCATTGTTGTAAAATAACATATGTTCTGTTCATGAACCAGCTAGTCCCCAGGTGTGTGTTCTGCTGAGCCAATTTGTGCCTGACAAGATTGATTTTTTTTTATGACGATATAACCCTCTACACATACTGAGCTGCAACACTATGTATTTTGACATATATCCCAAGAACATACCTAAATATTATTTAAAAAAATACAATAAAAAACAATCCTTGACTAAGTAGATATACAAACATTATCATTCTAAGAATAACAACTTAGAAATTAACCCTGCGTGTTTTACTCCTCGAATCCCTGGATATTTTGCTCCATCTCGTCAGTTCTGTGTTTGGGTCCGTCTGCCACCCCAAAGATGGTCCCGTTACGTGAATTTGGTGTCACCAACGTGAATTTGATGTCACCAGGAGGTGGCTCGTTCACAAGGGGGCAGCAAGTTCAGAGTCTCCCAGAAAGAGCATAGTCTGTTCTGTAGCTTGCACAGGCATTCGCCAAAGGACAGTGAGAATTATTTAAATATTTGCCTTTCTACACCCTCCCCTGTCTTAACAAAGTCAACGTATTACTTTCACTAGCTCAGACCATAACGAAAATAATGATTAAAGAACGTCCCTAGATAGATTGTGACACCCTAGAGTGTTCCACTACATTACCGACTGAGTCTGTGATTAGTATACACTATAGTTACGGTCTCAATGTCACAAATGTCATTGGCGAATCACAACGAATATGCAAGGACGGATTTCACCACGAATACCTGCAAACATGGTTAGTTATACCGCGGTCCCACTGTCACGAATGTGGGCGGCGAACTGCGACGAAATGACATTCTTGGGGAAATTCGCCAACGTCTATCTAGTTCGTTGTAGTCCGTTGTAGGTCGGCATCTCTTTCGTTGTGCATCAGTGAGGTCGCAGAGGTGCCATGACAGTTTTTAAATGTTCAGAACAATCGTGGCTCCAGCACGAATTTTTCACAATCGTTGTGTGTTCGCCTTTCACTTCGTTCCTTTTCGTTTTGCCTTCGTTGTGGTTCTTGTTTTCTGTAACAGTGATGTAGAACGATGGTAGGACGACACGGAACGACTTAACAACGACGCATAACGAATTAGTGTGACTTGGCGCCGCTGGTAGAAGGACTCGGAATGGAAATAACTGCGACGTACAACAATGTGCAAGGAATTACAAAGAATGCAGTACGACAATTGCGATGTAGAACGATAAAAGGAGAGAAAGAATACAGAACGAACATTACGATGTACAGAGATCTTATTGAAGATGCGCTGTAATGGCCTTATCTTCAAGTTGAATGGCAAAAATATTCGCCGGTATTCTTGGTCAGATCCATCCTTCCACATTTGTTGTGATTCGCGAATAACATTCGTGACAGTGTGACCGCGATTTTACGGGCCCGCTGTCACGAATGTTGGTGGCGTATCATAACAAACGTGGCAGGATGGGTCTAACCACGAATACCGGCGAATGCCTCGGTATTCGGCTTGAAGATAAGGTCAATATGACGCAGTACGGGTGTGTTCACGGATGAACTCAGTCTTGATTTTTGTTCATCATAATATTCGTTCAGTATCCTCTCTTTAATCGTAGCCAATCTTTGTACATCGCCATTTGTCGTACTGCGCCCTTCGTAACTCTTTGCACATCGTTGCATATTGCGGTGTTGGAGCCACGATTGTTTTGAAAAACTGTGATGTGGCCTCTGCTATAGATATGATATATATGACTTCCTAAATGCTCATAAACCTATCGACAAGCATTCTGTCTGCAGTGGCTAACCATCTGAGGTTAGCCTAAAGATGGGCCATATATGACTTTCTATATATTTATAAATAAAAAACCTATGCCCCATGTACAAGCATTTTGCCTCACATGGCGAATCGTGCATATCAGGTGGTGTTGGGCCTTTTGACCCACATGTCAGGCATTTCCAGTGATTCAAAACACTCTTATCTTCGTACATATTGTCAAGGACCCCAACTAGCCTGTTTTGGAACAAAAATCTTAAAACTGATCAGAGACTTTTCGAGAAAACAACGGAAAACCACTGTAGTGTGCCTCAGAGCGATTCAATAGTAACGTAACTTATAGGTTGAACAACGGTAACATGATAAAATGAATTTCATATAACTTAAAAAAGTTATCGAATGGATTCGGGGAAAATGGCGGCCAAATTCCATTCAGCATAGCAGAGCTAAAAACTATAAAAAAAAAACAACAATTTGGAAATATTTTAGGTATTTTTGTGCAAAACTTCAAAAGGTTTGACTGCAAACTTTAAACATAAAAATTTGAACGGAGAGACGACGCACGTAACGCCACGACAATATGTTTTCGGATCATAGATCTGATAACTTAGGAATTAAGCGTTGACAAAATTGCAAAATGATAACCCACCAACAATAGTGTATGTTGTCATGTAATAATATAAAAATGTGAAATGTTACAGGAGTAATAATGTAGCGGATAACCCCCCACGAAGCCCACTTTGATTGAGGCTTTTGTATGGTATATATGTTGGCATGTAATAATATAAAGTGTGATGCACTTGAAGACAGGGATTCTTGGGTCATGTAAACATCCCTTGTGGTGAGGATTGCTTTCACAAACTGAACGAAACCTCTCTGTGCGGCACTTTCAAATGGACGTAGCTTGTTGTGGTTGTCGTGGAAAGCAGTTGTCGTTTCGATTCTACATCTAGAAGTGTCATCAACCACTGGTACAATTCCACGTAGATGATTTCATTGACGGGATCCAGTTCACAAAGGGGCACCATCAGATTATAATATTATCGTCATTTGCATCTTTGACATTCGGATCTGCCCCATGCTGCAGCAGAGACTTAATCACGTTTCTGGCATTGAAAATTACTGCAAAGGACAGCGGCCTGGAACAATTAAGACAAGCAATTTTATTTCCTTCCTCTGGCATGTGTCTGACTTCAAACCTCCCGTCCATTATGCGAGTTCCATCAGGCTCATTCAGACACCCAAGTGTAGATTTGATCTTTTCGACGTCATTTGTTTTGATGGCTTCCAACCATGCTTCATCGTCGTCCAGTAGAAGCAATTCGAAGTTACTTTCCACGTGTTGAGAGGCCATCCTGAATGTAGGGCTGTAACAGCCAATGCCAAGTATATATGCAACGCTACAATGTGTTGCTCATAAATATCGGAAATTACCTCCTGTCCATTACTAATCCTTGCTGGTACATGATCTATCATCTAGCATAATATGGGTGATGTATGCCATGTATTGAAATGGAGTATGCATTTTTCCGTATAACAGCTGTATATTGCCATGACTTGCCTATATCAATTGTGTCACACGCAAACATAGTTCATATATACATCACAAATAATCAAGATCCTTATGCAAGATTCAGATATTAACTGCAGTATGCTATTAGCATAGAGATATGGGCTGTTTACACGCATATATTGGATGATGAAGCTATGAGAGTATGACTTAGATAACATTATTGCTCGTATGGGTGTGTGAATAGATCTGAAGAATATTGTACAATAAGCATATTGCCTAAAGTGACAATAAATTTAAAATTAAGACAAATCATTAGATGTTAAGAGTGAGGAAGCATATTGGGGCCATACGATTCTTTTTCAAATTCAATTTGTCGACTTATTATCTCGAAAAATCGGATTAGTTAGTTGATAAAACAAGATGGTATCTCAATAAATCGACTCATTATCTCAATTACCAGCGATATCAAATTAGTAAATCGAGTTAAATTGTGATAAATTGAGTTAGGATCTCGGTAAATTGACCTATGTCTCAGGCAGTGTGAATAGATCTGAGTAATATTGTACAATAAGCATATTGCCTAAAGTGACAATAAATTTAAAATTAAGACAAATCATTAGATGTTAAGAGTGAGGAAGCATATTAGGGCCACACGATTCTTTTTCAAATTCAATTTGTCGACTTATTATCTCGAAAAATCGAATTAGTTAGTTGATAAATCAAGATGGTATCTCAATAAATCGACTCATTATATCAATTACCAGCGATATCAAATTAGTAAATCGAGTTAAATTGTGATAAATTGAGTTAGGATCTCGGTAAATTGACCTATGTCTCAGGCATTCAAGTACAAGTAGAATGGGGATATAGTTGGAGCCACGTCATTCATAGTAAGAACTTTATTGAGTAGGCCCGTATGATCGACCATTATAATGTTGAATAATACAGACCAAACTTTCAAATTAAAAACAATAGTGAAGTTCCTATATCACTATGTTTTCAATAGTTGCAACATGTTTATGTAGGAATTTGGTATAATCGTGTTTCTTTTATTATCGTGTTTATTCAACTATTCAGGTAATAAACATGCGAATGAGGTATACCCGTGACGTCATCTGGAATGGCCTCTTCAATTTGATATTTTGGTTATATTGTTCCAATGTTTGATGTAATGATTGTTAATTATATATTCCATATAATTTTCACTATGAGTAATCAGTTTCTTTTGTTCATCCTATTGTTGTGAAGGTAACCAATGAAATGGTATGGCTCACTTATATTGTAGCTCGAAACATATCTCATTGTACTTGAACATAAATGCCTGAGTCATAATAGGATTTATCACGATACGATCTTGATTTATCGAGATATTAAGTCGACTTATCGGTTTAGGTAAATCGATTCATTGGGATAATGTCAAGATAATAGTAAGTCGATTTATCGAGATAACTTTAAAAGTCAACTTTTGAAGTTGAATTTTTAAAAAAACTCATGTGGACCTAATACGATTCCGTAGTTAAAGAAAAAAAAAATGAATATTTGGCAAAAAAAAATGTTGTGTGTAGGGTTCCATGGCCAAAGAAAATAAGTAGGATATATTATATAGGAGATTTTTTGTGGGGGGAGGGGGTGGGGGCATACAGTCGACATCATACTGCATGTTTCAAATGGGTAAGTACTTAGTATTCACATATTGTGTTCGCATACTGTGGTTGATGTGTGTAACATGTCCTGTTTTACAATGGTACACAGGTAAAGATTTATAATGTGAAATATTTGAATGTGATAAAAATTTATATTAACCATGGCTTTATTTTTGTTTTGCATGACAGACCATTGCATTAACATCACATCTTGTCTACATAATATATTGTAACGGGTTTCTCCCCTCTGTGACATCTGGATAAACGGTTTCTTGGAACGTGGGTGGGTTTTTGTTAACCGGAGCTGAAACGGAAAATTCTGGGAAACTGCTGCTTGCACGGCTTAATCATGGCTAGAAGTCTAAGGGTTGGTAGCGTGGTCTGGATTGGACCTCCAACCGTTCTCCCCGACTGCAATCTGCAACTGCACCTGAAATAAAGATTCCGGTGGCGTTTCCGCTACCAGTACTGCAACTGTTCTGTCGGATCACCGTTTCCGCAAACTGCTCCGTTGTTTCCGTCTCACTGCAACTGCGGCTGCACCTGAAATGAAGAATCTAGAATGTAGGTATCAATCTATTATTATTATTATTATTAGAAGTGTCTCCGCCTCCGACTCTGCAACTATTCCGTCAGGTACTGCCTCTGCATCCGCTCTGCTGCTTTTGTCTCCACTGCAACCGCGACTGCACCTGAAATGAAGATTCCGGAAGCGTTTCCGCCTCTGGTACTGCAACTGCTCCGTCGCCGCAACTGCTCCGTCAGGTTCCGCCTCCACAGTGGGTCTGTTGATTCCACCTCCGTCTCCGTCTTCTTCTCCGGTGATCTGGGTTCTGGATCACCCTCAGACGTCGTTACAACTTTGTCTTAACCGACCGTTAACTTGTCTCCCTTCTTCTCCGTATTACTTTCTTTTATACCCCCGTCACACTGGACTGGCGGTGCCACTACGGTACCACAACCGTTTTCAGTCAGAACCGCCATCACCGTAGTGACACCTCCAGTAGGGTTTTCGTTGTTTCCGTCTCACTGCAACTGCGGCTGCACCTGAAATGAAGAATCTAGAATGTAGGTATCAATCTATTATAGGTATCAATCTATTAAGATTCATCTCATCAAACGTGAGTTTTTATTCACGGTACTACTGAGGATCCAGTGAGGAAGCACGGCGGCGTCACTGCAGACATGGCGATCCTACTGAGTTACTACTACGGTTTGTTTGGCGGTTCCACGGCGATCATTGGCGGCAGTACTACGGTGTTGGGGGAAGCAATGAGGGACCACTGAGGTGCTACTACGGGTATGGCGGTGCTACCGAGGTGCTACGACGGTGGCACTGCGGCATCATCGCGGAACGACGCGGCTTTATAAAAAGGAGGTGGTTTTCGGTGAAATTCATTACATTTGCTGAAGACGTGTACACTACAGTAATTATGCCGAAACCTACCACAACAAGGGAAAGAGCTACAAAGGAACGCCCTCCCACGCCCCCTCCACCCTCGGAAGAGAAGTCTTCCCATGAGGATTGCTTGCTCATCTGGCAGCAGGTTTTGCATGACGATCAGATTTCTGTTATCTGCCATTATTTTTTATCAATGAAAAGCTTTTATATGCAAAAAATTTACCGCAGTAGCACCGTGCAAGACCCTCAGTGCAACATCCATGCACCCGCAGTGGAATCGCCATTGCCGTACAGACACCTCAATAACACCACCACCACCGCCGTGTGAACGCAGTGGCATCGCAGTAAGATCGCCTAGTTTTCTCGAATTCCCCATTGAGTCCACTGTGGCACCCCCATACCCGCAGTGCTCCCGTGGTAGCACCTCAGTAGCACCGCCATTTGATCGCAGTAGGGTCGCCAGTTTACTTTTCTGGCGGTTGCACGGCGGTCTTACTGAGGATGCATGACGGTTATGGAGATGCTAATGAGGTCTTTGTACGGTTCCACGGCGGTTATGGCGGTGCCACGACGATCCTACTGCGGATTGGCCCACTCACGGTAGCACTGCGGAAGTTTTGAACATGTTCGAAACTTCCGCCGTGCCACCACGAAGGTCCGCGGTGTTGACAGTTTTTCGCGGTGCAACGGCGATCAAACGCGGAATCGCCGAGGAACCACGGCGATCATGGCGGTGCCACGACGATTTACATCGTACAAGCCCCGCCGTGGCACCGCCAATCCGGTGTGACGGGGGTATAACCGATTATTTTAACTTCATCATAATTTTCCAAGTTCCCTATTGAACACGGAAGAACAACCCGGAATAGGTTTTCAGCTTTATTTCTCAAAGTATACAGTCGGAAGACATAAACTGCAATCATCTGCATGACCTAAGCCGGAGCAAGGGAGTACTCTGCCAAGGGAGAAGGGTCTAAACAGGTCGACGTCCGGACACCAACTACGTCATAATCCGCCAAAACACTGATTTTTCCGGAACTTCCAAAAACATGCTAGAACCAATCAGTGGCTGACACGTCACCTTTAAAACCGAAAACGAGGCTGATCACGTGACCTTCGGAAAATTACGTGTTTACGTTTTTGTACTCCATTGTTCCGTCTCCAGTTCCGTTTCCGGCTTCAACCATTTAAATTATTCTAAGTTCCAAGCCGGAATACCTTTCTAAAACCATCAATATATGACCGTATAAACCTTCAAACACATATACATTTTAATAAACCGTTATTCAACCGTAATATCACAAAATATACACGAATTACCTTGGGGAACTTTTGGGAACACCCCAAAACTGTTACAATATCTATTTCGCGTGATTGTTCACACTGTAATAAACAAAAAACGAAACTTTTTCCACATTTTAATATTCAATCATCGAGACATGAAATTGTGACAATATTTTCAACTGCACCAGAATTTGTGATATCTGCTGAACATAGGAGACATATAAATTGACCCGTTTTACTTGCTAAATCCGAAATCCTGATTCTCAGGTATACTGGTCCACTCTCGCTCACCCGTTGACGTTTCCACGGTGTCCACGCCAGAAACCGTGAATTTTCGTAAAATTATCGGCAAATGCAAATATCGGCGAATGTGTTTGTGTGATTCATAACATGAAAGTTTCGTGATGCAGAACGTGAATGCACCTCACTTTTACTAAAATCACGATGACACTTTTCGCCGCCATGATTGTTATTGGCTTGAGTCATGACAAGAGGGCACGATAAAACGTTTCCTTTATGATATAGGTGTGGTCCTTGTGACTAAGAGGTTTGCGCGGACATATGGCCGATGCGATCGCATTACCGATAGCATATATATGGTCATTTACAGTAAAATATTCAGCGTCGCACCGTAATACTAGATGGGGTCTGGAAACCCGAAGCACAACATTTTTTTCCGGCCTAGATAAAAAGATGAGAAGAAATTTCTTTCGAAGGATAGAAATTGCCCTGGTATGGGATTCACACTCGTGCGTACAAGATCCAACGTGATTATGGGAAGTGAGAAAGGTCCACACATTTTGATGACGTCATCTCCGGAAAAGCTGATGAAAAGAGAAAAAATCAAGAGAATAACGCGTAGAATAACACTGTCATCTGTTCATCAAGAGGTCACCACTGTCAGAAATTACTGTAATAAGTAAGGTATGACTGTTTTTCTGGGGCTGTCTTCTGTGTATGAATCGGATTCGGTCAGGAAATGGACCAAGAAGGAGAGGGACAAAGTACGATCTGTTTAACGTGTAAATATCAAGTGTTTGGGAGCAGTGCATGGTGGTGATGGACAACAACGTTTGGAATCACACGAGTCCTGTGCCAACTAGACAAATTTGTGTCCCCTTAACAACGATAAAAGACGCCGCCCCTGTGGAGAATCCTGGTCCAGCCCCCAGTCTAGTCAGCTACTGGAAGTGCCAACTCAGTCGAACAGCCATCTAGACAGGCTGGACGCACCCATGGAGTCAACAATACAACTCTGGTCATAGACATCTGTACAGACTCTGTCTGCTGAAGATAACAGTGTTCTTGTTTATATTGATGGTTGTATCGTAAACAAACAAAAAAACAACCAAATCGATAATCTGGGTGTTTGACTGCAGGTGGCAGTTTTAAGCCTTCTAAAAAGGTACCACAAGGGTGTTGCAAAAGTTATAACGGGTCTCAATGTAAAAACTACGCTGGGTGCATTGTTGGCAGCTGAGCCAAATTTGTGCAGTGTCACGTGTTCTGCGTGTCATAATCATACCCTGGTCGTACATTCGTTCATAAACATAGTCTGTATTTCAACATCACAGAAAACAACAGGCGACTGGAATCAGACACAGATCACAAGAACAGAAAAATCTTGGAAGTTCAGCCATGTGTGAACTTTCATTAAAATTTCACAGAATACATGTACTTACATGTGGTAGACGCATGACACTGGATGAGATGCAAGCAGTTTCAACGAGTTTCTCAATGAAAACTGCGAATTGTACATGTATACATGTTTGTTTTGGTTAATGGAATGTTGTTGGTTCTCATCCTGTTGTGGTTATGACCAATGTTGAATCAAAACATATGGAGCAGGCAATAATTATTGTACATGCAAATAAACGAGATGATGTAGCCTACATGCATAAAATTATATGAAACATGTATGAATATATTGTGTTGCTAAAGCTATGCATGCATTCTGAGATCTTCTCGATCGATTCAATTCAGGTTTTAGGTTAATCAATATGATTTGTTGCAGATCACATAAAATATATATGTACAATACAATTGTCATTTCAAATCTACTGTAATTATATGAGTAAATGTAAGTATCAACCTATTACCACCAATACAGTCAGATTTTGATGATGCTAAAACAAACGTAAAATACAAAATTTTGCAATAGAAACATAGCCCGACCAAATAGTTTATCCAAAGACACACTTTCGGCAGGAACTCTGCACAATGTGTTGATTGAAGACGGCTAAGAATGCCCAGAACCCCCAATGGGATGTCATGATGACGACAATGAAGGATAATTGAATGAAATAATGTTGGTTTTCAACCAGTTTTGACCATACTGAATACAAGTACACTGTCATGCACATAAGAATATACCTTGTAGTTTTATAATTATGTTCAATATGATGATAACCCAGAAGCGTCGTGCAAACACGAACAATGATCTCGAGTTTTTTTCGTAATGTTGATCAACTGTATGGTTGCATTACTGGGTTTGAGCGTGCATCGGTTATTCCTAAAATCAAAAATAAACGATGAGATACAGGGACAATTTTGGTTTTAAGCATTGCAGATGAGATATGACCTTGAGATTTGCCAGTCCAGGTCAACATCAGGTGTTTAATTATCTTCATAATACAAACATTCATAAGCTTTATATACAAACATTCACAAGGTCACTAAAAGATGCACCATATCAAGATGGTATACGTCCCCACTTTTGAAGAGACTCTGCATGAGCTCCACTTCCACGAACTCCTCATCCACGAACAGGTGAATATTATCGGAAAAAAACTGAAATGATTCGATCGTTTGAGTGAGGGTAACCAAATAGACATCAAGGCACCTTGATGCCTTGGGGCATAGCATTTTAAAGACGATTCGCACTAATAATGCGTCTGCCGCAACCAACTATGTAAAACTAAAATATTATAGGGTTATTCCACAATATGGGTTTTTGTGCCCGCAGTTCAAAAACCTTGTGAGCGTTGTTATCATACACGGCAGTGTTATGCAGACAAATGTAGGCCATAGGCTATTCCACATTAAGGTTTTTTTGTGCTTGCGGTTCAAGTTTATTCGAGAACTTGAATAAAAGGCACATAAATCTTTGTAGTGGCATAACCTGTTTATCGTATTTCACGCTGGGAAGATTGTAACACTTCCACAGATAAATCTGCGTGCATCTACCCCCAGTTTGCGGATGTCAAACATAGCACCAAGGGTGCTGTAACTTTTCGGCAACTCGTCCAGCTTGTCGTTTCCTCGAAGCATAACCTGTCAACAAGACAACAGTTCGGTGCCCAATGGCCAATTCACATATTGAATTGTGGTGAACATAAGTCGACAAAAGTCAGGATACTTATTTTCGAAAGATGATAGAGTGAATCTCATGAATTATTATAATTTTTGACATTAGAGCGTTGGGGGCAAATTCCATAAAGTTATTTTTATGAAATCTGAATGTACGGAACATTATGACTGTATCTATCAGCGGTTTTCTCATCACCTGTACTATTCATGTAATAATGGGGAAATGACGTTAACTGCAGGATTTCGCTCGTGACAGCCAACTCCCAAATTATACCAAAAACATCAACCACACAACCATTTAAAAAATCACTAAAAAGTAATTTTTTGGAAAATAAGTATGTCTCATTTGAAACCAGCATATGCTGACTTCAGCCAAAATAATAAATCAATCCGTACATTGACTAGTAGTCAATTGGTTTGACATTAATACGGGCATACAAATTTTACTAGGCCCTTTTAAACATCCCAAAGTTAATGGGCTGCGTGGGGGGGGGGGGCATTACCGAACAACCCAAAATAGGGATATTGTGTCATCAAAGGGGTAAAATGGATTGACATACATTGTCAAAAAGCTTGATGGAGAACGTTTTTGTGTGAATACTGGCATTTCCATATCTTTTCTCTAAAATACAAACAGTGTGATTTGTACAAAATAAACTGTTAAATTCTTCAACAAACACAACTTGATATTGTAACACTTCCCGTGCCGTCGCCATGTCTTTCAAATCTGAAATCAAGCCAACCCTTGACCGTAGGCTGTTATCGAGCTCTTTTGAATATGTCCCCAATATATACTTAATTTAAATGTATGTACCGGTATTGAAATACCCACCTGGACGTACGCCATTCAACTCATTGTCGGTGCTGTAGATAGCATTTTCTCCTTCATTACCAGTTAGTCCCCATGCGCGTGCATTTGTTTCTGGCAAGGTTTTAGCTATTGACCCTACGAGAACATTTCCTGGTGTTCTGTTTAAGATACTGTTGCGATGGCAGACTCGAAACCACTGTGGACTTCGTGCTATCGAAAATCATAAACCTGGTTGGAGAGTATGCTATGTAAATAAATTTATATATAGACAGACACAATTTAGGTTGCTTATCAACTGATTACTGGTATATTTCATTTTGGCTACACATGTAGCTCTGCAATTCCGGAATGGATTTGGTGAAAATTGGTGTGTAGCCTCCATGCGTGACCACAAGGCTGATCCACTTGGCAAATCGAAGATAAAGACGAAAATCATACATATCATGAACGTCAGACGCCATCTCTTATATGTAACTTACTCAGCAAACAAACATACAGCGAGATACAGTAAGGTTACATTACTCATCATAACCTAATGCCTGTACCTCCACCCTTAAGTGCCATTTTTGGGTGTTCAAATTGTTACGAAATAGAATTTAACTGGGTCGGAGACTTACACGCTTGCACAGAAACAACAAAGACGTAAGTAAGTTTTATAAATTTAATATACGAAAACTGATATACAAGAACATATACGAACCAAAATCCAAATCAACGACGACGGAAAACAATATATACAGAAAATTACAGTAAGTGTTTCAGGCAGTTCCCACGTGTGCGGATGAGGTGGTCAACGTCTCGTGTACATCTCGGCGCGATGTCCAGCGTGTCTGGTGAGTCCTGTCATGCGTCGGGCTTTTATTCACACAGCTGTCAGCGAGGCGCGACCACCTGTAAATGAGAAAAACAAAACTCTGCCCACCAGGGTAGAGCAAAACAATGTAGAGCAAAACAATTGTACACGCCAGGAATAGAGCAATAAAGAAGAGATTTTTTCTTGGCGGAATTTATACATTGTCTGATTGTAATATTATCAGTTTTATCGACTTTATAGTTTATGGGTTCATTCCTGGGTTGACGGGTTGAAGGTGCTGCAGACATTCTGGATACAATAAGGGATAACAGCTCCTGGATATAGCCGCGGGGATATACTCAATACCTACAGGATAACATGGGGAGGGACTTGTTTTGTAAACAACGTCAGTAACTATGGAGACTGTCAACCGGGCGTCTGCCGGTGTCAACCGGCCGGTGGACTGAACAACTTTGGTTACTATAACTGCCAACAGGGGACGCTGTACCCACTGGGGTCCCAGGGATACTTAGCAGTACATTCAGTTCTTCCAGAGACAGTCACGGATACACACCTATTCTCCAGGACTAGGCAGGACTGTTTTTGGCGGGACCCTGTCATGAGAGCCAGTCTCCACGGGCTTTAGGAGCATGGCAAACCGGTGACAGCGGGACGGGAATATCTACAAACCGGGTTGGGAACTTTGAAGTCTGACACACGTTTACCTTCCTGTGCTCAGCACCAAACTGTAAACCGACTGGTTTCTTCCACAGGGAAGAGCCTTTCAACCCAAGCCCTGATGGCCTCCACAATTCAACTTGATTTCCTGGACACTTACCGTTCAAACCGGGGATTTTGAGCGGGACTCGGTAAACTGGATTATTACTGCTCCAAACGGAGACTTTGACAGGCCTTGGATAACATTCAGAGTACTCTGAACTGGATATTAAGTTTATAGGATTAAAATCACAGTAACCATCACGTAAGCCAATGAACACGATGTTGACGTTAAACATGATTTGCTCTAGCTCTGTAAATTGATTGACGAGTTCAAGGTTAATATAAATTCGCTGTTTATTAACTTGAAGAGTTGTTTATTTCCGCCGATCGGGATTTGTAGCGCAAACACAACGAGAGGACATTTGTATGAATGTGAACCGTGAGACTGGACTAAAAATGCTACAAAAATGGTGCCGTGACCAGGATCCCGAGTGGACATATTGTCAGGAATAAAGAATCTGACTCCCGATCAACAGTATGGCGGAAAGTGACGCTGGAAAGCAAATCAATACAGTAGTGTCATCTGGCGAGGCTGCAGAAAACTGGAGTAACCCTCTAGAGCTTAGGAATCGTGTTGTTGACAGGGATTACGTAGACAATATGGAATCCCCAGAGTCAAACCGACCTTCTCATGCGGCCGACTCCAGGATGGGTGTCCCCAGCGACCCACCACTGCCAGCCGGCTCCAGCTGGCATGAAGCCCCTGGAGAATCCCATGGAGTTCACGGAGGCAGCTGGAGTCCTCCTGAGCCAACCGGACCAACTCAACTGCAGGCGGGCCCCGACCAAAGGTTCTCAAGCCAAGCAAGGTATCTTCGGGACTTGCAACGGGATCCTGCCCTTCAGCACATTCTGCAGGCTCAGCATCCTGGGCCAGGTCCTGCATATCAACCCCGACGGATCAAGTCAGCGCCGGCACAGGAACTCGGGCGACAGCAGCCGCCTCCACGACTGGATAATTGGTCAAACCCTCCACAGCTTCATGGTACCCAGTCAGAGCCTATCCCATGCACCAGGCAATCACAGTTCGACGGTCCCGGGAATTACTGGAGGATACTGCCCCCAAGGCCAATTGAGGGTTACGTTGACTACATGGGTCGAGCCTGGCAACCAGCACAGGAGCCGGCGGAGTCCCCAGCGGCTCTGACTCGTCCACCAGCTGTTGTGCCTCAGGGTATTGCTTCCGGTACATGGAGTGATGGCCGAGCTGCACCCAGTCGAAGTCACCAGTATATGAAATCAGACAAATATGACGGGACTTCTGTGGAACTGTCAGAGTATCTATGTCACTTCATGGTGGTTTCAGATGTGAACGGCTGGTCAGACGCCGACAGAGCGAAATATCTGGCGGCAAGCTTGACTGGGGAGGCAAGAAGAGTGTTGGCGGACTTAGCACCCGGGGAGTACAGGGAATGGCCCATTCTCGTCCAAAGGCTGAAAAGACGCTTCGAACCCAGTGGTCAAGAATTCGCACACCGCGCAGCACTGGAGTCCTGCAACAGGAAGAAAGGAGAGACTCCACAGGCATATTTCTAAAATGTCATCTTATTATACGATTGCTTCGTTTTGGAATAGTTTACCCAGTGACATTAAAATTGAGAGAAATAGATCGTGTATCAAACATAAATTTAAAATAAATACATTCGATTCATATAAAGATAGGGTACTTTGTGACTGGGATTCATGTCCACAATGTAAATAACCAATGTTGAAAAACTGCTTTCCCTTATCGTTATATATGCAAAATTAAAAACTACTGACAATTTTATGGTTGCATTTAGTAGGCCACATACTTTATCCTCTGTATAATATCCGGTGGTAAACGCCACTAGTTAAGGCTATTATCATCCATATTAAAAATAATCAGGTGCCTATTAGAGGACCTTTTTTTCACCTCTAGTACTGGACTGACCAACACTAGGCAAATACTTAGTATGTGTTCTGAGTGAATACAGGTTGGGCACTTGTGCTAACGGGGCATCAATTGAAGCATCAATTGAAACACCTTCACGGTCGTTTTGCGATCGGTAAATCTCTATTTTAGTTTTAATTTTAATTTTTCAATTACCTGATATCTAGTTTTATCTAAGAATTATCATATGCTCACATGGTCCAGGGGGAATCGTCCCCCCTTTCGCTCTTTCCTGCGTTCCACTTCCTCTTTCGCATGGGATACTCTTCATTTATTCATTTATATACTTGTGTGACAGTGTGTGAGTGTAGGTGTGTGTGTATGTGTGTAAATATAGATAATCATAATATAAGTCTCTATTAGTTTCTATTTTCGTTTTGTTCTCAAGTTTATTTCGTTCTGCTTTTTTTTTTTTTTTGTTGAGGTGTCGCAGGAAGACAACCTAAGGTTATGCGTCACCTCCTAGCAGCATTGAATTTTGATTTTTGTATTGAATTTTGTATGTTTTATTGTATGCTGTTAGGAAATAAATTGATTTGATTGATTTGGCTATGCTATTCGCCGCTTGCTGTCTAGAGCTTTCCCCACCCTTCCAGAGGAAGGTCGAGAGACTCTGGCCCTGGCCTATTTCATGAGGGGTCAGCCGGATGGACAGATGAAGACCCTAGCGCTGATGAAGGGGATCACCAAACTTGAGGATGCTGTCACATTTGTCACACAATATGAAAGTACTCAGCCAGCACGCATCACAAAACCTGTGAACTATATCAGTGTCCAGCAACCGGACGTTTGTCACCCTGAAGAACAGGTTTCATACATTGCTTCTGAGTCATCACACACTTCAGCAGGGAATGTCCTCTGAGGAGGCAGACACTAGAAAAAGTCAAGCAGGTGATGAGCCTGCTGGAATATGAGAGCCTTGAAGAGCCAGAAGCAATACCCCCAGAAACGCCGGAAAACGACCCGGGCTCACATTGATCACCAACTCTGTGAGCCTGACAGACACTGGGAACATGAACATTGCGGGAGGTACTGAAAACACTGATTCCGACAGTCAAGGGATTAATGAGTTGTCATTGTGCCGGCCGGGAGTGACACCGCTGGAGAACTTGGAGCAGGAAATCTGGTTGGCAACAGGCAAAGAAGACGCACGGACGTTGTATGTGACGTGTCACATCGCGGGACGGCCTGTCAGTATGTTGGTGGATACTGGGGCCTCCGCCACAGTGCTGGACAAAGGACAATTCTCCCAGCTACCGACGGAGATCCAGAGTAAGCTCAGTCCTTCACCGATCAAACTACGAGTGGCCAATGGACAATATCTTCGGGTAGAGGGTGAAATTGAGCTAACTGTGGGGCTCGGAAATAAACAGATAACAGCTACAATCGTCGTGGCTGAAATTGGACAAACTGGCGTTTTAGGGATGGATATTCTCTGTGCGTGTAGGGGCAATCTAGACTTGAAGAACCGGAAGTTGAACATGGGAAACTGTACAGTGTTTCTTAGTAATGAAACATCACCTGGTGTCTATCCAGTGGTAAGCTCCGTGGATATCCATATCCCAGCCAGCACTGAAATAATAACATCCACAAAGGTTATCCACCCAGATCCCCAAGGTCGGAGTATTGCAAGGACATGAAAATTTCGGCAAGAGACATAATCTATTGGTGGGCAGAACACTGATTTCCACCACCCAAAATCCGGCCCCTATGAACGTTATGAATTTATCTGACACGGATGTTATCATAAAAAGGGGGGAAGTGGTGGGAGAATTTCATCAGATCGACGAGATTACCACCATGTTTTCCCAATCAATGACTGACACTGAGGAGGTTCAGGAACATACCCTGAACTCAGTGCAATCTGGTGAGGATGACCTACAACTGCCAGAGCACCTGACTTCGTTGGTGGAGGGACTGCCTCCAGAACTGACGGAGCAGGAACGCATGGATATCAAGAGGATGCTGAAACAGAACATGGACCTCTTCCTGTGCCCAGGGGAAAGACTGGGGTGCACTCGTGTGGTTAAACATCAAATCAACACTGGGATGCATCCACCCATAAAACAGCCGCTCCGGCGTGTGCCGTACCACCAACACGCCATTATAGAAGAGGAGGTGCAGAAGATGCTAGAGGCGGGAGTTATCGAAGAGAGTGCCAGTCTTCACCAATAGTGCTGGTACGGAAAAAGGACGGCTCTCTCCGCTTCTGTGTGGACTATAGGAAAGTAAACAGCGTGACCCTGAAAGACGCTTACCCACTACCCCGAATTGACGATTGTCTGGATACACTCATTGGTGGGAAATTCTTCTCAACCTTTGATCTCGCAAGTGGATACTGGCATGTGGAAATGGACGAGGACAATCGGCCAAAAACAGCCTTCTCAACCAGAAGTGGGCTCTATCAATTCCGTGTGATGCCATTCGGGCTGGCCACAGCCCCAGCTACATTCGAGCGGTTGATGGAATTGGTGCTGAGGGGTCTGCAATGGACTAAGTGCCTAGTTTATTTAGACGATGTCGTCTGTGTTGGGAGGACATTGACAGAAGCCATTGACAATGTAGCAACGGTATTTGGATGTCTACGACAGGATGGATTAACACTGAAGCCGAGCAAGTGTCACTTATTTCAAAAGGAAGTACATTTCCTTGGACATGTGATCTCTGAAAGTGGAGTACAATGTGACCCATCAAAAATCGAAGCTGTGAGGAAAATGAAACCCCCGACTAATCTGACTGAACTTAGGAGTTACCTGGGATTTGTGGGATATTTTCGGCGATACATCAAATCGTTTGCTGAAAAAGCCCAACCCCTCAATGCACTGTTGAAAAAGAACGTGCCATTCAAATGGACAGATGAACAGCAACGTTCCTGGGAGCAACTGAGAGAACCACTTCTCAGTGAGCCAATTTTGGTGTATCCGGATATGAAAAAGGACTTTATTCTGGATACTGACGCCAGCCTGTATGCAGTGGGAGGGGTATTATCACAAGTACAAGGGGGAACCGAGCGTGTGGTTGCTTATGCAAGCAAATCTCTGCGGAATACCCAGCGAAATTACTGTACCACAAAACGTGAGCTGCTGGGGGTGGTTAGCATGATTCATCACTTCCGTAACTATTTGTGGGGACATCGGTTTCTCCTGAGAACTGATCATGCATCTTTAAAATGGCTACTCAACTTCAAAGACGCTGAGGGAATGATAGCAAGATGGGCTGCACGTATAGCGAGCTATGATTTCAGCATTGAAATTCGACCCGGCAGCAAGCATGGTAATGCTGACGGGATGTCTCGATGTCTACAGTGTCATCGTGAAGGCTGTCCCGCCGACGGCAAGAAGATAACGGAGGAGGTGCTATCTGACGAAGAATTGCTACCGCCTCTGAGTGGAGAAGACTGGAGCGATGATTTTCGTGTGATGAAAATTGTTGCTTCTTTGGATAAAAACTGGGATAATGACGATTTCTGTGGTGATGGTCAAGGTACATTCAAACACTGGGACATAGAAAATTGTGTCTATTTGCCAGCAAATAATCAGCAAAAACAGAGACAGAACAGAACTAGTTCAGTCATCGGTAATGGGGTCGGTAACACGGTGTCTGATCCTGTAAAATCCCCCGAGAAACCCGTCCCGACACCAGTCCAACAAAGGGGGGAAAATCACCACGAGTTGACCCACAGCAGGGCCACAGGTCAGGCGAACCAGGGAAATCTGCCTGACATCATGACGGGGATATCAAGTGCGGATACCGATGAAGATGGCCCAGGCGAATACCAGGAGCAACCGGTGATGGAGGCTCCACTGCTGCGGGCCGCAACACACCCTTCTGACTCTGAAATCCGGGACCTGGATTTGAGAGTGGTTACTCGTCAAATGAGAAAACACGACATCGAAGGAAGCAGAGTTGCTGATTCACCAGTGTCTGTCAATGGCCCTGATGGAAGTCAAGAAACTTCTATGGATAACTTTCTACAGTGGTATGATAAAGACAGGATATCTGAATTACAAAAGCAAGATACCGCTCTGTCTCAGATTATTCAGTGGAAGACCGACAGTGATGAGAAGCCCGAGTGGAGGGAAGTAAGAAATTATTCTCAACCTGTTCGTACTTTATGGCAGCAGTGGGACCGTTTGATAATGCAGGACAGAATATTGTATCGTCAGGTAACGGGAAACTGGCAGGGTACTACTCTCCTCCAGATGTTAGTTCCCGATAGCATCCAGAGGAATATTTTCCAAGAAATACACGCCGGTCGGTTGAGTGGACACTTGGGAGTAACACGTACACTCAAACGACTGCAAACGCGCATGTACTGGCCTGGTATAACGCGGGACATTGAACGCTGGTGTGAACGGTGTGTGAAGTGTTCAGCCCGTAAACCGCGGTCCGGACCAAAACATCAGGTACTTGGACACATGCCTGTGAGTGACAGAATGGAGTGTATCGCATTGGATATACTAGAACCCGGGGCTGTGAGTGAGAACGGGAATCGTTACATACTAGTAGTAGTGGATCTTTTCACACGATGGACAGAGGCATATGCTATCAAAGACCATACAGCACAAACAGTGGCAGATACACTAATGACACAGTTTATCTGCCGGTTTGGAATTCCCGCCAAAATTCACACAGATAACGGGGCAGAATTTGAATCAAAACTAATGCAGGAACTCACGAAATTACTGAGGATTCAAAAAACCAGCACGTTTTTATCGACCACAGGGGAACGGAATGACGGAACGGGCGAATAGAACGCTATTGGCCATGCTTTCCGAGGTAGTAAATGAACAGCAAAATGACTGGGATGAACATTTGCCGTATGTCATGGCCGCGTATCGCTCCTCTGTTCATGATAGCACGGGATTAACACCAAACTGTATGATGTTGGGGCGGCAAAATACAACGCCGGTGGATTTATTATACCCCGTCAATACTGAACAGTGGGATAACATTCCGCAGTGCCCCAATGAGTATGTTGCGTGGCTGAAATATGTCACAACACGGGCTCATGAGTATGCCAGAATCCGCATGGGCAAAGCCATCCAAAGACAAAAACAAAATTTTGACTGTAGAGCTGCCGAGAGAATGTTTCCTGAGGGCACGTGGGTGTGGCACTGGTATCAACCGAAGGGGAGGAAAAAGTTAGGGCTGGGGTGGACTGGGCCCTATCTCGTGGTAAACGCTCGCATGGGATGGAAAGTTTACATTCAGGCCTCTCCCCAATCCCGGGTCAAAGAGGTACACATAGACACTCTGAAGGTGTATCATGACCCACCAGATGTCCCACTTTGGATAAATATGCAACATTCCCCTGAAACTGGAATAAAAAACTAACTAACACGGATACATGGGCATGCAGTTGACTATATACATGTAATGTGAATATCAGCGTCATTAACTCGGGCAGAGTAACTTTTTATCAATGACGTAAATCGTGCGGTCCAGTTCCTGTGTTATTGACGTAAAATGACGTTTTTGAGTGACATTGTGCTGACCGCTGAGATACGGCGGTCACTTCACGTCTTTGATCAATACTGTACAGACATGTCGACGCCGGACGACTTCAGCCGGCTGGAAGGTTTTCTGTCCGGTAGCAGTGATCGACTCGAAACAGCTTCTCGCTCGACGCTGCCCACGAGCTGCGAGGTCTGCAACAAGAAGGTTCAGGCATGCTCACTGAAGCGGCACTTGCGAGATGTGCACGGGCTGCCACGTCCTCCCCAGCAACATGCCTGTGGATACTGCCCAGCAGCGTTCTCTAGGGCCGGTGACAGGAACGTGCACCGACTCAGATGCCACCAAGGGGCTGTGGGGTCGCCCAGAGTGTCCCACACGCAGCAGACAGCATCGGGGTCCCCGGCCCAGAACCACACCAGCGTGACGAGAGTTGCGAGGAAGGACATATCCATCGAGGATACCCCCTGCCATTCCTCTGATTGTGCCATACTCTCCAGCGACGAGGAGGCTCCCGTTAGTGAAACCAAGCAGGCGGGGCCGACCCCTTCCTCGACTGCGCCAGCTTCCGTCCAGTCGGTAGACGACGTGGCGCAGCCCGCCTCTCCCCAGGGCCAGCAGCCAGCAGACTGCAGTCAACAGACCGTGTACGAGGCCGTCTCGGACGCCGAGGAGCCGGTGACCTACGTGGTAGTCACGGCTGCAGAGGAGCAGCAACAACAGCAGCAACAGCTGGGCCTCTCTACTGCCTGTGGCCCCGCCGAGGACGTGCGGTCGCTGGCACCCCCGGAGGGCCTGGACTGGTTGTGTGAGGCGCCCGCCACCTGGAGTGCGCCCGACCTGGAGGAGTACGCCAATCGCCAGCTTAGCGAGCTCTTGCGGATTAGGAGGCTCCATGACCAGCTTACAGATGTGCTGCACCGCGCTGGGTCAGCCCAGTTGGTCGCTCGGGCCCGCCTGTCCGCCCTCCAAAGTCTCGACGGACAGAGCCCAGCAGAACTGTTGGGTGAGCTGCAGCAGCTCCGGGAGGAGCGCGAGCGCTGGCAACAGGATAGGGGAAAAATAATAGCCTTTTTGTCGGGAGTTGGGGCCACTCCAAGGGGAATGGGGACATTCACACCAACAAAGGGGGGATTGTAATATTATCAGTTTTATCGACTTTATAGTTTATGGGTTCATTCCTGGGTTGACGGGTTGAAGGTGCTGCAGACATTCTGGATACAATAAGGGATAACAGCTCCTGGATATAGCCGCGGGGATATACTCAATACCTACAGGATTACATGGGGAAGGACTTGTTTTGTAAACAACGTCAGTAACTATGGAGACTGTCAACCGGGCGTCTGCCGGTGTCAACCGGCCGGTGGACTGAACAACTTTGGTTACTATAACTGCCAACAGGGGACGCTGTACCCACTGGGGTCTCAGGGATACTTAGCAGTACATTCAGTTCTTCCAGAGACAGTCACGGATACACACCTATTCTCCAGGACTAGGCAGGACTGTTTTTGGCGGGACCCTGTCATGAGAGCCAGTCTCCACGGGCTTTAGGAGCATGGCAAACCGGTGACAGCGGGACGGGAATATCTACAAACCGGGTTGGGAACTTTGAAGTCTGACACACGTTTACCTTCCTGTGCTCAGCACCAAACTGTAAACCGACTGGTTTCTTCCACAGGGAAGAGCCTTCCAACCCAAGCCCTGATGGCCTCCACAATTCAACTTGATTTCCTGGACACTTACCGTTCAAACCGGGGATTTTGAGCGGGACTCGGTAAACTGGATTATTACTGCTCCAAACGGAGACTTTGACAGGCCTTGGATAACATTCAGAGTACTCTGAACTGGATATTAAGTTTATAGGATTAAAATCACAGTAACCATCACGTAAGCCAATGAACACGATGTTGACGTTAAACATGATTTGCTCTAGCTCTGTAAATTGATTGACGAGTTCAAGGTTAATATAAATTCGCTGTTTATTAACTTGAAGAGTTGTTTATTTCCGCCGATCGGGATTTGTAGCGCAAACACAACGAGAGGACATTTGTATGAATGTGAACCGTGAGACTGGACTAAAAATGCTACATATGTAACAAAATTGGCAAAAGGCGCAATTCCGCGCTTGTGTCTACTGCAATCTAGAACAAGAATACAGCTACTGCTTTGTCGGCACTCCACACAGTCATCGAAGCTTGCAAGGTTAATCTTCATCCATCCTAAATGTCAGTGGATTTCATACTCGTCATTCTCTGGACTCATCATTCTCTGGTGTATTTTCACATTATGATTATTACAAATGTATATGAAGTATATCCATGATTTACTCACACGTTTGCTTCACAGGTAACAGTAGCAGAGGACATCAAAGGTCAGTGGGTCCCACCTCCAGTAGGAAACCTCCATTGGGATGGGACATTGATAGCGTCCTTGCAATCGAAATACCATGCAGGAAAGCGACTTCCAGTACTTGTATCAGGCAAATGGATGATTCCATTTGTTCATCAAAATGAGAACCAGGAGTACTGCATACCTCACATTGTAGTGAATGCACTTATTGAGTGCCTGTATAGAGTGCCTGTAAAATGATATAGAGTACCTGTAAAATGTATGTGAATATCATCAACCAAATATGTGTACTTTAGGATTCAATGGAGTCAAACTACTGGGAGTTCCTGCTCTGCCAAGCAAATTTGCTCAAGGATCAACTGGAACAACGATCGCCGATGCTACCTACCAGCTCCTCGATGAATGGCAGTGTATGGAGTCGATAAGAACCCTGTTTTTTCGAGACAACGAGTGCCAACACTGGTCACATTTCGGCTGATTGTGTAGCTATTCAGGAGAGAATTGGTCGTCAGTTGCTTTGATGTAAACTTGTCTTTTCGTAATCATGTGGGAGAAGTGCTGCTCTCTCAAGTGTGGGAAGATCTCAAATCGAGATGTGTAGAAGCCCTGAAATTTCTATTTCCATAGGTTTCAAGAAAACTTCACCAAGTTACCTACAAGTGACAACGACAATTTCTGTTATGCTCCAACTGATGCCCGATCCGAGAATATTGGCAAAACGTGTCGAGCAAGCTCGCCGACGACATGGCTAAAAGGGGCTATACCTAGAGCCTTTGCAGCTCACACTCATGTACCTAGACCAGGTGAACAAATCTTTTCACTGTATCAACCAGGTGCAATTCACAAGGCAAGATGGATGGCTGAACTGATACACACATCAAGATAGTGCTGCTAGAGAACAGGATCGCACAAGATCTACCAAAAAGGAAAGTTCCCCCTTTCGGTCATCCATCTAAGATGAATGATTTGTCACATTCATTGTTTAAATCTACATACCTTGGTGGTTCAGCGCAAGCTGTGTTGAAAATGCTCCTGGGAACGATCTGAACCTCTGTCATTCAGCAAATATACTTGGCACCTGATGGAAGAAATCGTTCTTCTTAGCTTGTTCAGTGAAACCTTGTCTTTGGATAACAAACTCCCCATGGTCGAGAAACTGATGAATGTTGACAAGGCAGACAGCTTCTCGAAGCGACATGGGACAGTATTCGGAAAGCGAGTCCCCCAAAAGTTGGCATTGAGTCTACACTCTGTCATTCTGTTGGAGACACTTCCTGGAATTTCTTTAGAATCATGGAGATCGAAACTGCCTTCCTGGTGTGTCTGATTGCTGAATTACAGAGATCAGAGAGGTACCACCGTGCACGCCAGACAATCCAGAATTTACGGCTGGTCAATGACAGTGCTGAGCGTGGGGGTTGAAACTGGCCTCTGACTTTGCATGAGTTGCCCTGTCAGAAGAGCGATACCAAAATGTGTTGAAGAATGTGGAGAACAGCAGGTCAAACGTTCCCAATCAGAGAAAAGGAAAGCTACCTAGTTGTGACAAATGGTTTCTGCATATGTAAATGAAACACTCTAAATTGACAGATTTCATACTGATGCTGTGCGTACCTTGCTCTGCTGATCCTGAAGGGTAATTAAAGTGTTATCAAACTCTACCTACCTTTCACTTGTACAACTGACCAAACTGTGACCATGCTAAAAGGTTTCTCATTCTAGTGTCGCTGTTATCATTCACCATTACTGATCAGATTTTCACACTTTGCCGACGTCCGTTCAGATTCACATAATATTATTACGGCCGTTGTGCTAAGTCAAAATTTGTGTAATTTCAAAGAAACTATGTGAACATTGAATTCATATAAATTAAATACCAGAAAAAATGTTAGATATCATATGCCAAAATTAAATATTTTGAAGGGAATCAGCCCACCGTAATATGCACCTATAACTTTCGTGCATTATATTCCTCGAACTGTTGCGTCAAAGCCACGACGAATTCGACAGGTTTTACTACATGTTTGTACTCGTCGTAGGTGTGTTAACGTACAAGGAATGCCATCAGTGAAGACCTGACATCTCTCTCTCTATAGCTGAAACATTTGCACCACTTGACTCCGTTCTCGGTGGGCCTTCCCGCATACAAAACTAGTGCATCGGGTCCCTATTTAGTATACTACAACAAATAGGTAATCAGTCAATGGGTGTATTAAGTCAGAAAAATCAACCCACCTCCACCTGACTTTTTTCTCTGGATATTAGGTTGATATTGTGGTTCGTTTTTACTATATAAATACATCGTATTTATCTGTATACATTGACTTAGACTATCACCAGTGCATACTAGTATAGGGCACCTAAGTGAAAACGCTATATTCTCGAAATAAGCCTCGACCGGGATTTTCTGGTCTCAACCTATTATCGCCCACTTTTTGCCTAGCTCGATTTCGACATAAATCTACTATCATTGTAAGAAAAACAATAAACAAACAATATTAACCATATTCGATTACTCTCGACCATGATTGGCCCCGATATTGTCAGTAAGACTGGAAAACAAAGCACAGTAGATTTACGGCCGTTAACTTCATGCTGCTTATAAAATAGAATAGTGCGGGCTTATATGCATGTTTTGTCTTAAAAGGTAGCAAATCGTTAGTTTTTCATCGCATGGTACAACACATAATTTACTGATTTGATATAACATTAATTATCAACTTAATAGCTATCACTCCATTATAAAGGATAGGACGATAGGACCAAAAGGCTTGCACAACGAATATTTTCATGCGTTTCGAACGATATTCGAAACTCACTTACGCTCCCTAATATGAACCCGACACTCGGACAGATTGCCTTAATGAGCGAATATAACCAATGGAATCGGTGCATAGTTGGTAATCTTCTGTACGATCTAAATTTTGACTCCAGCTCAGTGGGTCATCCGCTTTTGAATGGTTACCTGGTTGTATATTTCATATACTGGTATATAATAATCATACAGGAATCATGTAGTAAAACCTGTCCAATTCATATAGATCTACTGGTATGTGATGTGATCGTACTCAATATACGGTCCGTTTCGGATTCGATGCTCGCATCACCATAGTGACGTTTGTTAAATATCCACTGGTTTCACTGTTTCTAGTGTGATGACGTTTTGCTTCGTGCGCTGGAAATCGGAAAGTTTGGTTTCCCTGATTGCCAGAGAGCATGAAGGTGAGCGCCACTAGCAGCTCCCGTTCCCTTTCAGGCTAGGGAGGAACATACTCCTGGGGACAATCAATTTGTAGGCAGCCTCGGTGAAAGGCCTTTGTGAACCATGTAGAGCTGAAGGCCCTACCCTGAGGTGGTAGGTACAGGCTCTGGCAGTCCGTCGGGCTACCCGGTGTTCTATCCCGGCGGTGGACCGTCGGAGAGTCCGGCCAGCATAGCGCCCACGTGCCCCCCGTCTGTTGTTCCGCTCCCATGGCCTTCGTTCCTGGGCACACCGGGCTACATGACGGTGATGAAACTCTTCTGAGTCATGTTGCATGTAGTTATGTATCAGTCGTACAGCGGACTAGTTACCTGGGTTGAATTACAGAGGAAGTAAGGCTTTCCAGGAAATAATTTCTTAAGTCAAGTTTAACACAAAACCTCATATGATTTTTGGCCATAACTTTTGGATGGTCGGATCAGTTTGAAACTTTGTTTGCTTCCATTTGGCATAAAACCGTATTTTTCACCAAATTTCAGACTTCTATCTTGAAAACTTAAAAAATTGGCAATATATCCCAATGATAAATTTCACATCAAACATGAAGTCTGAACAGAATTTGGCATGTAGTTCGATGTGATATTGCACAGTACTTTGTAAGAATGATATTCTATTAGAATGCACCTGTATGATTCTTCCAACTCAAAAACTTTCTTCATATTACATGTACAAATTCTCAGCTGAATAAATATCATGAAATCACCAAATTTGCTTGAATTCCTGTTATCCGATTTGTGTCGAATGGGGTAGATTCAGTCCTCAAGATAGAAGTCAGAAATTTAGTGAAAAAAAATGGTTTTGTGCCAAAAGGAAACATGAAACTTCAAATTGATCCGACCACCCTAAACAAAGTTATTGCCAAAAATCATATGAGATTTTGTGTTGAACTTGAGTATAGGGTAACACAACTGCTAATATTTATCAAGAATTCTATGGAGACAGGCGAGACGGCCTTTCAGATGTTCGTACTGGAGAGTTTAGGGACTGTATTGTTCCACACTTTGCTCCCATAACGAAGTTATCAACCAGAATCAACAACTAGACATGAAGTCATCGACTTCCACATAGGACCAACAACATGGTCTCTAGCATACCCCCAGACAACTCCACGAACAAAGCCATTCCGATAGACCCCCTAAAAATTAACGTGATCCAGGTAAAGATATATCAAAGCTCTACTGAAAAAGATACACACTGGAACACCAAAAGGTGTATCAGAAGCTAGTACTTTTTACCATGACTATGCTGCACTCTTCGGTGATGCATATTGGAGAAGAACGGAACTAGTGCTTCAGACCTAGAGAACTCTTCAAGCGCGTTACTCCCGTGATAACTTGGTTGGGGATCTGTACCCCGAAATATCCACAAAGTTTGTCGATTTATCCACAAAGGTTGTCGGTTACCGTTTTGGGGGAACCTGAGGATGACAATGACATGTACCAATCAGAAGTACTCACTGTTTGGCCATGATATGTCAGCTTGCCAGTTATTATGCCCATTGGCCACGGATATGTGACCAGGTCATCGCTGTTCACTGGGTGGATGCTGAACCTTTTGACCGAGTGGATACTGTAGTCCAAATAAACCATCTTGACATTATAAATTAAGACAATATTGACTGGTCTTGAGGTTATGTGGAGTTTTGTTGCCAATGGAGCATATTATGAGGGCCAACAAATATCATAAACCAGTCATTATTCACCTAGTTCATGTACCTAATTCACGTGGGCATGTATTAAAGGTAAGTGTGTTATTCTTGCAATATCCCAGTCGCAGGGCAGTTTACTTGCATGTGATCAACCAAAATCTCCTCGATCGCCCTCAGGATTGAGTGAATACCTGCAGACATGCAACCTGAAAAAACATGGTGAAACTGAACATTTCATACAATCCCGCATTATGTAAACACATGGTGAAACTGAACAGTTCATACAATCCCGCATCATGGAAGTAATGCATATGTCAGGCTAATCATGATCAACAGTCAACAGTCCGATTGCGAAATGTATATCAAACATGCCAGGGATATACTTTTCGAGACAAATAGATATACATGTATATACAAAAATTCCAAATGGGTGCTGGATGGTAGTAGTTAACCTTCCTTGCAGTTCATGACTGGTGTTGCGTTTTGGTATTGGCCGCCCACTCATTCCAGGGTACATGATTCCAACTATTTGTTGCCAATGTAGACAGCAACCCAGACCTGGAATGTAATGTGGCAAAATTTTCCTCCATTCCACGGTAATTAGTATTCCATGGCAACTGGGTTAGCACATCAAGTGGGGACCTGTCTAGTATTTACATAGTATTCACACGAGTGTGCCATGTATTCTACTACCTTCTAGTAGCCTCTACGAATCTGAAGATGTAGCCATAATCTGATTAATTTCTGTAGAGACCAAAATCCCATACAACTGAGGTCATATCTCCTCGAACCCACTATTCTATCACTTGATCCAAACATGATAATGGATGACGCATACTGTCTATCCATAAAAAAACACCACGCGGTACGTCCTGTGACAACGAATATGTGAAACATGTGAATGCACAAGCACACCCGGCTCATGGGCCTCTGCTTCAGACAATCAAAACTGGGTATGCAATCCAATATCAACATTCTGATGCCGAAAATAGTTATGTTCATATATATTTCATATATATATATATATATATATATATATATATATATATATATATATATATATATATATATATATTCCAATCGTTATAGAGTGAAATCAACACTTTGTGTCTACAGAATTCAGAGTATGTAGCAATTAGCAAAATTAAACAATATTCTGTACATTTGTCAGTTGAAGGGCAATCAAGGCATTATTACTACCCCTAAATATTGAACAATATTTTCTCGTCGAATATTGATACCAAAAAGAAAGAAAGAGGAGATACCATCTACAGGCAAGTCCTTTTAACTGATCCAACAAATATTGATAATAAAGAGAAAAAATATTAAGCAAATTTGTTTTGCCAAAATACATTTTTCAATATTGTTTTCTTGTCTTGGGTAAAACCCATTTTTCTGGCCTGGTAGCTGTAGTAACAATTGATCAGCCAACGTACTCGAAATTCCAGAGTGTAGGCAACACATAATCTCTCCAATTTCTGTATAAGACATTCGTTAGCTGCCATTTGTGCTGCAGAGTTTGACATAACAGCAATCAGAAAGTTAACGAGGAGCACAGCGATTATGAATACAAACAGAATATGTACAATTTGCAAGACGATCAAGTCCTTGACATCGTAGTCCCGAATGTTGACCATGTTCAGCATCATAGTGAACGTAGTGTAGATGCTCTGAAGCATGTCTGAGTACTCCTCAATACATCCATGTACGCTGTTGGTGTTGAAGAATACCACGAAATAGAAAGCAAACGGAATCATCATCAATCCGTAAAAAATCATGAATGTTGCTAAGTCTATAAGCATTCTTTGGATTGTAATCACATAAAGACCAATTATTGGAACTATTTGCAAAAAGTACATGACGCAGACACAAGTCATCGACATAGCAATGAGAACAAGGAAGTCCAACACTTTGTGACCCACGTCACTGAGTTCATGTAGTGATCCAGTAAGCGATGCAGTGCCTACAATAGCGAAGAGCCAAGCTATTATATGCTGAGCCACTCTGTAAAACTTTACTGATACGATTGGCACTCCATGGCGACTATAGTTGTGCATCACATAGGGACGTTTGTGAACATTCCTATATATGACTTCACCGATATCGAAGATCAAGATCAGGTAGGCACTTATTGCAATAAAGTAAGTCACACCAGTTATCGCAGATCCATTCACATTTGACTCAAAGAAAAAGGCACATGGTTCTGATTGGGCCGTTGTATTCACAATGCTTCGTGCTGATAATCCCTGAACTCCATATATAATCACATAGTAACTTACAACCATGCACATGCGCCCTACAAACCACAACCATATCAAGAGTAAATTTGCTCTCAGCTTCAATTTGTACCATTGCTGCAGGGGAATCCACGTGAAAGAATCCCTGATACCCACGTGCCTGAGGGCAGAATCCGGCATCATCGTTATGAAGGCGAGAGGTGACTTGTCCACGCGCTCTGCAGTAGTTCCTTCATAATCAGAAATGTCAATGTCCTGACAAACGACTCCGCCTGTTTTCAATTCTTGGATCATGTAAACATCCCTTGTACTGAGGATTGCTTTCACAAGCTGGACAAAACCGCTTTGTGCAGCACTTTCCAATGGACGTAGCTTGTCGTGGTTCTCACCGAAAAGCAGTTGTCGTTTCGATTCTGCATCGAGAAGAGTCATCAACCACTGGTAAAATTCCACGTAGATGATTTCGTTGAAGGGATCCAGCTCACAAAGGTGCACTACAAGGTGTAGTATATTGTCGCCATTTGCCTCTTTGGATTTCGGATCAGCCCCATGCTGCAACAGAAACTTAATCACATCTCTGGCATTGAAAATCACTGCAAGTGATAGAGACCTTGAACTATTAAGACAGGCAAATTCATTTCCTTCCTTTGGTATGTTTCGGACTTCAAACCTCCCGTCCAGTATGCGAGTTTTATCAGATTCATTCAGATTCCCAACTATAGCTTTGATCGATTCGATGTCATTTGTCCTGATGGCGTTCAACCATGCTTCATGTTCGTTCAACTGAAGAAACTCCAAGTCACTTTGAACTTGTTGAGAGACCATCCTAAAGGTTTGAATCAAACCGTCAAATGCAAATATTTATTGCGTTTGTACGTGATCCTACGATGTATTTATGTATGCCTTTGCTCCAGATATCAAAATTACCCCCTGTCTATCGTTATCCCTTGCTGGTACATGTGTGATGGTTGTCATACTTATTGGATCGTATCCATACGGGTATTACGAATACATGCGTCAGCTGAATGCGGTCATAACTTTTGACAGAGTTGCGAGTGCAACACGCGTGAACAAGTCGATGTATACTACATTATGCATGAAATAGATCTTTACACAAGATTCATTTAACAAATGCAGTATATTATTGACACAGAGATCTAGGCTGCGTATACGCAGATAAGGGTGATGGACCAAAAATAATGACTCATGTGTGAGATATTATGATTACGGTTGCCCGTATTGTTGTTTCAGCCTTGGAAAGATATAATTGATTAGGGAATACCGAGTTATGTGTGCCGATAATGAGAGGAATTGCTGCGTTAAAACGAATACAATGTAGTTTCTTGACGATATTAGCAAATTACTCAGTGTGTAACATTCGGTCTTATCATGCTACATTTTCTCATAAATTGAAAATGTGAAATACGGGTTTGTATTGTGAGAGTGGTAACACGATAATGAGAGACATCGCTCACGAGAGGAACAAATATTGTTCATCAGGCGGCAGTAGCCTTGTCACTATGAGGTCTCACAATATTGCCTAGAACATCTCCAACCAGTGATCGCAGGCTATTTCATAGCTGTCTTGTATAAATATATACTGCATGTTTAGTAGATATATCCATATTAAATTCAGTACCCTGGATATAAGCCACTCAGCTTGTCTTCTCAAGGGTCGCAGTCGTCTTGGTTGCCCATCACCACAAGTCCCCAGGTGCGTGCTTTGCTGAGCCAATTCGTTGCTGAGGAGGTTGTGTGTATCCCTGCGGTATTCTGTTCACAATACTCTTGCGAGGAAAAATTCAAAACCACTGGAGCCTTTATGCGTACGAAAAGCATCAAACTGTTTGGGGAATTTCAAGCGTTGTTACCATTTCATTATGGTGGAGAGTATGGATATGTGCATCATTTTATTGAATTGAAAACTGTTCTTGGTATTTCAACTTCTCTATGAATGACCAGTGAGAAATACATTTACGTTATGAAATGAATCGTCATATATTCTAATATTTGAAGCTTTGTCAGATTTTATCGGTATGTGGTTCCCTTACAGAGATAACAAATTCCAGTGCTAGATCCTCCTGCCATTTAACGTTGCCATTCACATTTGTGTGTCGGTTCACTGACACTAGTTAAGGAAAGACTAGCTGTCCTATTGAGGCTAGTATCTACTCCTATAATGGGTTAGTTTATCGAAAGTTACAAATCTTTATATGGCTCTGTGCTAAACCGTTTTCACGGTAACGAGACAAGGAAAGCAGGAGTGATATTTACAAGAAGACTTCAAATGATGTGTCTATGTGGAAAATATTTATATTTCAGTCACTGCATCGCCCTCTGAATGTAGGATGCGAATTCCCATTTGTTGATGGTATATGGATAAACACTCAACTACAGATGCATCGAATAGCTGCAGCAGCTGTTGATAGTGAAAAACTGTTGCATCCGAACATGGTCAGTTCAGCGTTGTAATTAACATAACATCATTTTTGTTTTATCAATGTACATCGACATATTGTACATATTGGCTGTTTTTGTTTGAATGTGACTATTCACACTGTATGTATCAATCTGTCACCACCAACACCACAAAATCTTGATGGTGCCAACGAGAAACCCATAGGCTTTCTGTATGAGTATTTTTGGCGAGATTATCATCAGTTGTACACGGTCAAAGTCTACAGTATACCTCCAAAATAATGCCAGGCGCTAATTCACTGTGGCGATACTGGATGCACTAACGATCGTTAGTGCATCCCGCAATGGCAGACAGTAAACATGGTCAGTTTGGTTTTTAACCGTATTTCATTAAATGACAGGTCCATTTGTGATAAATGGATACTCTGAAGGGAGCTTAGTGCTTTGGTCAAAGACGTGTAGTTATTTCAAGCAGATCACGCTTTTTTGTTTAGATATGTTGAGGAAAATAATTAGCGATAAGATTCACCAACGACAAAAGTGAGATCCCCTAACGATATAGGCCTATACGTGTATATTGTGATAGGTCCATATCATACACCATTGTGAATTCGTTGATTTATGCGACATAAATTAGCAAATGTCACATTAAAAATAGGAAATCTGTACTAGCAGATCATCAATACATGTCAATTGGCACTTTATTTCACGTTTAACATTTGAATAACGTGGATTTGAATTGATAAAGAAAAGATCGTTAGGGAATCTTCACATGTTCGTTAGGGAATCTTCGATTTTACAAAAACAATCGTTAGGGAATCTTTCGGCTCTTTTTCAGACGAGTTTTTCATGCTCAAACCAACATAAATCGCCATGTATTTGCAACGAACGGTTGTTTCTTGCACATAAGAATCAGCAGATGTATGTGAGTATCGATCACAATCGTAATTATTGGAAAAAGGAAGAAAATTCAAACGAACCGCGAGTGGGTTCGCCATTGCGGGATGCACTAACGATCGTTAGTGCATCCAGTCTCACTACAGTGTAATTGGGTCAGCAGGGCACGCGTCTGGGAACTCGCTTGTGATAGACAGAAATTTTGCATTCATGTTGTCAAAGAACAACTCCAACAGTTGAGATGAGTAGCTTATATGCAGGTATTTTTATGACAAGAGAACAAGACATTGCTCTTTTTGATCACTGCAAGGTTTTCAGGAGAAAGTTATCAAACGGAGGTAGATATAATTGTTTACAAAAATTTATGTAAATGTTGTATAAAAGTGTCACGGCAGAAAAAAACATCAAACAGCAAGGGGATTCATCACTGTATGGATGATCATCCGTTTATTGCTGCGATATTTCGAGAGTATATTTATTTATTCAGGAATTAATAAACCATTTCGGTCTGTCTGTAACTCAGATGATGGGAGATATTATCACATCATGTTGATTGGTACTTGTAGAGTCGTTATTATAACCTAACTATGTCCTTCATCTCGATGGCATTTATTTTGGATATCACAGTGGGTGTCGCATGCGAGGCAAGAGAAGCTTACGCTTACTGGTACACCTGATCTCACATTTGGCTTCGCCGGATGTCTGTGATATTCAAATTGCTCGGACCTTGATCACCAATTTTGAATTTTTGTCCAACCTTAACTTACCGATTGTGTAAATTTTGTCCATGGATTTTGAGTGTAGTCTTGCGGATTGTTTGGTGTTTGGTATCATACTTGTCGTTTCAATGTAAGGATTTGTGGCCTAAGTTACCTACACTGCTCCTTAATAATACTCGTCCATCGAAAACATACCATTTTATAAACATAGAATTCATACGTATCGCACCTTTTTAATCCTTATTGAAAATAGAGAAGACCGCAGAAAATGATACTTGGGCCGGATTTGTGATGATATATATTGAATCTAAAAAGGTGTTTGCTCACAGCATCTGCAAACTTCATTCGATTGATCTCACATGCAAGCCACATAAATATCGGGAGCGAAAAAATAAGTGGAGCGCAAAAATATGCAACAATTTGTCGTGGTTCAGGCAATCCCAAGAGAAAGAAGGAATCATGAAAAGTGGTGTTATTGTCGTCACTGAAATCAGCCTGAATCAAGGAACTGGCCAGAGAAGTATCTTCCCCATGAAGCCCATGATTCTGAGCCAAAAAGTGATGTTGTTGCTAAATATGCGATTGCAAGTTGGAGCATTCATTTTCAGTCGAATGACGCATTGAACAGTCGCGCCAGGGAGTTTCTTGAGCATCAGTGTCTCAGTACTCATCAACTCAGTAGTCTTCTGGCTTGTGATCAGGGACTTACGTACTTGTCATATATCTGTTCCATGGGGTTGAGAAAGATTGGGCGGGGGAAAACCTAGTTTAATAGTGGGGAAGGTTCGGGAGTGAAAAAAATTTCGTCGGAGTTCCCCTTGAAGATGTATATGTAATTATAGGGAAGCCCGTTGAGGCCAGATACTGCAAGGTGTGAAAATATATTTATCTGGTGGCTGCCACCTAATTATTTGGCGGCCGCCACTGAATTATCTGGCGGCAGCCACCTAATTATCTGGCGGCCGCCACTTAATCATCTGGTGGCACCGCCACTTAATTATCTGGCGGCCGCCACATATTTATCTTGCGGCCGCCGAGATTTCTGTTTATTTCAATATCGGCTTGAAATATGAGTAGATTCTTGTAAAGCAATACATGTAGCTAATTAATATCCAAATAAGAGTGACATCATCTACATACTGTTTTTAATGAGACAACGTTATATGGGGTAATGTGGGGGGGGGGGGGGGTGTTGATATGCAAATTATTCATATAATTATACCCTCTGCAATCATGGTTGCTGCCATCGATATATAGGCTAAAAGGATATGTGAATAAGTAAAAGCAGTGCAAATTCGATAGTGGTGACAAATATTCGCCAAATTATCTGTTTAAAATGGTGTATGTCTCCTTCTTTCTTTCTTTTTTCCAGCCATGGAAAATGTATTGAAAGTTGTCCTATGGTCCATACTACCAATCAATGACATGGAAATATGTACATTTCATCGCTCAAATAAATATTCGTTAAATTCATCGAGGCATTCTTGGACCATATACTTCAATATAAATCGGCATTGACCAATGATTTGCACGTGACTAACGCGCACCACTCCTAATGGATGCTGCCTTCCGAAGGGAAGGGGGGGGGGAGGGATTTTTTTTAAATTCCCGAGTTAGTAACTCGATAATATCGACTTAGTATATCGATAATGTATTTCGAATGAAATGTACATTTTGACCGCATAACAATTCGGAAATTTGAATTCCTATTAATATCGCCACTTAAATATATTTTCACACCTGGCACTAACGGTCTTCCGTATAATTATTGTTCATAATTGCTTGTTTGTATATTAACTCTATTTAGACCCTCTTTGATTGCTTGGCGACTTCATACCATTTCACATACTATCGAATCCGGCAATCGACCCCATACTTGAACAGATCATATTGGTCAGAAGCCAGCTCACCTATACACTGTATATACTAGGCCGAAAACTTCAAAAATATTATGATACAGACTCCGCTAATTTTTTTGCTAACTATCGAGAACTGAGGTTGGAGATTGAAAAAGATTCTAACCTGTCAACTAGATTATATGACAAACGTGATGATTTCAAATTTCCATAGTCAATGTCCCTTTTCTGAGCAGCAGCCTTCCTGTGTCACCAGCATATGGTATGTTTGTTTCTCAACTAATACGCTATTCCAAAGCTATTTGCAAATATGAGGACTTGTCCAGTTGTGCCCAGTTATCGAAGTGTCCAGTTAGTCTCTAGACTGCTGCGACAAGGATATGTTTTACCAAGACTTATAGCTGCCTTTAAGAAATTCTATGGACGTCATCATGATCTGGTTGATAAATAAATCCCATTACTGCCTTGCAACGAGATCTATTTTCAGTTTAATTTTGGGAGATTCATGACGGGTGCCACTGGTGGGGCAGGAAATGCTCACTCTTTCCGGAACACCAGATTTCACCTAATGGCTATTTTTGCCTGTTCATGAGTTTCCTGTCATTTGTGTTTTCTCTCACTTCGTATGCCTGATATTTCTGTCCCCAGACTATGGGATTGGATGAGGGACCCTGTTTTGTTCGCTCGGAATACCGAATACTGGGTATTGATTCTACGTCTAATAATGTGATAATACCGTTAATACCAGAGTAATTTTTTAGTATAAATTTTACATTTATATTGTTATACAAGATAATACATGCAAAAGAACCTACATGTATGATCTCGATGACATAATCCGAATGCGTAGTTTTGTCCCTTTGTATATGAAAAATCCCCATGTCTAAAAAATGCATCGTTGATTCTGTTCTAGGGTGAGCGTCGTGTTTTATGTTTTTTGTAATTGACGTGTTGTCACACAAATTACATGCATTTTGTTGTGTTCTACAAAAATATGGTTGCATGGCAGACTCAAACATCAAAGGCCTCCAATTTAATTACAAAATGAATTTGTGCCAGCATGATAATAACTTTCCGTGATCACACATTAAAAAAAGTGGAACTAATACTCAAGTATCCGCGCGAACAGAACCGAGATCGTTATCCAATCTCAAAGTCCAGTGTCAGGCAATGTCGAGAAAATTTTATGGAACTTCATGAACCCCGCATATATGGCCATATGGAGGTGAAAAAAGAATCAGGAATGTCTCGTGCGTGCAGAAGCCTTTTTTAAAATATGACTGATAAATATAAATATTGCTTTTACAAAAACATGTTTAGTTTGAATTAACATGCGAATACCAACGAGGTATTCCGTGTCCAAGTCGAGCAGGGCTGAAAAAGAGTTATGTAACAATTTTGTTCGTTTGCAACTGCCTGGTTTCTAATTGGATAAATATTGAATAATTGGTGCTTGCTGTTTTATTACCTCACACCGATAGGGGGAGAGGGTATTGCATATGGGTCTGTCTGTCTGTCTCCCTGTTTGTTCGTCTGTGCTTCCGCACGCATAACTCAAAAACGAATTGTCTGAACGACCCGAAATTTATAGGAATGAAGTGGTATCACCGTGGCTCGGTCCTCCTAAATTTTTGTCAGAATCGGATAAAAATGGTTGGCATGGCAACCAAGAAAGTGAAAATCACATAATTGGCTATAGCTCCGGTTCTAATCAATATTAAATTTTCAAACTATTTTTGTATTTTTCTTTGGTCAATTCCCCATTGTATGGTGTACCACCGATGGTCTAGAGTCCAAATTCACCATTATCGCCCGAGGTCGAAAATTTGGGGGTCACGATTTTACGACTTTTGAATGTCCCCGCACATAACTCGACAACAAATGGTCATATCGACTTAATACTTATAGGGATGAAGTGGTATGTTAGTGGCTCGGTCTCCCTGATTTTTTGTGAAAATCGAATAGAATTGGTCGCCATGGAAACCGAAAAAGTGAAAATCACATAATTGGCTATAACTTCTGTTCGAATCAAAATTATTTTTTCCAACTATTTTTGTATTTTTCTTTGTCCAATTCTCGATCGAATGGTGTACGACCGATGGTCCTAAGACCATAACTCCCCATTATCGCCCGTGGTCGGAAATTTGGGGGTCACGATTTTACGACTTTTGAATGTTCTAAGATTCAAGACCATATTGTGAAGCCTGCTTTCAATCTTTTTGTCCAGAAGAGGTGCCTTGATAATAGAAACAATACTTCGAAATTTTAGAGCTCAATATTGAACGACAAGGTCGAGGTCATGGAATAGGTCAAAATCAATAAGTTGCAATAACCCCGCTTATATTCAGGATTATTTTTCCTAATTATTTTGTATTTTTCTTTGGTCCATTCCCATGATTTACTACATGATCGATGGTCGTACGTTCAAAATTCCTCATTATTGCCCAAGGACGAAAGCGTAAAGGTCATCAGCTGAATTCTCTGATTCGCAATATCTCGAGTTGTAGTAGTTCCAAAACCACTGGCGATATTCAATAAAATATTGAACATAAAGTATGCAGTATAAATCTGAGAGCCTGCAACGTTTGGGAGGTCAGTGTAAAGAACTCAGGTCGTGGTCGAGAATATGGTCAAGATAGGAAAATCGCAAGTATTTTATTTCATTAGTTTTATCAGTGATTATTTCTCCCATGATTCTTGTATTTGATTCTTATCTATGGCCATCTTCCCACCAAAATCCCTCATTTATCATCCAGTTCGAAGATGTAAAGGTCATTAGCTTTCATTCTAATAACTCAATCTGAAGGGGTGAGGGTCTGCAATCTCTGAATGTCTCGTGTCATGATGAATTCGATAGTTATCAACAGCATGTTGATTTGTGGGGTTGAAAAAGTTTTTTTTTTGGGGGGGGGGGGATGAGGGGGTGATATCAGGTGTATATTGAGCACACAAATGCAACCAAACACTGCTGCATGTTCGATTTTTTAAAAACCTGTTTACACGAGTTTATGCCTATAGCTCAGCGACGCCAATAGGGCATAAATGAACTGAGATATGGAGATGTTCTACAAATCTATCAAATTTCTGAAAAGGCAGTCACATAATGTTCTACAAATATGTTGAATTTCTGACAAGGTATTCAAACCACAACCCAATATTGAGTATTGGTGCACTAAGCTATGTTGAATTTTTTTATAAATCTAAATTTTAAAATCGTTTCCATTGTGTGTATTTGGTTTGCAGATGTGGATAGTCTGATGTGTGAATGTAAGTATCAATCTATTACCACCAATAGTCAGATTTTGATGATACCGAAAACAAACGTAAAATAAAACATTTTGGAATAAAAACAAAGCCCGACCAAATAGTTTATCCAAAGACACACTGGCGTCATCAGGGGCAGACAGTGTGTTAAATGTAGTTGTTTCTACTGTACACCTGATCGAATTAGTATACAACTGCCCAACAACCTATGAAAATAATTTAGAAATCTGAAGCAAACCCCATGGAATAGATATATGACAAGTACATAAGTACCTAATCACAAGCCCGAAGGCTACTGAGTTGATGGTATCCTCGGGGACAGATTTAACGTCCGCCAGCAGTGACACCGACTCAGTGGTATGAATGTAAGTATCAATCTATTACCATCAATAGTCAGATTTTGATGATACCGAAAACAAACGTAAAATAAAACATTTTGGAATAAAAACAAAGCCCGACAATGTTTGAGTGCATGGGTGGTGTGATTAGTAATGTATTTGTATGCATGTAGTTATTATTGTCAAAAATGTATACATGTAATTAGTATTTATCAAATAAGAGGACACCTTTCCCTTTCAAGCCTACATCGGTGATGTTTCGGTGTCTATCCTCCCAGTATTATGAATTTTGAGATAATAACTAATATACGGTGTATATACTTTATACATTATGGGCAAGAAAGTAATTGATTGATTGACTACATCACTCACATTCGATTTAAAAAGATCATAACTATGTGGTACCATACACCTGTTCGAGAGACATCTCGTGGATATGTTCCAGCACATAACAAGATTAATACATCATGTATCTGTGGTTTTGAGTGCACTTTAACTGAAGATTTTTGAAAGTGCAAAAGATATGTTATACGGTGATCTGATCTCTGTGAGCAAATACGTAATATCAATCTCGATCGTGGTACATGGATCTTGACCAAAACGATAACAGGTTACAAGCAGCTTTTTCCAAACAATGGAGGTGAACACTACAAACAAGTATTTCACATCAAAGACTGAAACTGAAGTTTCATGATATAGAAATGTCCCCCCCCCCCCTCCCTACATGGCGGAATATTGAAATATCAGGTTATCGGGCCTGTGGCATTGCATCCGTCGTGTGTCGTCGTCCTTTGTCATCGTCCATCCACATGTTTCACAGCGAATCTTTTTTGCACAAAATGCCTAGAAATATTTTAAGGAGGGACATTTTTTATTTCTTTTATTATTGCACACTTATTCGTGGCCACTTTCAATGAAAAACGGCCAACTTTGATGGCCATTGTCGCAAGAACTGTTCTGACAGTTTTGAGATTTTTGTTTCAAAAGATTCCCTTTTGTACCTTTTTCCGAGGCCCAAATCAAGTCACTATTTGTTTTGAACCATTTCAACCTCCCCCCCCCCCCCCCCCCTCCAATTTTTTTCGCCATTGACCCTTCTTGATGATGACAATAACAAATATAAAAAAACCAACATTTTGAAATAGAAACAACGCCCGATCAAATATTTTATCAACGGACACACTGGCGTAAATCCTGCATAAGATTCCCCTTCTGTACCTTCGTGAAATGTATGAGTGTTGTTGCCGTCGAATCGCCAGTCTGCACGTGGACGCTGCATTGATTTTTCCACGGGTCAGCGAAAAATTTATTTTTGGTCGAAGTCACTATACGTTTTTGAGCTATTTGCTATTTTTTGGTTTATAAAAATTTCATCCACGTTTTCTGTCATAATGGGAGCTGTGTGGAGTAAACTTCTAGAATACTTCAAGATAGAATATTTGCACCTTCAGGTGATAAGTCACATATACCTGGTAGTGACTTCTGTGGTGACCTCGAATTTCACCTTTCAGTGACCTTGAAACGGTAATTTTTGTGACAAAAAAAATTATGGCACATCACTATACATTTATCTGGTAACCTTTCGTAGCCCTTGGGCTAATTTTGATCATGTGACTGACACGGTCTGGAAAATTTACCAGGTCGGCATTCTGATATTTACCTGATAAAATACCTCAAGACAACACGTCCCTGAATTATTTAGATTCATCTCATTGAATGCTAACGATTATTGAACGTTCGCCGAGAACAACAGAAAACAACATAGTGACAGCTACAAATTGCCCAATGAGTTCATCCAACCATGTACATAATCCTGCTTTGTCTGATGTGAATATGATTGTCAATACTGCTCAGAAAAAAATATGACCTGTCAAATATGCCTCAAGATTTCATGTTGAACACCGAGTGGGGCAATAAAATAAATACTGTAATTAAAAGGCTTGAGTTGGAAACTCAAAATCAAAGTTTTATAGATGTAATATATAATTCACTATGTTCTTGTATATTCTCAGAAATGGACAAATTTCTCAATTATAAACAATGTGGTAAATCAATTAGAACAAAATTTAAGAATTATAAACCTTATTGGAATGAACAGCTTACATTGTTATGGAAATATATGTCTGTGAAAGAAGCTTTGTATCTGCGATGCAAACGAGATAAACTTAGTAAGAAAAAACATGTACTAGATATGAGAAATAGATTTGTGTCTGCTAGATCTAAATTCGATAAATATTTAAGGTTCACCCAAAGGCAATACAGAAGAAATAAAATAGATGTACAAAAAAAGTAAAAAGTAGAAAAAGTGTGTACAAATGACCCGAAAAAGTTTTGGGAGCATGTTAAAAACCTGGGACCTTCGAAGCATAAAAATATTCCAAATAGTGTGAAATGTGAGCAAGGTTTTGTGAGTGATCCAAATATGGTTTTGAATGAATGGTCTAAAACTTTTGAGAAATTGTATAATAGTGACATATCGGCATATGATGAAACTTTTTCTGACCACGCAGAAGCTTTTGTTCAAAATTATGAATCGAATTCGTTTGGAACTGGTTGCAATGTAGATATCAATGAAGATATAACATATGATGAAGTTGTAGAGACAATTAAAGTTGGAATCAATTTTACAATCAGCCAAATTTAGCATTCTTGTTCGTCACGCAAACTTGAAACTACATCTCGAGAGAGTCAGGAATATAAAGAAAATATGCACAGTTCGACAACAGATACTCAGAAAATTGCCGTTAATCGTGCATGAAAACAGTGGATAGATAATGATCGGCCTGCCTACATTGCCGGTTGCCACAGTATCTACACAAATACCAATGACGTCACGAGACTGTGTGTAGAAATCGCTTGCAAGGCGGGCCGCTTTGAGGAAAAAAATGATTTGAATCTTGATTTGGCAACTCTATTTAGGCACGTAATACACATTTTCAGACCCAAATTTGTACGATATCTTATTCTATAGACAAAATAAAGCTACCGCGGAATGAATAAATTTTGTCAATTCTTAAAGTGATTCTAACTTTAAGAAACTGAAATCTAAGAAAGCAGTAGGATTGGATTGTATTCCAAATGAAGTTATTAAATGTCCTGGTGTGTATTTTGCCCTATATAAACTGTTCAAGTTTGTATTTGATACTGGTGTTTTACCCTCATCTTGGTTATGTGCAATAATAAACCCAATCCCCAAGGGGTCTGGGAAAGATCCCTATGTGCCGCTAAATTATAGAGGTATTTCCTTGTTGTCTTGTATATCGAAAACATATTCGTCTTTGATTAATAATCGTATTGTAAAATTTTCAGGCAAAAATAATATCATTGTAGATGAACAAAATGGAATTCGTAAAAATAGATCATGTATTGACCACATATTTTCATTGAGTAGTATACTGAGGAATAGACGAAAACAAAATTCATCGACTATGTGTGCATTCATTGATATGGAAAAGGCGTTTGATTGTATCGATCGTGATTTATTGTTTTACAGGTTATTATTATATAACAGTCATTGGTAGATGTTTGCAATCCATAAGATCGATGTATGGAAAAACTACATCATGTGTTCGTGTAAATAATATGTACAGTACTATGTTTACATCCAAAGCTGGTGTCCGTCAAGGTGATAATTTATCACCGACCCTTTTTTCGTTATTTATAAATGGATTAGCTGAAGAAATTAAATCACTTGGTGTTGGTGTAGATTGTAATCAACAAAATATTTCTTTGTTGTTATATGCTGATGACATTGTATTGATTGCTGAAAATGCAGAAAATTTACAACAAATGTTAACCTGTATGTATAGCTGGTGTCATAAATGGAAGTTGAGATTGAATGTTGATAAGTCGAATATTATTCATTTTCGCCCTAGACGTTGTGGTGTAGCAAATAATGTTTTTTTCTTTGGTGAAAAGGAGTTGTCAGTTGTGGACAAATACAAATATCTGGGTGTATATTTCGATGAATTTTTAACTTTTGAAATTGGGACAAAAATCCTTAGTGATTCAGCTGGAAGAGCACTTGGTGGGTTGATAAACAAATTTAAAAATATAAAAGATGCTGGATTTCATACATATGAGAAAATGTACAATGCTGCAATCATCCCTATACATGATTACGCAAGTGAAGTGATTGGTTTTAAACAATTTTCATTCAGTAGCAATGTACAAAATAAAATAGACCAATGCGATATTATCTTGGTGTTCATAAATTTGCTCCTATTTCTGGTATGGATGGTGTCTTCGGGTGGTTATGTTGTAAATATAGAAGATTTATGTCAATGTTGAGATATTGGAACAAATTAGTTTGTATGGATGATGAAAGGATTTTGAAAAAATTGTTTAACTATGACTACGAATTATGTAACAAAAATTGGTGCTCCGAACTAAAAGAAATTTTTTCAATTTTAGACATGAATGATGTATTTATAAACAGGAACATATGTAATATGACTGAGATCAAAGAGAAATTTATGAAATTGAATGAGGAAAACTGGAAATTAGCGATAAGAAAGAAACCGAAATTACGTACATATGTGTCATTTAAAACTAACATGTGCACAGAAGATTACATTAATTATTACATGAATAAAAGAAACCGTTCCATAGTTGCTCAATTTAGATTAGGAATTTTACCACTAGAAATTGAAACTGGCAGATACAATAATACCGCTTTACAAAATAGAATATGTAATGTGTGTAACCTTAAAGAGATTGAGGATGAATTTCATTTGGTAATATCTTGTCCCGCTTATGCAACCTTCAGATCTACATTGTATAACTGTGTTGAAAATAGTTTGCCAAATTGGAAAATAAGGAAAATAATGATCATGATAAGTTCGTAAATATTGTTGAAAAATGTCAAAAATATTTAGCCAAATATCTCTGTGATTCATTGGAACACCGTAAATCCATTTTATATCAATAGAATATCATATATTTGTAGTGATTTATTTTCAATTTTGTGCTTATATTTTCACCATGTCTATATACACGTTTTTATAGTGACTAATAAGCCCTGTGTGGCTGGAGGTATCAAATGTATTGAATTGTTATTGAATTTGTGTGTGCCTTGGTCACTCTAATAAATGATTCAAAATCAAATCAAGCTACAGTTATATATGTACGTGGCTGTGAGAGGGTAGCACTGTTGGAAGTTGTCAATGACTGTAAAATTGCACAATATTATCACCACATGCTGAATGTGACATTGCACATTCTGTGACATCTAATGTACGCAACGTTGTCCACTCCTTTGAACCAAGTCCTTCTTTCAGGATGAGATAATGGAATACATTAGCACATATATCAATGGAATACGCTAGCATTAGTAATAACTCGCTATTTACTTTCATTTACAGGCCTGAAGTGAATGTAAGTGGACGATGAAGATAACTTTTTATGTAGCAGCTTCAATCTTCTTTTTCCCTTCATCAAATACGACACATAGGCTTGCGTCCTACAATCATATATTTATTGTATGACCTTCATTTGAAATAGGGGCTAGCAGAGAGGAGATACAATAAGCCCTGCACTACGTTGACATGAATAGCGTGAAATTCGACGCGCACAACCCGAGATTGACAGTGCAAAATCGTTAGTGACATAATTTTTCCTGATTAAATATACACGCTGTCTCAATTTTATTGACACATGTAGTATGTCAATTTGAGAACCACTTCGAATGTTCTCATATTCACCGAGACCTGGTTGATTTTTTTTATTGAATGCACTGTTTGACTGATAACTCATGATTGCTAGAATGTAAATATAAAATGTTCATCCTCTATGTGGCCGAAAACTAGTCAAGCGTTGCATGCTGAGTATCTGCTTCCGATGACATTTTAGTCACGAGCATAGCTGGTGTTTTATGCCTCTGGTCAAGACTAACTCATTATATTCCTCCACCTGCGCCGACTGGAAATGGCCATCTCATGTGAAATATAATATTCATTTCTACCACTACTGTATTCGTTGCTACAAATTCATAAAACTTGGGTACTTCACGACACGGATATCTTCAAATATATAAGTTTGGATCCTAAACAAGAAGGGTGATGCAAAAGACGTTTGGTATAATTGTAAACGCCTTGTTGAACATCATCGGGTTGAAAATATTATCCTATATGGCCAAGTGAAAAGCACACTGATACAACTGGAACTGTATACGTATGGTCTGTAAACTTAAAAGTCTAATACACATATTTTTCAGTAATTCTGGATAATAAACAACTAACTGAGTCTCGTTGGACTGATTTGAAATGTTGCTTGAACAACGCTAGTGTTATGTAGATGGAAGAGTTTACTTGGACAGCTGGATTCTATCTCACGACCTACAAAACGAAGAACGTACGTCCTAGATCAATATTGATCGGCTTAAATTTGAAGTTTATTTATGTTTCATTATGAAATGAAGACCTGATTCATGTGCTCTCTCGGGTTGTACTTGAATTGATCAGTGAAACATACTTGGCTACAAGCTATTTCCGATATGCAATAGCGAATCTGCACCGATATTATGCTCTCCGACGTTCGGTGCTTCACCCGACATATACTTTGTTGGTTCCAATTGATAACCAATGATATTTCACAAACGAGTCTCAAGCATGCGGGTGTTGTAACGAACTGTGTGTCCATTTTTTGTAAATATAATGACGTTTGCAGGTACTTTTAAATCAAGGTAGCATACGTGATGCTTACTGCGTTGTCCTTGGAAACAAATTTTGAACAAGAAACTAACTCTTTTGACTCATTTTCCTTATTTATGTGGACACGTCTGTGTCATTTCCTCATGAATAACACGTAACTCACGCAGCACTCGTGTCACTCCCTAAATAACGCGTAACGTTAAGCCACCGTATTTTGCCTGATAACTGTGAAATATTGCGAGTACTTCGATAGTTTTGACCGATCAGACAGCGGCTCCCCGGGACTTTCTCAACTCCGTCGGGATGGCTTGTTCATCATCATCATCATTGCTTGAGCACTATTTCGAGGACATCGTTCTTTAATTCATCAGAACGTATTACCAACCATTTAAATTATGATAACGAGAGTGGAAGCTGTAGGGGTTTCGAATTGATATGGGTCTGGAAAATGTGTGGTAATTGTCCCATTTCGGATCTGGAAAGTCCTTGATTTTGTTATCCGCATAATAGTAGGACTCTGTAAATATAATTTCAGTATGTCATGACTAAGTCTAGACTCAAATAAGCTCCTCATTTCCCACACTGGAATCGAGCTACGTACTGATAAGAGTTCACTAATGTCGTTTAGGGCCTACTACATCTCCTGACGCTTACTTGTTTGGTTTTGAAAAATGTTACTTGCAGACATATATCAAACCAAATACTACATTGCAGATCCACTGGGACTTATTTTGCACTTCTAGAAAATATAGAACTGCCTAGCCACTATTTGACATGGGGCGTTTATGTTTTTCGTTCAGAATATACACCCTCAAACGGTAGCGTTGGTGCATGATTTGGTGTACAATACTATCCTGGCATCGTATTCAGATCATTGAAAGTCGAATATCAGGCAGACTTATGTGGTAACGAATACACGGAGGCAAAAACGTGCAATGATATTTCATTATGTTGGGACATATACTAGTAAATCAATTGGGAAAACAAAACATAAATTAACATAGTGGGGGAAAGGAAAAATAAACACAATCACATCTGATGCTCTGCCATTGAGATATTCAAACACTGGCTCAGAACGGGATTTGAACCCACAACCTTCATCTGCTCAAAAATAGTCAAATTGTACACGGGAAATTATAGAATGAATGATAGAATTCACAAAATATAATACACCCTTCAATGCTTCTTACTAAGAAATAATTTCAAGATAACGCCATCATGCTCAGGAACTTTTTAACATCCATCTCCTGCAAAAGCATTATTGTAATCTACATGTAAAAATGAATAACCTACATTTTAACTTTTAATTTCTACAGGTATGAATTAACTTTTAATTAAGTTTAAGTTTGTGGAAAATCTTTTCCTTTCCATGCAAACACGGTCATGAAAATACCATTGAAATCCACATTAATATCTTATACAATGTATCTTGTATTTCTACAGGATTTTCATATTCAACATTCGGAGCAAATCGTCCTATATATTATTTCAGCATTTAATAACGTGTTTACACGTGCAACTTCGAAACATCTCGCGTGTAGTGCGGCCACCCTGTGCCTAACATCAGCGCTGGTGTTGACACTCAGCCTCGGGGCTCTTTGGTGTGTGCTTCCCAAGTTATTCCCTATTTATACTGATAGAACCTGTTTTGATTGGCTTAGACCAATACGTATCTATATTCATGTAATAGTCATGTTTTTTACCTCCGTAACTCACCTGTATATACATGTAGCATGGTGTTCCATAGCATTATATGCCTAAGGATACATTGTGATTCGGCTGTGCTAGAAATCATCGTTCTTTAACCATTTTACATATTCAAGATAGCCAAAGTAGCATAAATGTGTCAGACCGTGACATTGTAGGTAAACTATCTCTCGTATACTATAACTAGATGAGTCTATTTTACCGTATCTGTCATTCTTATGAACTGGTCGATAGATTTTTAGGTTACCGGACCTATGGTCCGATAACCTATTGGCATGGCGTTGCGTCCGTCGTCCGTCGTCGGCGTCTACCGTCCACATTTTTATCTTCAAAGTTTACAGGTGAATCTTTCTGAAATTTCGCACAAAAATGCCTAAAAATACTTTGAAAAGTGAGTATTTTTTATTTTTTTATTTTCGCATTTTTTTCAAAATGGCGGCCATTTTCAACGAAAAATGGCCAATTTCTGACTTTGGCGGCCATTTTCTCAAAATCTTTTTGGACAGTTTTGAGATTTTTGTTTCAAAAGATTACTCTCATATACCTCTGTGATGTGTATAAGTTTCGTTGCCCCTGAATCGCCGGTCTGCGTGTGGCGGCCATTTTCATTTTCTCGACTGGCCGCGAATGGGACTTTCCCATGTTAAATACTCCTATGCTTTATAATTGGACACATTATGCCTAATACCTCACTTAATATTGAGATTAGAGACTAGGAATCAATTGTGGACACATAGGAAATGATATATGCTGATTATTGTCATGATCTTGAATTTGACCTTTGACCTCATTTTCAAGGTCAGAGCACAAAATGGCTAATATCTCGCTTATTATCGACTTTACAGCTTAGGAATCAATTGTGCACATATAGGAAATGATATAGTCCGAATATTTTGATGACCTTGAATTTGACCTTTGACCTCATTTTCAAGGTCAAAGTACAAAATGGCTAATATCTCGCTTTTTATCGACTTTACAGCTTAGGAATCAAATGTGCACATATAGGAAATGAAATAGTCCGAATATTTTGATGACCTTGAATTGGACCTTTGAACTCATTTTCAATGTCAAAGTACAAAATTGCTTATATCTCACTTCATATCTACTTTACAGCTTAGGAATCAATTGTGGACATATAGGAAGTGATATATGCTGAATATTCTCGTGACATTGAATTTGACCTGTGACTTCATTTTCAAGGTCAGCACAAAATGGCTAATATCTTGCTTAATATCGACTTTACAGCTTAGGAATCAATTGTGGACATATAGGAAGTGATACATGCTGAATATTCTCATGACCTTGAATTTGACCTTTGCCCTCATTTTCAAGGTCAAATCACAAAATTGCTAATATCTCGCTTATTATCGACTTTACAGCTTTGGAATCAATTGTGAACATTTATGAAATGATATACACCGAATATTCTGACAAACTTGAATTTTACCTTTAACCTCATTTTTCAAGATGAGAGCACAAAATGGCTAATATCACACTTATTATTGACTTTACAGCCTTGGATATACATTTTGTACATATAGGAACTGGTGTATGCTCAATGTTTTGATGAACTTCAATTTGACATTTGACCTCATTTTTGAGGTGAGAGCACATAATGGCTAATCTCTCACTTATTATCGAATTTACATCTTAGGAATCACTTGTGGACATGAAGTGATATATATCCTGAATATCATCGTTACCTGTGATTTGACCTTTGACCTCATTTCCAAGGTCAGGGGACAAAATGACCAATATCTAAAATATAAGAACATTGTCCGGTAACATTTCTTAGCCCTTGGGCTAATTTTTCAGTCTTTTGCTCACAGTGTGGATCGTATACAGCGATAGTAAATCAAATACTGGAAATTTACTTCGACAACTACATGTATTACGACGTTGTATTCGTATCGCAGTAAGTTTCCAGTATTTGATTTACTTTCACTGTATGTATACAACTGAATGACTTGCGAATCTACACCTCAATAGTGTGGATCGTATTTTGCAGTTTCGTAGCGCTTACACTACTGCCAGCTATTGTGTTGAACCCGTTTCCAGTAGCGACATTAGAAGTCATATTCCTGAAATATGGACATTTTCTAGATTTATTCTAGTCGTTACAACTTTTTATTTACTCTTTGATATTTTATTACAACATTTGTTTTTCAATATTTGCACCTGCCAGTCAGCCCCACCGTAATGTCTTACCTATCGAAATACGCTTCTAATTATCTTTCACTGCATTTCTTGAACACCATATCATGACATCATTGAAATTTGCCTACTGTTGCTAGGCAGATTCCTTCATAGTTCGGCTTTTCATATCTTACATGTCAAGGCTTGCAGAAAGCCGTTTATGGTAGCTGTGCCGATGCCATGGCGTCATTTATCCAGCGATTGGAACGTACTGATGCAAACTGATGGGCTTCATGGATTAAATATGTACACAGTATTTTATTTTTTACAACATAAAATAGTGTACTCAAACATATAATAAGTTACATTTGAAAAATGATGTTTAATGGTTTGGATCAGCATATTTATCGGATTTTTTCTTCAATCTGGCAAATGGAGCAATCTTGTGGTCATGTATAGCACAAACATACAAAATTTCAACAAAATCAATCTCAGAATTGCAGAGCTATACCCCAATAAAATATAGCACTAATCGGCTGACAAGGCATGATTCGTAGCTGTTAAGCAAGCTTAATTGGCCGATGTGCACCTGTACGTTTCGTATATTGAACTTTCTCAAAATGTCACGCGAAATCCACGGTGAATTCAAAAGGTTGTACCACGTACCGTAAAACTTCTAAGAGACGCTCGGGCGTTTATTGATTTCAGTCACACTCTAGACTGATTCGGCTTTGCTAGGAAACATCGTTCTTTAACCATTTTACATATTCAAGATAGCCAAAGTAGCATAAAGGTGTCAGACCGTGACATTGTAGGTAAACTATCTCTCGTATACTATAACTAGATGAGTCTATTTTACCGTATCTGTCATTCTTATGAAGTGGTCGATAGATTTTTTAGTCTTTTGCTCACAGGGTGGATCGTATACAGCGATAGTAAATCAAATACTGGAAATTTACTTTGACAACTACATGTATTACGACGTTGCATTCGTATCGCAGTAAGTTTCCAGTATTCGATTTACTTTCACTCTATGTATATACAACTGAATGACTTGCGAATATACACCTCAATAGCGTGGATCGTATTTTGCAGTTTTGTAGCACTTATACTACTGCCAGCTATTGTGTTGTACCCGTTTCCAGTAGCGACATTAGAAGTCATATTCCTGAAACATGGACATTTTCTAGATTTATTCTAGTCGTTACAATATTTTATTTACTCTTTGATATTTTATTACAACATGTTTTTTCAATATTTGCACCTGCCAGTCAGCCCCACCGTAATGTCTGACCTATCGAAATACGCTTCTAATTATCTTTCACTGCATTTCTTGAACACCATATCATGACGTCATTGAAATGTGCCTACTGTTGCTAGGCAGATTACGTCATAGTTCGGCTTTTCATATTTTACATGTCAAGGCTTGCAGAAAGCCGTTTATGGTAGCTGTGCCGATACCATGGCGTCATATATCCAGCGATTGGAACGTACTGATGCAAATTGATGGGCCTCATGGATTAAATATGTACATAGTATTTTATTTTTCACAACATAAAATAGTGTACTCAAACGTAAGTTACATTTGATAAATGATGTTTAACGGTTTGGATCAGCATATTTATCGGATTTTTTCTTCAATCTGGCAAATGGAGCAACCTTGTGGTCATGTATTGAACATACATACAAAATTTTAACAAAATCAATCTCAGAATTGCAGAGCTATACCCCAAATAAAATATAGCACTAATCGGCTGACAAGGCATGATTCGTAGCTGTCAAGCAAGCTTAATTGGCCGATGTGCACCTGTAGGTTTCGTATATTGAACTTTCTCAAACTGTTACGCGAAATCCACGGTGAATTCAAAAGGTTGTACAGCGTACCGTAAAACTTCTAATAGACGCCCGGGCGTTTATTGATTTCAGTCACACTCTAGACCCGGCGTTTATTGATTTCAGTCGTTGTCTGGACCCGGCAATTAGTGGAATTGGCTAGGCCAGTGTTACGATATGACAAACTGGACGACAGTTTAGATTTTAAAAGCTGAAAATTCCCGACTGGGACGCGTTGATGTTGTTGATTCAGGGCGTTTTGGTGGAAAGCTATGTTACACAATGTACGTAGACCCGGCGTCTATTAGAACCCGGCGTCTAATAATTTCAGTATACCTGAACCCCCAGCGTCTATTAGAACCCAGCGTCTAATAGAAACCCGGCGTCTATTAGAAGTTTTACGGTACTCGTAGTGTGTTTGTTAGCGTACATTAAAGACTATCACTAAGTGCCTACATCTCTCTAAGCTGAAACATTTGCACCACTTAACTCCGTTCTTGGTGGACCCTCCCACATACAAAACTAGTGCATGGGGTCCTTATGGGGTCCGAGGGTATAGCAATTGGGTCTGTCCGTTTGTATGTCTGTTTGTTTGCTTTTTTGTTTGTCTGTCTGTCTGTCCGCGCGCATATCTCAAAGGAGAATGGTCCGATCAACATGAAACTTATAGGGATGAAGCGGTATCTCAGTGGCTCGGTCCTCCTCAAATCTGTAAAAATCAATAATTGACCATAACTTCGGTTCTATTCAAGATAACTTTTTCTAACTAATTTTGTATTTTTCTATGGCCAATTCCTGATCATCTGATATATGGACCGTGGTCGTACGACCAAAACTCTCCATTATCGCCCGATGTCGAAAAATTGGGGGTCACGGTTTCGAATTTTTTTTGGCCAGCAACGTTTCAGTGCAAATGTCTGCGCTCATAACTCAAAGGCAAACGGCCTGATCGATTTGAAATTCATAGGGCAAGAGTGCTATGTTGGTGGCTCAGTCCCTTCAAAATTTTGCCAAAATAGGATGAAAATGGTTGCCATGGCAACGGAAAAAAGAAAATCACATAATTGGCTATAACTCTGGTTCTCCTTGATATTAATTTTTCCAACTATTTTTGTATTTTTCTTTGGCCAATTCTTAATCGTATGGTGTACGACCGATGGTCGTACGACGAAAACTCTCCATTATCGCCCGATGTCGAAAAATTGGGGGTCACGATTTCGGTTATTTTTGGCCAGCGACGTTTCAGTGAAAGTGTCTGCGCTCATAACTCAGAGGCAAATGGTCCGATCGATTTGAAATTTATAGGACAAGAGTGCTATGATAATGGCTCAGTCCCTTTAAAATTTTGCCAAAATCGGATGAAAACGGTTGCCATGGCAACGGAAAAAAAAGAAAATCACATAATTGGCTCTAACTCCGGTTCTAATTGATATTAACTTTTTCAACTATTTTTGTATTTTTGTTTGGCCAATTCCTGATCGTTTGGTTTACGACCGATGGTCGTACGACGAAAACTCTCCATTATCGTCCGATGTCGAAAAATTGGGGGTCTGTCCGTTTGTATGTCTGTTTGTTTGCTTTTTTGTTTGTCTGTCTGTCTGTCCGCGCGCATATCTCAAAGGAGAATGGTCCGATCAACATGAAACTTATAGGGATGAAGCGGTATCTCAGTGGCTCGGTCCTCCTCAAATCTGTAAAAATCAATAATTGACCATAACTTCGGTTCTATTCAAGATAACTTTTTCTAACTAATTTTGTATTTTTCTATGGCCAATTCCTGATCATCTGATATATGGACCGTGGTCGTACGACAAAAACTCTCCATTATCGCCCGATGTCGAAAAATTGGGGGTCACGGTTTCGAATTTTTTTTGGCCAGCAACGTTTCAGTGCAAATGTCTGCGCTCATAACTCAATGGCAAACGGCCTGATCGATTTGAAATTTATAGGGCAAGAGTGCTATGTTGGTGGCTCAGTCCCTTCAAAATTTTGCCAAAATAGGATGAAAATGGTTGCCATGGCAACGGAAAAAAGAAAATCACATAATTGGCTCTAACTCCGGTTCTCCTTGATATTAATTTTTCCAACTATTTTTGTATTTTTCTTTGGCCAATTCTTAATCGTATGGTGTACGACCGATGGTCGTACGACGAAAACTCTCCATTATCGCCCGATGTCGAAAAATTGGTGGTCACGATTTCGGTTATTTTTGGCCAGCGACGTTTCAGTGAAAGTGTCTGCGCTCATAACTCAGAGGCAAATGGTCCGATCGATTTGAAATTTATAGGACAAGAGTGCTATGATAATGGCTCAGTCCCTTTAAAATTTTGCCAAAATCGGATGAAAACGGTTGCCATGGCAACGGAAAAAAAAGAAAATCACATAATTGGCTCTAACTCCGGTTCTAATTGATATTAACTTTTTTAACTATTTTTGTATTTTTGTTTGGCCAATTCCCGATCGTTTGGTTTACGACCGATGGTCGTACGACAAAAACTCTCCATTATCGTCCGATGTCGAAAAATTGGGGGTCACGATTTCGGTTATTTTTGGCCAGCGACGTTTCAGTGCAAGTGTCTGCGCTCATAACTCAAAGGCAAACACTCCGATCGATTTGAAATTTATAGGTCTGGAGTGCTATGGTAGTGGCTCAGTCCCTTTCAAATTTTGCCAAAATCGGGTGAAAACGGTTGCAATGGCAACGGAAAAAAGAAAATCACATAATTGGCTGTAACTCAGGTTCTAATCAATATTAAATTTTCAACCTATTTTTGTATTTTTCTTTGGCCAATTCCCAATCGTATGGCGTAAAACCGATGGTCTTAAGACCAAAGTTCTCAATTATCGCCTAATTTTAGTGACTAAATCTGAAGGGCGAGGGTCTGCAATCTCTGATTGTCTCGTTTATACTGCAACAAATAGGTAATCAATCAGTGGGTGCATCGAATCAGAAAAATAAATCCACCTCCAGTGACTTTTTCTCCGGATAATATTAGGGTCATATTGTGGTTCGTTTTACTTGATAAATACATCGTATTTTAAAGCCTAACTAGAGTGAAAAAATTTTTTTTTTTAGTTCAGTGTCAATATCAAAGACGGGAGTCTGGGGATCAATTCTGCTTTTTTTTTACAAAAATGAAATATCTTGAATTGTCACTATTTTACGGAGCATTGTAATGACATGTCCTGTTGACCTTTCGGGGTCATATGTAAATATGCAAATGAGCAATGATGACGTCATATGAGTCACTGAAATATAATGAGCTTATTGAAACCAGTACTACATAATATTAAGGAACATGAAAATAAATTTTGTTCCACATAATGAATCCATACAAAAAATATTCAAAATTCAAATAAATTTTATTGGTGTCTTGACAACCAGAGCCGGAATATGGCCCATAACAACCACGTTGCTATGGAGATTTTGTTGCTAAGCACTTAGATTCCACATTATTAGGACCTCAACTTTTGTTACATTATGATCCTTTGTAAAAATGTTAAAAGAAAGTAGCACCTTCACATGTCCTAACCCACCCAACAACTGGTTGCTAAAGGGCGCTAGCCCTGAATGTGTAGCCTTGACAACATGCTGGCATAATATAAGACTGACTATGCATTACCACAAAACATATCGGTTTTTATAGGAACCTTTATCTACATCATAACCCTTGCATAAATGAGGTTCAGATAGCTAATTATGGTACTTGAATCATACGACGTCATGAATATCTAATTATAATAATTAATGAGGTCCAGCAACATGCTGTTAGATTGGGAAAAAATGTAATTCACGTAAATAGAAATATCTCCGGTTGTGATTGAGATTTTCAAGTTTTGTAAAACCAAAATGATCAGGGAAACCATCTCCATGGTATAAGAACATAAAATGATACACTCTAGTTAGGCTTTAACTGTATAAATCGACTAGTGTCCCAAGTGCTTCCGAGTTTTATGAACTCGATAAAATACATCCGTGGGCGAATATAACCAATGGAATCGGCGTATATTTGGTAGGCCTCTATGGTATATTACTCACCAATTTTGGGATAGCTTAACCCCTGTGTGATCATGCGGGAGCCACGTATAATGTAGAACAGTTACGAGTTCAATTTGTCTCTTCACTGTTTATTTCTTAGAATAACGATGTTGGAACTTTTTTGTATGTATCAGGCCTATATATATTGGAATTGGTTACGTACGAAAGCCTGGAAGCGACATTACAAAAATATTAATCTGCCCGAGCTCATAACAACAGATTAGTAACCGTTTGAAACCCATCACGAGACGATGTCATACTTTTCACGATTGTTTGCATATATGGTAATAATTCATCCGGGCAGATTAGTAATCCGCCCGGATTGAGAGGTGTAATATATCAACCGGGCTGAATAGTATTCCAGGCTGTCGTATTTATGTGATACAAAGGTAATAACTTCCTGTACCAATCAAAGAAAGACACACTTTTGTCCAGTTATCGTGCTTCTATTCAATGATCGAACCCGTCACGACAACCAAGGTGGAAATTTCCTTATCGATGTTTATGAAGGGCACTTCATACATTGAGGCGTCATCAACCCATAAAGTTTAAGCATTCGTAATATTAGCCTCACCCACTTTAAAAAAATATAAATATCACTTGTCTTACCACATATTAGACTACACGAGTACCTACTTGAGCGAAGAGCTTTGATATCACCCACCAAGTATATTAGGTTAAGTAGTTTATGACAAAAATCCAAAGTGCGATGAATCCAAAGGATATGTTGCTCTGATTTTGAGCAACCGTATTTAGAAAAAAAAACTGACCAGGAATAGAGTGATATCACCAGGAAAGTGAGGAAGGAAAACAGTGCTGCATAGTATACGGCTGTGTATTGCATATGAATATGTTACGCTTGTGTGGATGCTCATTTCAACCGACAAAAGAGTGATAATTCACTCATATTGAGCTTCGATTCTCAAGTTGGATGAAAAACTAATGCACCGAACATTTCAAAGCCTACGAATGTATGATTTTCCCGATGACTCCGTCTTTTTGAATATTTGCTGTTAGTGCAAACCTTTCACCTACCTCGGATATTCACTGGAATGTAACGCGAACGGTAACAATAACAATTGTCATTCACAATCTTTTCCAATGTGACCTCTGTACCACTATTTTACCACATTACTAGGATTATAGTTTGAGAGTGAGTGGTGAAACATATGACAATGGAATCGACTTTGATGTGTAATTGAAGTTTTTTTGTATAATCGATGTTATTTTCTTTTTAATTTGGTTGCAATTGCACATTTTCCTAAGAAAACCCCCTGATACTCTTCACAACAAGGAAATATGATGCATGTTAGACGTCCATCAATCAAATAGCAGTGATGAACACTGTTAGTTTCCATCAAAGCTAGAAGCACTCTTAGAATTGACCTAATTTACTCCTGCGTTGGATTTATTACCCTCGCCCCAATAGAGGGAGAGGGTATTGCATTTGGGTCTGTCTCCCTGTCTGCCTGTTTGTCTGTCTGTCCGCGCGCATAACTCGGAAACAAATGGTCGAATCGATGTGAAATTATTAGGAATGAAGCGGTATGGCGGTGGCTCGGTCCTCCTCAAACTTTGTCAAAATCGGATGAAAACTCTCGACATGGCAAAAAGTGAAATTCACATAATTGGCCCTCCAGTTCTACTCAATATTAATTTTTTCAACAATTTTTTTCTTTTTCTTTTACCAACTCCAGATCGTACCGATGGTCGTACGACGGAAACTCTCCATTATCGCCCTATGTCGAAAAATTGGTGGGTCAAGATTTTGGTTATTTTTTGCCAGCAACGGTTCAGTGCAAATGTCTGCGCTAATAACTCGAAGGCAAACGGCCCAATCGATCTGAAATTTATAGGGCTCGAGTGCTGTCGTAGTCCTATTCAAATTTTGTCAGAATCGGATAAAAACGATTGCCATGGCAACGGAAAGAATGAAAATCACATAATTTGCTATAACTCCGGTTTTCATCAATATTTAATTTTCAAACTATTTTTGTATTTTTCCTTGGCCAATTCCCGATTGTATGGTGTACGACCGATGGTCTTAAGACCAAAACTCCCAATTATCGTCCAAGGTCGAAAATTTTGGGGTCACGATTTTACGACTTGTGAGTGTTCTGATATTCGAGACCATATTGTGAAGCCAGTTATCAATCTTTTAAACTGTTTCCATTCAGGAGATGTGCCTTGATAATAGAAACATTACGGTTAAATTTGACAGCTCAAAATCGAACGACAGGGTCAAAGTCACAGAAGAGGTCAAAATCGAAAAGTTTATATTCATGATTAATTATCCCTTACAATTTTGTATTTTTCTGTGGTCAATTCTCCATCATTTGCTATCTGACCGATGATCGTACGATCAAAATTCCCATTATCGCCCAAGGTCGAGAATGTAAGTGTCATCAGCTGAAATCACTGATTCGTAATATTTCAAGTAGTAATAGTTCAGAAACCACTGAAGATATTTAACAGAACATTACGCAGTATAAATCTGAGTCACGGTGAGCTTGCAAGTTTGGAAGGTCAGTGTCAAGACTTCAGGTCACATTTAGAAAATATGGTCAAAATAGAGATTTCACAAGAATTCTACTTTTATTAATGATTAGTTCTCTCATGAATTCTGTATTTTTCTATAGCCGATTCCCGACCATTTGATATATGACCAGTGTCGAATGACCAAAATCCCCAATTATCGCCCACGTTGAAAATGTAAAGCTCATTAGTTTTAATTCTAGTGACCAAATCTGGAGGGCGAGGGTCTGCAATCTCTGATTGTTACGTTTTGTCATTAGAATGACAAGTCATGCAGAAATTGGTACACTATCATGTTTTATATACATAAAATGAGTTGCCAACACTGAGATTCAAACTCGGCTCAAACTCATTTTGTCCTATGAACGGCCCGCGTTATGACGGATTCGACACAGTCTCGTGACGTCATTGGTATATGAATACTGTGGCAACCGGCAATGTGGTCAAGCCAATCATTATCTATCCACTGTTTCCATGCATAATTAAATGTGACTAAATCAAACTTTAATTACTTTTTGCTTTAATAATCATGGCATTTTCAAGATGTACTTTCAAATTCACGTCATAAGTGATAAAACGATTTAATATTGGTTCCAACATTTTCATTTTAGTAATGTGATTTAAAAGTCCTACCACTCCTTTACCAGATTACTATCGCGTCCCCGCGCATACATGTACCTATAAATGGAACAGTATCTTTTAGCATCCACACACGCGGATTTATCAATCTGCCTCATATATAAACGCATGTGCCTTTGTGTGAGGTATGGCACATGCGCCTATATGTGAATCCACTTTCTTTCTAACTCAAGCTTACTGGATGACGTAATATGCATTTCGTTACATAGTGAAGCACATAAAATAGGCTACAAGTGGGCCGGAACTTTCCAATGCTACATAGCTCATACTTCAATAATGTATCGCCTAAAAAACGTTCCCAACGGTGCGCCTATATACGATACCGTATCATCGACACATTCTGCTAGAGACAAAATATACCTCGTATATAAGCGCATGCGCGGGAATACAATATAAGGACCCTATTTTGCTCCTCCGTTTCAGCATGAAGGGTCACTTTGTTAATGGTGAAAACATAAGAAAATTGACACTGTAGGCTACTGTGTGAGATCAACACTCGGTTCTGAGTGATAATTAAATCAAATTTCCCGTGTAATTGAAGCTTTTTGTGTAATCGATTGTAATTACCCTCGCCCGATGCGGAGAGAGGGTATTGCATTCGGGTCTGTCTGTATGTTTGTCTGTCTTCCTGTTTGTCTGTCTGTCCGCGCGCCTAACTAAAAAATGAACGGTTCAATCGCCTCGAAATTTATAGGGATGAAGTGGAAGCGAAAACGTGATTTCACATAATTTGCTATAACTCCTATTTTAATACATATTAATTTTTCCAACTAATTTGTATTCTTGTTTGGACAATTCCCGATCGTATGGTGTACGACCGTTTCAGACCAAAACTCACCCTTATCGCACAAGATTGACAATTGGGGGAGAGGGAGGGGGTCACGATTTTAGTGTTCTGAAATTCAAGGCCATGTTGTAAAGCCAGTTTTCAATCTTTTTAAACCGTTTTCATCCAGGAGATGTACCTTGATAATAGAAACAATTCTGTTAAATTTTACAGCTCAATATCGAGCGACAAAGTCAAAGTCACAGAAAAGGTCCTATCAAAAAAGTTGCAATAATTCTGTTTATCTTCATCATTAATCCCTATTAGTTTTGTATTTTTTATGGCCAATTCCCCATCATTTGCCATATGATAGATGGGCGTACGATCAGAATTCTCTAGCTCGCACAGTTTGATCGGTCAGTATCAAGAATTCAGGTCGTGGTCGAGAATATGGTCAAGATATAAATATCGCAAGAATTTTACTTTTATTAATGATTATTTCCCCAATATTTTTATGTTTTTACTATGGCCAATTCTTGGCCATTTGATATATAAACAATGGTCGTACGACCAAAATCCCCGCTTATCGCCTTGGTAGAGAATGTAAGAGTCATCAGCTTCAATTTTAGTAACTAAATCTGAAGGGGTGAGAGTCTGCAATCTCTGATTGACCCGTTCCTTCTGGATTAAGTGGTCATGAACAGTTTTCTGTGTAAGCATCTTAGCTCGTGGCTGATTACTGCTTCTGTACAAGGTAATTCCCATATTATAAAACTCATTTCATGGGGTGCAATTCGGATTTCAAATTGTTTTACTAGTTGTGGGGCTTGTTTTCACTACTCTTATCAGAACAGTAAAAACAATTATATATCACACGCTGTCTGTCCCTGAAAGCACCAGTGTATATAGATATGAAACTTTGCTCAAATTTTATCGCATATTTTATTCATATTTCATCTATATATTAATATATTATTATGCAGAGCATTGAGACGTAGCAGATGAAAAAGCAGGCTTCTTTAGATCATGCTAGCATAGGCCGTTGTACATATTTGATATTATACACTTTTACGCTGAGTATACATGATCATGTTATGCCTAGGCATAGAGTAGTGCTCAAATTCAAATCCAGTAACACTCGCAAACGATTGAAAAAGATCTGTGATCTCAAAATCAATTTTTGTCCGATGCGGTGTATTCATGATAATGATGAATTTATGAATGGGAAAACATGTATCAAACAATAATATATGTTTACCAATATTATCAATGAAACAAAAGAAAAATTTTCATCATAAACAATTGTTTTTATTGAATCAGTATTTACTGATTACTATACGAAATTAAATATGAGTAAAATTACTCATGACTTCTGACCTGAGGTTTAATAGGTAGGAATTTTACCCGTTATGGGTAACCGAGATAATGAAATATAGTGTTGAGTGTTTGAGTAATACAAGATTATAAATGCAGATAAAAAAGAATACAGTTGTGTCGTGGTGAATTTTTTATCATAACCATTGTTATGTCTGAATCTAACAACTCACTAGAGGACACTGTCTGGGAGTAGAAATTGCCCAAGACTACTGACATGAGTTTCAATGGACGACAGGTGACCCAAATTTCATGACTCGAACAATTTGTTATTTCGGAATCCAATGACTAACTGCAAGAACCTACCAGGAAGTACCAATTGTCCATGACTACTGGCATGAGATTCGATACGACAATATGTAACCCAGATTTGATGAGAACTTTCTGTCAACCGTGTGAATCAACAATAAAAAGAAGATATCAATAACACAAATGCAGATAAAGACAACAACTGGGTGTGTTGTGACGAAACATAACTATTTGCTATATGTATATCCAACCACTAACTAAATGTATAGAGGATTAACCGAGGTCAATATTGCTCAGGAGTTTTATCCGATTACAACAGAACAAGACAATAGATCTATTAGAAGCGACAATATTTATTGCAGTATCAGGCATCACAGACACACATTTTCTGGTGCACTCTACTACATCTGCTAACATGTGTTGATACTTTGTGGGAATTACCCCGACATTGTGAGGAGAATATTAATAATAATCATCATAATAATCAGATATATTTAACGACAGTCCATGATAGTAGGCAATTTTGCCGATCTTCTTCATTCGCCGTCGAGTGACAATTTTGAATTTGGAAAGCACATCCGAATGGAGAATTTCCGAATCATGTGCGTTGCCATGATGAAAATTCCGCCTACTTTGTGCCGGTGACGGCGGTCAAACCCGCGTCACCTATCGCCTCTGAGCTTCGTTGCTTCAAGAGCCACCAGTGCTATCCACTCGGACACATAGGCGGTTTAAAAACGTCATGCATTCTATACATTATACATATAATTATCGCCAGTTATTATACCAGTTAAATATTTGGAAGAAAATATTGTTGGGCAATATATATTGAGTTTTTGAGTATATATAGTAGTCGAATATGTACTCGAATAAAATCTGCCATAACCGATTGAGGAACACTCCTGATACCACATTGCGAAATGGTGCTTCGGAAAAAAGTTATGATGATCGCTGAAATTGCTCCCAGATCGCTAGGGGCATATCGCATGACTTCCTGTCTTCCGGTTTAAAATTTGGGGAGATAGAAATCCTGGCCATAATAATTCACATTTCAAGTGAGACAATTTTCAGTTTCTGCTGCTTTGAATGTAATTTCTCGGACATACAATGCCATTGACCGCAACTCGTCGCACTTAGCACGTCTCGCTGCCTTATAAGTGTTTGTCATTGTTATTTCATAGACATCAACATCTTGTGGTTTGGGTGGTAATATGTTGATACACATAATAATTCCCACATGTTTGCGTGATTCTTTTGAATGACCCGAATGTTTTTCCTCTTAATGTAAGATGATCGCACCTGAGTACAAGATAAAGTATCAACTTGTACATTTCAGCGATGATAAAACACGCGGCGTATTCTTTGGTCTTACTGAGCGGCTATATACACCTGCAGACGGCGGTATGCCAGGGTAGGTGTGACTACGTGCATCACACAGGGTATAGAATATGCCAAACAAACCTGATATAATGCACTATCATACTTTTCCAAAATCTTTTGATGATTTGCAAAGGTGTTTGTCATCTCTCCAGGTAACATTGCCATGGGTAAACCGACCAACCAGACTGGTAACTACAATGCCAATTCAGTGTCCAGTCGCGCTGTGGACGGGTTGAAGGTTTGGCCGAACTGCTCTCTCACTAATGCTCCTGGTGGGCAGCCTGGGGAGTGGTGGTTGGACCTGGAGAACTCGTACATGGTCACGGTCGTCAAACTGTACAACACTGACAGTGGTTTGGGAGGTAAACACAACCACATTGGGTTTTGTTATCAATGCCACAAATATTACTTGTTGCTGCACAATATATCAAACTAACAAATGTTTTGTACTTGTACCGTTGATGTTGTCATCAACAACCAATGTAACCAACAGGCGCCCATCGGCTGCAGGACGTTGTGGTAAATGTGGGGCCGAGTCTGTCTGAACTCGAAGAGTGCGGTTGTCATAAAGGAAAAGTTTCGCAGTCGGAACCCGCCACAATCACCTGTACAATCGCAGGGCGCTTTGTGCACATCACGAGGTTTGGTGGGAGAGATATCCATGAACTGTTACTGTGCGAGGTCGAGGTGACAGGAACAAAAATATATAGTAAGTGCATAGATCAAGCAATGGCGTAAATATCTATCTCAAGCTCAAAAGCTAGCAAAGTATTGTATACGTTAGGGGCCTTGCTAAAATAAAGGTGGTCAGGTGACACAACGTCGGAAGTTCCAACACAGTTTTCCAACATATAAATACAGTCAAACACACGTACAGAAGTTGTCATTTAAAGTTACTTCCTTTCGTCAATGAGCTTTTTTTTTATATTCGAAGCCGTATAAATTGTTCTCATTCGTTGACTTGCCGTAACATACAGATTGTAGCATGTGCCCATCTGGTCAGAGCTGTACCGAGGAGGATGGCTGTAGCCAATGTGACCTAGGGAGGTTCACACCTGAGTGTGAACCATGTCCCACTGGTCGCTATGGATCGAACTGTACAAGTCAGTGTGGCCAATGTGTCCGGAAAGAAGACTGTAGCCCACAAGATGGTGTCTGTTCTAATGGCTGCCAGATCTGGTCGGCAGGGGACACATGCCACACAGAAATTGGTAAGCACATCTGCAGAGTTCCACCCTCAGTGGTACTCTCAGGAAGGATTGTAATGTCACTCGATGTATTTCATTTTTGCAGTCATACCTAATCGGACAATAGAATCAGCAACAATTGGTGAAATTTCGAACACGACTATTCGGGTGACATGGCAACAGGTTATGTCACTTCCGGCGGAAGCCCTGTCGTTCTATGGTTACTTTGTGCGATACAAAACTCGTACGGATACACCCGATAAGGGTTATCTTGATGTCAGTCAGACCTCTGAGGTAAATATCTCGGCTGTTCTGGAGAAGCTGATCCCGCATACCACATATGACATCATGATCGTTCCATACAGACAACATTCAGTCAATGTCACTGAAGGGACATCATATGAAAACTTGTCGGCGACAACAGCTTGTGGATGTTCGTATATTTCGTATCATCTCTGATACAACACTGGCATCTTGATTTAGATGACTTTCACACAAAAAAATAGTTTTGAAAGAAATATTGCATACATTCGAAGGCAGTTGCTTTTTCCAAGTGAACAGTTAAAAATCAATAAGCTTCTCATGTATTTACGTGACTGGTTTACACAAAAGACTATTACCTTTTGCTGCTGACAGTTCCAGATTCCCCATCAGAAGTTCAAGTTCAAGTCGGCGAGAACGACAGATCAATTCTCGTGTCATGGAAGGTTCGTCGAGCTGTAATGCATAATCTTAACGTTTTATTGGCATCTCCATCCGCACATATTAGCGTTTCAGTAAGCGTTTCATTACTGACAGTGTGATAAGTTCATACGATAAACTGAGATAAGATGGTGGTGAGAAAAGTGCCAAATTATCATAATTTCGAAATCTAAAGCAAACCTGATTTGAGATATGCTCAGTACAAGTACATATTATAACGACATAATGAAAAGTATTTCCTTTACTTCGTTCTTTTATAATACAAATAGAAATGCTGAGATGAATGCTATTTGCACAGAAAATCAGCGAGCCTGAGATTCAGATACGCTGTGAGAACTTGGCAACCCTCCGGGTTGACCACAAAATGTCTGAGGTCATACCCTGGTTCCAGGCAGTAGTCAATATGTCGGACACGGAATACGTCATAGAAATGTCAGAGCCTGGAAAGTACGACGTCCGTGTTGTTCTGGTCAACAACGCAGGCATCGAATCTCTATCTGGTGTCAACTCTGTCACAGTTGGCGGTATGTATGAACTTGTTTGCATTTGTGAGTGTTCATCAACCATAGTCGACTTGTATCAACCATCATTACTGTTTGCAACGGAAATGATGTACATATAAACATTAATTTTAGAATGTCAACATGTAGTCCCGTATTCCATATTTATCCATGTAGCGTTCCGTATCAGACTTTGGGTCCGGGGCAATCTCATAACAAAATTCCTAATCTTCCTGGTGTATGAATATATATGCCTATATAAAACACCTTTCCTCTCTGCCGTGACATCGTTTCACCAGCGTTTCACTAACGTTTAATTTTGCAATTGGGTCATTTTTCAGAATATGCCCAAAAACTTTTCCCCTAATTTTTTCATAGAATATATCTCCATATATACCCTTGTGACATGTATAAGTTTCAATACCCTTGAATTTGGTGGTCTACGCATGGCGACCATTTTGATTTTCCACCCAATTGGCAGAACACAAATTTGGCCTGAGATCAAGTCACGATATGATTTAGGCATTTTTCTTCGTGCCAAAAAAAAATTGTACTTTCATCATTGAACTGTTTTCTTGATTTCACCCGTTTTGTCCATCCACGTTTCCCTTCATAACGAGAGCTGCAGGTGTAAACTCATAGACTGCTTCAGAAAGAGGTGAAATATTGGCACATTCAACTGGAAAGTCATATATATCATTTTAATGGTGACCTTGAGTTGGACCTCCAAATATTTGAAAAAGTCAAAACGGCATTTTTTTCATATTGTTAATGGATATATTTCTTGGATTTTGGTAGCTATTTTCTCAAAATATGTCGCAAGAATAATTCATGCATGAGCCTTGAATTTAACCTTCAAGGAACGGTCTTTTCAGTCGAAAATTTATTATCTTTGGACTACTTGTGGATAAACTACACATTTATCTGGTAACCTTTCATAGCTTTGGGCTAATTTTTTTTAGCTCCTCTATGCCGAATGGCAGCGGAGCTTCAGCGATACCGTGTTGTCCGGCGTCAGTCCGTCCGTCCGTCGTTGTCAACTTTTGCTGTCTTTAATGTTTACAGTCGAATCTTTCTGAAATTTTGCACAAAAATGCCTGAATTATTCCATCAGGGATATATTTTTCAGTTCTTTTATCATCGCTTTTTTTCAAAAGGGTGAGCACGAAATGGTTCGCCATTTTAGACGTAAAGGCTCATTTTTGGACTTTGACGGCCATTTTCTCAAAAATTGTTTGATCAGTTTTGAGATTTTTTTTTCAAAAGATTCCCTTATATACCTTTGTGACATGTATCGATTTCGTTGCCTTTGAATGGCCATTCTACATTCGTTTTAAGCCTTTTCCAGCCCAAAAAAGTTTTTTTTTCTCCTTTGAAATTTTTGGATTTAGAAAATATTCGGCACTTTTTTCTTTCATAATGGGAACTGCCACAAATGGCAACAGCCGGCAGTCTGACAGCCGTTATAGCAGCTACCGTGGTCGTGGCGGTCCTGGTGATAGTAGCTGTGCCTTTATTGGTCATCTTCCTCCGAAGGCGGTATGCTCCTACAGGGTTCAGCTAGTTAATGTTCAGCAGCTCTCATGAACTTTATAATTGTATTCTCAGTACTCAGTATCATGGATACTTACACAAAAAAAATGAAAAATATTATGACATTTGGGATGATAATTATATAATGGGACATATTATACATACATTTGATACTGTGTTCAATACCCACCTTGAAATAATAATTCGTAATCTTGTTTTGATATCCAGAAGAATGCGTCATAAAAATGGTAAAGCCAGGGAACCGACTGACCTTGATAAATGTGAGTTCACTCTCTGTCCAACACATAATTTGTGTCATAAAATTACTTATATGTTTGATTGCCAATATCATTATCATGTCGTATGACATATAAGTATCATGTGACATCTTGGATATGACAGCCAAAACCAAGGGAAGGCTACCGAAGATCAGAATAAAGCCATCCAAGAAGCGACCTACCAAGAGCACCCCATACGAGAACGTGGAGCCGCAGGCATATGCATGCGGGGAGACTGAGGTCCCGACGCCACCAAGGGTCGCCACCGTGCCCGGTACCGTTAACTTCGACAAGGGACCTGTCTCTCTCTCCAGTCTCGCTCACGTTGTCGCCGCCAAGCTCGCCAATCGGCAACAATTCGAAGACGAGTTTAAGGTAGTCTCCTGTATAACTGTAGATACGGTATATAACAAATGTGAGTTTTATTTTAATTAACATGATGGATAAATCCAATTTTGTGTACTTTCTCATTCACAGAGTCTACCACTGAATGACAACGCTCGATGTAAACATGGACAAACTGAAGAGAACAAGCTCAAGAATCGGTTTCTCAACATATACCCATGTACGCCAACAACTTGATTTGTGAGCTTGTTTGAGTGTGTTTAATTGTGTTGGAACTTCAATAGATTTTCAATACAGGAAAATATTATGATTGTTTCCAGACGATGACACGCGTGTCACACTTGAGTTGGAAGACGGTATCGAAGGTTCAGATTACATCAATGCCAACCACATCACAGTCAGTACATGATACATACAGTTTTTGTCACATTGATACATGTATATATTGGTGATATTCTAATTCATTCGAGATCTACATTCGAGTTTTGTAGGGATATTACAAGAAACAAGAGTACATTGCAACCCAAGGTTTGTAATGAGATTGTATTTCATAACCACATGTACCATATGTTCATACAGTATTTGTTATTAATTGCGGTTAGTTCTGAAATATTGTTTATATACTAATATGGTAGGCATTTAATTTTTTTATGATGTTTTACTCATTCCATCAGGAGCCCGACCGGATACAGTTGACGACCTCTGGCGAATGATTTGGCAGGAGGAAGTCAACAGGATTGTCATGTTAGCCAATCCAGTCGAGGGTGGCAAGGTGCTTTACTTCTAAACATTAATAAACAATCAGTTTTTAAGTTGTTGATGGTTTTAGAGTAAGAGTGTAGATAATAAAATGCTTTCTTTCAAAATCAGTTATTTTAACCCCGTCCAAGAATGGCCTTAAAATTCCTAACCCAAATTAATATGGGCGTTTGTCTCGATGATTGTGGTTGCCAGAAACGCTGTGCCGTGTACTGGCCGGATCAGGTTGGAGGCTCTCAGACCTGGGGGTGTCTCAGTACCAGACTAGAGGGAGAGGAGTCCTGCGCCGACTACACACATCGTACAATCACAGTGACGAAACACGTGAGTGAACTGACTGATAGGTAACATTTAGTAACATAATCTTCGTCAGTACTAAACATTCATCCAATCACGAAATCAGCCTTCCGATATCTTAGTTATTATTTCTTCTCTTTGATACCAACATCACATTGTCACAACTATCGAAATAAAAGTACCTTTATATCGTTTACAACTTCATTATCCTCCTTGTATACAGAAACAATCTCGGACTGTTCATCACTTTCAATTCACGACTTGGGAGGACAAAAGTAATCCGATATTTGGACCCCTGACTCTATTCGCATTTCACAGGAAGGTTCATTCCATTGACACCATACGAGAGGGACCTTTGCTCGTACATTGCAGGTAACCTGATTCAATGGTATAATTGCCAACATTCCTCCAACGGGAAGCTGATAACAAATCTGCTATTCCCTCACAACTTTTAGGTGAGCTCTGCAAGAATAATCGTCGGCATATATAGGTCAATTGGCTAGTCAAAAAACATTTCATGCCCCACACGTGGCATGAATCATAAGCTCCCCCCAAAACTGTGATTCAAACAAGTCATAATGCATGTGCCATTGATATTCTGAAAAACGATAGTGTGCTCCTAAAACGAAGTTAATTCTTTGCGCGCAGTGCTGGAGTCGGCAGGACTGGGACATTCATTGCCTTTGACATCCTCGTGAACCAGGCCAAGGAGGAAGGACAGGTTGATATATACGGCACCGTGCAGAGGCTGAGACTCGAGCGCATGACCATGGTCCAGACTGAAGTAGGCTATCAAATCAACCCTGCCCATAAAATGTATTTTTTCAGCATACGACATAGCGTTTTCTTAGCACCTCGCACTACGATTCTTGACACCTCAACACTATATTTTCTCAACCATATAGACTAAACATAGAGACTGAAATGTGTCTGCGAATGATAATTTGTTCACAAACCAACCACTATTCAATACCAGAAGAATCAGCAGGATAGGATATAGGATAGGATATGTTTTTTCAGCAATGCATTTGGGGAGTACACTGACAATGCAGTTTTGGATGTTCTGCACAAACGATGAATGTGTGATCAAGACTGCTTGTCTTCAAGAATGACACATAACAGAACAGTGTTTAAATACATGTGCCTTTTTCATTTTTGGGCAAATCGGCAGGTTGTAGAACTTCTCTGACTCTCAGGATTCACTGATCGAGTGATCGCTGAAACGAATTATATCCACATACGTTTGAATAGTGAACTGTGTTCCATGATGATTAGCATAATTTATGTGATTAAGAGTCACCTAACTCCATTACATCCATCGTGCACATTGCGGTTTTTGTGTGAGTAATCATTTCCTAATAATTTCGCTAAGTTCGTTGTTTTCACTCGGGTATATTTGTTTGCTCGTTAAGAACTTCACTGAAACATGGCTAAACGAAATTGCACGAATTTGTTCGTATTAATAAGGATTGGATTAGGTGATGAAATTTTGGGAGTGGTCTGGATCACATGTTGGATCCAGGATTGTATTGTACAGCAGTCATTTCCTAACCAAATTGCCTGATTTTCTCGGAGTGTCAATGACGTCCTATATAAATGAGGTTCAATTTCAAGAAGTCTTTTGCCAATGATGGCATAAATCCATGACCCATAATGGGGAGTCAGCTTTGAATATGTATTTATATATATGCGAAACATCAAGATCGTGGTGATGTCGATAGAGTTTTTTTTTCAAATGTACCAATGCTATACTCTGAGGGGTTGACTGAATTAATTTGGAAAGTCACATTCGCTTGATTGACATTTCATTTGGAACTAAATCCCAGATATGTCTATGATATATGGCACCATGCAACCAAATCATGAAATGTTTGCAGCTGTGTAGGCACTCTCTGAGTCTCCTCCCCCACTCATCTAAATATTACTTGCTATTTTGGTTCCAGGCACAGTATATTTTCTTGCACGACGCAATTTTGGAGTTCACGACTTTCGGAGAGACTGTTTATGACTCCAACAACTTCGTACACAAATTCGAAGAAATCCGGATCGGCAGTCAACGAAATAATGGATCGTCAGACATACAAAAACAGTTTCATGTAAGTGATGTTCGTATGACAGACATGGTAAGGTATGTGTGTGGTATGCAGGGAAATTTAATAATCATCGAAACGTGTGTGTAATCTACTTCAGATGATCCAGAAGTATAAGCATGCCATCAATTTGGAGGAACAGGCTGGTTACACGACAGATAATTACCACAAGAACAGAAACCCGAAGATAGTTGCTGGTAGAGACACCTTTTTGAAAATCGAAACTCATCCAAATATCATGGAGTGTCCTTTGCTGTTAATCATGTTCAAAATAAATTGGACAAAATAGATTGCACGCCAGTACTCATTTATGAGATACCGGTGTCACAGTTTACGTATAACGTGGGAGTCGAATTCCAAACCAAGCAAAGAATGTACTCATTTATTTTTACCTTACTACAGATGATTTGCAGCGTCCATACCTCACGACTCCATACGAACAAGGCAATGACTACATCAACGCCGTCTTTGTTTCTGTAAGTGACCAATGTTGTGGAATGCTTCATACCACGCTTGTTGAAAGGAACGTCCACACGGCAATAATTTTTTGATGTGCCGTGTCTATCCATACGCTGTACACTGAGAGGGTTGTTATCGAATTGGTGTCAATTTCAATATCATGAAAATTATTTGCATACGTTCTTCATATTGATGAGTCTTGTGTGATTTCGTAACGATTGTGATGTTGCGTCTTACATGAATTTATTTGTTGTTCACGTACTAACAGAGTTACCAAGCCCACAAGCTCTACGTGGCCACACAGTCGCCTCTTCCAGACACAATCGTCGACTTCTGGAGACTCGTAGTGGACCAGGAATGCCACACGATCATCATGCTTAATGACGGGAAGGAGTCAGAGGTGTTTATTTGTATCTTCCACAGTGGCACATGATCCCAGATCCGTTTAATTAATTTTTAATTACATGCGCAGCCATAACCTTTTTTTACAGAGTTGCCCATCATACTGGCCTGATGAAGACGAGCCCAAACAGAGATTTGGTCCCATTGAAGTTCAGCTCGTGGCAACCAATGCTGATAACGAACTGAAAACGATTGTCATGCGAGATTTCAGAGTTGAGATGGCTAGGGTGAGTTTTCAAGATGCGTACTTTGTTACTATGACTGGTAGTTGAATATACGATAATCTGGTTCATCCTTCATCAGACTAATAAGGCAGCTCAGACAGAAGCGATGAGAGTACGACAGTTTCAATTGCTCGGTTGGCTCTCGGAATCTAAGCTGCCTCCCTCCAGAGGTGATCTTCTCGATCTGATGGACCAGGTCCAAAACTGGCAACAGAAGAGATTTAAACCATCAGAATCCAGAATACTGGTACACTGCCTGTGAGTGGATCGTCTCCTAATCTTCAGTACTAATCATTTTTCAGTTATTCTGTTGCATTTTTGAGTTAATCCCACACAATCGCTGTGGTGAGATGGACTTCGAAAGTATATATTTTATATTGTAATGAGTAATATGGAACTGCGAGTTACATCTGTGTTTTGGTCCTATAGAGACGGTGTGTCAAGCTGTGGGCTATACTGTGCAGCCAATCACGTCTTGGAGAAGATGAAGAGGGAACAGCAAGTTGACGCCTTCCTGGCTGCCAGATACATCTCTCGTAGTCGTCCGCAGTTCATCTCTACCCTCGTGAGTAGAATGCTCTTCGAGTGAGCTCCACCGTCCACAGAATAGGCACTCAATTGGCCTACGACGGAGTATTAGTTGTTTGTCGGACAGTATTACTATTGTTGGGCAATATTTGTCGGAGGTGTACGCTTCACAGAATAGGTGTCCAACCATGACCATCGTAAGGTCAATAGATTATATTCGCTTGAAACCATACTCAACGAGTTTAGCAGACTAGCTTTCCCTTCGCCATGTAAATTGTACATGTGTTTCCAGGGAGAGTACCAGCTGCTGTATCAGCTCGCGGTAGACTGCATGCATCGCAACAACGAATACGGCAACTTTCAGTAATCAACATCTCCGTCTACGTCCAGCCGATCAATTACTTCGCTTGTTGCTTTTTCCAAATACAGTCTATTCAGTAGGTTTTACATGTATATTCATGTGTACGTTCATTAAAATTAAAAATTGTATGGCATATGTACGTGACGCGAACTGAAATTTTATCCAAGAGACATGCTTGATATAACGTTTTATAATGGTATTAGTCTATTGACCTTACATGTTTTGAATGAATATCAAATCACTTTACAATTACCATGAAACAAAATGTTACATCTTGCAATCAGTGGCAAGAGCAACACCGTGAACTAAATAAGTGTCAGACATTCAGTTCTGATACTATCCCAATAGTTATCATTTGTAAACAATATGTTTAGGATCTGTTATTCGGTAATAAGAATATGTCATTCAAAAATAAGTTGTTATTCGGAGGGTAATATTCGCGATGAACTTATTCATGTTGTAATCCCTCACGCTTGTTTTGTTGGAACAGTGTTTGTGTTGCCTCGTTGTAACATCATATTATGTCGCTTCATCGTTTGTCTAACCTCATCTTTGTCTAAAAGACCGTGTATATTGTGTCCTATACATATGTACATAATAAAAGTTGATTAAATATCACATAAATATAATATAAAATCATCGTTAAGCATATCTATATATGTCTATAGCATATCAATCTATAAGCAAACGGTCCTCCATTCGGGGGAGTTTTTAACATATTTATGAGTATGACTAAGCCTTATGTCGAGGAACGTTTTATTGGACATATATAGGGCGTTGTTTGACGTGATAAGATCTGAATACACACGCGCGACTTTTACTACCTACTAGTACTTATTTTACACAAGTGTGTGTTCAGAGAAGGGGCACATAATGTAGATATATTTGTGGCAGAATCTACTTTCACAAAAAAGGCCAGTATGCCCACTTCCGCTTTCTCGTGGAAGTGGCTTGAATGCCGTCAGAATGTGTACGTCATTCCAAAACAAGCACTGGAACAAGTACGAGCATACACTGCTTGACTATAATCTGGTCCCTCCCACGTAAGATCACATGGGCTGTTACTTATACTGAGATGAGTAGGCAATCAGTCATTAGGTGCATTCAATCAGATTGATCAATTCGCCGCCATAGATTTTATTCAGGGTCATATTAGTCTGATATTTCGTTCATTTCAGTGCATAATTAAATATGTTCCTGCATTCATTCGTGAAGATGTCGTCAGGACCAGTATCTAAAATCTACTTCAACGGTATTCGCAAAAGTCATATTACCTTGAAACCAGGAAACCTGTGTTGTCTACGTGTATCTTTTGAATTCCTCCAACGTGCTTCGTGCCACATTCAAGTGTACATTCCCGGGCGCGGAATAAGAAGGTGAGGAGTGGAAGGGGCGTGCGAAAATTAGCCCCCTCCCCCCACCCTGATACCCGTTGTTGCTAACATGATATCTTATGAAGAATATCACAATCTCAATAAACTGATCCATGTTTTCAGTTGTATGAATTTTCAGTCACAAGAACGAACATGAATTCTGTAATTTCAGAATAGCCACAGCCTTCTTCATTTTCATGTAAAATCAATGGGTCATAAAACGCAAATCCTTCATATTATAGCACACAAATGTTTGCCTCATGTTTCTTTGGAAAATACTATGGAATTATCAAATGGACAACTACATATATTTTAGCCTTTGGAAGATTTCATGACGTTTACAATACTTCCCGTCCTCACTGACTCCCTCTTCTGGTATATGTGACAGAGGGTTTGTCGAGATTTCTTCGCGGAATTTTTGGATTTTCCATCTGTCGGATTTACATGTGTATATTTATTTGTTTTTGGCAGTGATTTCTATTTGTTGCAGTGTCACATGTTGATTTTGGTGTACGTCTAAAAGGTATGTTGCATATTGTGGTTTCACATCGTGCTTGTAATGATTTTTCAGGCAACTGTAAATGAAGAAATAGATAAACCACGAAAAGCCGATCAATTTTAAAATCAGCCAAATTTAGCATCTTTATTGTCACGCAAACTTGAAAATAAATCTCGAGATCGGGAATATATAGGAAATATGCACAGTTCGACAACAGATACTTAGAAAATTGCCATTAATCGTGCATGAAAACAGTGGATAGAGAATGATCGGCCTGTCTTTAATTGCCGGTTGCCACATAATCTAGACAAACACTAATGACGTCATGAGACTGTGTGTAGAACTCGCCCGCCTTGAGGAAAAACTTGATACGAGATTGACTGGCCCGAGTTTGAATCTTGATTTGGCAACTCAATTTAGGCACGTAATACACATTTTCAGACCCAAATGTGTACGATTTCTCATTTTATAGACACAACAAAGCTACTGCAGAATAAATACATTTTGTCAATTCTAAAAGTGATTATAGCTTTAATCAATTTGTAAATGGCGTAAGAATATACAGAGTTTATTCTTATTCCATTCACAAATTGATTAAATCACGGTTTGAAGTGGTTTATCTATTTTAAACCATATTTTAAATTTAATATAATTTCAAGTTCTAATCAATTAACATGTGATTGTTGTTTTGATTGCGACTAACATAGGCACTATTTCGTCATCTACAATAGTAAAACTGTCGCCTGAGCCTCCGTGTATATTATGTTGTCTAGTCAGTTGGAAACAACGCGGCACATATATTGTTTCTCCCCCGCATTGTATGATTTGTCTGGGCCAAGTATCATATTCTGCGCCTTCTTCTATATTCATTAAGGATGAGAAAGGTGACACGGATCAAATGGCATTCATTTCGTGGCCGAGTAGTAATAAGGCGCAGCGTATGATACTTGGGCCAAAAGTAGTTCCAGCAGCCGGAGATGATTCAACAGCCAGGGTTTATTAAACAAATGGGTTGGTTAAACCACAGCGACAGCAATGCAGCTATGGTTTAAACTCAACTAAATGTTTGTTCTGAAGGGTATGTCAGTCGGTAGTAGCGTATTAGAGCCCATGAATTTTCATAGAAGTATACAACTACATAATTCGTAATCAAGAGGATATCGTGATGATGAAAACAAATCTGCACTATTCATAAGTTAGAGCTTATCGGTCCGACAGTGAAGTATTTCTCGTCTATTTGCGACAGGATTGACAATGTATTTATGATATGCTTCAACCTATATTCCCACGAGTTTTCTTTGCTTTTTTACACATTAGTTTTTTGTGTTGTGTTTCGTGCTTGTAGCCTTCATATAATTCATTATTCCAAATTACATTTTTTTTTCGTCATTTTGCTTAGTCATTTTGCTTCCATCTGAACGAAATTGGCCCGAGGGCTAGGAAAGGTTACTTATTTTAATTACACTCACCTTAATTACTACAGTAATGTACAGTGTTAGAAATGAAACTATTTCAGTAAGATTGTCCCATTGATATGTCAAATACACTACTGGTCAAATTCAAGGTCGCCAAAATATCCATCTGATGTGACTGCTATATACGTGTAGGCTCATAGCTGAAATCTAAGCTTCATCTACACGCCTTCTGTGTGCATCGGTCATTTAACATTATTTATTTCAAACATTATTTTATTTCTCGACAATTGCCACTCAAGATCATCTTAGGTAAAGTTCAAAATCACTGAAGGCTGATCCAAATGAGACTTCTTATATTATATTACACACCTGAGGTCTATGTGCAAATGTTTTGGCCTCAGAGGCCAATTTGTATATGTCATGCCATTTTCTGGCCTATGCACCAGGCCTTATGAGGAATTTGAAGCGCTCCATCACTCAAATAATACAATATCAAATATCCCAATTTGCATGTTCTGAAATTAAAATCTGAAAACTGATCAAACCTCAAATCTGACAATTTTTCACACAAAAATGGCTGTTTTGACCTTTCTATGTCACCGAAGGTCAAATTCAAGGTCACAACCCAAATCGCCACGTACTGCTTGCTGAAAATGAAGAATATTTACAAAATATGTTGAACTGTATGTACAGGTGGTGCTTTAAATGGAAACTGAAGTCAAATATTGGAAAATCTAATGTTGTACATTTCAGGCCGAAACGAAAAGCTCGAACAGAGATTGAATTTCATTATGGTAGTACTACTATAGATATATCTGACAGATATAAATATCTTGGTATATTTTTTGATGAATTTCTTACTTTTGAATATTGTGCGAAAATTTTATCTGATTCGGCGGGTAGAGCATCGTGATTTGAAGGATATCGGTTTCAAAACATACCAGAAAATGTACTTTTCAGCAGTGTGCTCAATTAGTGACTATGGTGCTGAAATATGGGGTTTAGAAAATTCAAATTTGATGATAATGTTCAGAATCGAGCAATGCGTTACTTTTTAGGTGTTCATAAGTTTGCTCCCAAAGCAGGTTTGGCTGGTGATTTTGGCTGGCTCATATCCAAGTACAGAGAATATATATGTATGTTGCGTTTTTGGAATAGAATGGTGACTATGAATGAAGATGGGTTGGTCAAAAAAATATTTAATATTGACTATACACTGTGTAGCAATAATTGGTGCAATGACGTTAAAACTGTTTTTAACTTACTTGGTATGGATGTTGTATTTGAGGAGAAGCGTATTTGTCGTATTGATGAAGTCAGGGAAATATTAATGCAACTAAATGAAGAAGAATGGCTAGGTGACGTGTCAAATAAACCGAAGTTACGTATCTATAAATTATTTAAATCTACACTATCTACTGAAGATTATTTAAATTATTATATGCAGAAACGTAACCGTTCTTTGTTAGCCCAGTTCAGATTAGGTATATTGCCAATATAAATAGAAACAGGAAGGTTTAAAAATGTTCCCCTAAATGAAAGATTATGTAAAATTTGTGATATGGCAAAAGTGGAAGATGAGTATCATTTAGTAATGTCTTGTCCAGCCTATTGTAAATTCAAAAAGAAAAACTATTTTCTAATGCTGTGAATCTTATGTCCAATCTTATGTCCCATTTTGAACAGTACAACGACCAAGACAAATTTGTAAAACTTGCTTCATCATGTCAGCAATATTTATCTATATATCTGTGTGAATGTATGAAACATAGAAATGATTTAATATGTAATGCATCGTAATGTTATTTGTAAAAAACCCTGTCACATTTGCAATATATGTAGTTTTGTAGTGACTGATAAGCCCTGTGAGGCTGAGCGTACTATGTTGTTTGTATTTTGTACTGGGATGATGTTTACGTTATGATGTGCTCTGGTCACTAATAAACGATAGAAATCTAATCTAACAAATCTAGGCCTTTCTTTAGGCTTTCTCTATATTCAAAAAAATAACAAACTAAAAATTACCTCCCTCTTGAAATATTTTTAGGCATTTTTGTGTAAAACGATTCATGCGTAAACCTTAAAGTCATAGTAGCAAGGTACCATTATATGGTTTTATTCCTGTTCAGATAAAGGCATTGTGGACATTTGGTGATAAAAAAGATGTTCGCGTTAATTGGTAATTAATAACAGCGACATATAATCGAGTATATTGAGCCAGTATTGCAATCGCCTTCTCATGCCGATGAAAAAAATAGCTTCGGCAGTTTCCGTAATCGTGACGTCAGTTGAGGCAAAATGTGCTTTGATGGCTGGCCAAAAACGTAAAACACGTAATTTGGGCGGTCAGCTCAAAGATAGAAAACCACTCCAAAATGCATGAGATTCAAAAGAAAACACATGATTACCAACAAATACTGGACATCTTGCAGTTCAACATACCTCCCTTCTGGGAGAATGAATAGTACTGATTCTAAATATCAAGACGAGAAATGCCGTATTCCAACCATCTCACCCGTTTACTTGAATTGTCAAACATACGCAACGAGAATGAATATGCGACATGCAGTTTACCTTGCTGGCTACATGTACTTTCAGTACTGCCTCAAATGACGTCACAAACCACGTGACCCATACTAAAATCGTGATCAAAATATTCGGCAATTTACGGAAGGAGTGCCTATTTGATTCAATATCTCGAAACCCATTGATTGTATTTGTAAAATTCGTTCGAATTTACAGATAACTATTCATAATGGACTAAATGAAAAGCACTTTCATCGGCATGCTACTAGGTCTTTAAAGATAAAAATGTAGACCGATGTAACACACCATGGTATTCCGATAGGTTATCAAACCAAGGTACGGTAACCTAAAAATACATGCTTGTTTGCAAATAGATACTTGCTCGATAGGTTGCATGAGATTGATATTTATCCATGGACTTCTAACTTACAAAAACGCTATTGGATATAAATGTCTTTCGATCAAACATGTCACAATGAGCATCATGGGTGATCAAGTGTAAACTCGCAGCGGGATGCTGTCGGCATCCTATACATTGATTTATTTAAGAATGTGTATAAAAAAGGACTGGTGGAAATGTGTTATGAGCCGATATAGTGTTCAAAGCATCAATCTATTCGAATAATTATATGAATGTATCTTATAGCCAACCTGAAGAAAAACGTCAGATATATAAATATTCCAATGGTACTTAGTATTCAGGGAAACACAGTAGCACAACTGTTGTGTGCAATACATCACTTTTCTTATATTCGGTCTGCCCCATTACGTCATAAAACGTATCGTAGCATAAAATGGTTGATGATTGGAAAACATATACATATAACAATATATATATGTGTATCCAGGAATGACTAGTAGATATCTAAGAAATTATTCAACATATTGTTCCCTGTTTACCCATAGAGTAGACTCAAAAATCGATACCGAGTTTTTTGTCTCTCGGCTTTAGGAATCACTTGAAATGTTACTTCTGTAAACTGCCTGCCTTATGCCATACGGATTATGTAAACGTGACCAAAATGCCGCCAGAAATGACAAGTTTTGGCGAAAAAATACACCCAGTGACTTTCTTCTCGATAATTCAAAACACTTCAACGAGTACGAATAAGAACCAAAATCAATCGTCCCGAAATGTTGTGTAACATATTGCACTGAACATTTATTCACCCCGCTATTAATGCATCTGACATGTGGATATATCTATTGTGAGTAATACCAGTTTTATAGAATGAAATTCCCGAGTTTCTTTTCAATGAAAAGAATGCAAGTGATAGCAACGTGGATTCAACCTTTTTAAACACAGCATGTGGTGAGAATGGCAGAATGTACCCTACTGGACACACGTCAAACTTAGAACAAGCACACTTTGAGTGGCTCAAAATGTCACTGACATTTGGAATTAGTCATTGATTGGTGTGTTATTGCAGGTAATATGCTCGTACTTAAATTCAGGTTACTGAACCTGGGGAATCCCATCACAGGTTGGAGTGTTCGTTTTAAAAGTGTCGCAAAATACAACAGCTGCAAAAGCTTGACACGAATTGCATTTTGTTGGCGCACAGTTGTACGATTTATATATACATGGCACAATATCACTCATTCCTGATGGTAATTGAAAACGTACTGACAGCAAAATGACTATTGGAATATTTACGTGTGTGGAAATATGAGCAATCACTCCATAAGAAATAAAATTAGGTCGATTACTTCTCACGTCACATCATTTATGTAAATATTCCCGTGGATAGATTAATGGCCGTGAACTTGTAGTGTACTTTTAAATGTATACGTGTCCAGAAATTCAGAAGCCATGATACATGCGAGGGAAAACACTCGATACTCTCCCGCCCTAGGTACTGTATTGGTTTCACATTCAGTGCATAGAAAGTTCATTGGCCTTGTAATACTTCATAAATATGAAAACGGGAAATAATTAAAAAAATATATATATATTTATTTATGCCATGGTCGATAATTTCCTGGGTGTCTAAAAGCTTGTGTCATGTAACTTATCAATTGTTGCTTTAGGTTTAATATTGTAACAATATTGGGCCTACATTCGGAAGGGGCATCGATTTCCCTGTCAAAAGCGACTCATAACTATGCAAACCCATCATGTTTCTAATTCAGACACCCGTGTGATCACTCTTCGTGATAAGACGCAATGGAAGTGTGAACCTATCCAGAAAGGTCAAGGCCTACAATTTATTCACGTCGCATTTACATAGGCAATGTGACATGACGTGAAAGCGACTATATTTCATTACAAGGGTTTCTTTGAGTTCCTAATATTCTGCTTCAAAAAATGTATTTATTGCCTTCGATAAGAATTGATCCGACAGCTAGATGTGAATTCGATTCGTGCGGTGGATTCAAGTATGATATGACGGTGGTAATCAAAATTAATGTTTTGAATGAATATCGGGACTCCTGACACATGTGGACGAAATAATGTTCACCGGTTTTCCTTTAACCAGTCAACTCTGTCTGTGTATATTATAAACTCTGGATTGATTTCATTTGGACCAGTTTAGCTCAAGGGTCTGGATTTGCTGGTCGATATATAACATGTTCTTGATATTGGTGATTTGGCTATTCAGTTTGCAATAGTTGCAGTAGTTTTGTCTATCCAACAGTATAGTATTTCATGGGGTATTAGCTTGAACGTAGATTTAAGTTACTTATATCTAAGTGCCCAGGGTCGATGTTGACATTGAAATATGAGAGTCATTTCAGAGGAAATTTCAGATATGTAAGCACTTTCATCCAACGTCATGAAATTACATAAGACGTGAAAATGTTTTACAAAAAATTCTTTCATAAACAAGATCACAGAAAGGAAGTGTTTATTCTATGCACAATAAATCTCATCATACCACGTTTTGATCTGATATTCGATATGTTGAATATATATGCTAGGAACTATCAAAAAAATCTATCAAAGGTAAACCAGAAGCAAGTATTGGCAGACGATCTGAAGGAATCGCCACATCTCCTACTTTGAACGCTGGAACTCTTGCAGTGTGTAATGCCTTATGAACAACCAAATATAATAGCTGTGCCAATGTGTCTTCAAGAACGCCCAAGGAGGACCTGAAATTGAGCATGACCTTGAGCACGTGTTTTAATAACGAGTTCCACAATCATTGATTGTCTCGACTCAGATAATCATCCCCGTGTAACACTGGTCATGGAGTGCTGACATACTCTACAGTACCAAATCCCCATATTCATTCGAAATGTTTGATTACCACTATGCTATCACACTGGGATCCACCGTACGAATCGACTTCACATCACATCAATCTGTCGGATCCATTCAATTGGCTCTAGATGATGAAGGCACCCTGGAAGGTCAAGGTGCACAATCCATCAACGCCATATTTACATAAATTATGTACTATGAGACATGATTGACCTGATTTTGTTTCCGTGTCGAGTGACTCTGTATGATTTATGTGTTTTTTTGCTACAAGAAAGACAGTGGAATACTAGTATTACTCGTGTCGCCCAAAAGATGTCGATTTGCATTAAGAATAGGCTACTTAGTTCAAAATCGATAGATACTCCAAAACAGTGTCAACATATATTTTTGTCTTCTTATCCGCTGTTTCAAGAGCAACACATGTACTAGCAGTTATGTACTAATAGTTTTCCTCTCTCTCTGTCTCTCACCCTCTCTCTCTCTCTCTCTCTCTCTCTCTCTCTCTCTTGGTCTCCAGATCTTTAGTCACCGGAGAATTTGCTACTTTTTTGTAAATTTTCATGTGCCCTCATTCCAGTCTGGAATTCCAGACATTTTACTAGCCTGATATCCCTGGCATGTTGATTTAGAAGAGGGTGGACATAGGGGCTTTGCCCAGTAACCGTGTTGTACAGATGTGAAATGTTGCTTCATTCTTGGAATGTGTCTGGGCTCGATAAATTGGGACCACGCGAAATATTACTCAAGGAAAGAGTGAAGTATTTATGTGATTGGTACATTCACTGATTGCAAACATAAACACAGAATCCTCATCACTTTGTAAATAGCCTGATATATAGCGACCAAAGCATTTTCTCCAGTGACTAGAGATCTGGACACTAAAAGAGAGAGAAAGCAGAACTGGTAGTATAATAATGTGTTGCTCTTGATAAGAAGACAAAAAGTATGCTAACACTGTCTAAAAGTATCTTATTTACACATACATTTTGAACGAGGAGTCACAAAATTGACCATTTCGTAATGCAAATGGGTATCTCCCGGGAGACACAACTAGTTGTGCACTGCTTTTCTTGTAACAGAATACCCATAAACCTCGCAGAGCCACTCAACACAGGAACAAAATCAGGTCAATCACGTTTCATGTCACATAATTTATGTGAATGTGGCGTTGATGGATTGTGCGCTTTGACCTTTCTGCTTGTTGTCATTATCTAGTATTCTCGTCGAGAAAATTGCTTATCCTGGCGCACCCAGAGCAACACCAATATGATTTGCATTTGGGCTAGTTTCTTCAGAGAATGTCACAAATCCAAGGCCAGTCTTGCACGGGTGAAATTATGGAAATTGGACACAATCAACGATTTTGGACCTGCTTGTTAGAACACGTAGTCAAGGCCGTGCTGCACGCTCGCATACAAATTTTCGTAGCTTTTGTATGTGGTTATTTATGACGCATCATCCGATGTTATCTCTTCCATCATTTGTTCAGATGCTATGATGATTCCGTTATACTTTCACTAAATACTGTTTCCTGTTTTCCATTAGCTTTTAAATAAGACCATCAATATATTTGTTTCTGGTTAGATCGCTGTATATATTTTGGACATGTCGAACATCAGGTCAAAAGATTGTATGACGAGATTTAGTGTACATACAATAAATGCTTCCGATTTGTGATTTTCTTTTTTCTGGCGTTGTATCAACGTAATTATACGATTTTAGAGACAAATCGTTACATATCTGAAATTTGTTCTCAAATTCATAACTCCTATGATGCATAGTCCCTTCCTTCTTCCATATGTACTAGTCAATCAATAGACGTACAAAAACGCTCAAAAATTTAGAAGACAAATAACACATCGTCTTCCAAAAAAAACGGGGTAGTAGCGGACTTCTGGTGCACTATGCACGAGAATATTTACATGAATGATATGACGTGAGGAGTAATTGACATTATTTTCTTTGTCGTTGATCATAAATATCTGGTTGCTCAAAAATATTTTTGGTGTCCTGAATAAGTAGTAGTAGTTTATTTACAACTTCAATATACAAAATCTCGAACTAACGAAATATTTGGGGGGGGGTGGTAAATCGGTCACCGTTATATTGTGTTGTGGATATATAACAAATCATTGTGATTAAATTTTGCGTTATATTAATTAATCACATTACATGCAAAACGCAATTATTGTCCAGCCTTTGTAAGCAACCCTGTGTTTAACAGCACTCTTCTTCAAACACTCAACTCCATTATGCGTTCACAAACATGTATGTCATCGTCATTTTCAACGACATAGAATATAGGTATCCGACCCATATAGGTGTGTCCATAGAACACAAACGGTCAATATCATCACATGCTAAGCTCTGTTTCACATGATCATAACTTGAATCCGAACAGTGAAACCCAATGAGTCATTACTGCCATGGGACTTCGATATATTTCTCTCACCAATGAGCTGGGTTATAAATGTTATGTTCTTCCCTATTCTGCATAGTAAAATTCATGAAAAAGAGGAATATTTTAAAAAATACATAGGACATACGCATTACAATGGAGAGATAGATGCCAAGAGTATTATGCTACAAAGCATTTTAGGAAGAATGGTTCTGTTCTGACTGTACGTATTTATCAATTGTTTTACATTATACTTTACACATACGGATTTCGAAGTATGTGGCGCTATCCAGAATGAAGCCGATTGGTGTATCGTATGTACGTGGGTTCATTTGTAGCCGCGTGTCGACCTCGTGCACAAAAGGGTACATTATGTTGTGAGGTTGAGTGAATTAATCTGTCCAATGACTTGCTTGTATTTAATAACTATAAATAAATATATGGAAGTATTTTCTTCACTGATTATACATTTATACAACATTTTAAACCAGTCAGTGAACAAAGATACCTTCTGTATCCCGACTGCAGGGTTACGAGCAACCATCAAAATACCCCATGTGACATTCATTGGAGATATTCCTGGGACTATTTCGATCGAATGTCGAGTACACATAAATCCATTAGCACTTTTCAACTGTACATGTATATTGGAATGTCATCGGTATATGGAATGCAACCTTTCGTCCGAGTATCTGTTTTCATGTATGAAGCTTTAGGATATATGGATTATTAATTCACCAACCACGGTATGGGAATAAAAGTAGACATCTGAAGTGCGACGGGCGACCTAAAATGAAACGAAAACATTGAGGCCTACTATATGAATGTACGAGTTCATTGAGACAAGAAAGTTCTTCGTTAACACTGGTGTCTGTGGATCGGCAAGACCAGAAAAAAGTTTATTTTTGAGCTACAGAATTACGGGGTCCATGTATTAACAAATTGGACAAGTACAGACACCTGAGATCTGTCTGGTGACAAGAGGAATGTGTTCTTCAGTCTCGTCAGTGTACGGAAGCGCAGTGCTGCCACATGAGAAAAAAAATTAAGTCGTTTTAACGAGATAATAAGTCGATTTAACGACATAACAAGTCGATTTAACGAGATGATTAAGTCGTTTTAACGAGATAATAAGTCGATTTAACGAGATAACAAGTCAATTTAACGAGATAATAAGTCGATTTAACAAGAGAATTAAGTCGTTTTAACGAGTTAATAAGTCGTTTTAACGAGATAAATAAGTAGATTTAACGAGATAATAAGTCGATTTAACGAGATAATAAGTCGTTTTAACGAGATAAATAAGTCGATTTAACGAGATAATAAGTCGATTTAACAAGAGAATTAAGTCGTTTTAACGAGTTAATAAGTCGTTTTAACGAGATAAATAAGTCGATTTAACGAGATAATAAGTCGATTTAACGAGATAATATCTCGTTAAATCGATTTATTATCTCGTTAAAACGACTTAATATCTCGTTAAAATGACTTATTATCTTTCCCCCTGTGGCAGCACTGCGCTCCAAGGGAGAAAAATAACAAGTCGATTTAACGAGATAATATCTCGTTAAAACGACTTATTATCTCGTTAAAACGACTTAATTTTTTTTCTCATGTGGCAGCACTGCGCTTCCGTATCAGTGTTTGGCACACGACGAAAGCAAACTTGTGTCCAAGAGTAAATACACAATATAGTGTCTAACACACATAAATAATATCCCGGGTAAATTCTATGTGTAACAACTGTAGTTCGCAACTGTTATTAGTGACGACTTTTTATGGTGATTATTTGGCGAACTGGTCAAGAAAATTAGTACGAAAATTACCGCGTATCGATAAATGTTTGCAACGTGGACAATATAACCAAGCTTGAGTTGTTCAGTACGATTTGAAGCAAACTGAAACTTGAATGCAAACAACAAAGTATTTCCCAGAAATTTCGTTTTATATTCAGCTTCGCAACACTCTCGATCAATTTGTTGAGTTTCTCATGATATTTTTCATATAAGCAAAATTAATTGATGTATCATCAAAATAAATTTATAAGAACTATTAAGGACCGTGGCATGTGGTCAATTACATAAGACAGCACAAGAGTTAAAGTTCGGAAGTACGAGCAATACTTATGTATAACAACTACGAGCAACACATAGGTATAAATCCGGTTTTATATTCTGTATAATTACTGCACTGGAGGATAACACAATAATAAGGTATAGCCCATTTACACTTATCAATTTTCAGTTATTATTTTTGATTTTGCAATGATTCAGTCTTCACGAGGATCTCTCTTGCGGGGATATAAACACTGGAAACATGATGGATTCACGCATCGAAATGAACAGAATGTCAGACTGACGCGACCCAGACAAATGCTCCGAAGATGAATCAATGGGGCAGGGGGCAGCATTGCAACATTGTAACCAACAGGGAGCAGCATTATAATTGGGGTGTTGTTGGATCCAAATCACCAACGAAAATCGTCAGCAATCAATAATGAATGATTACCCTCGCCCCGATAGGGGCAGAGGGTATTGCAATTGGGTCTGTATGTTTGTTTGTTTGTTTGTATGTTTGTCTGTCCGCGAGCATATCTCAAAGGAGAATGGTCCGATCAACATCAAACTTATAGGGATGAAGCGGTATCTCAGTGGCTCGGTCCTCCTCGAATCTGGTCAAAATCGGACAAAAACTGTTGCCATGGCAACGGAAAATGTAAAAATCAATAATTGACCATAACTCCGGTTCTATTCAAGATAAATTTTTCTAACTAATTTTGTATTTTTCTATGGCCAATTCCTGATCATCTGATATATGGCCCGTGGTCGTACGACCAAAACTCTCCATTATCGCCCGATGTCGAAAAATTGGGGGTCACGGTTTCGAATTTTTTTGGCCAGCGACGTTTCAGTGCAAATGTCTGCGCTCATAACTCAAAGGCAAACGGCCCGATCGATTTGAAATTTATAGGGCAAAAGAGCTATGGTGCTGGCTCAGTCCCTTCAAATTTTTGCCAAAATCGGACGAAAACGGTTGCCATGGCAACGGAAAAAAGAAAATCACATAATTGGCTCTAACTCCGGTTCTACCTGATATTAATTTTTCCAACTATTTTTGTATTGTTCTTTGGCCAATTCCCGATCGTTTGGTGTACGACCGATCCTCGTACGACGAAAACTCTCCATGATCGCCCGATGTCGAAAAATTGGGGGTCACGATTTCGGTTATTTTTGGCCAGCGACGTTTCAGTCCAAATGTCTGCGCTCATAACTCAAAGGCAAACGGCCCGATCGATTTGAAATTTATAGGGCAAAAGAGCTATGGTGCTGGCTCAGTCCCTTCAAATTTTTGCCAAAATCGGACGAAAACGGTTGCCATGGCAACGGAAAAAAAGAAAATCACATAATTGGCTCTAACTCCGGTTCTACCTGATATTAATTTTTCCAACTATTTTTGTATTGTTCTTTGGCCAATTCCCGATCGTTTGGTGTACGACCGATCCTCGTACGACGAAAACTCTCCATGATCGCCCGATGTCGAAAAATTGGGGGTCACGATTTCGGTTATTTTTGGCCAGCGACGTTTCAGTCCAAATGTCTGCGCTCATAACTCAAAGGCAAACGGTCCGATCGATTTGAAATTTATAGGGCAAGAGTGCTATGGTGCTGGCTCAGTCCCTTCAAATTTTTGCCAAAATCGGACGAAAACGGTTGCCATGGCAACGGAAAAAAAGAAAATCACATAATTGGCTCTAACTCCGGTTCTACCTGATATTAATTTTTCCAACTATTTTTGTATTGTTCTTTGGCCAATTCCCGATCGTTTGGTGTACGACAGATCCTCGTACGACGAAAACTCTCCATGATCGCCCGATGTCGAAAAATTGGGGGTCACGATTTCGGTTATTTTTGGCCAGCGACGTTTCAGTCCAAATGTCTGCGCTCATAACTCAAAGGCAAACGGTCCGATCGATTTGAAATTTATAGGGCAAGAGTGCTATGGTGGTGGCTCAGTCCCTTTAAAATTTTGCCAAAATCGGATGAAAACGGTTGCCATGGCAACGGAAAGAAAGAAATTCACATAATTGACTCTAACTCCGGTTCTATTTGATATTAATTTTTCCAACTATTTTTGTATTTTTCTCCGGCCAATTCCCGATCGTTTGGTGTATAACCGATGGTCGTACGACGAAAACTCTCCATTATCGCCCGATGTCGAAAAATTGGGGGTCACGATTTCGGTTATTTTTGGCCAGCGACGTTTCAGTGCAAATGTCTGCGCTCATAACTCGAAGGCAAACGGTCCGATCGATTTGAAATTTATAGGAATAGAGTGCTATAATGGTGGCTCAGTCCCTTTAAAATTTTGTCAAAATCGGATAAAAACCGTTGTCATGGCAACGGAAAAAAAGAAAATCACATAATTGGCTCTAACTCCGGTTCTACTTTATATTAATTTTTTTAACTATTTTTGTATTTTTCTTCGGCCAATTTCCCGATCGTTTGGTGTATGACCGATGGTCGTACAACGAAAACTCTCCATTATCGCCCGATGTCGAAAAATTGGGGGTCACGATTTCCGTTATTTTTGGCCAGCGACGTTTCAGTGCAAATGTCTGCGCTCATAACTCAATGGCATACGGTCCGATCGATTTGAAATTTATAGGGCTGGAATGCTATGGTAGTGGCTCAGTCCCTTTCAAATTTTGCCAAAATCGGGTGAAAACGGTTGCCATGGCAACGGAAAAAAGAAAATCACATTATTGGCTATAACTCTGGTTCTAATCAATATTAAATGTTCAATCTATTTTTGTATTTTTCTTTGGCCAATTCCCAATCGTATGGCGTACAAGCGGTGGTCTTAAGATCAAAACTCTCAATTATCGCCTAATTTTAGTGACTAAGTCTGAGGGGCGAGGGTCTGCAATCTCTGATTGTCTCGTTTACGTCTATTTTGATAACGCCAGAAAAAAAACGGAAAAAAGACGTCACGCTTACTCCCAAAAACAGGGGGTAGTCCGCTCCAAACAGTGGGGGGAGGGGATCAAAGAGTTTTTTTTTCAAATAAATAACTGTATCAACATAATCTAGAACTTCAAACAGACATATTTTATAGATAAATTATTCAGCATCCTATAACTGAAAAGAAAATAGGGGGTCACCGTATCCGTTCGCATGGAAAACACGGTGTAATATGTGAATATGGACGAAAAAATGGGCAAAAATGCCGTAATTTATGTTATTTTACCTAAATGTTTGTGATTTTGATCGAATATGACAAAGAAACCAGCACGGTGACCCCCTATTTTCTTTTCTTTCCGTTAAGGGGAGGGAGTCGAAGAGTTTTTTGAAATAAATAAATGTATCAACATAATCTAGAAGCCTATTTTCATTTCAGTATTAGGATGCTGAACAGTTGCTCTATAAAATAGGTCATTTTGACGAGATAATATTCAAGAAACGACTTTTAAATAGTGACTCTTCGTTACCTCTGTGTTCGTAGCGGACTACGTTAAATATGTCCAATTATTCTTATTGAATGCAACCATCGATTGATGACGTACATATGTACGAGTTCATGTTTCATAATGAGTATGAACCGCTGCACTCGTATTCTATGTGGGCGGGACCCTCGAAAATACAGTCAAGTAGTGCACATGATCAATAGCTTGTTTATAAAAATGCAATAGCAAGCATACTATAAGCGCCATAGCATTTGCGCGAGAGTTCTAGAAGGTTATGTATCAAATACGTAGAGTATACCAGGATCCATTAGTGCTGCTGTGCCTTGGAGTTCATTAGGGTACATACATGTAACTACATACACGCATAAACATACTCTCAATCAGTCATATCAGTACAGGGTACCCCGGAACAACCTCCATATCTATCTATGGGATGTCCTACTCCAGTTTACATATACTCAGAGCAAAACTAAATCGATGAAGTATTCCACCTATTCTATTGGGACGATTAAATTTGATGACGGGATAGCAGAGCAAACAATACAATTTTGAATTTTCGTATTTTGATTAGGCAGAGAATGTACTGCATGGTCTTGGGAATTTGTATTTAGAATTACTATTGAGTGTGATTTTTTTAATAAGTGTATGAGTTATGTTGCACTCAGTTAGCCAGAATACATGACATTTCATTCGGGTTTCAAAAGTTGTTGAATGCTTGATGTTTGATTTGTCGTGACTGTTGAACAATGAATTTAGATTCTACAAGTTGAAATAACTTGAAATGCCGAAGCTTACTATAAAATCTATATGAACTGCTTTAGAGGCTCATGAGCATATATAGGAGGATTTTCTTCTGCCTCATTATGATAGTATATGGAACCACATCTTAGATACACATAATGTGCCCATTCCCCGAATAGTATGAACCTCTGCACGCGTTTTCTTTGTGGGCGGGACCCTCGAAAATAGTCAAGTAGTGCACATGATCACAAGCATGTTTTAAATCAAGGTCAATCAATCCATCACTGGCATCGAATTTGGTGAAAGAAACTTGTTTTCGTGACAGAAATTCTCCGATTCTCCGATTCATGAGTTAAGAATGAGTTTTGAATTCATGCTTGGGATATGACCTAGTTCTCGCTGGTAAGGTTCCAGACAATCTAGCGAAGCTGGAATTAATATATGAAAAACCTTCCCGCCTCTAATGGAGAAAAAAACGTGGCCTGAAAACCTGGCAATAAGCTGTATTGATGAAATGGAAGTTCAAACGCTGAAGCAGGGTCTAATCGATGAAAGAATGATACAGATATAATATTCCAAAAACTACCTGCCATCAAAAATATTATGACAAGTAATTGCTTTTGCAACCATGATTGTTTTGTATTGAATTTGCTTTAGGTTTCGTCTTTGTGTGTGAATCCCGACGTCTAAATACCCGGCATTGGTGAATAAATATATTAGGTCAGGAATATCTGGACCAGACGCACCTATTTGGGGAATGTGGAACATTTCCTTGAAGCGTCTGATGTGATGTCCTCAGACAGTAAAGTTGTTCATATGTGTCAATACCCAAAGATTCATAATGATACTAGGATTTGTATCAATCCCTATCTGTTTTCACTTTCATCTTCTGGTCGGGAAACTCTTTAACCACGTTGGTCAATCATGACACATCACTGCTGGTGGACGTTGAGTCTGTCCCAGAGGATACCATCAACTCAGTATCCTTTTGTGACTAGGTACTTATGTACTTGTCATATATCTATACCATCAATCAGGATACCATCAACACGGTAGCCTTTTGTGATTAGGTACTTATGAACTTGTCATATATCTATTTCATGGGGTTTGTTTCGGATTCCTAAATTATTTTCATAGGTTGTTGGGCAGTTGTATACTAATTCCATCAGGTGTACAGTAGAAACAACTACATTTACCACACTGTCTGTCCCTGATGACATCAGTGTGTCTTTTGATAAAGTCATTGGTTGGGCTTTGTTTCTATTGCAAAATATTGTATTTTATGTTTGTTATTGGAATCATCCAAATTTGGCTGTATTGGTGGTAATAGATTGATACTTACATCCGAACATGATTGACCATGTTCATATATATATGTTTAGAGACGTCCATCTTATTTTTTCAAACTACTCTTGTTATTATTATTATTATTATTACCTGCAAGGTTTAAGACTGTCTACCAGACTGATATTCCTGGCATGTTGATTGAGAGGAGGGTAGATGTAGGGTTGTGGTCTGTGGAAGATTACTCGTCTTTTCTCGGTAACCATAAAATGTTTTCTGAGATATGGCGAATAATTCTTGTAATGTGCCTAGCCTGAATAAGTTGGATCAGGGGGATATTACTGTTCCAGTAAATGGTACATTCGGTGAGTATAAACATGAAGCACATATCCCATAAATGTCCGACATATGAACGGTTGAATGTGAGAAATTCACTGCTAGCATAATAATGTTCTAGCTCTGGAATGGCAAAGGAAATTCCCAAAACATATTTATTGACAACAAAGTGATAGAAATCTTCTATTCGTAATGCATGTGGTTACCCTCTTGGCGCCACGATCAGTACTTCGCTGAAATACATGCAACAAAAAAACGCAAACCTTACAACCTCACTTTCAATGGAAACGGAAATAAAATCAGGTCGATTTCGTCTCATTCTAATGATTCACGCAAATATGGCGTTAACGAATTGTCAGCCTCAACCATCCAGTGTACCTTGATTGTATATTATCATCTTCTAGAAAATCGCATGTCAGAACGCGCCCATAACAATGAATATATAATTTGCATTTTCAAGTACCTTCTACAGATTCGCTATCGATTGCACACCATCGGCCTTCAGGTTGGGTCCAAAAAATTGAAATCTATGACCAAGGGTAATGCTAAAGTGTCACCTTAACCATAGAATGCAAAGGATCTTAGCTCTTGAGGTTGATTTTTTGTTCCGGGCGTTTGATCTTCAGTCAATATTATGTTTTCAATATGGCTCTTTAACAAGACATGGCTTTTGTGATGAGTATTTCTGACATTTGACGTCAGATATGATTACAAATCTGACATATACTCTCATTTGCACTTCTATACACCAACTTAGATCTTGGGTAAGCCCTTGTGGTGGGATCTAGTCACTCATCTAGCTATTTTCACTTCATGTCACATCGCTTATGTAAATGCGACGTGAATAAATTGTAGACCTTGATCTATACGAGGTGGGTGCACACTTCCGTCATGTCATTCATCATGGAAAACTGTACGAGGTTCCAGGCTGGAATTACGGTAACAAGCATGATGGGTTTGCATACTGGAGCAGTTTTGCAAAGTGAAAAGGTAATAACCTTTATTGAACATCCCACAAGCAATTGGTGTCAGTCTTTTATCCAGGCTATTTCAAGAACATCCAACTCCAATGGGAGCTTTTTTATGTTTGAGTATCTGTGACTAGCTCCATCGGTCATTGACATTTTGAGCTACTTAAGTGCATAGTATTCGTCACCATCATCACATGCTGATGCTCCCTTTGTCATGTTGACAGCTATGTTTAAATTCTATTTACAAGACCATACCTTGGATTTTAGCAATAAAACTCAATTTGTCCCCATTGTAATAAGATTGTGTTTAATATTCTAAATTTGACGTCTCTTATTGCGGATGATTTTCTCAGCTTGATCCTGAATCTTGACTATGATCCAATAGTTCGAGAGTGTGGTCTTCCGACTCAGACAGTGTGCATAGGGGAAATCGCGGAGGCAGCCCCCGTGTTTTGTGTATGTGTGTGTGGGGGGAGGGGGGGGAGTAACTGGATGACATTTGATGTAAAGATACACATTTGATGTAAAGATAGGTTTTGGGGCTGTGTCTTTAGGAAATACACTAGTACAATATATTATAAAGGTTATATTCTTCTTTCATAAGAGTAGTTGTCACATGAGTGAAGGCAATGATTAATCATTTGAATTAGTGATCAACACATTGTTGAATTCTCAAGATTTTTTTCACAATTTAACTACAAACATAATGAGGATTTTGAAAATAATACTTGGAACAGAAACTGTCCGATGAAACGTTTAAATCCAACCAACTTCGGCGTTCTCGAAGGCAATTTAGAGTGTAGGAATTGTTCTTCTTTCTACTGTATATGTAATTGGATAATTAACCTATTGGATTTTCATCAACGATCCTGGCTATTTTCAGCACTTGTTTATTTATACGGCAAGCTCTCTTCATTGAAGTTCCAGACAATCAAAGGCTTCGGATTAAAATCTATAACGAATAGCCCTTCTTCTCTGGTTATTTTTTTTTTAATTGTCCCAGAAACTAGGCTCTAACTTGATAAAGCCGTATTGACGGGATGGAAGTTCAAACACTCAACGGTCTCCAATTGATGGAAGAATATCACAAATATATTTGAAATGGATATGCCCTCTGATATATTATGACAAACACGTATATCAGCCAAGAGATTTAATATTCGCATAATTTGTAAGTTAAGTTTCCATATAAGTGTGTTGATTGCGACGTCCAAATACCCATTAATATGCATTAGTAGTTGAATATATCGCGTCGGAGTTATTTGGAACTCACTCCTCCTCATTTCCTCACTACTCAGATCTCTCTTTATATACCTCAGATAGTATATATCTATTCATTTGTGCAATGCCCGATAGTCCATGAATTGTTGATCACCAAAGCATTTTTTTTACCATTTTTGTCATAATGGTGACCTATCTTTTGCCTTACATATACATGTATGTGGTTGGAATTCGAAACAGGTCCCCGCCCAGTTATCCCTGTTGCGTTGATTTGAAGGAGGGTAGACATGAGGGAGGGTGGAACCATGTCGGTGTGTTTCCCAGTAACCATGTCATAAAGCTGAGCTATAACGCCACGGTCTAGAACTGTGTCCGGCCTCTATAACTTGGATCACGGCAAATTATGTTGAATTATGTTGTTTATGTGTTCTATATATATATTGCAGATTCACGGATAGCAAACAGTGATCACAATACCCCCATAATTTTGGATAGCGCCATATACCAGTGCCGTAGATGCCGAGGGGTATGGGGCAAATGCAACATTTTACAGACCATATATATGTTGTTGGAATGAAGACCTCCAGACGAACGAAGAGTGAAAAGTGGCTAGTATAATAATGTTTGTTTTAAACAGCTCATGAAAGGCAAGAAATTATCCTTATACTGTTTGGAATGGTATTAATGATATCTTATTTCCCACATTCGTTTCGACAAAAACTGACAAATGGAACCCGTTCGAACCTTGGATATTTTCTCGAAAACATGACTAGTAATTCATTCTCTTTCTTGTAACATGATCAACACAATTTTTACAAAGTCACTGAAAAACACCGAAAACAATTCAGGTCGATGGCATCGCAAGTCACATCAGTAATGAAGAAAAGGTGTTGACAAATTGTCCGCCTTGACCTCAACCATGCATTCATCATCGACTATTCCCGTCTGAAAAGTTGCTTATCGTGGCGCACCCATCGCAACATTGGATTTGATTTGCAGTTGAAACGCTTTCCACTGTGCTATCACATTGTAATCCATACTAGTACGAATCGACTTCGAATCTAGCTATCAAATCAATGCTTATTGAAAGTAATAAATACGATTATTTTTTTTCCCCCAAGCGGAATATTGATAGCTCAACGAAACCCTTGTCATTAGATATAATCACCTCTACCTCAAGTCACATCGCTTATGTAAATGTGACGAGAATAGATTGTAGACCTTGACCTTTGTTGGATACCTTCATGCTTCCACTGTGTTCTTTATCGAGGAGATTAGTACCAGTCTCTATGTTGGAATGGATGGGTTTGCATTTCTAAGTATAGGTTCTCAAAAACCGAGGCCATTCTCTGAAAGCAACATTTGCCCGCTTACATGACATACACGTTAAATGGTGGGCCTTGGCCTAAATTTAGTGATTTTGTGTTGGTAAATTAACTGCGAGAGTGAAGTGTGCCAAAAGTTCCATATATATTGCTCAATGCAGAATTTGGGCAGTTTGTCATAATTCAATGAGTAAGTGTATGCACAAATGTACTAACACAATGAAGTAAGTTCCACGGTACTCACGGAAATTACGATGTCTGGTGTCAAACGTATTTTTGATATCGATACGTAACATGCTTGGTGAAACTTATATATATGGGATAAATATCATGATTGTAATAAATATTGGATTATTCCCAAGCCACGTACATACTTGGTAGGTAAATTCATTCCCGGTTTTCATCTAATATTGCAATTTACAGTATCAAGGACGAAAGTTCACTGAACGTTCACAGTCGTTAATCTATTCACGCCAATATATACATAAATGATGTGATCTTATTTTATTTCTGACCTTATTTTATTTCTGACCTTATTTTATTTCTGACGGAGTGGTTTAGTTTAATATATTTCCTCGTAATTCGATACTCGTATTGCAAATTAGTAGTCCTTACGTCAACTGTGGCTAACCTATTATCATTAAGCATTACATGATATTAAAAATATTAATACATGTATTGACAATATGATTTCCATTCTGTCATTGGAAGTAACGATGTCATGAACACACCCCTTTGATTCACATTTGATGTATGTTATTACTATCTATCAAACACTCTACGAGCAAAATGCAATTTGTGTCAAAATTAATATGTTATGACACTCTTCCACGAATACTCCAAATCTGTTGAACTCTCAGGTTCAGTAGCTGATTAGCAGTCATTGGATTTTTAAACACTTAAAGTGTGTCTATTTGACCACATTCTATCACTAGCATCTCATGCTGAAGCTACATCTCCATTTTGACGTGTTAGAAAGAGCTTTATTTCCTCAAAAGTAAGAATAGTTACATAGATACAGAGAGAAAAGATAGATGTCAACAGCAATATACCACAAAACATCTTAGGACTATTGATTCTGTTCTGATTGTATGCACTCGTTGAATTATGTTGAACTATAGAGAATGAAGTCGATGAGTGTATTCTGTGCCAACCCTTTTCCTTTCCGACGGCATTTTGGTCACGTTCCAAAAGGGAACTTCATTTCCCGTAATGATTATGCGGATATCATCGGTGAAGCATATAATAGACAGCTATATGGAATAACCTTCCAAATGATTTGTAGCGCTCCGAGAGAGAAATTGGTACCGATATTGAGTATACTCTTAGGGTGAGCAAGGAACAAATGTTTCTGATATCTACCAATAAACCCTAAGGGATGTGAGATCGCCGTTGATATCACTAGTTATTTTATGATCATGACAACGCCTATGTAACTTCTCCTGTATCAATGCATTATTTCACACGTATTATGCAAATGTTGTTTCAATCAGCAGGCATTTGATGTTAGGATACATCGTATGAGGAGACGAAGCAGTATGGCATATTTGATAATGATAATGGGTACAAAGTATTGCTGGTTTCAAGACGGTATTTTTCATATGATACCGTGGTGTTTCAGTCCACCTATGTCAGTCATTTTAGTCAACCAATTTCAGTCAAGTTTGAAATGGACATGGGAGATATAATGATTGCATACGTAATGCACGTCCTGGAGCTTGTATGGAAACCAATGTATCAAACACATACACAACGAACAAGGAATCTTGTTTGCAAGTCAGGTCATAACTGTTGATTTTCATCCGATTATCTACAAGCTAAAAGCGTCTTTGGATATGATATTCGAGAATGATTGACACCTTAGCTGCTGCATAATTACTCAGTTATGTTTTCTTCATTCCTTTTATACACGATGTTAAATCAGTCAATGCACTAGGATGCCAGCAGTACCCCCTGCGAGGTTACACTTAACCACCCAAGATACACTATGTGACATTCATAGAAAACTTAAAGACACGAGAATTTATAATGGCAAGTCAAGTATACTTAGATCCATTAGGGCTTTTGTATGTTCGAATTCCATCGGTACATGTAAATGTCTTGCAACTTACATGTAGCCCAAGTCTATATTGTCATATATATATATATATGTGCTCGTTTTGAAAACAGTGTCACAATTCATTTCAAACGTACCCAAATCAAGATATTTTTTATTAGTGAATTAGTAATTCATGCACGAATCACGGTATATGAATGGTATTGGAAGACTGGCGTCATATGAAGATTAATAAAATGCAGAAACCTGAACGTGAGTGTGAAATTCAAGAGTAACTACACATCCAGAGCAACGTGCAGATGTAGAACACAGAAGTAAATGACATGTAACATGACAGTGGCATAATGAATTATATGGAGGCTACAAACACGAAACGCTATGCATGAGTTTTTACTCATTTTACATACTGGAAACATAGGCCCAAGGGACCCGTAGCTTACCGGCTAGCCAATAGGTGATCAGACCGATCGTCCTTTATCTACAAGGACACAAGTATATTCAGCATAGACATTTCCTATATGTCCACAATTGATTCTTAAGCTGTAAAGTTGACAACAAGTGAGATATGCGCCATTTTGTGCTCTGACCTTGAAAATGAGATCAAAGGTCATATTCAAGGTCACGAGAATATTCAGTATATATCATTCCTTATATGACCACAATTGATTCCAAAGCTGTAAAGTAAATAATAAGCGAGATATTGGCCATTTTGTGCTCTGACCTTGAAAATGAGGTCAAAAGTCAAATTCAAGGTCATCAGAATATTCGGCATATATCATTTCCAATTTGTGCCACAATTGATTCCTCAGCTGTGAAGTTGATAATAAGCGAGATATTAGCCATTTTGTGCTTTGACCCTGAAAATGAGGTCAAATGTCATATTCAAGGTCACGAGAATATTCAGCATATATCATTTGCCATATGTCCACAATTGATTTCTAAGCTGTAAAGTTGATAATAAGCGAGATATTAGAAAAATTTGTGCTTTGACCTTGAAAATCAGGTCAAACTCAAGGTCATCAGAATTTTCAGCATATATAATTTCCTATATGTCCACAATTGATTCCTAAGCTGTAAAGTCGATAATAAGCGAGATATTAGCCATTTTTGTGCTTTGCCCTTGAAAATGAGGCAAAAGGTCATATTCAAGGTCACGAGAATATTCAGCATATATCATTTCTTATATGTCCACAATCGATTCCTAAGCTGTAAAGTCAATAATAAACGAGATATTGGCTATTTGTGTGCTCTGACCTTGAAAATGAGGTTAAAGGTCAAATTCAAGGTCAGGACAATATTCAGCATATATCATTTCCTAGATGTCACAATTGATTCCAAGTCTCTAATCTCAATATTAAGTGAGATATCAGGAACATTGTGACCCATTATGAAGCATAGGAGAATTTAACATGGAAAAGTCCCATTCGGGCCCCATAGAAAACATCAAAATGGCCGCCACACGCAGACATTATAATGATATATGAGGGGAACATTTTGAAACTAAAATCTCCAAACTGATCAGACAGTTTTTGAGAAAATAATTTTTGAAGTTGAAAACATGCAGAAACTGCCATTTTCGGCATAAAAATGGCCGCAAACACTGCATAAACGATTCGATAAAAAAATTAAAATAACGTCTGTGGGTATTGACCCAACACATATTCACATTAATATATGGGCAAATTCATCAGCCCGAAAGAAAGATTAACATGAGTTAACAGATGATGCGGACGACGACGACGACGATGACGGACGACGGACGAAAAACCATGACAATAGCTTATCGGCCCATATGCGCCGGTAAGCTAAAAGTACCCATTGCATCAAACTGTTACTAAATATATAATCATATAATGATTAAGCAAATATGGAGAGTGCATATTTCTTTTGAAAAAACGTCATGCGAAATCAATTTTCATCAGTTCGACGTCATTTCGATTTCTTATGCACCACTTCCGGACTTCAAAACTACTGCCGATTGAAGAATTCCGAAACAGCCTCTACTTGAGCACCAAGGTTGCCTTGATATCATTATAAGCAAGTTGTGAAATTAGAGAATGCAATAAATATTTCTGATCACACCCCCAAAAACCCGTGTGCTATAGCGTGAATGCTTTGTGTTATTGACCCAGTAACCTCCTGTACGAATTGTAGAGCGCCACAGATATTCTGAAACTACAGAATCCATGTACCCACAAAATGACTACAAACACAGACACCTGACAACTGTCTGGTGACAACAGGGACGTGTTCTTCGGTGTTGTCTAATTTCCAGACATACTAGTTGGACCATGATTTCACGAAAGACTGAACACTTTTTTCAGGTCTATTTTTAGGACATAGTTTGTGATAGTGTAAACACACTGGACATGTGTCACCCCCTAGTTACTAAACATTGAATGACGCGATAAATGATATTCAACTTTTCTCAGCAACAATACAATGTATTTTTTTAACACCAACAGCGAGTACGTATTTTAGGTCATTTTAAAAACCAAAATAAGACGAGTTTAAAAAGCTTTGTGGGTTCTCTATACTAGTAATGCAGGGGGTGACACTTCTTATGTCCAGTGTGTGCATATGTGTGAAAACTCGTTCGCCACTAATAATTCCAATGGTCCTTGTTTTGAAGAATATTCAGGATAACAAACATGCACATCAACGAATGTATTCATAAACATTTTGTAGTGTGACTCAAAACAATATCGATTTCCAATCTGATATTTAGCTTCGCACAATTCTTGGCCGTTTTGGGGGTTTATCAAAATTTCGCTTATTTTGTATTTTTTCTTGTATTCTGTTTCGTGATATTTACTAGTTTTTGAACAAAGAATAGAAGGAAACCATATATAAAAGTGCAAAAGACAAATATACCAAGTATCGTGGTAAATGCCATTCGATGTCTACTGCATAAAATAGTATGGAAGAAACGGAATTGTTTTGTTTTTTTTTGTTTTTAAAAAAAAAGGAAATAAAGCCATTGTTAGATGGGTACAGAACAAATGTCATTTTCAGTATAATTAATTGGCTGAAGGATAAATATACTGAGGTGTGCCCCATTTATACTTTCTCATCAAATTGCAGATATAATCTCATATAACAATATATACATATACATTGAAAACATGATGAATCACACTGGCATGCTAAAAGTGCTCCGGGTGGACCAATTATTCTGATTGAATGCACCCATTGACTGATGACGTACACATGTACGAGTATATGATTCTGTATGAGTAAGAACATACTGTGCTCGTATGCTATGTGGGCGAAACCATCAAGACTAGGGTCAAGTAGTACACATGATCCAGTGTTTGTTTCGGACCAGATAAGATGTATAGGCAGGTACTGTATTCATCGACCCCTTACGGCTGTTTTTCCACATTTAGGTGTTCGTTTGGTGTTTTCAATCAGACAAAAACGACACATTAAAAATAATTTGAATGTTTTCTGTTGAACCATGACAAATTTTATAAGAAATTCCAGAAGAAAACGTATTTACGGGGGTTCATGAGTTTCCCTGTCATTTTTGTTTTCTCTCACTGCGTATGCCTGATATGACTTTCTCTCCCCGGACTATGAGATTGGATAACGGACCCTGTTTTGTTTGCTCGGAATACTTAATACTGGGTATTGATTCCACGTCTATTAGAAGCGAGGGACATACACCGGATTCAGACGATTTTGACAAAGTCGTAATCAACGACCCCTGGTGGATATTAATGAAAATCTACGATTTAGCTCACCTGACTAAAATAGTTAACATTCAATGAACATCTAGCATGCGTTTTTGTTTGACCAAGTCTTCAACTGGCGCTGAGATTGAGAGGGGTCGATGATTACAACAGGGGTCGTTGAAAGTGCACGCGACCATAAGCAATGATACTGATCGCATTCGAGGCACTTTCGTGAAAATGCGATTGCATTCATACAACCAGTGACAATGAGTAACAGATCCTCTGCGCGACAGTTCTAAAAGGTTGTAGGCAAATTTCAGACATGCATCTATAGGCATATTGCCATGTGTGTCTGGAAATCATTTTAAATACATAATTCTTCTCAGTTTATATGTACTCAGAGCAAAGCCAAATCCATGAAGTTGTATACCCATCGGGTTGATTAGATTGATGAACGACAATGAAATCATGTCTCGTCCTATCTTCACTAATCCGTGAATGTACTGACCTTGGGAATCAGTATTATGAGCTGGTATTGAGTGCGTGACTTACAGTGAGTGTATATTAGTTTCTTAATGTGAGTTTGCCCAAAATACATGTCATTCACTTGTGGTTTCGACCGGTCGTCTGAAAACTATGACGTTTCGACCACGACATATCCGTTATGCTGAAAACATGTTCATGGTCTTCAGATGCATGTGCTGTTCGAAGTCTCGATGATTCACACCCCCACAATCTGACACGATATTGTCTTGTTGACGTTTACTTCAAAATGATTGTCTCTCATAGCATCGTGGCCTGATCGAAATGTGGGCTTTCTAGAGCCCATGTAGCGCAGTGGTTAAATCGCAGTGGTTACGAGTTAAAGTTTTGAGGTCGTGAGTTTGAATCCTATTGGTAGTCGAAGGATTTATCATGGGTGGTCCTCACCATGGATGAGTTTGCTGTGGGCCAAATGTGTAGGTTGATCACTCAGCCGTTTGTTGTGGTAGCTTCCTGTTTCTAAACACTTCTTATACACAAGCACTCAAGTACAATCACAATACAAACAAATTATTTGAGTCATAATCAGCCTCATAATATTGATATGATAATCACGAATTCATAATAATCATGAAGTTTCCATCACGATGTTCACATCATACACGTTATCATATATGTTGTAAATAACTCATACATTAACATACTGTAATTATGCATTTTCCCTTGCCATAAGAAGACCGATGCAGATCTCTGCCGTTGGGAGTTCGTGGAACCAGATGATATAGACTTCTCTCAGTCAACAGAACCAGAACAGTGGGTGCCAGATGACCGAAGGTAATCACTGGATTATCTAAATAATGATCCACACATTGCTATAGCCGCAAGGATGCTTACTAGTATACCGAGTATGTTAATATGTATATGTTATGTTAATATATGTTAATAAATATTATATGTTATGTTAATATATGTTAATATATTGAACTATGTTAATATATATACTAGTATGTTGAACATTTGACATTCCACAATGTTGCGAAAATCCACCTTTAACAATTGTTAAACTCAAGTTTATCTGTCAGTGAAACACGCTTTTCGGCCGTAGTTTTGTTTTGGATAATCGAATCAACTTGAAATTTTGTGTGTCTTAATAGGGTATCATGCCGTAATTTTTCACGTGTGTCACAATTCTTGATATTCACCCATAATGTCATAACACGGACATATATGAGAAGCGTAGCGTAGTAGAACAAATGTTTTTTCTTATATACCTACTAAGAATGCAAAGATATTCGTGTATAACATGTATATTCAAAGATATAAAATGTATATATTGTTTCAATCATCAGCCATTCGATGCTATGACTGGTAGCTATTTGATGCATAGTATAAAAAATTAGGTAGTGTCGAGAATTTGGACCTATAATATATCCAAAGTACTGTTGATTCCAAATAGACCATTTTTAGAACAATTACTATTAGCTCTACATACAAGACACATTGTGATAATGATATGCTATTCAATATATTTATTTTACATTCACAATTTTACAGGATATACATACTTTGCACGAAGTACACTGTTATCATACAAGTATATTTGAATCACACGATGATGTTGTGTGATAGAGTGATCCTTAAAGTACCTAGTTCATCGAGCAAATCAGAATATTGCCTTCGAATAACAGGGTATCCGAACTAGCACTAATCAAGAGCAGGGCCCTATTCAACCACAGGCTAAAATGTTTCAATCTAAGATTTGGCGCCAAAAGACCCCAAAGCTGATACAACCCGGAGTATGACATCACAACCATTATCAGCTGATTGCATGATGCTCCTTGATCGGGTGATTCGAGTGGTAGATTTGTAGCATGAAAAAACTGCACCATGATGAAAATGTTAACAAACAGCTGTCAAGTGACAAAAGTCTGGAATTAACTTAAAATTTAGGGACATAAATCATTGGAAACAACAGAGATCGGAAGAATATGATACACAGTGTGTATTTCATGCATTCAAAACATTGCCCACTGTGACGGGGTGTCAGGCGCCATCGATGACTGGCCTGATGACTGAGGTAGTACTCATCTCTATTAACGAGGCTGAACTATATCAGAAATAGGTGTTTGAGACTTATTCGCTTCATGGTGTCGCTCCTGCCACTGATTCCAAGATATAATGTTCTGTTTCATAGTTAACTGCTGGGAAATTCATTCAAAACATGTATGGTCATTTACGGTAATATAACGTTATATCAAGCATGTCTCTGGAATAAAATTTCAGTTCGCAATACCACAAACATTTCTTGTATTCACAGTATCAGAAATACATGTATTATCCGGTTATGCGTTTCTGAAGCTACTCCCACAAATACGGAATTGATGTCCTGACAGTTTCCTACAATGACATTTGAATATACATAAACCAGTAGCCTATTGGATACTGTGGTTTCGGAAAGAGCACAAACGCAGGGAAATGATTGGCTGGCTGTCATCGCAGATACTGTCTGAAGATCGGCTATTGAACATTGCCGTATTCAATGTTGCGATCCATGCAGTCCACCGCGAGCTGATACAGCAGCTGGTACTCCGTCTGGAAATATATTGTACCCGGTCAGTTATGACATGGCAGAGATGATACTAATATGCTGTCAGAAAGAAAAATCGTTGAGTATGTAACAAAAAGTTTTTACATAAAGTATTTAGTTGAAATGTAAGTCGTAAGTGTGTCAAGCGAGTATACATCTGTTCATGCAATTGTATATTCTACGTGTGATGCATACTCGAAGAGCATTCTACTCACGAGGGTAGAGATGAACTGCGGACGACTACGAGAGACGTATCTGGCAGCCAGGAAGGCGTCAACTTGGTGTTCCCTCTTCATCTTCTCCAAGACGTGATTGGCCGCACAATATACTCCACACCGTGACACACCGTCTCTAAAGGACCAAAACACAGCTGTAGGTGGAAGTTCCATGCTATTCATGACAACATCGAGTATATAAGTCCTTCTGACAACAGCGACTGTGGAAGATACTTTTATGGATGCAGTCTGATGCATCGGCATATTGCGATGATTAGTACTATGACAAGAAGATTATGACAAGATTCACCCACAGGCAGTGTATGAGTATGCGAGATTCTGACGGTTTTAATCTCCTCTTCTGTTGCCAGTTTTGGACCTGCTCCATCAGATCGAGGAGATCACTTCGGGAGGGGGGTAGCTTACAGTCGGAAGGCCAACTGAGCAATTGGAACTGTCGTACTCTCATCGCTTCTGTCTGATCTGCCTGATTGGCCTGAGGAAAGACAAAACATGTTATTCTAATTCCAACTACTAATCGTAATATCAAATTGAGCATCTTGAAAACCAACCCTAGCTATTTTAACGCTGAAATCTCGAGTGACAATTGTCTTCAGTTTGTTGTCAGCATTGGTTGCCACAAGATGAACTTCAATGGGACCAAATCTCTGTTTGGGCTCGTCTGCATCAGGCCAGTATGGTGGACACCTCTGTAAGTAAGATTCAGACAGCTTGTGTAACTGACCATTAATAATAGACATATGATATCCCAGGGCACTGCGGAATATACGAATAAACACCTCTGAATCCTTCCCGTCATTAAGCATGATGATCGTGTGACATTCCTGGTCAATTACGAGTCTCCAGAAGTCGACGATTGTATCCGGAAGTGGCGACTGTGTGGCCACATAGTGTTTGTGGGCTTGGTAACTCTGTTATTACATAGTTAGAGAGCACGCAGTTATGTGCAGTACCAAAGAGTTTACATGGTTTTCAATACGATAGGGCATCATTTCATTGAGCGAAATCCATATAAATTCACCAACAACCCTGTCAGTGTACAACAGCTGAATGGAAATGGCACATCAAAAAGTGGTTCCCATATTAACGTTGGTACGAGCAAGCATGGTAATAATTCCAAAGATTGTATCACTTACAGAAACAAAGACAGCGTTGATGTAGTCATTCCCCTGTTCGTAAGGCGTGTTAAGGTATGGACGATGCAAATCATCTGTGATACGATGAAATATATCTAGTCATTTCTTGGTTTGGTTTAGAATGCAGCGTTCACGTGAGTCCCAGATTTTAGGTATGTAGCAATGGTATCCAATAATTGAGACATGGCGTGCAATTTATTTCGTCCAATTTTTCTACCAATGAGTAACCATATCTGTGCTTAGATACTAAATGAAATTTGAATAGGTTCGATTCTCAAAAAGGTTTCCCTACCAGCAACTATCACCGGGTTTCTGTTCTTGTGGTAGTTCTCTGTTGTGCAACCAGCCTGTTCCTCCAAGTTGATGGTGTGTTTATATTTCTGGGTCATCTGAAGTAGATTGCACACGCGCTTTAATGATTATAATATTTTTTCTGCAGGCCACTTACAAACCTTACCATTTTCACTATGTACCACACTTACATCAAACTGTTTCTCTATGTCTGACAATCCATTATCTTGTCGACTGCCGATCCGGATTTCTTCGAACTTGTGTGTGAAGGTGTTGGAGTCATACGCAGTCTCTCCGCATTCAGTGAACTCCAAAATTGCCTCGTGCAAGAACATGTACTGTGACTGGAACCAGAATAGCGAGTATTAGTAAGAGGGGGGACTCAGAGAGTACCTACACAAACCACAAACAGATCATGATTTGGTTGCACAATGCCGGATATCACACCTGCCGGAATCACATCTGAAATTTAGTTCCAAATGAAATGCCAATCAATCACACAATCAGCTCAACAAGGGATGCCATTGGTACATTTGAGAACCCCTATTGACATCACCACGATCGTAATGTTTCCATGGCCATAATCAAAGCTGACTCGGCATTACATGTGTGACGATTTTGCCCAAAAATTGCGGCAGGTGGTTCTTTGTTAAACACTCTCTTGTTTCTGGCCGCTTCGTGTTCGAATCACCAGCGTTGCATAGCACGAGCGCTCGTGCACTCGCTGGGAGTATAAATACTGTGGCCACATGTTTTGTGGCCGGAGTCGTTCACAACAAGAGCACGACGGGTGAGCTCACGTCATGAGCTTCTCGTCCTGGTTCTAATAAGGCCAGTCAGGCCTCAGGGATGATTCTCAATCGGGGGCCCAGGAGGGAGACCGTGCTGATTCAGAGCTTGTCCCTGTGATCACCAGTTTCCCGCCCTGGGATGGTGTGACACAGGCTCTGGCTAGACCGTCGGGCTGTCCAGGGTTCTATCCCTGTGGCAGTACCGTCGGCGATGCCGGCCAGCAACATGCCCACGTGTACGGGTTCCGTGGTGCCGCTCCCATGGCATCTCGGGCTCTGCACATGGCTACATTACCGTAAGCGATGTATAATGTATGTTGTATATCTATAATGATGTGTTATGATGTGATGTATGAAGGCCGGATTCGTCCGGACGGACTGTTACCTGGTTGTAGTTTGTGCTAGCTAGCTCCGACGCCCGCCGCGTGCGCCCATGCGCGCCGCAGGCGCCGAACGTTACACATGATTACAGGGGACCTGGATTTATGCAGTCATTGGCAAAAAAAAACTTTTAGAGATTGAACGGCCCAAGTGTCATAAACTGCGCCTTAATACTACTCGTCCACTAAATGAATGCCATTTAATCGGTCTGTCACCTTTTTAATCCTTATTGAATATAGAGGAAGACGCAATGTATGATACTTGAGCCGATTGAGCCTCATTTACATGTATAACTCGACGTTCTGCAGTTTCCACGTAAAATGGATTGTAGGTGCATTCCCAAAATGCACTGCTGATATTTCCGTTATCGAATACAGTGGATGGTTTGTCGATAAGTTACACGTATTGTGCGCAGACACATTTCTTTGATATTCCGTGTGGTTCAAATATACAGTGTTGGGAGAGAGGTGTCAATAAAACGCTATGCCACCTGCCGAATATATATATATAGATTTTTATGGGCAGGGTTGATTTGATAGCCTACTTCTGTCTGGACCATGGTCATGCGCTCGAGTCTCAGTCTCTGCACGGTGCCGTAGATGTCAACCTGTCCTTCCTCCTTGGCCTGGTTCACGAGGATGTCAAAGGCGATAAACGTCCCGGTCCTGCCCACTCCGGTGCTGGGGGAATGAATGAATTAACCTCGTTTTAGGAACACAATATTGTTTTGTATTTATGGCATATGCATTATGGCTTGTTTGTATCACAGCTTCTTGGAGAGCTCACGATATATGCCACGAGCAGGACATGAAATGTTCGGGTTTTCCCTGCCAGCCATTTAACCTCGCAATCGAACGATTTAATTTTGTCGATATAACCTTATATTGGGAACTGAGATGGAATAGCGGATTTGTTATTGGCTTCGCATTGAAGGGATGTTGGCAATATTACCATCGTATCAGGTTACCTGCAGTGTACGAGCAGAGGTCCCTGTCGTATGGAGTCAATAGAGTAAACCTTCCTGTGAGATGCGAAGAGGGTCAGTGGTCCAAATATCGGATTTCCTTTGTCCTCCCAAGTCGTGAATTGAAACTGATGAACAGTCCGAGATTTTTCCTGCATATTGACGAATATAAAGTTTTATAAAATAATGATGATGCTTATTTCATTATATATGGAAATGCGATGTTGCTATCAAATAGGATTTTTTAAAAAAAATCAGTGATCTGGTTGGATATTCGAAGGCTGGTTTTGTGATTGGATAAATGTGTAAATGTGGTCACTGATACAAACAAAATGTGTTAGAAAAATGTTACGTATCAACCAGGTTACGCACGTTTTTCGTCACTGTGATTGTACGATGTGTGTAGTCGGCGCAGGACTCCTCTCCCTCTAGTCTGGTAATGAGACACCCCCAGGTCTGAGAGCCTCCGACCTGCTCCGGCCAGTACACGGCACAGCATTGCTGCCAGCGGCAGTATTGGGGCAAACGTTCGTGATTATTTTATATCATACTGTAAATATTTCAGGGTCATTGTCTGGCCAGGGTTAAAATAAATAAACTGCAAACAAGGCTAAAGCCTTCCACTTAATCATCCACACTCTTACTCTAAAGCCACTACTCGTATCGACTTGAAAACTGATTTTAGAAGTAAAGTACCTTGCCGTCCTCCATCGGTTTGGCTAACATGACAATCCTGTTGACCTTCTCCTGCCAGATCATTCGCCAGAGGTCGATAACTGTATGTGGATGGGCTCCTGAGAGAACAAGCGCTACGTCAGACAAATATTATGTCATCTCCAAATCACATTTCAGAAATAAATGTATCACAATGAGTGATAGAGCCTGTATGTATGCGTACATAATTATGATTGCTCATTACAAACCTTGCGTTGCAATGTACTCCTGTCTCTTGTGATATCCCTGCAAACAAATGAAGCTTTGTTCTCTGAATTTGAAAATTTCTAGAGATTTCCCCAGTTCCCAACTTCTTTGGGGAGTTTTGTAAACGTTTCACTTCAGGTGATATATTGCTTAGAACAGTAAATCTGGAATGATTCAAAGTATCACCAATATATACGAAAATGACAAAAGATATAGGTATTGTACGTATCCTGTACTGACTGTGATGTAGTTGGCATTGATGTAATCGGAGCTTTTGATACCATCTTCCAATTCAAGTATGACACGCGAGTCATCATCTGTCAACAATCATTAATATTATAACATACTGAAAATCTATGAGAAGATCCCTCACAGGTGAACATTTTACGAACTATGACAGCGAGTTGGTGGCGTACATGGGTATATGTTGTGAAATCGATTCTTGATCTTGTTCACGTCAGTTTGTCCATGTTTACATCGAGCGTAATCATTTGGCGGAAGATTCTACGAACGAGAAAGTACAAAAAACGGTGGATCTAGCCATCATATATATTGAAATTTGAAAAAAAATTAGATTCTTGTGTACTGTTTCTACAGTTTTTCAGGGGGGTACCTTAAACTCGACTTCGAACTGTTGCCGGTTGGCCATCTTGGCAGCGACAACTTGAGCAAGACTGGAGAGAGGAACAGGTCCCTCGTCGAAGTCACCAGGGTCGAGCGTAGAGGCTACCCTGGGTGATTCCGGGGCCTCTGTAGCCTCACGGGCCTCGGTCTTCAACGTCAGCTCCACGTTCTCATACGGGATCTCGTTGTTAGACCGTTTCTTGCTTGGCTCTATTCTGATCTCTGGTGGCCTTTCCTTGGTTTCGATTGGTAATGGTGTCGCTGGCGGTGAATTGTTGAATCTGCCATTGGCTGTCATATTAGGATACCATATAGTAATGCTATGTCACAAAACAAACAAATCATACTCGCATTCAACCAGTTGAATATCTTTTATTTTGTGTTAGACAGAGGTTGAACTCACAGTTAGCGAAATCAGTCGGTATCCTGGCTTTATCATCATCATGACGCTTTTTTCTGGATAACCGAATTAATTGTTATTTCAAAATTACCATCATAAATAATTACACCACTTGTCATATTATCTGTATCATTTTTTGTAAGTACCCATGATACTGAGTATTGAGGAGACATTTATAAAGTTCATGAGAGCTGTTGAACATTAACTAGCTGAACCCTGTAGGAGCATACCGCCTTTGGAGGAAGATGACCAATAAAGGCACAGCCAGTATCACAAGGACCGCCACGACCACGGTAGCTGCTATGACGGCTGTCAAACTGCTGGCTGCAGATTCTATCAACAGCGTGGTAAACACCAATTATATGCATTGTAATAATTACTTATGCCCATATATATGCTCAAACATGGGATAATATTGTATACTGGACACATTTTGACATCTGGAAAGTAATATTTATAAACGTCATTTCAGAAAAAAACAGTGTCAATCTTGTATACAACTCAACTATAGTTGGTGAATGGTCAAATATGCATGGAGGTCCATACATACCGCCAACTGTGACAGAGTTGACACCAGACAGAGACTCGATGCCCGCGTTGTTAACCAGAACAACACGGACGTCGTACCTTCCAGGCTCTGATATTTCTATGACGTATTCCGTGTCCGACATGTTGACTACTGCCTGGGACCAGGATATGACCTCAGACATTTTGTGGTCAACCCTGAGGACTGTCGAATTCTCGCAGCGGATTTGTGGTTCGATGTCGCTGATTTTCTGGATACATTAGTGTTAAAATATAAATTATGAGCATTATGCCTAATTTTATGATTGCCATTAGAATTATCAAGTCGTTGGCGTTGTTCTAAATATATCTCATTTATTTTGAATTTCAAAAATTATCATAATTTGACACTTTTCTGATCTTTCTACCAAGCTGTGGGGTTTTAATTTGCTAAATCTGATATCGTTCTTATACATCCCATGCTTTTTTTTAATAACATTTTCTTTTTGGGGATTGACCATCAGGAAAACCCAATATCAAGATTTCTTCGGATCTCTCATCCCATGTTTCCTATTATCATTACCAAAATCACACAATAATAGTGACGAATCGACACTATTTACTTGTTTATGGTTCCGATTTCTGTGAATATTTCAGCTTGACGAACCTTCCATGACACGAAAATTGACCTGTCGTTCTGACCGACTTGAACTTGAACTTCTGATGGGGAATCTGGAACTGTCAACAGCAAATCGCAAATGCCTTCTATGTAATTAAATTATGCAAATATAGAAGTGATTCGTAACATTGAAAATCAGAGATGATCAGAAATATACGAACTTCCACAAGCTGTTCTCGCCGACAAGTTTTGATAAGGTATTCCTTCAGTGACATTGACTGAGTGTTCTCTGTATGGAACGACCATGATGTCATACGTAGTATGCGGGATCAGATTCACCAGAACAACTGAGGTATTCACCTCAGTGGTCTGACTGACATCAAGACTGTCCGTATAGTGTGTCTCCGTGCGTGTTTCGTATCGCACAAAGTAACCGTAGAACGACAGAGCGTCCGCCGGAAGTGACATAATTTGTTGCCATGCCACTTGAATGGTCGTGTTCGAAATTTCACCAACTGATGCCGATTCTGTTGTCCGATTAGGTATGACTGCAAAAATGAAATGCAACAAGTGAGATTACATTCCACCCTGAGAGTAGGCCTACTGCGCAGGACAGAACTCTGTAGAAGTTTCCTACCAATTTCTGTGTGGCATGTGTCCCCTGCCGACCAGATCTGGCAACCTTGAGAACAGACACCAACTTGTGGGCTACAGTCTTCTTCTCGTACACATCGGCCACACTGGCTTGTACAGTTAAGTCCATAGCGACCAGTGGGACATGAATCACACTCAGGTGTGAACCTCCCTAAATCACATTGACTACAGCCATGCTCCGGGATGCAGGTCTTTCCAGATGGGCACATGCTGCAGTCTGTACGAAACGACACACTCATGGACTGAGAACAATTTGTTCTGCTTCGGGAAAAATGTTTATTAAGGAAAGGAATGGACCATTTCACAGGCCCCATTGGATTTCATGAATATTTTGAGTTACTCGGTATGTTCCATAATTCGAAATAGACTAATGGGTACTGAGGGCAGAACACGCCCTTCCATGGCAGCGTGAAACCATACACGAGATTCCGAGAGCTTGTTACCAGTTGTATGCGCACGTTCGTCCGTATGCGCGCTCAAGTTGTCATGCAACATGGTTATATGCTGGAAAACCTTCGAGAATGGAGGATTAATGGACGTGTACCGACAAAATCTGACATTTTGCAGATACATTTGTGTTCTATGATATATTTAGTGTAACAAAATCAATGCAACTATCCCGCGACAAACCAAACGTTCGTTAGGAACGAATACACATTCGCGGAAGAACCGTTCGCGGATGATGTCATCACCACGTTGGAAGATTCGCACGCAGCCACCTTGGCTATAGAAGAACGAGCGCACGGCCGCTCAGAGAGCACTGCGACATCGACCGTGGGGAGACGGGACGGAGAGAAGCTCCAAACTCTTTAACTGTGACCCATGCACGATTTATTTCTAATGTGATTGTATCGACAATACAATTATAAGTTGATGATCTGATGTATATACATCTTCATTCATTCACATCTGAATTGATCATTGCTTGTGCAAGCCAGAAAGCTACGGAGTGATGAACCGAAAATAGTGGAACGCCTTTTGTGGCGGCTCCCGAATCACAACGAGCGGGAGTTACGAAATTATAGGGACACCCGAAAACGAGTTTCAAGTTCCGAGTTCCAAGTTCCGCATTTAAAGTCCCAAGAAAGTGCAGTTATCGTTTTTATATTTCTGCATCGGGTCTCCCAAACTTATTAAATCACTTTCTTGTGCCACCTTTCAATATCACAAAGTCGAAAATTAACCTTCCAAGCTGATGCCTGGTACACGCGGACCTCAGAGTGCCACGCGGGTATGATTTGAAATTTCGGATAGTTTGTGGATTTGGGTGTGTTTTTCGTTCAATTCTATTTAGTTCAAATGTATTTTTATATCATTTCTATATTTTACATTCACAAAATTAAATACAAATGATGGGAAAATTGAAAACAAAGGGGAATGAAAATAGTACTTATTGCATTATGACATAATAAATTCGGATCTTGTCAATTTCTTTCATTAAATAATTGTTCAGGCATCACCAACGAACTATGCTGTGGATGACTGAACAAATATTCAATAGAAGAAGTTGATATTCATCATTTATTCGAACCTGTAACATATAGTAGTGCTGCGCCTTCAAACTGACGCCATGATCCCTCGTCTCTGCAACTTTTAGATTCAATGTTCAAAGAACTCCTGAAAAAGCGTGGCATGTGTAGAAACACGGTAAAACTTCTAATAGACGCCGGGTTTCTTATAGACGCCGGGTTCTAATAGACGCCGGGGGTTCAGGTATACTGAAATTAATAGACGCCGAGTTAATAGACGCTGGGTCTACGTACATTGTGTAATATAAATGACGCCAGTGTGTCTTTGGATAAACTATTTGGTCGGGCTTTGTTTCTATTGCAAAACGTTGTAGGTTTCTTATTGGCATCATCAAAATCTGATTGTATTGGTGGTAATAGATTGATACTTACATAGCAACGTATAGATACTAATATCGACAACGTCAACGCGTCCCCAGTCGGGAATTTCCAGCTTTTAAAATCTGAACTGTCATCCGATTCGTCATATCGTAACACAGGCCTAGTCAATTCCAATAAACGCCGGGTCCAGACAACGACTGAAATCAATAAACGCCGGGTTCTAATAAACCATAGACATAGAAGAGAGTCTATGTAAGAATTAATTTAAACGCCACACCGGGTTCTAATAGACGCCGGGTCTAGAGTGTAACTGAAATCAATAGACGCCCGAGCGTTTATTAGAAGTTTCACGGTACTGACTGAACACTGATGACACCTTTTTCTTAGAACTTTAAACGCGGAACTTGGAACTCGGAACTTGGAACTTGGAACTTGGAACTCGCTTTCGGGTGTCCCGAAATTATATATGATCTTGAAGAAGAGTTTTTGGGCAGACAAAAACAGAACACTGAACCACAATACACACAAACGCCACATTAGAATATACGTGTCCAGTTATAGTCGTAGTCTTAGTCAAACTGACTATAGTCTTAGTCGTACAACTAAAGTCAGTTGATGTAAATGCGACTTAGATATGTGCGCATTTTATCATTTGAAGTTATACACAAAACGGTTGAAACTGATACAAACCCCTCGCTTCTGATTGGTCCAAAAATGTTCACGTTTTCAGACTTCGGAAATATTTGGCGGGGGTCCCTGTGAAATGGTACATTAACTTCACACTGCCAACTTCTGTACGTGACTGTATTTAACTGTATCAATTTGTTGAAGAACCGAACAGTTCCGAAGCCAACTGATGATTTTGTTTTAAATGATCCGTTATTTTAATGTATACAATGCTTCGAGCTTGAGGTAGCTATATAAGCCACTACTTGATCTAAGCACTCACTGTATAGCTTTGTTCCTGTCACCTCGACTTCGCACAGTAACAGCCTATTGATGTCACTCCCACCAAACCTCGCGATGTGAACAAAGCGACCTGCGATTTCACAGGTAATTGTCGCAGGTGTTGTCTGAGAAACCCATCCTAGATGACGACCGCACTCCTGGAGCTCTGACAGACTCGGCCCCACACTCACCACAACGTCCGCCAGCCGATGGGCGCCTCCTAGTTACATGGTGTTGATTGTTGATGAAACACAACGATAGAAGTACAATCATTGATAGAATGTGCTCTTGTTGTTATAGACACCAACGTGCCAGTAAAACAATCATTTCATAAATAACATATGTGACAATGATGACGAAAGCAAACGCAACTCTGTTCACCTCCACTACTACGAGTGTTGTGGAGTTTTACGTCCGTGACCCTGTAGGAATCCTCCAGATCCACCCACCACTTCCCCGGCTGTCCAACAGGAGCATCAGTAAGAGAGCAGTTCCGCCAATCATAGGATCCGTCCACAGCGCGACTGGACACTAAAACGTCATCCCACGCTCCTGTCTGATCGGTCGGCTTACCCTTGGCGATGTTATCTGAAGGGATGACCTGTGCATTTGTAAATTTACAAAACGTTTTGGAAACGTATATAATTATAGAATATCAGGTTCGTTCGGCGCATGCCAAAATACCCTGTGTGATGCACGAGGTAACACCTACCCTGGGACGCCACCGTCTGCAGATGTATGATATAGTTGCTCAGTAAAACCAAGGAATACGCCACGTTTTTCATCATCGCTAAAATGTACAATAAGTTGTTACTTGTCCTGAGATGCGATCTTCCCACATTCAAAAACATTCGGGTCATTCGAAAGAATCAAGTAAATTATACCACCACCAATGCCACAAGATGTTGTTGATAACAATGAAAAACATTTTTGAAATATATGACAAAAACCGAGCAAATTTTCATATGTTTTTTATGAACAATATTTATTTGGATTGATCAACAGGACACGCCTATACAAAGATCTTTCCGGAAGCTTTTTCATGTCTGAACTGGTACTATCTGGGGGCATATATTGTGTAAGATATGGTTGTTTTCGGATCACCTGTGGTCGACTCCTCTGTATCAGTTTTCGCCATTTCGGATAGGTTTGGACGTGATTTGGTATTTTACTTGGCAATAAATTTCACGGAGGGTGAGTTGTTAGTTAACCCAAAAGATCGGAGCACCAGATCAAAAACGAACACGTTATGTTGCGAACAGAGCTGGCTGTTATTACACATTATTGCGTATCATAATTCTTGACGATCTACTTCACCTGTAGGGAAAAATTGTTACTGTTCATCTGATATCATTAGTGAAAATAAGTAACACTCAACAACTGCTAGAACTATTTAGAAATCCAAAATGAACCCCCATGAAATAGGTGTATGACAATTACATTGTACATAATTATCAATATAACACAGAAAACTTTGTGTTTCAATTAATTTTTTGGAAACACAATCGATTTCACGAAAAGCTTCAATTGCACAGGAAAATTATTTACCACTCTGAGTACTAAGTGCTATTCTCACACTTCAGGCTACAGTGTCAATTTTCCTCATAGTTTCACCATTTCAGAGTGAAGGATCAGCACTCGGTGCTACACTGTAGTAACATGGTAAGGTAGTAGGCTAGGTAGTGGAGAGGTCACAGTGAACATACTTGTAAATCACACTATAAAAAATATTTTAACGGAAACTAACAGTAGCCACAACTGCTATGTGTCTGGTATTATTTATATGGATATATATTTATATGGAGTATTGGGGGATTTTCACAGAATAATATGCAATTACAGCCAAATTCACAAGAAATGTGATCGATTATACAAAACAAAATTAACGAGACAATCAGAGATTGCAGACCCTCGCCCTTCAGATTTAGTAACTAAAATTAGGCGATAATTGAGAGTTTTGGTCTTAAGACCATCGGTTGTACGCAATACGATTGGGAATTGGCCAAAGAAAAATACAAAAATAAGTTGAAAATTTAATATTGATTAGAACCGGAGTTATAGCCAATTATGTGATTTTCTTTTTTGCGTTGCCATGGCAACCATTTTTACCCGATTTTGGCAAAATTTGAAAGGGACTGAGCCACTACCATAGCACTCCAGCCCTATAAATTTCGAATTGATCGGACAGTTTGCCTTTGAGTTATGAGCGCAGACATTTGCACTGAAACGTCGCTGGTCAGAAATAACCGAAATCGTGACCCCCAATTTTTCGACATCGGGCGATAATGGAGAATTTTCGTCGTACGACCATCGGTCGCACACCAAACGATTGGGAATTGGCCAAAGAAAAATACAAAAATAGTTGGAAAAAATAATATCAGGTAGAACCGGAGTTAGAGCCAATTATGTGATTTTCTTTTTTCCGTTGCCATGGCAACCGTTTTCATCCGATTTTGGCAAAATTTTGAAGAGACTGAGCCACCACCATAGCACTCTTGCTCTATAAATTTCAAATCGATTGGACCGTTTGCCTTTGAGTTATGAGCGCAGACGTTTGCACTGAAACGTCGCTGGCCAAAAATAACCGAAATCGTGACCCCCAATTTTTCGACATCGGGCGATAATGGAGAGTTTTGGTCGTACGACCACGGGCTATATATCAAATGATCAGGAATTGGCCATAGAAAAATACAAAATTAGTTAGAAAAAATTATCTTGATTAGAAACGAAGTTATGGTCAATTATTGATTTTTACATTTTCCGTTGCCATGGCAACAGTTTTTGTCCGATTTTGACCAGATTCGAGGAGGACCGAGCCACTGAGATACCGCTTCATCTCTATAAGTTTCATGTTGATCATGTTGACTGATTCTCCTCTGAGATATGCGCGCGGACAGACAGACAAACAGACAGACATACAAACGGACAGACCCAATTACAATACCCTCTGCCCCTATCGGGGCGAGGGTAATTACACAGGAAAGTCGATTCAATTATCAAGCTCGCGCTCGGACTTTAATGATATATCTTAAATAGTAGCAAAGAGTTCACAGTGAAAATGCCTTCAAATCACTATAGGAAAAATGTTTCAATAAAGACCTACACTGGTCATCACTGTTTTGTGACTTTTATATATCTATGTACATGTATCATAATTATCCATGGCTACCTTTGGCGTTACAATCTAGTGAATATCCGAGGTTGGTCAAAGAAGAAAACTAGCGGCAAGTATCCAGGAAGACAGATTCATTAAAAAAACATCTATTCGTCCCTTGAGTTATTCACTGCATTAGATTTTGGTCCATTTTGAAGATCGGATCTCGATATGAACGAATTGTGAATCTTTTCCCAGTTGAAATATATATCCACACCAGCATAACATATTCATATGCAATTAACGGCCATATACATGTTCAATGCATCGCACTGTTTATCCTTCTGATTTTTAATCGTGATATCTCACTGTAGTTCATTAAATACGATACCAATTTCCTTGAATTTCCAGTAACATGTCTCATCGCAGTAACAATTCATCGCACTTGAATTTTCGTCATAAACTACTGTACGTAATTTATATGGGTGGCATGAAGTGGTGAAAACAAACCAGGTTGCTAAAGTCGGTACTTGACTAGCCTAATATATTGTTTTATTTGAACGAGTGACACATTTTTTCAAGATGGGTGAGGCTGAAAATTCGCAGTGGCTAAACATTTTGAGTGGATGAGGAAAAAACACAAGCTCTATCCATTTCCCTACTATAAAACTCATTTTATGACGTGACGTTCATTAACATTGAGAGGAGATTTCCACCTTGTGTGTCGTGACGGGTTTGTTCATCTTGTGAGCAGCACGATAACTGGACCAATAATGTGTTTTTATTTTGTTGGCCAAAGAAAATAATACCTGTGTGTCACTTACCCAAGTCCAATATGGATAATAGACAGATAAATGGTAAACATACATGTAGTTGTTCGAAGTCTAAACAAATAAGGCAATTTGAATCGGTGCTCTATCTACAACGAAATTTCCTCCAGGAAAGATGCCGTGATCAAACATAATATATGTATTAAACAAAATGATCGATCACCACTACAAATACAAGGAACGCCACCACCGCCCCTACATAGTGCATCTTGCAGAGACGAGTTTTTGTACTAAAGCAAAAGCTTCCAACTTCCTCAGATTAATAAAAAAAATACAATCCTTAAAACTTGATATAAACAAGAACGTAATTTCCTACCCCAGTTGTTTGCACAGCATAAAATATTTGCCCCCCCCTCCCCCCCCCCCCCCCATTTCGTACTGTTTAATCTTTGGCCTGTTATTCCGCATATGTTGCATATCTTTTTTCAAAATACTGCGAGACAACTCATGAAACAAGTTGGGAAACCAAAACAAACACCATGAAATAGATGTATGAAAAGTACATAAGTACTCGATCACAAGCCAAAAAGCCATGGCACTGTTGATGTCTTCGGAGTTAGATTTAACATCCATTAGCTTTATGCGGCCGTATGATAATCATTTTGATGATGGCAATAGAAAATTTGCCTCAAACACTGAGAATAAAAACAAAAAAACGACCAAAAATGTATGTCTCTACAGTCAACTAAATTCATAGGTATTTCTGCTGAAAATTATATGGAATTCGTGCACAACTGCCAAGAAACTTAGAAGTTTAAAACGAACCCCTTTGAATAGGTGCGTGAGAAATACTTAGCTGGTTAATCTTTTTCTTCCATGTTGTAAACAATAGACGCGTTTTTTTCCTGTGATGGCTTTCATTGTATCTCGTGGGATGTAATGTTTTGTATGGATATTGATACACATGTATTCAAAACATTAGTTTTGGAGCGGCATTTCTTCGAACGCCTTCACTATGGAACAGTACAACTCTAAACATTACACACATGTAGTTGGTATTCTTTTGTATACTCTGACTCATAAACTTCAACTGATACGACATACTATCGAATGCACCCAGAATGGTCCAGCAATCTATTATTTGCTCGTTATTGAGTTGATCAGTGATCGCCTACACTTATCTGTTGACACTCTCTTCCTAGTTTTGTAGGACTAGTAGCAAGTAGTCGGCCAGAAAACTGATTTCCTCTTTGAAAAGTACATAAATATATAGGGGTAGTCAAGTGTGTGATATCACATGTTTTGTTGCATTATTGATCTATTGGTGTGCTTTCCTCTTACATTTGCATTCACCCACCATGTAAAGTGTTGTTTCCATTATATGCCGCTTTCGAATGTGTTTTTAATGTGGAGCACAGTTTTGAGTGTAATTTATTCATGTACCAATTTGACACTAAGCATTATAAAACCCCTCCAGGAGTTTGAAACGCATATTTTAACAATTGTAGAAAGTTTAATCGCTTTTGCACCAAATCTCAACAAAACGTCACCTATTCGTGAATATGGTAAAAATGTTTGTAACTAACAACATAAACTGTAAACAAAATCAGCAACAACACTGGAAACGAGTGAAAGTGCACGAGATTTACAGTCATGTCATGGGGTTGAATGCATACAAGTCATACAATAGCTTTCACTTTGAATATTGATGCCGGTAACTCTTGAGCTATGAATCAGATACATATTGAGTATCGTTGTGTTTGATATATAAATTGCGGTAAATCAAATGTATTCATAATTATTCAGATGATAATTCTGTTGACTGAATAATTAAATGGCACCTTAATACGTTACCTCTCAATGGTAGAGACCTGCCTAATTTGGTTGCATCGCGGATAATAGCTACGTCCAGCCATGATAGCTCAATTGGTTAAGGCGTCAGGGTTGAGTGCGGGAGGTACCGGGTTCAATCCTTGGCACCGGCGCCGAAAGACTTTCATTGGGGGATCAAAAATGGGTACCTGGCTATAGACAGAGATGGCAATGTGTATGAATACTGTATGTGCACCAGAGATGGTTGCCTAAGTTACAGCTGTATGTCTCCCGGGAGGTTGAAAATGTGTCGGAATGAACAGGTCTGCCAGGGGTAATAATTGTAAAGCGCTTTGAGCATGTTGTACATGGAAAAGCGCTATATAAAAGCTTGCAATTTATAATATATATGTATATGTAAATGCATAATATGTGTCATTAGGAACACATATATTAAATAGCATTATGGTATTGGTGACATCATTCATCTGTTTGCATTATGATTGTACTCAAGTATCATAATGTTATTCTGGTGCTAGCAGGAAGTAAATTTACTTGGGCACAAAAATATGTTCTTACAATTTGTCAGCAAAGTGTCTTTGAAATCGACCACAGTGAATCAAGAATCTCCTGGAGAGTCAAGTACTTATAACCAGTGGTGATTAAGCTCCCCAAGAATAAACAAGCTTTGGTTGAGTTCCTGAGACTGAGAGTAACATAACCATCCTACTTAGCGCTGAAGATCTCAATCAAGAAAAAGGCACGGATATATTTTTTGGAAGCGAGCATCAAATCAGTACCGATAAGGTGTAACTGACAACAACTCTCTGTTGAATTTTGGTCACAGTCATCAACAGCTGTTAATCGGCAGAAACTCAAACATGCCTCAGGTACTTACTGACAAGCTTCTTTGCATGTAGCTCGGAGGGACAACAAGAAAAGGTTATGAAATTCATAGGGAGGAATTTCGGTGTGTTTATGAACATGAAGTGTGACATGCCAGAGAACTATTCAGTAGAACTAAGAAAGCTACTGGTGTGCCAAGAAATTGGTTCATAAGGAGCCAAATTAGAGGGAAATAAAAGTATGTATTTATGGGTGCAGTGGACTTAAAGTGTGATTGTTGTGGAATCATCACTTGCAGGAATGATTCAGACAGTTGGTGAAACTACAGTGTCTGTGAAGAAGTCCCTAATAATGGTTAAAAGGTATATCCATGAAGTTATTATGGACGCGTGCTCATGAAAACAGCATTCCTACAAGGCACAATAATTAACATAAAGATCTAGATTCGCCCTCCAAACGAAATTGGATCTGCAGGAAAAAACTTGGAACCGAAGAAATTTAGAATATTTTCCAATCCGAAGAAATTTAGAATATTCTTCCACTCGGGGGTACAATAGAGTAGAAATGTTCTCTCTGCGAGAGAGGGGAGGTGTCCACACTGGAACGGACTGTATCCTCTGGATAAACGAGCAGCAAGATGGCGAAACGTGTGTGGAATTCTGGCGTACCGGCATGTGTACTATATGGGCAGAAAGTGTAGCCGATGTATGGTGAATTTTTCTCTGGGACTTACGATATTATCATCTGTGCATTGGACAGCTTTCCATTGTTTCAGGTACTGAAGTACACATATGCGCTGCTTGACAATAGTTGTCGAAAAAGGTCAGTACAATCAGGGAGATGTTGGATAGCAGAGACAGTGGAAGACATTCTGTGGACTGGCAACAAAGAACAGCTGGTAGATTGTCTCACCAAAGAAGGTGTCTAACCCCTGAAGCTGTCAAGAGACTGTATGCCGGCAATCTTGAAAACGGACTGGAGTTTAGCTCGAACTTGTGTCTTGTGCAGGATTGCAGTTCATTTGTGCACCTTTATTGTTTTCAGTTACGAGACAGATTATAAATATTATAATATGAACATTTTGATGTCAGGGATGACCTCAATAATCTGTTTACACAATGATTGTACTTTAAGGACCATTGATCGGAAGTATCTGGAAACAGAAATTTTCTGGTTGGACGTGTATCAATCTGATGATTAGAGGAAGTGAATTTAGTTGTGCATCACGCCTGTGTACAGCAGTGAGCACTACCTGGCAACATGGCCTCTCAATGGTATAGACTTGTTTGCATGGAGAATAGGTATGGGAATGCATGATTTGAACTTGTGATCGCGTGGATTGTATCAATTACTTTGCGCTTGAGAACAGTGATCACCTGTTATTATATTATTGTTTGGTATTTTACACAAGCATGCACTCATGTAGTGACTTTCGTATTTATTTGTATTTTTCACGACAAGGAAGGTGTATTTCCTTATAGACGAGTACATATTTCAGTTTAGTGCATGGTTGGGGCCGTTTCCTTTGTTGTTTACAGGTTACTATTGAACAGAGTGACCACCAGGTTACTATTTCTGCGAATAGGGACCCCTGCACTAAGTCAGATAATGCACGCGGACGCGGGTCTCTCGCCAATAGTGGCCTCGTGCCCTTCGGGCACTCGGTCACTATTGGCGAGAGACCCTCGTCCGCGTGCATTATCCTATACGTAGTCAAGTGGGTGACCTCTTGAATGACATTGACTGATATGGTTTGTTGTATATATTTGTTACTCTTCGGCGTGGCTAGGTAGAAGTAGAATTTGTCCAACTTCAATTGGCCAACTGAATATGCACCTGTAACATGAACAAGCACTGTGAGTTATATGTGTTTTCTTTGGTGCATGATAATAAGTTCATATCATGTTAGTACACGCACTTCACTTCAACATAACTTACACGTAAAGAGTAACATACAACCCAGGCAATCAACATTAGATATATCACTTGGTCCTTTCGCAACTAGATTGCACATTTTGTGAGTATCTAATTCGAAGTGGCCCTTACACAATCGATGTATATCACTACCGAGGCACTCATACTGGTACATCATTGGTGTAGAAAAAATCCTATTTCAGTGACACGCTGATTACGCATAGCAAAATTCAAGCTTATTTTATTTACATGACATACCCCGTACATATATACATACAATACAACAACTCACCAAAAACGACAAGTAGCTTTGCTGGCCCGTTGAATGTGGAAAACTGCCTGTTGTCATCAATAAGTAATGGACAATGTTGGCTTTACATACTGTCTATAATAACTTGTTGAAAGGTGAAATGTGCAGGGTTGTTTACTGTATGATGTAACATCATTAAGACATGAGACACAAAATCTTGATGCCTGAAGTTATAGAGATTAATGTGCCTTCGCAGAAAAATCGCAGACCATCACTTCATCTAAATAGATAACAACTCGGTATTTGGATTACCGTGTTTGATCTACATGTATGCCAGAGACCCCGAGTCTTGGCCAAACTCGTGAGAAATTAGGTAAAAGTCAAATGTTACAACTCCATTCTCTCATTGAACAAGTACATACCTATTGTTTTTTTCCATGTTAACTCAAGCATTTAGGAAGGGTGTCTCTCACTCGTATCAAACTCCACTTTTAACATTTCACACGTTGCCGATATCATACAAAGCAATGCCTTCACTTGAGGTGACGACGATCCTCGTGAAGGCTCAGGTTGAACACTTCTCCTTCACCACACTGTATGATTTTGAGAACAGCTCCACTGTAAATGTCAATCTGGAAGACATCACCACCCTTTACATCACTGACGAAGAGTATCTTCTGTTCACTGTCAACACAGATGGCTCTTGGGGACTGGATTGGGTGAGTTGGGATGTCGCGAAGGTGCTCGCCGTGTGGAGTCAGTTCCCGAATGCATGCTGATCCTTGGTCACTCACGTACAGTCTGTCGTGTTCGGTACTACCACATACTCGTCCAGGGTATGTTAGGTGTGTTGCTTCTGAGTTCAGATGCCACAGTTCTTCACCAGTGATCGAGGAATACTTCACCAAGGTCCGCTGACGGTCTTTAACCTTCAATAGATGGAACATTTCACATTCCTGTTCAATCAAGTGTTCATTACAATTCAATCAAGTACTTTTTTTTTACTTCCCATGTCGCATGATTACCTGGAACAGTATCATTACCACACCATGGTCCGTTGTACAATGGATAGATTGCACGCGAGCATCCAGTTCATATTTGTGGTCGGTAATGAATGTTATTCCATCCATTCTCCCAGATGCCCAAACACAAGGCCCAGAATTGAGATCATCACAACCAGAATATATGAATTCATCTTTTCTGCAGGCATTACTGGCAAGCCACAGGTTATTTTTTAGGCCAGTTGTTTTATCGAAATGAGGTGTCCCATTCTTCAGCGAGACGGCCATCATTTCTCTTGCACTACCGGTTGTATAAAGAACCATTGAATCATTATTCTTCTCCACAAAGCAGGCGTCCAGAACTTCTTTTCCCGTTTCCATGTGCCAAAGTATAGTCGGTGGCTGTTTGAAGAACAAAGATGTTTAGCGATGCAAGTTGTACTTGCGTTCAGTCATTTTCCCGAACAATCAGGTCCAATATTGTACGCTTGCAATGAATATACTTACAGATGGAAGATTATCCAGCCCAAAATTCTCGACAAGTGACGACATCAACTTATCCACGACAAACACGACCCTTGAGATAGCCCGAGAAGCTAGGAATGTTCGGTATCGTGGGTTGGCCAGACTCCTACCACAACAGTGGCGTGTACAAGGGGGTGTGCAGGGGGCGCACGCCCCACCTAAACTTCCGCGAACATCATCGGAGATCTACAAAAATTAGGTCTACAAATTATTCGATAATGAATGGGTTTTGTGAACCTCAAAACTTATGGGATGTTTGAGTCAACCCCCCCCCCCCCTCCCCCATACTTCCAGAAACATAACAAAGCACACGCCCCTGCACAAGGTGTCATAAAACTTACAATATCCGAACTGCAAATAATTATGCAGATGCCTCGCTCTAAACCGACGAAGTTATCTACAGTGTCGATGGTATATCCTTGAACTGGGTACGTTTCTGCAGAATGCACACTTGCATCCTGTCTGAAGATAGCCATCAAACGCTCCACATCATTGTCAGGAGTTCTGTCTGGAACATCGGTGCATTTTCTGTCCACTAGTATAGCAATGTCCTCCGGTCTGTACGAGCAACTTTCATTCATGAGGGTGCCACGCACACATACCAAGGACTTGACAAACTCAACTAGACTATTACTTGAATTCAGCTCGAAAATGTTTGACAAAACCCTGATCTCAACGTCATCCCCATCCAACATTCGTGCACATGATATGTTGGTGCTTTCGGGGTATCCAGGTTCACCGATAAAATTGGACTTCATGTACGAGACAATTTTTCGTGTGTTGCGACACACAACAGACAAGACCTTATGCATGAGATTGTATGATTTTCTTTGACAATACTGCAGCAAGTAATCCTTTGCCCAGACATTATTTGTGTAGTCTTGATATGAACTATCAGCAAGGAGCACAAGTTTCATTTTTATCGATGAGGCAACAAAGTCAAACAAACTTTCCCAGGTTTCCTGTTTGAATGAGATATTGTGAATGTCATCGACCACGAGTAATTCCAAATCATCAAGCTTTTGGCCAGTAATGAGAGAGTGCAAATCGCCATCTTTTTCGATGTGAAATAAATGTTCAACTTTCTGAAACTCCAGGAACTTCATGAATGCATACGTTGTACACACATATCCACAAGTGAGATTTTGGCTGAGGTGAAGCCCGAGAGTTGACTTCCCAGATCCAGGTGGCCCTTCAATGTAGGAAAACTTATCCAAGCCAACATTCAGTATGGAATCCATCTGTTCATGTGTCATGTTCAAGCTATGTTCGTCACCTAGGTTGTTACTGATGCGAGTCCTCTTGCGTGATAATGTTTTTGCCAAACTGCATTTGAGACTGTTTAGCAAACTGTCTGTCGTTAAGAAGAATTGTTTCATACGCACTGTATCGAAAATCGATCCTGGGTATGCTGACAATATTGTATTATCTGGTTTCAATATAACACATTCAATGAATAAACTAGATAGGGAATGTTCGTTAAGTAAGATTTCCCGTTTGATACTTCGGCTTGACACAAACAGGTATTTCCAAATGTCTCTAAAATCAGAGATGTTATTATCCAGGACAGTCCAGATTTTAATCACGAGGTTTTGGTCAACTGTCAGTACATCCATCAAAACGTGTTGAGGTCGTTTGTTGATTTGATTTGTATCAATCAAAGTGGACCATTGGGCAGAAGCTATCCCAAAACCCCTCCCAGTGGTTTGCTCTATATGCTCAACAGCTTTCTTTAGGGCAGGCCCATTACCTGAGCGGACTAGATGTTCCTTCGTTGGCGTAAGTGTCATAGGCGAACTGAGCTCAAACATCCCACTCCTCAAAGATGTTCTCTCCATCTCATTGATCTTGGAAGTTCTGTCTGTCATATATTTTCTCCAATTTCGCGTATGTTTTGTCCATGATAAAGATTGCCGGTTTTGCAACTTGCTAACTGTGCTCCTCGTTACGGTAACCCTGGTTCTCTGCAAAGTAGCTGCAGGAGATTCAAGAGGACGTGCATGAGTAGTTTGACATACAGCTTCTTTGTATTCAGTCTTAGACGCCTTGATTCGTTGGAACCATTGTTTTGCGTCCATTTGAATCAGATATCCATTCTCGTCAATGAGATATGCTTCTGGGTGGTGCCTGAATACTCCACCATCAAAATGTTTGAAGCTAATTTCTACCACACGTCGTCGCTCTTTGGGTGGACCACCAGTGACTTCTATGAAGCGGATGTCCCAATCTTTGCCTCTAGTTGGTGATTTGTTCTCACTCCAGAGCCTTGGGTATCCGTGCTCATCAGACGTCAGCTGTTCTTCGATGAATTTCGTCATACGTTTTTCATCTTCTTCTGAGACGATCTGTCCGAGAGCACGCAAACTATCATCTTCAATGCCTAGAACGAGTATACCTCCTTCGGACATATTAGGCATTGCCAACATTGTGCGCAGTGTCCTAATTTCTCCTAGGCGCTTTTTATATGTATCCTTTAGACCCTTGCCGTCAAACGATTTTACAGCTTTCCAGTTCTTAAATTCAATGTTTGGCCCTTCGCTAACATGCAGTTCAGTATTGTACTGAACGGAGGTACTTAAAACCGGACTTGTCCAAGTTTCCTTTTCTGTTTTTTGTGTAACTACATCTCGCAGCACATTGATGTCATTGACTTCTCTATTCGCTGCTAGCCCTCGAATATGCATACTCGACTTGACAGTGATTAACACCGGAGATTTTTTCACCAAGAGGACCAGTCGATTGGCACATTCTCTTAATAATACACACTTGCGAAACACGTCCACTGGAATGAAGGCAGTCAGTGCATCTTCCAAATCGCACTTCCATGAATCCAGCTTAGTGTGTTTGACTTGAGAACGGTCTATAAAAACTGCACCGCCAGACGTATTCAGAAGTCCTGACAGAACCGTTTTCAGGTTGCTTACACCTGGATCTTTCTTAAGACTCTTGTTGAAGTTCGCATGTAATTTGAAGCAGTACTCCGGACATACAAGATCATCTGGGGGTACGGTCAGTTCTTTTAATATTGGGCGTGGGTTGGAATTCTCGGCCATCTTCCGATCACATGAGGAGCTAACAGTGAAATCTTATTGGTGGATCATCTGAAAACGTGATTGATAAACCATGAATATTTCGAAAGCAGCAATTAAATCATATGCATTTTAAATTCCGTGTAACTGTGTATAATTTAATGTGATCGGTTATAACGCTTTGCGGCTTTCGGGGGGACCATTACTATTCTGATAAGTGGAACATTTATACAAAACATACATGTCTTCGCAGTATTTATAATCGACTTTAACGTAATTCACCTACCGTACTACGAGGTGGTCGCAGAGTCAACGAATGGTATTCAGTTATTTCTGTCTCAGACATTGTAGACAGACATTTATCAACTCCTGAACTAAACACAGGAGATAAGGAAGTATTAAGTGACTCCAATGACAACCATGGGACGAACAACAAACAAATCACTGTACATGTACATGTGTCAACATTGAGCTGGCCAAGAATGGTCTCATCAAACCTGGACACTTACCAGGCAGACAGATAGTTGTATATACTTGCCTGTGCAGACTGAATTGTTTCCTACACTACAAGAACTACAAGTTCTTGCTATTGCTCCATAAAAAAAATTCCACCGAAAATTTTCATTCTCCCACATTGTTACCGCACAGTAATAAATCCTAGCACCTTTCTTGAAAGATTCCTGGTCAAACCAGAACCAAGCCTGCCTGGCCTCAACGCCGCCACAGATATGAAAGTAATGCTTATTGTGCACTTCCGTGTCAACGAAAATAAGTGTGTCTTTTTTTTCGACTTGCATTCTTACAGTGGAGTGCTGTGGTATCAATATTGACGGACGATGTTGGTGTATGGTGAACTAGTTGGGCATATGTGTGTGTACGATACTTGGCTTTATGAATCCTCGACTAGTCTAGACATCATATCGGCTTCGTTCTGTTAATTAGAGCATGAGTTATAGAGTTCCTTGTCACAAAGCAGCAGCAAAAATATACTCTGATTTATTCACTTAATTATATTCAACTGAATATTACATGTCTACAAACGGCAATTAATTGCACAGACCTATATTCCAAAACGCTATTATGCGTATTTAACAAAACACCAAGGTTATTTTTATTAAATCTAGGATAAATATTCAAATATGTGCTGGGCGCTGACTTTCTAGCTTATGACGTAGTATGAGTGAAAAACTTCAAATATGGGTTGGTGGAGGGGGGGGGGGATAATTATGAACAATATTTTGGACATGCAGACAATATTTGCAGAAAATTGCCGTTTGATCCCCTGGTTAAAAAAAAATGCAAATTGTAAAGTTATTTTGAACAAAACAAACGATACATGTAAGCGAGTTGCAAAACTGTGGATAACACCGACAAAAGAAATGATCATTACCGATTTAGCATTGATACGCTTTCGGAGATGGCACATGCATATCATTATGTAGTGGACAGTGGTAATTTGTGTTGAAGCAATAGCAAGAACACAGCTCTGTAGTGTAGGATCAGTCTCACAACTAGCTATTACATCCGGCTATATATTTAGGCCTATAGACATGTGCTTATCATACTGTACATATTAGTTACCTTTGTCAAATTAACCTAATTCAAGCGGTGGTTTGATACACTTGTGTAACTAACTAGCTGGTATTTCTATTTAGTGACTGAAAATAGTCAGTATTTCCAGAAAATATTATTTAACCTCCTTATAGTCATAAAATGTGGGAGTTCATGAATTCAATTAAAATTTTCACAATTTTGCCTGACGGTGGATTTCAAGATTGTATACTTGACTGGCTTTGTTGGCTTGGAATACTTCAAACTTGGGTGGCGGTTTCAATTTTAGCGATGAGAATCGCATGAAAGTTATCAAGTAAGCACCTGTCCCCGGCTGACTCTGTGGTTGACTTGTCCACAAAAAAATCGAATTCAAATTTCTAACCCAAGTAGGTCGTCAGACAGGGATAAAAAAATTAGGCCAAGGGCCGAAGATAGGTTACCGGACAATGTTTAATATTTTAGATGTTAGCCAGGTCACTGGTTGAATTCAAGGTCAAGAGAATATTCATCATATATAACATTAAGCATATATCATGTCCACAGTTGATTGCAACGCTGTAAATTCAATAATCAGAGAGATATTAGCAATTTGTGCTGTGGCCTCGAAAATGAAGGGGCAAAGGTCAAATTCAAGGTCATCAAAATATTCAATGTATATCATTTTCTATATCATGTCCACAATTGATTCCCAAGCCATACATTCAATAGAGGAGCAAGATATGAGCCAGTTTGTCCTTGGACCTTGAAAATGAGGTCAGAGGTCAAATTCAAGGTCACGAGAATATTCAGCATATATCATTTCCTATATGTCCACAATTGATTCCTAAGCTGTAAAATCGATAATAAGTGAGATATTAGCCTGTTTGTCCTGTGACCTTGAAAATGAGGTCCAAGGTCAAATTCAAGGTCATGACAATAATCTGCATATATCATTTCCTATATGTTCATAATTGATTGCTAAGCTGTAAAGTCGATAACAAGCGAGATATTAGCCATTTTGTCCTGTGACCTTGAAAATAAGGTCGTAGGTCAAATTCAAGGTCATCAGAATATTCAGCATATATCATTTCCTATATGTCCACAATTGATTCCTAAGCTGTAGAGTCGATAATAAGCGAGATATAAGCCATTTTGTGCTCTGACCTTGAAACTGAGGTCAGAGGTCAAATTCAAGGTCATGAGAATATTCAGCATATATCATTTCCTATACGCCCACAATTGATTCCTAGTCTCTAATCTCAATATCAAGTGAGATATTAGGCATAATGTGTCCCATTATAAAGCATAGGATAATTTAACATGGGAAAGTCCCATTTGGGCCGAGTTTAGGCCAAAATGGCCCACTTCGAGCGATTCAAGCGCAACGAAATTTATAGACATCATAGGAGTACATATGAGGAGTCTTATGTATCAAAAAGAAAAAAAGTTACTGAACAGATTTTGAGAAAATGGCCGCCAAAGTCCAAAATCAGGCATTTTTCGTCGAAAACGGCCGCCATTTTGAAAAAAAAGCGAAAATCAAAAAACTAAAAAATACCTCCTTCTTGAATTATTTTAAAGTATTTTTGTGCAAAATTTCAGAAAAATTCGCCCGTAAACAAAAAAGATAAAAATGTGGACGACGACGACGACGGACGACGACGACGACGACGACGACGACGGACGCAACGCCACGCCAATAGGTTATCGGACCATAGGTCCGGTAACCTAAAAATCATATGGGGGACCCGCTATCTTTCTGTTTCCAAGCTTTTTTAAACAGGACATTTGAACTTTCCTCGTGGTCCAAATCATTAGCAGTTTATTTTTGAGGAAAAGATTGACATCTCGAAGAACACATTGACATTAGAATAGCAGGCCTTGGGTGCAACAACTATTCAACGACGATACCAGAATGAAGTCCAGAATGTTGCCAATTTTGACTGGCAACCTGCCAGAGAATAGTTTCTTTTTGATCTGGTGCTCCTTCCGGACACCTCTGAAAATCCCTTCGCTCAACAGTATCCAGCACGAAGTTTCAGACTTGAGATGGCCTGATGGAACACACCGGATTTCAGCTATCTTAGCAGGTCCCAATATTCGGAAGGTACGCACCAAGGGAGAGTGGACCTGCAATTCCAGAAGGTCCACACACCATGACCTTCAAGGGAAGCTGTATGAATGTACAATTGAGAATAACCGGCAATGATGAGTGTGAAACTTCCCCAACACGCATAGACTGCCACTGCATCCGCATCTGGAATCGTTGACACATACGGGAGCCCTGCGCAGGGCATGGCTGGACATAAAATTTGCAGGAAGTCATGATTCCATCGAGTCGTGAATAGATCCACTATTCTGGCATCCAAAGGTCGTACAGGGGACGGAAAAGTCTAAGTGGAATACTCCATTTCATTCTCCATCGCGATCAATCAGACATAACTAGCCTTATCTGTTCCAGAGTCATCATTGAGAGCTTTGAAATTTCCAACATCTAATTATAGGGGGACAATAGACGACAACTTTCGAATCCTGAGAAGCCTATGGGCGATAAATAAAATAGCTGTTAAAACTGGAACTTTTGGACAGCAGTTCTATTGAACACTTCTTGTTGAGAGCTAAGAATTGTCGTAAAAATGCTTTGTGGTGATCGAGATCGTTTACAAGACATAGACAACAGACGTCATTATTGTAAGGTTAATAACTTTTGAAATCTACGTCCAAACTCCCCGCAATGGAGTGTCTGGACGATCGACACGCTTGCCCTGAGATGCCCCCATTTCTGCCAAAATTGCCCTAAGTGGACTTTCATGAGCTCGTTTGACCTGGGAACTGTACGGCTGTAACTGGTCTGAGCTGATATGATAACCCTCTTGAGACTCAAGCTGGGTTCGAGATGACATAGAACTTTCGAGACGCTACATACATGTATCTAATGGACTCGCACACATCAGAATATACATCGGAGCAGACCCCTGCCTTAAGTACATCCATATGGCATTAGGACTGTTGCTGTGGCTGCAGTTTCGTGAGCACGTTTTGACTGAGTGATAGCTCTATCTTCTTTGATATTCACAACCTGGAAACAAAATTGGTTTTAATATGTTTTGGTATGTGATTAGTATATGAAGGTTATTGATATTTTGACCTTCTTGAACCGAATACTAAAAGTTCCATGGCATACATTCCCTTGCAGCTGTCTCTCGCACATGATAAAATCCAAGGGGCAGTCGACAGGCTGAACGGTAGAGCACGAAACTGCCAGAGTTGGTCCTGCTGAAATAACTTGCGATACTTGCATATGGACAGCCTCATGGGAACGTGGAAAAAACACATCCTTGAGATCTATGGTCATGACCCTGGCATTGAGAGGCATTGCCGACCTGAACAACTCCAGAGTCTCGCACACAGTGAATGTCGGGATGTGACGATAGCAACTGAGTGCCGAGAGGTTGATTACCAGCCTCCAACTGCCCGATGTCTTGGGAATGACAAGGGCATTGCTGTAAAACTCGGGGGAATGATTCGACACCGGCTCAAATGCTCGTTTCTCGATCAGCCAAGATCTCGTTTACTAATGCCTGACGTTTTTCAGGGTAGTGCGGCAGTGAGAAAACCCTTGGAGTGCATCAACAGTGGAAACTGAACCCCCGATGCAGAGTTGAGATTATCCAGGGACTGGCCCCTAAATCTCGCCAACGAGGCCAGAAAGCACTTAATCCCGTGCCCATAGTGTCGACGATATTCAAGATATTGACTGAACCTAATTGATTTGGCAACAAGACTGCGAGGAACCTGTCTGATTTTTCTTAGTTCCTGTGGATTTGGCTGAGCTGGGGCGTCTCGCCGTGACCACGGCCCCCACGTCCCCACTGCCCCCCCCCCCCCCCCTCGCTGGGCCCCCAAAAGGGCTGGTTGATGGCTCGCTCCCTGCCATGGCGACTGGCCAGAAGAGGCGGCTCCACCACCCTGTTGTGACTGCTGCTGGGGATGAGGATGCTTGTGTTGTTGCTGCTGAACCAGCATCTTCGTCCAACACTGAAGGGCCCAAGGCTGAAGGACTGAAGAATCTAACGTCGCCTTAGCCTGCTCTCACTCCTTCTGCTGGGTTCTGGTGGAGGCTAACTCCTCATGGAGCGGACGGGGGAAGCTGGGCCTTTCTCGGGCAGGACTGAATGCAACCTGAAACAAGCCGCCATCTGATCCAAGTCCAAGTTCCACCAAAGGTGGGCATCAGTGGCAACTTTGTATGCAACGGCCTTTCCCAAGGACTGGACAAAACCCATTGCACCATGCAGCGCCTGTGCAAGGTTTGCACGGTCGAGATACTCGTTATTGGTGACAGAGACCTTGAGATGGCAAGACTGAGCCAGTCAGGCCGAATCCATAGTTATCCTCAAGTGCACAACAGTCTGTAGATCAGACACCTGTGCCCAGGGCAGAGTCACCATGCTTGACACATTCTAAAGCCATGGTTTGGCCAAGGCAGGTAACAGACCTTGAGATTCACCAATCAAGGTAATCAGTATCAACATATGACCTTGAGAGTACTAGTAATCATTCGAGTTCATCTATGTGAACTTCGATGTCACCATTACATGTACATATGCGGCCTTTGATTTTCTATATGTTCATAATACAAAGATATATCTGGGTGCAAGCGTTTAGGCCGCTAAGGCCAATTTACACATTCCAAGTCAGACATTTGGCACTTAAGGTCATCTGAGGTCAAGTTCAAGGTCATCATTAGTCGTGCCATATATGTCTTCCTATATGTTCATAATGCAAACATAAGCTCTATTTATTTTTTTTTAAACTTTATTTATTTTACAACAATTGACGAACAAGCATGTGCTCATATTAACATCTCTAGTTGGCTCGGATTTTGGCGTAAGGTGGTCATTATCATGGGAGGAAACCAGAGAACCTGGTGAAAACCCACTTGCCCGGTTTGGCGACCACATAACACCTCACATACTGCCGAGGCCGGGGATCGAACCCGCGCCCAGACCAACTGCATTGGTGAGAAGTCAGCCCACATACGAACTGAGCTAACCGGGCAACCAAAAAACCAGGCAAGCTCATCTGCAAGCATTTTATCTATAGAAACAAATCTGGGCATATTTTTACCCAAAAATGGCTGTTTTGACCTTTCAAGGTCATCGAAGGTCAAATTCAAGGTCACCACACAAATCACCATATATGACTTCCCATTTGAAAATGTCCATATTTATGTACTATATTCAGGCATTCTATGAGTACAGTTCTGGCAGCTCCCATTATGACGAAAAAAGTGGCGAAAGTCAAAAAAAAATTTCAAAGGGTGAAAATTTGTTTTTGCCTAGAAATGGCCCAAAATGGATAGTAACGTGATTTGGGCCGAAAAACATTTTTTTGTCAACCCGTCAAAAATTCAAAATGGCCACCACACATAGACTGGCGATTCAAGGGCAACCAAACTTATACACGTCACAAATGTACATAAGGGAAATCTTTTGACACAAAAATCTCAAAACTGTCTGAACAGGTTTTGCAAAAATGCAAAAACTAAAAAAATACTTCCTTTTCAAAATATTTTTAGGTATTTTTGTGCAAAATTTCAGAAAAATTTGCCCAAAACTTTGAAGATAAAATTGTTCACGCCAGACAGGCGGACGCCGGATGCAACCCCATGCCAATAGGTTATCGGACCATAGGTCCTGTAACCTACAAAGGGAAAAAAATATCTTACAAAACCAAAAGGGTATTTCGTTTACCATATACGGTAACTGGGATATCATTGTTTTAATTGTTTTCCAACATGAGACTTTCAAGTTTATTAGAAAACAATGTTATGTGTTTCTGGGACACGAACAATGACCAGCATGAAAAAATAATACTTTTCATGCTTGTTGACGCCAGATATTGGCGTAATCAACTTATATAATAACAAGTTAAAAATTCTGGCTTGGTCTAAACGGACATAAATATGATATTGGCACCATCTAAAAACAGCATTTTAATAAAACAGATTATAAAAAATATACGAGTGGAGAATGTTTCAAAATTTGTAAACTCAGAATTTGGCACAACATAATAAATAAAAACAAATAAATTCACATACACAATGGATGATTAAATCATGATACATTTGCATGCAATGCTATCGATCTAGAAATTGTCGCAGCAGATTTTATCCTATGAGATGCTAAATTTGATCTTAAGGTATACAATGCAGATGAAATATCAATCCTTGTAATGCAGTCCAAAGTTCAAAATTAGTACATAACAGTAATGACTCAAACCAAACATATCACAGTCCATATTCATACGCATCAAGTACAGCTAAAAGCTCATTCGCTGGTGAGATTTACGTCTTCACTTCTTTTTCTGGAAAAAAAAATATTCAATCCACTTGCTGGAAAGTGACATGCACCAAATAGAACTTCCAATAACAAATGGCTCAATTCACACTTGTTTGTTCATCCAAACTATTTATTTTACTTTGATAAGATAAACGCACATTTTTGTTTTCGCAACAAAACTAAATAAAGACATACTATTAGTAGGGTAATTTCAGTATTACATATCCATGGTGTAAATTATGTTACCTTTTTTCCTCTTTTCTTTTTCTTTTTCTTGAGGCCAGCGCCGAGTTTGACAATGGAATTGAAAGTGTCGGAGTTCATTCTATGTGTTGTCCGGATTTTAATACCACCCAAACCAGCTGTGAACGAAAGAAGGTAGTTACTTAAAGCTCCAAGTTCATTGAAAATTGCCATCAAAAAATCTAAATGGTTGCATTATGAATTATGATCATGTCACCATCATAACGGAACCAAAAATCCTGGTCTGTGATCATTTATAATGTCTGTATGTCTACCATCAAGTTCATATGACCAACGTAGTTTGTACCTCCGCATAGTAATAGCTTCCAACTAAAACACGCCATTTAATCCATCTGGCCCTTTTTCAATCTTCATTGAATATAAAAGAACAAGCTGTACAATCTACCAGGACTGTCCATATTATTGGGGTTTAAGAATTTAGGCGTTTTATTTAGGAGTTTAACAGACCATCCTTGCGGTCATGCAGAGCGTCTAGGATCTCACGACCCCCGAGTTCCCCAATCAGGTTATCCTCCAGATCCAACTCCTCAAGACACTTGCTTGTCGCTATCAGCCTGCCACGTAAAATACATACCGGTATTTATATTTGTGTGTTATTATTAAAAGCATATTAGATTCTTTCATTCAAGGGATTGATTAGGCCATTTAAGCTTTTTAGCTTCCTGTACTTTCCTTTGATTGATTGATTGATTGATTGATTGATTGATTGATTGATTGATTGATTGATTGTTTGATTGATTAATTGATTGAGCGGTGATTCATCGAACAACACATGTAATATATCCAGATAATTTGAATCGGTTTACAATACCCAAACATCTACTATAGAGTTTATCATATGATAATACATACATGTCACACACATCCTTGCAGTGATGGCACGCCACATTACCTGCGGAAGAGTCGCACGCACGCAAGCGGTTCCAGCTGTCCGCCCTCTCCGAATGCATCGATCCCGTTATCTGCTAGGTGGAGCTTGTGTAGCCAAGGACCGACAGGGGGAGGTGGGGGTGGTCCCTTCTTCTTCTTCTTCTTACCTAGGTGGGGAGGTAGTGCGCGCAAGTCATAATTATTGTTTTGGGTCAAGTTTATTGCATTTCACTCCCAAGATATTGTACAAAGTATACAAACATATGTGCACACTGAAGCAAGAAACAGAATATGCTAACATAATATAACATATAAAATGAAAAGAGACATAAAATGCATGTAGTTTGTCTTCCAACGCCTCGAAAAGATTGGCTATTAGATATTTTGAAAGTAGAGATACTTTTTGGAGGATACCAGTCAGTCAGAAGATGAAACTGTTCAAATATTTTTGCCATTAAAAATCCCATGTTTCCCACCTTTTTTCTTTTTCTTCTTTTTGCCCTTGGCGCTGCCCACAGCTGCGGGTTTGTCCTCCGCCTCTGAACCGGCTGTCGACAAGACATCATTCCTGCGCTCCTTGGCTGGATAACGATTTAAACCATGAGTCCATGTCTATCATACATCCCAATTTAGCAGGTAATTGAAATAATTTAGCATAATTGCCCTGATGAAATGAGACATTCGATCAGACTTCAATTTCTTACAAAAGATCGATGTTTTTGGGGACTATTTTACAACATTGCACAATGCTACTCTGGCAGCGTAGTCCTCAGTAGTTTGAAGGCTACTAGAAAATTTGATCAAATAAATAGATATATACACATCCAAACAATTTTACTTGAACTATTCAGGGGGATTTCAGATACAACAAAAATTTGGTTCGAGCCAGAAATTGTCTGAAAAGTCAGGAAACTTCACTATAAAACACGAACCTTCCAGAGCTTTCAAAGCCTCCTCCTCCAGTTTAATCCTCTCCTCCTCCTCTCTGACAAACGCCTCCTCTTCTGATTTCTGCACACAGCCCTTGATGATCTCCATAGCCCCAGCACACAGCAGGTCATTACCATCCACGTACAGCTCTCTGGCATCAACAGTCATGCAGCGTTATTGCATACCAATGTGCTAATACCATGATTGATCAAAATCTCTTTTTATGATTTTTTCATATTTTGCGAAGCTATTTTTCTTGACATATATTGTTGTGGATGCACGCACACACTCACAGAAAAAAACATAGTTGCATGCATCAAATTTGGCAGATTTGATTGCACGAAAATGCTCTGATTCAAATGGGACTTTAAAACAACAGTGTCATATGGAGTTTCGAATCAAATTCTCGCCCAATAAAAGTTGAGCTGACTTGAAATCCTCACCTAACAGCCGTGTAGCAGATGACATGGCCGAGATATTTCCCGGAAGGCACACCGAGGTCGCAGTAGTTCAGGCTGAGGGACAGAATCGACTTGTTTCCCTCCAAGCCCTGACAGAGTCCCTCACAACCCTCATCTCCGAACCTAGCAGAGGCACAAGTTTTATTTCAACCATTTATTTATTTTTTTTCGATATTTCAGACTGATGTAGAATCTATAAAATATCACAACGACTCAAGTTAAACAAAATTGTTTCCTACACATATATGCTGGAATAATATAATGCCCAAAAAAAATATGTTGGGAAATATGCTACATGTAAATATATAGTAAATGACTCACTCATTGTAATCTAAGTTGATTGTTGACAGACTGGGACAGGCATTGAATGAGCTGTAATAAAAATGTTATTGGTCATATGATATCATGGTCAAAGATCTATTATTGGTGAATTTCCTGCACTTATGACGTCATTTTAGTTCATCACTTATAGGTGATAAATATAGTACATAGTACATGTGATAATAGAGTACATACTGTATACACTCCAAGGTAAACATGGTGAAAGTATTCATGGAGAAATGTACCAGTACAATGTTTGAAGTGATTGCATGTACTTGGAAGTTCTCCCTGTATTCACAACTCCAAAGAAATTTGCATATTCTGATTAGCACATGTGATTATCAAATATTTATTTCCTTTTTGCCGACCTATGCATAAATACATGAGACGAACTTACATGGATAGACGACGGAGAGATTCGGCAGCAACTAGACAGTCCATGAGTTCTAGGGTCTGTATCGTATAGACAGACTTCTCTAGTAGTAGGGCCTGCAAGGTGTGGAAAGGCAGAGGGTCGAGGGGGTTGGGAGGCGTGAATGTTCGTGGATGGGGATATGTGTTGAATATAGTAGGTAAATACGACATGAAACAGCAGGATATTAATAAGGTGTCAATATTATTATGGAGGGAAGATTCAGCATATGGGAGTCAACTCAGTGAATGTGTTACATTGTAAAATGATTTGAAGTAATAAAGAAGGTTCTAAATGTGATATAATGATAACAAAACAAACTATTGGCTATATATTCCTTCTACATACATGTTCACTTCTACAAGATGATATATCATCATTGGAAGATATTGAAGGAATGTAGTATATGACCAAGAGAAGTAACTCCAAATGGGCACACAAACTTGTGCAAAGCTTGTCATTTTACATCACACACAAACGAATTCAAGTCAGGAGAATTAAACCCGTACACACCAGAGAGGCTATGTGTTCGTGGCGGACGGGCAGATCCCACACATGAAAGCCCTTGATGTGAGTGTACCGCTCCTGTCGGAGGGCAGAGATGAGCGGGTCCAGCGACACGGTGGGGTCATCCTTGGAGGTCACTGCCACAGGCTCAACGATCAGCTGGGGGGAGAGGCAGGGTAGTGATAGTTATTGTATATGACTTATTCTGTCATTGGAAACTAGAAACTAAAAAGAGAAATTGAGAACTAATGTTCTTGGGTTTTCCATGTTTTCATTTTTGTCATTGGAAACTAGAAACTAAAAAGAGAAACTGAGAACTAATGTTCTTGGGTTTTCCATGTTTTCATTTTTGTCATTGGAAACTAGAAACTAAAAAGAGAAACTGAGAACTAATGTTCTTGGGTTTTCCATGTTTTCATTTTTGTCATTGGAAACTAGAAACTAAAAAGAGAAATTGAGAACTAATGTTCTTGGGTTTTCCATGTTTTCATTTTTGTCATTGGAAACTAGAAACTAAAAAGAGAAACTGAGAACTAATGTTCTTGGGTTTTCCATGTTTTCATTTTTTCATAAGTTAGGCTACATGGTAAAAGTTCAATAAAATGATTTGAATCAAGGACGGTACATATCAGATCCAAGAACTATGTACATGTACAAACTTTATGAAATGAAAATACACACTGAAATCAATTATTTGACAACCTTGGAAAGGAGTTTGTCATCCTCTGTACACTGTCGGGCTGCAGAGCGCACTCCCGGACATATCATCGTCTCTGACGCCAGACAGTTCCGCTCGTAAGTGCGCAGGAAACGTTTGACAACCTGACCAGCCGTCTCATCGCCGAACGTCATCTTCTTCTTCTTGCCCCGCTTCTTCTTCTTTTTTCCTCCCTTCTTTTTTGGCATCTTCGGTGTTTATGGCTTGATCTGAGGATTTTTCAGCTTCTGTTCTGTGGATTTCTAGAAATTAAAATGATACACTAGACACCTGGTCTCTAATGTTCACTGTATAAACTTTCATGAATATAGGGCAGCATTGTCCCACAGTTGAATCTTTTAACTGTTGTTTAGAAATATCTTAATAAAGGTCTCAGCAAAAGCTTGCCACAGGTTAATTAAGAGCACATGTAGGATACTGTAAAACGACTAATTTTGGTGGACGATTTATTCGGCGGATTTGGCAGTAGGGGAAAAATCGCCAAATTAACTAGATATATGATAAGAAATATATGTGGTTTTAAAACTGCCAAATAATGTGGGGCTCACAACTGCCAAATTTAATAGCCTCTAAAATTATTCGTTTTACAGTAAAGTGGGCAATTATTTATCCACATGTTAGAAATTGGGTCATAACCAAATCATAATTTCCCGGTACCCAACAAGCGGCACAAAGTTCTGTGACAAGCTTCAGGGGGGTATTTTACTTGTGTCATTCACAAATTGACTTACTGTTATAATATGTGAACTTGGGGCAAAAACGTCAAACTTTGCAGAGATAATCTCCATTGTGTTAGATGATTATGACACATATGTGTGAACTTTATCCCTAAAAAAAAATAAGGATTTTTAAGACTATGAACTGGTTGATTCTACATGTATAAAAGCCTGAAAAATAATTTTTTTTGCCCGTGACTGTTTTGGATTGTCGATTCAACTTAAAATTTCTTGTGCTGAATCAACATATTTATTTTCGACCAATATTCAGTCCACTATGTGCAGTGATGTGTAAAATTGAAATATTTGGTAATCTACACATTTTTAATTTAGTCTGTGTGACAATGTTATTGTAATCCTCGCGCTCTTTCGCATTCGCTCAATTTCTGGATCATGTTCCCTCACAATCCTGTATCAAAACTGTCTCAGAAATCATAGACGATACCATGTTCAGGCCAATCGATTGCAAGGCGAATACCCAATAGGGAATGCAATGGAACTAAGGCCCAGAGGAGTCGACAGGTACCCGAATTCGGGGCGAGTCAAAAAATTACCCGGGTCGGAATTTCATTACCCCTCCCGAGAATGAATAAAGATACATATAGTTTTTGTCATAAATATTTGCGATAAACACTTGTAAAATCACAAGAACAAAAGGAATATTAGAAGAAATGAAGTAGTTTTATGAGGTCATGTGATCTTTTTCAAACTTGAACATAAACACTGACGAAAAAATAATATGTGCTTTCTTTACAAGTTGCATCACTCGTATCGCTTCGATTCATGCACATCCTTCTTCACATTCTGAACACACAAATATAATACATTTAGTGAAATTAATTATTGCCACCATGTCACGAGAAATTTGATCAATGAACTAACTGTAGTATCATTTAAGCAGCGTTTAACATCAAAGTGTGAATTCTGATCATGTACAGTATGTATATTATGTATGCTTGAGTTTCGCAAGTGAAATATAATTTATATTGCTTGAATTTTGGAAAATAATACCATTTTTAAGTTCTACATTTTTAAAAAGAATTCAGACTGGATTTAAATGAAAAAAATATGTAGTCGGTGTCGAATCTGACCAATATCAAAAATCAATGACTGGCTCAATGACAATGACAATCCAAGGAGTTCAGTTCAGTTCAAAGTTTGATATATTATAGATCTATTTGGACGGGACACGGGGCGGCCGGGGGGTCGGGTCAGACCACATGGGTATCCGGGTCGAAATTCTCGGAATGCAATGCAATTTCGAATTTGAAATGCGAGGGACACGATAATTTTGCTAGCCTAGTGAACATGGCAAAAATAATCAGATTCAGTGGCTCTGTACTGTAGCAGTGGAGAGGGGTAGACTATTACTTAGACAAACAATATCGTCTTCTCTGAGGGCGGAAGCCCCGAAGACAAAATGCCCTTTAGGCTTTGTGTAAAAAATCAGCTGAATTTCCCGACAAAAAATAAGTCGGAACTTCGAGTCTGTTCTAACTGGCTTAAAATCAGGAATGGTACTCACATTCTTGGTCAGGGGTGGCTCACGATGTTTATACTTCCTAAATCCGACGAAATATCCACTTGTTATCATGTTTATCCTCACATTTTACTGTTAGAACTGAAGCCAGTCGGGATACTTTTTCAAACAAATTTCCTGGCATCTTTGCCTGCCGAGTGACGTCACACGCGCGCACTCGAGGGAATCCCCTCGAAAAATGACATGGGATTCCGCACAAGTGCGCGCGCGTGTGACGTCACTTGGCAGGCCAAGATGTCAGGAAATTCTTTGAAAAAGTATCCCGACCGGCTTCAGAACAGTAAAATGTGAGGATAAACAGGCATAATCGTGATATAATCCCCAGCGGGGAGGGGTATTTGTAACTGACAGAAACGTTGTTTTTCTGTGCCTTTTTCGTCTTCGTTTTCCCAAAATGTCCCGAAAGTTATTATGAGAACATGAGAAAACACCGACGTCAATAATTTTGTGGGCCCTATATATACCAGAGAGTGTATAACTCTCTGTATATACTCGTGAAATAGTCCCCGGTCATTACATATACAACACTTTTAACCTTGGTGCGGGGACTATATCACGAGTATATATAAGGGGATATGATGGGGTTAGAGTAAAAAAATGGGGAGTTGTTTTTTGGGGGGAATATCTACGTCGGATTCGTGTGTAATTTGAAGGGCTGTGGAAATAGTCCCCGGGGACTGTTTATACACTATGTATATTGTAGGTATTACAGTATTGCGGGGACTATATCACGAGTATATATATAAGGGGCTAACTCCGTTTTACAAGCTGAAGAGGGTGACGGATATGATGGGGTTAGAGTAAAAAAATGGGGAGTTGTTTTTTGGGGGGAATATCTACGTCGGATTGGTCATGTGTGTAATTTGAAGGGCTGTGGAAATAGTCCCCGGGGACTGTTTCCACACTATGTATATTGTAGGTATTACAGTATTGCGGGGACTATATCACGAGTATATATAAGGGGCTAACTCCACTTTAGAAGCTGAAGAGGGCGACGGATATGATGGGGTTAGAGTAAAAAATGGGGAGATGTTTTTTGGGGGGAATATCTACGTCGGATTGGTCGTGTGTGTAATTTGAAGGGCTGTGGAAATAGTCCCCGGGGACTGTTTCCACACTATGTATATTGTAGGTATTACAGTATTGCGGGGACTATATCACGAGTATATATAAGGGGCTAACTCCACTTTAGAAGCTGAAGAGGGCGACGGATATGATGGGGTTAGAGTAAAAAATTGGGAGATGTTTTTTTGGGGGAATATCTACGTCGAATTGGTCGTGTGTGTAATTTGAAGGGCTGTGGAAATAGTCCCCGGGGACTGTTTCCACACTATATATATTGTAGGTATTACAGTATTGCGGGGACTATATCACGAGTATATATAAGGGGCTAAGTTCACTTTACAAGCTGAAGAGGGCGACAATATATTGTGCTTCATTCCGTAAAAAAATCAAACGGAATAAGCAGCAAGTTTACATATAATGGTTTATATTGGTTTATATAAATTAATTGCATGAAATCAATATATCAATATATTGTGCGCTTTATTGCGTAAAGAAATCAAACGGAATAAGCAGCATGTATACATATATTGGTTATAAATGAACTACGTATATATGTAGAGTCGGTGTTTAGGTACAAATCCGCCATATTAGGCCTACAGGGGACGTAAATGATCGTAAATGCAATTTGCGGTTGGTAAATGGACTTGGAAGTTATTGTAATGAAAACAAAGGAAATTGCCTAACAAGAAGTGTATGGCAAATAGTCCCCGGCGGGACTGAAAACAAAGGAGAATTGCATAAAAAAAGTGTATGGGAAATAGTCCCCGGTGGGGACTATATCACGATATCGCCGATAAACACAATAACAAGTGGATATTTCGTTGGATTCAGAAAGTATAGACATAATCAGCCGCCTCTGTACTATTCCTGACTTTTAGCCAGTTAGAACAGACTCGAAGTTCCGACTTTTTTTTTGTCGGAAATTCAGCAGAATTTGCACAGTAAGGTAGACTAGTAGATAGACAAATATAAAGAGTCTAGATCTAGGTCTGTCCCAGTAGGACTGGGATGGTGCCAGGCAGTGGGAGCTACTCTCACTCTGCTAGTCTAGTCAGTAGTCTAGATCTACGCTGTAGTCCTCTACAGTTGGCCTAGGCTACCAGAGAGAACTGTTACTGTAAGCAAATATTTACACGTATTATTTACATGCTCATACAATGTAGTATGTGATCGTTGTGGCATTTGTCTTTCACAGTTCACGAAGTTGACAAAATCATGTTTTTATCCGCCATATTGTAAACAAAAACCAAGGCGTCTGCATATTAATATGCAAATCGTACTCAGATTGGAATACGTTCATTCATGAATTCCATACGGTACTGTTATCAGGATGAAATCATTTATCCTGTGTATAACAGCTAAATAAAATATAATCATGGTAAAATTAATGTACAAATATGAGTCATGTTGTAATATTCAGTGTAATTATCAGATTATGATGAAACATTGTAAATTTACATTATTGTAAATTGTACGGTAATACAAAAGAGCTGTTTTTTATTCACTAGGTGGCGCCACAAATTGTATCAACATTTGTCACTATAGTATCCGCCAGATGGTAGGCCTGTTCCCGACATACCCACTCAAGGAATTGAAATACACTAGCGATGTACTATGGAAATCGGGTCACGACATGGCGTTTGATGATTGTTACTTGTCACTTCTCATAAATTTATGACAGAATCAGCCACATTACTTATCACTTGTCATTTGACACTTGTCATTTGATATTTGTCTTTTGTCGTCACCATTTGAAGAGCGGTGAATTTTTATGTTAAAATAATGTTTGAATCATTCTCAAACTGATAACATTTAACTATTCCATAAATATATGTTACTGTATTTTCAACTACATGGAAATTTAATTGACGTAAATATGTATAGAAATCTAATGAGAATTTGGTTAGAAAGTCTGCAAACACTATTACTTGAACTCTACTTATCAATATAGATAAATTGTGGGTAATTCCATGACGATGATGACACCATAAATAACATAGACACAAGATTCCAATATACATTTTATTTCAATGACAAAATAATTAAAAGACAAAACTTATTGCTGAAACTACCTACAATTTGTATTTCAACATGTACAATAAAGTGGACATTTTGACAAAGATAGCACGAGGGGCTAAATGCTGCCCAATTTAATCATACATCCAGTTTATTTTCCAATTTAAAAAAATTATACTGAACCAGTCTGTCTATCGACAGCTTCTGTCAATAGCTAAAATTCAAAGCAGCCATCAGATAATCGGTACACGAAAAATATTAGCAAAGGCTTTAAAAATGTTGTAAGAAAAGCTAATATATATGCTTTTATGAGTACTGTAGCACATATTTGGTATTATTTCCATCTATAAAGTCACTTGTTCGTTGTTTTCTGCAAATAGTAAAAGACACAGAAAACCGCATGCAACCACCGCTCACCCACGATTATAACCAACAAATACGACCACATTCTAGTTTATAATACACATAAGACAGAATATCCTAGAAAACATCTCCACAATCTTATTATAACCTAATACAACATTGTTCCTCCATGTTCATTATTCCTTGCCTGTTCTTTTATTTTCATCGTAACTTTTCCATTCATTGCACAAACTTGCATTCCACACCATTGCAATCAGTGCTTATCAGCGATAGCTCCTATCGCTTCCGTAGATCTCTACATGTGCGTTATATTCTCATGCAATGAAGGTTGTGCGTACAATCCAAACACAAATATTACTCACACCATTATAAATGTCTAAATCTCCATTTACAAAGTGCACCTTTGCTACTAATTATTCAAGCTATGTAAAATATTATCTAGCCGTGTGTTGTCTTGGACAAATCACACACGAACATACGTTCTAATCGCACAAAATTACATAACTGTGCCGCTATTTATGTAATATTTTTACTGTACAGGCCCCAGCCTTGAGTGAAGTGATGGGTCAATGACTCAAACTCACATGGCGATGAGGTGAAACGTTCACACAATTTACTTGGCGCGGCCTTTCAAATTGATGGAATGATGGTAGCTTTTTTGATTACAGTTTGAGGTTTCTCGTCTTTCTTGCTTGGTTTCATGCACTTCCAACACTGATACATTTTTGTACACATTGCAAACAATATATATGTATATATCCATATAATTATTTGTATAGGACACATTTCAACTGAACTGCCATGCCTTGGTTTCAATAATGAAGAAAAAAATAAGGGACACTTTTTTGTCTACAAATATTTCATAATGAAATGAAGCTTCTTCGACCTGAAGTTTGCCTGATTAAGGAATCTAGAATCAGCTCACAGGATAAACATTTCAATACAGAACATATTTACAATATATTTAGCACATCTGATTCGTATCTGGTCAACTTGTACAACCATCTCACGACAAGTATTCAAAAATTTTGCCCAATAATTCCACATAGTGCAACATATATGATGAATATTGTTCCATTATCGAATGTTTGCAAAATGAGACATGTAGCATTGTAGACTGTATCGTAAACTACCTGTAATTCATACTGGAGCTACACGAAAGCCATTCTGTCTGTTTAAACAAAAGTGACATCAAAAATCAGTCACTAAATTTCGAATGCAGTCAACAGTCAATGCTAACACCAAGTATCTTAGCTGAAATGATTTTATTAAATCATTGTTAGGATTTAAATACCTCAAAACTTAAATGATTTCAAGGAAAATGTAAGACTTATCTGGCTCCAAATCGGGAAAGAGATGTGTGATATTTCACTAAGAAGTGCGCACAATACAATACATAGATACAGTAGATTACATATATTATACACAAACACCATAAAACCAAAGATATATTATAGATACATTATAATTTGAGAAAAATTTACATGCAAAAATTACATATACATTTCGTGTTTTTTTTACTTTTAGATTTAAATTTCCTTCCCCCAACACAATAAATTTTTCATTTCTAATTTCCCTCCAAAAGTTCCACAAACAGAAGTTTATTCTTACCTGTGCACTTCTTAAAAATATCAAAGATGTTTTCAGATGTAACACCACGAATATATTTCAGCAGTAGTTTTTATAGCTTTTAGTGTCAACTTCTAGCTCGAATCTCATATCCCATATGTATGCTCACTGTCCAATGGTAGTATACTTGGTGTTAACATTTCTAGCTCATACATAATACCCTAGAATAAATTCCATAACATGATCTTCCCTCCTTCATCACTTTCATGCAATAACAATATGTACTGTATACATGATAAAATTGCACAATCGCTCATAATTTCGAGTTGTACGCGTATTAACTGTTACATTCGTCGAACAGGGAGTTGCCTTACTTCGAACACTCACAAAGTATAGAGTATCTATCTACTAGCGATGGCCATGAGATGATTTTAATATATGCTTCGGCAATTCTTGAACTGCCTCGCTCACATTCATAAAGACACAACAGATTTGCCCTGAAATGCGTTGACAAGTTTTCCATGATGTATGACGGTCAATTCCAACAACGCGGCCTACTCTAGTCGCCATGGTGACAGAATGTTTATGTGTTATATTCACCGAGTGAATTTCTGTTACCATAGAAATAGTACATCCCTAAGATACATTCGCGAAGCCTCACATCGCCTTAAAGACAAAATGCTGTCATATTGACCTGAGCCCTGAGAGCTAATTCAGTGATAGATGCGCATATTGCACATAACGGTCTTCCATAGATACATATATAGCCATTTGTAGGTCATAAATGAAATTTTTAATGACATGATATACCTAAATATGCATGGATACATATTAGCTGTTTATACTATTGATAGTTCAGAATTATTTCTAAATGTTCTCACTTGTTTTGTTGGATATAATACTGTATATGAACAATTAGATTTAATATTGGTTATACACACTGTATATAAAGGGATATTAGTCACAAACCAAGCAACAGTCATGATATGATGATGTAAACAAGATGAACATTTGTTCAAATGATTCAAATATTTGAAAACAAATAAATTATGTTAATGAGTGATGTTGTCTTCGAGACCAATGAATGGTTACAGACCAACATATATTTACATACAACAGAGTAAAACTCTCCGTATGGTGATCCTTAAATGATAAACACAATAAATGTTACTGGAGAAAACTCAATGCTGTTCTGTCTTCTACAAATAATAGCATTCACTGAAACAAGTATACACACTTCAGCTATTTCTAATCTGTTTTGCTCAGAAAAAATGGATGGATTACATGTAACCTATATTTACTGACAGAAAATTATCACATAATTTGTTATAAAGAATCTAAAGCTGTGGATATTTTATTGTTCATCATTACAATATATTTTAAAATCCTACAGATGTTTAGAAGTGACCCTAGGGTACGCCCTATGTCATACACGGGTTTCACGCTTGGCGCGGTTTCTACGGCAACACGCACAGCAAAACATCCAGACGACTCTACAGATAAGGCTGAGTCCTTCGCTGACTGAGCACAAGAGGGAGTTGGTCCACTGGGGCGGCGGCGGCGGTGCAGAAGTTGTGGCGACCTCGGTTGCCGTGGGCGTCGCCGGCGGCGATGTAAAGACGTACATTGCTCCCGGTGATGAAAGCAATGGCGATGACAGAGGGTGACCGCCGTTCTTGGCGGCGGAGTTTGCTGTACCATTGCCATTGGCAACTATGATTCCCGGGTTGTACTGGTCTCCATGGTAACTAGCGTTCTGTTGGTGGTGGTGGCGCTGGTGGTGACGATGATGATTATTGATGCGCGCGGGCGGTGTTCGAGACGAGGGCGGAGTTTCTCGCTGGCCGGGGTCTGTACAAGCTAGACATCAGGAGTGCCCCCCGTGGTGGCCGTGGGGCTGGTATGGGTGGGTGGAGTGGTGGTTGTGGCTGTAGGCATGACGACCGCGGGAGCCGGGGTGTCCACTGCCGCCGCCGCCGCCTCGGCTGGTCCCTGAGTGGTTCGGAACATGTCCGTTGTGATGAGCATGGTGGTGGTTGACGTGGTTCGGATGGTGGTGATTGTTGGTGAAGCCATTTTTCTGCTTTTGGCCCATGTACTCCGCGTAGCTGATTGTTAGCTTCTCGCTCTGGTAGCGAGTGAGTTTGATGGTCTTGCGTACGTCGGGAGATATGTGCCCCTTGTAGCCACCCTTACGTAGGAGTGAGTCGATGGTCTGAATACAGTCCCAACCTGCATCAAATTCACACAGATGAACATCGATACAGGTGAACATATATTACAATTTAACATGTGAACATAGAACACTTTGTTTATTTTATGGTTTTTACGTAAAATTCACAATGCGATACAATTATTTCCTGCTCTGTTCCATACACACCTTGCTCCATGGCGACCTCCGGTAGATATGTGGCCGTCTTCTTGTGGCCTTTCTCGTTAAGGAACTCAATGCGGATCCCATGTCTGCCAACCTGATTCAAGGAGAGAATTCAGCGATGAAAATTTTAACTATGGCGATAAAAATTTATTTAGAGCTGAATCCTGTCGATTCTGCTGTGATAGCATGTCATTTGCTATCATTGAAAAATTGAAATCTCATACATATAAATTTGAACCTCAAGTTTGGTTTGTATCTAAGGAATGAAACATACTAAGTCATGTTTCCATGGTAACCTACCTCCCAGTCCATGTAGTCCTGAGCCTCTTCGAAGCGAGTCAGCAATGACACGGAGCAATGGAGACGCGGAAATTCATCCTTCGTGATTGGGCTGAAACGGCTGTCCTTCATAGCACTGAAACACATCAAACGTGCGCCGACAAATTCATTTTGGGTTAGATTAATTTTCTCACAGATTTTGCTTTGGCTCACTGCGCCTTGGTATATGGCATTATGGTTATACAATATACATTGTATATCAAAAACCATTGGCATTGATGGGTTTCTGATTTCATTCTTTTTTTTTCTGTGTTTTATCGGGGGTCATGTTTGTTTTAATCATTTCTCAATCTTTGTTAATTATTACGACAGGAATGTATGAAATGGAACGTGGTTCAATCAGTAACAAATAGACTTGTATATAAATAGATTGAAATTGTAAACAAATAGATTTGTATACATAAACCCTGAAATATTAATTTAGTTAGTGTCCATTAAATTTAGCGTTTTTGGTTGTGCTGGCATATTAGCCACCACTTAATTTAGTGTTTTTATCATGCCATCATATGAAGTGTTTAAGAAATTAATATATAAGCATCGATTAAGATTAGCATACAAAAGGCTAAAAAAAAAGCAAAATAAACAGACGCTAATAATTTCCAGGTTTAGAGTGTATACATTCTGTCAGAATGAAACATAAGATTCATTAAACATTCCTTCCAGTACATTTCCTTTTAAACTTTAGTATGTTTAGTTTAGAACTGCAAACTGTAGTGTCTCTCAAGATATTCAGCAAATTTATATCTTCCACTCAACAGCAAATGTTTATCGCCTGCTGCTTCGAACGAACATTGGAAAACTATAAACGGAAAATTTACAGACATAACAGACAAAAAAAGTGAAACGGATGTCTGCGCCTGTTTCAACCAGTACTTAGTCCAAAACAAAACTGCTTTCTACAAACAACAAATTTTACTGCAATCTCAATATGAGGATTCTGTGAACTGTGGTTGTGTGTTTTTTTTTTTACCTCAATTTTAACTAGCCGTCAAGGCCTAAAGGCCTTGGAGGCATTTCAGGGTGAAGCATGAAAAAAACAAAATGCTGACATGATAAGTTCCCAATGAGACCGTTTCCGAGATATCGACAGAAACGAAAAATGCCGACTCAGCGAAAAAATTTAAGGTCAAGGCCAAAGGTCATCCATCATACCCTATGTACATGTTTGTCTAGGGCGACGAGTCAGAAAATAACATCCGTTTCGCTCTACGACGCACCATTTCCGAGATATCGACGAAAACGAAAAATGCCGACTCAGCGAAAAAATTTAAAGTCAAGGTCAAAGGTCATCCATAATACCCCTAAGACATGTTTGTCTAGTGCGACGAGTCCGAAAATAACGTCCGTTTCGCTCTACGACGCACCGTTTCCGAGATATCGACGAAAACGAAAAATGCCGACTCAGCGAAAAAATTTAAGGTCAAGGTCAAAGGTCATCCATAATACCCCTAAGACATGTTTGTCTAGGGCGACGAGTCTGAAAATAACGTCCGTTTCGCTCTACGACGCACCGTTTCCGAGATATCGACGAAAACGAAAAATGCCGACTCAGCGAAAAAATTTAAGGTCAAGGTCAAAGGTCATCCATAATACCCCTAAGACATGTTTGTCTAGGGCGACGAGTCTGAAAATAACGTCCGTTTCGCTCTACGACGCACCGTTTCCGAGATATCGCCGAAAATGAAAAATGCCGACTCAGCGAAAAAAATTGAAGGTCAAAGGTCATCCATAATACCCTATATACATGTTTGTCTCGGGTGACGAGTCCAAAAATTTCCCAAATTTTAATTGTAAATTTGCCGTTTATTGTTATTACTCACCTCTAAACTACTACATGCTCCTTTTCGATCCTTTGGATCGTTCTGGATAGAAATTCGCGTACTGAAAGCAAGGCACGATCGTCTGCCTGCATGACTCGAGCGCTCCTTTTGCCGCCAAAACCGCCGCGCATATGCGCGCGCAGCTGCGCAGAAGCTTCACTTTTCTGTCCAAAAAACGACAAAAGGAAGCCCCTAGCACACAACTGGCGGGGATGGATGGGAGGGCCTTTACTGTAGTAGTTTAGAGGTGAGTAATAACAATAAACGGCAAATTTACAATTAAAATTTGGGAAGTTTATTTTATACATCACCAATCTAAACTACTACATGCTCCTTAGAATCAAAGGATAGGCGGTGGAGCAGTAGTGCTAGAGAGTCATGAAAACAGACGATAGTCTTGATTTCAAGCGAATCGCTAAAATGCTACATTTTCGATATATCTTTAGTAATATAATAAAGATACTCACCTAGCGGTGCGATCGCTTGCCTCCGACATGCACGAATTTCTTCTTCACCCATCGGTGGAAAACGGAACTCTACTTGAGACCGTAACATAAAGAATTCAAACACAAACACAGAGTGTTGCTTATATACACGTGCACGTTAAAACCAAGACTTTTCTGTCCAGCTGGTTCAAACAACAGCTTGCGCTACGACCAGCGGACCCAGTCTAAATCTGGACGACTGGTCCTGAAGTTCGGCAGCATTGGACAGATAGAACCCGATGAATGTCGTAGAATTAGTCCACATTCCAGCCCTCACGATATATTCCAACGGAATATTCGACCTGGCCGCCAAAGACATCGAGATGTGTCGGATTTGGTGGGACGATATTTTGTAAGTGACTCGATCGTCAGCACCTGATTCCGCATAGACAGTCCTCACTACAACCTTCACCCATCGGGATAGTGTAGCTGTGGAGATATCCGTAGCCCTATTAGGCTGATAGGAAATAAATAATCGCTTGCGATCTTTCCTGATCGATCTGGTACGATCGATGTAGATTTTCAGCGCTCTTACCGGGCACAATAGAGCGTCCGGCTCATTCCGTCCTACGTAACCGCCCAGTGACGGAATTACGATAGGGGAGAACGCTTTCCCGCCCTCAACTGCAGCACGTGTTTTAGGCATAAAATCACGTACTGGGTATAAGGAAACGGACCCATCCGCGCAAAATGCGACTCGCGATACGTCGATCGCCGCGACATCTGAGCGTCTTCGACCACTTGCTAGCATAACTAGCAAGAAAGTCTTAAGAGTTAACCTCTGCAAGGAAACTTCCTTGAGAGGCTCCCAAGGTGCTTTAGTAAGACAATATAGCACAAAAGCCATGTCCCAATCCGGTAGAGTAGGAACTCCGCGTGGCCTTTGCGTCCTAAAGGACGCCAAGAGATCAGCAAGGATACGATTATTAGTTAAATCGATCCCCCTAGCACGGAATACAGGGCCCAGCATGGACCTGTATCCCTCGATCGTAGTAGGCTTCAAATTAAGCCTATCAAAGAGATAGCAGAGAAAGTCTAGCACTGCATTCAGAGGGGCAGAGAGCGGATCAATGCGCCTTCCGTTACACCAACGTACGAATACTCTCCATTTAGCCTCATACGTTTTAGAGGAGGATCTCCTATTCTTTCTCGTGAGATGTACGGACACCTGCTGAGAAAATCCTGCCTCCTGGAAGGATCGCTCGATAGCCTCCAGACGTGTAATTTGAGCACGTGGACGGAATCGTGAAATATATCCCGCCCCGGTTGCTTCAGCAACCTGTCCTCGATCGGGAGAACACGTGGTACATCGATCAGGAGGGACAGTAGCAGGGGAAACCACGCCTGCATCGGCCAGCATGGCGCCACCAACAGAATCTCGCACTGAGACCTGGCTACTTTGTGCAGCACTTCTGTTAGGAACCGAGTTGGCGGGTACGCATACCCGAACATCCCGTCCCACAACTGAGACATCGCGTCCACAGCCAGTGCCTCGCTCTCTGGCAGAGGTGAGAAGCAGACCGGGAGCTTGTGATTCCGAGAGGTTGCGAACAGGTCTATGTTCGGTGTCCCGAACGCCTGACAAACGCGCCGAAACACCCCCGGATGCAGACTCCACTCCGTGCCTATGATCTTGTCCGGTCTCGACAGAGCGTCCGCTAGGACATTCCTGTAACCCGGCAGGTGCCTCGCCCTGATAAACAGACGGTACTTGAAGGCAAACCTGATCAGACACTCGGCCTCCAAACAAAGCTGACTCGACCGAGTTCCACCTTGTTTGTTTATGTGCGCCACTACTGTGCTGTTGTCTGTGAAGACCAACCACTTCGTCCCTGGGGGACTCTGAGGCCCCCAGATCTCGAACGCACGTCTCACCGCTCGCAGCTCTAGGACATTGATGTGCAACGCCCTCTCGCTCGTGTTCCACACAGCAGAGAGTTCGTGCTCGTCCATATGAGCTCCCCAAGCCAATTCTGACGCCTCGGTGAAGAAGGTCCGATCGGGCAGATACTCCGCGAGTGGCATCCCTCGGAAAAGATTCCGATTGTCCCGCCACCAATGCATTGCTTCCCCAGCACGATCGTCCACCGATACGACTTGGTCTAGTCGATCGGTGAGGATCCGCCATTGCAACGCTAGACACCATTGAATGGGTCTGAGGAAGCACCTGCCGAACGGCACCTGTTTCTCCATCGACGCCAACAGACCGATGATGGACAGAAACTGTCGAGCTGTGATCGACGACTGCGTCAGCGCGACCTCCATCGCCGCAATCGCCTTGAGAACTCTCTTCCGCGGAGGAAGAGCTACTCCTCGCTCTAGATCGTAATCTACCCCGACATACTCGAACCTCTGTGTCGGGGACAGATGAGACTTCGCCCAATTGGGGATCCAGCCGAGGCTGGTCGCCAACCTGAGGACGAACCCGGATTGCTCTACAGCCTGAGACGGGGAGTCGGCTATGATTAACCAATCGTCGATATAATGGTGGAATTGAATTCCAACCGATCGAAACCTGGCTGCCATCGTCCTTACGATACGGGTGAACACGTAAGGGGCGGTGGCTACTCCAAAAGGAAGTACCCTGAACTGATACACCGAACCTTCGAAGGCGAACTTGAGGTATCGCCGATCGGCTGGGTGTATTGGCACATGTAAGTACGCGTCCTTGACGTCGATACTGACTGCCCACTTCCCCTTGGACAGAGCTTTCTGGACGGAAAGCGCCGACTCCATCTTGAACCTGGGTATGATCAGGAATTTGTTGAGGTTTGACAGATCGAAAACGGGACGCCACCCGCCTGTCTTTTTCGGCACTAGGAAGATGAGAGAATAGAATCCTCTCTCGTCCTTGACCACCTCGATCGCACGTTTCTCTAGCAACTGCTGCACCTCGTGCTGCAGAAGCTGAAACTTTTCCCGATCGCCGGGCACAGGGAAGAACCACGCTTTGGGTCTGATCGGTGGTTTTCCAGCCTCCCATCTGAAGGTGAGACCGAACTTCACCCATGCCACGACTGAATTGTCTGACGACGCCAGATCGCTCCAGTTCTGGACGAACTGAGCCAGGCGTCCCCCGACTGGACCAGGTTGTGGAAGATCGAATTCCGACAGAACTGAACCTTCCACCGAGCCTACGCTTTCCCGCAACGAGTCACTTCTTACCAGAAGCTTTCCCTTTGCCCTTGAAGCGTCCACCCCCTTTGCCTCCGCGCTTGCCATCCCCCTGGGGAGGGGGAGGCTGCGCCCCCCGAAAGGGCGGCTGCGTAGAAGCGGGTGCATGTGGTGCCTGAGGTTGGGCAGGCTTCTGACCCTTGGTCTTCTTGCCTGTCCCAGACCCCGCCGACTTCCCAAGCAAAGCCTTGGCCATAGCCTCATCCCGGAGATGTTCCCGCATGACGGAAATATCCGATCGAGAGAGGTTGGCGTAGGTATAGCCTGAGAACAGCGGCCTCCCACGTAGCTCAGCGACGTCCGTAGCGGACACGTCAAGCCGACGGAGATCGGCATCATGCATGGTGAGATCCAATTGTGCGCCCAGGTGCGCACTGTCACGCTCAGCAGCATGGACCACTCCGGCCAAGACGCCGAGTGCTGCATGAATGTTGGCGCGACTCCCCTCCTCCAGATCCGCCTCGTCCACAAACTCCTGAACCAAAGTGGTCAGGTGATCTGTCAACGAGAGCTGCCCCATCAATTGATGAGACAGCGTCTGCCAGTGAGAAAGGCGAGCCTTTTTCACATAAGCTGACCAGACCGTACCCTGCTTCCGGGAAAGCAGGTGAAGGTTAGGGTCTTCGACCGGGACGGAAGTCTGATGTCCACCCTCGGACTCTACAGTCCGATAGGTGTCGATCGACTCGAACACGGCTAGTCGGGAATGCCGACTCCGTACGAGCCACATCCTTCTTAGCCGTAACTCCCTTGTTGATCTTGTCGAAGGACTTGACCAACGCGGGAGCCACAGGGAGCCGGATCGGCCGACGAACTGGCGCCGACGCGAACCTACCGGTTCCCCGTGAGGGCCCTGGAGCATCGATCGGCAAGTCCATTCGCCTTGCGACCGACTCCAAAGCCCACCGGAAGTTAGAACCCCCGGCCTGATCGGAAGTCTCATCCTCCGAGGAGGACGACTCCTGATCAGCTTCCACTCGACCCCCCCGATCGTTGGACCTCACAGGTCCGATCGAAGACCTCGATGACCCCAGGGGTACATCAAAGGACGGGCGAGGGAATGCCTGCTCAGCGATCGCGCCCATCCGGCGACTTACATCCGCGTACACAGGACTTGAGTGGCCCTGAGGAACGACCCCAGCACCACCCGCCCGATCGTGCCCTGATCGAGGACCAGGAGCACGACCGCCAAGTGAAGACTCCCGATCGCACGAACGATCGAGAGCCTCACCCCCAAACAAGGGGAACTCTCCCCCCTCGAACCTCGAGACCGAGGACCCGAATGAGCCATCCAAGATGCTCCGCCGATCGAAGTCCGAAGCCTGATCGTCGCCCACCGAGAGGTCGGACGAAGCCTGAGCCACATCGAAAATCGATGTGGTCTCAGCACCACGGCGCTTAGAGGAAGCACGCTTCCTCTTCCTGGAAGGCCCCGGGGACGAGACGACGGACCCCTCCATCTCGATCGGCCCCGACTGAGGGACGACGAAGGTGGAGTGCGGTTCCTTGGCTGCTTTCGCCTTGGCAAGAACTGAAACCTTCTTCTTAGAAGATTTCGACTTCTTGCCAGCAGGGGGAGCAAGCTCTCCCTGCGACGAGGGGGCAGCCGAAGAACCGGCCGGGACTCCCTGTCCAAGCAGGGAAGAGAGACCCGGCAGGAGGGGACCCTGAAGGGACGATAACGACTGTGCAAAGAAAGATTGCACAGCGCGTTGACCATGTCCTGTGTTAGCCCCAGGGGCTGGCTAACACCGGACGCAATCTGTGCCGTCACAGGCGGAGTCTCCACCTCCATGGGCGACTGGCGGACTTGCGGAGCCGAAGCTTCCGCAAGCCTCAAAGCATCCCGACGAGCCAACGAGGCTTCGGAATACTTTGCAGTCGCCTGCACGAAGGAAGAGGGACGCCAGAAACGACACAGATCACACCTCAAATCCTCCATAGATACCGGGCCATGGTCTAAACAGTCGAAACACAAACTGTGTTTCTCCCCTCCTCGGAGGGTATTGACCAGACACTTCGGGCATGGACGTTCGTCCATGGCACCGGTACCAAGGGAGGATTGTGAAGTCATGATCACACAAGGGAACTAACCACACACAGTAACAGGGCGGGCAAAATATGCAAACCTGAGACCGCGCTGAAAAAAGAACCCTAAGAGGACTACGAATATATAAACTACAGTATACGTATACACAATATATACAGTAGAAAATTAACGTAGAACTATTGATAGATGTAAACAACAAGTACACTATCAAGTACGACGGATGGACGATAATAGGGTGAACTGGCTATACAAATCGCTGACGATCTAGCAAGTAACAAACTATCGACCAATACTTATCCAAATAGACACAAAACGATGTCTATGAACGTGGCAGGTGAAATTCCGTAAGAATATATCGCAAAAGTCTAGTTTGCAGACTAAATTCTACGAATTCACCGGGAACCAAAATCCAAAGCTGCCAAGCAAAAATGGCGGTGGACAGAAAAGTGAAGCTTCTGCGCAGCTGCGCGCGCATATGCGCGGCGGTTTTGGCGGCAAAAGGAGCGCTCGAGTCATGCAGGCAGACGATCGTGCCTTGCTTTCAGTACGCGAATTTCTATCCAGAACGATCCAAAGGATCGAAAAGGAGCATGTAGTAGTTTAGATTGGTGATGTATAAAATAAACAACATCCGTTTCGCTGTACGCCGTACCATTTCCGAGATATCGACGAAAACGAAAAATGCCGACTCAGGGAAAAAATTTAAGGTCAAGGTCAAAGGTCATCCATAATACCCTTAAGACATGTTTGTCTAGGGCGACGAGTCCGAAAATAACGTCCGTTTCGCTCTATGACGCACCGTTTCCGAGATATCGACGAAAACGAAAAATGCCGACTCAGTGAAAATATTTAAGGTCAATGTCAATGGTCATCAATAATACCCTTAGGACATGTTTGTCTAGGGCGACGAGTCCGAAAATAACGTCCGTTTCGCTCTACGACGCACCGTTTCCGAGATATCGACGAAAACGAAAAATGCCGACTCAGCGAAAAAATTTAAGGTCAAGGTCAAAGGTCATCCATAATACCCTTAAGACATGTTTGTCTAGGGCGACGAGTCCGAAAATAACGTCCGTTTCGCTCTACGACGCACCGTTTCCGAGATATCGACGAATACGAAAAATGCCGACTCAGCAAAAAAAATTAAGGTCAAAGGTCATCCATAATACCCCTAAGACATGTTTGTCTAGGGCGACGAGTCCGAAAAAAATGTCCGTTTCGCTCTACGACGCACCGTTTCCGAGATATCGACATAAACGAAAAATGCCGACTCAGCGAAAAAATTTAAGGTCAAGGTCAAAGGTCATCCATAATACCCCTTAGACATGTTTGTCTAGGATGACGAGTCTGAAAATAACGTCTGTTTCGCTCTACGACGCACCATTTCCGAGATATGCATGAGAGCCTCAAGGATGACTCAGCTAAAATTATTTCGAGCCCTAGGTCAAAGGTCGTTTGACGAATCGGCCTCAAAATCAATAGGCTTCCTGGGCTCACTCTAGTGACAAATTTTGCTGATCAAAAATTGCTAAAGACTTCAAATTTCTTTTAGCATTATATAATTTCTTTTGGCAATAATTATTGCATGTATAAATGTACTGCATTGTACAAAGGACTATTCAATAACTGACGAAAGTACTTCAATGATTATGATGGTTGAAAGAAATACGAGAGTCAGACTATTACTAGTAATTATTATAAAAAAGTATAATTCTTTATGAAAATGCCAATTACACTTTCACAAATTGTGCGAAAGCAAGCTATTTCTGTTTAGCATTTTGAGCCTTTGATTAGCAAAATGCTACAGTGCGATCAGCTAGAGTGAGCCCAGGCTTCTTCCCTGGTGATATATGAACCTCCATGCAAAGTTCCACAGTCATTGCCATAACACTTTTTGAGTTATCGTGCGGAAACCAGAAACATTGATTTCATCCTCACGGACCTCACGGACCCCGAAGCCGGCTCAAAAACAATAGGCTTCTTCCACACAACATTTCTGACCAGCAGTGAAAATTTCGCGAAGATACATCGAGGCAAACTGAAGTTATCGTGCGGAAACCAAAAAGTGAAAAAAAAAAGAAAAAAAAAAAAAAAGGCATTTCTGCTGAAATGCCTTAATTCAGAAGTTTGGTATTTTAGCCATTGAATATGCTAAAAGGCTACAAAAATTTGCATCTATGTTTAGATCAGATGAAGCAATGTATTAGCGATTAGTACGAATGTAAAATTGTAATTCGGCTGCAGAATTAGACTAATCTTATCAATATTTGGTCACACCACATAGACTGCACTATTTCATGGGACAATCTGCTTTCAGGTGGACCCAAAGGGCCAGCTTATTTCACGTCCCAAGTAGTCATATGGCTGCGAAAACTGTGCAAGTAATCAGGGTTGTTAATCAAGTTTATCATTGAGATATTTGCCCAATTACTGGAAAAAATAATATGCTTCTCAACAGAAATGACAAAGGGCTCTTGTTCACAATATCCAGTGAGGTGTTTTCTTCTGGAGGTCGACAATCACTGCAACTATGTGGGCTGAAATTTATTGATATTTTGCTGCTTTGCCTTGGCCAGATAAAATTTTGCCTGCACTAGTGATTGTTCCTGGAAGCACGAGAAGAGGTCGAGATAAGTGCGGGGAGTAGGAAGCTTTCCTGGGTTAAGTGGTCGTTCTATTGATCTAAAGAGAAAATTTGTACATTGGGAATTTGGAAATATATGGAGGGGGAAGGGGGGTACTAGTAGTAGGTCATTCATCCTTCGTATGTGATGACTCCCGTGGAATCCTGGGAAGATATTATTGTACTGAATGACCCCAGATCATCAGTTAGTCACTGGAAAAACTAAATATAGCGACTGGCTTCACCGTAACTGCATACGCATGCATATAGAGTGGCATGGATAAATCACAATAGGAGGGAGTAGAGCTGTCCTGATATGACCTTTATCTATATCGGCATTGATAGACTTATGTACGGTAGCTGTGTAGTTGCTAATGAGTCTCCGTGAACCAACGCTAAGAGGCATTCAGCTCACAATTTCCAGGTTTATCACCAAGGATGAAAATTGCACTACACGTTCAGAGCGAAAAAGAAACGGAACCGTACTTCATTAATATGTTTGCAGCATCACAACGCGCATTTTTGTCGGTGTAGAATTGCACATTTCTGGTGCAAGCCACTTTCATTGGGAAGATGTACTAATGTTTACCTTTGAAAATCTAATTAACATTTCGAGTACCATCCATGATCTAGGTATTTGAAGTGCAAGTTCAATGTATTAGTATTCTGGCAGACAGACAACCTCCAGATAAATATTATCTGCTCAGCCTCTGAACTGTAATACTATTAATTATGTGAGAAAACACCCTGGTTTGAGAGACCGCTCTTCTCGGTCCCAAATGACCTCTTATCATATAAATGAACCTGCCATGAGGGACCACCTGTCATTTAATACCACCTTTTTGGGATCCCTTGGGTTGTCTTAAAACACAGGATCCACTGTAATTCATTTTTGTCAATCAATTGCACAACTTGATAGTGGAGCACCGGTATTTTACAACCCACACATCATGTACAAATATATTCATAAACCTATAATGTTCGCTGCGGGCCAAAAAAAATATGAAATAGAAACACAATTTGTGAATGGAATCAAATATATACATATATTTGTCTTCACCGTACCACAAACATAATTGCTCTCCCAGAGGCAGAGCCATGCCAGGTCACATGACTGTCATGTGAGGCCAGTAGTGTTTCCAGTCACATCAGATAATCAATACAAGCAATGTACACTCAGGTGACCACTGCCAATGACCTTGGCAACACCTTCTGACCTTTCTTTGTCTCTTAGGGTCTAAAAATAACCAAATTGCTATTAGGACTGTACAATACATACTGGATGTGCTCTGCGTAATGCATGTTCAGTCATTGGTATTGGCAGTGCCACTGAACTGATAGTACGGTGGGTGGCACACAAACAAAGAACTGTAAGCCGTATACTAGTAAATTTTAGCATCCTTGATTCCTGTCATAGGTAGAATTTGAAGAAAATGTAAATGAATATCGATATAGTACTATCAAATTACTATTTCATGTAGATTCCTGAATTTTTCCAGTAGTCGTAACAAATGAATGTCCTGTTTTGGTTATTAGTATGCGCATATTATATTTGTATTATGATCATTGCAAAAGCTGTAACAGACTACTGTAAACCCATTTAAGTTCGCTAGGACCATTAATGTTCGCATTTTTTAACAAGCGATGTTCACTAACCATTTCAGTTTGTGTTTTGTTCCTTTTATGTCAGTTTCAATGCAATTTTTAATGTTTGCATCCTTTACAGTAGGGTTTACAGGGTTTACAGTAGTTCATTTTAATTTCCATGACAAATTATTTCACATCTACCTATCATACATATTTTTTTTTCATTTCTGGCTTCACGTATTCAGGTATCTCGAATACAACATTTCAGCCACCGGCCATAGATTCCATCTGTTACAATGTTCCCCCTCCTTCCCCACCAGCATACACAAAACTATGACCCGTTTATTATTGGACATATTAAAATATTAATGACAGTGGTGGTATAAACCTCCAGTGGTAAATATATCAGGCTTTTAGTGCCAAATACAATGTTGAACATTAGCATATATTGTAGTCAGTCTAGAAAACACATCACTGACATACTTAGTATATGCAAGTCGCTTATTTTTACTGGTATTGTCATAAAGAATTATACTTTTTCATCATATTCAATAGTCTGATTCTTGCATTTCTTTCAATCATCATAATCAGTGAAGTACTTTCGTCAGTTATTGAATAGTCCTTTGTACAATGCGGTATACATGCAAGAATTATTGCTATAGGAAATTGTAAAACGCTAAAAGAAATTTGAAGTCTTCAGCAATTTCTGCTGAGAAAAACTTGTCACTAGACTAGAGTGAGCCCAGAAAAGGTACCTTGCTACTATGACTTTGATAATTTAAAGTGTGATTTCATAATGATCTCAAGCAAATATTATGACATGTTTCACCTGAGGATTTCAGACAATTTATGAGTCATGCCCGAGAAACAAGTTTATATTTTTAGAATTGTGTCATGATGATACACATGTAAATAGTACACAATCAACTGCACTGGATATTGGCATTTGCCTGTTTGTGTTTGGTGTTGCCTCAAAATTCTTTGTTTCTTCTATATAGGCAGAAAATCAAATACTTAGTAATTCATCTGTGGAACATGTGGAAAGGCTCTAAAACTGGTTCTTTCCTCTGAACCAGTATGAAAAAGAGCTCAAAATTCAAACCCCACAGTATCCAATGTTTTTATATTTTACTTCAAACTATATTTCAGTATTATTGTGAAGTTTCAGTACATTAAAAAATTTGTGAGTTTATTTCATTGATTCATGAAATTTTATTAATTCAATTGCATCAATCAACATTGCAAACAATATAGATCTATCACACATTTTTGACTATCAGTGAAATGTATTTAATTAAAGGAGATTACCTGGTTACAGCATATTCACGCAGTCCATTATGGAGCCCCATCGCAGTGAATGTCCCGATACATCCTCGAAGGCGGTGGTCCCTTCCGACCTTCCAAGTCACAAACAGTGGACTGAAAAAGTCACATAAAATTCAAAGATTCTTACCTAACTATAGTTAAAACATCTACATTCAGTTGCACTATTCTATGCCATCGTTTGAATATGTTTGCAGTATTGATTGGCAAATCAAGCGTCATAGAAAATTTGGGCATGAATTTTTTCAGGTTTACAGTAAAATTTTGAGGTCATAAAATTCTTCTTCTTAAAAACGGTTTCCTTTGTTTACATTCATTCAGCCTTATTTGTTACACTCCAGTCAATCTTTTACTTCATCCCAATTCATATCACACTCGGAATATATTCCAGTAAACCAGAATAACAATCTGACAACGGGCACATCGCTTTGTTTGCGATACATTTGAGTCGAGAATTTTTGACAGCTCCAACCATCCCGATTCCAACTTACAAAGATTCATTCGTGAACGGCGGGTTTTTAGGTAAATCACAGTTATGCAGGTGGTTATGGAGCACGTCAAAGCAGAAATAGCACATTTCTGGCTTGACAATCAGTCCATTATTATAATGGCTCGGATGAACCGCTGATCCGTTACAGCAAGGCATTGAATTGTCGAGTTTTGGCTTCTTCACTCCACAACAAGAAGTCGCCATCTTTCACAAGTGCCTGTCTCGCGAGATCCCAGTTGCTAGCGAGATCGGATCCGTGACGTCAGTGGATTTAGCGGGAAATCTGAAATTCGAAGCACGTGTCCTGGTCCTACCACAATGTCACATGTCCTACCAAGGTTCAAGGATCCTTGCACCGGGATCCGGGATCCTTGTGAGTAACTTGTATTAGAAAATTTTCGATTTCGCCCGGGGGAGGGGCATATAGTCGAACTTATACAATCGATACAGTCTACAGTCAAATTTTTCTGAAATTTCGCAAAAAAAAATGCCTACAAATATTTTTAAAAGGGGGTATTTTTAAGGTTCTTTTCCAGGGATTTTTTTTTGTTTTTGAAATTCACAATTTTTCAAAAGATTGACGGAAAAAACATATATTTTCCGGTAACCTTTCTTACACTTTGGGCTAATTTTTAAGATTTTCCCTGAGAAAAAAAACCTGGTGGATCCACACCTATATCCACTCAATGTGTGCTAGGCTTTCTTATGGATATAAAATAATTCTTTCGTGAAATGGTAACACCCTCTTTGAGATAAGTGTGGCTTTCCGTACTTCAGCCTGATATCGGGTCAATGATATCAAACGATATTTTTCGGTTGGGAAACGATATGTTCGATTGGGAAACGCCAAGCTGCAAGGGGGTATGTGTTGTTTTCCTCAATAAAGTATGAAAAAATAGGTATAATCGTTGACCAGAAGAAAGACAAACATGCGCTGATGTTGTATAAAGTCTTCAGTGTCGACCAAACCTGCTATACTTGAAGTAATATCGTTTTTGTGACGTGAAATGCGATGAAAATCACACCGAAAATCAACAAATGAACACTGATGATTAAATATGTGTCTGATGGACACAAAAAGTAAAACGAGTCAAGAGAAAGGTGTATTACATGATCCCCACCGAGAAGAAACATTTTACATCGTCTCATTAATAAATGTTTGCTGATTTTCTGAACCATTGATGTTTCGGTGGGTAAACGATACTGTTCCGATTGGACAACAGTTCTGATATAGATGTTTCGATTAGTAAACGATATTTTATTGGAAATGTATGGCCCGTTAAGGCTCGTTTTTGGCTATTATTCATTCATACTTATTATTTCTTCCAACAGATGGCGTCTTGTGGCCTAAACGCCAGGTGTTATAACTGTCATTCCAAGTTTGAGGACTCTAACCACATTGTGAAGCACTCATTTGACAAACACCAAGAAAAAAACCTTTTCAACACTGAGACCCGCTGTAGACAAGGAAACAGGGAAAAATTAGCTTAGAAATATTACCGGAGAACTGTACAATATTAAGGTCTCAAAATCTGCAATGGTAATTTTTCAACAATGTCTGCGCAAAGGGGACATTATTTTCTATATGCTTACAATTGATTCTAAAGTTGGAAAGTCGATAGAGATATTAGCCATTTCGTGCTCTGACAAAAAAAATAATGTCAAAGGTCAAGCTTATGAGAATATTCGGCATATGTCATTTCCTATATGTCCACAATTGATTCCTGAGCTGTAAAGTTTATAATAAGCGAGATATTAGCCACTTTGTTGTCTGACCTTGAGATAAGATCAAAGGTCACGAAAACTCCACCATTGATTCCTCAGCTGTAAAGTCGATAATAAGCGATATATTGGCCATTTTGTGCTCTGACCTTGAAAAATGAGATCAAGGCCAAATTCAAGGTCATCAAGAAATTTGACGTATATCATTTCCTGTATGTCCACAATTGATTCCCAAGCTATAAAGTCGATAAGGAGCGAGATATTAGCCATTTTGTCCTGTGACCTTGAAAATTAGGTCGAATGTGAAATGCAAGGTTATGAGAATATTCATTTATATCATTTCATTTATGTCCACAATTGATTCCTAATCTCTAATCTCAATATTGAGTGAGATATTAGGAATAATATGTTCCATTATAAAGGATAAGAGAATTTAACATGGGAAAGTCCCATTTGGGCCAAGTTTGGGCCAAAATGGCCCACTTTAGCGATTCAAGGGCAAAGAAACTCAGACATGTCGCAAAGGTACATAAGGGTGATCTTTTCAAACGATAATCTGAAACCGTCTGAAGAGTTTTTGAAAAAATGGCCGCCAAAGACCAAAATTGACCAATTTTCTGACAAAAAAGGGCGCTTTGACCTTTCGAGGTCATTGAAGGTCAAATTTAAGATCACCACCGAAACCACAATATATGATTTCCTATTTGAATGTGCCAATATGTAAGCTCCATCTTTAAGTGTTCTAGGAGTTTACTCCATATAGCTCCCATTGTGAAGGAAAAATTGCGTGAAATCCAAAAAAGTTTTCAAAGGGGGAAATTTTTTTGGTTGGATACCATAGTGACTTGATTTGGGACGAAAAAGTTTTTTTTTTCACCAACCTGTCGAAAATTCAAAATGGCCGCCACATGCAGACCGGCGATTCAAGGGCAACAAAACTTATACACTTCAGATAGGTACACAAGAGGAATCTTTTTAAACAAAAATCTCAAAACTGATCGGACAGTTTTTGAGAACACAGCTAAAAACTGAATTTTGGGCCTTTTGAGCCTAAATATTGGGCCTATCGATCGTCAAGGCACTCCATCTTAATACACATTGTCAAGGACCCAAATTAGCATGTTTTGAAACAAAAATCTCGAAACTTTTTCTATTATGTCGAGCCGGGCACATGATTCACCTTATTTCACACCCAAAATGTTGTGCATACAGTCATATAATTAATAATTCACTCGAGATAACCTTTCACTAAAGACCACACAGTATTGCTTGTGTATAACAGTTGATCTCGTATTTCATATGTACAAAACTTTCCGTTTCCCAATCGAAACAGCATGGTTTACCAACCGGCGCCTTCTCTATACGTATCGTTTACCCACCGAAACATCAATGGTTCAGAAAATCAGCAAACATTTATTAATGAGACGATGTAAAATGTTTATTTTTGTTGGGGATCATGTAATATACATTTCTCTTGACTCGTTTTACTTTTTGTGTGCATCAGACACATATTTAATTATCAGTAGTCATTTGTTCAAAACGGAGTGATTTTCATCGCATTTCATGTTACAAAAATGATATTACATCAAGTATAGCAGGTTTGGTCGACACTGGAGGCTTTATACAACATCAGCGCATGTTTGTCTCTCTTCTGATTAACGATTACACCTATTTTTTATACTTTATTGAGGAAAACAACACATACCCCCTTGCAGCTTGGCGTTTCCCAATCGAACATATCGTTTCCCAACCGAAAAATATCGTTTCCCAATATCCTCTGCCGAAACGGATTCCGGACAGTGGATATGGATTATGGAAGCTTCCATGCAATGACGAACCCTTTTTATTCCTCCTACATATTACAGGGGCGGATCCAGAATTCAGTTTCTGGTGTTGTGGGGTAACACGTACCGAACGTGAATTTGGGAAACTGAATAAATTTTGACTCTCGAGTCTCGAACTGTGGGCAAAATTTTACCTTCGCGTTTTATCTTCGGGTTCTAATTGTTACTTAGTATACACATATTTACTAGAAATTTAGGGTGCCCAAATTTATGTGTTTGATAATTCGCAAACGCAAACATACATGTATTTACAAGAACACATCTAGCATACGTGCAAATATGGTAGAGTATTATACTCAAGTTCAACAAAAAAACCTCAAATGATTTTTGGCGATAACTGCTTTTAGGATGGTCGGATCAATTTGAAATTTTATATGCTTCCATTTGGCACAAAACCATATTTTTTCACCAAATTTCAGACTTATATCTTGAAAACTGAAAAAGTTGGCAATCTACCCCAATGTTAAATGTTGGGCACTAATCGGATCACAGGAATTCAAGCAAATTTGGGGATTTCATGATCTTTATTCCGCTAAGAAATGTAATATGAGGAATGTACGGTGGCTTTTTTCTGCCATGTAGTCTTTTCTTCAGATGGTATTCTTTGCGCGACATTATATGTATTTATTTGCAGGCAAACAACTATTCTTTACGCGTAAAAAAATATTCTTCGTGGGAAAACAATGTTCTTTGCCCGAAAACAACTATTCTTTGCGGGAAAACAATATTGTTTGCGCGACAACAATATTTCTTTTCGTGCAAACAAATATTCTTTGCGGGAAAACAATGTTCTTTTCCCGCAAACAACTATTCTTTGCGGGAAAACAATATTGTTTGCGCGACAACAATATTTCTTTTCGTGCAAACAAATGTTTTTGGCACGCCAAAAACATTCGAACATACCATTTGTATCAGTACAGCCGAGGAGGCATTCAGTTGATATTCGGTTGATTAATACAGGTAAACTAATTAAATATTCCTTTAATTACCTCATCCGTGCTGACCATCATGCAGGCGCGGCTGTCTCTGATTATTATGAGTACGAGGGAATACCGAATGACCAAGCATTGCACGAATGATTGTGTCCACGCAAAGAATACTTTTTTGCGCGAAAAGAAATATTGTTGTCGCGCAAACAATTTTGTTTTCCCGCAAAGAATAGTTGTTTGTAGGCAAACAATATTGTTTTCCTGCAAAAAATAGTTGTTTGCGTGCAAACAATATTGTTTTCCCGCAAAGAATAAATGTTTGCGGGCAAAGAACATTGTTTTCCCGTAAAGAATATTTGTTTGCACGAAAAGAAATATTTCTTTCCCCGCAAATAAATACATATAAGTGCGCGCAAACAATAGCTTTCTAAGAAAAGAATGCATGGCAGAAAAAAGCCACCGTAGGAATGTTTTTGAGTCAGAAGAATCATACAGGTGTATTCTAATAGAATATCATTCTTACAAAGTACTGCGCACTGTGAACATCGAACAACATGCCAAATTCTGTTCAAACTTGCAAATTTCACGTTTGATGTGGAATTTAACATTGGAGTAGATTGCCAACTTTTTCAATTTTCAAGATAGAACTCTGAAATTTGGTGAAAAAATACGGTTTTATGCCAAATGAAAACAAATAAAATTTCAAATTGATCCGACCATTCTAAACGAAGTTATCGCCAAAAATCATATGAGGTTTTGTGTTGAACTTGAGTTTAGTGCATCAAATCTGAAGGGCAGATCCTGAAGGCCCAAGATTGAAACTATGAAAAAGTTGAATAAAAAGTTGGGATTCGTTTTTCCCGGTTCCCTGATGAATCTGGTGGGCAATTTTTCTCAGTTAATTTCCCATACTAATAGTTGTATTATTATTTTCGTACTAATGTAAGATTGATTAATGTTCAATATTAACAATGTAAGAGAGAACATGTGGTCGTTTAGTATCCGTTGTCTGTGGGATTGTTGTGAATTTCCCTATGTATATAAAATGTAGTTCAGTAAAAATATGACATCTTGTATGTGCTAATCCGTTTATATGTTGGATAACTGATATAAAAACTAAACAATTAACATCCCTATTCAGCTTGGTTAAAGAAAATACGTTCATTGTTATAACACAATCGTCCTGTCGTTTAGATAACACTAAATCACTGGTGTGTGAAACATCCACCGAGCATAAACAAACCACTGCAAGGTTGACTGGTTTGACCCAAATTTATACCTGTCAGTGTTCAGGGCATGCACTATTGAAGGCATACAACTAAAGCATATAAAAGTGCGTGGTGTAGTCAGTTGAATAGGTGCAGGGGACCGAAACATGTATAGGCGATTGGCATAGTTCATTACAAAGGAGAGCAGACTGCGAGAAAGGTCGAAAACGGTGGAATGTGTACAGAAAAAAATACCCTGAGCTGTTTAAGGTGGGTCTATACCTGTCTCCAATTGTATAATAATAATAATAATATAATAAAAATGCTACAGTAAATAAGTGAGAAAAGTCTATATATAATGAGTATTATTCCATTATTACAGAGTGCAATAACCAACAGAATAGCAGGGTTTGGAACAATCAAACGGAGAGACTTCAACGCTGAAATTTTACTTCAATCGGAAATAGGCATCTAAAACAAACAAATATGGCCATTAAAGTTGTGGCTGTCATTATTGGGACACTTATCCAGGTAAGCAAATATATTCTTGAAATGAATATGTAATATAATGTTTATGTATGCATATGCTTTTATGTAAGCATATGCACCGCGGTTGCCAAGGTTGTGATGCTGTTCTATATATACGCGTTCTTTTTGTGCACTCATAAAGTTCTCAGAAGCGCTTTTTATAAATTGTGAAGAACAAATCTACAGGATATTTCTATTGAAATTTCGAATGTAATATACTTGATGATTGATGATAATCGGGACACTAAAAACAAATGATGAACTTTAGAAATGCGATATCCATACATATATTACAGTATATATTGCTAAATTGACTACCTAAACACTATAGTACATAATATTCACTCTCTCTCCCACAAAACGTTCCAGCTCGCCCTAGCACAGAATGACCCGTCGTCTACGACGACTAGTGCCCCTGAGGCCACGTCCATGAAAGCGTCTGTTCTAAATCAGACAGACGTCGAGACCGCACTGTTTTTGCTCGTGGCTGTCTGCTTCATCCTATTGCTAGCTGTCATCATGCTCGCTGTCAACTACTTCGGCCAGAAAGCTCAGATCAAGAAACTCCAGAACAAACTTGGCCAGGCGTAATTCGATCCTTTATTGTTATAAGTTTGTGAATTTTACATTTTTTCGAAATATTCTTAAGATTGTTAATTTTGGTTTTATGCATTCGTGTTGCAAAAATTTTGCAGAACAGGACGAAAATGTTAACGGTGTATGTGTAAAGAGAAAAACTTTTAGACATTTTTTAAAGTGTTTATTTTTTATGTCATTTATCTTATCAATCATTGTCATGTTTTAAAAATTCATTGATAAGGACGATTTGTTTAAGAAAGACTTTTTAAAACTTTTTTCCGCGATTAATTTCAATTTACACGGCAGTAATACTGTACATGAATTTTGTTTCTATATGGAAGTACAAGGTATTTAGTGTAATGTGTATAATTTGTATACCATTGTCATGCTTATAGTTTCTCCTTAGGCCTTGTAGTTTGGTACATGTAACAGTACAGTGAGTCGGCATTAACATCTTGGTCAGAATTAGTGGAACCTGAAGAGTATTTTGTGACGTATATAAAGGGGTTTTTCCATATATGCGCACAACTTAATACCATACATTTTAAAACCTCAACGCTCTATCAGAGTTACAATATCAGTTGCAATTTGTTTTTTTTTAAGTACATCCTAGCAAATGTTGTATGTGTCAAATATTATATGTTTGTAGCATGTAAGTGTAAAAACTAATGACGATATTATATTTTCGCCCCAGCATCAAGTTGTACTGTTTACATCATATATGTACATAGATAAATTATACTAATTTTTTATTATAAAATGACGATAAAGATTTATTACTGTAAGTCAGTGCTGCAAAACCAAATAAAATGTATTTGTACAAACACCAAGTTTTGTTATTATATTTTTGTTCCGAAAGGACTTTTGAACAGGCAAACAAAGAAGGCCTACACACACCAAACAAAACAAACCCACTCAAAGAAATTTGATGTTTTGAGAAAAAAAAATATTGAAGAGCAATTGCAAATATCTTTTTGAACTACAGTAGCAATTTCATATGCCAAACGAGTGGGGCTTTAAGTAATTGTGTTCAAATAAATTTTATTATGGAAACGCTGTTTGAAAGGAGGCGACCACAATCACATTTACATATACATCGATTTTCAGATTGGGTTCTTTTGGAGGGAAAACAAATATTGATTGCTGATGTAATGTTTTATTAAAATACTGCTCTGAAGTGATATATATATATTGAATCTATATTATCAAATATTTCAGGAAACCACACATTCCACATAGAAGAGACATCTGCATTTAAAACAAGATCTTCAACAGAAATAATAGATTTTCTAACATCATATTTATGAAAAGTACAGGACTTAGTCAAATCAATACATGTATGTTTTACGGGGAAATCAAATTGGAACACATAATGATGACTATTAGAATTTTGACATACACATTATTGCACATATATTCCGGAGATCAACAGATACATGTAAGTGATACTCTAAATGACTGCATATAATCCCTGCGGATATTATAGATGGAATGCATCTACAAAATTTAGTCGTACATGAAATTTTCAAACACAAAATGCATATTCCAAAATGTCACTACAATGTTACTGAAATCCAGTTCGATTACAAATACATATACCATGTAATGTCAACAAAATGATTTACTGGCAAGTATTTATGTTCATGATGAGAGTCTTTCAAGAAATCAAAACCGCATTATTACAGAATTGTTTCTGTATACTTTACCACAAAATATATATGCAAAATCCATATCAAATTTGATTTGGTGGAACATCAAATTGTTGGTACTGAATTGCTTCATCCTTGGTAAAATTGCCATATATAAATTGCACTTTCTCTACACTAAGCTTATCAATATCATCATGAATTTTTAACCTGAGTGATACACTGGCCTCTTGAATTACCTGAGGAATATTTGAGTACTGTTTTGCATTAATATACATCAGTATGTCAAAATTACACACAAGTTTAAAATTGTGCAAGAAAATATTCTGGTGACATCAGTATATTATAAGAATTTCACAAATTGTAAACTTTAAAACCATTATCACAATATTAAACAATCATTTTACATTTTTTCGCACATTGATCAATAAAATTCCTCTTGAACACCATTCAATAATTTCAAAAGAATCACGTGACCTCAATACTGGCTACAAAATTCACACTTTTGTCGTCACAAAATTTTATTGGCAATCAACACTTTGGGTGAACATTCCTCTCAGTTGCCATGGTAACTCCTTCCCTTCTATGCTGCAAGTTTCTCAGCGAGTTCCTTGTCAAAGGTATACTCCCCGAGGCCAGTTCCGGCCAGTCGTAGCTTGCTGATCATGTCCGCAATTTCCTTGATGCCATCCACCTGCTCCTTCAAGTACTCGCCTGTAGTGCACGAAAAAGAAAATTTCAAATTTCTATTTTCCTAAATATGACTTAAATCAATGATTTACACTTTTTTGGGTTCTCAGCTTTTTTTCTGTAATTTATGGCAATCTGTTAGTGCGTGTTGATATAATGTAAATATCATGATTAAATCTTTTTTTTTTTTTTTTTTGTGCGTGTTGATATAATGTAAATATCATGATTAAATCTTCTTTTTTTTTTTTTTTTTTTTTTGATTAAATCATATACGATATGAAATTCAGTTATCGTCAAAAAGATAAGACTTCCCATTCTGTCATGTTCATCTTGCATTTAAATACACATATAGTTGTATTCAGAATGCACTGTAATTTCCATGCTTACCTTCAAGGAAATCACAGAAGCTTTCGTCGTTGTGCTGGGACGCTACCCCGTGCAAGTCGAGCAGTGATTGGTTGACGTTTTTCTCCAGTTCCATCGCGGTCTGAAGTGATTCCATTGGAGTTCCCCACTCATCCCGAGTCGGCTTCTGTACGTCTTGGAACACGATACGCCCTCCGCGCTTGTTCTGATAGCGCATCAGCTGAGGGAGAAATGATAACTTCATTAAACTGATATCTACTTAGTGTGGGTTAATAATATTATTATCTTGAATTCTTAATAACATGAAGTGCACAAGATACTAGTTCCTCAAGTTACATTTGCTACAGTATCTGATGACAAGGTGAATTTTGGCCATTATGTACTTATATACTGAACTAGTACATGTAGTTTGTCAAAGAATACCGGTACTGACATTTCAGAAAATCAGGTGGCGCAATAAGTTGGTTCAGTGCAAAGCAAGATACCACATCATCATTAGTTTGTTTTTCTATTACATAAAAAATCCCTAATGCGAGGTAATTACTCCTGTGGTTTATGGTACAGGCAGTGCAGAATGTTACCCATTATATAGTGAAATGAAACATCTGTCGAAACATCAAAACATCAAACAATACACAACTGTTATAGTTTTCCCAGATATGAACTTTGAACACATAACATGTTTCATTGTATACAGCTGTTCAGAATGCTTTGAAAAAAACTGCATGTTCGTACACATTCCGGTTTATGCTTCTAAAAGTACATTCATTTAATACATCTTTCTCATCTAATTTTGAGGTAGATTCCATTCTAGGGTATGAAATTTTCACAGGATTTCCGAAAGTTCACATTAAGCAGACCCAAACAAACTAGACGAAGATTACTAGTAATTTAGATTCATTATATTCATGCGTAATAATGGGCTAATGTCTGTGCACATGAAAACTGGTGGTAAGTTTGCAATAATGGCATGTATCCTATACCCCTACAGTAGATCTATACTTCAACAAGACGTTTTTTCGTTTGTTGCTGCTACCATTGCTTCAAATTTTCAGTTGCATGTAGGAGAATAAAGTGGTCAAGTTTTGTTGAATAAAGCTATTCCAAGGTGCATGATTTGGGTATGTTAGAGAACGGCAATGAAAAATTGTCCACTGTGTCCTAAATTTGATTCAAAGTTTATGTACACACTTGTCAATGTCAATAATCAACGCTACAGATCCAGCCAAAGCGAGGCAGAGCTTTTTCAGTACTACAATGGTAGTCGGTGTCATTAGTCTGTGAGCGATCAATTTTTTGGCAATTACCGTATCCCCGCGCATGCGCCTATAAACATGATAAATGAAGGTGCGCCATACCTCGTATATAGGCGCATGCGCTTTTAAACGAGGTATATTTTTCCTTCAGCAAAATGTGTGGATAACACGGTATCGTTCATAAGCGCACCTTTCAGAACATATTTTTGCGATACATTATTACTAAAATAAGTGTTATCTAGTACATGGAAGGGTCCGACCCACCTGTAGTCTACTATATGTGATTCACCATGTAATGAAATGCATGCAACATCCATCTGGAAAGCTTATGTTCGAAAGAAAATGGATTCACATATACCGGTAGGCGCAGCGCCATACCTCACATAGATATTGGGATACTTTTTCGAACGAATTTACTGACATCTTTGCCTGCCGAGTGACGTCAACGCGTGTGTCATTTTTCGAGGGGATTCCCTCAATGCGCGCGCGTGTGACATCAATTGGCAGGCAAAGATGTCAGGAAATTCGTTTGAAAAAGTATCCCAGCCGGCTTCGGAACAGTAAAATGTCAGAATAAACACAATAACAAGTGGATATTTCGTTGGATTTAGGAAGTATAGACACCATGAGCCGCCTCTGACCAAGAATGTGAGTACCATTCCTGATTTTTAGCCAGTTAGAACAGACTCGAAGTTCCGACTTTTTTTTCCCGAAACTTTATCAGCAGAATTTTTACACGGAAGGCGATATTGTTTGTCTGAACATAAAGTAACACTCTGACCAAAATTTCATGAATATAGACGGGTCTATGTTAATTATTGACGGAATAATCACGAAAAAAAAACACCGCTCAGACCAATGACGCCGACTATAGATCTATTTGCTGAACATTTTATACCTTCTCGGCATGCTCCCTTTCTTCATCGGAAGCTTTTTTGAAGTAAGCGTGAAATCCCTTCAATGCGACATCATCCCTGTCGAAATAATGCGCCATGCTCAGATATACATAACTGGCATACAGCTCCAGGTTGATCTGCTTGTTGACACCGGCCTCGCATTCTTTGTGATAGTTTTGACGGGGTAGCGTATCCATGGTTGTATGGAGAGGTAGCTCTTGCTGCTGCAATGATTAGCAGAAGACTGGAAACTGGAAAGTAAAAGCAGAGAGTAGCAGAGAGTGCGTGTGCAGAAATATTGTCGCCGAGATAAAAAAAAAAAAAATGTTCGTGACCTTGACCTCGACCATTGGACTAGGGAGTATTCGCTCATTGATCGTATCAAAATTGAGGTTTTATCTTCAGTATCTCGAATCTTGTGGATTTAAAAAGACAAATTCATTATTATGTATGTGATCATATAAAAGCAGTTGTCGTAGTGATAATGGTTCATTTATTGATATATATTTCATGAAGTCAACGGTATGTGAAAATAAATACTCATTACATTTGCCAAATGCGGCTTGCAAAATGTTTGTGTTGTTTTTGAGCGGCATTTCAGAATGACGTCAAAGATAGTCGTTGGGTAATTATTTTAAAGGTCTATGTTTTAAGTCACGAGTCACGGGTGCGTTTATGTGCATCAAACCTGATACCATATGTATTATATTGTTATATGCGAAGGGCGATGCATTGCATGCCTGCAGTAGCGTAAGGTACTGCATGTGCTTATTCCCAGCAGTCAACAAGAGAACTTTCTCTAATATTTTGATGAATATTGTGGCGATTTTGCCGTGGGGTCGCCGAACTTTACAATATGTTTAGAGCTACTTTACACTTGGCCCCCTATTGTAGAGCTATGTCAACATCATTTTTTCATTCGATTTTATTCACGGATTTGGCGAGAGGGAGTGTGAGGCGGGGGACAACCATTGACAACAGCACAATCGGATCATCCCATTTCAAACAATAAGGAACCATGCTCTATTGAAACAGGAAGTCTGTTGAAACAGGAAGTCTGTTGAAACAGGAATATCTACTCGTGTTCAAATTGTCTAAATTCACGTACTCCTTAAATATGGAAAATCCAATACCTCTAAAACAAAGTGCTACTCTCAACAATACAATACATAGTCCTTATACTCGTGGTGCTACATACATACCTTTTCAAAGTAGAAGAACAAATATAGCTTCCAAAAGCTAAGTTACATCACACCCCCACGCCCACACCTTCCCATCATAGATCCTCTACAAACATACATACATACAAGTAGAAGAACAAACATAGCTTCCAAAAGCCTCCACCATGTGGGTCCAAATGTATGTTTTCAAATTTCTAGTAACATAAAATTGTCTAACACCATAAAATCTTTTCCTAAAAATGTTGTGAAGTTCGGCGACCCCACGAGAAAGAGGTATACCCCATTGATTACTGGAATGTCACCGAATGTCTTATAACCCTGCCCGCACTGCAGCACAATAACTACCAATCGATGGGGGCCTGAGCCCCCGGATCAAAGCAGTCTCCCTCCTGGGCCACCGATTGGAATTGTCCCCAGGGTCCTCGGAGACCCTCCAGCCAGACAAAGGGGAAGAGGAGCACATGGCCGTGCCCACCGTCGTCCTTTCGCCTTGATTGCCCTGAGACAACTCAAAGAAAGCAAGACGGGCTCACGAGAGCGGTGGTGTGACGTCATGACCATTATTGTTAGAGTATAGTGGAGTGGGAGAAGAACAATGTGTCTCCAAGAAGACACACAAGCTTCGAACGTGAAGCGGCCAAAACAGGTAGGTCTGGAATACGATAGTAGCCGAAACTCCTATCGCAATCTTTGGGCGAAATCGACACAATACTGGTGTATTATGAAAAAAACATTGGACCAATACTCCATTCAAAAGTAACATTTGACAGCATAATATTCTATCACATATTCATGGCCTATCAATAACGTTGGTCCAACTAGAAAATTTTCATTCAAAAACTTAAAGACCTAGTTGCATGCCGATGAAAGTGCTTTTCATTTAGTCTATTATGAATAGTTTTCAATAAATTCGAACGAATTTTACAAATACAATCAATGGGTTTCGAGATATTGAACCAAATAGGCACTCCTTCCGTAAATTGCCGAAGATTTTGATCCTGACTTTATTGTGGGTCACGTGGTTTGTGACGTCAGTTGAGGCAGACCTGAAAGTACATGTAGCCATCAAGATAAAACTGCATGTCACATAATCATTCCCCTGATGTATGTTTGACAATTCAAGTAAAGGGGTGAGATGGCAGAAATACGGCATTTCTTGTCTTGATATTTAGGATCAGCACTATTTATTCACCCAGAACGAAGGTTTGTTGAACTGCAAGATGTCCAGTATTCGCTGGTTTTTGCGTGTTTTCTGTTGAATCGCATGCATTTTGAAGTGATTTTCCTTTCTTTGAGCTAGTCACCAAATTACGTATTTTACGTTTTCGGCGAGCCATCAAAGCACATTCTGCCTCAACTGACGTCACGATTACGGAAATTGCCGAAGCTATTTCTTTCATCGGCTGGAGAAGGCGATCGTAATACTGACCCAATATACTCCATTACATGTCGCTGTTATTAATTACCAATTAACGCGAACACCTTTTTCATCACCAAATGTCCACAATGACTTCATCTGAACAGGAATAAAACCATATAATGGTACCTTGCTACTATGACTTTAAATCTTTGCATTCAAGTAGCATCATCAATAAAATTCCCTTAAAAGTTTATCTATTGTAATGTATCATTTTATGTCATTATAGTTGCCTCGGGTCACACACTGTTTGACAGTTTAGGGTGTTGGGTGATTTTCCGGGGTGGTTTTGGACGTTCACTCATCATAGCATATGGCAACGCATTAATTTTGCAATCCGTATTTTACAAATACTGAAGTGTCCACATGTGTTGCGAAATCGGGCCTGAAAATGTCAGGAAAAACAACTCCGTGTGGTATTTTCGTCGGCGCAGAGACTGGACTCGTCAAGGGGGTGAAAATTTCTGCCGAAAACAAATCGTGGATCAACGTGAACTCTGTTCAAAATGTCAGCCGTGAGAGGGAAATCATCTCAATGTGTTGGACGAGCTCGGATCAGTCGTCGTTTTATTGCGGACTGCGAAATCGAACCGTCGATGTGTATTCCAGAGATGACCCTAAATTCGTGTCGACGATCACGGATATAGGTGGTGATGGCGTTTTGAAGGCAGTGGCGCCTTTGAACAATTCATTGGTGACTTGCACAGAGAAAGGAAACTTGCGAGTTACTAGTGATGGAAATACTGAAATCGCGATAGAAGCTGGGGACAACATACATTGCATGCGACAGAACAACGAAAAGCCGCATATCATTGCGACAGGTGGGAAGGAAAACTGTCTAAAGTTATGGAATCTCGAGGCACCTGAATCGCCCATCTTCACCGCGAAAAACGTCAAGAATGACTGGTTGAATTTAAGAGTTCCTATCTGTGTGATGGATGTCGGTTTCTTCCCGCAGAGTGATAAGGTTGTGACTTGTACGGGACATCATCATGTTCGAATATATGATCCATCTTCATCACAGAAACGACCTGTACTACAAGTGGAAGTCGACGATTATCCGATAACTTGTTTGAGTGTTCGACAGGGATACCAACAGGTGATCATAGGGAATACCCAGGGACTTATGGCACTTGTGGACTTGCGAGGGAAAGGTTACATGGTGCAAAAGTACAAGGGCTTTGCGGGAGCCATCAACAGTATTTATTATCAACCCAGTGACGGCTCCATTGTGTCGTGCGGTTTGGATCGATTCCTATGTGTGCATGATGTCAACAGCAAAGCCCTCCGTCACAAAGTTTACCTAAAGTCAAGACTGAACTCCGTGTTGGTTGCAGATGATTGGAACTGCTCTATGTCTGATGATGCTAAATCTGTGAAGAGTCAGTCGTCAGAAGCTATAGACATTGAGGTTGATGCGTCAGAAACGGATCAACTCTGGGAACAGATGCCAACAGTTGGCAAAAGAAAACACAAGGATAATCCGGATGGAGACTCGCTGAACTGTGACTTGTTTACAGATGTGCAAGTGAAAGAGGAATGTGACACCGAAGAAGCACCACCAATCAAAAAGAAATCTAAACACAAAAAGAAAATGATGAAGCATCAAGCTTGAATAGATAGTATTCAATTTGTAGATACCAGTGCAAATATTTGTGAAAATATAAAAATACATGTGAAATGATTGTGTGTCATGTTTTGATGATTTATAAACTTCATAAACAACTTTTTAGAACTTTCAACAATTATGGGTCATTTGCGATGGTAATCGACATTAGGCAACCGCAGTGGAGACCACTATAGGTCAATGAGAAATTTTAATAATGGCCCGACTTTTGAAGTACATAACATAAGTACAATGTACATTGTATAAAAGTTACTGGTACAAATTTGCTTGGTTCCCGCCTACAGCTTGGTACTAGTCCATGCAAAAAAGCGGTCACGGAACAGCCTGAAAACCCGGGATTTTCGTGTTGGGCCAATACCTCATGAAATTCAGTGTGTATGTGCCAATAACTGTGTCAGAGCCATGGAGGACCCTCATAGCTGTTCTAAAGAAACATTTTGAGTAGTCTACATTGGATACAGTTGATATATTCTCCAGTTTAATATCGAAATGTGACAGATTTCTGCGCAACCTTTAATTGGGTCAGCAAACTGCTCTCAAGCAGATTTGACTATGTAAACTCAAAACATAACAAATATATACACCTGTAGACCATCAAAATGATTCCATTGAATGAATATGAAGGTAGTTTATGGCGCTGACACATTTATTGGCACACACACACACTGTATAAAGTGTATTTCATGAGATATTGGTCCAACACGAAAATCCCGGGTTTTCAAGCCCTTCGGTAGCCGTTTTTTTGCATAGACCAGTACCAAGCTGTAAGCGGGAATCAAGCTAGGTACAAATAGTCAATGCTACATGCAAATTTTTTCTATGTTCGCTTTATATGCATATTACTAGTATTATAGTTGTTTTCTATGTTAGTTTAGCTAATGGACAGTTAGCTAAGCTAGGTGGTTTATATTAGGTTACTGGACCTATGGTCCGATAACCTATTGGCATGGCGTTGCATCCGTCATCGTTCACATTTTTAGGTTACCGCACCTATCTTTAAAGTTTACGATCAAATTTTTCTGAAATTTTGCACAAAAATGCCTAAAAATATTTCGATATTTATTTTAGTTTTTTTATTTTCGCATTTTTTTCAAAATGGCGGCCGTTTCCGACGAAAAATGCCTGATTTTGGACTTTGGCGGTCGTTTTCTCAAAACCTGTTCAGTAACTTTTTTTCTTATTGATGCATAACACTCCTCATATGTACCCCTGTGACATGTATAAATGTCACAGTAGCGACTTTACAGCTTAGGAATCAATTGTGATCATATAGGAAATGATATATGCTGAAAATTCTCATGATCTTGAATTTGACCTTTGACCTCATTTTCAAGGTCACAGGACAAAATGGCTAATATCTCGCTTATTATCGACTTTACAGCTTAGGAATCAATTGTGAACATATAGGAAATGATATATGCTGAATATTCTTGTGACCTTGAATTTGACCTTTGACCTCATTTTCAAGGTCACATGACAAAATTGCTAATATCTCGCTTATTATCGACTTTACAGCTTAGGAATCAATTGTGAACATATAGGAAATGATATATGCTGAATATTCTCATGACCTTGAATTTGACCTTTGACCTCATTTTCAAGGTCACAGGACAAAATGGCCAATATCTCGCTTATTAGCGCCTTTACAGCTTAGAAATCAATTGTGAACATATAGGAAATGATATATGCTGAATATTCTAGAGACCTTGAATTTGACTTTTGACCTCATTTTCAAGGTCAACAGGACAAAATGGCTAATATCTCGCTTATTATCGACTTTACAGCTTAGGAATCAATTGTGAACATATAGGAAATGATATATTCTGAATAGTTTAATGATATTGAATTTGACCTTTGACCTAAATTTCGAGGTCAGTCATTTTATTTTCAAAGTCAGATTACAAAATGGCTTATATCTCGCTTATTATCAAATTTACAGCTTAGGGGTCCATAGTGAACATATAGGAAATGATGTATGCTGAATAGTTTGGTGATCTAGAATTTAACCTTTGATCCCATTTTCAAGGTTAGAGATATGGCGATTTCAGTGGTCACCTTGAATTTGACCTTCAACTTTCTCGGCTTAACTCTGTATATTTCTCCGGTAACCTTTCTAGCCCATTGGGCTAATTTTATCTTTTTTGTCTGATGTCTGATTTTTACGGAAGCGTAGAAGGGCCACCCAGGAAAATTATTTTTTTTAAATTCCCGACTTAGTAACTCGATAATATCGACTTAGTATCTCGATAATATCGACTTATAACTCGATACAATCGAGTTAGTATCTCGATAATATCGACTTAGTGTGGAACAGGCACAGGAAGGAGATTTATTTTTTTTTAAATTCCCGAGTTAGTAACTCGATAATATCGACTTAGTATCTCGATAATATCGAGTTAGTATCTCGATAATATCGACTTAATATTTTAGGGTTGTCCGGCCCATGTGTACATGTATGTATAATGTACGTGGGTAACCATTAACGACTGTGTCAATTGGCGTATATGTCCACGTGTGAACATTGAAATAAATGATATCTAAAATGAAAACTTTCCCCTCTGATGTAAATATCAATTACATTAATTACATAATAGAGTTCTAACAGTATTTGACCCTCATATAAAATCAGTAATGTTTGTTTGTTTTCTCATTATGTATTTGCACAAGCAGACTATACATCATGTGCTGTGATTTAAGTCGAGATACTAAGTCGATATTATCGAGTTACTAAGTCGATATTATCGAGATACTAACTCGATATTATCGAGATACTAACTCGATATTATCGAGATAATAACTCGATATTATCGACTTACTAACTCGATCTTATCGAGATACTAACTCGATATTATCGAGTTACTAACTCGATTTTATCGACTTACTAACTCGATATTATCGAGTTACTAACTCGATATTATCGACTTACTAACTCGATATTATCGACTTACTAACTCGGGAATTTGAAAAAAATAAATCTTCCTGTGTCTGATCCACTCTTAAGTCGATATTATCGAGATACTAAGTCGATATTATCGAGTTACTAAGTCGGGAATTTAAAAAAAATGATTTCCTGGGTGGCCCTTCTACGCTTCCGTAGATTTTGGAGTTTGGCGGCCATTTTCTCAAAATCTGTTCAGTAATTTTTTTTTCTTTTTGATATATAACACTCCTCATTTGTACTCCTATGATGTCTATAAATTTTGTTGCGCTTGAATCGCTCGAGATGGGCCATTATGCCCCAAACTCGGCACAAATGGGGCTTTCCCATGCTTTGTAATGGGACACATTATGCCCACTTAATATCACTTAATATTGAGATTAGAGATTAGGAATCAATTGTGGACATATAGGACAAATTGGCTAATATCTCACTTATTTACTTCATAGTGTGTGAATCAATGAAGGACATATAGGAAGTGTTATATGCCAAATATTGTGATGACCTTGAATTTGACCTTTGCCTTCATTTTCAAGGCCACAGCACAAAATTGCTAATATTTCTCTGATTATGGAATTTACAGCTTAGTAATCAACTGTGGACATGATATATGCTTAATATTCTCTTGACCTTGGATTTAACCAGTGACCTGGCTAACATCTAAAATATTAAACATATATTGTCCGATAAGCTATCTTAGGCCCTTGGCCTAATTTTCATTTTGATACCAATTTTTTTGTAGGAAAAGAAAATCTCGAAGGATACCAGATTTCTAATGTCCCATTGGCAAATTAACTGGTGGCCTCTACCCACTATACGCACTAGCTCAAATTATACTGTGAGGTCATCGGGTCAGTGCCAATCAGATATTTTGAATCTAAAATATTGATTTTGGGGGCAGGTAGCACAGTCAGTTAAGACGCTCGTGACCAGCAGGTTGCCACGGCACTGATACTACTGTGCTGGCTGTCTTAACACTCGTGGGCAAGGTGTGTACCAGAGTGTGTCCTGGTTCACTCAGTCCTATAATTGAGTACCTGATTGGCAGTGTTGCCAAATGTACATACTAAGTATGTCCTGGTCACCTTGCACCAATGCAATTGATAGCATAGAAGAGTGCATGATTACGCACATCCCATGTGATTTCACACACTGGTTTACATGTGAATGCATACGCTGCGTGTTGGGGGAATAACCACAAAATATCCATGATGCGCCAGTATGGCAGCAAAAAGTTTGACAAATAGGTGATTGTCTATAGACCCCAGGGAGTCAGGAAGTGGTTCCTGGCCATATATCGGGGGTGATAATCATGAAGCGCTTTGAGTAGATTCCCGGATAAGCACTATATAAAAACTTCACATTATTATTAATGTCTATACATGTGTGATAGATAGAAGTTTCAAACTTCTCCTTTCGAAATTGTTGTTATAAATCCGCACCATTATGGCATCATGCAAGCGGGTGTTTTAGGTCAATTGTAGAGTTTGTGAAGGCTGTGCACCTTGAATTACTGTAATTGGTCTCAAATATTGGCTATAATTGATCAAATGCACAAATTGGTCTGTGGGGGCTGAACACATGTGAATACATTCATATTTTGAGCTTATAGGATGTCGGCTACCAGGTATGCTGGATTTTTCAGTGACATTGAATCTGGCTTCAGATCAGGCCTCTGCAGACAATACTCTGTATACATAAATAGAGACTTGAAACGTATTGGTATGTGTATTTGGAAGTCATATGGTTTATTTTTTGGTGACCTTGAACTTGACCTCAGATCTCGAAGTCATGTCTTGCCTAAAATGTATAACTTGGCCTCCACTAAATGAAATACTTCTGTACAGTTTGGGATTGTATTCTGAGCATTAAGGAAGTCATATACTTGGATATTTTGGTGACCTAGGAGTTGACCTCAAATGGCCTTGAGTGCTAAATCTCAAGGTCACGTAAATTGGCTGCACCGGACAAAGGGTTGTAGGTAGAGTAAAAAAATTGCCCGGTAAGCATAAAAACATTGGAAGTCCTATTTGTTGAACCTTATAGTGACCCTAAATGTAACCTAGAAGGTCATTCTGAAGGTCATGTTTGGCCTGAAAATGTGAATTGGCCCGTCGTGTCAATCGTTTGCAGATGCATGTGCAGATTGTTCTATTCTTGGAGCTTACAGGAAGACATGAATGGCAGATATTTTGGTTGCCTCGAACTTGACTCCAGTTAACTTAGAATGTTATGAAGGACCAGTTGGTAACCTCATACCGGCACTCGGACTTAGATGGCCTTAAACGGTAAATCTCAAAATGGTGAATGGTCACATTTGACCTGAAATTTTAACTCTTGCAGATAAACCATTGAACAAAGAGCTTACAGGTGTGTTATAGGTATATAGACATCAGGGGGTCATGAATGGCGGATCTGTTAGTGACCGTGAACCTTGAACCTTTGATTACTTCAGTATATCTCAAGACAACAGAAAAATGTTCAAATTGGTTTCTGTAGACAAAATGTTTGTCGATAGAGGATTGGGTTGAATTGTAGGCACATAAAAAGTCGTATATGGAGGATTTTTTTTTCGTAGGTCATGTTTGACCTGAATTGTGTAAGTTGGCCTCTTCGGGCAAATAACTCATAGACTGAACTTATGAGGAATTAGAATATCATGTATTTTACCTCGAATTATCTGAGTGAGTCAAGGTTATGTCATTAAAGTACTAGTAACAGGAAAAAATGATGTGAGCTCGAATGCGAGACCTATAGTTTTGCTGAGTAAAATGTTGTTTACTGCATGCCAATATCTTTATTGGTTAATGAGTTATGGCAACTTGAATGTCGCATTTCAGCAGGTCATAACACATGCTGGATTGAACACTTCTGGATTTTTTGACGAGCTAATTAGTATGCAAATGTGGTATTCGTGACGTAGAAGGGGGAATTTTTTTTAATTAGGCAAGTTTGAGTCTTAATATAATTTTTCTGATCAGAATTATTGCAAACTGGAACGTTACACATATTGATAGGCATGGTCAATAATCAGTGTTGTTCAAGGTGTTAATGTTGTCATGGTTACTATTCACCTGCTGGTGTCCCGAGCAACCGTTGGTTGCTATATGGGTCCTAACTACCATAAGCAGGGTCTTTGACATATTTTGGTTTTTGTACAATAATTATGCATGTAATGTCAATCCATTCTCACTTTTGGTTTTGTTTGTTTATCAATATGATTGAGGATTTAGGCCATAGCAACCCTGGTTGCTAGGGGCCTTATATACTGGTGACCTTGGCAACTATCTGAATGTGAAATTCATTGAATATTAACTATGGAGAGCATGTGGAATGAGCTTCGTTGCTTAATTGCAATTACTAAAGACTTTAATATGCCAACGTTACTAGTACTTTAAGAGATAAACGGGCTGAAGATATTGCATTGTAATAAGAGCATAAAAAGTCCCTATTTTGCTGGAAATTCATCTAGAATAACCTTGAGGTTTCGTCGGGTTAAAAATGGTCAAGACCGTGCGCAGGATGTACTGTGAAGAAACAATCGCTGGCAATCTACAACATCCTCTTCTGTATGTAACTAATACTGTTGAATAATTATTATTCATTCTGTTCTTTTTGGTGATTTGTGCAAAATTTTAAAAGTCTGTGGATTTAAGTGGTTTGAGATTTATGATTGTGGTAAAACCACTCTGCAGTACTCAGGTACTTGACGACTGGATTTCGGATTTCAAAATAATAATTGAACTTGGATAGTAATTGTTTATATGATGTATGGTAGGCTAATCTCACAGGTGGTCGGATTATATAGCACACCATATAAATCAACAAGCCGCATTTTACAAATGTCTTTAACCTTGTTTACATCGGACGAGATTTTGACCTGAGCAAGTTTGAGAGGACTGACATTTATCTCGATTTGCTCTAAACTGTGGAAAATGACAGAATCATCATATGCCAAGAGTATAGAATTACCGGCTGATCAGGTTTTCAGGGACTTGAAGAATGCAAAGTGCTTTGCCATCGACATTGGTGTGTCTTAGAAACTCGTGACCCAATTATCGCCCAAGGCCAATCTCAAATGTCAAACGGGTGCTATGCCCAGTACATCTGTACGGGTTGCAGTTTTCAGAATACGAGTAAACCTCAGGAATCGAGAGTAGCAAAAGTGGTCGCCGTATGAAACAAATGCGTTGGCCATAATTCCTGCTGTCAGATTTTCAGTCAGTTGAAATTGGATGAAGTTTGTGCTAGAATATCAGTTTGTGCACTGACTGGCAGGTGGAACAAGCCAAGGTGCACAGTGCCAAGCGGCACGGGGGGTTAAAGTAACTTTGTGTTTCATTAAGGCCCCCATCGATTCAGCAACCAATAATAACCAGATAACCAGGTCGAAAGGATACCGGGTAATCTGGGCCCATGATTCATGTATAGTATACCAGCATTATTTATGGGATGAACACAAGTAAACAATTGTGAACGTTATGATAGTAGATGACATAGAGGTAGGCCTATAGTTTCACCACCTCCTGAAAGAAAAATTTCATGGAGAGTAAGGGGGGGGGGGGGATGTGGGGGGAGGGGGTTTGGAGGGCCCGGCAATAATATGTCCTTCAATATATATCTAGTTCTAAAGTACGGAAGGAAGCGTATTGGTGACATGATACAAAAAAATACAAATTTGCCACAGCGAATTACACTGGCTCTTTACTTACTCATATTAAACAGGAAATACTGTTGTGTGACGGTTATGTAGAATGTGCGACAAAGAGGAAAGACGCAGAATAGACAACAGTTCTTGGATGACATATAGCAAATTATGATGTGATTGTTATGATTTTTAATAGCTTTTAATGAGACTTGAATTTTGTCTCAGACGCTCCATAAATTCTTCCAAGTTGATGCGAATTAGCATCATGAACACTGAACTGAAATTAAAATGTTTCTGGAAAGTATACAAAATATCAGTTACTTTCCCCACACTTTCCTGAACACGTTTATGATCTACTTATGCACATATACTAGTACCTTAATCTCAGTGAATTTGTATTATCACATTTCTCGGTGATATCCCTTGATTTCATATTTTCTTCTTACATGAATATTTGAAAACAGGTGGATCACTTGCAAAACTTGCCTATTATTCAACTGTGAAGAAGAAAAGATCCTTGATCCTTGAGTCTAATAAGGTAACAAGTTGTGGAAACTTCAAGTATATGTATGATGAAATATGAGCATATGACTTTCATTCTATTTGAATTTACATATGCATGAAATATACTCGCGTGATGGTTATCAAATTCTGCATCATTTCAGCTCTTGATAATATTTGTATTTTGTATTTTATCTTTTCAGAACAATGGAAGTGAGATTTACAAAGTCTCTGAAGAAGATGAAATGCGAGATCAGCTGCATTTCATCAAGTTTGAGACCAAGTACATGGAAACTTGCCTTGGATTTATCGAGCAAAACCTGACAGGATCGAAAGAGTCGATGAAAGACAAGAAAATAAAAGTTACCGGTGGAGGAGCTTTCAAATATAAAGATTACATCACCAGCAAGCTGGGTGTCCAGTAGGTATTGCATTATGACATTGTTTATTTGTGTCACCCGATGATAATATTGAAATACAAATGTACTTTACTTATTTCTTAGATATGTTTGGATATGTCTTTTGATAGATTTTCACATACAAAACTGATTTAACGATCTGGCAGCAATACTGTAAAAAGACTAATTTTGGCGGCTATTAAATTTGGCAGTTGTGAGTCCAAAATTATTTGGCGGAGATTTAATTTGGTGGTTCCAGAACCGGGACCCATATGTATTTTGTAACATATATCTAGTTAAATTGGTGGACGATTTAGTTTGGTGGTTTCTCCCCTACTGCTAAATCCGTCAAATAAATCGTCTGCCAAAACTGGTCGTTTACATTACCAATTATGACATTTTCTCACAGAGTTGACAAAGAAGATGAGATGGGTTGTCTAATCAAAGGCTGCAACTTTCTCCTGAAGAACATCCCAGACGAAGCATTTATGTTCCAGCGTAATGGAAACCCGGAGTATCGCTTCCAGTGTGCCGACCCTGAGAATGTGTTTCCATATCTACTTGTCAATATTGGCTCTGGTGTCAGCATATTCAAGGTGTGAAATATATTTGTGGCTGTACATGTTTAGGTTACCGGACCTATGGTCCGATAACCTATTGCCATGGCGTTGCGTCCGTCGTCCGTCGTCGTCCGTCGTCGTCGTCGTCGTCGTTGTCGTCGTCCACATTTTTATCTTTTTTGTTTACGGGCGAATTTTTCTGAAATTTTGCAGAAAAATACTTAAAAATAATTCAAGAAGGAGGTGTTTTTTAGTTTTTTGATTTTCGCTTTTTCTTCAAAATGGCGGCCGTTTTCGACGAAAAAGGCCTGATTTTGGATTTGGCGGCCATTTTCTCAAAATCTGTTCAGTAACTTTTTTTCTATTTGATACATAAGACTCCTCATATGTACTTCTATGATGTCTATAAATTTCGTTGCGCTTGAATCGCTCGAAGTGGGCCATTTTGGCCCAAACTCGGCCCAAATGGGACTTTCCCATGTTAAATTCTCCTATGCTTTATAATGGGACACATTAAAGCCTGATATCTCACTTAATATTGAGATTAGAGACTAGGAATCAATTGTGGACATACAGGAAATGATATATGCTGAATATTGTCGTGACCTTGAATTTGACCTCTGATCTTGGTTTCAAGGTCAGAGCGGCCGTTTTCGTCGAAAAATGGCCAATTTTGGACTTCGACGGTCGTTTTCTCAAAATCTGTTCAGTAACTTTTTTTCTTATTGATGCATGACACTCCTCCTATGTACCCATGTGACATATATAAATTTCGTTGCCCTTGAATCGCTCGAAGTGGGCCATTTTGGGCCCAAACTCAGCCCAAATGGGACTTTCCCATGTTAAATTCTCCTATGCTTTATAATGGGACACATTAAGCCTAATATCTCACTTAATATTGAAATTAGAGACTAGGAATGAATTGTGGACATATAGGAAATGATATATGCTGAATATTCTCGTGACCTTGAATTTGACTTTTGACCTCATTTTCAAGGTCACAGGACAAAATGGCTAATATCTCGCTTATTATCGACTTTACAGCTTAGGAATCAATTGTGAACATATAGGAAATGATATATGCTGAATATTCTCGTGACCTTGAATTTGACCTTAGCCCTCATTTTCAAGGTCACATGACAAAATGGCTAATATCTCGCTTATTATCGACTTTACAGTTTAGGAATCAATTGTGAACATATAGGAAATGATATATGCTGAATATTTTCATGACCTTAAATTTGACCCTGACCTCATTTCCAAGGTCACAGGACAAAATTGCTAATATCTCGCTTATTATCGACTTTACAGCTTAGGAATCAATTGTGAACATACAGGAAATGATATATGCTGAATATTCTCATGACCTTGAATTTGACCTTTGACCTCATTCTCAAGGTCACAGGACAAATTGGCCAATATCTTGCTTATTAGCGACTTTACAGCTTAGGAATCAATTGTGAACATATAGGAAATGATATATGCTGAAAATTCTCGTGACCTTGAATTTGACCTTTGACCTCATTTTCAAGGTCACAGGACAAAATGGCCAATATCTTGCTTATCAGCGACTTAACAGCTTAGAAATCAATTGTGAACATATAGGAAATGATATATGCTGAAAATTCTCATGACCTTGAATTCGACCTTTGACCTCATTTTGAAGGTCACATGACAAAATGGCTAAGATCTCGCTTATGATCGACTTTACAGCTTAGGAATCAATTGTGAACACATAGGAAATGATATACGCAGAATATTCTCATGACCTTGAATTTGACCTTTGACCTCATTTCCAAGGTCACAGGACAAAATGGCCAATATCTTGCTTATTAGCGACTTTACAGCTTAGGAATCAATTGTGAACATATAGGAAATGATATATGCTGAAAATGCTCATGATCTTGAATTTGACCTTTGACCTATTTTCAAGTTCACATGACAAAATGGCCAATATCTTGCTTATTAGCGACTTTACAGCTTAGGAATCAATTGTGAACATATAGGAAATGATATATGCTGAAAATGCTCGTGACCTTGAATTTGACCTTTGACCTATTTTCAAGGTCACAGGACAAAATGGCCAATATCTTGCTTATTAGCGACTTTACAGCTTAGGAATTAATTGTGAATATATAGGAAATGATATATGCTGAAAATTCTCATGACCTTGAATTTGACCTTTGACCTCATTTTCAAGGTCAACAGGACAAAATGGCTAATATCTTGCTTATTATCGACTTTACAGCTTAGGAATCAATTGTGAACATATAGGAAATGATATATTCTGAATATTTTAATGATATTGAATTTGACCTTTGACCTAAATTTCAAGGTCAGTCATTTTATTTTCAAAGTCAGATTACAAAATGGCTTATATCTCGCTTATTATCAAATTTACAGCTTAGGGGTCCATAGTGAACATATAGGAAATGATGTATGCTGAATAGTTTGGTGATCTAGAATTTAACCTTTGATCCCATTTTCACGGTTAGAGATATGGCGATTTCAGTGGTCACCTTGAATTTGACTTTCAACTTTCTCGGCTTAACTCTGTATATTTCTCCGGTAACCTTACTAGCCCATTGGGCTAATTTTTGTGTAAGCCTCAAAGTAAGCTCCTCTAATATTGTGTGTATCAACATGTTTTTTCGCCATACTGAACTTTCTTGCTGTAATGAAATTATGTTTATTGGTTTGCTGATTTAATACAGATTTAGCAATAAATCATAATTCAGCATCAATGGCTCGTCTCTTATTGGACAAATATCTTGTTTATCAGCCCAGAGATCACCATGGATTTCAAGAATTGATCAGTGTTGGAATATAAGGAATAAAAATGTTTGAATGTATCGGCTGTTTATGTTTTCAGGTGGAGTCTGACACCAAGTTTGAGAGAGTTAGTGGGACCTCGGTCGGTGGAGGAACGTTCTGGGGACTTGGGTCCATACTCACCAAAGCCAGGGTATGTTGTCATAAATATGGTGATAACAAGTTCATTGTAGCCTGGCGAATAACGCTACACTGATACTTCATACTTCAAAGAGTTGAAAAGTTGTAATAGTTTGGTGAGCCAGTGCATAATACTTCCAACTCGAAAATTCCTCTTAAAATTATTTCTTTCCATCTCACCAATTTCTGCACAGGGATTTGACGAGTTGCTAGACCTGGCTGCAAAGGGTGACCACAGAAATGTTGACATGCTTGTCAAGGATATTTATGGTGGTCCGTGTACAAACCTTGGCTTGCCCGCGGATCTCATCGCTAGCAGCTTTGGGAAGGCCGCGCGTTCCCTCAGGGATAAGGATGGTGCGTACATGCATGTATGCAGTGAGTATTTGTGACATTTGTTGTTTTACATAGCTACTGCCAAACTATCTGAGCCTGATCGAAGCGATTTGCAGTCAACCCCTTATCGTAAACGATCGCACATGTGCATATGTACGAAATATTTTCCAAATTATAAGAGGCCTAAAACAAGCACATTTCGGATAAACGCACATGCGACTGTATGCGCGCGAATACGGTAGGTGGCAAGGGCATATTGATATAAAAGCAAAATTCATGTGAACTCCGCTAACTGTATTATTCTTCATCAGTCAATCGGTGAAGCATGAACACAAGATGTAATTTCTATAAGGTTTGAGTTAACCTCATGAATCTATTAGTTGCACTAAATTTGTATTTAAATCTTGGATATTGAGTCTCTGTCCGTATTCAGTATGTGTACAAATACACAATTATCTGTTCTTCGAAAATATATTATTATGTGTCCTTCAATTTGACTCGCAGAACTCTGTAAGTATTATGTGATGGAACATGTAAAATCAAATTATCGTCATTATCAGGTTTTCTGGCACAAATAGCACAACAAGTACATATATATTATATCTATTGTATATACAAAATAGAACCTGTGTTATAAATGTTGTAAAAAATCATGTATCTTTCCAAATTATTCAGTTGATTTCAAATTCATAAGATATATAAGGATTTACCTGTTTGGTGCTTTTATGGCTAAGGAACACAGATTCTATTGTATATACCGGTGTTGAAATCATTGTGTGTATATGTACATGACTTCAAACAAACTGCAGATTTTATGTAGTGGAGCGTAACACATGGTAATAGGGGATGTGTATGGTTGGGGCTTTGTATTTTGAGCAAACAAATTCTTGGCTTGAACATTATCAATTACACTTACTTCCACATTTGCGCTGTGTAGTATTAAAGAGATACTTCACAAATGTAATTTACTTATTTTAAAGAACGAGCATTTTATGAATGTTTCAAAGTTATATCACTGATCCGCTCTATGGTAGAATTACATGACATGGTCAGCATTCTGAAATTTATCAAGATTTAACAGTTAGACTTATGTTGTATTCTTAATTCTTGTCTTCAGGGTCCTTAATTACCAATAAAGATATTTGAATTGAAAATTTCCAATTGTCGCAGATCCTGCATACAACGATGCGGACATTGCCAAAAGCCTCCTTATTTCCATCAGCAATGATATAGGACAGATCGCTTACCTCAACGCCAAAGTTAACGGGCTCAAGAAAATCTACTTCGGAGGCTACTTTCTGCGGGGGCACCCCATGACCATGCACACAATGTCATACGCCATTAACCACTGGTCTAAGGTAAGTACATTCATTATTTATATGACAATTGAATAAAGTTTCCAACCATGCGTGAACAAAATCAAGTGTCACTTGTATAAAATTACTTTGTTGTTTTCTATGACAAGCAATTCATTGACGTAGCATAGATATTTGTTTTAAATTATACGGGCAATATTACAGGGTGAAGCACAGGCGATGTTTTTGCGTCATGAGGGATACCTCGGTGCTATCGGTGCTTTTCTCAAGGGTATTGAGGAAGGTGGTAAGTATATTAGTACATGTATACATATCTTGAATTACTTGATTTGCATATTAAAACAGTTTTACTAGGAAATTGACAAGCTGACTCTGTGATCCATGTGGTAACATTATGGAAGAACATTTGGGCAAAATATGAATGAATGTTACAGATGTCTCGTACTGAGAATGCAGCACAATTCACTATATTTGATGATTGTTTCAGATGTGGAACAGTACAGTTGGGGAGAATCCTCAAACTGGGGAGAGAATTACGCGGGCAGTTCAGGACTACAGAGTCCTAAAACAAGCGAAGATATGTTCCCGAGAGAAGGCAGATCTAGAAGTGCCACAGTAAGTCTTATAAAGCTTTCTTATGGTTTTATTGAATTTTTTTTTTCAGGTTTTGTTTGATACATATAATTCCAAGTTGTGTATACTTGTTTAAAATAATTGAGTATACAAAATGATATAACATCACATTGTGAAAACAAACTTTAAGTTGAGTGAAGATGCCTTTGAGGAAAGTTTTAGATCATCTTTACTTTTAGGTCCAAAGGTCAATAACAGTAAGTATGTCATGATAACTCTGTGTTTACTCATATTATTCAGCTTTAGACATTCGTAACACAAAACAGTGTTTGTCTTCCAATTGTGCAAAAGTTCACACATACAAACACATATATATATATGTTTGTATATATAAATATGTCATGTTTGTGTGACAGAAGGCTTTTTAGCTTACCGGCCCATAAGGGCCGATAAGCTATTGTCGTGGTTTTTCGTTCGTCGTCCGTCGTCGTCGTCCGCCACATTATCTGTTAACATTTTTAGGTTACCGGACCTTTGGTCCGATAACCTATTGGCATGGCGTTGCGTCCGTCCGTCCGTCCGTCCGGCGTTAACATTTTTATCTTTAAAGTTAACGATCGAATCTTTCTGAAATTTTGCACAAAAATGCCTAAAAATATTTTGAGAAGGAGGTATTTTTTTGTTTTTTGATTTTCTCATTTTTTTCAAAATGGCGGCCGTTTTTGTCGAAAAACGCTCAATTTTGGACTTTGACGGCCATTTTCTCAAAAACTGTCTGATCAGTTTTGAGTTTTTAGTTTCAAAAGATTCCCCTCATATACCTCTGTGATATGTATAAGTTTGGTTGCCCTAAATCTGCCGGTTTCCGTGTGGCGGCCATTTTGAATTTTTGGCGATTCGGCGAAAAAAAATTTTTTCGCCCCAAATCGCATTACTATCCATTTTGGGCCATTTCTAGGGCAAAAAAATTTTTTCACCCTTTGAAAAAAATTTTGGACTTAGAAAATTTTCGGCACTTTTTCCCTTCATAATGGGAGCTGTCAGGACTGTACTCATAGAACGCTTGAAGATAGAGCTTAGAAATTGGCACTTTCAAATGGGAAGTCATATATGGCGACTTGTGTGGTGACCTTGAATTTGACCTTTGATGACCTTGAAAGGTCAGAACAGCCATTTTGGGGTCAAAAAGTGCCCAGATTTGCCTCTATAGATGAAATGCTTGCAGATAGAACTCATGTTTGCATTATGAACATATAGCAAGACATATATGGCACAACTAATGATGACCTTGATCTTGACGTCAGATGACCTTGAGTGCCAAATGTCTGACTCGTAATGTGTAAATTGACCTGAGCGGCCTAAACGATTCCACCCAGATATATCTTTGTATTATGAACATGTAATGGTGACATCGAAGTTCACACGGATGACCTTGATTGGTAAATCTCAAGGTCATTTGTTCACACTGCGAACCTTGATTGGTAAATCTCAAGGTCTGTTACCTGCCAATGCTGCCATGGCCAAACCAAAATTGTCCAGTAACCTGTCTTAGCCTTTGGGCTAATTTTTATCTTTTTTTCGGGCTGATGAATTTGTCCATAAATTTGTGTGAATATGTATTGGATCAATACCCCCAGACGTTTTTTCTCATTTTTTTGATTGAATCGATTATACAGTTTTGGCGGCCATTTTTATGCCGAAAAAGGCTGTTTTTGCATGTTCTCAACTTTAAAAATTATTTTCTCAAAAACTGTCTGATCAGTTTTGAGATTTTAGTTTCAAAATGTTCCCCTCATGTATCTTTATCATGTGTATAAGTTTTGATGCTCTTGAATCGCCGGTCTGCGTGTGGCGGCCATTTTGATGTTGTATACGGGGCCCAAATAGGACTTTCCCATGTTAAATTCCTCTATGCCTTATAATGGGTCACAAAGTTCTTGATATCTCACTTAATATTGAGATTAGAGTTTCGGAATCAATTGTGGACATATGTATAGGAAATGATATATGCTGAATATTCTCGTTACCTTGAATTTGACCTTTAACCTCATTTTCAAGGTCAGACGACAAAGTGGCCAATTTCTCACTTATTATTGACTTTACAGCTTACGAATCAATTGTGGACATATACAAAGTGATATATGCTGAATATTCTCGTGACCTTGAATTTGACCTTTGACCTCATTTTCAAGGTCAGAGCACGAAATGGCTAATATCTCGCTTATTATCGACTTTACAGCTCAGAAATCTATTGTGATCATATAGGAAATGATATATGCCAAATATTCTGATGACCTTGAATTTGACCTTTGACCTCATTTTCAAGGTCAGAGCACAAAATCGCTAATATCTCGCTTATTATTCACTTTACAGCTTGGGAATCAATTGTGGACATATAAGAAATGATATAAGCTGAATATTCTCATGACCTTGAATGTGAGTTTTGACCTTATTTTCAAGGTCAAAGCACAAAATGACTAATATCTCGCTTATTATCGACTTTACAGCTTAGGAATCAATTGCGGACATATAGGAAATGATACATGTTGAATACTCTGATGACCTTGAAATTGACCTTTGACCTAATTTTCAAGGTCAAAGCACAAAATGGCTATTATCTCGCTTATTATCGACTTTACATCTTAGAAATCAAATGTGGACATATAGGAAATGGTATATGCTGAATATACTTGTAACCTTGAAGTTACCAGACCATCGGTCCGATCACCTATTGGCTAGCCGGTAAGCTACAGGTCCCTTGGGCCTATGTTTTGTAATAATAATTGTTTCCTCTGTTTGTTAAAAAATATTAACTTTCGATATTTGCATGCTCATTTGGTGAAAAATATCCAAGATTAAACTGCCTATATTACATGTACATTTTATGTGTATTGTTTTGTATCATCTGTGAATTGAACAAAAAGCCAAGAGCCAAAATCTGTGATATGTTTGCATGAATATACATGTACCGGTACGTCAGTAATTCAACCTTTTGAAGTCTACTGAATGCTTACATGGCTTTGTTCACAATTCTCTTGATTCATTGAAATGTATATGTGATCTTTTGATATTGTGAACAGCTTTTGTCCAGTGTTACTTGCTAGTATATTAGACGTTGTACTTCAATTCATACATGTCATAAGAATATAATATATACATGGACCCTGAATATGTAGCATATTGCCACCCTATGCCTCTATAATAAACACTTCGATATTAGAAAAATTGACATGTCCATTATAGGAGTTCATATGGGATACGTACTGATGTTAAAACTATATTAGAAAAATCCCATCCATTGGCCAAGATTGCCTGTCAATGCTATGTTGCAGTTTGACATGTTGGAGCTGGACCGTTTTGCCAAGCCGCTGGTCAGTTGTCCACTCCTGCTAGACTCGGCTAGTTACTTCCCCGACGCAGTGGACTTGACACAGGACCACGAGGCGAGGGAGTATTGGCTCCAGTGCTTCATGGACGCAACCGACAGGGTGAGTTTGTGCTTAATTATGGCAATAAATATGGTTGTAATTTAGGTTCAACAATACAATGGTGGAAGTGAGAATGTCAAAGCAAAATCTGCATGCAAATGTGATTGATAAATACTCTTGCTTATCCGTACAGTTTGCAAAGAAAGCTATTGACAGTCAGCCGAGCACTACTGACGCGGAAAAACGTGCCAAGCGATTCAAGGAGAAATATGTCTTCCGATTGAAGGAACTCAAACAGAATCCTTGGTAACCATGGTAACCAGTGTATTACCGGTAATGAACCGTTGGTTGTTTTGTTTCGCATGACGAAATAAGTGTTATAAATTGATCAGAACAGAATGATAAAAATAAACCTGAGTGTTCAATGAAACTGATGGAATATATAAGATAATCAGCTGAGTATTACCCATGTTTTCTCTCTGTGACAGTGCGTATGGGTCACTGACGGTCAGGAGTTTACTGGACACGAGGGAACATTGTTTGGAGGAGTTCCACTTTGTTGATCCTTACTCACAGGTGCGGAATATAATATTGTATATTTATATATCTGCCATTCCTTTACTTCTATAGTAAACACCCTCGCGGCAAATGTGTGTTTATTATAGAGGTAGGTGTCTAAAATTCATGAGTTGATTCTGGTTATATGCATATTGTGTGACTTCAATAATACTGTTCTGTTGCATTTCTGCTTTCACCTATGCCCTGAATTGCTTCATTTTCTTTCCGAAATCAAGAAATACTGGTGCATTTCATTGTAAAATTTTCAGTATGATTTCAAATAGGATTTGTTTTAAATAAAATGTGATCAATACAATAACTTCACAGTCTTGACCAAATACAATAACTTAACAGTCTTGACCAATTTCATGTCAACAGCAAAAGCAGCTGGAAAACGAGCATGCGCTGAAACTTCTGGGAGAGCGGTTACAGCTCTTAGACGCGATGGCTTGGGAAGATAGACAGCTCGCACTGGCTGAAGGGTTACTCGCGGGAAACGTCTTCGACTGGGGTGCGAAGGAAGTCGCTACACTCATGGAAACCCACAATCTGGATTTTATCGATGCCCTCAAATACTTACAAGGTATGTTTGTGGTGAGGTGTGATTTCATATGAGATACGCCATCAAGAATTGTTACTTTATTTCGATTAAGTCCTTATTGTACGACAAATTCTTGAGCATCTATGTGATTATGACAGTGTTTCCATAAACGATGCTTCTGTTATGTCATTCCTACTACTTCCAGAGTTCAAATTTCTTTCGAAACTTTAAGTAAATCATTCCAGATTTTACCATGTACATGTAGAAGCCATGCAAGTTTCAAGAAGGAACATAAATTTTGTGCAATGTTGCAACATGTATGTCAGATCTCCCTATCCATTCGCAGCTCGACCCTGGCTGATAGACCACTACGCCCCCTGGCTAGAGCGCTTGAGGAAAGGTCCGCACCAGTGTGCCGTGATCTTTGTGGATAACAGCGGCTTTGATGTGATTTTGGGCGTCTTTCCATTCGCTAGAGAACTGCTCAAACGTGGAACCAATGTAAGTATGGAATTACCATAATTTACAATTTTACATGTAACTATGAGTGTTGCTTCTTTCTCATGTTTGTTACTGCATGGTTATGTACTGTTACGTGTAGGTTGGAAGTATATATTTGGGTACATTAGCAGTTGGTCATTGAAGTTAGGGGCCGGTCATTATTTATCGGGTGGGGGGGTTGGATGGATTTTCCGAGAAATGAGTTTTCAAAGTTTGATTCCCCCCACCGATATCGAAAAACAATGTATGACCCCCCCACCAAGATCAAAAATGTGACCCCCCCAATCCCCATACAAGGCCATAATACACAATGGTAACAATTATAAGGAGCCAGTATATGATACTTAAATGCTGTTTTTACACTTCATTCACATTCTATTCAAACAATTGTGACTTTTGTCGCAATTTTTTTTACACTAGACTTCTATTAAGTCAGTGGATATTATGAATTTGTGCCATTAAAACTGATTCAATTACTATTTGTGGATATATTATATCAGTATGGTTGACATACTGATTGACAACCTCTGATTGGATGTTGGGGGCAAGAAACAAGACACCCCCAAGACATCTCTGTCTAGGATCATGTTCCCCAGAATACTGAAATTTTTTTCTCACTCCAAACCCCACGTTCCCAAACCCCCCTGAAACACTCGAGACCCGGGTTAAAGGTCATTCAGTTCATTCACTGACTGGAAATTTTGAATCTTATTTCTTCCTTTAAATATACGGACTAACTGGACCCCAGAGTGAACTCGGAAAAAATATAATTCTTCCACATATCATTGATGAATCAGGCCATCCTGGACTGGTACTTTCCCGGCCTTGAATCAGTTCTGTGTTGCCTCACTGATGGGTTCCTAATGTTCCGTGATGATCCGCGATTGTCTAGCAATGTCCTGGCCACCAAGAAAGTCAGGTAAATCAGATTCACCATGGCATCATCCGGGACGATCCAGGACTATTTTGCAATGATGCAATCCTTGATGGAAAGGTCCATATTTTGTTCATGGCGGTCCAGGACAGTCCTGAGCTCATCGAGGAATATACTCAGTGGCCGAGGTTCCTGTGTTGGCAACGTGTTGAGTGGAAAATCGGTCTGTAATTAGGGCATTTCGGCACGAAATGTCCTTATGGTTTTGTTAGAATTTTTTTTTTTTTTTTCTTTTTTTTTTTTCATTTTTTTTTTTTTTTTTTCCACTTTTCGGTTTCCGGACGATAACTTAAGAACGCCTTGACGAATCTTCGAGAAATTTTCACCAGTTATCACATATATAACATAGATGAACCCTATTGTTTTGGAGCCGGCTTCGAGGTCCGGTTAGTCCGTGAGGATGAATTTTGAGTCAAATGGTTTCCGGATGATAACTCGAAAAGTACTTGTGCTACTATTCTGAAACTTGACATATATGTTGATATAGTGTCGCAGAGGAGCCCTATCGATTACGGGGTCAATACCTTGAACGACCTTTGACCCAGGGGCAAAAAACAATTTTGATGAGTCATCCTTGAGGCTCATTGCATATCTCGGAAACAGTGCGTCGTAGAGCGAAACGGACGTTATTTTCGGACTCGTCGACCTAGACAAACATGTCTTAGGGGTATTATGGATGAACTTTGACCTTGACCCAAATTTTTTTCGCCGAGTCGGCATTTTTCGTTTTCTTCGATATCTCGGAAATGGTGTGTCGTAGAGCGAAACGGACGTCATTTTCGGACTCGTCGACCTAGACAAACATGTCTTAAGGGTATTACAGATGACCTTTGACCTTGACCTTGAATTTTTCTGCCAAGTTGGCATTTTTCGTTTTCGTCGATATCTCGGAAACGGTGCGTCGTAGAGCGAATCGGACGTTATTTTCGGACTCGTCACTCTAGACAAACATGTCTAAGGGTTATTATGGATGAACTTTGACCTTGACCCGAAATTTGTTTGCCGAGTCGACATTTTTCGTTTTCTTCGATAACATGGAAACGGTGCGTCGTAGAGCGAAACGGACGTCATTTTCGGACTCGTCGACCTAGACAAACATGTCTTAAGGGTATTACAGATGACCTTTGACCTTGACCTTGAATTTTTCTGCCGAGTCGGCATTTTTCGTTTTTGTCGATATCTCGGAAACGGTGCGTCATAGAGCGAAACGGACTTTATTTTTGGATTCGTCACCCTAGACAAACATGTCTAAAGGGTATTATGGATGAACTTTGACCTTGACCGGAATTTTTTTTGCCGAGTCGGCATTATTCGTTTTCTTCGATATCTCGGAAATGGTGCGTCGTAGAGCGAAACGGACGTCATTTTCGGACTCGTCGACCTAGACAAACATGTCTAAGGGGTATTATGGATGAACTTTGACCTTGACCTGAAATTTTTTTGCCGAGTCGGCATTTTTCGTTTTCGTCGATATCTCGGAAACGGTGCACCGTAGAGCGAAACGGACGTTATTTTCGGACTCGTCGACCTAGACAAACATGTCTAAAGGGTATTATGGATGAACTTTGACCTTGACCCGAATTTTTTTTGCCGAGTCAGCATTTTTCGTTTTCTTCAATATCTTGGAAACGGTGTGTCGTAGAGCGAAACGGACATTATTTTCGGACTCGTCACCCTAGACAAACATGTCTGAAGGGTATTATGGATGAACTTTGACCTTGACCCGAAATTTTTTTGCCGAGTCAGCATTTTTCGTTTTCTTGGATATCTCGGAAACGGTGCGTCGTAGACCGAAACGGACATTATTTTCGGACTCGTCGACCTAGACAAACATGTCTTAAGGGTATTAGGGATGACCTTTTACCTTGACCTTGAATTTTTCTGCTGAGTCGGCATTTTTCGTTTTCTTCGATATCTTGGAAACGGTTTGTCATAGAGCGAAACGGTCGTTATTTTCGGACTCGTGACACTAGGCAAATATGTCTTAGGGGTATGTTGAGTCAACTTGATCCATCGTCTTGGATTGAAATGGATGTATCTACATAATCATTTTGGCTGCAGAGTTGTCAGTAATAAACAGTTCACCTGTGATTGTGTTGTGTATCGAAATGCCCCAAGGCCTCTAGGCCTTCACGTCTAGTTTTGACATGCTGGTTCGGGGTCATTGGATGTTTTGAGATGTTGGTCAGCATGGTATGGGCCGTTTGATCCATTGTTAATCTGTGACAGTGCCCTGCATGTTGATCATCCTAGCTGGCACCATATTCAGCTGCAGTGCTGCTGTGTTCTACTAAAGGTCCATAGTTCATTCTTGGTGACAGTGTTTCAGTCTGGGTTGTTGAGCGGTTGTCGATTCACGACATCTCCTTATTTCGGGTGTTCATGGATGGTCCTTTCTAGGATCAAATTTTAGCGAAACTATAGTTTCATTGAGAATGTGACAAAGGGATGGATTCCACATGCTGTATACTCCAGTGAACCATCAGTCCAGGTTGAGTGGATTGTTTTCACCTAATTCACTATTTCAATATACAAATTTTCTCAAATTAACTAAAATTCGAACTCCGACCCCCCCAGTTCCATTGAAAATAAAAGTATGACCCCCCCAATAACGTTGAAAATGAAAGTGTGACCCCCCCCCCCCCCCCTAGTTTTTACCCAACCCCCCCACCTGATAAATAATGACCGGCCCCTTAGTACCATGTTGGTGTGCTGTTACTGGAATTTATTTGCTTGGATGATATAATTATGTGTGGATATTTGTGTATTCCATTGTAAATGTAACTCAGTGTACATCTCTTAGAATATTAGTCTGTTTTCAAAATTCTGATTAAAAAACATATACTATTGAGGTATGTTGGTGAGGTAAGAATTTGTTTCTGTTTGCCTGAGTTTCCCAATGTCCCAGAATATTTAAACCTGACACCTTATTGTACAAATATCAATTGGTTCTGTTGATAATTGGTAGCATGTCAGTAATGGTCTTTTTGTGTCTGTGATTCAAAATTTCAAATGTGGTTGCCATTACACACCTAGGTATACATTGTATGTACTTCAAATTTACATGTACATGTATGTAAAATTTTCATATTTAATTGGAAATGAGGAAATCAAATAGGCATTCAACATATTCTTTTGCTCAACATTTATTTGTCAAAATGGACATAAGGCATAACAGAGAGGATGATTACATGTATAACATATGATATAACATTGAAAATGCTTTCTGTATAAATGCACAGGTTTGATAATATACCAGTATGGTAAATATTGAACAAACAACTCTGAATATGAAATATACAAGCAACAATACATACAATACATTCGCAGTGCAATAAATATTCTGATTGAATGTTTGTTGAGATAAAATAGTACATATTTTACATTCCTGAGAAAACAAGTGTTTTCAATCCAGTTTGTGCTTAAAACTTGTAGCTTTGAAGAATTTTGAATAAACACTTTGTGAGTTCATCAACAACTAAACATGTACATCTGATATACATTATTAGAGCTGACTTGCATGGTTTAGAAAATGAATATTAGGCCATGATTATGGTGTGAACATGCATGTACATACACACAATTTACTTATGTAAGTACCGTATGTTCTCAGCAGCATGTTCTTCTTATGCAAAGGAGCGATATTACTACATGTATAGTAATAACCTATTGATGTCTTAGATTACAGACATGATTTGATAATCATTATTGAATAACGTGGACATATTTTATATCTATATGTATATATACTATATATATATCCTTGAATAAGACTATGACACAAGTAATGCCCAGTTACATGTATTGAAAATACTGCAGTTTGAAAAATAAATCATGATAAAAAAAAAATGCAAATACCTGCTGGTCACTGTGTGATATATATTAACTATGTTAATTATATATCTCCCAGATAAGTTATAATTATACTAATGTACAAAAAGTAAGTAAATATGTATATATGTTCAATATTTACAATATACTTGTGTACATATAAACATAATAAATGCAAATAACTTGTATATTCAAACAGAATATAGTGAGTGTATGTGCTCATTCATGACAACACCGTCCTTCCCCATTCAATAAATTAAAGCAAAACATCAACAACAGCTGATTGAAATAAATAAGTATGATGGATGCGTTATAATAATAATACATTATAATAATGATAATTTTTTTCCATATAATATGATAAAAGCATTATAACAAAACTAATCTAAAAAAAAAGATATTTTGTAATTGATAATGCCTAACTGAAATTGACAAGAAATGAACTTACATTCTGACTTTTTCTGACCAAAAAGTAATGCCGGACATTATGAAGTCATTTCTTAATGACTACTGCTCGGTCTTCTAGCGCAAATACAACCAACACTGATCCTGTCGTAATCTCCTACGTACCGATAAATGCATTGCCCGTTACGGCGGTGAGATCCATACCTCCGCAGAATTGGAATTGTGTAGTACACAGGCTGACATCCGGTACTGTTATCGTCGATTCCAATACAGTCGGTACATGTGCACTCAGCCTCGGCGATGTTTCGAGGGTATCTCTCCGGCTTGTATTTGTTTATGAACCACCACGGGCAGATGGAGCGCTTTTCCTGACCCTCTCCAAACATGAAGGTCTCGCACACCTGGTGCCCACCTAGCCACTCGGAACCCTGGATGCTGACGTCCAATGCCCCACTGGGGGAGGGGGACTGGTTGAAATGGTCGGCGCTTCTATGTGAGAGGTAGTTTGTGAGTTGGAGCCGGAGTTCCTCTTCGCTGGGTTCAGTAGGGTTCCGACAGTCGGAGTTATGGATGTGTCGGCGTCGGTGACGTCGTATTCGCCGACCGAGGTTGTTGTTTCTCGCCTGCTGATTCAGTGGAAGCCACTGGATATCATCAGGTGCATAACTCGAGTCCTCATGATATAGGTCATCGATATCACCAATTTGAAAGTCTGGGTCCACGAAATTCGTCGATCGAGCATAAGTGTGCTGAATTGTGAAACCCACGAGAAAAGCGACAAATTGCAAAATAGTTTTGGGTGGTATATTAAGTTGAGCCATGTTGAGTTTTGTCTTCTTCCAAACTTTGCAGCTTTTCCAGACTCAAGTTCACTTAAATAATAGTTCTGATATCAATTTAATATCACTTGTCTGATTTCCAAGAAATATTGTGTGTTATCTATCTCAGATCTGCTTATCTATCAGCATGATCAAAATGGTTTTCTCTACGAGTGCTGCTCTCTGCGAGTGTTCTTACTTTGTGATGGCTCGGTGTCATAAACCTTGGTTTATATAGGACAGTGGCTTGGCTCAAAAGAATAGAAACTAGCTTGACAGGTGGTTTTTCTACATTGTCAATGCTAATGTTTATTATCTGCGTCATTGTAGAAGAATAATACAGATGATTTGGGGGGAAGAAGTGAATTATTCGACCTTCCTGATCTGCAGCTAAGAGCCTAAGAGAATTATGAATACCTGATAAATCCATCCAGGATTACACCCTCAGTCGTAGCGTCATTAAAAACTTGCCATAGTACAAATAAATCTGTCATTGCTAACCAATGAATGAATCAGTGAATGAAGTTCAAGGCTTCCAGTTGGTGGAAAAACCACCGCTGGTTTTTTAAAGCCAGCTTTACAATGTTTGGTTTACTGAATGAAGCTAGGTTAAAAGAACTTTTATGTAAAACCAGCAATTTTGGTACCTGTATGTTTATACGTGTATTTTCATATTCTCATTCAATTACATGTAACTAGGGGATTCTGATATATTGTTAAACTATTTAATTATTTCCCGAGTAACCATTTATGTAAACACTGGTGAGGTTAAGATTAGCCGACATGGTTGACTGGTTAGTTGTCATAATTCTAAATGAAGACCCGCTGAATTGCAGATACTAGTAAATTATTTTAGCATATTTTTTCAGTTGGATAATTTTGCATACATGTATTCAAACTGCATCTGTTATGTGGAAAAAGTCATAGTTTTGAACTTGATCTGGGTAAATAAATAAATGTATAAACAGAAATAATCATTAATCTGGGTATCATACGTGTACATGTATAACTTCTCAATTTTCACCTGATGTCCAATTTTGTATCAAATTCTGAACTTCTATCGCAAAAATTGTGAAAAAAAAGTATGCCAAGTTCTCATCCACATTACCAGCTTCACGATAATATGAGCAAAAATGGTGTAAACTAGTTAGAAAAGTCGGGGTTAAAAAATACAAGAGAAGAAAACAAGCCTGTAGTGTTTGATAACATTGTATAATGTGGAGGGTTTTCAGGTTTTGGAATTCCCCGTTAAATCGATACGTATAGTGTTGAGGTCGTGCTTGACTGACTACTCTACATATGGTTTCCTTATTTCGCGTCAGTGTTATCTGGAGATCTCACACAAGAGGTTCATATACTGAACCCAAGAGAAGTGCACTGTGTCTCTGAATGACGATTATAAACATTTTTCGATCTTTTCGGTTGGGTCGCCAGTATGTATAACTTCCAGTAAAAGCCTATTGAGTTTTTATTTTTACCCAAAAGATTTTGCTGAAATAAATGAATAAATGAAATATTGAATACAAAAACACTGCGTGGGCATTTGTGGGTGTTTCGTACCATAAAACATTTAGCAAAAGGAGTTTCGCTGCCTATCCAAGAATCATATGGTTATGAAGAAGGGGTTTTGAGTGAACTTATCATTTTGAATAAGATCACGCGACCCATTCGTGTATTTTGTCGAGCCAAGAATCATTATGGTTATGAAGAATAGCCTTGTCCTTTTGAGTGACCTTGTAAACTAAGATCACGCGGCAGATTCATGTCATTCTTGAACATTTAGCAGAATGTACTTCGCTGCCATAATACTGAAATAGAGTGCAATAAATAGAACTTTGAGTTATGGTGGAGGGGTTTTAAGTGAGTTGTTGAGATCACATGATTTGATCAGGTTTGTTTTGTTTGATCAGCAGAATTAGTTTTGCTTCCAAGAATAGAATTGGGGGTTAGGAAGTGGGGGTTAGTGAATGGGATTTGAACACTAATTTTCTTGGGGGTGGGGTTGGGGGTGGGGGGTGGTGTCCTCAATCATTCAAGACCAAACGTGGTTTATGTTGATTTCATTCAGCTTGAGGAATGTCACAAGAGTTTTCAAAGCACTCTGGGGGTTGACGAACATTGCACAAAGTTATGTTTGCATTGTGAAAATTGATATTGTTCCGAAATAAACGTCACAAATCTGCTAAAGAAACAGGATGCATCTATAAGACATATTTGTTTTGTAATAGATATGGATTTCCTGTCAGAGTATGGGAAATTATCAACAGTATGTTTAATTTATTCATCAGAAGAATTTGAATTGGTAAGAATTGGTAAGGTGTTTTAAAGAAAATCAGCTGCAAATCATTGGACTTCATTCAGGATGATGACAAATTATGAATTGTTGTTAAGGTCATGGGCCATTTAACAAATGTCATTAATATTATTAATCATTTAGAAGCGAAAATCAAAAAGTTTATCAAGATACCACAGTGATTTCTGAGTGAACAAGATGTAGTAGAGTAATTTAATATGCCAATATTGCAAGTTATTCTATACAGCAGAATGTGTGAAAATGAAAGTGATTTGGGAAAACTCCACTGGAAATTCCCTGTACAGCCTTATGAAATTACCTACCCAATACTTACTTGATCATACACCTGTTCTCAAATCTTGACAGGTGCACATATATATATCATCCCGGGTCACTATAAATATCTATCGTAGCCAGAGTATATTGCTTGCGGAAAACAAGTTTCCCATAGCTTTCAGTATCACTTTATGACTATTGATTAAACTGATTTGTGACAAGTCATTCTCTGTCTCAGGACAAACTTATTATTCACATTACAATGTTACAAGTTACGATTAAGTTGAAAAACGAGAACAATAGTATAAATACTAGTACAACATGCAAACATATTTGTTTGGATTAATTCTTCTCACACATCAAAATTTCTAAGAAATATGTTTTCAAATAATACACACAAAACCAGTCATTTATGATTGAACACTACTACCGCTAGTATGCTCCATTAACATATCATCATGATCATGTGTGGTTGGATATTCACACAGAACATTATGTTCCAAACTAAACTTTCCATGTGAATGAACATTCAAATTGAATTATGGAGGGACAGTTACAGTGAATTTGATGTATGAATAAACAGTTATACTGAATTTGATGTATGAGTGAGCAGTTATACTGAATTTGATGTATGAATAAACAGTTACACTGAATTTTTTGTATGAATAAACAGTCACGCTCAACTTTATGTATGAATGAACATTTACACTGTTTTCTATGTATGATTAAACATCTATACTGAGCTTCATGTATGATTAAATAATTATGATAAGTACATTCATTCGTCATCATCCACCTCCTAAAATTCTAATAGTCTATTATGTTCAAACTTTTTACACAAAGTTGTCATTAACATACATGCATCTTCTCCCCAACACAGGTGATAATGTGTGCCAACTCTCGCCCTGCGCTCAACGACGTCATGTACAATGAGCTGACCGTGCTGACGAAACGAGTCGCAGAGATTAGCGACGAAGTCAACAAGGCGCTGACGGACGGCCGGCTGCTCATCATGGAATCCGGGCAGGGCTCCCCATGTCTCGACCTCAGGTACGCGTGGGGACATCAAGTGTATTAATCCAGTCAGAAACGTTACCCACGGGTGAATAATCACCTATTAATTATGCGACTTCAGTTGAAACCTGATTGTTTTGGGTGATATGTAGGATTTCATGATTATATTTCTTCATATGTATATTACTATGACATTTTTTGTTGTAAAGAGAAATAGGAGTCGCCTGTCAAACCCTTTTTTCTGATAATCATTCTGTGCTCCATTCCCAAGTGCATGTGCATGATTCAAGATGTTTTGATTTTCTCAAAGGTACATCGATTTTGACTTGGCTGAGCGTATCAAGGAACAGAACGCAGACCTGATTGTTCTGGAGGGGATGGGTCGAGCGATACACACAAACTTCAATGCAGTGTTCACTTGCGAGTCCCTCAAGGTCGCCGTTCTCAAAAACCGCTGGCTTGCGGAACGTCTTGGCGGTGATATGTACAGCGTTGTGTTCAAGTATGACAGGCCGGCTAGAGTTGTCTGTGGGTCAAAGTCATGACGCATAGCTATCGTAGCGGTGAAATTTGTTTGTACTTTGATCAACGTGGACAGTGTATTCATGGTGCTTGAGTATTTTAAAGTCAAATATTGTTCCGTTTACCTCATGATTTTGTAAGTTCCTCAGATGAAATTGTGTACGTTCAAATCTGCAAGGTTGGAGCTTCACTATTTTTGTGCCAGTTTTACATGTATGATCGAGAAACATTAATGCAGTCTTGTATTTTTGAGTGGCATTTGTGTGTTATGGTCATGTGATATTTGTGTCGTGCCTGTAAACTTTGTGGTGGTAATTTAACATATAATGTGTAACTATGTGATGTTAGTTTTGAAATTCAATGCATTTTGCCCAATTCACGCTGTCTAAAGATAACTGCACTGTATTCAGTGTATTATATTCAATGGTAATTTTCACAGAAAATTCAAGATGAACGAAGTCTGGTCGTGAAAGTCGCACATTGAATGAAAGAAATTTTTTGTCAATAAATTGCATGATTCCAAACAGTGTAATAATGTCTGTGTATAATTTGACTGCAATAAACGGTGATCAATCTTCTTTTGCCAGACATAAACAGGAGTCCATTTTAAATGTACATTTTTACACCAAACTATGACTTTTTGTTCCAAGAACCTATATTCTGATCACAGACTATGTACTGCTAATGTGGATGAGCAGGTATTTTATGACGGGAACAGTTTGCCAATGGAATAAGTTTCACACCTATGAAAGTCGAATCATGTTTTATTCATGAACATACAAGGCTAATTTATAATTATTCACATTGCTAGGACTTTAGCAAAATATTCTTAAGTTAAGTAAATCATGATTATCATTACAAGTCATTTGAAATGCAACAAACAAACATGCAGTCTCTCAAAACACTAGCACTCAATATTTTCACATTCATACATGATGAAATGTAGCAGCTAAGTTGATGAACACATCGTGGTGAAGAATGAACACTTAGATCGAGAAACTATGCTGTGACAGAATTTGAATCAACTTCCATCAGTGGCAATGATATTTTCTTGGGGTTGATTGTGACGGATTTCGTGCAGTTGTAAGTCTTGTAGATTCCGATGAGTCGGTCCGCGAGCTCAAACATGTTATTACGAAGGGAGATGATGATGAACTGTGCATTCTTCGTGCGCTCCTGGAAAATACAGAAAAGGAGTTTCAATATTTTACATAGGTATCTGAAATCTGCAAAAATGAAACCTGAATGGATGTGAGAATATCAAAACTAGATTCAGAAATTCACAGAAGTTGCCAAGAAAAGTTGCAAGAAAAGGAAATATTTGAAAACATTTCAAATGGAAGGTTGATAAACCAGAAGAATCTGAATCTCCAGACAAACTGGCCTCACCTTGATGTAATTAGCGACGATTGAGACATTCTTGAAGTCGAGAGCCGCGTCAATCTCGTCCATGACGTACAGCGGTGTGGGTTTGTAGTGGTGCAAGGCAAAAACGAGAGCCAAGGAACTTAGCGTCTTCTCACCGCCGGACAAGTTTGAAATGTTCTTCCACGACTTCTTAGGCGGCCGCACACTGGAGTGAGGGGCAAATATGGATATTCAAACTGAAGCGATGAGCAGTATATCAGAGAAAGATTTGAAGTAAATTACGAAATTATTTTGTAACTAATTAATTTGCCAACAAATGATACGCTAATGAAGGAAAATTCCGAGATTTTCCTTCTTCAAAATTGCTAGTGGAGTGAAACACATGAAATACAGTGATTAAACAACTACCAAATAAACTAAGCATCCCCACCTGAAGACGATACCCTCGGAGAACGGATCCAGAGAGTCGACCAGCTCCAGTTCAGCGTCGCCTCCGAGCGTGATCATCTGGTACATCTCCTTCAGCTTGTTGGTGATAATTGTGAAACCCGTCATGAACTCGTCTAGACGTTGCTTCCGCAGGTCCTCGTGCTGCGTGCGCTGTTTGTCTCGGAGCTCAGTGATCTGGTCCAGCTCATAGACTCGCTTCAAGTAGGCCTCTTCCTGTTTTGAGTGAGCGTATTTGTGTATAATAAGATGCATATTGAACAACGAAAGTATATATCGGCAATGAGTTTCCACCGGTGTCACTCATCATTAAGTCTGAACGAAATATTGCCCTTAAAATTAAGATAAAATGCATCATCAACTGTCATTGATCACAATTTGTACCTTTGTTTTTTACACCAATGATCACATAGTTCGATCATATATGTCAAAAAAAGCCATCTACCTTTTTGCGGTACTCTGCGATGGCGGCCATGTTGGGTTTCATCTGTGCTAGTTTCTCCTCGAGCAGTGTGATTTGGTACTGGATTTCCTCCTTGTTGACGTCCGAGAGATCCTCTGGAGCCACCGTCTCAAGATCCGGGATGTCCACGCCGTCAATCCGGTGTAAGGACAGGCGACCAAGCTACATTAAAGAAATACATGATTGGATTGTGTTTAGTGCACAAGGTTTGCAATGGGATCCACACAAGCCCAATATTTGAAGACATTGGTTTATATACAGGGGAAATATTTTCATTTATATACATGATCGTATATATAATAGGTGAACTCCATTGGCAAGTACATATCTGAAGCTTGTCATTCCCTTTTATATATGTATTTATAGATATGCAAATGGCAACTTGAGTATGCCCACCACATACCTCTTTCTTCCAATGTTTGACCTTAGACGCGTTGTCCTTGACGATGTTTGTATACCGTTCCAGCTCGTGTTTGACTTCGATGTGGTCCTTCTGTAGTTCCTGCTCCTCGGTTTCCAAGGCAACGACTGCGGCTTTTATCTCTGCCACAGCGCCCTCTACCTCCTTCATCGAGTCCTGGGAGGCGAACGAGATCATTTGTCTCATTCTCATTGCATTACGGTCTGATTGCTAACATTGCTCTCAACATTCTAATAATATGGACCAATTTACGATTCTTCATTTTGGTGATACATCATTTACCCAAGGATTCCACAGTAGTTATACCTGAGCCTTCTGGTACGCCTGTAGAACTTTAGTTGCTTCCTCTTCTAGGTTTTTAAACTCGGCCTCAAGTTTCTCGATTGTTGCCTTGTTCTCTTCAATTTCTTCTTTCATGTTTTCGACTTTATTCTCAGTTTTCTGTGCATTTCTGAAACGTTTTGTTTTCCAATGTAATCATGACATATCTTTGGCAGAAAATGAATATATATTATACAGCACAGATGACTATGTACAGTAAAAGCTACAATACTCGCATTCATTGTCAAATCTCTCACTAGAGTGTCGCAGAAAGCCTATGGGTATACTTGTAAATTTGCCCTATGACATTTGGTGAATCAAACCGGATCAGTACTCACCTCTGAGCAGTTTTAGCCGCGACGTTTGCCTTGGTCACATGACCAGTGACCTGGTCGATCTGTGTTTGGACGAGATTCAGTCGAGATTCCACAGCTTTCAGCTTTGTGCCTCCAATGTCCATGATTTGTTTGTGCAATCTGCAGAGATGAAACAGTGAAATAACGTAAATTTGGAAAGTGATCAGGAATGCTACATCATATGAGAAATATCATAATGCAGACACAGCCACTGGGGTTTCAGGACTGAATTTTTTCCGCTACTGACTTGTGAACTTCCTCCTCCACGCTGCCTGCTGCGGCTTGTTCCTTCTCATAATCTGTAATATTGCAGAAACATTAACTGAGCATCTTTCGATTTGGCAAAATCTTGGCAGTTTCCATGGGTCTACCAGATCAAACTCTTGCAACAAATTTGCACAAGAATCTCACCCTTTCTCAAAGCTGCGACAGCCTTTTCCATGTTCTTGAGCTGTTTTTCGTCCGGGGCGGCAGCCTTGACCTTCGCCTCTTGTTCCTTCACTTGATGCACAAGACTCTGCTCCTGGTCGGCCATTGACTGTTGGGAAATCCCCAGTGGAAATTCCATTAGTTTCAATCATACATCGAGTGAGAATTTGATTAGTTTCACACATTCAAAGGAATTCTTTTGTCAAGAAGATTTTCACAAAAACATTTTTGGTGTTCCAAGGTGTCGAGTTTTGGTTTGTGGGATTATACCTTGATTTCCATGGTGAATTTCTCAAGGGCATGAGTCATTTCATCCACAGACTTCTGTTGTTTTTCCATGGTTTCCTCGAGATGTTGTTTCGCCTCACGGCAGGTCTTAGCTGTTTCTGTCATCTGTATTGCAACAACAAAATCCGTGGTAAAGGTCTCGAAGATTTTTGTACGTTTGAAAGCTTGAAAGCTTTGACAGTGGCGATAATTATGTCAAAATTAGAAAAGCAGCCAATTCTGATACTTCAAAAGGTTTACAAGCGACATATTTTATGCACCTTATCCAAGTTTTTCTCCAGCCTTTCCATCTCCCGGGGGTCGACCTCTGTGATGACCTTCGACCCCATTCGACCTTTCATGACCCGGTTTCCACCTCCACTCATAGTTCCTGTCATACAGTTTGTAGATGTACATTTATCAGATTATCTGCATCAGGATATGTTCCATACAGATAAAGCACACATGACAAAGACAACTAAAACCAGCTACATCACATCAATGACAACAGTAGATCCATTTGACTGGTTCCAATGAAATAATAGGAAGTTTTAACTTGTTTAAAACCAGTATTTATTACATACCTACCTCTATAATAAACTCTTTGGGTAATCTTACCTTGGCATTCAAAGAAGAGGAGAGAGAAATGAATGTCACAAGAATTTTCTTAAAATTCCTGACATCCATCTCGAACTCGAAATTGAAGGAAATTACTCTCACACATCTCAGATTCCCCGCGGTGTAGATGTGACGTCACACCGGTCATATGATTGACCTTAGCCGCCATTAATTTGCCCACCTGGTTAAGGCAGGGGAGGCGGGAGGGAGAATAATCGTGTTTATTATAGAGGTAGGTATGTAATAAATACTGGTTTTAAACAAGTTAAAACTTCCTATTTATTGCCATACCACTACCTCTATAATAAACTCTTTGGGTTATATCAGAATAACCAAAGGAGGTGGGTTTAACCCTCTCCCGGGAATTTCATCACCGATGTGTGAGAGTAGGAAATATCCATTGAAAGTAGTAAATATTGTGTTTTACTTTTAAATTATAATTTTAAGTCGAAAATACATATTTACAGGATATTTACAACTAAACCATAATACACGCCTGAATTACCTTCAGATGCATGGAGACGAGCAGGGGCTCTGCAGAGGTGACTTTCCTCTTGCAGAAGAACAAAAATTTCCCTCGCCAAAGAAGAGGAGCAACTCCCCTGGGAGTCGACCTCAGGTGCATCTGTACAGAGGCGTGTTGATCTATTTACAGGTATCTACAGCTGGACTACACGCTCCGCCGCCACCAGTCGTCCAAGCTGGAGGCCGGAGTCATCCTCCCAAGCTAACTCCCTGAGATAGAAAGAAGTGAATGTGTTATGAGATTTCCAGGTACAGGCAGACATGACATCATTCAGAGACACTTTATTTGTAAAGGCAAGTGAAGCCGCGAGAGCCCTCACATCATGCGCTTTGACTCTGAAACCTGTGGATTTTTTCGCCTGTGACTTTTCATAGCAAAATCTAACACACTTCTTGACAGGGTTTGCCAAAGTGGGAAAAATATTACCGGACCATTGGGCCAGTAAACATTCCGATATTACCAGCCCAGAGCAACTTTTACTGGCCCAACAATCATAAGTCACACCCAACAAAATAATAGAATCAAGAGATATGTATAGCGACATATAGTCACGTACGTTGTTATGTGTTGTAGTATATTTGTACAGTAAGCAAATAAATTGACATACAGTTGAATTGTTAATATCATTTATTCAAAATGTTCAGATCCAAATGATCCAAGCAAATTCAGTTGTACAATAACATATTTACACTGTAAAGTGAAGGTGTGATCAGTCACTGTGTGATCAATCAGACTCTGAAGCTGTAGTCACTCGGCGTGCCAACTCTAACAACAGCTTGGTGTTTTTGGCTTCCTCACCAAAGTCACTCCCAGAGTCATACTGATGATACTGTGTTGCTTTATTGAAGCGGTTGAGTTCATCGTCTGTGCTACCAGACTCAGTGTCTGACTGATCAGATCCCAGAGCGTCTGCGATCCCGTCCTGGAGCTGAGAAGTTGTGCTTGTGGAGGACACTGAGCAGAGAGGATCAGACTGGGTTGCTGCACGTGAACCTTTCTTCCGATGGTAATGGATCCTGCGACCTCTGGCATGACCTGCTGGAACTGACTGAAAGAGAAACAGAGAATGACACAAATGATATCATTCACACCACTGTAATCATTCCCTTTCCATACCAATTTACAATGTGTCATTATGTGACATATGTGTGATACACAGACGTAGTTCACTATTAATCCACTGGATAGAGCGAACACAATCAACACACTACCACCGTATTCATTTGTGTCACGTAGTACGTACCAGAAACCTGTCCACTATTGGCTCAGGATCAAAATCTTGAATGCAGGGCGATTCCAGTTTCACAGTCATCAGTGTGTTTAGTGTTGAGCTACGTAGACGACATCTTTGGCTGGTCTTTATAAGTTTCATCTGCGAGAATGTTGTTTCACATTTGACCGATGTTGGTGGCAGGGACAACACTAGATCAATGAACAGCAGAGATGGGAAATCTTTCCTGAACTCCTTATTGATGTCGATCCACTTGGCTGAAGGTAGGTCTTTCCCATACCTTTGTAAGCAAATGCCATAATAATAATACTCCAATTGATCAAGTGTTTGGGTACTTGGATAAATGGTGGTATTTTTTTTATTTGTGATTATTGTCAATGTGAATATTTTGTTACTGTTCTATCAAAAGTTAAATATAGCAGGAAGTGCCAGGAACCCATGGAATTACCGATTATATTAGAACACATCACCAAATCCTGTTCTCAATTAAAGTAGTTTGTATTATGACTATGTTGTGCTATACACCTTTTGTATAGTATGCACTTCAAGGCATTCCAGTCACGGATAACTGCACTCTTGTCACCGACATCTATGCCAGCGGCACTCAAGGCATTCGGGAACTGCTGGAGTAGGAGCTGTATCTCAACAATCCCAAAGTCTGAAATTGTCAAGACACTTGAAGACAGTCTAGAGTAATTAATTCCTACTAGTATGTTCATTATAATGTCCCAATCTTGCATAATAAAGTAACTAATTTTGATAATATATAACTATTATGAATATTATATATTTACTGCATGTATGCATTACTAGCAGTTTCACCTTTGATGTCGTTGCTGCCAAGACATGGCCATCTGGATAAGTTCGATATGAGAGTTGCCTGGACGACACTCTGCTCCCGGAAGCCAAAACGTTCATCTAATGAATCTACCAGTAGGTCAATGAACTCATCCCTGTACGAGATTGAAGGCGTTTTCCCCTTCAGTTGGACTCCCTTGTATGTACCGTCTTGGAGTAGTGTGCGTAGTGCCTCGTCCTCATCATCTACCTCCCTATCAAAAATGAGCCATGTATTGTTAAGAACTTTGGTGTAGGCCCAGTAATTTGATTTATTCTTTATTTATCGTCTTTATCGACTTGAAAGTAGGGAAAATACCTAGATTTGAAGCTAAGTAGGATGTCGACCGTCATTTCATACCAAACAATAGCATCTGCCAGTGTAACAGTATCACTTTGCAATTTCAAAGACAACCGCTGCAAAGGATCTAGTATCTCCTACAAAAAATACAGATGTATATATTTATTATGAAATTTGAATATCTAGATTAAGTTGTGTGAAATAATCATTCTGCGTCATCATAATGTGTTAATTTTCACCAAAAATTTGTTTATTTATTAGTAATTTATTACATGAATTTGCATTATGAATAAAATATGACACATGTTTTCATTGTTTGAATAATATTTGTGTTATAATGTTTGTTAAATGTTTTATTAATGCTCCATTTTTTATTCAACATCGTATGTGAATACATAATTGCATGTTTCATATATTTTATAGTTTGATACTTACATTTATATATTTATGTGGATACAATAAATTTAATAAATGTTTATTTTATGTTATGTATCATTGTACAAATTGTGTGTATAATGGTGTTTGTTATGAATGCATACAACCTGTAGTGTCAGGATGAAGGCCATGACATTTTTTTGCAGCATGAGTTTTATCAAGCCCTCGGCCTTAGCATTCCCGTGGCTGGCGGTGCTAAGTTGCATATGATATGCCTGGAAATTGTGAAGGAGACCACTGATCCCTCTAGATACATGGGCCAGCCATCGCGTCCCATTCACTTTAGGTGGCATGGTGCCCTTTATCTCCAGTGCTTCCCACGCCCGCTGCAGCGCTTTTTTGTTTTTGTAGGATTTCTTGTAGAAAGTATGGAGACCAGTCAGCACAGTCACCATCTTTGTGTGCAAGTCTTTGCATTTAAGTTTAGTCACATCGCGAAAGGCCAATTCAAGCCTATGGCAGAGACAATGAACACTGACCACCTCCGGGTGGTCTTTCTTCAGAAGCGTGGCCAGACCAGATTTAGCTCCTAACATATTTGCGGCGCCGTCGCTGCCCATTCCAATGAGCTTGTCTGAAATATATTAATGGGTGAAGCTTATGAATGTGAACCCGGTGTAGAGATGAACTGGTGTAGTGATTAAATGAATAATGTTATAGATTAATTACTGCATTTATTCAGGACTACTGCAGCACTGCTATCACCAGTCCAGTACCGGTATATATACAAATTTTCATTACAATACCAATACCTCTGTCGATAAAATCGTCAATCTTAGTTTCCTCAAACATAGCTTTCACATGCTTGTAGAGATCCACAGAGGTGGTGCTTTCGGGGGATTGTAGTGATAGGAAAAACATCTTAACTTCCCCTTGATGACCCACACGCAGATAGATGGTCTCGAGCTCATCGCCTAGAAAAAAATAGCTGTAGCTAAAAAATATATCGTCCTGGTATTTTGTATTTTTGTGGCCTAATTTGATCTCTAATTTGATCTAATTTGATCTCGATGTAAGTATAAAGTGAAAACCTGTTATGTCACTACTGCCGTCCATAATGAAGGAGAAAAATGGGACATACTCCAGCAAACTACGAATTGTATGCATTTCATGCTCAGCAATGACCTCCATGAATCGCAGTGCAGCTTTCTGATTTAGGTATGTGCGACCTACATCCACACCCTTGGCCTTGTCCAGCGTGTTCAGCCATTCATAATCACTGAGGGGCTTGTTCTTTTTAGCAACTGAGTGAGCGTTTCTAACTAAATAACCCAGACGAGACCGATCTGCCTGTTTGAGAATAGCGAGTGCTTTGCCCGCCTTGCTCTGCGGTATACTATCTACACTAAGTTGTTTACTACAATCTCGAGCTGCTAGATGACTCTTGCTGTTTTCGTGATCAATAATGGTAGAAAGCTTCATGTTGGTACATCCCGTTATGAAGGTGTTTTGACCCCGCATTTTGCCTGTCTGAGGAGCATTACCACCTTGGTAGAATGCAATGCAAATAGAACATTGCATAATTTCTTCAGATAGATCTACATCCTCAGCACAGTCAGCCGATCCACTACCCCCAGCCTCAGGCTGAGGCGTACCACTCTCATGACTCAAAGATCTGGTTGTCAGAGTCAACCAGGGCCGATTTTTGGTCCAGCTCTCGTTGAATTTTCTAGATCTTTTTTTATCGTAGGCGGCATGATAAGCCTGTTTAGCTTCGTGAGTAATCCCTCTTTTAACAGGACGGCCCTTAACTCCAGGCTTTGCTGAATCAAGTGGAAAGCACAGTTTAAACATATTGCAAACATTCACGATCGATGTTGTTCAGTGGTCATGCTGCTCGAAAACCTACAAAATCAGCCGCGATAAAACCAGCACGTGCCGCGCAATACTCGTACGCGCGTGTGGTGTTGCTATGACGTTTTAGATACATTACATTATGACTGCATGCTTTTTGCTGCTCCTGCATCATCATGCGCCCGTGTCCGTGATTTTATTGAGTGTTTTAGTTGTCCTCGCCATGGGCGCTGCGATCGGCAAGAGAAAAAATATGGCGAACTTTGATCGGACTCGGGAAAATTCCTGAGCATTATATCACTGACAAATGACTTATTTTACGCGACCGTTACGATATTTTTGCTGAAAAAAACTTTCCGGTCACCTGGGTCAGTGAAACTGGATTTATTACCAGCCCAGGTTGTTTTTTACCGGTCTTGGGCCGTGGGCCGACGACTTTGGCAAACCCTGCTTCTTGATCCAAGATGAGATCGTAGCAGGACGGATATCATTTGGAAAATCCTTAAGATAGGACACGAAAAGCAAACGCTTGCCGAGATGCAGCTCACGCGTACGATTAACGTAGATGCGGAGGGCTCGCACGGGACAAAGCTTCGCGTCTTCCTCCAGGCCCGGCCCCAGAGAAGGAGTCAGGGCGGGAATGGAAAAGCTCAATAATGGCGTACCTGCTAATTGAGTTTTGGCCAGAAAGGAGGGAATGACTCCGAGGAGAACCGAGGAGCCATCCGACTTCCACTTAACTTTGGAAAAGGACAGAGCCAAAAGGAAGACCGTCTTAAACGTCAGAAACTTTAGTGAGGCCCGCTCAAGGGGTTCGAACGGATCTTTTCTTAAGACGTTGAGAACAAGCGATAGATCCCACTCAGGAACCGGGTTCCTAGCTTTCGGTCTTTCGATCTCGAAACTATTAATCAACGCAGTCAAACCTTGATCATGACCAAAATCGATCCCAAGTTTGGGTTTTAGAGTCTTCGCGATAGCCGTACGGTAACCCGCGATCGTGGATGGAGCTCGCCCTTCATTGAACTTTTCGAGAAGAAATTCGGAAATTAGGGGAGCATCGACTCTGAAAGGACTAACCTTCCGGCGACGACACCAAGCACAGAAGGAAGTCCACTTCGATTGGTAGACTGCCAAAGAAGATTTTCGATTTGATCGGGCGATCCTAGCGGACACCTCCCTTGAAAATCCCTTCTTTCGGAAACATCGCTCGACAATATCCAGGCATGAAGCTTCAGACTTGCGGGAGCCTGATGAAACATGCTGGAGCGAGGTTGTTTGAGGAGGTCCCACTGATCCGGAAGCTGACGAGGGAAGTCTACTATCAACTCCAGAAGGTCCGGGAACCACGACCTCTGCGGTAGACACGGAGCAATCAGCAGGAGGCGACACTGGTGAGTCCGAAACTTGGCGATCACCTTGTCCAACAACACCGCTGGGGGGTAAGCATACGCGTACATGCCCTCCCAGGACGTCGACATCGCATCCACTGACATGGCCGTGGGATCGGGAATGGGAGACACAAACGAAGGAAGTTTGTGGTTCCAACGGGTCGCAAACAAATCGACCATCGGCGTGCCCCATAGGCCGCAGAGAGATTGGAATACCCTGGGGGCAAGACTCCACTCCATGGCCTGGACCTGGCCCCTCCGGGAGAGGCGGTCCGCCCAAACATTCATATGACCAGGGATATGCCTCGCGAAAAGCGAAATACCCCGGTCGTGACACCAGAGCAGGAGGTCGATAGCGGCTTGGCACAGCGACTGGGACTTCGTACCGCCCTGCTTGTTGATGTAAGCGACAACGGTGGAGTTGTCGGTGGCCACCAACACAGCCTGATTGAGGAAATGTGTTTCCCCAATGCCTGAGAGCCAAGAACACGGCCTCCAGTTCCAACAGGTTTATGTGCCATTCCTGCTGAGACGAAGACCAGGTGCCCGAGACCTCGCTGTCGTCCCAGTGAGCGCCCCAGCCGTCCATACTGGCATCCGTAAATACGTGCCTGGATGGAAGCGGCCGGCGGAATGACGACCCTCGGAGCAGATTGACGGGATCCAGCCACCATTGCAGATGGGAAACGACTTCCGGAGAGACCTGCACGAGCTGGGATCTGTCTCCCGTGACCTGGGACCATTGAGAGTGTAGATGCCGCTGAATAGGCCGCATGTGCAGGCGGCCCAACGGAACTAACTTTTCCGTGGACGCTAGCATCCCGAGAAGGGACTGCCAGCGTCTGGCCGTCTGTGGAATGCGACGAAGGAAGCCTTCTGACAGCACGGATAATTTTGACTGACGATCCAGCGTCGGCAAAACAGTCTCTGAGGTAGTCTGATAACGATACCCCAAGAATACGAAGTCTCGACGCGGTGACAAGTCGGACTTTTTTTGGTTGATTTTGAACTCCATCCGTGAGCATAGATTTACCACAAACTGTGCTTGGACGATCAGCGTTTCGCGACAATGGTGCCGGATTAGCCAATCGTCGAGATATTGGTGGATAAAAATCCCCCGCTTGTGGGCGAGAATCTGGACTTCCCGAGCCACCATGGTGAAAATCCACGGCGCTGTCGATAATCCGAACGGGAGCGCCCGAAACTGCCATACGCGGCCGAGATAGAGAAATCTCAGGTATTTGCGAACTGCAGGTTTCATTGGAATATGGAAATAGGCATCTTTGAGATCGATCGTTACCACCCACGAATCGCGAGGCATGACTGAACGAACTTGCTCCGGCGTTTCCATGGAAAACGTCGGCACGATTAAGAACTTGTTCAACGGAGAAAGATCTATCACTGGTCTCCAACCCCCCGACGCTTTGGGAACCACAAACAACACGCTGTAGAACCCGGGAGTGTCCCCGGGAGCAGGTTCTATCGCTTGTTTCTCGATCATCGCCGTTATCTCCTCGTGGAGAACACGGCGGCGTTCTGGATCGTTTGGAAGAGTGAAACCCCTTGGGACGGGCGATAACGGTGGCAATTTCTCGAATTTCAGGCCGAATCCTCGACGGAGCGTCGAGACGACCCAGGGGCAAGCCCCGAGCCGCTCCCACTCTTTCCAAAACAGAATTAAACGAGCTCCTACGGGCTCGTCTGAGGAAGGAATATCGACCGAAACGAGCTGACCATGCAGCTCTTCTCGACACTCGAGCAAAGGATCCGGCCCGGAATCCGAAGCTATACGTACCCGGTTTCTTTTCCCCTGCGGGCTTGGGAGCCTCTCCGCGTCCTCGGCCTCGGCCACGACCACGGTCTCCTCGGGTGCTGCCGGCAGGGGCGCCGCGAAAGGGCAACCCTGAGGCCCTGCCTCTAGCTCTACCACGGCCACGAGTCGGCTGTTGCTGAGGCTGAGACTGCTGAACTGCAGACTGGGGCTTCTTAAAGGCCGAAACCATCTGTTGCGTGAGGCGTTCCAGAGACTTCGACTGGCTCAGGAGGGCATTGGAAGTAGAGGACTTCGCGGCCTTCTCGTCGGCCTCCTTCTTCACCTCCCGCAACTCCGCAGAACGGTCAGGGAGTAGAAGTGAAGTAGGGGCTCCGGAAGAGGGAATAACGGGGTGGAGAACTCTCATGTCTGTCATGAGCTGGTCCGGAACCTCGAACTTGAGGGATGAGAGGAAGGCGTCACGCCGCCACAACTCGGACACCCAGAGTGAGTGGGAGTCCAGGGCCACCTTGTCACCCACACCTTTGCCAATGGAGGTGACCAATGAAGCGCAGCTCAATAAGGCTTCTGCCAAATCATCCCGGTCGACGTCAGGGTTGTCCAGGACCTGGTCACGGCACTGAAGAATGGCCCGTCTCGTAGCCATCGACAGCCAGTCCATGGCCGAATCCGTGGCCAGCCCCACTCGAAACGTGTGCTGCAGCTCCGCCAAGGCCGCCCATGGGATCTCCACGGCCTTAGGCTCCTTGAAAAAGGCGTAATGGGGGTGATGCCTCCTCAAAGCTGTAGGCTTGTCGTCCAACTCCGACGACGTATAGTAGTCGTTGACAGACGGGCGAGCAGGATACGCGCCAATCGCCGACTTGTTGGACCTGATGGTCTCGTCCATGCGCTCCTGCATGGAGCCGCGAACTCCCTGCGACAGAGGGAACCGTAAGGCGTCCTTCGACGGCCGGGGGTGCTCCATCTCAGAAGAAATCATCGAACGAGCCACCTTCTTGACTGGGGCCGGAGCATGCTCTTCGGGCCACAAACCCGGGAGGACCCTCTTCACAAAATCCAACTTCTCCCCCCAAGAGAGAGGGTCGTCGGACTCGGGCTGGTCCGCCTCCTGGTCCGGGTCCGCCTTACGCTTTCGCGGAAGCGTGAGGCCTGACGGGCCAGGTAACGGCTGGTCAGCCGACTGAGAGACCTGTAGGGAAGGTTCCTCATCTGAAGACGGCTCTTCCCTAGGCAGAGGGGAAGACGGGGGCGGTGGCGGCTGTGGAGGCGTGAACCTCGCCAGAAACTGCTGCCACTGGCCTAACATCTCTTCCCGAAAAGACTGAAGCTCGCCCCTAAGGCGCTGCTCTGACGTCGTGGAAGAGCTCCCCTGGACAGGAACACCGGACGGCTCCGACGCACGGGAAGACCCTTGGTCCGCCAACTGGGCGAAGGACAACATACCCTGGCTGGAGGGGACGAAACCGGAGGGCAGGGCCGTAAGAGGGGAATCGTCCTTGATATCCTCGGCGATCTGAAACACACAGGGCGAATCAGAAAAAGGAAACTGTGGAAACCGTGGAGACATGGAAACTCCAGGAACCCATGGGTTTGGACGGCTCATGGCCCTTGGCTCCCGGCCCCTACTGGCCACGGCTCCGGTAGCCACGGCCTGGGGTCCAGTAACCGACGGGAAATCGGGTGCCGGCGGCCGTATCACTGGCGACACGGGCCCGGACCGAAATCCACCCTGGCTATGGGGTTGAAACCCAGCTCCGGGGGCAGGTGCCCGACCCGGAGGGGGAAACAACACTCTCTGTCCAGAGGGATCCCGGGCGCAGGGAACCGTCGTGAGCCCGACGGAACCGGCAGACCCCGAAACCACACTCGGACACTGAAACCCAGGTCGTTCAGCCAGAGAAGCATGAGAACGAGGGGCCAGTAGAGAGGGAGCCAAAAGTGAGCCACACAAACCCGTAGGTTGTGGGGAAGTTAGGGTGCCGAGAGCCGAACGCGCGGCTCCCGAGACCCGTACCTGGCTGAAAGAAAATGACAATGATAAATCAAAACTTACAGCCCAAACAGCATTGGATAACTGCAAATCTAAACGCCGCTTGCGTTCCTCAGACGCCTTGGGACGCGGCCTGGCGCTATCAGAATCTGACGGGGAAGGGGGAGTAGGGCAACCAGCAAACCTGCGGGCCTGAATCTCCCGTAAGCCTTGAAGACAAAGTTTCCACTCGTCGACGGACCAATCCGCGCATAACTCACAGGTGGCTGAAGGACGGCAATAAACAGTGTCCCTACACTGCCAGCAGGCGTTATGAGCCTCCCACTTAGGAAGGTAGTGTTTGCAAACGATGCACTTCATATCTGAAACATATCAAACATCGAAGTACAAACGGGCGATAATGGGGGAAGGAAAGGGGCCTGGGGAGGCTTTACCATTTCCTCCCAAAAAAATCGCAAATCACTAACTCTAAGCTAGTCTAACAACGAAAGAACGATCTACTGAAGAAAAAGCTGTGCAAAGAACAGCCTAAAGACGATCGTAGACGTGAAGAAATTCGACTTTGAATGCCGAAAGCAAGACTTGCTGCACATCCAACAATGGAGGAGCAAATTAATGGCGGCTAAGGTCAATCATATGACCGGTGTGACGTCACATCTACACCGCGGGGAATCTGAGATGTGTGAGAGTAATTTCCTTCAATTTCGAGTTCGAGATGGATGTCAGGAATTTTAAGAAAATTCTTGTGACATTCATTTCTCTCTCCTCTTCTTTGAATGCCAAGGTAAGATTACCCAAAGAGTTTATTATAGAGGTAGTGGTATGGCAATAAATATCACTTGTGAAGATGGTAACCAACTGTGTTTTCGTCAGACATGATACTCTGCGACAAAAATGAAACGGAGCAGAGTAAGCAAATGTTACCTGACAAGTCGATCAGCTGTCCACCAAGGGTCACAACTCGGAAGCGAGTTTTTCCGTACGCGATTCTCGTTGCCTGGTCCAAGTCCTTAGCAACCAGCGTGTCTCTCAGGGCGAAATAGAACGCAGGGCGCACAGCGTTGTCAGAGGCCTTCACGAGGTCAAACAAGCGAGGGACCTTTTCTGGGCTGTCGATAGAAGTAGAGAATATTTTGATTATTTGAACATAAAGTGTAATATTGTATAAAGTAAAAGGAATGCTACAAAGTTCCAAACAAAGATGGTTGAAAATGATTTTCTTCAACACGTAAATCTGAATACTGATTAATAATGTACAAATGATATATAATATCAATCAAGTCCTGATTGACAAAATAATATGACTATTTAAGATTCATCTGTCTATCCTCACGTGTTTATGCTTTTTGCACAGTGTCCCTTCCATTTTGCCATTTTGTCAAGACCGATAAACGTTGCTGAACCAATATTGTTCTTCTTGAGAAACTCTACACATTTCTGCGCGGTGTTGATGGAGTCGACAACGATGTGATCCAAGGCACCGCAGGCTGTTGATATGGCAACATCATACTGCTCGTCTATGGCACCAAGATCTCCCTGTCAATAAACCATGGATTTACATGTATGAGGAGGCGCACCGTGAAAATACCCATAAATGTGTCAATAATAATGGGATATCAACTGTAATTCCTGACGCAAATTAAGCCAAGACTACACACCAATCGTCCATATATCCCGGGGAGTTTGCCACTTTTCTTGAGCTGCATGAGAGCGTCTATAACAGATCCTCGACTCTGGGCCGACTGAAGTGAACTTCTTGCTTCCTCCACCTTCACACGAGTCTGACGCACCTAGAAAATTAGGAGAAAATAAGGGATTGTAAATATGTTTTTCATTCACAATGGCAGGGTAAAATAGCGATGGCCAATGAATCTTTGTTCTGTTCATCATTTTACCTCTTCCATAGCCTTTGACTCGGTGGCAACAGCTTCTTCCAGTTTTTTTCTGGCATCTGACAAAGATGCTTTAGTCTCAGGCAGGCGTTTTTCTATGTCTTTGATGGCACTTGAAGGAAAACACATCATATCATTTTATTATAAGTTGGTTCCTCAAACTTTCAGATATATGTTTGATTCCTGTAGTGCAAATTTCTCTGGTTCACTTTACATATTGCGAGGAAATGCATAACTTTTATTTTTTTTGGTAAATCATACCTTTTCCGATCTTTGAGTGTAGCTCGAGTTCTTTCCAGGTTGCGTTGAGTTTCCTGTAGCTTTGCTGTCTCAGTTTTCTGGTTGCTGATGTAGATATCCAACTCGGACTGGGCCACATTGTACTGGCAAAAAAAATTCCACCACTCATTTAAAACTCATGTGTCAATTCTCAACAAATTGCTTTGAATTTTGTACATGTATCTTAACGGTACCAGTGCTGAGAATTTACTTGCATACTTTTGATTTGGAATCATTCACAGCTTTTTGCAGCTCCAACAACTCTGTTTCTTTCGTATCTTTCTCAGCTTGCAGATCCTGCAAAACAGGACATATAAAGCAATGAGAACCAGTGTTGCTTCTGGTAAATCATTTGGTTTAGTAAGTGTTATCTTGGTGTACCTGGGTCTCTGTTTTGAGAGATTCCATGACTTCTTTCAGTTTTTCTTCTTCCTTGGATTTTTCTTTCTCCAGTTTTTCCAGTTTTTTCTTCAAATCTGCGATGTCTTGTTCGGTTTTCTCAGGAATTTGTCGTAGTTCTTCAAGCTGTGAGAAAACATTGCATAAAACTGGAAACCCCGTAGGCCAACCGATAGATTTGAATCCATTTTGCAATTTATTATGCCTCAAACACAAGTTTATCTATCTGATTGGAAAAAGAGACAAATTTCAAGTTGAAGTCAGAGAATAAACCTTTTTCTGTTCCTGTTCGAGAGATTTATCAAGTTTTTTAGTCTTGGCTTTTGCATGTTTTAGATCCTCCCGACATCTGACGTCTTCCTGCTCAAACTTGGCAAACTCCTCCTTTTTCTTCTCACACTCCTTGGACATGTCGTCATAGTGCCTGAAGGTTTGGATATGTGCTAACTCAATTTTCATGTTTCTCAGCAGTGCCAATTTTAGTACATGTATGTATCAGGAAAATGAACAGAACTGTACAGCACTTCTACCTGGGTCGTATTCCACAAAGAATCTTATAAGATTAGATTCAGACTACCAATTACTGTGCTGAGTGGTATACTTTATAATAGTCGGCTGAAATAGATTCACATTTTTGTGAAATGGCCCTAAGAAAGTTATGATCCAGATTACTTTGCAACTTTTAACTTACTTCCAGATCTTGTTATGTTCTTTGTTCTTCTCCTTTTTCTTGTCAGTCAGTTCTGTCAACTTTTCATCAAGGTCTTTCATCCCAGACTTGATCTCGTCGTGCTTTGCTGTTGCTTTTGCTTCCAATTCCGAGCAGTCATATCTGTGGAAATAGGTGAATATTTTGATACAAAACAAATATTCCTCACCACAAGATCATTATACACACAATTATAACTCATTCAACAGTCAAGATATTTCTTGCAAAAATTGTTTCATGAACTGTTGACGACAAAGAAATGATTTTGTCTGAATAAATTTTAGTATTTCTGCAAGAATTATGGCTACTCACATGAATTTTTGATAGACCCGATTTTTCTCCCTGACGATATTATTCTCCACAGTCAAGTACTCAATAGCCTCATCCTTGACTGTCTCCAGGTCGTCTTTTTCTTTCTCCACCGCTTTGACACGGTTCAGCTGCGAAACACACTCAGCTTTATGCACATAGTTCTCTCAATACAAAGAGATGCATGAATGCAAGTGAAATATTGTGAAAATTGAAAAATAAAGGAAGGAATATAGGAACCTCCTAGGCAAGATATTTTAAACATCTGAAATATAATCACCGCTTATGCATGTATGCTTCTCTGCCATGAAGTTTTCAACAAAGTAGTAGAAATGAAAGAAAATCCAAGAATAATTTTTTTCAAACATCAAAGGATCCCCACCCACCTTTTCCCCACGTAGTTCATTCAGGTCCTCAACACGTTTCGCAAGACGGTCGATGGGATCCTTGAAGCGGGAGCTACCGATGATATCCTCGAGAAACTCCAGCATACCATCTTCGTGTTCACTGGGTGCCTTGGGCTTCATCATCGCTATCTGCTCGACCTCGCCCTGGTGTAGGTAAGTGGACGGTGAGTGGCGTCTTGTCAATAGATATAATACTCATAACCCATAAAAGTTGGTGCTAGACCAGACTGTCAAACGACTAAACGATATCAATTGTTGAATTGAGTGTGAACATTACATAACGAACCACATGAACCAAACAAAGATCACTGAAATACGACATTCACTGACCTGAAGGATGAGAAATCGGTTGTGGTCGAGATCAATTCCGTTCCCTCGCAGTAGAGTAGCCACTTCCTTGTACGTTGCTTTCTTGTCGTTCACTCGATAGTACGATGTGTTGTCTTTGAACGCTGTACGTGACACGACAAACTGGCTATTGGGAACCACATCAAAGTCTTGATCATCGGGCTGTTGAAAGAAACAGAACAAACACATTCAGATTAACTCCATGAGATCATTTGCTAAGATTAGTTTGGAGGTATGAAGATCTTTAAATCACTAGTATTATAGGGCAATAGTATTATAGTATACAAATCAAAGAAGCTGGATAAATCATCAACGACTCAAAAACACAAACCCCAGTGTCGATAATTTTCTGAAAGTGGACCGCAACAGTACAAGTATTGATATTGCGATGGTCTTCACTATTATGAATGAGAACGCTGAGTTTTTTGGAGCGAATTTTGCTGGCTCTGTATCCAAAGACGAACAGCATCGAGTCAATGACATTCGATTTTCCGCTGCCGTTCGGTCCGACAATCGAGGAAAAACTCTGGAAAAGAGAGTGAATACATGATGATTCTATGATAATTCCTGGTATTTCATTGGTAGTTAATTCGAAACAGGATCTCTCATGCCAGTTGATTAAGCTGATAGTAATAATCATTTATCTACCTACAAACATTCCAGGGTTCAAACCTTGTGAAAAGGCCCAAGTGTTTGTTCTCCAGCATACGACTTGAAGTTCTGATTGACGATGTGTGTTATCATGAGTCTCGGACCAGTTGTGTCAAAGGACTCGGCCTGCTCGGGTGCTGGGGCCACCTCTATTGGAGCATACTCTGTTTGGGGACAATTCATTGCAGACAACCATGTCAGAATTTTGCAAAATGGAAAAGAACATGTCCATTAAATTGATTTTCTCATTCATAATCAGCTACTACAAATGTGTGAATATCTTCATTATAGATGAAATCATTATTCAGACAATAACTTTAACAGTTCTTGTCTATATAAACTAGACGTCACGGCCTAAAGATGCCTGGGAGGCATTTCGGTGTGATGAATAATTTATAATACTAGATATCGACGAAAATGAAAAATGTCGACAAATTTCGGGTCAAGGTCAAAGTTCATCCATAATACCCGCTAGACATGTTTGTCTAGGGCGACGAGTCCGAAAATACCATCCGTTTCGCTCTACGACGCACCGTTTCCGAGATATCGACGAAAACAAAAACTGCCGACTCGGCAAAAAAATTTCGGGTCAAGGTCAAAGTTAATCCATAATACCCCTTAGACATGTTTGTCTAGGGCGACGAGTCCGAAAGTAACGTCCGTTTCGCTCTACGACGCACCGTTTCCGAGATATCGACGAAAACGAAAAATGCCGACTCGGCAAAAAAATTTCGGGTCAAGGTCAAAGTTCATCAATAATTCCCCTTAGACATGTTTGTCTAGTGCGACGAGTCCGAAAATAACGTCCGTTTCGCTCTACGACGCACCGTTTCCGAGATATCGACGAAAACGAAAAATACCGACTCGGCAAAAAAATTTCGGGTCAAGGTCAAAGTTATCAATAATTCCCCTTAGACATGTTTGTCTAGTGCGACGAGTCCGAAAATAACGTCCGTTTCGCTCTACGACGCACCGTTTCCGAGATATCGACGAAAACGAAAAATGCCGACTCGGCAAAAAAATTTCGGGTCAAGGTCAAAGTTCATCCATAATTCCCCTTAGACATGTTTGTCTAGTGCGACGAGTCCGAAAATAACGTCCGTTTCGCTCTACGCCGCACCGTTTCCGAGATATCGACGAAAACGAAAAATGCCGACTCGGCAAAAAAATTTCGGGTCAAGGTCAAAGTTCATCAATAATTCCCCGTAGACATGTTTGTCTAGTGCGACGAGTCCGAAAATAACGTCCGTTTCGCTCTACGATGCACCGTTTCCGAGATATCGACGAAAACGAAAAATGCCGACTCGGCAAAAAAATTTCGGGTCAAGGTCAAAGTTCATCCATAATACCCCTTAGACATGTTTGTCTAGTGCGACGAGTCCGAAAATAACGTCCGTTTCGCTCTACGACGCACCGTTTCCGAGATATCGACGAAAACGAAAAATGCCGACTCGGCAAAAAAATTTCGGGTCAAGGTCAAAGTTCATCCATAATACCCCTTAGACATGTTTGTCTAGGGCGACGAGTCCGAAAATAACGTCCGTTTCGCTCTACGACGCACCGTTTCCGAGATATGCAGGATGAATCAAGGATGACTCAGCAAAAAATTATTTCGACCTCTAGGTCAAAGGTCGTTTGAGGTATCGATCCCAAAATCAATAGGGTTCTTCCCTGGTGATATATAAACCTCCGTGCAAAATTCTGCAACTATTGCCTGAATATTTTTTGAGTTATCGTCCGGAAACCAAGTTCCTCGATTTCATCCTCACGGACCTCACGGACCTCGGAGCCGGATCAAAAAAAAAAGTACACCCTAGAGATGTTTGTCTAGGGCGACGAGTCCGAAAATAACGTCCGTTTCGCTCTACGACGCACGGTTTCCGAGATATGCAGGAAGCCTCAAGGATGAATCAGCAAAAAATTATTTTGACCTCTAGGTCAAAGGTCGTTTGACGGATCGATCCCAAAATCAATAGGGTTCTTCCCTGGTGGCATATGAACCTCCATGCAGAGTTCTGCAACTATTGCATAAATATTTTTCCAGTTATCGTCCGGAAACCAAGTCTTAAAATTAGCCTTGATTTCATCCTCACGGACCTCCGATCCGGCTCAAAAAGAATAGGGTTCTTCCTCATATCATTTCTGACTTGCGGTGAAAATTTGACAAGGATCCGTCAAGGCAATCTAAAGTTATCGTCCGGAAACCAAAAGTGGCGGAAGAAGAAGAAAAAAAAAAAAAAAAAAAAAAAAAAAAAAATTCTGCTAAAACCATAAAGGCATTTCTGCCGAAATGCCTTAATTATGCGCAAGACTACCAGGTATTCAGAATTTTGCAAAATGGAAAAGTAAATGTTATTCCATAATAGTGACATACAAATCAGTAATATTTGTCATTTTTCATTTATAAACAGCTACTGTGTGAATATTTTCATTATAGTGAAAATCATTCTTCAGACAATAACTTCAGTTCTTGTCTATATAAAGTATGCGCTAGATTACCAGGTATTCCCTGCTCATTGGTGGGCACAGGCTCGAGCTGACTTCCGTCGTCCGACTCCATTGGCGTCTCTTCTCGGGACGACATCTGTCAGCAAATAAACAAGTTGATGTCGGCCAAAATGTCATTGTAAGTTGTAACTGATTCTGGTTACAACCGATTTGCAGTATTCGATCAATATTGATGACACTTATAGATACACAGTTGTAACTAAAGGCTAGAATGGATGCTGCAGCTTGGACATTGATGTCAACCGCTCACACTGAACTTAAACAGTACTAGTACCTGGTCGGCTAGGCTAATTTGACTTGCAACACAGTTGACGATATTTATGGTTGGCCGTGATTCAACAAACCGTTACCACACAGAGGGATGCCAAAAAATTAGCCCAAAGGCTAAGATAGGTTACCGGACAATTTTGGTTTGGCCATGGCAGCATTGGCAGGTAACAGACCTTGAGATTTACCAATCAAGGTTCACAGTGTGAACATATGACCTTGAGATTTACCAATCAAGATCATCTGTGTGAACTTCGATGTCACCACTACATGTATGTGTGCGGCATTTGATATTCTATATGTTCATAATACAAAGGTATATCTGGGTGGAATCGTTTAGGCCGCTCAAGTCAATTTACACATTCCGAGTCAGACATTTGGCACTCAAGGTCATCTGACGTCAAGTTCAAGGTCATCATTAGTTGTGCCATATATGTCTTCCTATATGTGCATAATGCAAACATAAGCTCTATCTGCAAGCATTTCATCTATATAGAGGCAAATCTGGGCATTTTTTGACCCCAAAATGCCTGTTTTGACCTTTCAAGGTCATCGAAGGTCAAATTCAAGGTCACCACACAAGTCGCCATATATGACTTCCCATTTGAAAGTGCCAATTTCTAAGCTCTATCTTCAAGCGTTCTATGAGTACAGTCCGGACAGCTCCCATTATGAAGGAAAAAAGTGCCAAAAATTTTCTAAGTTCAAAATTTTTTTCAAAGGGTGAAAATTTTGTTTTGCCCTAGAAATAGCCCAAAATGGATAGTAATGCGATTTGGGGCGAAAAAAATTTTTTTCGCCGACCCGACAAAAATTCAAAATGGCCGCCACACGGAAACCGGCGAATTTAGGGCAACCAAACTTATACATATCACAGAGGTATATGAGGGGAATCTTTTGAAACCAAAAACTCAAAACTGATCAGACAGTTTTTGAGAAAATGGCCGTCAAAGTCCAAATTTGAGCGTTTTTCGACAAAAACGGCCGCCATTTTGAAAAAAATGCGAAAATCAAAAAACAAAAAAATACCTCCTTCTCAAAATATTTTTAGGCATTTTTGTGCAAAATTTCAGAAAGATTCGATCGTTAACTTTAAAGATAAAAATGTTAACGCCGGACGGACGGACGGACGGACGGACGGGCCTACGTCCGATACCTTGTGTGACTTTTTCATTGCGGGTTTATTTGTGCGGTACATTGTGTGGTTTTCAAAAAAGTTCGCACGTTTGGTACCATGTGTGTTTGTTTATCCATGTCATTGTGGGATTATGTCCAACTCACTGTGGGTTTATTAAGTAGTCTCAGAAGTAATACGTTATGGGTAGGATATGCATTTTATTTCTCGCTCAATGATTGAACTTTTACTACTATTGCTGTATAATTACAGAAGAAATTCAAAGGAATAGGCCCGACCGACAATTTTCTACATCAGATATATTCTACATGTGGATAAAATATTTTGTAATAGCATACAGTTAGATTAATTATTAGATGTGAACACAGTTAATGCTGGATTTGGATCGAGTTTATTATTTCAACAAAAGGATTCATGAATAATAAACATAATATTGTAGCATGACACCAGAAAATGGCCGACATGGCATTTCAACCCATGAAATACATTTACAATGTATATGCCTTCAATGTAGGATGAATTGTCCCTCAGAATCTGAAATAAAACTTCAAATATCATGAGTGCTGTGCCAGAAAAAGAAATCAGGCAACAGGTCATACACACATTGTACATAAAAAAACTAAATTAACTTTGAAAAACTTTTTCTTCAATTTCTCCAACATAGCATGACACCAGAAATGGCAGACATGGCATTTCAACCCATGAAATACATGTTTATGCTTTCAATGTAAAATGCATGGTCCCTCAAAATTTGAAATAAAACTTCAAATATCACAAGTGCTGTGCAAAAAAAAAATCAGGCAACAGATCATGTTAACATACACACATTGTTATGGCCACTATAAATGGCCGACATGGCTTTTCAACCTAAGAAATACATTTATACGCTTTCAATGTAAAATGAATCGTCGCTCAGAATCTGAGATAAAACTTCAAATATCACGAGTGCTGTGCAAAAAAAAAATCAGGCAACAGATCATGTTAACATACACACATTGCTATGGAACGCCGGTGCGACATGCGAGAAGTGACAAGCGACATGCGACCTGGGAGAAGAAACAGTGACTTGTTCCGTAGTGAACCACAGTTTAATAGGAAAATGTTCATACCAATTATTCAAGTTGTATTTTTTGGAAAGTTTACTCGCATATCGCGGTTTATAGCTCGCAGGTCGCTTTTTCTATGCTAACTCGCAAGTCACACGTCCATGTAAGCAATCGCATGTTGCATGTCGCACCGGCCTTCCATACATTCTACATAAAAACTAAATTAACTTTAAAAAACTTTTTCTCCAACATAGCAGAACACTAGGGATGACCGATATGGCATTTCAACACTGGAAAAAAACATGTATACTAGTACTCGATTTTTCTAACTTGTTTACAGTGGTTTTTGACGATATTTCCGTGATGCTAAATGTGATCATTCTATAATTTGGCAAACTTCAAGTGGGAGCCAAACGGCAATTTTCTACCAAACTACAGACTTCTATTGCAAAATTTGAAGAAGTTGGCAATCTAACCCAATGTTAAATTTCAGCCCAAAACGGGATCTTGAGAATCTGAGCATGTTCGATGATTTGGTCCTCCATTCATCAGGATTCAAAATATTATTGTAATTTTGGACACTGAAATCACACACTGGGGTGTATTCTACACAAACATGTTGATTTCGAAAGATTGCACTGCTACAAAACCGAGCAAATGCACAAAATTGTGTGCGGACCCAGAATTTGAATGACCGGGCTGAATTGGCATTCGGGTAGATTGGCAACTTTTTTCAATTTTCGCGATAGGAATGTGTTTTTCGGTAGAATTTTGCCATTTTACTTCCAAGTGAAGTATGCCAAGTTATAGAATGATACCGTTTAGCATTGCAAAAATATGAGCGGAAAACAGTGTAAACGAGTTAGAAAAATCAAAGTATATATGCTTTCAATTTGAAAGGAATGGCAACAACTCACACTTCTGACAAAAAATCTCACAAATTCAGGAAATTCGCTTCCAACTTATTTTTTTCCAGTTTCTTGTAACTATTTTCCTTCAGAAGCTTGACAACCTACCAGACGACCCAGTTGATGCTGATGACGATGATGACTCACCTGTAAGGAAAAAGGCGACATGAACAAAAAAGTTGGAAATGAATTTCCTGAATTTGTGAGAATTTTTGTCAGAAGTGTGTGTTATACTGCTACATTGTCACAAGTACGTACTTTCTACAAAAAATATCAATGCACTGATTCAAATATATAATTTCAGTGCAGCTAGTCATTGTAGACGACTCCTGGTTGAATATTGCTAGGATACATTTTGTTTTGTTCTTTGTTTTGGTCTTCAATATTAATTTCTCTCTTGATCTCTGGTCAAGATGGAGTACATGATATTTCAATTAACTTGATACCAGGTATTCCAGTTTCTTGTAACTATTTTCGTTCAGAAGCTTGACTTGTAATTGTGAGTTGTTATGTCTAATTCATTACATTTGAGATTCTGGACATGAGTGGAAATCAACTGGAGTGGCTGTGTCGCCACCTAGGTCACACAAAACGAGTACACCTTGAGCACTACCGGCAAATGTCGGGTTTTCTGGAAAGGACAGAGGTGGCGAAGGTCTTCCTCATACAAGATATGGGCCTCGCAGGAAAGTTCGCTGGCAAGAAAACTAGTGACATCACTCTGGAAGGTAATTTAGCTGTAGATGGTAATTTGGAAAGTACATGAAAATTTGATGAGGAATGGTTAATTCCAAAGCAAGTGAAAATAGTCTGGTGATATGTTTATTATTCGATTTTGACAGATATCTTAGTTCTCGATGGTGATTCAACAACACATGGTACGCCGACAGTCACTCCTGCTAGTGGACACGCTGTCACAGATCAGCAGCAGCATGCGGCATTTGGTGATGAGCAACAAAATGTATCATAGCATAAGCAATATTCAACCAGAAATCGTCTACAATGACTAGCTGTACTGAAAATATATATTTGCGTAGATTAACACTAGTGATTCACTCTGGACTTTTCAGGCCGAGCTTCTGAGCGACCCACCGCAAGCTCTCGTAACTTCTTTGAGGCCCATCTCCTGAAATAGAGTCATTTTGACAACAATTGCTTGAAACAGTTCCTGAATATCTGACCTGACATGTATACGTATATAATGAATGCAGGGGTTACTTTTTGCACTGATAGACAAAACTTGGAACTTGTTACGCTACGGCCCAGGCTAAAAATATACTAGTAATATGCTTTAGTAAAATAAGTCTGAGCATCCATTCTCGACACTTCGGACATGGGCCATAACTTTGAGCATCAAGTATGTCAACTGGTACTGAATTGTAGATGTGATCTCTCTTTTTCTGGTGCGCTGATTTTCTCTCTCTAGACTTGAGTATCCGTCGAATATAAATATCCTTGTTGGACTTGTCCCGCAGTATTTGGTTCTCATCCAAAGCTGAAGATTCGGCACTTTCTGACTCTGCGATCCTGGAATCTCTGATGACATGTACATGGTCTACAGTTTCAGGTGGCATCGACTCCGAGGAGACCTCACGATCCGCATGAATAATGTTTACCAAATTGATCATATCAAGTCCACTTGCATCATCTTCTTCCTCACTTGGGGATATCTCCTCATCCTGCGTCAGGATCTTATCATCTTTGTGTTTCTTTTTCAGGAGACTGGACTTGCGCATCACTGAAAAATGTTAACTGCCTCAATCATTTTTCATAAATGTATATCAGTAACATACGCTGAAATTTCTTTCAAGATGTAACTAGATGTTCAGTCGTCAAGTGTTGGGGGTACAATTATATATCCGAGCAGTAAACGCACCTGTTTGAATGGAATTTGAAGAAACTCTTCGCTTCGCTTTTCTTGTGATAACTGGCGACCGTTTTCTCTTGCGTCCTCTCGAATAGTCGACCTCCCTGGATGAGGAAGAGTCTTCATCCATGCTACGAGTCTGGAGGCAATATAAAATACAGTTTCAATTGAAGGTATTGTCATGCACCAGTCATGTATGTACCAAAACAAGAACCTACTGAACATTGAATATTTATTGATTATATTCCACTGGAAACACACCGCAACAAAATCATCCCCTGAAGAATTGTCTTCCGGCGAATCGGGCGTTGACTCGGCAGGAAGATTAGGTCTTGCCTCCTCAGGCCCTGGCGTTGATTTCACAGCATCGAGCGTTGGCTCCTCAGGATCGGTATCTGTCTATTAAGACAATATCATGAGTACTGGAGTAGTACCACACTACATGTATATATTATCAAGAAACAGTTGTATATTATATATGTAAATCTTGCAGTGATAACTATCAAGTATTTTGAAGTATTACCTTCAAAGTTTCACACAAGTCTTACCTCTTTTTCTCTCATGCACTGGACCAGCTCGTCTTCCGGTGGATCAGGCGTTGACTCAGCAGGAAGATTAGGTGCTGCCTCCTCAGGCCCTGGCGTTGATTTGACAGCATCGAGCGTTGGCTCGTCAGGATCGGTCTCCGTCTATTTAGACAATATCATGTGTACTGCAGTAGTGACACACTATATATTATCAAGAAACACTTGTATATTATACATGTATATGTAAATCTTGCAGTGATAACTATCAAGTATTTTAAAGTAATACCATCAAATTTTCACATTTTTCACAAAGTCTTACCTCTTTTTCTCTTGTACACTGGACCAGCTTGTCTGATAAATAAGAAACGTATTATGCATATATATAAACTAGACGTCAGGCCTGAAGATGTCTTGGAAGCATTTCGGTGTGAGACTTATTTGTAAAATCTATAAAATAACATCTGTTTTGCTCTATGACACACTGTTTCTGAGATATCAAACAAAAACAATACACTTTAGACATGATTGTGTAGGACGACAAATCCCAAATAACGTATGCTGACTTGGCAAAAATATATCGAAGCAAAAGTTCATTCCTAATACCAGTTAAACATGCTTGTCTAGGACAACTAGTCTGAAGATAATGTCGGTTAGCTCTACGACACACACACAGACAAAAATTCCTAAGACAACATCTCACTATAGTGATAAGAGTGAGACGCCACCTAAGAACTGTTGACCAATATACAACAGTATAACAATTAGCAAATATCAACTTTCAACAGGAACATTTCACTTATCAATTATAGTCTTAACTAATTAGTACCAGCTTTGATTTTCTCTGTATCTTCAGGGAAAGCTATAGCCTCTATATCACTTCTCTTCACACGAACTCTGAGTTGCAGGTGACATCAAATCAATCACAATGAATAATATCAACAAGTCCCTTGAATACTGATGTAGGTGAAGAGCCAATGAACAATGGTTACCTTTTATCAAGCGTAAAGATTTTTTACACTTTTAACAAAAAAATCACAGGTATTATTGGTAGGTCAACCACAATGTCTCGAATAAACTACCTGTTCACTTTACTAATGAACTCAAGCGACTTCACCAAAGTTCTCATGGAATACGTCCACACTGTATACATTGAACTTACTCAGCATCATCCGACTTGATGTAGACAAGTGGCTTGTCGCCCATCTCCAATACCTTGACTGGCCAAGGAACAGGAACATTCCTTAATTTCGCGTACACAAAAGTTCTGGAAACAAATGTATACATACAGTAATGCATACTTCTGTGGGTCTTCAAAATCAGTGTGAATTGCTAAATAGAAAGATCTCAAAACTTGTGTCTGACTTGTCTGAACTTGTGTGTCAAATTCATTCGAGCTTGTGTGTTTAATTTGTCCGAACTCGTGTGTTTGATCTGTCCAGAATTTATGTGGTTATGTCCATATTTCTGAGGCTTTTCAAAATCAACTGTGAATTCTTAAATACAAATATCTCAGAACTTGTGTCCAATTTGTCCAAACTTGTGTGTCTAATTTGTCCGAACTTGTGTGTTTAATTTGTCCGAACTTGTGTGTTTGATACGTCCAGAATTTATGTGGTTATGTCCATATTTCTGAGGCTTTTCAAAATCAAATGTGAATTGCTAAATACAAAGATCTCAGAACTTGTGTCTAATTTGTCCGTACTTGTGTGTTTAATTTGTCCGAACTTGTGTGTTTAATTTGTCCAAACTTGTGTGTCTAATTTGTCCGAACTTGTGTGTTTAATTTGTCCGAACTTGTGTGTTTGATACGTCCAGGATTTATGTGGTTATGTCCATATTTCTGAGGCTTCTCAAAATCAACTGTGAATTCTTAAATACAAAGATCTCAGAACTTGTGTCTAATTTGTCCAAACTTGTGTGTCTAATTTGTCCAAACTTGTGTGTTTAATTTGTCCGAACTTGTGTGTTTAATTTGTCCGAACTTGTGTGTTTGATACGTCCAGAATTTATGTGGTATGTCCATATTTCTGAGGCTTTTCAAAATCAACTGTGAATTCTTAAATACAAATATCTCAGAACTTGTGTCCAATTTGTCCAAACTTGTGTGTCTAATTTGTCCAAACTTGTGTGTTTAATTTGTCCGAACTTGCGTGTTTGATACGTCCAGAATTTATGTGGTTATGTCCATATTTCTGAGGCTTTTCAAAATCAACTGTGAATTCTTAATACAAAGATCTCAGAACTTGTGTCTAATTTGTCCGAACATGTGTGTCTAATTTGTCCAAACTTGTGTGTTTAATTTGTCCGAACTTGTGTGTTTGATACGTCCAGAATTTACCGTATGTGGTTATGTCCATATTTCGGAGGCTTTTCAAAATCAACTGTGAATTCTTAAATACGAAGATCTCAGAAATTGTGTCTAATTTGTCCAAACTTGTGTGTCTAATTTGTCCAAACTTGTGTGTTTAATTTGTCCGAATTTGCGTGTTTGATACGTCCAGAATTTATGTGGTTATGTCCATATTTCTGAGGCTTTTCAAAATGTGAATTGCTAAATACAATCATCTCAGAACTTGTGTCTAATTTGTTCGAATTTGTGTGTTTAATTTGTCCAAGCTTGTGTGTTTGATTCGTCCAGATTTTACGTGTCTTTGTCCATACTTCTGAGGCTTTTCAAAATCGATGTGAATTGCTGAATACATGAATCTCAGAACTTGTGTCTGACTTGTCTGAACTTGTGTGTCTAGTTTGTTCGGACTTGTGTGTTTAATTTGTCCAAACTTGTGTGACTTGATTCGTGAGATGGGATGAGACTGGATAAATTGTATTCCATTGTAGAATAAATGCAAATAAAGTCTTTGTATTCGATATCCAGATTTTACGTGGTTATGTCCATATTTCTGAATCTTTTCAAAATCAATGTCTTGTGAATTTCTAAATACAAGCAAATGTAGGATAAGTGCCACTCTGGGCAAATGTGAACGTGGTCAATCAGCGCCATGCTACCTGAACCATATGACCAGTACTCGGTTATACAAGTCGTGTCACAACACCTGAGTAGATATACTCGAGTTCCGAAATCTGTATTTGTGCTAGCCATAACAATAACTAGTTTATTAACATTTATTTACATTCCCTACCCCTAAGAACATCAGTTAACTTTAGATTTTGTCTTCCATGAGGTATTTTCCTGTAAGTCACTAAAATTCTACACTTGGTCGCGGCCATTTTTGGGGCATTAGATTTATGACGGCCTATTCGCGCCTGTATCTGTGTATACCATCGCTCAGAATAAGCCAGTCATTGTTGTTATGGCTAAACTATCTACAGTATGGTGACCGGTGCTCATACTAGGACCAGTTCTCGTACACTCGATGAAATGTGTCATACGAGCTGATGACATGGGTGTGGTGATGATCACAGTCATTTTTTCTCACAGAAATTTTAAGTCTAGAAATAAATTGACTGCAATAATATCAGGATTTCATGTTCCTTTGATAATTTATTCATTGTTTTTGTCCATTTACGGCAGTTGTGTGTGAGAAAAATGACTGTGAAATTCAATCCACTGTAATAGGACACCACTGTAATAGGTATGGTACCTGTACAGTGTACGAGCACTGGTCCCAGTACGACTACTTGTCACTGTAGCAGTGCGGACGCCACAGTGGCTCGTGACCATATGTGTGCGGTAACCATGTAATATATAATATACAAGTGAGGACACAGATTTTGACAAGTTCTGGCCACAGGGTTCCGAGGTGCATGGCACACAAAACCAAAGCGATATATCGATCACAGATACTGTCCCGAATATCACAGACGTGAACAGGTCTCACCATACATGCAAATATTGTTAATTTTTCAATTTTTGTTACATTTGTACTTTCCGTGAGTTTGTTCGTATCGGAAGTTGATTGTTGAAAGTGGGTATGAAACAACTATGAATTTCGGATGTACTTTGGGGGACCCGGATCTGGTCCGGGTATGTGATCCGACTTCTCACCACAGCATTCGGTTTACATGCGGGTTCAATCCCCGGACTTGGCAGTATGTGAGTTGGTGTATGTGTGGTTGCCAGACTGGGCAAATGTGTTTTCACGGTGCTCTCTGGTTTCCTTTGACGTCAATGACCACCCTTACGCTAGCACCATTCATGGGCAATGTCCTGTCCTACTGCAAGCTAAATGTTTCGATGTAAGATTAAAAACCAAAAATTTAAAGGGGGATATTTTCCGGATTATGACATCCGCATATCAGATCCAAGAGAAGAGAATGATACATGGTAATTATACCATGCATTCAAAACATGTTTGATTCTGAACTAAATTCGTAATTTCCTGAACCGCCCTCCGTGACTGTAGAGGTGACCGAGTAGAGGTAGTTCTTAACCATGTTTATGAGGCTGAATTCCCTTTATGCCAACATCTACAAGTGATACTTGTTCATCAATTGTTGTAAAATAAACTTTTAATTGAATAAATCATTCACTGACCTACTTACTTACTTACATACATACACATGATACATACTACATACACACATGTACACAGAATATTTTTGTTCGCTAATTATTCAAATTTGTTTCGAAGGTTTGTGCATACACAAATTCACCCCGTTTTTTCATTTCTTGGTTATTTCAAACACTGAGATATGTCGTTTCGAAAGGTATCATTAGTGTTTGAAAATTAAAAGCGGGAATGCGATGGAAACAAATGGATATCATGTCGCATACTAGTATATGGAATGAAGAGATTACTGCGAGTAGAAAAATGCAATGCTATGTGTGACCATCTGCATTTTTGCTGATGGTATTTATCCACGATGTACATAATGCTTTATTTCAATAATTATGCAAACAAATTATAAATAACTATGCTTGAAGTGTAGTGTCCGAATACGCTGTATATATGGGGTTGACAAATGATGTCCAGTGACCAATCATGGCTCCTGAACCAGGATTCTCATCGTTGGCGATAATCTGGCTCATACATATAGTACATCACACAAAAGAGCTACCCACAGTGAAAATATGTGCGTGCACCCCTATGTTTCACCCCATGAATAAATCCATCCATATAATCTTCATAATCGCCGTCATGATTTTTGTGAGCGTTCGTGCAAATATACTACACACCTACATGTATTTTTTTTTTTTATCTGGAACTGTTGATGTTGAAATGGCACGTACATATCCGGGTTGCTATATGCGATTCCGAAATTTATTCATCGCCAGTAATTCAGAAGCTCTCCTCTCATTGGTTGACGATTGTTGAATATTTTGTTTTTTAGCCAATGGTATTGTAGCTGATATTTAAGCTCGATTGTCTTCTGTCTCAGGAACAACATCCGATACGAACAAATTCACGGAAAGTACAAATGTGACAAAAATCGGAAAATTATCAATATTTGCATGTATGGTGAGGCTTGTTCACGTCTATGATATTCGGGACAGTAACTGTGATCGATATATCACTTTGGTTTTGTGTGTCATGCACCTCGGAACTCTGTGGCCAGAACTTGTCAAAATCTGTGTCCTCACTTGTATATTATATATTACATGGTTACCGCACACATATGGTCACGAGCCACTGTGGCGGACGCTATCTTAATTGTGTGCCACATTCATGAAGTTGAACGATCTCAATGCACATAGATCTACACTAATTTCGCATTGATGATCAATAAAAACCGCAAAGTATGACAAACCATGTCCAAACAAAATTTATCCCCCTCTTCCTCTCGCCCCGGCCAAGGACCACCACCGCGTGAGAGACGCACAAATCTCGGACATAGAACCTAGGATATCTTCTCAACTTTTCGGCTATTTTTACGACCGCACTTAGGGAAAAATATGCCGATACATGCCCGGAGCTGAACAAACATTAATGATGGGTGGGATTTAGTCTACACGACTGAAAACGTTCGTTTTTTTCCAGAATTTTCTCACCTCATTTCTTCGTCAGGCATCATGGCGGCATCTACGGTAATTTATGCAAGATGGCGGCTAAACGAGCCCAATGCATTGTGGGCACCGCATCGTGAAGGAAATTATCGAGGGCTACCGGAAACACACGAAGATTATTGCGCAATACCCTAAATGCGTCATGATGGTCATAGCGCACCCGACAATAATTCCAAATCAACTGTCCGCTGTATGGGAAAATATTCACGATATGGACAATGGACAAAACACTGTGCGACTATGCACAGAACTGCAACAAAACACACAACGTAACATTTGGCGCAGTATGGACAAAAACATTGCGTGGTTAGCCCCACAATACAAAAAAGACACACAATGTATTATTGAGCCGAAAAAAAACCACAGAAGGTATCATTCGTGCGAACGGACGGACGGACGGACGACGGACGCAACGCCATGCCAATAGGTTATCGGACCAAAGGTCCGGTAACCTAAAATACATTCTTTACTGTAAATATGGTCAACCCATTAATGTTGCTACCTTTTAATTTTGTGGACTTTGCCCTTTGAACAAAATCTTACACTTTAATGGATGCAAACTTTTCGAGAAGAACAATTGCTATCAATTGCATGGTCTATATATACGACAGGGTCAATTAGCGACTCAGCAAGTGTTCTGTCTGACTATATATTGTGGCATCTGACTGGTGGATAGACAAAGCACATCTTTTGGGGATACCTGCTGAGGTCCGCAGGTCCGAATATGCGGTCCTCAGCAGGTATCCCGAAGGCGTGCTTTGTCTAACTGGCGGAATGGAATCCCCCGGAAACCTGCTGAGGTCCGAATATGCGGTCCTCCGCATGCTTTGTGTAACTGGCGGAATGGAGCCCCCCAGTTAGACAAAGTACGTCTTTCGGGGATACCTGCTGAGGACCGCAGGTCCGAAAGACGAAGTTCCATGCATGATAAAAAGTGTACCTCGATGCGAATGAAATCTATTCGCCGTTTGACACCTCGAAACATGGTGAAAACTAACGAAAATTACAGCTAAACCTACCAAAATGGCTAGGATAATCATTTACAAGTTGTTATCTGCACTACAATTGCTGATTTATTATGTTTTACAAACATCTTGAATCGTTTGAACCAAAGATGCAAAATCTGGCAACTTTCTCGCTTCGATTCAATGGCGGTTTTATACGATGTTGAATCAAATCGAAACTGGCTTAGTGTATGCGTACATGTTGTTTAGCATTACGCAACAAATTTTCCGTTTCGATTTGATTCTACACCGTATTTCTGTGTCACTGAGTTTATCGAGGCAGTGGTGAAACCGCCATTGAATCGAAGCGAGAAACGTGCCTGATTTTGCCGGTTTAGTTCAAACGATTGAAAATGTTTGTAAAACACAATGAATCAACGATTTTAACACAGATAACAACTCTCAAACAGCGAATAGATTTCGTTCGCATCGAAGTATGTACTTTTCAACACGCATGGCACTTCGTCTTTCGGACCTGCGGTCCTCAGCAGGTATTCCCGAAAGACGTACTTTGTCTACCCCCCAGTATGTTCGTAATTCTGGAGCAGAACTCATCCAACATATGTTCGAAGCTCTCGGCTAAGCGATGCAGCAGCAATATAGATCTAGATTTGATACTCTGAATCAGGGACTCAAGTCTGGCCAAGTCAACTTCAGTCACTCACTTCAATAGGCCAGTTCAGACTTCTGGAACTCCGAACTGGCTTTGAATTCAATTCAAACTGTTATCAGTGGTGATCATCACCAGTCAGTTACACAGTCACTGCGTCAGTGGATCAGCACTGACTAGGTCTATGTCACATAGTCTATGTTAGTATTTGACCATGTCAATTTCAGTATGTGTCACTGATTGAGACTTGAGTGACACACTGACACTCAGTGACACTGACAGTGACAGTCGTGATTGACTGAGACGAGTGTGAGCACAACGGACTCTTTATATTCTTGAGTTATTACATATGAAATGTTCACTTTTTCTAGGGATCACATACACTTATACATATTTGTATTTGATACAAAAGATAAAGTAAGCAACATAAACCATAGTAAACAAACTTTTTTGTTGTTTTAGCGAAGTTGGCGCGCTGTTTTCAAAAGTCCGGAAGTGCATTACATCCATTTGAACCAATCAGAAGCGTCGTAACATTGATGTTTCTTTTTGTAAAATCGAGTCTGTAAATTAGAATTAGTCCACGGAATTCGTCTTTCAGGTATGTATATTGCCGCGATTATTTTGTCAATAATTCATTGTTTCAGCAGGAATGTTTTATATATTCATTAAGCAAGCAATTCCGCCCCTTTTTGTTGTTGTTGTTGTGTAGGTGGTGGTGGGGTGGTGGTGCGGGGTGGTGGTTTGCAGGTTTGCAATTCATGCGCGTTTCATGTAAAAGTTTAATGTGAACCTTGAATTTAAGAAATTAGGGGAATCCCAACATTGGACAATTAGCTATTGTCATAAAATCAGTTGCCATCACAACATAAACAGTACCATTGTTGGGAAGTTTGACTGCATAAAGGTTGCTGTGCAAAACTCCTCAATTCACGTTATATGATGACAACAGTTACTCATATACAAGCAGTTTCACTTTCTGTTATCAGTTTCTAGCTAAAAAAAAGGTTGAAAAGGTTCACAAACTTTGTCAACTTTTTCAACCTTGGGAATTCCAAGGTTTAAAAAGTTGACAAAGTTTACATTAAACCTGACACAAAGAAACGCGCCCAGTAAAACGGGGGTCGAGCGCTGGTGAGGGTGGCCCACTACCGATTTCATGTTTAGGGTTTTTTTTTTATTATTATGAACGAATAGGCTACTATAGTCTAGTAGGCTTTTGGTTTCGCTTCCAATCTTCTTGAAAATGTAAAGTTTGACGTCCGCTATCCCGGATCCTCGTGGCTAGGCCACTCACCAGTCACCGTGGGTCATTGCGGACGTAGGTAATTACTTTAGAACGTTAACCAGGTAGGAGTCTGCCGAGCAAGCCCTAACGGAGACACCACTCAGATATAGCATCATCACCATGGCGTTAGTTGTAGCTGGCCGGCTCGCCGATGGTCCGCCGCAGGAATAGAACCCCGGACAGCCCGACGGTCTGCCAGAGCTTGTGTCGCACCATCCCAGGGCGAGAGACTGGTGATCCAGGGGCGAGCCCCCGAGTCAGCAACAGTCCCCTCCTGGGCCCCCGATTGGAAATCGCCCAGCGGCCCTTGCGATCCCACGCTTAGCCAGTGAAAGGGGACTTAGAGCTCATGGCTGAGCCTTCCATCGTCCTCTCGCCTTGCCAGTTCTGAGACCACTCCGGACAAACAAAGGCGGGCTGGCAGTGTGCGAGAGCAAGGGATGACGTAAGACCATTGTTTCAGTATAGTGGAGGGAGAGAAGGGCGGTGGGTTGCCTTGACAACACACAAGCTGTCAAGAAGAGGCCAAAACCGTAATAATATTAACAACCGAACTCCTGCCGCAATCTTTGGGCAAAATCGTCACACAAATGTTATCCCTAGTTAGGCGGTTCAATGTAACTCAGTGTCAAAATTGAGTTGGATTAAAATAGTACCTTAAATTATTGACGGAGTGATCGCGAAAAACCAGGCTGAGGTGAGTGGGGCTGGGCAAAAGTAGTAGCCTCAGCCATCCGGGCCCAAGTATAGTAGCCTCAGTATGGAGATCCACAATCACAGCCAGGGACGGATAGAGCATTTTCGAAAATTGAGCGCTCAGTACATTGGTAGAGTGACAAACAAACATGTATGGGGTCTGGGGCTCAGGTAATGTATCTTTGCAAAATCCAACGACATTTAAAGTGATATTGGCAGTAAGTCATGGATTTTTCCATAACTTTTTGATTGAACGAAGAAAACATAACAGTTATATATCTGCACTTGTATGCTCAAACAAATGCCCCTTTCCAATCGATTTCGTTGCGAGTTTCTGGTGGAGATATTTTGAGTTTGTTTACATTACCGCCATTCTCGGTGCTTTGTACTCCTTGATGCAGTGCGATTCCAGCTTACTCGAGCGTGGAATAGGTTAAGTCAGAGGTAACTCTGAGTGGCGCACAAAACAAAAGAAAAGCGGCTGCTAGTACTGTCATATGCTTGATTTATCCATCTGATCAAGTATAGTTTGTTGTGTAAACTATTTTTCTGAGACCACAGGCATATATGTAATTGGTTCAGAAAAAATAGTTTTCCTGTCAACATCACTTTAAGTCATGGTTGAAGTGAAACGTTTTTTTTCTTGCTCTCTAAATAAATATACATGTACGGAAGCCCGTAGAGGCCAGAAAATGAAAGGTGTGAAAATATATTTATCTGGCGGCCGCCACTTAATCATCTGGCGGCCGCCACATAATTATCTGGCGGCCGCCACATAATTATCTGTAGGACGTGGCTTGAAATATGAGGAGATTCTTGTAAAGCAATATACATATAGCTAATTAGGCCCTAGTATCCAAATAAAAGTCGTGACATACTGTATGAATGACAATACTGTTTTTAATGAGACAATGATATATTGGGTATTGTGGGGAGGGGGGGGGGGGGGTGGTTCTTGACATGCAAATTATTCAACAAAACTTAACTTTCACATTTAGCATTATATAGGGATCATCAATGAATTCATGTTATTTGTTGTGGCCATGGCAACTGGGTCCTCTGCAATTATGGTTGCTACCATCGATATATAGGTTAAAGGGAACAAATAAAAACAGTGCATATTCGATGGTGGTGACAAATATTCGTCAAATTATCTGATTAATATTGTGTGTTCCTTTTTTTCTTAGTTTTTTTCCCCTATGGATTATGTATTGAAAGTCGCCCTATGGTCCATAATACCAATCAATGACATGAAAATATGTACATTTCATCCCCTAAACAAATATTCGTTAATTTCATTGAGGCATTCTTGGGCCATATATATGTTACAATATAAATCGGCATTGACCGATCAGAGTCACTTTGCATGTGACTAACGCGCACCACTCCTATGGGATGCTGGTATTCGAAATTCGAAGAGGGAGGGGGGGGGGGGGGGGGGGAGAAGATTTTTTTTTTTAATCCCGGGTTAGTAACTTGATAATATCGACTTAGTATATCGATAATGTATCTCAAATAAAAAGTTTATTTTATTTTATTTTAAAATGAATTTCTATGGATAGACCAAAATGCTGTGTTAAAGCACTAAATAAGTGGCGGCCGCCAGATAATTATGTGGCGGCCGCCAGGTAATTAAGTGGCGTCCGCCAGATAATTATGTGGCGTCCGCCAGATAATTAAGTGGCGGCCGCCAGATAATTATGTGGCGGCCGCCACTTAAATATATTTTCACACCTGGCACTAACGGTATTCCGTATACATGTACTCTCGATGTAGGCACATATATAGTATCTAATTCGTTTTTAGGTTACCGGACCTGTGGTCCGATAACCTATTGGCATGGGGTTGCGTCCGTCGTCTGGCGTCGTCGTCGTCATCATCGTCTGTGCACATTTCTATCTTTAAAGTTTACAATCGGATCTTCCTGAAATTTTGCACAAAAATACCTAAAAATATTTCAAGAGGGGGTTATTTTCTTGTTTTTTGATTTTCGCATATTTTTCAAAATGGCGGCTTTTAGTCATGGTTGAAGTGAAACGTTTTTTTCTTGCTCTCTAAATAAATATACATGTACTCTCGATGTAGGCACATATATGCTATCTAATTCGTTTTTAGGTTACCGGACCGGTGGTCCAATAACCTATTGGCATGGCGTTGCGTCCGTCGTCTGGCGTCGTCGTCGTCATCATCGTCTGTCCACATTTTTATCTTTAAAGTTTACAATCGGATCTTTCTGAAATTTTGCACAAAAATACCTAAAAAGATATCGAGAGCGGCTTATTTTTTTGTTTTTTGATTTTCGCATATTTTTCAAAATGGCGACCATTTTTGCCGAAAAACGGCCAATTTCTGACTTTGGCGGCCATTTTCTCAAAAACTGTTCAGACAGTTTTGAGACTTTTATTTCAAAAGATTGCGCCCCCATACCTCTGAGATGTGTATAAGTTTTGTTGCCCCTGAATCGCCAGTCTGCGTGTATCGGCCATTTTCATTTTCTCGACGGGTCCAAAATGGGTCTTTCTCATATTAAATTCTCATCTGCTTCATAATGGGACACATTATGCCCAATATCTCACTTAATATTGAGATCAGAGACTAGGAATCAATTGTGTACACATAGGAAATGATATATGCTGATTATTGTCATGACCTGAATTTGACCTTTGACCTCATTTTCAAGGTCAAAGCACAAAATGGCTAATATCTCGCTTATTATCGACTTTACAGCTTAGGAATAAATTTTGCAAATATAGGAAATGATATAGTTCGGACATTCTGATGACCTTGAATTTGACATTTGACCTCATTTTCAAGGTCAAAGAACGAAACGGCTAATATCTCACTTATTATCCACTTTACAGCTTGAGACTAAACTGTGGACATATAGGAATATTTTGATGACCTTGAATTTGACCTTTGACCTCATTTTCAATGTCAGACACAAAATGGCTAATATCTGGCTTATTATTGACTTTACAGCTTAGGAATCAATTGCGGACATACTATAAGTGATATATGCTGGATATTCCCGTGACCTTGAATTGACCAATGACCTTATTTTTGAGGTCATGAGACAAAAGGCTAATATCTGAAATAAATATTGTCCGGTAACCTTTCTTAGCCCTTGGGCTATTTTTTTTGCAAGTTTTTCTAATTTTATCTAATATATCGTTTATGTTTATGGTATCTACAGCTTTTTAGCTAGAAAAACAACCATTACCAAGGTATTATATTTAACAACCGAAACTACCATATTCACCAGACGTTTGAGATTTTGCTAAGTTAATGTGAATATGCATTCCAATATCCTCGGTGACACCATCTACAGTATTATTACGTTCCCTTGGTGTGAAAAAATGTTTTATGAATGAATATGAGAAAAATAATTCTAATGCATTACTGTCCCTGTCACAAAACACATGAGAGGTAGAATATTTTATTCTCGAGTTGATTCCTTACTATCCCATTTAAATTATACGGAGCCCCTCCGGTGACATACCAAAAATATTTTTATCCGTGCGCACGAATTAACAATTCGTATGCAACGTGGGTACGAATTATTAATTCGGTATGGAGTCTGGGGAATAGCAATTCGTGTGCACGAATTAGTAATTCATTCATGCCCACAAATTAGTAATTTGTGAGCACGAATTGTTATAAATATCGTGCCACGGTTTAAAAAATATTTTTTTGTCACCTCAGGGGCTCCGTAAAATTACAAATGATTTATCTGCTAGATTAAAACAAAAAGACGTGTTTTTTTGGGCCCGCCCAGAGCCCCAGAAATCAACGGCATCTAGATGCTCTGTGGTGAATTCTGAGGCTACCAAAATACAGGATTTAGCTGGGAAAGCATGGGCAACGGAACGGCTAGGAGGCGAACATTCGAGAAATTCTTCTTTCATATATATGTCGTACAAAAAGGTAGAGAGTCTGGAAGTTTTGAATTGATCGGACACTCAATTCAAAACCTCCAGCTTGTCAAAGTCCAGTCAGTCTGGCAAACAATTTGCCCAAAGGCTAAGACCGGTTACCGGACCACATATATTTCATATATTAGATATATTAGATAAGGTCTTTGGTCAAATTCAAGGTCGGAGAATATCCTACATATGTAAATGGTGTATATCATTCCTTATATTGTCCACAAGTGATCGTTAAGCTGTAAATCCAATAACAATGAAGATATTAGCAATTTTCTCCTATAACCATGAAAATGATGCCAATAGTCAAATTTAAATTCATCAAAATATTCGGCATACATCGATCATTCCCTATATATTTTGCACAATTGATTTCTGAACTGAAAAGTCGATAATAAGCAAAATATTAGCCATTTTGTGATGTGACCTTGAAAATGAGTTCATGGGTCGAATTCAAGATCATGACAATAGCCAGCATATATCCTTATCTGTCCAGTATGTTCAAGCACTCCGTGATGACCAGACACAACGTATTATCTGAATGGTTCGTTTTCGAATTATTGACAGTTTGCATTTTACAAAATATTTCTACTTTTGTAACAACGCTTTCTATTGGACCAGTACTTTTTGTGTACTTCCGCTTAGTTACAGATGACGCCAAAATTTTTGGAAAAATCTGCTAAAGTGTGTAGGTTACTTATTTCTGGTATCTAACGTGCAAATCAAACCCAAGTGATCAGAACTCGAATCATACGGTGACTTTTTCGTTTGTCATGTTTGTGTGCCACAGCCTGGTCGACTGCAATCAATGCCAATCATCGCCCAATGAATGTCAGATTTGAGATTTGTCTTGCACTTGCAGTTGCATTTTCCATAAAATTTCAGTCACAAAACCTTTGACTCTTGTTGACTTCCATCTTATGTCCTTCATGGTGTTATATTTCGAGTCTTCATCACACTTGTTTGATTAATAACCCAAGCTAGAAGACAATACGGCACGGCTTCCAGATGGGGTTACATGTACAATTTTAGTGGGCAGTTTCATTCCCAGCTGATTTCCTATAGTTATCTAAGATCCGGAATGACAATTGTTCATGATAGATTAGAAGAATGTTTACTTTGACACATCATTTGATTTGTTCTCAAAATTTATCTGTGATTATCATTTTGTGCCACTCATTGATTATCATGAAGAAACAGAACTGCCCACTAAATTGAACATGTGCTCTGTAGTTTGGATCTAAAATAACTCACCTTACTGCATATACACACGGAATTTACCATCCTCAGTGCAGAGTCGTTGTATCCAGAGTTCTCGAGACAAATGTTTTCATTTACAGTCATGATAATCGATCCCCATTTTGAGTTTCCCACCCGACCATCATATTACGTTTATGACGTTTTCTATTGCATTGTGATTCATATGATACATTTGAGGCATACAGCTTGATTGTTTATATTTTTGTGATGACGGTCTTAATCTCTGTTTATCGTCAAGATCAGAGATTGCATTCAATCTAGGTACAAGTAATCCGACACGGCAGGGAATACGGCATACAACAGGGTACCTGCTGATACCCGCATTCAGGGTGTGCCGATCATGGTTCCGCCATGAAATATCTTCATGGTGAACCTCAACATTATTACTGGCCATAGACGTTTAGTATGTTATTGTATGTTATTACAGCAATAAAAAAATGCCCACTGTATCCCACATGTGAATGTACAATACTTCGTTCTCGATTATATGTAGGTATACAGTCGTATAAGTACCAAACATATCTTCCCAATTTCCACACAATTGTAAAAATTACTTACTTTTATATGTATTCATTCTGTATTGCTACCGTATTTATTCTAAAAATAACATCTGTATCTCCAACAGGACAATGGATTCCACAGAGATTGACAACTATGCACAGACGGCTCATCGTCTGGTCGACCAAGTCATAGAGAAGGCAATTCTACGGCTGGGCGCGGAAAGCGAAGATAGACAGAAAACCATCGACTCCATTCGTTTTGATCTCACCAGAGACAATACGTTTGAATACCCGCCAGTCCAGTTTGAAGACTACGAGTTCAAAAACATCGAGTGGCTCACGATACAAGAGTTTTCAGTGGAGAGAGCTACAGAAAAGATACATGAATTCATCAAGGTACGGTTGAAGACTTGGTCATGGAGTGTTATGATGTAAATGATCATTATTCGGTGTAATACTCTCGGTACTGTATGTGATTTTGTCGAGGTACTACCAATATTATAATGAAGGCAATCAATAATTTGAATACAACACCAATATGATTTTTAAGCCTTTGTCCGTTTTTTTTTTTTCATCTCAATTTTGAATTCAACATTCTGTATAAATTTCCCTCTCAGACCTGGAACTATGAGGACAGTTGGCAGTACTGTATCGATCCACTGAGTGAAGATGACCATGAGTTTGACAAACGTTACCGATTCCGTGTACGCTGGAGTATACCAACCCGACGGAAACCAATCCCTCGAGCGACGGCCTGCGTCTACTTCACCTTCCACGTGTCCAAAATAAAACCCAAGGTGGGCCCACAAATTATATGCATCTAGATGAACCAAATGTTATGAAAAATCAGAGTGTTGTTAAACCTCACAACCACATTTTGTGAAGTTTTCCTTACCTTCTGTAATATTTCATTTCCAGAATTACCCTGTCGAGGTATTCTACGTCTTCGAGACAAACAGACTGGTTCACAGGTTAGGAAATAAAAGGAGTATTGCAAATTCCCCTTCATTTGTTTTGTAGCACAATATTTTCAAACATCAGTCCTCCTTGTATAATGTATATATATCATCGTGCAATTTTGTAATGATTTTGAGAACAAACTGAAATATTCACATTCCTCAAAGTATCCAGCGGACGCTATCATCAATCCTGGTCTCCACTTTAACACACTAACATACCAGTTGTATGGAGAGTGGCGGGCATGGGGCATATGCGGTTATTCTTACATTTTGGTATTTATTTTCCAGACCGGGACAGTCCAGGTTCCGAGAACACTGGCTAAAGGACATCATTGAAAGTAAGGCTGCTGTCCTCGAAGCAATCAACTTCTGAATGGGACTAAAGCAACTCACTTTCCACTTTATGCTTGAACAACTGGTCTTGTGTGTTTTGTATGGATGCAAATCATGATAGAATGAACACTGGTTTACTTCGAGTACCAGTAAATAACTGGTTTGTTAGATATCTGTGATATTCTTGTATGGTGCATGCTAATGTTCCAGTAGAATTGTCTACGGGTACATGCAGGTATGTAAAAATGTGAATGTATTTCAGTGTTTTGACATTTGTTTCCTGTATGTTGTATGTTTGTATGATACTGTATATGAAACATTTAGTGTAAAATCCTGAATGGCCTGTATCATGTTAAGCTTTGTAATAAATATGCGATACTGCTAAATTATTGTGCCGATATATTCTAACTAATCTTTTTTCAAGACAATCAGTGTCAAAATCACTTTGAGGTACATGTAATAAGAAGTAAAAAATACATTCATTGTGAGATTCCTGTATCAGGGAACCATAATGTCTCAGTTATATATACTCTGATTTTTCTAACTCGTTTACACTATTTTTCACGGATATTTTTGCAATGCTAAGTGGCATCATTCTATAACTTGGCATACTCACCTGGGAGTCAAACCACAATTTTCTATCGAATTTCAGACATCTATCACGAAAATTGAAGAAGCTGGCAATCAAACCCAATGTTAAATGTAGTCCTGTCATTCAGTTTCTGGATCCGCACACAATTTTGTGTATTTGCTCGGTTTTGTAATGGTGCAGTCTTTCAAAATTAATATGTTTGTGTAGAATACACCCCAATGTGTCTTTTGGTCCAAAATTACAATAATACTTCAAATCCCAATGAATGTAAACAGGACCAAATCCACGAATATGCTCAGATTCCTGAGATTCCGTTTTGGGCTGAAATTTAACATTGGGCTATATAGCCAACTTCTTCAATTTTTGCAATAGGAGTCCGAGATTTGGTAGAAAATTGCCGTGTGGCTCCCAGGTCAAGTATGCCAAGTTATAGAATGATAACATTTAGCATCGCAAGAATATTGTCAAAAATCAGTGTAAACAAGTTAGAAAAATCAGAGTATAGGTGTACTTTGTTCATGTTGAGAATTGATCTTACTATGTGAACTTTTAGCTGCTTTCGATGGACCTCTATTCACAGCATGTATGAAAGATTTGCACTTCCATTTTGTTTGTAGAGTGTAGGTTTTCATAAGGAACATGCAGTACCTGTTTTGAAATGTTGAAACATCTTTTGCAAAATAATTATAAATTTATAAAAATAAGTCCATCCCATTGTAAACACTCTAGGTCACGTATACGACACATGCACAAAGACAGGGATTTTATTACTCTGAGTAAAATTACACATTCAATAACAACTGAGGTTTGCAAAATACTGCATTAAAACAGGACTGTTTCCATCACGAACAAAAGCCAACAACATGCAATACAGATATTAAAAAGTATTACATGATTCATATCAAACCTAAAACACCTTTGTTTTGTTATAGCTTATGGGCAAGCGATTAAGTAGATTTTGTAAAGCAAGTACATGATATATATTTAACTTGAAACGACTTTTCTTCTTTTATAGCTAAGCAGCAAGCGATTAAGTAGAGATTTTTTAAAGTAAGTACATGATATGAATCTAACTTAAAACAAAGTTTGTCGGCAAGCTGTTACGGTAAATAGATACACAAGCTTTCTTCATATAACATACACAGTAAGAAGGTGACCGGTTTAAGTACAGCGCACAAGGGAAGTCTTTACTTCAGGTATTTGGCGTGATGTGCGATATGATCCTCAATGAATGACGCGATGAAATAGTAGCTATGGTCGTAATCCTGTAAACAGAATGTTACAGTTCACATGAATACGTTCAAGTTTTACATAACCAACTTTATTTAGCTACAGATGCCATTTTGGTTAATATCGTAATAATTTGTATATCCGATATCCCAACATTCTACAGTTCATACAACAATAACAATAGTTCACTGACCTCGTGCATTCGAAGAACCACCGGTACTTTGGCCTTAGCACAAGCCGCCACAAAGTTGTCAGGCAGGAGTTGTCCAACAGGCAGGAAACTGTCAGCTTTACCCTGCAAACCAGTCAAGGTTATATATATATATTTCACTCATATAAATCAACCAACAAAATCATGAATGCTGAGAATGTTTATTCCAACATATTTAAATGAAGTCGATCATCACCTGGTCAATGAGTATCTCAACAGGCGGACCTTGATAATTTTCCACCAGCAAAGTGGCATCGTATTGCTGTGAAAGATATGCAAGGGAATTCATTTCTTATTAGTAGCGATTCATTCTGTTTGATTACCTGCTGAAGAAAAACCTTACCCTCTTAAACATATATATATATATGTACCAACATAAATTCAAAACCACAGAGCAGCTACATTTTTATCCTTTTTTTGGCCCAAGTATCATACGCTGCTTAATTCTACTCGTCCACTGAAAACATACCATTTAATCCGTCTCGCACCTTTTTAATCCTTATTGAATATAGAGGAAGGCGCAGGATATGATACTTGGGCCATTTTTTTTTTCACCAACAAACCTTCCAGAGATCCTTGTTGTTGCCAAGGTAACCAGGGAGGGCTTTCTGTCCCCAGGGGCACTCCGTGGGGTTACATATCGGGGCAAACGCCGAGACAGATCGGTACTGCGTCGAGTTCTTCAGGAAAATAGTCAGCGCTCCGTGGCCACCCATACTGCGGAAAGAACAATTATCGTCTTTTTCTGATATTTCTCCTAATTTATTCGCAAAATTGTATGATACCATCCTTAGCCCATGGATACAGCTCAGTTGCTAAAATTAATTTGTCCTGACCACCAAGCTTGCCTGAGGGAAATGAGATTCTTCTTGCTCGAGATGAATTAAGTTTTTATCTTCATGCACTGATTGCTTACCTGTGGCCCATAATTGACTGTTTGTCTTCCAAGATTGGGAAGTTGGAATTGATGAGTTGTGGCAGCTGTATGGAAATCAAACAATGGTTCCAATAAATAAGCATGTAATTTTAAATGTGGCGAGATGTGCATTTCAAGGGGTAGCATATTTTCAAAAATTCATTTACAGAAAAATTGTAATTGCTCGGGTTTTGTACTATTCACCTCCTTGGTAATGTAGCTGTACATTCTGTAGTTGGTTTTCCATTTTTCCTCTGTCGCGTCCAAATAAAACCCAGCACTTGATCCGAAGTCGTAACTGTCGTCTTCCCCCTCAATGTTACAGCCACCTACGGGAAATTTATCAACACTGATAATTAATATCCCATAATGTTGATTGATAGATCTAGTCATAAATTCATACCGAGAACAATTATTTCAATTTATTTCTACTTACATTTATTTCAATTCATTAGTTGTTTGTTATTTTGTAGATGATGACAATGTAAAGAAAATTATTTCTCGAGGGTTCAAATTTTGCGAATTTGGATTTCTGATCATTTCACGGTGTTTCAATTTTGCGAATTTATTAGCCCAACAGGTATATCATATCAATACAAGTGAAATATTCGCAAGGATTCATTTCGTGCATTATAAAAAATCTTCAAATTCGCAAAATTTTTAGGCATTTTCGTGCATTATAAAAAATCTTCAAATTCGCAAAATTTTTAGGCCAATTTCCTTTCTGAAACACCCTGTACATACGTGGACTGGTGTCTGGGGCCACGATCGCGATCCCGTGCTGAGCGGCATACTTTTGAGCTCCAGCCTTCGTGATAAAGTTCTGTTCTGAGCAGGTGAGACCTGTAAAATGAAGTTGCTATCATAATGCATGCTTCATCCATTGACACTGAGCAAAACTCAATAAACTGGTATGAACCACAATTGATTAGATACTGAACTGTTAGGTTCTTTGAAATCTTCTTGAATTTTGAAAAGTATATTATTTACAAGTCACTATCTATTCAACAACTAGCTATCACGCTTTTCCAATTATGATAATGTCTTTTATGTAATATACATATACGAAATGAACTGACCAGAGAGCCAGTAGATAACTGGAACCTTTCCATCCTCGGCCTGGGGTGGGAGGTAGATCCCAAAGTTCATCTTACACTTGACCTCAGAGCTATCAGGGAAAGGGAGAAACTCAGTGAATTACAAGTAAATAGGAATGATTTTAAGCTGTTTCATGTAGACTTTTATCTGACTTCTTCATAATTGTTGTTGTACTACTAAGTTTCATTGGATATCATTTAAGTACATTCCATTCGAATAAAATTCTACATATATATTTACAAGATAATATGTTATAATGTACCAGTAAAAGATCTTAGATGCTTGATAAGTCTATCATATGGTCTGATCAACACACTACTAGTAATTACATCTTGAAAGTTAGTTTTCCAAAAATGATTGTACACAAACCTTTCATGGTTGAAAACCTTCTGCCAGCCTCCAAAAATGTAGTTCTTGGATACTTCTGTGAGCTCGGCCATTGCTTCTTTTGGAAGAAATATTTGTGGTTTGTCTGTAAAATGTAAAGATCCAGTAATAAAGAAATGTTCCCTCTTCCTTGAAGCAGTGTAGCTTGAGTGCAAACTGACCAGTGACCAGGTATGACTGGCTCTTTATGGAGAGGACGGCTATGTTTTCACAAGGAAATATGTCAGGTATTCTGATGGACAATGGCAGTGTTAATGAAATGAGTTTGGGGTGGGGAGGGGGGGGGGGGTAGTTATAGAAATACATGTAGCTGGTCAGTCAGTGATGTAATGTATGGGTGTGGCTGAGAGAGTGGTGTGAGGGAAAGGGCACTGGGTGGGGGGGGGGGGGGGGGTCAGTGCAGCCTAAATATTGAAACATACATAAAGTGCCCAAGGGTTGCATGTTATGTCAAATCTGTATTATGCAATAAAGGAACAGTCACCTGTGTCTATTTGTGCCAGTGGCTAGACAGGCGTCACTGAGCCTGATGACCGTCTGATAACCCCCCCCCCCGCCTTAATTACCGGTAGTATGCAAGAATACACGGCGAACTAAAATTAATGCTGTCTGCTGTTTTGTCAAAGCGTAGACTGCTTTTAGTATTTTTTTGTTTGACTTTTACAGTTGAAACTAACCCCGTTATCTGTTTATTCATGTCGTGAATTCTGATACTTTATCACAGACATCACAAGGTGGAACCGTGGAACGCGGATCAGATAGCACAGGCCTATATATCTCGACTACAGAAACGTTGTTGCATAATAAAAGGATCTAGATTTGTTGGACTTTGAACACGTGCCAAACATCGTTTTTTTAATGACAAACATGATGGAAAGACGCCATGCTCTTAAACTAGCATAGAAATCAATAACACAATGAACTTATTCTAATACATCAATCAGTGGCGTTCACGGGCTCTGTATAGTATCAGATCTACTAATCAATGAACGAGAAATGATTCCGCACCCCCTGTTTATAAATGATAATGAATAATGATCGCGGTCTGCCAGCCAGCTGCTAATAATCAGCCCGACAATACACAACTATTCAGAGCGCTGATTTACAACGAAAAGAGGACTTTTATTGCACATAGACGAGTTGTTTTGGTTCACAATGACATAATTACTTACCAGAGTGATGAGGGAGTGGATGTCCTGCGCTACTTCAGGCTCAAAAATAACAAATGCGAAGCGTGTTAGAGGGGGCAGGCCGGTCAGCATCAGCTGGTCAAAGTTAGAGCCTTGATGAAAGCTCAACCGTCGAGGCGACCCAGTCAGATCAACGTCTACATGGGAACGTTATGATTGTGCTTCACTACTTGGGTTAGTCTAGGTGCATGAAAAAAAAACAGAGGCGGATCCAGGTTTGACTAACCCAAGAGCAAACTTCCGCAGCGAGCGAAACAAGGGCGGCCGGGGTCGGGGTGCCGTAAGACCCTCCCCCCCCCCCCCCCCGAGATTTTTTTTTGTAGTTTGTACTCTGTCGTATAGGTTATTGAATTGACAGAGCTCTAGGGCCTACCAATTTGAATTTGAGAGCATTACAGGATGTCGAATTACAGTTGTTTCTCCTTACACAGAGGATGCAATGACATTTGAACGAAAACGCGGGTGCCTTTTTATGGCGCCGGGTCCAACTCACGGGGAGGGGAGGGGAGATTAACTACTGGACCCCTCTAAATCCGCGCCTAAAACATTATCAATATCAAATAGCACTAGAGCTATTAATCTAATAATTAAATTTATTTAAAAGATGAAGCAAAACAATAATTTTACAATACAAAAAATATTTATCCTATACAGTCTATTAGATCTAACTAAGTCACCATTACTTGCAATTATATATTTTGAGCAATAGATCTATAAATAGCCAGGTTCGAGCCACGTCATTGAAAAAAGGCCCATTACCAGATAAATGTTAGTTCTGTATCTGGATTCCTGGCATAGCTAACCTGATTAGAAGGATACTCAATTACTGACTAGCCTATAAATATTCATTCAGAAGCCTCCAGGTTCGGGTCAATATTTCCACATAAATCTAGGCCTAGGTCTGAACTCGTGCCTAATCAATATTGGGGACGGGGTTCAAACTATGGATTCATCGACTACATATATCTGATATTGCAATGTTTTATCTTCATTCTGAGACATATGCACAATTTAAATAATTATAGCCAAAAACTGAAAATATGTACACATAGATCAAGGTTTTATCCATCCAGGTCGGATGAGGTAGGCTAGCTATCAGAAGTGTCAGCTTTTGATCAAGTAGCTATTATAGGCAGCTGTTTTATTTAGCTTTCAAAGGACTCCCCATAAGGCCTACTGCTATACTCCATACCTAGATTATAAATTAAATATACTAAATATAGAAACATGTCTAAAGGGTTCGATAGGTCCAGGTCTAATGATGTGAAATTTTAGCAAAAATAACCCTACAAAATTAATAATATGTTATTTAAACTCTAATATTAATTTAAATAACATTGTAGGCCGCCTAATTACTATATTATTATCATTCGAACTTTCTAGCAGTTTAAGATATTGATTTTATTGGTATGTACATTTGTTAGGCACATGACGATCGGCTTGAGGTCTGTTGGGTCATAACGTTCCTGACATCAAATGCTGACTGGGTCGATTGCTGCCGTCGCTCAATGCACGGAAAGGCACCGGCGTAATGACTACACCTATTATCGCCCAGATGACTGCATGAACTGTCATGGCTGTGGCGTTTAGTTCATCCGGGGAGGAAATTGTCCAGAAACAGCTGTTCTCTGATACATTACCTTCCAATACTGTACCGGAACTTCAAGAAGATATACTAGACTTCTTTGAGATTGACAGGTGCTGCAAATGGATATCAGAAAATGGATACAATAAAGTTGCATTGCAGTTTGGGGACAACCAATTGCAAAGTTCAGTGTCAGTTGCCAGACACTTGACTGAAAGAACTTCTGCGGACGTTTTCGTCTTGGCCGACACGTCGTACGGGAGCTGTTGTGTCGACGAGGTGGCAGCACTCCATTATCAGGCAGATGCCATAATCCACTTTGGATATTCTTGTTTGAGCCAGTCAGATCGGTTGCCCGTTTTACACATCTTTGGGAAGGGGGTATTCAACTTAGAAGATTGCTGCAAGAAATTCACGGAGTTGGTTCCGGACCAAGATGTGAAAGTTGCTCTCATAAGCACCGTTGAATATGATCACACACTGGGAAAACTACGGCAGGTGCTTATGAAAAACTACAAATGTGTTGTTTTGGCCAACCTAAGTCTGAAACACAGGGAGAAAGAGATCAGGGATGGGCGAAAAGATTCAAAAACAGATGTGAAAGCAGGAACGACTGATAGCAAAAGTACAACTGACACTGCAAGAAACACTGGAGAAACTTCCAAGTTGAACCAGGAAGGAATTTTTGAAATATTTGGAAGGAGGTTCACACTACCTGAAAATGAGGACATCAAGGCTTACCACGTTTTCTACGTTGGGGAAGAGTCCATGCTTTTGACGAACTTGATAATGAGCTGTCGGGAGACAGCGTTCTACTCATACAGACCAAGTGATAGAACGTGCCAAAGGGAGAGTGCCAACGTAAACAAACTCCTGATGAAAAGATTTTATCTGGTTGAGAAAGTGAAAGATGCCAACGTTATTGGCATCCTTGTGGCAACGTTGAGTGTCGCAAAGTACATGGACATTGTCAATCGTTTGAAATCCCTTATTTCCCATGCTGGGAAGAAGTACTATGTCTTTTCAGTCGGGAAAATCAACATTGCAAAGCTGGCGAACTTTCCCGATGTTGACGTTTATGTCCTGGTCTCTTGTCCGGAAAGCATCATTCTTGACAGCTCTGAGTACTACAGCTCTATAGTTACGCCATTTGAAGTGGAAGTTGCCTGCAATCCAGACCGAGACTGGACTGGCGATGTCGTCTTGGATTACGGTCATTTGCTACCAGGAGGTCATGCCTTCCAAGACATTGACTTCGAGAAGCCAGTAACTTCAACAGATGTTTCGCTGATAACTGGTGGTATGCGGCGGATGGGTGTCGAAACTTCCACAGAAGACACTGGTGGCTCCTCCGCAGTAGCAGTTCGGGATCCGATGGCATTGACTGCTGTATCTGGGGAACTCTTCCATAAGCACACGTGGCACGGTCTGGAACAGAAGCTAGGAGAGACTGAGGTTACTAAAGCTGTCCAGGGACGCAAGGGTATAGCCATTCAATATGAGGAGGAACCTTCCTAACAATCTTCAGATCTGCTTTGATGAACCTGGTGTGCTTTTCTTATGAACATCGTATTTCACATGTATACACATAATGTATACATATGATGTGCCGAGTTATTGTGCCCAGTATTTGAGGAGACTGTGCTCAGTACCAGTTGTGTCCTCAAAATTTAATGTACATTTGTATTGCTACATTATCGAAATGTGTTTCATAGAAATTAGAATATTATTCTATTATGTTGCATGCTGTATATGTGAGACTGTGCTCAGTACCAGATGGTACTCCACAATAAAATATTCCCACATTGTTGATACTTGTCAGAAAGCACACCTGTTCTGTTTAATGATACACAGTGAACCTATATGTACTATACTACTAATACATTCATACATTTCACATTTGTCGGATAGTAGGCATATACACGTACGTGTTTTCCACTTATTCATGGCGTACATTCGTTGGAATACAATTTTTTTGACAATTGACCATATATACCTCTGAGAACTCACAAATTACGAAAGATCTTGGAATTATGATGTAACTCATGGCATGCTCCTTGGTGCTCTTATAGTTGTACATGTGTCGACTTTGCCCAAAGATCGAGGAAGGCATTTCGGCTGCAATCGTACACTTTACTTTGGGCCGCTTCACATGCATACTTCATCGATCAGCTGCACTGTTTTATATCTGTGTTTCACTCGTGGCTAGCAGTATAAATATTGGCAGCTGGAGTTGTCTCTGAACTTCCTCACGATGTGATGGTAAAGCGTGACGAGTCACTCTCTTCTCCCCAGTTCATGGTAGGTGAGCCCTAGGGCTCTCGGGGACTTTTCAGTGGGGACCCAGGAGGGAAGTTGCTTTGATCTGGCGCTCATGCGCCTGGATCGGCAGTATTTCATCCTGGGGCAGTGCGTACAGGTTCTGGCAGACATCGAGCGATCCGGGGATCTTTTCCTGTGGTGGACCGTCGGCAGGCCGGCGAGTAACACGCCCACGTGGTCGTGTACTGGAACTCTGGGAGCCACTGCCATGGCTTTTGGTTCTGGATAAATTGGGTTACTAGTACATGGTTGGTACACTGACCTTAGACATGTAACCAAGCTGGTCTGGCCGACTCTACTAATACCTGGTTAGGCGCCAGGGATGACCGTGCCACTCCACGTACACAGCCTACATAGCCGGCGCCAAACCGTAAAACGTTAACATAATATTGCAAATTGTACCCAGCTCTAATATCTGAACAAAGTCTTTGTACCTACACGTTTGATATTAATGTCCCTGATACGTTCTTCGCATCAGGGACTTCATGCATAGTGATTTCATGCATAGAAAGTTCTAATAAGATAACCTGATTTTTTTTTCCTGGGAAATTGGTGATTTATTTGTTGAGAGTTTGGGAGCAATACTGGATCTATACAATAATCTGATTTTGTACTTTTAGATGATACCAGAATAGGTGCGTGTACTCTGAATGTCAAATCAATATACCCAAGTTGACATAACTAGTCTATTTGTCTATAGGCACATAAACTGTACAAATTTTAATGCGCATACTCGTATGCAGACAATTTCTACACTGTAAGCGTATCATATCAGGCATACAAATGCAACATCAGCATATAGTTATCGTACAATAGAGCAAAATCGTATGTTAATATCACCACAACACATGTATGCAAAACACCTGGAATAAATATATCACATTTCATGAACAGGTAGCAAAAACTTCTTCGGTAGCATTTCAAGGATACTAATACTTGCATAATGCCCAAATCCTATTATTTCCTGGCCAACTTGTACAATGTACTTATTACATGACAACGTGGCCTTCAACTTTGCATTGTCAGTGCCTCCTATTTGATGAGAAACCAGTTGTTATATGCCAGGAATTCATCCCTACTTCCGAACGAGCCACTTCTGAATTCAGAGAGGATGCATCTTCCGCCTTCTTTGGCAAACATCGTACACGTAGCCATCTTCAAACAGTGAGATCCACAGTCGACCAAAGACGTGTTGTCCACAATCCTTGTGATGTGTGGATAGCAATAGAAGTTGTTGGGGTCTCCAAGATTTTCAAAATAATTGTCATGGACATCCTCATCTAGGAAGGGGAAGATATTAGCAACATGATGCACCAGTTCACAGAGCTAGGCTGTTTGATAGTATAGTATTGAGAATGGGTGAATATTTATAACAGTTAGTAGTTGCCACTTGCGAATTTTTCTATCATTTGGAATATTCGGATATGGAATGTGTACCAACCTCTCCGTAAAAAGTCCTGCAGGTCGATCTGCTGCCATGGTGTAGCATTCAGTGCAGGGTGTCCCAAACATTCCGGAAAGGTCAAGTTACGATTGCCTTGAACGATGGTTAGAAGTCCGGCGTCGTAGGCCAACTTCGTCCAGACCATGTTGTCGTCGCACCTGAACTTCACACGAGCAAGACCCGTCGTCATCGCACCTCCCTGTCTCTGGGAGCCAGGCAGGTAGCACATGTTCGGGAGTTCGGTCAGAAACGTGTCTGCAAAGGCGAATAGATGGAGTTTGGGAGGAATGTATCGGACTTCCGGGATGGACACCAGATGAGTGGCCCGCATGACCAGCTTGAGTAACTCGGTGAGTCCACTGAGCAGAGTCGGCGGCGAGATTGAAGTGATCGGGTTCAATGCCAGGAACAGCTCTTGCAGCGTCGAAGACACGTTCAAGAAGTTGGGAAATGCGGTCATCGGGTTATCCTGCAGTCTAACTATCACAATTGGTAGTCCCATTGGAACCGTACCAGCGTCGTATAACTGATTTTCTCGAACATCCAGGATGTCGACAGTCGGTCCCACTTGTGACCACGGTATCTCATCTAGGCCTTGGTTTCGGAAACTTGCAGTGTCCGCTTTAGTACATGTGAACAGCAGACAAAGGAGTACTAGAACGATATTCTGCACTTTTGCATCCATGGTGTAAGGTTTGCAGGCTTCTGTGGTTGTCTTGTACAGGTCATATATAGTTCTCCCAATGTAGTTGTTGCTAGAAGTTCACACCTTGAAATCGATTGAAATCAAATCTCGATGCAAAATTGAAATTAACGTCGGGATTTCGTGCAAAATAGCCGGTATTGCTAAGTTTCAGCATCCATGCATCAACAGTTTTATCCTTGTCATTGTCAGAGAATCTGTGGTTCATTGTCATTCGGATGCGTATTCGAGAATTGGAGATCGTTTTGTATCTTTCGTAAGTCCTCTCGAGTAGGTGTCGCTGGTATTTCAAGTATTGAGATTTATTGTCCGATAAGGAATTTTACTGAGGTCGGTATTGTTCCGAGCTAGTTTCAGCATCCATACATCAACAGCTTTATCATCGAGAGTCTGTGGCGCATTGTCACTCCGAACAAGCCACTCCAAGGTCTTCACCGAGCAACTACAAAGATAGATTGGTGCTTGTCATCTGATGTTTATGTGAGACTGGGCGTGACTTTCAACATCGGTTACAGTCACGGACAGTTTTGTCAATCGGCGCGATCGGTCATCAATTGTTTTATGGCATTCGTGTGTTCTGTAATTGATATCTTCAGTCCATTGGAGGCCTTCAACAGGAAACATTCCTTCCGTGGCAGATGTGAGCGGGTTTTGATGTACAGTGATTCATTGGTATACGTCGCTCATCACTTCATCAAATATTGAATATAAATATCAAAATTATTTACAAGTATATTTACTGTTTTTAAATTCAAGTTTATACTTTTAGGAAATAAGTTTTACAATGTCCTGTATTGTATTCACTTGGTGATGTAAATCCATAATCCCCCAAAGTTTGTTCTTGATGTTGGGATGTCATTATGTCGAAATTAGAATGGTGTTGAATGTTCGGATTTTGGAAACATCATTTTTATGGATACTAGTAGATGGAAAGTGATAACTCACGAACGGACTCTGGCATCCATACGACGCGTGCCAACATCTTCCTTCAGCTTTGTAGCGAGTTGACATGTTTGTCCCGAACTCCATAACAGAAAAACAATTGTGACCTCAGTCGCCTTCTAGTTGATGGAACGAGGATGTTTTCTCATTAATTCCCAGGGAACATCTCAGAGGGCGAGGGCGGTGATATGTATGTGTGGGAATGGATCTTTTCAAAGATAAATTGGCATCGTTCATACACGTCGTTCACCTGACAATGCTAATGGCCGCAAAGATCGATCTATTGTCTATCGATTGTGTCGCTGTCATTTGTTATCCGCCTGTGGTCAGTTCATGGTCAGTTCAGATGTGGTGGGTTTGTGACCGCCATACAAGACTTGAAACAAGACTGACAAAAAATCGGTGTGCATTAATTGAGGCCATTGAGGAGGGAAGTTGATAATGCATGCAGATGCATGTACATGTATTGTGTACGCAGCAAGAACTAGTGTTTCAGTCGTGCAAGAACCTGTTTATCACACATACGCATTCGCTTTTCTTGGAAACAATTTTGATGCGCAATTAGATCCAACAAAAAGTCGACCGTTTATGCTATTAATTTGTCACTGTGAAGTCGTTTAAAATATCGATCTCACATCCAATGCAACAGGGACAATTTACTGATAGAGAGATCTGGTAGATCCAAATTTTGCATCTAAATTCCTCATGGATTCCTCAAGATCAGTTCGATCTGCATAACTATCACTTGTGTTCGACCATAAATTAATGGCGAAATCATGTTGTTGTAAATACCATGCAAATTATGTCATTAAAAAGAATAAATTAACTCTTGCGATGACAGTTCCCAATCAGTTGTGTGCACCAAACACCATGTGTAATGAGGATGGATAAATGACCTCAATAAAGCAATATATTATGGATGCGTGGGTGTATCGGTGTAAAAAGTCCTTGGTGATATTTTCTGACTCGCTATTGATGGTCGGCCTAATCAGTTTGTTTGAGAACAGTTCGTCGGATTCCTCCGAGGTACTGAATACTTACACATGTACATGCATAGGTGGATACCGTGCGCTTGCAATACCCTGCTCCTGAGGTGGCACGACATAATCGATAACTTATTGTCTTGCCAATGCATCCGTCGTCCGTCCTTCGGCCACAAAATTTTATTCTGTGAAGTTTACAGTCGAAAAATTGTGAGATAAAAATATAATTCAAGAGGGAGGTATTTTCTAGTTCTTCGGTTTTTCTTTGTTTACGGAATGGCTGTCATTTTCGATGGAAAACGCCCGATTTTGTATTCAGTCAGAGATCTTCTCAACAATTTTTTTTAAGCAATTAAAAGAAAAGATGCACTCTCCATATAAACTCATGTGACGCGTGGGTACTCTAACTTGTGATGTGAAATTTTGTTGCCCTTCTGTGGGTGGCGGTCATTTTGAGGGGAGTTCTAGTAGTCAATTTTTTTCCATTATAATGGAACTGTTCGTATCATTAAACTCCTAGAATGCTTCTAAATATAGTTTATATTACATAACAGTAATATACATTTTATGTATTTTGGCACATTCAAATGCTAAGTCATAAATGGCGATTTCAGTGGGTAATTTGACATAGATTATCTCGGAATCTCATTGAATTGTGGCGGTCATATTCTCAAATAATTGCCTGTAACTTTTCTCACTGCATTGAATTTCCCATATATTGTGCGTGGCGGCAATTTAGATTTTCCTCGACCCGTCAGTGACAAAAATAGTTGGTGAAAACTCAAGCTTAACTATAATGTTGTACATATTTTGAGCCGTTTAGCGCAGTAAAAGCCTTTCATTCTTTGGACATTGACCTTTCCATCATTACAGGAGCTGTATATATGCTTCAGTGTACCTATAATGCTTCAAGGCAGAGCTTATAGATACTGTAAAAAAATCAACTTGTTTTTTTCTGTATCTCAACGCTTTGTATACCTGTGGTATCTTTCTTAGACCTTGACCTAATTTCCGTACGGAAAGAACATATTTTCGGGGTAGGCGATACAAAAATTAATGTAAAAAGGTGACAAAATTCAAATCTATAAAATAACACAAAATATTGAGTAAAATCTAAATTTATTTACAATCAATATATAATTTACAGTTGCATAACAGAATATAAACAACAACTGTTGTGCCAATACAACAAAAACAACATAAACTTTAATATGTTCATCGGCTATGTTTAAATTCACAAATGTTTACATGCATCGTAGACCAAAAGGAAAAAAAAAACATCGTCGTTGTAAACAATACGTTGGTTTTCTATCCAAAGGGTAAAATGAATTCACAGTCCGTTTCATGATCGAACTTCAATTCTGCGTTTTTCTCTCAAACCAGAAACCAGGATACATACGCATTGAAGTCAGGCTCGTTACCAAAATCTGCCCCAAACTCCGACAGTATACAGTTATTATTCTCAAAAGCGAACATTGCACATTTCGGTTTTCGTAGGCAGTGGAAAGCGCACTGCAGGCGCGTGACGTCATATCGAATTTCGGAAATCACTGGGAAGCAGTAGAAATGTGATGGATCTGCCAGCTTCCGGAACACATTCTGCCTTTTGTGGTTTCCTGTGACCAACGATTTAAAGAGTAAATTGCAGTGAGACTGATCATTGATGATATAAAATTTAATGCACAGACTCATCTAAACCTACCTCTACATTAATAATTATCTTAAAGTTTGCTATTAATATATACTGTCACCTATACCTAATATTATTAGGTATATTATGTACATATCTTGTCACATTCGAGTTACTGTTTGAGTATATTATTTAATTACAATTAAAGTTTTCATAATGTATATTTTAGTGCCAACAAATAACACCAAAACAAGAAGATTCTCCGGAACATTCGCATAAATTTGTATTTAACCTCTGCTGATGAAATCCTCTGTGATTAGATCAGTCCATGGTTTGCCAAGAAGCTGTGAGGGGGCTCTGCACTCGGGATAGGTGACAAATTGGTATCCTGAGCTCACGATTGACAACATATCAGCCCTGTGGGAATAAAATGACATTCGCCGATATACTTGACATTATTACAGGTTTTGTGCATGTATTGACTTTGCACGATCAAACAAATCGGAAGACTTCTGAATTTTTTTCCCAGATCACAAATAATTGGGCGGGAATAATTACAATGATAAAAACAGAATAACGTTCAAAACTAAGGTAGAGTTATATATTTATTGTATCGTATTGTGCCATAACGCCTATCTCGCATAAAACACTTTCCTCCGTGCTATTTCTCCACTTTGTACACAACTATACCTCATTCTGAACTGAAATCTCAGCTTAAAAAACTAATCAATAATTCATTTTTCTCTAAAAAGGGACAACGTCGGTACCACTATATTGTAGTTAAATATAATACCGCTTATTTTGTTAAAGGCGACTCTGATGCCCCATACAAATATACTGAAATAGATGTGGTAAATATGGTTAATTTTCTGATTGATAATATTTTTGTGGAATTTGGTGGTCGAATATTTCAACAAACTATTGGTATTCCCATGGGTACAAACTGTGCACCATTATTGGCAGACCTGTTTTTATACTCATATGAATCAGATTTTATCCAACATTTACAAAGAGGAGGTTCTAAGAAACTAACATGTAATTTTAATTTCACTTTCCGTTACATAGATGATGTATTGTCGCTAAATAATCCCAAGTTTGGTGATTATTTGGATGTCATATATCCTAAGGAACTTGAAATTAAGGATACTACAGAATCCGCTAATTTTTCCAACTATCTAGACCTGAGGTTGGAGATTGATAATGATTCTAACCTGTCAACTAGATTATATGACAAACGTGATGATTTCAATTTTTCCATAGTCAATTTCCCTTTTCTAAGCAGCAACATTCCTATGTCACCGGCATATGGTGTGTTTGTTTCTCAACTTATACGCTATTCCAGAGCTAGTTGCAAATATGAGGATTTTGTCTATCGAAGTGCCCAGCTAGTCTCTAAACTGCTACGACAAGGATATGTTTTACCAAGACTTATCGCTGCGTTTAAGAAATTCTATGGACGTCATCATGATCTGGTTGATAAATACAGCAAATCCATGTCTGCCATGCAACTAGATCTATTTTCATGTTAATTTTGGGGAATTCATGACGGGTGCCACTAGTGGGGCAGGAAATGCTCACTCTTTCCGGAACACCTGATTTCACCTCCTGATGGCCATTTACGGGGGTTCATGAGTTTCCCTGTCATTTTTGTTTTCTCTCACTTCGTATGCCTGATATGACTTTCTGTCCCCGGACTATGAGATTGGATAACGGACCTTGTTTTGTTTGCTCGGAATACTTAATACTGGGTATTGATTCCACGTCTATTACTATAACTGAGTCGGTGTCTTTGCTGGTGGATAATTATTTGTCCCCGCTGGCACCATCAGCTCAGTAAACCTAGTATAGTTAGGTTTAACCTAGTATTTGAAATGACTATGCAGTACAAAGACAACGGAAACAAACTGGTTGACACGGCGCCCAGTATAAAAAGGTGTCAAAAAGCTGTGTCCAAGGGCACGGTCACAGCTTCCTCAGAAGGTGCCCCTAGACTCATCATATCAGATATTATGAAAACATCATACATAGTCTCTTCTGATCGTTCCCTATGGTACAACAACTCGTGTAATTTTATTAATATTAGAGATTGCAAAATCAAACTTCCAGATATAATGAAAGCAGAGGGTGATGATTGTCAATATAGTATTAATAAATGTAGAGCTAAAAACTGCAAAACTTGTGATATATTAATTACAGATTCACAGTTCACAAGTTCACTTACCAAACGTACATATACTAGTAAAAGTTATGAAAACATCAATTGCAAGACCAGCAATATCGTATATGGAATTGAATGCACTATATGTGGTCTCGTATATATTGGAGAAACCAAAGGACAGCTTAACAAGAGAGTTAATGGTCATCGCTCCAACATCAATAATAATTCTAATCAACTACTTTATCAACATTTTAATCAGGATGACCATTCTATTTTGTCAATGAAAGTTCGAGTCATAGAAAAAATATACCACCATACTAATAGTCCCTCATTAAGTACACCCACCCGCAGGAAACGAGAAGAACATTGGATACGTGAACTAGGCACAGCTACACCTTATGGCTGTAACGATAATATCAGTTCAGTGGGAAACCTGACAAGCCCAGGATGCAGTTCAGTCAATGTAATGAAGTTATTTACATCATTTAAACGTAGGAAACGAAGCCATGGACAACGACATTATAATCGACCATCTATTCATAATATTTCCTTTGATGGTCTACTCGAAATATTGAAACAACCACTTGGACTGCACTATGTTCGCACTAAATTATTTGCCATACCTCATGTTAAACTTAAAGAACTAGAGGACCAATGTCCTACCCACTATATCAGAAATACCAATAGCTATGAATTTCGTCTGTATTCCATTATCATGGATATTGTTTATCATCGGCTTTATAAGCCAACACAGAATTCCGAATATATACCACCCAAACGGTCTTTTCTGAAGATAAAATTTGCCAATAAAGGTATTGATGCAATTAACATCGGTAATATATTACATCATAAGTCTGTTCAGTCCCAGGTACCATCATACTTCACTGACACGGCTGCTCCATCTGTATCCTACTCATATACCAAATCTGTTGCTTCCAAGATTTTCAACTACAAACAAACATTGAATGATTTGGATATTGATGATCTCTTACATAACCCACCCTCCTGCATTTGCATTAACTCTCCGTTCATACACGATCCAGTTGGGCATGTTATTTCAGGCGACCTCAATATAGTGGAGAATGAATCATTGAAAGACATTTTGTCCAAAGGTCCCAAATATAGAGAGCCCACGTCGTTTTCATGGAGATACAATTTTAAGTTAATCATGGATGCAGTTGAGGAGCATGCCAGAAAATGGACAAAGCGAGAAAAGGCAGAAACTGATTCTCTGTCAGAATGGGTCAAACAGATTAGGTCATTGGTAAACAAACGCATTAATGTTTTGTCAAAGTCAGTTAGTACTAAATATAGCTCTGTCTTCAATGATCCCGTGGTTACTAATAGTTTGTTGAAACTTCAAGAAAGGTTCGTCATTGTCCCTGCAGATAAAGCTTCTAATAATGTTGTTTTTGTTTGTAAAGCATACTATATACAGTGCCTGTTTGACGAACTGGGTATTGCCAACAATACTACTTCCAATAGTACATACCAAGCCATTACCGTGCCCAAACAGGATATCTTATCAAATCATTTGTCTGTATTGCATTCGTTTGGTATTACTACCTCATGTAAAGATTCTAATCTACCGAACTTATATTGGATCCCAAAGTTGCACAAAAATCCAAACAAACAAAGATATATTTCAGGTTCAGCATCATGTTCTACCAAAGCCCTTTCTAAAATATTAACTACTATATTGTCTAAAATTAAACAGGGTCTCCAAAAGTACTCTGAAACCATCTATTCTAGAAGTGGTATAAACCAAATGTGGATATTAAAAAATTCCAAATCTTTATTGGAATATCTACATGCTCACACACTTTCAAAAGTAACGTCTATCAAAACATTTGATTTCTCCACTTTGTACACAACTATACCTCATTCTGAACTGAAATCTCAGCTTAAAAAACTAATCAATAATTCATTTTTCTCTAAAAAGGGACAACGTCGGTACCACTATATTGTAGTTAAATATAATACCGCTTATTTTGTTAAAGGCGACTCTGATGCCCCATACAAATATACTGAAATAGATGTGGTAAATATGGTTAATTTTCTGATTGATAATATTTTTGTGGAATTTGGTGGTCGAATATTTCAACAAACTATTGGTATTCCCATGGGTACAAACTGTGCACCATTATTGGCAGACCTGTTTTTATACTCATATGAATCAGATTTTATCCAACATTTACAAAGAGGAGGTTCTAAGAAACTAACATGTAATTTTAATTTCACTTTCCGTTACATAGATGATGTATTGTCGCTAAATAATCCCAAGTTTGGTGATTATTTGGATGTCATATATCCTAAGGAACTTGAAATTAAGGATACTACAGAATCCGCTAATTTTTCCAACTATCTAGACCTGAGGTTGGAGATTGATAATGATTCTAACCTGTCAACTAGATTATATGACAAACGTGATGATTTCAATTTTTCCATAGTCAATTTCCCTTTTCTAAGCAGCAACATTCCTATGTCACCGGCATATGGTGTGTTTGTTTCTCAACTTATACGCTATTCCAGAGCTAGTTGCAAATATGAGGATTTTGTCTATCGAAGTGCCCAGCTAGTCTCTAAACTGCTACGACAAGGATATGTTTTACCAAGACTTATCGCTGCGTTTAAGAAATTCTATGGACGTCATCATGATCTGGTTGATAAATACAGCAAATCCATGTCTGCCATGCAACTAGATCTATTTTCATGTTAATTTTGGGGAATTCATGACGGGTGCCACTAGTGGGGCAGGAAATGCTCACTCTTTCCGGAACACCTGATTTCACCTCCTGATGGCCATTTACGGGGGTTCATGAGTTTCCCTGTCATTTTTGTTTTCTCTCACTTCGTATGCCTGATATGACTTTCTGTCCCCGGACTATGAGATTGGATAACGGACCTTGTTTTGTTTGCTCGGAATACTTAATACTGGGTATTGATTCCACGTCTATTTCAGTGTGCCCGTACCTGTAAGCCAGGAAGGTCCAGAGCATTGCGCTGTCACAGTTGTACCCAAGACCCGTCTGCACCAGTACCAAGTTCTCTAGGAACCTGTCAGACACATCCAACTGACACATGTTCGGCAGGGATGAAATCCTCGTCTCTTGGATGTACAGCGTGTTGAGTTTAGGTGGGAAGTGTTTGACATCTGGGAGATTGGCGACGTCTGTTCCCGTGATATCTAGGAGCGTCAACTTTGGGAGGTGCTTGAGTAGGTTCGTTGGAGAAATTGTCGGAATTCTGTTGTAGCTTAGTTTGAGGTACCGCAATGTGGCGGATATGTTTGTGACGTTGGGGAAAGCGAGAAGTTTGTTGTGCGCTAAATTCAAAGATAAAACTGTGGTATTCCAAGGTACAGCTGCGAGTCCCCTTATGTTATTGTAACTGACATCGAGTATGTTGTCTGTTGAAGTCAGTAAGTTCCACGGTATGATGGTCAGTCCAGAATGGCTGACATTAGCAGTACGTCCTTGAGCAACTGTGATGTACATACATAGGCACAGAGCGAAGTTCCAAGCAAAGTTAAACCCCATTTTATAGGAATCGGGATCCACTGAAATCGAACTGGGATCATCGAAGAACAAACAAACTCTGAGATGTTTCTCAATGTTCATAAACATACCGCTAAGAGTGAGTTAGATTTGCATGATATATATGTTTTTAATTGCAGACGTCAAGTGTGCAAATCCACTCAAAAAGACACATAAATCATATCAATTTGGACAGAGTTAGTTCCCCTAAACACAATAGGTCAAGGAAGATGTAGATGGACACAAAAAGCTAAATGGATGCATTAATTGAGCAATAAAAGCAATCAAAGAACCCCACTTCTCATTCATTTACGATATAGGTCGATGGACAATGTACATCAATAAAACATTGACATTGTCTGGTATTATTCAAGATAATTCGGCAGCGTGTTTCTTGTGAAATAAATTGTAAATATCGAAATATCGACTTAATGGTAAATCACATTATATGGATTATATGGTATTCATGTGAACTTTCAATGAACATTGATTAACAAAAACATTTGTATACATGTAGGCCTACTATAGATTGTGAGTGTGAAGTGAATTTCACGTAAAGAATCCCTATATTTCAAGTGTGGCTTTTTTTGTATGCGATCGCAGAGCTATGCAATACTCTTTTGTGTTAAATTGCAATCCAAACTTCAATCCAATTATGAGTGTCTTGTACCTGAAATCTATTGTCTGTGTTGTTGTGTTTGAAGCTAATAAAACTTAAGTTATAAATAAGACCCGTTTGTGGCCTGTGGCCTTCTAAGCTTTGTCTCCCAGATATCACTCATTCAATAGACGACAAAGATATCTGTCAATCTCTAGAAGTATAGATATCCTAAGTTCAAATGGAATATTGAACATCAAACAAGTAAAATATTTTAAAATAACACGGTATATAAGCATCTATCAGTGATGTCAATGGGCATTTTTGGAATGTGCTGCTTCATGCATCACCAACAGTAATGAGAAATTCTATGATCCGATGTATGACGTTATGATCGATTTGATGTTTACAACAAATGATTGTGTCTTGATGACTTTTGTTCACTCGACAAGACCTCATTTTCCTCGTCAAATTATAGTTTGCGTCACCAAAACTCATATTCCCCTGTAGAATATCCCCTGTGCTCACAATTACCACTGGAAATAAACAGGTCAATCTTCCAAGAACATGTACAATAAGTGTTATGCAACGAGTTGGAGAGAGAGAGAGAGGTCCAATTGCTATACATGATATACTGTAGTCCTACACAATCTAAAGCCAAGGTCACAGGTTTCACCAGGACTGAGATATGACACACTTTTTAGCCAATCATGTGCCTCGGCACCTGACTTTATCCAATGGCGTTGCTTCAGTGATGATTGTTGTGACGTCATTCGTGAATATTGTCAGGCTAGAAGTTTCACTTTCATTGGGAGGTAAATAATGTAACTAACGAACAAATTAACACATTTTTGTGAGCGAATCATGCAGACAAATTTCACCCAGCAGCGAATGAAATGTAATGAAACTTTCACCCATAATCAATAACATGTGCCCAGTGCAAATCTAACGACGACACTCGGTATGAACATGATATAGTTTTGATTCCCAAGAAGCAATTTTCCTGTTTGTTTCCCTAGCCTGTAAGTTATATATCAATATTAAACAGCTCCATTCACGCCACTGCTCATTGCATGCTTTCAGGAGACATGACAAATCAGTGAAATAATAGTTCACTATTTAGCACTAAGTAACACTGACCAAACCAAACACTATATTATTGGAGATGCATTTTGTGATAATTAATGTAGTTGCAAGAGTTGAGACAATAATTATGCGTCTCTTGTTAAGGAATGTACTTACTTTGAATGTATACATACAGGAAACAACTTCTTTTATCATGTGTATATACTTGTACATGATTCCTAAGAATATATACGATATGTAAACGTAATCCTTCTGTTGTTCATTTATATATATATAAAGGTGGGCATCCGTGACAAACATTCTATTGAACAAAACATCCAAACTTTATTTCAAACCAAACTTACAATTTTCGTGTAGGAGCATCCACATGTTGAAAAACAAACTTAAAACGATGGAACGTGGTCTTGAATTTATCGTACAGTTATTATAAATTCAACAACAATGGGCACACAACAAAATCACATTTGATATCATGTTATGATAAACTATATCTCGCAAATGTCTGCATCTGAGATAAATGTACATTCACATCATTAATCTCGTCATAACTTGGTCCGTCTCTGCCTTGTACCTTCCTTTGTTCATTAAATATTCATCAGAGTACACTCAGGAACACGGATAACACAGCACATCAAAGTATACTGGATGCACTTGGTAGGGGTGGATTATAACGTTACAAAGTTGATATACTACAGGAAATACAGTATAAGCAATGCAAGTAACAATCTTGTACCTAGACTATATCGCCTGTGCCACTTTGTTTTTGCGACCTTGTTGGCGTCCGTAGATTATTTGTGAGTGGCAAGTGACGGGCTTGTCCGAAATATGTAAACAGAAACATACCACGAAAGTTCTTTGAGCGTGGCACTCGAGATATGGAACGAGCAAATGGGTTTCCAGGAATCTAAAACGTTTCGTACAATGATGCAACTGTCTCTTATATCTTACGCTTCCCTTTCCAATATGACAAGTGAAATACATGGGCGAAGTGTGATGTTATGGCCAGAGAGATGTCTAGGAATGCATGAATGTCAATTGTTGAGACATCAGGGTAACTACGTAGGCCCTACTCAAACATAGAACACTCGACCACGTCGCCACAACATACATGTACAGAAAAAAAATTCTCGGATCACTTTTCTTACCAAATTCAAATGACAGTATACTGACAGGTAATACTAATTAAATCTTAGATATTTCTTTGCTATGTGTATATTTTGCAGATACGTGTTTGTCAAAACATCGATGTCGTTTGAAAACATGCAACGATCATGTCAAATTTGTGTTCTCGTTTATTGGTATCATTTCTAGGTGGTGCATATATATCAGCCATAATGAGCTATTTCAGTGATGAAACCGAAAAAGCTAAACACCCCTCCGCCCCCCCCCCCCCCAAAACAACAACAAACAAGCCCCAAAACAGAGCATGATGAATGGATCGACATACAATTTCTTAGTTAGATTACAATGGATGACCTTTATCGTCTGTAATGTTGTAATGTGAGCATTTAATGCTTCATTGGATAGAGATAACAAAATTGAACTTCGCAACAGCTGTCCCAAGACGAATTTATGACTTCCGGGTCTGGCCAAGACACTGACGCTGATTGGCTGAAAACTGTGTCAGACATCAACACAACATAGCGTTATCAGTTCTGCTGATACCCTGGTACAGTTAGGCCCGGTTTGTTAATGGGTCTCCCTTCAACTGTCTGGCATGTCGACATAACGGATGCTTCAGGAATGTACAAAGTAATTTCACTCGGAAAAATTAGGCCAAGGGCCAAAAATAGGTTACCGGACAATACATGTTTAATATTGTAGATATTAGCCAGTTCACTGGATAAATCCAAGGTCAAGAGAATATTCAGCACATAAGCATATATCATGTCCACAGTTGATTGCTAAGCTGCAAATTCAATAACAAGAGAGATATTAGCAAGTGTGTGCTGTGGCCTTGAAAATGAAGGCGAAGGTAAAATGCAAGGTCATCAGAATATTTGGCGTATAACATTTCCAATATGTCCATCATTGATTGAAATCAGGTCAAAGGAAACTTGAAGGTCATTGGTCAAGTCGAGGTCACGAGAATATTCAGAATATATCATTTGGAGATATGCCACAATTAATTCCTAAGCTGTAAAGTTGATAATAAGTAAGACATTAGCCATTTGTGATCTTAACTTGAAAATGATGTCAAAAATCAAGTTCAAGGTCATGGGAATAATGGATAATAAGCGAGATATTAGCCATTTTGTTCTCTGACCTTGAAAATGAGATCAAAGGTCGAACTCAAGGTCACCAAAATATTCAGCATATTTCATTTCCTATATGTTCACTACATAATTTACTATTGATTCCTAAGCTGTAAAGTTGGTAATAAGTGAGGTATTAGCCATTTTATTCTCTGACCTTGAAAATGAGGTCGATGTCAAATTCAAGGTCATCAAAAATATTCAGTGTATATCATTTTCTATATGTCCACAATTGGTTCCCAAGCTATAAAGTTAATAGAGAAGCAAGATAATAGCCATTTTGTCATTTGACCTTGAAAATGGGGTCAAAGGTCGAATTCAAGGTCATGACAATAATCTGCATATATCATTTCCTACGTGTTCATAATTGATCCTAAGCTGTAAAGTCGATAAAAAGCCAGATATTAGCTATTTTGTCCTGTGACTTTGAAAATGAGGTCAGAGGTCAAATTCAAGGTCACGAGTATATTCAGCATATATCATTTCATATATGTCCACAATTGATTCCTAGTCTCTAATCTCGATATTCAGTGACATATTAGGCATAAAGTGCCTCGTTATAAAACATGGGGATTTTAAAATGGGAAAGTCCCATTTGGGCCGAGTTTGGGCCTGAAATAGCCCACTTTGACCAATTCAAGGGCAACGAAACTTATACAAATCACAGGGGTATATATGAGGAGTGTTATGCATCAATAAGAAAAAAAGTTACTGAACAGATTTTGAGAAAACGGCCATCAAAGTCCAAAATTGGCCATTTTTCATCAAAAATGGCCGCCATTTATAGCGAAAATAAATAAACTAAAAAATACCTCCTTCTTGAAATATTTTTAGGCATTTTTGTGCAAAATTTCAGAAAAATTCCCCCGTGAACAAAAAAGATAACATTGCGGACAACGACGGACGACGACGAACGCCGGACGCCAGACGCAACGCCATGCCAATAGGTTATCGGACCATAGTAGGTAACCTAAAAACGGTGCAGATATTACAGCTGCTTTATCCAAGATAACGCCCGGTGATCATTGAAGTGCGAAGGACAACAAAGGAAGTCAGTGTATTTATTTTTAAAACTTCGTATCTCTTAATACTTACAATTCACGTATACATTGAAATTTTACTAATAGAATGCATATACGAATCAATCAATCACACATTATATTGACTCGGTGTTGGATCAATTCGAAATATAGGGACCAACAAAGAAGGTCACGGGATTCTGATCACTTGCAAATGGAGGAAAACCTCACACGTTTTTGTTCTGTGTATCAAGCCGACAATGTTACACTTGATCCATATGGGGGTATTCAATGTATTATAGTCAGACCAAATCTATGATTCACCCAATCAGTGAGGCCAAAGAGAAAGTCGCTATTTTTCATGGAAAGTAACTCTTGCTTGAAGATAGCCACTATACAGAGCTGTTGATCGAGTGGGTATTTCCTTCCGACCGTGGCACCCGTCATGTTTACCTGCACTCATTGCACAACACATTATTCATCCTCATCATCAGTATATTGACTTTAGCATTGAACACAAAAACTGATTTCATTGCAGACATTTTATTACATACTCTATGTATGTTGAATTCGGAATGAAAATGAACATATCACTGAGAAACGGTACATTTTGTATCCTGTCTGCTTTCAGCTAATAATATTTTGATATAAGGACATTGCTAGAAATTTGTACTGTAACTGGATGACAGATTATACCTGCTTTGATGCGAACAAGAAAGCATTTGGGAATATTAAATAGGCGTGTTTAACTATAGCTAGGCCTAATTATGAGGCACAACGATATCATAATTTAATTTTGAGAAGTTTGCTCTCTAATATTCAATACACAATATTGTTACTCTTTCAAATATGTTCGTGTTCAAAAGTGAAGTGAAAACAAAGTCTCACAAAAAGTATATTTAGACCGATGCGAAAACCAGACGAGATTTTGTTGTCTGCTCACATGACTCACAAACGAGAATCACGTTCTCGCAGGCACGTAATATTGTCCAGTAATTGGCGTTATGACGAGTGTTATATGGCCCATAAAAGGGATCAGCACCGTCCATTGTAATTATATGGGGTGATTAGTTTGATTTGTAGAGTTGCACTGGGTTCAATGTACGTTTCCATGGCAGTAAGATTCCCAGGTGTGGTGCTGCTTGGGGTTTGGACTCGATACTTTCGATGACCGAAATTATTGCGCAATTAGTGGAAATATGTCTCCAATTTGTGCTATATTTTGCATTTTCGTGTTATTTTTGGTAAAATACACGGAAAAATCGTGGTTTCCCTCGACATAATACACCAACCGAAGATGTTTATGATGATCTATGAATATCGGAAATAATAATAGAAATCACACCAAATTCGGTTAATACCACGGCATTGGTGCCTAATACGAGCATTTATGCACGGATATGCACGGATTTGATTCAGAATCACGTAATTATCTTCCGTGTTTTGTTTTGTTCTTCTCAATTTAAGATCATGTCTGTTGTTGTGAGCATGAATGGTCGTATAATACACGCCCTTTCATTAAATGCAATATGTTTGCCTCATCAGTAGCAATGTCATTTATATCAGATCGAGACTCTTATCTTGTGTTTTGTTCAGCTCGTATAAACACAACGGGTCTTTACTCGTATAATAAATGAATTTCGTGTAATTTTTAGTTTTAATCACGGTGATGTCAAACACAACAATTATTTGACTACAAAATCCTAATTTATGAATGCCAAATTATAACACGACAGCAAACTTGACTGACAAAAGGAATGGGTGCATATATATTAGCCTATCGCGAATGTCAATATTTACATATATCAATTCACAGATGTAAACATGTACTGTGCTAACTGAAAGGCTGCTCATTGTATGCATATCACAGCCGGAATATCTCGACGGAATAAAGCAATTCTTATGCATGTTGTTATATCCCGTGGGATAATCGAAATATAAATATTTTGTGCAAATGAATGAAAATGTAAATATCAAAACATACCGAGTGCGATACCGCGTATTTGCTTGATCGATAACTTTCTATCATGCGAGAAGATCACCCTCTCTATCTATCGAATACAAAATTAAAATTGTATGGATATGGCATTGGTTCTACGTGGATAGTGAGTTTGTGGTGATCAGGTGTCCAGACAGCACTGAATTTATGAGAATGTGTTACTAATCGATAATGAGGCATGGGCGTAGATAGAGGTTTGGAAAGGAGGGTTCGAGAAACAGCAAGGCGGTCTGGGGGCACGGAGGTCTGGGGCCCGGGCCCAAGAAGACAGAGCCCATTTCATGTTCTGTCCCAGATTCTTGGCCTCTCCTGAGTATAAATTTCACACAAACTCACTAAAATCACCTTTTTTTGATCAAACAAGTGTTGATAAATCCAACTTGATTTTTCTTTACAATTAATACCAAATAATACCAATACCAAATTGATTATATTCCAGAGCATTTGGTGACAAAAATACATCAGAACTAATATATATTCCACATAAATGTGCGCCATATCCCAATCGAGTATTGTGACATTTCTGTACCGACAAAACATGCCTAAATTTTCATGTAATTTCGATGTGGGGCGGGGGGCGTTGTAAGGGGGGAAGCGACACATTCAAATATACGACACATTCGTGTCATTATATCAGGTTTATTCCACCATCATGACGAAAAATTTATGTCATAGCGCTCCTTTCATTTTTATCCAGCATCATGAAGTATGCATCCAAATGTGTCGCAAAATTGCGAAGTTTAGAAATTGATATCATGTAGCCTACATACGGTGGCTTATTTCTGTCACCTCTGTTGTAAACTATTTCATAAAATATTGATTAGACGACAAAATAGTTTCCCCATACAGCAAATGTTTCTTTTTACGTGAAAGAAATGATTTTCTATGGTCTGTGGAGTAAATATTCGCTCCGGAGTTAACAATTATCTCAGTGGAACAAACTAAGCTCCGTGGTAGAAAGCCTTGCCTGCTTTGAAAAATATTCACTACACGTAGGAAACTTTTTATTCCATGAATGAAACTTTTACTCCACCTTACGAACTTTTGTGTTATTAAAATATTTAGGTTTGATACTAGACTGATCGTAACAGAAACACATCATACTTGCCTCTAGCATATTTGCTCAGATCTACGGGGATAACGTAATTTCATGAACTATTGTACTGTCATGTTAGCTGAAGCCAATTATTTCGGTTTCAAGGACAGATCACTTATAAATTCTAAATCTTATCGATGTGGAGGCAAATATAATGTTGTGGCCTGTAGGCTACGGTGGCTGATATATGCCATAGTTTTATTTTTCAGAATTCATTTATTTATTTTTTCCAGATGGACACTCTAAAGAAAAGAAAATAATTAAATTCACGTACTTAATGTTAAATACGCGTACTTAATATTAAATACACATACTTAATATTAAATATACGTATATAATATTAGTACACGTATTTAACATTAAGTACGCGTATTTAATATTATATATACGTATTTAATGTTATGTACGCGTATTTAATATTAAGTACGCGTATGTAATATTAAGTACGCGTATTTAACAATAAATACACATATTTAATATTATATACACGTACTTAATATTATGTACGCGTATTTAATATTAATTACGTGTATTTATCATTAAATACGCGTATTTAATATTAAGTACGCGTATTTAATATTAAGTACGCGTACTTAAACATTAAGTACGTATTACATGCGTCTGGAAAATATCGTAAATAAATGAAAACTAAAGAATAAAACTATGGCATATATCAGCCACTATAGTAGGCCTTTGATTTTTTTTTTAGAATATAACACATTTGCATTCGTGTTCACGCTTCGTGTCTTCACGGTTGACTTTTTGTGAATTGGCGAATGCATTGAAAAGTAACAAAACAAACGACCCAAGGATTCATTGTCCGCTAATCGGGTTGACATAACACTGACCGAGCGAGATCAAGGGGTCACAATCAAATGGTGTTTGCTTGTATACAACACAGTATGTGAATGTATGCTCCGCGCCCAGCCGCCCAGGTAGGCAGTGCACACACAGAAACACTGCTGTTTGTTTCAGGATTTGTTGCTATGCTCGCCATATCCCCTAAATACTCACACAAACCGACAGCCATTTGACAAGCATGCATGACGTCAAACTCAGATTACAACAAAAGAGTTCCATCTAGCTAGTCGATCCGCCTAGCATTCACATCGCCCGCTTTGAGCAAACGGTGAAAAAATATCTGTCAGTGCCTCATCGATCGATTTCTTTTCACCCAGGTTCACGATTGGTTGCGTACATGTACATGTACATATGTACATAAATGTAGTGCCAATTTCAATTGCCCTCGCCAATATGTCACTAAAATGGAACGAACTTTGGTCAACATGAATGCTACAATGTAACAACAACAAAGGTGGATTCCTATACTCATGGATATTGCTTTTTGGTGGTCTTTGATATGTTAATACATGGGGCATCCGCAGAGGCAGTGATTCGCTGGAACGGGCACTTGTTGTGTTATTACACGGATGTGAATTACTAACTATGTTATTCCACCCCAGAGCCGAAACACAATAAATTACAGATATTTTGACGTTTTTGTTTGTCAAATTGGGGGGACACGTTTGTGACGTCACAAGTGGGGATTCCCAAAACGTTTGGCGTAAAGTTTGGTGTCCAAGGGACTTCTCGTCGCACGTGCTAGGGCCTTGACACTGTACAGGAAACGACAAAAAGTGGAAAATAAAATCATGAGATCAAGATGCTTTTGATGAACTACTCCTTCATTTATCATTTCATGGAGAACACAACTGGAACAATGCATCGCTAGGAGTAGATCTTGAAAGGTAAGCGAGCTTATTTTATTTTTAACATGACCCATTTGTTTTGTACGCACGACGTCGACGATGATTTGCTGTTCAGCGCCATCATCATGTCAACTCAACGACATGACACAATCACCACTCGTCGACTCGACGACACTCGAGTCGACAGTCGACTGTTCTGGAGTGGACGTCGACAACAGCAAGAACATGAACTGATGAAGTTCATGAAGTGATGAACAACGCCAGACTTCGTTTTCCGACGATTGATGTCACAACCGTTGTCACCGTCGGATGATTGATCGGCCATGCCCACCATTGGTTTATCGTCGATTTATTCGACGATTGACACTTTTATTGTCGTCGTTTGGACCTGTCATGAAAGTCTTCTGAGTCTGGAGTCTCTGGACTGACTGGTAGGCCTACTGTACTGGATAAGGTAACGTTGACGGTGCGTTGGTTGGTTGGTGGCGCAACCTTCAACTTGAGTTGAGGAATGAATGAGCCTAAAGGCCAGATCTAGATCTACAAAGTACAAATCGAACCTGTGACTCGACTAGATTCACAGTTCTGAACCTGTGACTCGATCTATCTAGATCGACCGGTAGATCTAGTGCTAGTATACTATTAATTACTGACTACATTCTCCTAGATCTAGATTCTATTTATCTACTGAGTGAGTACTGATTGTGATGGAATTTAGAATTCTGAAACAACCCTGGGGAAGCAACTAGATCCAGTAGAATCTATATGCGGCTGGCAATATTATACCCGATATATGATGTAGCTTCATGTATTTGTACCACATGCGGCGTCGCTCAGGCAATTTGATGTACACCACAGCGGCCTACTGGATCTAGGACTCTAGGTCTAGATCTACTACAAGTACTACTAGAGCTCAGTACAAAAATCTAGAATCACTACCTAGGACTATAGGCCTATATTAATATGCACTATGCATATAAGGTCAAATTAACCAGGTCTACTAGCTGCTAGCAGACCTATATCTAGACTACTAGTCTACTAATTACTACTATGTGCACGCTGTCAATCACGCAAAAATATAGTACGCTAATCATAATATGAGGCAGACTGTCGCAGACATAATAGCATGTTTTGACCCCATTGGGCTCACATATTATGATGTAGAATAAATGGTCAATATTTGTTGACCATTGTTAGAGCATCGTGTGCTACTGATCACAAATTATGATTTTTCAATGCTATAACATGGTGATCAAAATAGCCCACTGTTGGTGTACGCTACGTTGTGTTTTCTAGATACACATAGCTAGGCTATAAATTACCCCCAACAGTTGCCCTCTCCAACTAACCACTCCCACCGATTTCTAGGCTTGAGACGGCTTGAGGATCATATCAGTAGATCCCAAATACCGAAGAATAATATATTACCCCCTCTCTTGAAGATCCAGATGTATGAATACCCCCGGACATGGGCTACGTCTACACCAATGTCCACATCCACAATGTAGTACGTGTATGACTTCATGTTTTGCTGGTCCTTTGAGAAAACTAACCCATCTTTTATTCCTCTACTCCTAACAAGCACCACAGCAATGATGTATTGCGCTCGTTCCCAATTTGGAGTACCCTACTCCCAGACCAATATGTTCGAAAAGTTGGTCTTTTGGTTCCTAAACCTAATAATACTGGTATAGAGTCTAGGTCTCATCCATTAATAGTAGTTTTATAGTTTCGATTCTTGACCATGTTCACCAGTCCTCCTTGACAAAGACATTGTCACATACTAAAATATCAATACTATATCTACCTAGCATATATATGATCATTATTTTTGATACGAATCCTGTCGTAGTCTAGACTGTTGACATCTATTGTATACTCTGCTATGCCATCCACGGACACGGCCTATTTAGTTTAATTTGTTCCCGGGGTTTCAATAACTGTAACTGACAGTTACATCTCTTAAAATGTAAATTTCCCGCCGGTAATTCGATCACGTACACATCACGTGTCTGACATTTCAAAGCAACTGCATCGTAATCATATAATGGTTGGGAAGTGTGATAGGGCACAGTGCTGATACCTGAATTTCCCGGCGGTATGTGAATTTATATGTGCAATTCCGATCATTCATCAATTTTATCATTGCGCCCCAGGCTGTCAATATTTTGTATGCAGCATATGTTGTCATGTCAATTTACCCCACTCAAACATGCAATTCAACGTCTCGTTTTAGGAAGTCTACCACCATACCCCTTTACTCTCCTCACTCCAACCCTTGGTCTACCACTCACTCTTCCCAGTTGGGCCCAATCTTCAAGTACCACGAGGTAATACATTTGGCCAGGACGTGAATCGACGTTTATGGTGTCTTTGGGAAATTAAAGCCAAATGTTTGGGGAGGTTTGAGGCGAGGGAATGGATCAAATCCGAACATTGATCATCAATAACGGTCACAATCGTGGGAAGATAATTCCGATCGGCGAAAAAAAAACTTCGGCTAAAATTGCGAAGTTACTGACCGATCAACTGCCGATGCCAGGAAAAAAGAGAAAGAAAAACGATAAACCATAAGTGGGCGATAGGGAGTCTTTTTGTCGGGGAATTTACGAGCGCAAAATGGGAGGCAAATCAGTCGGGAAGTCGGAAAAACAGATTTTCGAGTAAATAGCCATTTACAAAGAGGGCAGTCACGACTGAGGACTGTTCCTTCGTGACGCACGTTGGAGATCGATCTGACCGTTTACAAGATTACTCCGTCCTTCAAAACGGAGCGAAGCATTGCAGCCGTAAATTTGTCATTTTCTCGTACTCGCATCACGGTGATCATAGGACAGGGCCCAAGGTTTCCACGCTTACCAGCCATTACAAATTGTTCAGAGACATTTGCCAACGATCGCATGATGACAGCGACCAATGCGAATGCAAGAACGCATCATCTCAATTTTATTTAAGCTAGATCTGCAAGCAACCATGTCTCTCTGCTGATAACAGGGATTCCACTCTTTGTCGCGCGGGAAATCTTTCCTTACAGGGTTGAGAGAGAAGACTGAAGAAGAAAGCGAAAGTCAATTTAATTTTTCAGATTTTTGCGGCGGCCAAATCCGATCCGATCAGATTGACACAGTCAGAAACAACAGTCTCGGCTTCGAGAAGTCTGGCGGTCTGTTCTTTCTCTTGTAGAAACGATCTGGAGGCGTGGGACAAAGAAGACACCATATTCGTGTGATGATTACATACACGGTACGGCACCACAGCTGAAAGAGAACGTGTTTCACAAATACTTTGGTGCATGCTGTTTACGATTTGAAAAGAAAAGAGAAAAAGTTACTTCTAGATTGATTACGAGAGAACTGGGTTGATTTATCTGCCGAGTTCTGTTACAAATTCCTCGACATGAAAATGTTTATCAACTGTCATCGTCATTGAACGTGCGTTATAAATCTTTCGCTTTTTTCAGCATTCATAGATCCAGGCCTAGGGTTAACGGCCATAATGTCATGCTCAAATTAATGCATACAAGGTGGCAGAAAATCAGTATTATCCAGTCATGATTTGTCAATGCCCCCGAGTAACAACCTGCCACAACTGTTCAAACTACTTGTTTAAGAGCTTAGATGGTAGTTTTTCAATTTTCCTTCAAATTGTGCAATCTATTTCGTGCAATCTTTCCTGACATGTTGTTATAGACAGATCAACTGCTTTCTGTCAGCACATGTGTGTCATTTTCTTTCGAACTGAGTGGCACAAACGATATTGCTTCTTAAATTAGCACAATTCTCAATCGGTGAGCTGTGTTGATTTCTTTTCCGACAATTTTGCTGTGCGTTTCTCTTACTTTCATCTAAATACAGGCTAGATCTGCCAGCAATCACCGTTTTCTATCTGTAAATGCATTGCATTTCCCGTTGCTGCTCGAAGACGTCATTGCACAGGAAGTTGCACTTCTATTTCCATCTTCGTATCTGAGAGTTACTTCTTGCGAGCACCCTTGCACACAATAATAGTATTTGAATTGATGTCAATGACTATCATATTGGCGGCGTCACAAAGTCTCGACCTAATGAACTTAGCCGAACTTCAGTGCTTGGGAAAGATTATGACCTAATTCTCATTGACTTGCTCGCTGAATTCTTCGGTTTATACTCCGAATCAATTCGACGTCCCACGAAGCCTGAAATTGGATCCATGTCTCTAGCAACTCAAGTTCCTGGGCAAAAACAACAATTCGTAGTCGCAAGGGGTCGTTAAAGGTCGGGAAAGTGTCGCGTGTTTGTGAATGATACAGCCAAGAGTCGGCCGCTAAGTACACGAGGGTAATAATGTTTTGTGTCCACGTCGTTATACAGATTTGGATGATTACTACGGCTCGCTCTTCAGATATTTACGTCATCAAGCCAAATATAATTGTTGACCACAAGACGTCGAGTTGTACCACTTGGACATCAAAGGTTTCCAACGATGTCATGTTGTTTTGCACTCGCATGTTGCCTCTCTTTATTGTTGTTGCTTTCGGGATCCAGTTTCAATGCTTCGTGATCAGAGATGAGTCGTCTTTGTTCTTTGTGTATACTAGTAGTTTTCATTCGTGGCGGGAAAACAACTGTTGTGGCTTGGATTTTATCCAGTAGCCTGGCCTACAACGTTGCCAGGCATCTCTTACTACCATTGCCAACTTTTCAGGTGCAAGAGATACATGACAACGTTGATTTCATTTGTCACATTTTCCTGTGTTATATAAATCACCGTCAAGCGACCGTTAATGAACAAATGGCCACCATAGTCTCTATAGTGTCATAGCGTGAGCCACTTGTATTAATTTCATTATCTCGACGGAGATTCGCTGGGCATTCAACAGGGAGCCCCGCTACCAGCTATGCTGGTAACTGTTGAGCCATAAAACATCATGTAAATCTAACAAGACGGGTTTGTGCTTACTGATTGATTAATTGTTTTACGCTCACAGAGATGCTATGCTTGCCTCCTCGTTCGCTGTTCATTTTATTGTGGCAGTAAAGATGTTGAACTAGAATCGATTTATCCGGGGGCTTGAAGTACCGACGACATGGTGGCTACACTTCATCTCTCGAGATGGCAACAGACTTGAACCTCTCATATTGTAACTGCAGCCATACTGCCGTGATTTATTCGTTGACAGATTCGTAAAACATACGGGCGTAAAACCTTAGTCGAACTATAATTGTGTCTGATACATCGATTTGAACGAAACACCGCGAGCAATGATATCACTCATTCTGCTCCACAAGTTACAACGACCAGAATTTCCACTCCCAACCACGATATTCTCACTATATGTACCTGTAATGGGCTTTGCAATACTAACACGTTTCTGTTCTTCGAATTGCGTTTCTGTCATTTTTGAAGCCTCATCTCCAAAATTGTATAGATACGTTTGAGGTTATTTTGGTTCGATTTCAGTCACATGTGGCCACAGTGTGTTGTAACTTGACTATGATTGCCTTCCAATCAAACCATGTATGTATGTCGAAACAGCAAGCACCAAGTTTTCGGGATATGCACTGGAATTTAATGGTGAGAGAGGTCACATTGTGGTGGCCATTTACACAGGCTATGTAGTGTGCAGATCGTCTGCTTGCTATATCCAAAATATTTCAGAGATGTGCCCTGTTCTATTCCGTAGTATTTATATATATCCAGCTGATGTTCTAGGATCTATGTTTGTAATATGAGTGTTGGGTGCAGGTGGCCCAGGAAGATAGTCCACAATTTATGGAACCGATCGAGCAATGGTCGTGTCCAGAGCAGAGAGCGTACAGATGCAATTTTTATCTTCTATGTACGGGATTCTATATTTTGTCATACAGGCATCATATTTTGCATAATTAGTAGTCACATATACATAATGGACGGCGAATCCCATCCGAGCTGAGAAATTCCTGGGTTTATGTCGTTTGAAACTGAAGTTGCTTCATTATGCGTCTATATAAATATCTCTAGATTATCACAGTGTCAATGATGTAACCATTTTACACATTGATATAAGTACTTCTCTATGAAGTATGATAGATTATCGGCAGTTGACGGACTGCATTTTTGTGGTGCCTTTTCAAGCCATTCATCCATCAAAATAATGACACATAGAACCATCAAATGTACATAGTTGCCAGCCACGCTTTTATCAGGTGCATGCTTGATTCATTACTAAGTATCAAACCTCATGGTGGTAACCAAGACAACGTCAAAAACACTCGGCAGTTATTGTCTCGACTGTCAACATCTAATATACTATATGCCTAACACGGACATGACCTATTTAGTTAAATTTGTTCCCCGGGTCTCAATGACTGTGATTGACAGTTGCATCTCTTAGAATGTAAATTTAATCGCCGGTAATTTTATCACATATCCCGCCACATCTCTGACATTTCAAGGCAATTGATAACTTGTTGCACGATGATCAGCAAATGGCTGAAGAATAAAATAGGACACCATGCTTACGCTTATTTTGTGGGATTTGTGAATGTTTTAATGTATGCGACCTCGATCATTTTATCATCGCAATTCTAACTATTCTAATGTTATGTACAAGTTGTTAGATTCTTCTACAAAGCCATCAAATCCACTAACTTATCATTTCACCCTCAGCTCAAGCCATGGCATAACACCCACTCCTCCCAAATAAACCCAATCTTCAAGAACTATGAGGTAACACATTTGGCGAAATGGAGGTTTATGGTGTCTATGGGAAATTAAAGCCTATGTGTGGGCAAACGTTTGGGGGAGGTTTGAGGCCAGGAAAGGATGAAATTCAAACACTGATCATCAATGACGATCACATTCGTGGGAAGATATTTCGACAAGTGAAAAAGAACAGGACCTACTTTGCTTCTGTGAAATTACTGATCGCTCAACTGCTGAAATCAAAAGAAAGGAAAGAAAAACCATATAAGTGGATACGGGTTTATTTTCGTGGAGTAATTTATGATGGCAAATGAGAGGCAAATCAGTCGGGAAGTCAGAAAAATACCAAGATTTTGGAGTAAATGGCCTTTCATAGTGGGTCCAGTCACGACTGAGAACTAAGTATCTTCATGACTCATGCTGGGGATCGATCTGACTGTTTACAAGATCACTCCGTCCTTCAAAATGGAGCAAAGCACTTCAGCAGTAAATTTGTCATTTTGTCGTACTCACATTATGGTGATCATAGGACAGGGACCGAAGTTTTTTGCGTTTATAATACCAGCCATTACAGGGTGAAGACATTTGCAGACTATGCATGATGGCACGGCTAGTGCTAGAACGCATGTCTTTTATTCAATCTAGATCTGCAAGTAACCAATCAAGATTTCTCGGCTGTTAGAAGGGATTCCGCTCTTTGTCACACCGGAAATCTTTCTTTCTGATACAGTCCAGAGAGAAGAAGAAAACAAAAGTGAATTTAATTTTTTCAGATTTCTGCGCCGGCCAATTCCGATCTGATTAAGTTGACAATCTCAGAAGCAACAGTCTCGACTTTGACAGTTTGGTGTCTGTTCTTTCTCTGATGGAAACGATCAGGTTCCAGGAGATCATGAAGAGACCACGTCTGTGCGATGATTATATACACAGTCTCCAGCAGTGCGGCATCACAGCTGAAAGAGAAAGTATGTCTCAAATTCTATCCAATGAACATTCTCCAGTGCATGTTATTTGCAAGACGTATCACAATTTCAAAGAGAGATAAAAAAAGTAATTCCCAATTGATAATTCGATCAGGAGAGAACTGGGTTGATGCATCTGCTCTGTGACAGTTCTGTGACAGAATCCTCCACGTAACTGGCAATGTTTCATCATCATACGCGAAAAAAGAAGCTGTAACTTCCACCGTTATCATGCTTTTGCTTTTTCAGCATTTCAATGGCCAAAATTTCCCAATTATGTACCAGGTATCTACATGTCACAACCTTTTCAAACTACTTATTCAGGAGGTTGGGAGGTCGTACTTTTTCAACTCTCCTTCAAAATTGTGTAATTTATTTTGGATTTCTTTCCTGACATGTTGCTATTGACAATTCGATTGCTTTCTGTCAGCACATTTGTGCCATTTTCTTTCGAACTGGTTGGAGCAAAATGGGAGAGATTACTTCTTAAATTGGCATGATTCTCAATCGTTGAGCCATGGGGATTTTCTTTTCGAGAATATGCTGGGTATTTCCTTGCTTTGGTCTAAATACAGACAACCAACAGTCTCCATTTTCTAACTGAGGTGTCTTGCTTTCCCGTTGCTGGCCGATGACTTAATTGCACAGGAAATTGACCTTCTATTTTCACTCTTCGTATCTGAGAGTTCCACATGCTGTCGCTTCTTGTGAGCAGTCTGCACACAATAATAGTATTGGAATAGCTGTCAATGACTATCATATTGGCGGTTCCACAAAGCCCCGACCTAATGAACTTAACCGAAGTTCAATGCTTGGGGCAGATTAAGACCTAATTCTCAGTGACTTTTACGCTGAATTCTTCATGTTATACCACAAATCAATTTGACGTCCCGTGAAGCCTGAAATTGGATCTATATGTCTAGCAGTGAATTCTTGGGTGAAAGTATAGCAATTCGTAGTCTCAAGGAGTTGTTTAAGGTTGGGGATGTGTGTTTGTGTTTGTGAATGATATGGCCAAAGAATTCGCCGCTAAGTACAGGAGGGCAATTATGCTTTGTGTCCACACACAGATTTGGATGATTACGTCGGCTCGCTCTTCAGATATTTACGTCATATATCAAGCCAAAAATAACTGTCGTTCACAGGACACAAGAGTTGTACCATTTTGACATCAAAGGTGTCGCACGATGTCAAGTTGTTTTGTACTCGCACGTTGCTTCTCTTTGATCTTGTTGCTTTGGAGGTCCAGTTTCAATGCTTTGTGATCAGAGATGAGTCGTCTTTGTTCTATAGCTTTCATTCTTGACCAGGGAAAACAACATTTGTGGCGTTGATTTTATCCAGGCCCACCATTATCTGCTTTTTGGATGCAAGAGATGCATGACAACTTTGATGACGTTTTTGATATTTCTCTTTGTTATATAATTCACCATCAAGCCACCAGTAATGAACAAATGGCCACCATTCTCTCTATCATGTCACAGCATGATGTACTTGTATTAATTCCATTACCTTGGCACAAATTCACCGGACATTCAACAGGGAGCCCCGCTTACAGTTTCTACTTCTAGCTGGTAACTGTTGAGCCATAAAGCATCATGTAAAGCTAACAAGACGGGTTTGTGCTTACTGATTGATTATTGTTTCACACTCACAGAGACGTCACGCTCTCCACATTCGTTCGCTGTTCATTTTATTGCGGCAGTAAAGATGTCGAACTAGAATCGATTTATCCAGGGGCTTGAAGTACCGACGACATGGTGGCAACACTTCATCTCTCGAGATGGTAGCAGACTTCAACCTCTCATACTGTAACTGCAGCCATAATGCCATGATTTATTCGTTGAAAGATTCGTGAAACCTCAGTCGAAATAAAATTGTGTCTGATACATCGATTTGAACGAAACACCACGACTAATGAAAAAGCAAGAAACAAAATAAAGATGTTCTCAAACATGTTGCCTGCAATGAGCTTTGCAATACCAACACAATTCGGCCTTTGGAATCATGTTTCTGTCGTTTGTAAAGCCTTATCTATAGAAGTGTACAAATACGTTCGAGGTTATTCTGGTTCATTTTTAGTCACATGTGGTCACAGCGTATTAGACGTGATGATGAAGTGCCTGCCCCTCCAACCCATATATGCATCTTGAAATAGCATAAACAAAACTTTCGAGATATGCACTGGAACTTAATGGCGGGAAGGGTCAAATCGTGGCTGCCATGTACACTGTCTGTCTATTGAATGTGATGTTGTGTCATGTTCTGTTGTATTCGGTGATATTTATATGTCCAGCTGCTGTCCATGGATCTATGTTTGTAATCAGAGTGTCGGATACAGGTGGCCCAGTAAAATTCTCCCCAATTGATGGAATCGATCGAGCAATGGGCGTAGCCATATGTGATATCATTTTTCTGTGTGAAGGGTTCTATATTTTGTCATACAGGCATCATATTTTGCACAGTATGAGTCACAGATACATAATGGACGGCGAATTCCATTTGAGCTGAGAAATTCCTGGGTTCATGTCATTTGAAACTGAATTTGCCACATTCTATGAAAAGTCTATGAAAATATCTCTAAATTATCACATTGTCAATGGTGTAACCATTTTACACATTGACACAAATAATTATCTCTCGAGTACAAAACAGATTATCGGCAGTTGACGGATTGGATGATTGCGGTGTCTTTTCAAGTCATTCATCCATCAAAATAATGACACATAAGACCATTAAATCGACGTAGTTTTCAACCATTGCTTTTATCAGGTGCACACTTGTTCCGCCTATTGATTACTAATTATGATACTTCATGGCGCCAACTACAACAAACGTCAAAACCATTGGGCAGTTATAATCCAGAGTGTCAACATCTATAATGCTTCATTATGCTAACCGGACATGACCTGTGTAGTTTAATTTGTTCCCGTGGTCTTGATAACTGTGACTGACTGTTGCATCTCTTAAAGCTGGTAATTTGATCACATACCCCGCCACATGTTCGACATTTTAAGGCAATTGCTAAATTACTGCATGATAATCATCAAACGGCTGAAAATAAGATAGGGCACAATGCTTTGGGCACAATGCTTTCTGTGATTTGTTCTATTATATCTTCCAAGCATTCTAACATGATGTACATGTTGTTAGAGTTGCTACGTCCCACTCTGAAAGCTTTGAAATCCACCACCGTACCTTTGTACCCTCAGCCCAAACCACGGTTTAACACCCACTTTTTTCAATTGGGCTCAACCTTCAAGAGGTATGAGGTAACACATTTGGCTAGGATGTGAATCGACGTCTATGGCGTGTTTGGGATATTAAAACCCACACGTGGCCAAACATTTGGGGAGGTTTGAGGCGAGGGAATGGATGAAATACAAACGTTGATCATCAATAATGGTCACATTCATGGAAATATATTTCTGATCGGCGAAAAAACAGGACCTACTTTCTAAAATTGTGAAGTTACTGACCGGTCAACTGCCGATGCCAAGAAAAAAAGGAAAAGAAGAACGATAAACCATAAGTGGGTGATATGGATCCTTTTTTGTCGTGGAATTTACGAGGGCAAATGGGAGGCAAATCAATGAAATCAGTCGGTAAGTCCGAAAAAAAAACATATTTTCGAGTGAATAGCCATTCATAATTGGGGCAGTCACGACTGAGGACTGTTCCTTCGTGACGCACGTTTTAGGTCGATCTGACCATTTACAAGATTACTCCATCCTTCAAAATGGATCAAAGTATTGTATATTGCAGCCGTAAATTTGTCACTTTCTTGTTCTTGCATTACCGGGATCATAGGACAGGGACCGAGGTTTTCACGCTTACCAGCCATAACAAAGTATCCAGAGACATTTGCCAACAGTCGCATGATGACAGTCACCAATGCAAGAACACATGTCCCTCTCCATTTCATTAAATGTAGATATGTAAGTAACCACGTCTTTCCACTGATAAAAGGAATTCCACGCTTTGTTGCGCCAGAAATCTTTCCTTCTTACAGAGTCGAAAGACAAGATTAAAGAAGGAAACGAAAGTCAATTTAATTTTTCAGATTTCTGCGTAGGGCAAATCCGATCCGATCAGGGTGACAATCTCAGAAACAACAGTCTCGACTTTGACAGTCTGGTAGTCTGTTTTTTCTCTCGTTGAAATGATCTGATGCCGTGGAACCAAGAAAGACCATGTCTGTGCAATGAATACATAAATGGTACGGCACCACAGCTGAAAGAGAAAACGTTTCAAAAATACTTTGGTGCATGCTATTTGCTAGATTACGATTTGAAAGGAAAAGGGAAAAAGTTATTTCTAGATTGGTTACGCACGTTATCAATCTTTCACTATTTCAGTATTCATAGATCCAGGCCTAGGGTCAACGGCCATAATGTCATGTTTAAAGTAATGCACACAATGTGGCAGAAAATCAGTATTATCCAGTCATTATTTGTTAATGCCCCCGAGTACCACCAACCTGCCACAGTTGTTCAAACTATCAAACTACTTGTTTAGGAGCATAGATCGTAGTTATTCAATTTTCCTTCTGAATTGTGTAATATATTTTCGATTTCTTTCCTGACATGTAGCTATAGACAGTTCAATTGCTTTCTGTCAGCACACATGTGTGTCATTTTCCTTCGAACCAGGAGGTACAAATAAGATATATTGCTTGATAAATGAGCATCATTCACACTCAGTGAGCTGTGTTGATTTCCTTCTCGAGAATTCTAAAGGAGGACTTCCTATCAATGTGTACTGGCTTCCACCCATGCATTACGGTTAAAACTTCCTTATTGCAAATATATTTCATTGCATTTTGGACTCTAAGCTTCGTTCACATATGAAATATGTATACATTTGTTCAGTACAAACAAATCGTACGGAGGATATAACATCAAAAACACAGAAAATCTGCAAGTTTTTTTTCTATTATGTGCCCACGGCAGTGCATGGCTGAGGTGAACATCAAACATGACGTAAATTTCTGTGACGTCATTGTTTTGAGAGAAGCCTTGCTAGGTGGCTCATTCTACTGGCATCAATGATGCTGGAAGTGCTCCGTTGCTCGGCATCATCAAAACAATGACGTCATCGGTTGTTACTCATTCATTCTCCCCAGATGGAGGGCGTGGCCTGCTAGTTTAGTTTCTTTTCGATTTTACATTTGATAGTAGTGTTTTCGATTTTGAAGTCATCTGAATGAATACTTCATGTGCGTGAAATTAATGTGTTACCAAATTGCATTTGAATTTGATAGGAAGTCCTCCTTAAATGTGTGTTTCTCTTTCATCTAACTGCAGACTGGATCTGCCAGCGATCACCGTTTTCTATCTGTAAATGCCTTGCTTTTCCCATTGCTGCTCGATGACATCATTACACTTCCATTTTCACCCTTTGTATCTGAGAGTTCCACATGCTGTCGCTTCTTGTGAGCATCCTGCACACAATAATAGTATTTGAATTGATGTCAATGACTGTCATATTGGCGGCGTCACAAAGTCACGACCTAATGAACTTAACCGAAGTACAGTGCTTGGGATGAATATGACCTAATTCTCATTCTCTTTCTCGCTGAATTCTTTGGGATATACCCCGAATCAATTTGACGTCCCACAAAGCCTGAAATTGGATCCCTGTGTTTAGCAGTGACTCCCCGGGCAAAAATAACGATTTGTAGTCACAAGGGGTAGTTAAAGGTCGGGAAAGCGTCGCGTGTTTGTGAATGATACAGCCAAAAATCGGCCGCTAAGTACAGGAAGGTTTTAATGCTTTGTGTCCACGCGGTTACACATATTTGGTTGAGTCGTTGGCTCGCTTTTCAAGTATTGAACATTTCAAGCCAATTATAACTGTTGATCACATGACGTCGAGTTGTAGCACTTATTGAAAGGTGTCCAACGATGTCATATTGTTTTGTACTCGCATGTTGCCTCTCTTTATTGTTGTTGCTTTCGAGATCCAGTTTCGATGCTTCGTGATCAGAGATGAGTCGTCTTTGTTCTTTGTGTATAGTTTTCATTCGTGACAGGGAAAACAAAAGTTGTGGCGTGGATTTTATTCAATAGGCCTAAAACGTTGTCATGCATCTCTTCCTCTTGCACTTTCAGGTGCAAGAGGTGCATGACAACGTTGATGTTATTCGTGACATTTTCCTGTGTTATATAAATCACCGTTAAGCCATCGTTAATGAACAAATGGTCACCATAGTCTCTATAGTGTCATAGCGTGATCCACTGGTATCACTTCCAGTATCTCGACGGAGATTCACTGGGCATTCAAGAGGGAGCTCCACTTGTTCCACTTTTAGCTGGTAACTGTTTAGCCAGAAAGCATCATGCAAAGCTAACCAGACGGGTTGTGCTTACTGATTGATTATTGTTTCACGCTCATGCAGACGCCATGCTTGCCTCTTCGTTCGCTGTTCATTTTATTGCGGCAGTAAACTAATCCATTAGTGAAACACGCTTTTCGGCTGTAGAGTTCCATCTCAAAAATTGAAAAAGTTGGCAATCTAACTCAATGTTAATATAAGTGTCAGCCCCAACATGGAATTTCAGAGTCTGCACAAAAAACAAGAACTTTCATTCGATGTACAAGTTATATATTGCTTCAGAATAAAAATATTTACTGAATATGTAAACACCGACTATGCCTTCCGACTCCAAATCAACGCAATATATTCATTCTGTATGTGCATAAGCACGACAAAAACTTTTTCAATTTTTTTTAGATAGAAATTTGGTGACAAAATTCGGCATGGTGCCCAATTGATACACATAAAATTTCCAAGTTGATCCGATTATTCGAAACAAAACTACGGCCAAAAGGCGTGTTTCACTAATGGATGAACTTGAGTTTAGAATCGATTTATCAGTGGGCTCGAGTACCGATGACATGGTGGCTACGCTTTAACCTCTGATTTATTGGTTGACAGATTTGTGAAGTATACGGGCGTAAAAGTAGCCTCAGTCGAAATAAAACCAAGTCTGATACATCGATTTGAAACAACGATCACGAAACACTGCAAGCAATTATAACACCCTTCCTCATTCACAAATGACAGCGACCAAATTTCTAACTCTTAAAAATCAAGATATTCTCTTTACATGTTGCCTGCAATGGCAATATTTGAAATAGCAACACGGTCCTGCTTATGGAATTACGTTTCTGTTGTTTTTAAAAAGCCTCATCTCCAAAATTGTACTGAGATGTTTAAGGTTATTCTGGTTCGCTTTCCGTCACATGTGGCCACAGTGTGTTGCGGATTGATTTATGATGTGCCTGTTCAATCAAACCATGTATGTACTAGTATGTGGAAACAGCATGCTCCAAATGTTCGGGATATGCACTGGAACTGAATCGGCATGAAAGGTCAAATTGTGACCTCCATGCATTTGAATTCGGTGTACATTATCTGCTTGCTATGTATATCCTGCTGATGTCCTTGGATCTACTAGTATGTTTGTAACCCGAGTGTGGGATGCAGGTGTACCAGGAAAATTCAGTCTCAGAAACAACAGTCTCGACTTTCTTTCTTTTTCTCTGGTCTCTTTCTCTTGTAGAAACGATCCGGTCCCGGGAGACCAAGAAAAGACCATGTCCGTTCAATGATTATATACACTGTACGGCACCACAGCTGAAAGAGAAAATGTTCCACAAATACTTTGATGTTGAAAGGATTGACAGGAAAAATGAAAAAAAGTTATTTATAGATTGATTACGAGGGAACTGGGTTGATGTATCTGCCGAGTTTTGTGACAAATTCCTCAACATGAAAATATTTATCAACTGTCATCGTCACTGAACGTGTGTTATCAATATTTCGCTATTTCAGTGTTCATAGATCCAGGCTTAGGGTCAACGACCACAATGTCATTCTTACACTAATACATAAAAGGTAGCAAAAAATCAGTAATATCCAGTCGTGATTTGTTAATGCCCCCGAGTATCAACCTGCCACAAATTTTCAAACTACTTGTTCAGGAGCTTAGGTCTAGTATGAATTGTGCCATCTATTTTGGATTTCTTTTCTGACATGTAGCTATAAACAGTTCGTTTTGATTCTGTAAGCACATGTGTGTCATTTTATTTTTAACTGGATGGCACAAACCAGACATATTGCTTCTTTAATTAGCATCATTCTTAATCGGTGAGCTGTGTTGAATTTCATTTCGAGAATTTTGTTGTGTGTTCTCTTACTTTCATTTAAATACAGGCTAGATTTGCCAGCATTCTCCGTTTTCTATCTGCGAATGTAAATCGCGTTTCATTGCACAGGAAGTTACACTTCTATTTTCACCTTTGTATCTGAGAGTTCCACATGCTGTCGCTTCTTGTGAGCATCTCGCACACAATAATAGTATTTGAATTGATGTCAATGACTGTCATATTGGCGGCGTCACAAAGTCTCGACCTAATGAACTTAACCGAAGTTCAGTGCTTGGGAAAGATTATGACCTAATTCTCATCGACTTGCTCGCTGAATTCGACGGTTTATACTCCAAATCAATCTGACGTCCCACGAAGCCTGAAATTGGATCCACGTGTCTAGCAGTATGTTCCTGGCAAAAACATCAATTCGTAGTCGCAAGGGGTCCTTAAAGGTTTGGAAAGTGTCGCGTGTTTGTGAATGATACAGCCAAAGAATCGGCCGCTAAGTACAGGAGGGTAATAATGTTTTGTGTCCACGCGGTTACACAGATTTGGTTGAGACGTTGGCTCGCTACTCAGGTATTGTACGTTTCAAGCCAAATATAATTGTTGATTACGAAAGGTCGAGTTGTACCACTTGGACATCAAAGGTTTCCAACGATGTCATGTTGTTTTGTATTCGTATGTTGCCTCTGTTTATTGTGATTGCCTTCGATGCTTTGTGATCAGAGATGAGTCGTCTTTGTTCTTTGTGTATAGTTTTCATTCGTGACGAGAAAACAACTTTTGTGGCGTGGATTTTATCCAGTAGGCCTACAACGTTGTCATGAATCTCTTGCAGCTGAAAAGCAGGCAATGCTACTACCGTGCCTGCTTTTCATGTGCAAGAGATGCATGACAACGTCGATGTCATTTGTGACATTTTCCTGTGTTATATATATTACCGTCAAGCCACCGTTAACAGTTGGGAAGAATCCCATTTGGTGGCATATATGCCCAATATGCCACCAAATGGGTATACTTCCTGTATACCCAAATGGGATATACCTGAGAGCTTTGTGGCAGTTTTGTGGCCATACTCATTGGGGGACTCAGGGGGCCTAGGTATTCATTCATTTAATGGACATGAAGCAAATGATTCATTTCCCTTTGTGATTGGTTTTAATTTCACACTGGCTGTCCAGTTTATTGCTGGGACATGGGATTTCTCCTAAATGAAGAATATTTTGCTGTGTAAACATGTTTAGATGTAGTCAAGCAAAAACAAAGTATATCCTATGTATCAAAAATTTTTTCAACCTGTACATCCATGTTTATCATAAAAAGTACTGTCATTTCACACCACTGAAATAAACTGGGCCGTGAAGATGAAAAAGACACCGAGCTCTCCAAAAAGTATATCAGGCCTTTCTCATTAATCAGTTCGATAAAACCCCAGACCCCCTCCGTTCCCAAGCATCTGGATCCAGCTACATGGGACGAAGCCCTCAGGTATATCCCGTTTGGGTATACAGGAAGTATACCCGTTTGGTGGCATATATCCCATTTGGGCATATATGCCACCAAATGGGATTCTTCCCAACTGGTTAATGAACAAATGGCCACTATAGTCTCTATACTGTCATAGCATAACGCACTTGTATTTATTCCATTATCTCGGCAGAAATCCACGAGACATTCAACAGAGAGCCCAGTTTGTTCCACTTTGAGCTGGTAACTGTTGAGCCATAAAGCATCATGTAAGGCTAACAAGACGGGTTTGTGATTACTGATTGATTATTATTTTACACTCACAGAGATGTCGTGCTTCCCACCCTCGTTCGCTGTTCATTTTATTGCGGCAGTAAAGATGTCAAACTACAATAGATTTATCCGGGGGCTTGAAGTACCGACGACATGGTGGCAACACTTCATCTCTCGAGATGGTAGCAGACTTCAACCTCTCATACTGTACCTGCAGCCATACTGCCGTGATTCATTCGTTGACAGATTCGTAAAATATACAGGCGTAAAACCTTAGCCGAAATAAAATTGTGTCTGACACATCGATTTGAACCAAACACCGCGAGCGATGATATCACTCATCCTGGTTCACAACGACCAGATTTTCCACTCTTGAAAATCAAGATGTTCCCAACCATGTTGCCTGCAACGAGCTTTGCAATACCAACTGGTTCGTTTTAACCATATGTGGTCACAGCGTGTTATAACGTGTGTTACAAGGCATTCTTTCACAGTTATACATCCATATGTGCACATTTGTTTGACCACCGCCCTCATGGTTAGATTGACAATGATCGCAAAGGGGTTTTACGTGGTTTTATGTCTTAGCATTTCTATATGTGCGCATATTGGTTTTTCCCACTGGAAGTTTTCCAGTTTTCGAGATGTTTTTTCTCTCGGTGGATTTGCGACGCAAGGATTGACACGCGTTTGACAGTCTTTTCTGTTGGATTCTACATCCTACACACTGGATGTTTTGTTGACATCGTACCCGTTTAGTGTGGATATACCGTAGCACTTAGCGGACTCACTTCTAGTGACGTGTCTCTTCGACGTTGTTTGTGGACTTCTCGGATTTTGTCTGCATTTCTCCATCCTCGTCGTTTCTTCATCGTCCATCACCACGGCACTGGTTTCCCTCGTCTTCGTCTTCGCCGCCGCCGTTCTACATTGATATCGCTTCAGGGTTTCTGGACTTGATCCTGTTTTGTTCCTGATGTGACATTTGAACTGTTCTATCATTCGATATGTAAATGTGTATGTATGTGTATGAGTATGCGTGTATGAATGATTATTTGATGTATTACCTATGATGTTAAATATGTGTTATATGTGCATGCCGTTACATGTACGCATGTAATCAATATGATGTGCATGTAAAATAAACACTCAATCAATACACCAGGCTTCTCTCATTTTCCTGTCCGTAACAGGAAATTGGGGGCTCGTCCGGGATCTTCTCACTGTTTGTTTCGGTGAGAGAAGGCTGGTGTTTACACTACATACAATTCCTAACCTGACTTTGCACAAATACATATACTAACTTTGCATGTTCAAGTTTATTTGTACTCCTATCTAGTCATGGAGCTAGTCAAGGACTCACGATCCTATGTCTGTTTTGCTATTTGAGGACTAAGTGCTTTGCTCATCAGAGGTCCTAGGCCTATTGTGCCGTTTATATTTTATCTTTCGTCATTGCATTTTTAAAATGGCATTCCGTGTCGAGGAATTCATTACAAAACTTGCTGATCCGCCTCAGGATCTCTTGAGTAGTTTGGAAAAGTCTGATCTTCTTGCACTGGGTAAACATTTCCATTTAGAGGTGAAAATTGCCATGAGAAAAGTGGTGCTGTTGCACATCGTTGCACAACACCTGGTTGAGGAGAGTTTGTTGTCTGACGAGTTCCTCGAAGATCTTCCTCCGCTCCCTGTTGATGGTGATTCTGAAATTAGAAAACTAGAGCTGGAGTTAGAACTTTCAAAAATGCAGTTAGCTCATGAGAAAGAAATGAGGGCTATGGAAATACGACTTACCCATGAAATGACCCAGACACAAACACCAAAGTTTGATGTGAGTCGTGAGATACGACTTGTGCCACCCTTCCAGGAGAAAGATGTAGAAAATTATTTTCTACAGTTCGAGAAAGTTGCAAAAAATCTAGGTTGGCCCATAAAGTATTGGCCTGTTCTGTTGCAGAGTGTGCTGAAAGGAAAGGCCCAGGAAATTTATTGTTCACTGTCAGTGCAGCAATGCGCAGATTATAGTGAGGTGAAAACAAGTGATATCAGTTAGTTCCTGAAGCTTATCGCCAGAAATTTCGCAATTTCAGGAAACCTGACAATCAAACCTTCGTAGAGTTTGCCAGAGAAAAGGAGTCGCTTTTCGATAGGTGGTGTGTTTCTACTGAGGTGGGCACAAACTTCCAGAAACTCGGACAGTTGATGTTGGTTGAGGAGTTTAAACGTTGTGTGCCCATTGATCTTAAAATTCATCTTGATGAGCACAAAGTAAAAGACCTTGAAAAGGCAGCAGTGTTTGCGGATGAATATGCGCTGTCTCATAAACATAAACCACATAAGACTAACCCTACGCATGTAAAAACGCCCCAGACAGGTGCGCCTAAATCTGGTCCTAACCACACTGGGTCATCTGCTTCAAGTTCTGGTAAAACAGAGTCAGCAGCTCAATCTAAGACTTCTCCAAGTCGTACAACTGATTCTTTTCATGGACGAATCACTTGCGCTTATTGTAAAAAGCAAGGACATGTTATCTCTGATTGTTTCAAGTTACAGAAAAAGCATGAGCGAGAAGGTAGCTCTGCTAATGCGGGTCGTCCTGGGGAAAAATCTGTTCTTGAGGTTCATAATCTTCCAGAGAAATCAACAGATATTTTGGAATCCTATGCACCTTTCATGACTGAAGGATTTGTTTCAATGGATGATGAATCAGGTGTCCATTCAATTAAGATTTTGAGAGATACAGGAGCATCCCAGTCTCTTTTGCTTAGTGGGACCCTTCCTCTCAGTGACGATTCCTCCCTTGGCAGTAACGTTGAGATTAGGGGAGTAGAATGTGGACATCTCAGTATACCACTCCATAAGGTCAATTTGAAGTCTGATCTAGTCAATGGTTCAGTGACTGTTGGGGTGTGTCCTAGTCTTCCTATTGAAGGAGTATCCCTGCTGCTTGGTAACGACCTTGCAGGTAGTAAAGTAGTTCCAGATCCAGTAGTTATTTCCAATCCCTCCATCGAAAACCATACGGACGAACTCGAAAAGGAGTTTCCACATCTCTTCCCTGCTTGTGCTGTCACCAGGTCGATGTCAAAGAAAAGTGACATGGAAGGAGGTGAAGTTGATTTGGGTGACACATTTCTTGCAAGCGAGCTGAAAGCTGAAGATATTTCCGTTGAGATTTCAAACGATCTCAATGCACCCGGAAAATCTAGTCATGTAACTTTTGACGATCTGCCAAAAGAACTCTCTTCAGTGAAACGTGTAGAGCTTATCAAATCACAGGAGTCAGATCCTGAGTTATCTGATCTGTGTCATGTAGCTTTGGATGAGAAGGACATTGGTGATGTGGCAATCTGTTACTTTAAGAAACATGGGGTTTTGATGCGCAAATGGCGTCCTCCTGTGGTACCTCCCTCACATGAGTGGAGTGTAATCTATCAAGTCGTTATCCCTCGAGTGTACAGAAAAAACATACTCAGTCTTGCACATGATATACCACTGGCTGGACATTTAGGTGTGAACAAAACATTTGATCGAATTCAGCGTCATTTCCACTGGCCTAAGCTCCGGCAGGACGTTGCAGAGTATTGTAGGACATGTTCGGTTTGCCAGAAGGCGGGGAAGCCCAATCAGGGAATTCCTAAAGCACCGTCATTCCCGATCCCAGCATTTGAGGAACCCTTCTCACGGGTAATTGTGGATTGCGTTGGACCACTGCCAAAAACTCGTTCAGGGAATCAGTACCTTTTAACTATCATGTGTTCATCAACACGTTTCCCAGAAGCTATACCACTCAGGAATATCAAGGCCAAGAGTGTTTTGAAAGCTGTAGTTAAATTTTTCACTCTAGTGGGTCTAACTAGAACTATTCAGTCAGATAGAGGTTCCAATTTTACATCACATGTATTTCAACAAATGATCCACCAACTTGGGATAGAACAAGTTACCTCAAGTGCGTATCACCCGCAGTCTCAAGGGGCTCTTGAGAGGTTTCACCAAACCCTCAAGTCAATGATGAGGTCGTATTGTATTGATCACGAAAAAGAGTGGGATGAAGGAGTCCCATTACTTTTGTTTGCTGTTCGTGAAGTTGTCCAGGAATCTTTAGGTTTCAGTCCTTTTGAATTGGTGTTCGGGCATTCTGTGCGAGGTCCGCTGAAGTTGCTGAAAGAAAAGTGGCTTTCTGATGATGAGAGTACAATGCCGTTGTTAGAGTATGTGAGTGATGTTAAAAACAGATTACATGAAGTGCAAGAGTTTGCAATACAAAATCTGAAAGATGCACAAAAAGATATGAAACTATGGTATGATGCAAAATCTAGGGACAGATCATTTCAAGTTGGAGATCAGGTTCTAGTCTTGTTACCTGTTGTTGGTTCTCCTTTCCAGGCACGGTACCATGGTCCCTATGTCATTGACAAAAAGATAGATGATCTTAACTATATCGTTATCACTGCAGATCGCAGAAAAAGCAGACAGCTTTGTCATGTGAATATGATCAAGTTGTATCACACACGAGGTGATGATTTGACACAAAAGACTGTTGGTGTTGCAGTTACCGAAGCGGACACGGTTGACAAAGTTTGTGACCCAATGGTGGGTTGTGGTGTCAAATTGAATAACTCTCAAGTTTTGAAGCATTTAAATGATAAATTGTCCCATCTCAGTCCGGAACAGCAGCAGGAGCTGAAAGGTCTCATCCTTGAGTTTGAACATGTGTTCCCTGATGTTCCGAGTAGGACTAATGTTGTGCAGCACGAAGTTGATGTTGGTGAGGCCAGGCCTATCAAACAACATCCCTACAGGTTGAATCCTATCAAGCTCTCTGCCATGAGAGAAGAAATCAAGTACATGTTACAGAATGACATTATTGAACCTAGTCAGAGTGAATGGAGCTCGCCTTGTATCTTAGTACCAAAGCCAGATGGAAGTTTTCGATTTTGTACAGATTTCAGAAAAGTCAATGCTGTTACAAGAACTGATTCATTCCCGATCCCAAGGATTGACGATTGCATAGATCACATCGGGAAAAGTCGATTCTTGACGAAATTTGATCTGCTCAAAGGATACTGGCAAGTGCCACTGTCAGAGTCAGCACGTGCCATATCTGCTTTTGTTACACCTGATGGGTTGTATAACTAAAGGGTGATGCCGTTCGGCATGAAAAATGCCCCAGCTACTTTTCAGAGGTTGATCAATTCGGTCATTTCAGGTTTGACGGGATGTGTTGCGTATATCGATGATGTTGTTGTAACCGGAGATACTTGGGAAGAGCATCTCCATAACATCCGTTGCTTCTTGGAAAGATGTGCAGCTGCTAAACTTACTATTAATCTAACCAAAACTGAATTTGGTTGTGCTCATGTTGTATATTTGGGTCATACCATTGGTCAAGGACAGGTCCAGCCAGTTAAGTCCAAAGTCGAATCCATTATGAAGTATGTTGTTCCAGGTAACAAGCGGTCAGTGATGAGATTCCTAGGTATGGCTGGGTTTTACCGGAGATTCTGCCCAAACTTTTCATGTGTTGCCGCACCATTAACTAACCTGTTGAGAAAGGGCATCAAGTTCACTTGGAGTGATAGTTGTCAACATGCATTTGACTCGATCAAAGGTATTCTTATGAGTGAACCCATCTTGGTAACTCCAAATTTCCAGAAGCCTTTTAAACTTTGTGTTGATGCTAGCGATGTTGGCGCTGGAGCAGTGTTGCTACAAGAGGTTGACCAAGTTGATCATCCTGTTTGTTATTATTCCAAAAAGTTTGATTCTCATCAGAAGAATTATGCTACCGTTGAGAAAGAAGCCTTAGCTCTCGTGTTAGCTCTCAGACACTTTGAAGTGTACTTATCATCTACCTTGTATCCAATACAGGTTTTCACCGATCATAACCCTTTGGTTTTCATTCACAAAATGAAAAATAACAACCAGAGACTTTTGAGGTGGAGTTTGATGTTACAGAACTATAACTTGGACATAAAGCATATACGGGGGAAAAACAATATCATTGCAGATGCTTTGTCTCGGAGTTTGTAAGCATCGGTTGATGTTTTCTTGTCATTGATGGTCAGTCGCCATTTTTGATTTTTGAACTTTTTGATAAGTTTTTGTCTTAACCAAAAACTTTCCTCCAAGGAGGGGGGTGTTACAAGGCATTCTTTCACAGTTATACATCCATATGTGCACATTTGTTTGACCACCGCCCTCATGGTTAGATTGACAATGATCGCAAAGGGGTTTTACGTGGTTTTATGTCTTAGCATTTCTATATGTGCGCATATTGGTTTTTCCCACTGGAAGTTTTCCAGTTTTCGAGATGTTTTCTCTCGGTGGATTTGCGACGCAAGGATTGACACGCGTTTGACAGTCTTTTCTGTTGGATTCTACATCCTACACACTGGATGTTTTGTTGACATCGTACCCGTTTAGTGTGGATATAACGTAGCACTTAGCGGACTCACTTCTAGTTCACGGGACGTGTCTCTTCGACGTTGTGGAACTCAACGACTCATCAGCTTCGCTCAGATAATATTTTCAATTAATTTGAGCCATGGGTTCACCCTCATACTTCATCTGGATCCAGCCAAATGTCCGTAAAACTCAACGAAACTCCTCAGTATCGCTAGGGTAATATTTTCAATTAATTTGAGGCATGGGTTCACGGACTTTTGAGTATGACCAATTAATCGCTCAAGTACTCAAGTATCGCTAGGGTAATATTTTCAATTAATTTGAGGCATGGGTTCACCCTCATACCTCATCTGGATCCAGCCAAAAGTCCGTGGAACTCAACGAAACTCCTCAGTGTCGCTACGGTAATATTTACAATTAATTTGAGCCATGGGTTCACCCTCATACCTCATCTGGATCCAGCCGAAAATCCATGCAACTTAACGAAACCCCCCCAGTGTCGCTAGCATGATATGATATTAGTTTGTGTATGCGAGAGAATAAGAAAGACTGAGTTATCCTGTTCCTCATCACAGTCAGCTTTTATTTTATAAAATCGCTAACAACACTTGCATGTATACAAACATGGGTATTTTCCAGTTTCTTAAACTATAAACTGATCCATTAATTGTGTTATAAACAATATAACACAATTAAGCACTGTTAAACGAAGCTATTGGTTTCAGTGTTTGCGATGTACATGACTGATAAGACCAGAGGGCTTTCTATATTCAATATTGCAACAAACAACAAAAAAATCCGTGGATCGTAAGGAGAACTGATGATGACAGTACCGACGCCACGATAGAAATCCAGGATGCTTCATTTGAAAGCATCCTTGCTCGTCGTGTGCCCTTCCTTTGTATAGTTGGGATGCAATCTTTCGCCGAAGGATGTTTACAAGTAGTTTGGCCGCATCATCATCATCATCATCAGCATCATCATCAGCCTTGGTGGCAGCGGGAGAGACTTTCGAGGCTTTCGTGGAGGCTTTGGCATGTTTGGTGCTGGATGAGGTAGCCTTGGTGGCAGCGGGATCATCTACTCCTGAAGTTCAATCATAAATACATGTTAAAAAGTTAGAATGGAATACAATCTAAATTCAAAATAATTTGTGTAATTCTTTAGATTTGTGTACCTGACTCTGATTCAAATTCAAAAAATAATTTGTTGAGATGCGTGTAGTTTTTTTTAAAACATCTCACCTTTTGTGCCTTTGGTTTTGGAGACTTTCGTGGAGGCTTTCGTGGAGGCTTTGGCATGTTTGGTGCTGGATGAGGTAGCCTCGGTGGCAGCGGGATCGTCTTTTCCTGAAGTTCAATCATAAATACATGTATGAAAAAGTTAGAATGGAATACAATCTAAATTCAAAATAATTTGTAGTTTTTTCAAAACATCCGACACAACAATTTAATTTTAAAATAATTTTTTTTGGATTTGTGTAGATGACCCTAAGCTTACTTCTTTTACGTAAATATTTTTTTTTGGATTTGTGTAGATGACCCTAAGCTTACTTCTTTTACGTGGACCCTCATTGTCTGAGTCGTCCGACTCCATGGTCTTTCTAGGGCGTTTCGAGGTAGCCTTGGTGGCAGCGGGATCGTCGAGACCATCGTTTGCACTGCTGTCGCCCTCAAAGTCTGAGTCCATGGTCTGGTGAGAGACTTTCGAGGCTTTCGGGGAGGCTTTGGCATGTTTGGTGCTGGATGAGGTAGCCTCGGTGGCAGCGGGATCCTTGAGACCATCGTTTGCACTGCTGGCGCCCTCAAAGTCATTTGTGTAGGTGACTTTCGTTGAGGCTTTCGTTGAGGCTTTCGTGGAGGCGGGATCGTCGAGACCATCGTTTGCACTGCTGTCGCCCTCAAAGTCTGAGTCCATGGTCTGGTGAGAGACTTTCGTGTAGGTGACTTTCGTTGAGGCTTTCGTTGAGGCTTTCGTGGAGGCGGGATCGTCGAGACCATCGTTTGCACTGCTGTCGCCCTCAAAGTCTGAGTCCATGGTCTGGTGAGAGACTTTCGAGGCTTTCGGGGAGGCTTTGGCATGTTTGGTGCTGGATGAGGTAGCCTCGGTGGCAGCGGGATCCTTGAGACCATCGTTTGCACTGCTGGCGCCCTCAAAGTCTGAGTCCATGGTTGGACATGAAAGGTGTCGCATGATGTCATGTTGTTCTGTACTCGCACGTTGCCTCTCCTTAATCTTGTTGCTTTGGAGGTCCAGTTTCAGCGATTTGTGATCAGAGATGGATCGTCTTTGTTCTCATAGCTTTCATTCTTGACTGAGGGAAATAACATTTGTGGCGTGTCTTTTATCCAGGCCCCACCATTATCTGCTTTTCGGATGCAAGAGATGCATGGCAATATTGATGACGTTTGTGACATTTTTCTGTGTCATGTGAATCACCGTCAAGCCACCAGTAATGAACAAATGCCCACCATTCTCTCTATCATGTCACAGCATGACGCACTTGTATTAATTCCATTATCTCGGCACAAATTCACCGGACATTCAACAGGGAGCCCCGCTTGTTCTACTTTTAGCTGGTAACTGTTGAGCCATAAAGCATCATGTAAAGCTAGGAAGACGGGTTTGTGCTTACTGATTGATTATTGTTTTACGCTCACAGAGACGCCATGTTTCTCACTCTCGTTCGCTGTTCATTTTATTGCGGCAGTGAAGATGTCGAACTAGAATCGATTCTGCCCTGGGCTTGAAGTACCGACGACATGGTGGCTACACTTCATCTCTCGAGATGTTAGCAGGTTTCAACCTCTCATACTGCAGCCATACTGCCGTGATATATTCGTTGACAGTCGTACAGGTAGCTCCAGTCGAAATAAAACCATATCTCAAACAGCCATTTGAACGAGCTACCACGAGCAATTATATCACTCATCCTAGTTCACAACGACCAGATTTTTTCGACGCTTGAAAATCACGATATGTTCACCATGTTTCCTGCAATGAACTCGTTACGGTTTTTGTCATTTACGTTTCTGCCGTTTCAAAAGCCTCACCTCTAAAATTGTACAAATGAGTTTGAGGTTATTATGGTTCGTTCACATGTGGACACAGTTTGTATTGGCTTGATTAGATGTGCCTGTCTTTTCAAACCATTTATGCATCTTGAAACAGTATGCACAAAACTTTTGGATATGCACTAGAACTCAATTGACGTGAGAGGTCATATCGTGACTGCCATGCACACTGTTGTACACATTGTCTGCTTGCATTATGTTCGAAGTATTTTGTGTATAGCCATGTTTGTTTCCGTTCATCACTACTTTTACCCAGCTGATGTCCTGATATGTGTATGTGTTCGAGTGTACCCCCACAGTAGTTGTGGGGTACAGGTGGCTCAGGAAGTAATTCCACAATTATTGAAATCGCTCAAGAAATTGGCGTAGCCAGATGCAATATTAATATTCTATCTCTGGAGTTCTATATTTGGCTGGGATACGTGAATCGTCATCAGCAGGTATCATATTCTATTCTGTCATGTGCACATCCATCAGGGCCTAGAAATACCTGGATTTAAGTCAAAACTGACGCTTCTGACTTATGGGTCTATCGACAAATCCTTGAAATATCACGTTGGCAATGATGTAACCATTTTACACATTGATAAAAATACTTCTCTCTCGGGTACAAAACAGATTATCGGCAGGTGACGGATTGGATTTTTTGCGGTGCCTATGAGACCCATTCATTCATCAAAATAATGACACAAAGCCATCAAATCTACATTGTTGCCATCGCTTTTATCAGGTGCACGCTTGATCTGTTTATTGATCATCATACGTCACAGTGGCCACTACGACAAACGGCAAAGCCACTGGCAGCAGATTGGTGACTAGAAAACTGTTAAAAAAAGACCCTTCATGCATAATGGTGTGGATTTTGTTTTTCTCACACGCAAATTGTTATCAGTTTCCAGTATCCAGAGTGTTGAATGACCATATGACATGAAATAATTAGTGAAACTTCTTTCAGTTTACCTGTGGCGCACAAATTCACAAATACATATATAATAGCATTTGATGTGATTCATGCAACACATTATGGAACACTTCTTAATTTTTGAGTTTCCTGTCTCATTTCCTCCTCTAACATCTGATCAATAGTAAATTCAGACACCTGTGTGTAACCTCATTAGCGTTCTACTTCCCCATAGTGTTGACGAATGATCGCTAGATGATGTCAGCGACACGATGACATGATAACGATGACCTACTTTATCTTGGCCTTCCAGTCCTGTACTCTCCGATATATTTAGACTTGTGTGGTTGGATGTCTCCGCAGCACGTCTTCTGCGTCAATAATTGCTCATTACCTTACAAGATGCATCTACATCAAACTGTAGGTGATCCTGGATGGCCCACAATGGGTACTTGTGACGTTATTGGGGCGTAATCTTCAGTCATCTGGCAGCTCTAATTCGAATTTCGCAATTCGCAGATTTTATCATGCAAGCAGTTATTCTTAAAGACTTGGAGAGCATACGTTAAGAGTAATATCCTTGAGACACATTTTGATGGCTTTCAGACATAAGATATTCGCTATCAACGTCACTTGCAGTGTCTTTTGACATTGCTTCTTTGCAGCTGCGATATTCAAGTGTGAGCTCTGATACTTTCCTAATGAGAGGTGCGATGGTACATAATCGATAGCGTTGTTGATAGATATGGCCATTTGTACCATTTTGTTTTAGGTTATACACGTACTTTCAGGTGTGATTGTGTCGGGCGGGGTTTTCAGGAAGTGGTTTTGATGGTGTTTAGTGATAATGATATCGATACAGGCTGATGAGAAAGATTAGTGCAGCAATGAAGAAATATTTAATCAGCACCAGTTCACCCACGTTTTCCAACTGTTTGCTTGGGGAGTAATTATGCTATATATTAGCCAATGGCCACTTGTATTTCTCCATTGGTATCTAAGCTCTTCTACCGTCAACCGTCTTGGAAGAACGACTTCATACCGACTGGATACTTTCAGCACTTATTTATATCGTTATTGCAGAGACACACGACATCGTCATGAAAGACATGCTTACAAATTGACAGTAATGAGGTGCATCATAAGGAAACTGATGTTGCGCTGACGGTGTCCATAAGGTTATGAGACAACTGAGCTGAGAACACTGATAGCATTTCTCCAGGTTCACAACGGTGTCGTCATTATTCTGCACAGTGCTAGATTTCCATGATCGAATTCTAAAGTAAAGAACCAGGGAGTTTATAAGCAAGAGAAGTATTGATTTGAAAACAACGGGGCAAAAAAGTGTGAACTGAAAATGATGATAGTAATCATATTGCACAAGTTGTATATACTATACTAGTAATTGATTGAGAATATGCAGCAATGTTTTTCGAAGGCGTTTTGTCCGTACTCCTCGCTTCAGTGGTCTGAAAGCAAGTGTTATTAATAATTTTTAAGTTACATTTGCACCCACGGTTGTACGTAAATATTATTTACACGGCCTCACTGATGTGCCATTCTCCTTATTCACTATTGTATCACAAGTAGCGTTTATTCAAATAGCACCTAGGAAAACTGCAAGCTTGCGTCAAAGGTATGGATTTATGACTAGTCTTGTTTTCTCTTACGCTGTCGGGCTTGACTACATCAGAGCAATATCTGGACTCGATGGTTTGACTTAACAGGAACAATGTTTCCTTTTTCTCTTCCATTGGTGAATGGCTGCCATTGCTCTCAGCCAATCTCTATTTTTTCTCAGTACGTTTTTTCCATTTTGTCGAGGCATTATCTGGTTATATCCAACACAATAATGTACATTCTACCACATATTCAAGTGGTGTGGTAGCGATATGATAACGGGTACATGTACTAATAAATTTGGAAGTGGCCAATATCGTCTAGATGTGATATACTTGACATATCCTCTAGGCCTTGATATTAGTCCTGGGTTTTTGTGTAGCTCATAATTCTATCATCATTTCGTCCCCTTCCTCACGAGTGCAGATAGGCAGAAAATTACCGTCTTAAATGTTGTTTACAAGGATTATTTTTGGGAATAGTCATCGAGAAAGTGATGCTTTTTTTTTTAACAATTGGAGAACAGGCCTTGATAACAGATGATGATGTTGTGTGTTATTAGACACCCTGCAATGAGAATACTGGTCATTAGACAAATATTTCACAACTTCTTGTATATAAGGTATGTTATTAGTTTATGTGCTACAAACTTGGCAGATTGCTCGAAGGTTCTGATTGTGGACTAACACATGAAATATATGTGGTAGTCAATACAGGTGTGCGTTAACGGTTTCATAGGTATCTAAAGTTCCAAATATTTGCGATGAACATCGTGAAATGGAACAGTTGAATCAAATAATAATTGAAACATAGAGCAATAATCGAGTAATATATACATCCTATTTTTGATAAGACATGGAATTCGTTCCATTGTACATTACTAATTTGCTCAATCTGCGGGTGTTTGATGATTAACGGTGCAAATCTTCAGCTCCGACAGCAGAATGTCTGTTTGGAAACAAAACGGAACACTAATGATTCCTAGTGTGATGCTGAGTGACTTGTTGGAAATTCTCCAACCATCACAAACAAACCAACCCCTTCGCTGGACAGATACTCGTTAGTCGGTGTCTGGAGTTTGATAATAGTGTGGCAAATCTGTATGGTGCAAAGTTCAATGCCAAAGCTTAGCTACATGTGCATGTTGAGAAACGAACTTCCATTGAGTGGTTCTGATCAATGAATTGTTAGCAGCACATGATAACCAATATTATAAATATTGGGCAGCGCAACATATATCACATAAATTTGAAAACGATTTTTCATTGTCATATGATTGGCAAAAAAGTCTATGGAAGTGCATTTATATAATACCATATGCATGACAATCTGTATCAAACGGTGATCGATAACCCTCCACACAAATGGTGTTGGGTGACTGCTCATTGGGTTGAGGCGTGTCACCAGAAGCCATTCGCATCCATTGTTTTAGATGTTAAATAAGCAGATAACAATCACCTACTCACCCCAGCACACCACCATGTAATGAAGAAGACTTATATTTAGACTTGAGTGGTTGGATGTTGCACGTCTTCTGTCATTGCCTGTAATAGGTCTGTGAACGTGACAGGGTGCTATTGGTGACTTACATATCGACTTAGTGAAACTTTCTTTAGTGGCCTGTGGTGCATTTGACATGGACTACCAGTCAGTTCGAATCTGGGGTGGTCATTTTGTTATCATGTATGATGCATAGATTTCTTTAAAATAACCAACATATATGTTTGAATACATTTTGATATCACCCGTAGCGTGGTACAAGAATGCACCACATCAAGACTATTTCTGTATACGGAACGTTATTTTTAAACACAGCTGAGACAGAGGTTGAATCTCTTGACCATGAACACGTATCCCTTTCGAGGGCACGTCCTTTTTGCTTGGTCGTCTCTTTTCTGTTCCATTGCGGGGACAATGTCCACACAGACTTACAAAACGACTCAGCAAATTCTTCAGATTTGCCGACACCCACTCCTTCCCCATGTACAGCATTTATCAGGACTAAAATAGCAACTGGCCACTTGTCAACATTTACACTAGTAGCTAAGCTCTTCTGGGCATTCGTCATCCGTTCCAGAAAGAACCGACATTATTAGATATTTGCAACACTTTTTGTGGTGGTGGCTGAAGCTGTCAACGACTTGGTTACATAAGACACGCTGCCAAATTGACATTAATGAAGTGGGGAGACCAGGGAAAGGCACCGACATCGCCATGTCAGCTCTGGTGACTGAGACCCAAGGTAAAGTGGATTACTCCATAGATACATGGGGTTTTCCTTTCTCCACTGTTGACACATGCTGCATGGTTTGGTAACCAAGGGTTCGTTCTATGTGGGTGGAATAACCTGTCCTTGCTGATCGATTCTCGTTGAATGAGACTCGAGGTGTTCTTTTCTGACCTACCGTTTGAGTGTCCTTAATTTCGGGCGACCAATATGAATATTACAATAGAGGCCATAGTGTTTTTGAACACACCTGCATCACCCTTCATCTCTTGAGTAGAAGTTGTTACATTCGAGTTTCTCGAGAGGGAATGTTCGTTCCATGAACAAAACTGAACACACGCTGGTAATCAAGACCTCCACTCACGTTTGAATACATCATGTATGCATTTTGCTTTTTGTGACAAAATCTGAGAATGTTTTTGGTCGCATGTATCCCATATTTCAGGTGCGTTCCCTAGTAAATGCCGCATGAAAGAGTGGTTATTCAAATAACAACTTGAACTGGCAAACTGCCACCTTACATCACTGGCATGGATTTATGGGCAGTCTTGTTTTCTTCCACGCCAGTAAATCATAGCTCCCTTTGAGAACTAAGAGTATGCTAGGGCCGACTTCACGGGAATATCATTTCCTTCATTTTTTCTCTGCTACATATATCAACAATATATTTCCATCCTTTGCCCCATAAATGTACCTAGGTACGATTAGTTTCGTGCGGAGAAAGTATCAATACCCATTCACAGTCAGACGGTGCGTATTCAGTAATTGTGAATAGAGACCAATAAATTTGCATGTGTCTGATACCCTGTAGTCGTATATTATGCAAGATATTTTCCACTGTACCAGCGGATTTGTGTCAAGTCCAGTTATGATGTATTTGCTTTGTCTCAGGACAGTCAGGATGTATGATGTTTATTCTCAATGATGACGCATCGGAATCTGAAAATCACTTCCTTTCATCGACTAGAGCACATGTCAACTAGGTACATAGTCCGAGGTCAATATGAAAATATGTTACAATTGATGGTGCTCTTCCATGTTTGGAGGTACTGCAGTGTATTGCAACAAATGAATCACAATCATTCTCAGACTTGCCATTTCGTCTGCTTTTGGCGTTGTTTGAAGAATTTATTCATTGTTAGTAGATGTCGCAATACTTCAGTTATCTTGGATATGCAGGAAAAATATACGTAGATCTGTTGATGTTCCTGACAATTATACCAGCACATCACGTTCTGTAGATAATAAAAATGAATCTTTTGAAGAAAGCTAATTAAACAATATAGACTAGAATGCATCTACATATTACATTATGGAATGGGCCTGAAGAGATCCTTCGAAAATATGTCGTATACATCGTGTGGGATACATAGAAATCATAATTAGGCAAGTTACATCCACATTATGAATATGTGGTATATGCGTGATCATGTTTTCTCAGCGAGAAATATTGGATTGTTTCCATCTCAATTTAATTTCAGCGTAAGGCAAATCCGATCCGATCAGGTTGACAGTTTCAGAAACAATAGTCTCGACTTTGACAGTCTGGTAGTCTGTTCTATCTCTTGTTGAAATGATCTGGAGCCGTGGGACCAAGAAGAGACGATACCCGTGCGCTGAATACAGAAATATTACGGCACCACAGCTGAAAGAGAAAATGTTTCACAAATACTTTGGTGCATGCTATTTGCTAGATTGCGATTTGAAAGGAAAAGTGTAAAAAGTTACTTCTAGATTGATTACGAGAGAACTGGTTGGTGTATCTGCCGAGTTTTGTGACAAATTCCTCAACATGAGAATATTTATCAAGTATCATCGTCCTTGAAGGCGCGTTATCAATCTTTCCCTATTTCAGTATTCATAGTTTCAGGGCTAGGTCAACGGCCATAATATCATGCTTAAATTAATGCATGCAATGTGGCAGAAAATAAGTAATATCCAGTCATGATTTGTTGATGCCCCCCAAGTATTAACATGCCACAATTTTTAACTACTTGTTTAGGAGCCTTAATCATAGTTATTTAATTTTCCTTCAGAATTGTGCAATCTATTTTGGATTTCTTTCCAGACATGTTGTTATCGACAATTGCTTTCTGTCAGCACATGTGTGTCATTTTGTTTCGAACTGAGTGGCACAAACCAGACATATTGCTTCTTAAATTAGCATCATTCTCAATCGGTGAGCTGTGTTGATTTCCTTTTCGAGAATTGTGCTGTGTTTTTCTCTTACTTTCATCTAAATACCATTGTGCACAGGCTAGATCTGCCAGCAACCACCATTTTCTATCTGCAAATGCATTGCGTTTCCCGTTGCTGCTCCATGACATCATTGCAAAGGAAGTTGCACTTTCATCCTGCACACAATAATAGTATTTGAATAGCTGTCAATGACTATCATGTTGGCGGCGCCACAAAGTCCCGACCTAATGACTTACGCAGTTCAGTGCTTGGGAAAGATTATGACCTAATTCTCATTGACTTGCTCGCTGAATTTTTCGGGTTATACCACGAATCAATCTGACGTCCCATGAAGCCTGAAATTGGATCCATGTGTCCAGCAGTGAGGTCTTGTGTGAAATCTGAGCAATTCGTAGTCTCAAGGGGTTGTTTAAGGTTGGGAATGTGTGTTTGTATTTGTGAATGATACGGCCAGAGAATCAGTCGCTAAGTACAAGAGGGTAATTATGCTTTGTCTCCACAGCATTACACAGATTTGGATGATTACGTCGTCTCGCTCTTAAAATATTTACGTTATCAAGCCAAATATAATTGTTGATCACAGGACTGGATCCAGCCAAAAGTCCGTAGAACTCAACAAAACTCATCAGCATCGCTTAGATAATATGACCAATTAATTTGAGCCATGGGTTCACCCTCATTCCTCATCTGGATCCAGCCAAAAGTCCGTAGAACTCAACGAAACTCATCAGCATCTCTCAGATAATATGACCAATAAATTTGAGCCATGGGTTCACCCTTATACCTCTTCTGGATCCAGCCAAAAGTCCGTGGAACTCAACGACTCATCAGCTTCGCTCAGATAATATTTTCAATTAATTTGAGCCATGGGTTCACCCTCATACCTCATCTGGATCCAGCCAAATGTCCGTAAAACTCAACGAAACTCCTCAGTATCGCTAGGGTAATATTTTCAATTAATTTGAGGCATGGGTTCACGGACTTTTGAGTATGACCAATTAATCGCTCAAGTACTCAAGTATCGCTAGGGTAATATTTTCAATTAATTTGAGGCATGGGTTCACCCTCATACCTCATCTGGATCCAGCCAAAAGTCCGTGGAACTCAACGAAACTCCTCAGTGTCGCTACGGTAATATTTACAATTAATTTGAGCCATGGGTTCACCCTCATACCTCATCTGGATCCAGCCGAAAATCCATGCAACTTAACGAAACCCCCCAGTGTCGCTAGCATGATATGATATTAGTTTGTGTATGCGAGAGAATAAGAAAGACTGAGTTATCCTGTTCCTCATCACAGTCAGCTTTTATTTTATAAAATCGCTAACAACACTTGCATGTATACAAACATGGGTATTTTCCAGTTTCTTAAACTATAAACTGATCCATTAATTGTGTTATAAACAATATAACACAATTAAGCACTGTTAAACGAAGCTATTGGTTTCAGTGTTTGCGATGTACATGACTGATAAGACCAGAGGGCTTTCTATATTCAATATTGCAACAAACAACAAAAAAATCCGTGGATCGTAAGGATAACTGATGATGACAGTACCGACGCCACGATAGAAATCCAGGATGCTTCATTTGAAAGCATCCTTGCTCGTCGTGTGCCCTTCCTTTGTATAGTTGGGATGCAATCTTTCGCCGAAGGATGTTTACAAGTAGTTTGGCCGCATCATCATCATCATCATCAGCATCATCATCAGCCTTGGTGGCAGCGGGAGAGACATGCCACAATTTTTAACTACTTGTTTAGGAGCCTTAATCATAGTTATTTAATTTTCCTTCAGAATTGGATTTCTTTCCAGACATGTTGTTATCGACAATTGCTTTCTGTCAGCACATGTGTGTCATTTTGTTTCGAACTGAGTGGCACAAACCAGACATATTGCTTCTTGAATTAGCATCATTCTCAATCGGTGAGCTGTGTTGATTTCCTTTTCGAGAATTGTGCTGTGTTTTTCTCTTACTTTCATCTAAATACCATTGTGCACAGGCTAGATCTGCCAGCAACCACCATTTTCTATCTGCAAATGCATTGCGTTTCCCGTTGCTGCTCCATGACATCATTGCAAAGGAAGTTGCACTTTCATCCTGCACACAATAATAGTATTTGAATAGCTGTCAATGACTATCATGTTGGCGGCGCCACAAAGTCCCGACCTAATGACTTACGCAGTTCAGTGCTTGGGAAAGATTATGACCTAATTCTCATTGACTTGCTCGCTGAATTTTTCGGGTTATACCACGAATCAATCTGACGTCCCATGAAGCCTGAAATTGGATCCATGTGTCCAGCAGTGAGGTCTTGTGTGAAATCTGAGCAATTCGTAGTCTCAAGGGGTTGTTTAAGGTTGGGAATGTGTGTTTGTATTTGTGAATGATACGGCCAGAGAATCAGTCGCTAAGTACAAGAGGGTAATTATGCTTTGTCTCCACAGCATTACACAGATTTGGATGATTACGTCGTCTCGCTCTTAAAATATTTACGTTATCAAGCCAAATATAATTGTTGATCACAGGACTGGATCCAGCCAAAAGTCCGTAGAACTCAACAAAACTCATCAGCATCGCTTAGATAATATGACCAATTAATTTGAGCCATGGGTTCACCCTCATTCCTCATCTGGATCCAGCCAAAAGTCCGTAGAACTCAACGAAACTCATCAGCATCTCTCAGATAATATGACCAATAAATTTGAGCCATGGGTTCACCCTTATACCTCTTCTGGATCCAGCCAAAAGTCCGTGGAACTCAACGACTCATCAGCTTCGCTCAGATAATATTTTCAATTAATTTGAGCCATGGGTTCACCCTCATACTTCATCTGGATCCAGCCAAATGTCCGTAAAACTCAACGAAACTCCTCAGTATCGCTAGGGTAATATTTTCAATTAATTTGAGGCATGGGTTCACGGACTTTTGAGTATGACCAATTAATCGCTCAAGTACTCAAGTATCGCTAGGGTAATATTTTCAATTAATTTGAGGCATGGGTTCACCCTCATTCCTCATCTGGATCCAGCCAAAAGTCCGTAGAACTCAACGAAACTCATCAGCATCTCTCAGATAATATGACCAATAAATTTGAGCCATGGGTTCACCCTTATACCTCTTCTGGATCCAGCCAAAAGTCCGTGGAACTCAACGACTCATCAGCTTCGCTCAGATAATATTTTCAATTAATTTGAGCCATGGGTTCACCCTCATACTTCATCTGAATCCAGCCAAATGTCCGTAAAACTCAACGAAACTCCTCAGTATCGCTAGGGTAATATTTTCAATTAATTTGAGGCATGGGTTCACGGACTTTTGAGTATGACCAATTAATCGCTCAAGTACTCAAGTATCGCTAGGGTAATATTTTCAATTAATTTGAGGCATGGGTTCACCCTCATACCTCATCTGGATCCAGCCAAAAGTCCGTGGAACTCAACGAAACTCCTCAGTGTCGCTACGGTAATATTTACAATTAATTTGAGCCATGGGTTCACCCTCATACCTCATCTGGATCCAGCCGAAAATCCATGCAACTTAACGAAACCCCCCAGTGTCGCTAGCATGATATGATATTAGTTTGTGTATGCGAGAGAATAAGAAAGACTGAGTTATCCTGTTCCTCATCACAGTCAGCTTTTATTTTATAAAATCGCTAACAACACTTGCATGTATACAAACATGGGTATTTTCCAGTTTCTTAAACTATAAACTGATCCATTAATTGTGTTATAAACAATATAACACAATTAAGCACTGTTAAACGAAGCTATTGGTTTCAGTGTTTGCGATGTACATGACTGATAAGACCAGAGGGCTTTCTATATTCAATATTGCAACAAACAACAAAAAAATCCGTGGATCGTAAGGATAACTGATGATGACAGTACCGACGCCACGATAGAAATCCAGGATGCTTCATTTGAAAGCATCCTTGCTCGTCGTGTGCCCTTCCTTTGTATAGTTGGGATGCAATCTTTCGCCGAAGGATGTTTACAAGTAGTTTGGCCGCATCATCATCATCATCATCAGCATCATCATCAGCCTTGGTGGCAGCGGGAGAGACATGCCACAATTTTTAACTACTTGTTTAGGAGCCTTAATCATAGTTATTTAATTTTCCTTCAGAATTGGATTTCTTTCCAGACATGTTGTTATCGACAATTGCTTTCTGTCAGCACATGTGTGTCATTTTGTTTCGAACTGAGTGGCACAAACCAGACATATTGCTTCTTGAATTAGCATCATTCTCAATCGGTGAGCTGTGTTGATTTCCTTTTCGAGAATTGTGCTGTGTTTTTCTCTTACTTTCATCTAAATACCATTGTGCACAGGCTAGATCTGCCAGCAACCACCATTTTCTATCTGCAAATGCATTGCGTTTCCCGTTGCTGCTCCATGACATCATTGCAAAGGAAGTTGCACTTTCATCCTGCACACAATAATAGTATTTGAATAGCTGTCAATGACTATCATGTTGGCGGCGCCACAAAGTCCCGACCTAATGACTTACGCAGTTCAGTGCTTGGGAAAGATTATGACCTAATTCTCATTGACTTGCTCGCTGAATTTTTCGGGTTATACCACGAATCAATCTGACGTCCCATGAAGCCTGAAATTGGATCCATGTGTCCAGCAGTGAGGTCTTGTGTGAAATCTGAGCAATTCGTAGTCTCAAGGGGTTGTTTAAGGTTGGGAATGTGTGTTTGTATTTGTGAATGATACGGCCAGAGAATCAGTCGCTAAGTACAAGAGGGTAATTATGCTTTGTCTCCACAGCATTACACAGATTTGGATGATTACGTCGTCTCGCTCTTAAAATATTTACGTTATCAAGCCAAATATAATTGTTGATCACAGGACTGGATCCAGCCAAAAGTCCGTAGAACTCAACAAAACTCATCAGCATCGCTTAGATAATATGACCAATTAATTTGAGCCATGGGTTCACCCTCATTCCTCATCTGGATCCAGCCAAAAGTCCGTAGAACTCAACGAAACTCATCAGCATCTCTCAGATAATATGACCAATAAATTTGAGCCATGGGTTCACCCTTATACCTCTTCTGGATCCAGCCAAAAGTCCGTGGAACTCAACGACTCATCAGCTTCGCTCAGATAATATTTTCAATTAATTTGAGCCATGGGTTCACCCTCATACTTCATCTGGATCCAGCCAAATGTCCGTAAAACTCAACGAAACTCCTCAGTATCGCTAGGGTAATATTTGCAATTAATTTGAGGCATGGGTTCACGGACTTTTGAGTATGACCAATTAATCGCTCAAGTACTCAAGTATCGCTAGGGTAATATTTTCAATTAATTTGAGGCATGGGTTCACCCTCATACCTCATCTGGATCCAGCCAAAAGTCCGTGGAACTCAACGAAACTCCTCAGTGTCGCTACGGTAATATTTACAATTAATTTGAGCCATGGGTTCACCCTCATACCTCATCTGGATCCAGCCGAAAATCCATGCAACTTAACGAAACCCCCCAGTGTCGCTAGCATGATATGATATTAGTTTGTGTATGCGAGAGAATAAGAAAGACTGAGTTATCCTGTTCCTCATCACAGTCAGCTTTTATTTTATAAAATCGCTAACAACACTTGCATGTATACAAACATGGGTATTTTCCAGTTTCTTAAACTATAAACTGATCCATTAATTGTGTTATAAACAATATAACACAATTAAGCACTGTTAAACGAATAGACGTGGAATCAATACCCAGTATCAAGTATTCCGAGCAAACAAAACAGGGTCCGTTATCCAATCTCATAGTCCGGGGACAGAAAGTCATATCAGGCATACGAAGTGAGAGAAAACAAAAATGACAGGGAAACTCATGAACCCCCGTAAATGGCCATCAGGAGGTGAAATCAGGTGTTCCGGAAAGAGTGAGCATTTCCTGCCCCACTAGTGGCACCCGTCATGAATTCCCCAAAATTAACATGAAAATAGATTTAGTTGCATAGCAGACATGGATTTGCTGTATTTATCAACCAGATCATGATGACGTCCATAGAATTTCTTAAACGCAGCTATTTCTTAAACGAAGCTATTGGTTTCAGTGTTTGCGATGTACATGACTGATAAGACCAGAGGGCTTTCTATATTCAATATTGCAACAAACAACAAAAAAATCCGTGGATCGTAAGGATAACTGATGATGACAGTACCGACGCCACGATAGAAATCCAGGATGCTTCATTTGAAAGCATCCTTGCTCGTCGTGTGCCCTTCCTTTGTATAGTTGGGATGCAATCTTTCGCCGAAGGATGTTTACAAGTAGTTTGGCCGCATCATCATCATCATCATCAGCATCATCATCAGCCTTGGTGGCAGCGGGAGAGACTTTCGAGGCTTTCGTGGAGGCTTTGGCATGTTTGGTGCTGGATGAGGTAGCCTTGGTGGCAGCGGGATCATCTACTCCTGAAGTTCAATCATAAATACATGTATGAAAAAGTTAGAATGGAATACAATCTAAATTCAAAATAATTTGTGTAATTCTTTAGATTTGTGTACCTGACTCTGATTCAAATTCAAAAAATAATTTGTTGAGATGCGTGTAGTTTTTTTTAAAACATCTCACCTTTTGTGCCTTTGGTTTTGGAGACTTTCGTGGAGGCTTTGGCATGTTTGGTGCTCGATGAGGTAGCCTCGGTGGCAGCGGGATCGTCTTTTCCTGAAGTTCAATCATAAATACATGTATGAAAAAGTTAAAATGGAATACAATCTAAATTCAAAATAATTTGTAGTTTTTTCAAAACATCCTACACAACAATTTAAATTTAAAATAATTTTTTTTGGATTTGTGTAGATGACCCTAAGCTTACTTCTTCTACGTAAATATTTTTTTTTGGATTTGTGTAGATGACCCTAAGCTTACTTCTTTTACGTGGACCCTCATTGTCTGAGTCGTCCGACTCCATGGTCTTTCGAGGGCGTTTTGAGGTAGCCTTGGTGGCAGCGGGATCGTCGAGACCATCGTTTGCACTGCTGTCGCCCTCAAAGTCTGAGTCCATGGTCTGGTGAGAGACTTTCGAGGCTTTCGGGGAGGCTTTGGCATGTTTGGTGCCTTATACCTCTTCTGGATCCAGCCAAAAGTCCGTGGAACTCAACGACTCATCAGCTTCGCTCAGATAATATTTTCAATTAATTTGAGCCATGGGTTCACCCTCATACTTCATCTGGATCCAGCCAAATGTCCGTAAAACTCAACGAAACTCCTCAGTATCGCTAGGGTAATATTTTCAATTAATTTGAGGCATGGGTTCACGGACTTTTGAGTATGACCAATTAATCGCTCAAGTACTCAAGTATCGCTAGGGTAATATTTTCAATTAATTTGAGGCATGGGTTCACCCTCATACCTCATCTGGATCCAGCCAAAAGTCCGTGGAACTCAACGAAACTCCTCAGTGTCGCTACGGTAATATTTACAATTAATTTGAGCCATGGGTTCACCCTCATACCTCATCTGGATCCAGCCGAAAATCCATGCAACTTAACGAAACCCCCCAGTGTCGCTAGCATGATATGATATTAGTTTGTGTATGCGAGAGAATAAGAAAGACTGAGTTATCCTGTTCCTCATCACAGTCAGCTTTTATTTTATAAAATCGCTAACAACACTTGCATGTATACAAACATGGGTATTTTCCAGTTTCTTAAACTATAAACTGATCCATTAATTGTGTTATAAACAATATAACACAATTAAGCACTGTTAAACGAATAGACGTGGAATCAATACCCAGTATCAAGTATTCCGAGCAAACAAAACAGGGTCCGTTATCCAATCTCATAGTCCGGGGACAGAAAGTCATATCAGGCATACGAAGTGAGAGAAAACAAAAATGACAGGGAAACTCATGAACCCCCGTAAATGGCCATCAGGAGGTGAAATCAGGTGTTCCGGAAAGAGTGAGCATTTCCTGCCCCACTAGTGGCACCCGTCATGAATTCCCCAAAATTAACATGAAAATAGATCTAGTTGCATAGCAGACATGGATTTGCTGTATTTATCAACCAGATCATGATGACGTCCATAGAATTTCTTAAACGCAGCTATTTCTTAAACGAAGCTATTGGTTTCAGTGTTTGCGATGTACATGACTGATAAGACCAGAGGGCTTTCTATATTCAATATTGCAACAAACAACAAAAAAATCCGTGGATCGTAAGGATAACTGATGATGACAGTACCGACGCCACGATAGAAATCCAGGATGCTTCATTTGAAAGCATCCTTGCTCGTCGTGTGCCCTTCCTTTGTATAGTTGGGATGCAATCTTTCGCCGAAGGATGTTTACAAGTAGTTTGGCCGCATCATCATCATCATCAGCATCATCATCAGCCTTGGTGGCTGCGGGAGAGACTTTCGAGGCTTTCGTGGAGGCTTTGGCATGTTTGGTGCTGGATGAGGTAGCCTTGGTGGCAGCGGGATCATCTACTCCTGAAGTTCAATCATAAATACATGTATGAAAAAGTTAGAATGGAATACAATCTAAATTCAAAATAATTTGTGTAATTCTTTAGATTTGTGTACCTGACTCTGATTCAAATTCAAAAAATAATTTGTTGAGATGCGTGTAGTTTTTTTTAAAACATCTCACCTTTTGTGCCTTTGGTTTTGGAGACTTTCGTGGAGGCTTTGGCATGTTTGGTGCTCGATGAGGTAGCCTCGGTGGCAGCGGGATCGTCTTTTCCTGAAGTTCAATCATAAATACATGTATGAAAAAGTTAGAATGGAATACAATCTAAATTCAAAATAATTTGTAGTTTTTTCAAAACATCCTACACAACAATTTAAATTTAAAATAATTTTTTTTGGATTTGTGTAGATGACCCTAAGCTTACTTCTTTTACGTAAATATTTTTTTTTGGATTTGTGTAGATGACCCTAAGCTTACTTCTTTTACGTGGACCCTCATTGTCTGAGTCGTCCGACTCCATGGTCTTTCGAGGGCGTTTTGAGGTAGCCTTGGTGGCAGCGGGATCGTCGAGACCATCGTTTGCACTGCTGTCGCCCTCAAAGTCTGAGTCCATGGTCTGGTGAGACTTTCGAGGCTTTCGGGGAGGCTTTGGCATGTTTGGTGCCTTATACCTCTTCTGGATCCAGCCAAAAGTCCGTGGAACTCAACGACTCATCAGCTTCGCTCAGATAATATTTTCAATTAATTTGAGCCATGGGTTCACCCTCATACTTCATCTGGATCCAGCCAAATGTCCGTAAAACTCAACGAAACTCCTCAGTATCGCTAGGGTAATATTTTCAATTAATTTGAGGCATGGGTTCACGGACTTTTGAGTATGACCAATTAATCGCTCAAGTACTCAAGTATCGCTAGGGTAATATTTTCAATTAATTTGAGGCATGGGTTCACCCTCATACCTCATCTGGATCCAGCCAAAAGTCCGTGGAACTCAACGAAACTCCTCAGTGTCGCTACGGTAATATTTACAATTAATTTGAGCCATGGGTTCACCCTCATACCTCATCTGGATCCAGCCGAAAATCCATGCAACTTAACGAAACCCCCCAGTGTCGCTAGCATGATATGATATTAGTTTGTGTATGCGAGAGAATAAGAAAGACTGAGTTATCCTGTTCCTCATCACAGTCAGCTTTTATTTTATAAAATCGCTAACAACACTTGCATGTATACAAACATGGGTATTTTCCAGTTTCTTAAACTATAAACTGATCCATTAATTGTGTTATAAACAATATAACACAATTAAGCACTGTTAAACGAAGCTATTGGTTTCAGTGTTTGCGATGTACATGACTGATAAGACCAGAGGGCTTTCTATATTCAATATTGCAACAAACAACAAAAAAATCCGTGGATCGTAAGGATAACTGATGATGACAGTACCGACGCCACGATAGAAATCCAGGATGCTTCATTTGAAAGCATCCTTGCTCGTCGTGTGCCCTTCCTTTGTATAGTTGGGATGCAATCTTTCGCCGAAGGATGTTTACAAGTAGTTTGGCCGCATCATCATCATCATCAGCATCATCATCAGCCTTGGTGGCAGCGGGAGAGACATGCCACAATTTTTAACTACTTGTTTAGGAGCCTTAATCATAGTTATTTAATTTTCCTTCAGAATTGGATTTCTTTCCAGACATGTTGTTATCGACAATTGCTTTCTGTCAGCACATGTGTGTCATTTTGTTTCGAACTGAGTGGCACAAACCAGACATATTGCTTCTTGAATTAGCATCATTCTCAATCGGTGAGCTGTGTTGATTTCCTTTTCGAGAATTGTGCTGTGTTTTTCTCTTACTTTCATCTAAATACCATTGTGCACAGGCTAGATCTGCCAGCAACCACCATTTTCTATCTGCAAATGCATTGCGTTTCCCGTTGCTGCTCCATGACATCATTGCAAAGGAAGTTGCACTTTCATCCTGCACACAATAATAGTATTTGAATAGCTGTCAATGACTATCATGTTGGCGGCGCCACAAAGTCCCGACCTAATGACTTACGCAGTTCAGTGCTTGGGAAAGATTATGACCTAATTCTCATTGACTTGCTCGCTGAATTTTTCGGGTTATACCACGAATCAATCTGACGTCCCATGAAGCCTGAAATTGGATCCATGTGTCCAGCAGTGAGGTCTTGTGTGAAATCTGAGCAATTCGTAGTCTCAAGGGGTTGTTTAAGGTTGGGAATGTGTGTTTGTATTTGTGAATGATACGGCCAGAGAATCAGTCGCTAAGTACAAGAGGGTAATTATGCTTTGTCTCCACAGCATTACACAGATTTGGATGATTACGTCGTCTCGCTCTTAAAATATTTACGTTATCAAGCCAAATATAATTGTTGATCACAGGACTGGATCCAGCCAAAAGTCCGTAGAACTCAACAAAACTCATCAGCATCGCTTAGATAATATGACCAATTAATTTGAGCCATGGGTTCACCCTCATTCCTCATCTGGATCCAGCCAAAAGTCCGTAGAACTCAACGAAACTCATCAGCATCTCTCAGATAATATGACCAATAAATTTGAGCCATGGGTTCACCCTTATACCTCTTCTGGATCCAGCCAAAAGTCCGTGGAACTCAACGACTCATCAGCTTCGCTCAGATAATATTTTCAATTAATTTGAGCCATGGGTTCACCCTCATACTTCATCTGGATCCAGCCAAATGTCCGTAAAACTCAACGAAACTCCTCAGTATCGCTAGGGTAATATTTTCAATTAATTTGAGGCATGGGTTCACGGACTTTTGAGTATGACCAATTAATCGCTCAAGTACTCAAGTATCGCTAGGGTAATATTTTCAATTAATTTGAGGCATGGGTTCACCCTCATACCTCATCTGGATCCAGCCAAAAGTCCGTGGAACTCAACGAAACTCCTCAGTGTCGCTACGGTAATATTTACAATTAATTTGAGCCATGGGTTCACCCTCATACCTCATCTGGATCCAGCCGAAAATCCATGCAACTTAACGAAACCCCCCAGTGTCGCTAGCATGATATGATATTAGTTTGTGTATGCGAGAGAATAAGAAAGACTGAGTTATCCTGTTCCTCATCACAGTCAGCTTTTATTTTATAAAATCGCTAACAACACTTGCATGTATACAAACATGGGTATTTTCCAGTTTCTTAAACTATAAACTGATCCATTAATTGTGTTATAAACAATATAACACAATTAAGCACTGTTAAACGAATAGACGTGGAATCAATACCCAGTATCAAGTATTCCGAGCAAACAAAACAGGGTCCGTTATCCAATCTCATAGTCCGGGGACAGAAAGTCATATCAGGCATACGAAGTGAGAGAAAACAAAAATGACAGGGAAACTCATGAACCCCCGTAAATGGCCATCAGGAGGTGAAATCAGGTGTTCCGGAAAGAGTGAGCATTTCCTGCCCCACTAGTGGCACCCGTCATGAATTCCCCAAAATTAACATGAAAATAGATCTAGTTGCATAGCAGACATGGATTTGCTGTATTTATCAACCAGATCATGATGACGTCCATAGAATTTCTTAAACGCAGCTATTTCTTAAACGAAGCTATTGGTTTCAGTGTTTGCGATGTACATGACTGATAAGACCAGAGGGCTTTCTATATTCAATATTGCAACAAACAACAAAAAAATCCGTGGATCGTAAGGATAACTGATGATGACAGTACCGACGCCACGATAGAAATCCAGGATGCTTCATTTGAAAGCATCCTTGCTCGTCGTGTGCCCTTCCTTTGTATAGTTGGGATGCAATCTTTCGCCGAAGGATGTTTACAAGTAGTTTGGCCGCATCATCATCATCATCATCAGCATCATCATCAGCCTTGGTGGCAGCGGGAGAGACTTTCGAGGCTTTCGTGGAGGCTTTGGCATGTTTGGTGCTGGATGAGGTAGCCTTGGTGGCAGCGGGATCATCTACTCCTGAAGTTCAATCATAAATACATGTATGAAAAAGTTAGAATGGAATACAATCTAAATTCAAAATAATTTGTGTAATTCTTTAGATTTGTGTACCTGACTCTGATTCAAATTCAAAAAATAATTTGTTGAGATGCGTGTAGTTTTTTTTAAAACATCTCACCTTTTGTGCCTTTGGTTTTGGAGACTTTCGTGGAGGCTTTGGCATGTTTGGTGCTCGATGAGGTAGCCTCGGTGGCAGCGGGATCGTCTTTTCCTGAAGTTCAATCATAAATACATGTATGAAAAAGTTAAAATGGAATACAATCTAAATTCAAAATAATTTGTAGTTTTTTCAAAACATCCTACACAACAATTTAAATTTAAAATAATTTTTTTTGGATTTGTGTAGATGACCCTAAGCTTACTTCTTTTACGTGAATATTTTTTTTTTGATTTGTGTAGATGACCCTAAGCTTACTTCTTTTACGTGGACCCTCATTGTCTGAGTCGTCCGACTCCATGGTCTTTCGAGGGCGTTTTGAGGTAGCCTTGGTGGCAGCGGGATCGTCGAGACCATCGTTTGCACTGCTGTCGCCCTCAAAGTCTGAGTCCATGGTTTGGTGAGAGACTTTCGAGGCTTTCGGGGAGGCTTTGGCATGTTTGGTGCCTTATACCTCTTCTGGATCCAGCCAAAAGTCCGTGGAACTCAACGACTCATCAGCTTCGCTCAGATAATATTTTCAATTAATTTGAGCCATGGGTTCACCCTCATACTTCATCTGGATCCAGCCAAATGTCCGTAAAACTCAACGAAACTCCTCAGTATCGCTAGGGTAATATTTTCAATTAATTTGAGGCATGGGTTCACGGACTTTTGAGTATGACCAATTAATCGCTCAAGTACTCAAGTATCGCTAGGGTAATATTTTCAATTAATTTGAGGCATGGGTTCACCCTCATACCTCATCTGGATCCAGCCAAAAGTCCGTGGAACTCAACGAAACTCCTCAGTGTCGCTACGGTAATATTTACAATTAATTTGAGCCATGGGTTCACCCTCATACCTCATCTGGATCCAGCCGAAAATCCATGCAACTTAACGAAACCCCCCAGTGTCGCTAGCATGATATGATATTAGTTTGTGTATGCGAGAGAATAAGAAAGACTGAGTTATCCTGTTCCTCATCACAGTCAGCTTTTATTTTATAAAATCGCTAACAACACTTGCATGTATACAAACATGGGTATTTTCCAGTTTCTTAAACTATAAACTGATCCATTAATTGTGTTATAAACAATATAACACAATTAAGCACTGTTAAACGAATAGACGTGGTATCAATACCCAGTATCAAGTATTCCGAGCAAACAAAACAGGGTCCGTTATCCAATCTCATAGTCCGGGGACAGAAAGTCATATCAGGCATACGAAGTGAGAGAAAACAAAAATGACAGGGAAACTCATGAACCCCCGTAAATGGCCATCAGGAGGTGAAATCAGGTGTTCCGGAAAGAGTGAGCATTTCCTGCCCCACTAGTGGCACCCGTCATGAATTCCCCAAAATTAACATGAAAATAGATCTAGTTGCATAGCAGACATGGATTTGCTGTATTTATCAACCAGATCATGATGACGTCCATAGAATTTCTTAAACGCAGCTATTTCTTAAACGAAGCTATTGGTTTCAGTGTTTGCGATGTACATGACTGATAAGACCAGAGGGCTTTCTATATTCAATATTGCAACAAACAACAAAAAAATCCGTGGATCGTAAGGATAACTGATGATGACAGTACCGACGCCACGATAGAAATCCAGGATGCTTCATTTGAAAGCATCCTTGCTCGTCGTGTGCCCTTCCTTTGTATAGTTGGGATGCAATCTTTCGCCGAAGGATGTTTACAAGTAGTTTGGCCGCATCATCATCATCATCATCAGCATCATCATCAGCCTTGGTGGCAGCGGGAGAGACTTTCGAGGCTTTCGTGGAGGCTTTGGCATGTTTGGTGCTGGATGAGGTAGCCTTGGTGGCAGCGGGATCATCTACTCCTGAAGTTCAATCATAAATACATGTATGAAAAAGTTAGAATGGAATACAATCTAAATTCAAAATAATTTGTGTAATTCTTTAGATTTGTGTACCTGACTCTGATTCAAATTCAAAAAATAATTTGTTGAGATGCGTGTAGTTTTTTTTAAAACATCTCACCTTTTGTGCCTTTGGTTTTGGAGACTTTCGTGGAGGCTTTGGCATGTTTGGTGCTGGATGAGGTAGCCTCGGTGGCAGCGGGATCGTCTTTTCCTGAAGTTCAATCATAAATACATGTATGAAAAAGTTAGAATGGAATACAATCTAAATTCAAAATAATTTGTAGTTTTTTCAAAACATCCTACACAACAATTTAAATTTAAAATAATTTTTTTTGGATTTGTGTAGATGACCCTAAGCTTACTTCTTTTACGTAAATATTTTTTTTTGGATTTGTGTAGATGACCCTAAGCTTACTTCTTTTACGTGGACCCTCATTGTCTGAGTCGTCCGACTCCATGGTCTTTCGAGGGCGTTTTGAGGTAGCCTTGGTGGCAGCGGGATCGTCGAGACCATCGTTTGCACTGCTGTCGCCCTCAAAGTCTGAGTCCATGGTCTGGTGAGAGACTTTCGAGGCTTTCGGGGAGGCTTTGGCATTTTTGGTGCCTTATACCTCTTCTGGATCCAGCCAAAAGTCCGTGGAACTCAACGACTCATCAGCTTCGCTCAGATAATATTTTCAATTAATTTGAGCCATGGGTTCACCCTCATACTTCATCTGGATCCAGCCAAATGTCCGTAAAACTCAACGAAACTCCTCAGTATCGCTAGGGTAATATTTTCAATTAATTTGAGGCATGGGTTCACGGACTTTTGAGTATGACCAATTAATCGCTCAAGTACTCAAGTATCGCTAGGGTAATATTTTCAATTAATTTGAGGCATGGGTTCACCCTCATACCTCATCTGGATCCAGCCAAAAGTCCGTGGAACTCAACGAAACTCCTCAGTGTCGCTACGGTAATATTTACAATTAATTTGAGCCATGGGTTCACCCTCATACCTCATCTGGATCCAGCCGAAAATCCATGCAACTTAACGAAACCCCCCAGTGTCGCTAGCATGATATGATATTAGTTTGTGTATGCGAGAGAATAAGAAAGACTGAGTTATCCTGTTCCTCATCACAGTCAGCTTTTATTTTATAAAATCGCTAACAACACTTGCATGTATACAAACATGGGTATTTTCCAGTTTCTTAAACTATAAACTGATCCATTAATTGTGTTATAAACAATATAACACAATTAAGCACTGTTAAACGAAGCTATTGGTTTCAGTGTTTGCGATGTACATGACTGATAAGACCAGAGGGCTTTCTATATTCAATATTGCAACAAACAACAAAAAAATCCGTGGATCGTAAGGAGAACTGATGATGACAGTACCGACGCCACGATAGAAATCCAGGATGCTTCATTTGAAAGCATCCTTGCTCGTCGTGTGCCCTTCCTTTGTATAGTTGGGATGCAATCTTTCGCCGAAGGATGTTTACAAGTAGTTTGGCCGCATCATCATCATCATCATCAGCATCATCATCAGCCTTGGTGGCAGCGGGAGAGACTTTCGAGGCTTTCGTGGAGGCTTTGGCATGTTTGGTGCTGGATGAGGTAGCCTTGGTGGCAGCGGGATCATCTACTCCTGAAGTTCAATCATAAATACATGTTAAAAAGTTAGAATGGAATACAATCTAAATTCAAAATAATTTGTGTAATTCTTTAGATTTGTGTACCTGACTCTGATTCAAATTCAAAAAATAATTTGTTGAGATGCGTGTAGTTTTTTTTAAAACATCTCACCTTTTGTGCCTTTGGTTTTGGAGACTTTCGTGGAGGCTTTGGCATGTTTGGTGCTGGATGAGGTAGCCTCGGTGGCAGCGGGATCGTCTTTTCCTGAAGTTCAATCATAAATACATGTATGAAAAAGTTAGAATGGAATACAATCTAAATTCAAAATAATTTGTAGTTTTTTCAAAACATCCGACACAACAATTTAATTTTAAAATAATTTTTTTTGGATTTGTGTAGATGACCCTAAGCTTACTTCTTTTACGTAAATATTTTTTTTTGGATTTGTGTAGATGACCCTAAGCTTACTTCTTTTACGTGGACCCTCATTGTCTGAGTCGTCCGACTCCATGGTCTTTCGAGGGCGTTTCGAGGTAGCCTTGGTGGCAGCGGGATCGTCGAGACCATCGTTTGCACTGCTGTCGCCCTCAAAGTCTGAGTCCATGGTCTGGTGAGAGACTTTCGAGGCTTTCGGGGAGGCTTTGGCATGTTTGGTGCTGGATGAGGTAGCCTCGGTGGCAGCGGGATCCTTGAGACCATCGTTTGCACTGCTGGCGCCCTCAAAGTCATTTGTGTAGGTGACTTTCGTTGAGGCTTTCGTTGAGGCTTTCGTGGAGGCGGGATCGTCGAGACCATCGTTTGCACTGCTGTCGCCCTCAAAGTCTGAGTCCATGGTCTGGTGAGAGACTTTCGTGTAGGTGACTTTCGTTGAGGCTTTCGTTGAGGCTTTCGTGGAGGCGGGATCGTCGAGACCATCGTTTGCACTGCTGTCGCCCTCAAAGTCTGAGTCCATGGTCTGGTGAGAGACTTTCGAGGCTTTCGGGGAGGCTTTGGCATGTTTGGTGCTGGATGAGGTAGCCTCGGTGGCAGCGGGATCCTTGAGACCATCGTTTGCACTGCTGGCGCCCTCAAAGTCTGAGTCCATGGTTGGACATGAAAGGTGTCGCATGATGTCATGTTGTTCTGTACTCGCACGTTGCCTCTCCTTAATCTTGTTGCTTTGGAGGTCCAGTTTCAGCGATTTGTGATCAGAGATGGATCGTCTTTGTTCTCATAGCTTTCATTCTTGACTGAGGGAAATAACATTTGTGGCGTGTCTTTTATCCAGGCCCCACCATTATCTGCTTTTCGGATGCAAGAGATGCATGGCAATATTGATGACGTTTGTGACATTTTTCTGTGTCATGTGAATCACCGTCAAGCCACCAGTAATGAACAAATGCCCACCATTCTCTCTATCATGTCACAGCATGACGCACTTGTATTAATTCCATTATCTCGGCACAAATTCACCGGACATTCAACAGGGAGCCCCGCTTGTTCTACTTTTAGCTGGTAACTGTTGAGCCATAAAGCATCATGTAAAGCTAGGAAGACGGGTTTGTGCTTACTGATTGATTATTGTTTTACGCTCACAGAGACGCCATGTTTCTCACTCTCGTTCGCTGTTCATTTTATTGCGGCAGTGAAGATGTCGAACTAGAATCGATTCTGCCCTGGGCTTGAAGTACCGACGACATGGTGGCTACACTTCATCTCTCGAGATGTTAGCAGGTTTCAACCTCTCATACTGCAGCCATACTGCCGTGATATATTCGTTGACAGTCGTACAGGTAGCTTCAGTCGAAATAAAACCATATCTCAAACAGCCATTTGAACGAGCTACCACGAGCAATTATATCACTCATCCTAGTTCACAACGACCAGATTTTTTCGACGCTTGAAAATCACGATATTTTCACCATGTTTCCTGCAATGAACTCGTTACGGTTTTTGTCATTTACGTTTCTGCCGTTTCAAAAGCCTCACCTCTAAAATTGTACAAATGAGTTTGAGGTTATTATGGTTCGTTCACATGTGGACACAGTTTGTATTGGCTTGATTAGATGTGCCTGTCTTTTCAAACCATTTATGCATCTTGAAACAGTATGCACAAAACTTTTGGATATGCACTAGAACTCAATTGACGTGAGAGGTCATATCGTGACTGCCATGCACACTGTTGTACACATTGTCTGCTTGCATTATATTCGAAGTATTTTGTGTATAGCCATGTTTGTTTCCGTTCATCACTACTTTTACCCAGCTGATGTCCTGATATGTGTATGTGTTCCCCCACAGTAGTTGTGGGGTACAGGTGGCTCAGGAAGTAATTCCACAATTATTGAAATCGCTCAAGAAATGGGCGTAGCCAGATGCAATATTAATATTCTATCTCTGGAGTTCTATATTTGGCTGGGATACGTGAATCGTCATCAGCAGGTATCATATTCTATTCTGTCATGTGCACATCCATCAGGGCCTAGAAATACCTGGATTTAAGTCAAAACTGACGCTTCTGACTTATGGGTCTATCGACAAATCCTTGAAATATCACGTTGGCAATGATGTAACCATTTTACACATTGATAAAAATACTTCTCTCTCGGGTACAAAACAGATTATCGGCAGGTGACGGATTGGATTTTTTTGCGGTGCCTATGAGACCCATTCATTCATCAAAATAATGACACAAAGCCATCAAATCTACATTGTTGCCATCGCTTTTATCAGGTGCACGCTTGATCTGTTTATTGATCATCATACGTCACAGTGGCCACTACGACAAACGGCAAAGCCACTGGCAGCAGATTGGTGACTAGAAAACTGTTAAAAAAAGACCCTTCATGCATAATGGTGTGGATTTTGTTTTTCTCACACGCAAATTGTTATCAGTTTCCAGTATCCAGAGTGTTGAATGACCATATGACATGAAATAATTAGTGAAACTTCTTTCAGTTTACCTGTGGCGCACAAATTCACAAATACATATATAATAGCATTTGATGTGATTCATGCAACACATTATGGAACACTTCTTAATTTTTGAGTTTCCTGTCTCATTTCCTCCTCTAACATCTGATCAATAGTAAATTCAGACACCTGTGTGTAACCTCATTAGCGTTCTACTTCCCCATAGTGTTGACGAATGATCGCTAGATGATGTCAGCGACACGATGACATGATAACGATGACCTACTTTATCTTGGCCTTCCAGTCCTGTACTCTCCGATATATTTAGACTTGTGTGGTTGGATGTCTCCGCAGCACGTCTTCTGCGTCAATAATTGCTCATTACCTTACAAGATGCATCTACATCAAACTGTAGGTGATCCTGGATGGCCCACAATGGGTACTTGTGACGTTATTGGGGCGTAATCTTCAGTCATCTGGCAGCTCTAATTCGAATTTCGCAATTCGCAGATTTTATCATGCAAGCAGTTATTCTTAAAGACTTGTAGAGCATACGTTAAGAGTAATATCCTTGAGACACATTTTGATGGCTTTCAGACATAAGATATTCGCTATCAACGTCACTTGCAGTGTCTTTTGACATTGCTTCTTTGCAGCTGCGATATTCAAGTGTGAGCTCTGATACTTTCCTAATGAGAGGTGCGATGGTACATAATCGATAGCGTTGTTGATAGATATGGCCATTTGTACCATTTTGCTTTAGGTTATACACGTACTTTCAGGTGTGATTGTGTCGGGCGGGGTTTTCAGGAAGTGGTTTTGATGGTGTTTAGTGATAATGATATCGATACAGGCTGATGAGAAAGATTAGTGCAGCAATGAAGAAATATTTAATCAGCACCAGTTCACCCACGTTTTCCAACTGTTTGCTTGGGGAGTAATTATGCTATATATTAGCCAATGGCCACTTGTATTTCTCCATTGGTATCTAAGCTCTTCTACCGTCAACCGTCTTGGAAGAACGACTTCATACCGACTGGATACTTTCAGCACTTATTTATATCGTTATTGCAGAGACACACGACATCGTCATGAAAGACATGCTTACAAATTGACAGTAATGAGGTGCATCATAAGGAAACTGATGTTGCGCTGACGGTGTCCATAAGGTTATGAGACAACTGAGCTGAGAACACTGATAGCATTTCTCCAGGTTCACAACGGTGTCGTCATTATTCTGCACAGTGCTAGATTTCCATGATCGAATTCTAAAGTAAAGAACCAGGGAGTTTATAAGCAAGAGAAGTATTGATTTGAAAACAACGGGGCAAAAGTGTGAACTGAAAATGATGATAGTAATCATATTGCACAAGTTGTATATACTATACTAGTAATTGATTGAGAATATGCAGCAATGTTTTTCGAAGGCGTTTTGTCCGTACTCCTCGCTTCAGTGGTCTGAAAGCAAGTGTTATTAATAATTTTTAAGTTACATTTGCACCCACGGTTGTACGTAAATATTATTTACACGGCCTCACTGATGTGCCATTCTCCTTATTCACTATTGTATCACAAGTAGCGTTTATTCAAATAGCACCTAGGAAAACTGCAAGCTTGCGTCAAAGGTATGGATTTATGACTAGTCTTGTTTTCTCTTACGCTGTCGGGCTTGACTACATCAGAGCATTATCTGGACTCGATGGTTGGACTTAACAGGAACAATGTTTCCTTTTTCTCTTCCATTGGTGAATGGCTGCCATTGCTCTCAGCCAATCTCTATTTTTTCTCAGTACGTTTTTTCCATTTTGTCGAGGCATTATCTGGTTATATCCAACACAATAATGTACATTCTACCACATATTCAAGTGGTGTGGTAACGATATGATAACGGGTACAGGTACTAATAAATTTGGAAGTGGCCAATATCGTCTAGATGTGATATACTTGACATATCCTCTAGGCCTTGATATTAGTCCTGGGTTTTTGTGTAGCTCATAATTCTATCATCATTTCGTCCCCTTCCTCACGAGTGCAGATAGGCAGAAAATTACCGTCTTAAATGTTGTTTACAAGGACTATATTTGGGAATGGTCATCGAGAAAGTGATGCTTTTTTTTTTAACAATTGGAGAACAGGCCTTGATAACAGATGATGATGTTGTGTGTTATTAGACACCCTGCAATGAGAATACTGGTCATTAGACAAATATTTCACAACTTCTTGTATATAAGGTATGTTATTAGTTTATGTGCTACAAACTTGGCAGATTGCTCGAAGGTTCTGATTGTGGACTAACACATGAAATATATGTGGTAGTCAATACAGGTGTGCGTTAACGGTTTCATAGGTATCTAAAGTTCCAAATATTTGCGATGAACATCGTGAAATGGAACAGTTGAATCAAATAATAATTGAAACATAGAGCAATAATCGAGTAATATATACATCCTATTTTTGATAAGACATGGAATTCGTTCCATTGTACATTACTAATTTGCTCAAATATGCGGGTGTTTGATGATTAACGGTGCAAATCTTCAGCTCGGACAGCAGAATGTCTGTTTGGAAACAAAACGGAACACTAATGATTCCTAGTGTGATGCTGAGTGACTTGTTGGAAATTCTCCAACCATCACAAACAAACCAACCCCTTCGCTGGACAGATACTCGTTAGTCGGTGTCTGGAGTTGGCAAATCTGTATGGTGCAAAGTTCAATGCCAAAGCTTAGCTACATGTGCATGTTGAGAAACGAACTTCCATTGAGTGGTTCTGATCAATGAATTGTTAGCAGCACATGATAACCAATATTATAAATATTGGGCAGCGCAACATATATCACATAAATTTGAAAACGATTTTTCATTGTCATATGTTTGGCAAAAAAGTCTATGGAAGTGCATTTATATAATACCATATGCATGACAATCTGTATCAAACGGTGATCGATAACCCTCCACACAAATGGTGTTGGGTGACTGCTCATTGGGTTGAGGCGTGTCACCAGAAGCCATTCGCATCCATTGTTTTAGATGTTAAATAAGCAGATAACAATCACCTACTCACCCCAGCACACCACCATGTAATGAAGAAGACTTATATTTAGACTTGAGTGGTTGGATGTTGCACGTCTTCTGTCATTGCCTGTAATAGGTCTGTGAACGTGACAGGGTGCTATTGGTGACTTACATATCGACTTAGTGAAACTTTCTTTAGTGGCCTGTGGTGCATTTGACATGGACTACCAGTCAGTTCGAATCTGGGGTGGTCATTTTGTTATCATGTATGATGCATAGATTTCTTTAAAATAACCAACATATATGTTTGAATACATTTTGATATCACCCGTAGCGTGGTACAAGAATGCACCACATCAAGACTATTTCTGTATACGGAACGTTATTTTTAAACACAGCTGAGACAGAGGTTGAATCTCTTGACCATGAACACGTATCCCTTTCGAGGGCACGTCCTTTTTGCTTGGTCGTCTCTTTTCTGTTCCATTGCGGGGACAATGTCCACACAGACTTACAAAACGACTCAGCAAATTCTTCAGATTTGCCGACACCCACTCCTTCCCCATGTACAGCATTTATCAGGACTAAAATAGCAACTGGCCACTTGTCAACATTTACACTAGTAGCTAAGCTCTTCTGAGCATTCGTCATCCGTTCCAGAAAGAACCGACATTATTAGATATTTGCAACACTTTTTGTGGTGGTGGCTGAAGCTGTCAACGACTTGGTTACATAAGACACGCTGCCAAATTGACATTAATGAAGTGGGGAGACCAGGGAAAGGCACCGACATCGCCATGTCAGCTCTGGTGACTGAGACCCAAGGTAAAGTGGATTACTCCATAGATACATGGGGTTTTCCTTTCTCCACTGTTGACACATGCTGCATGGTTTGGTAACCAAGGGTTCGTTCTATGTGGGTGGAATAACCTGTCCTTGCTGATCGATTCTCGTTGAATGAGACTCGAGGTGTTCTTTTCTGACCTACCGTTTGAGTGTCCTTAATTTCGGGCGACCAATATGAATATTACAATAGAGGCCATAGTGTTTTTGAACACACCTGCATCACCCTTCATCTCTTGAGTAGAAGTTGTTACATTCGAGTTTCTCGAGAGGGAATGTTCGTTCCATGAACAAAACTGAACACACGCTGGTAATCAAGACCTCCACTCACGTTTGAATACATCATGTATGCATTTTGCTTTTTGTGACAAAATCTGAGAATGTTTTTGGTCGCATGTATCCCATATTTCAGGTGCGTTCCCTAGTAAATGCCGCATGAAAGAGTGGTTATTCAAATAACAACTTGAACTGGCAAACTGCCACCTTACATCACTGGCATGGATTTATGGGCAGTCTTGTTTTCTTCCACGCCAGTAAATCATAGCTCCCTCTGAGAACTAAGAGTATGCTAGGGCCGACTTCATGGGAATATCATTTCCTTCATTTTTTCTCTGCTACATATATCAACAATATATTTCCATCCTTTGCCCCATGAATGTACCTAGGTACGATTAGTTTCGTGCGGAGAAAGTATCAATACCCATTCACAGTCAGACGGTGCGTATTCAGTAATTGTGAATAGAGACCAATAAATTTGCATGTGTCTGATACCCTGTAGTCGTATATTATGCAAGATATTTTCCACTGTACCAGCGGATTTGTGTCAAGTCCAGTTATGATGTATTTGCTTTGTCTCAGGACAGTCAGGATGTATGATGTTTATTCTCAATGATGACGCATCGGAATCTGAAAATCACTTCCTTTCATCGACTAGAGCACATGTCAACTAGGTACATAGTCCGAGGTCAATATGAAAATATGTTACAATTGATGGTGCTCTTCCATGTTTGGAGGTACTGCAGTGTATTGCAACAAATGAATCACAATCATTCTCAGACTTGCCATTTCGTCTGCTTTTGGCGTTGTTTGAAGAATTTATTCATTGTTAGTAGATGTCGCAATACTTCAATTATCTTGGATATGCAGGAAAAATATACGTAGATCTGTTGATGTTCCTGACCATTATACCAGCACATCACGTTCTGTAGATAATAAAAATGAATCTTTTGAAGAAAGCTAATTAAACAATATAGACTAGAATGCATCTACATATTACATTATGGAATGGGCCTGAAGAGATCCTTCGAAAATATGTCGTATACATCGTGTGGGATACATAGAAATCATAATTAGGCAAGTTACATCCACATTATGAATATGTGGTATATGCGTGATCATGTTTTCTCAGCGAGAAATATTGGATTGTTTCCATCTCAATTTAATTTCAGCGTAGGGCAAATCCGATCCGATCAGGTTGACAGTTTCAGAAACAATAGTCTCGACTTTGACAGTCTGGTAGTCTGTTCTATCTCTTGTTGAAATGATCTGGAGCCGTGGGACCAAGAAGAGACGATATCCGTGCGCTGAATACAGAAATATTACGGCACCACAGCTGAAAGAGAAAATGTTTCACAAATACTTTGGTGCATGCTATTTGCTAGATTGCGATTTGAAAGGAAAAGTGTAAAAAGTTACTTCTAGATTGATTACGAGAGAACTGGTTGGTGTATCTGCCGAGTTTTGTGACAAATTCCTCAACATGAGAATATTTATCAAGTATCATCGTCCTTGAAGGCGCGTTATCAATCTTTCCCTATTTCAGTATTCATAGTTTCAGGGCTAGGTCAACGGCCATAATATCATGCTTAAATTAATGCATGCAATGTGGCAGAAAATAAGTAATATCCAGTCATGATTTGTTGATGCCCCCCAAGTATTAACATGCCACAATTTTTAACTACTTGTTTAGGAGCCTTAATCATAGTTATTTAATTTTCCTTCAGAATTGTGCAATCTATTTTGGATTTCTTTCCAGACATGTTGTTATCGACAATTGCTTTCTGTCAGCACATGTGTGTCATTTTGTTTCGAACTGAGTGGCACAAACCAGACATATTGCTTCTTAAATTAGCATCATTCTCAATCGGTGAGCTGTGTTGATTTCCTTTTCGAGAATTGTGCTGTGTTTTTCTCTTACTTTCATCTAAATACCATTGTGCACAGGCTAGATCTGCCAGCAACCACCATTTTCTATCTGCAAATGCATTGCGTTTCCCGTTGCTGCTCCATGACATCATTGCAAAGGAAGTTGCACTTTCATCCTGCACACAATAATAGTATTTGAATAGCTGTCAATGACTATCATGTTGGCGGCGCCACAAAGTCCCGACCTAATGACTTACGCAGTTCAGTGCTTGGGAAAGATTATGACCTAATTCTCATTGACTTGCTCGCTGAATTTTTCGGGTTATACCACGAATCAATCTGACGTCCCATGAAGCCTGAAATTGGATCCATGTGTCCAGCAGTGAGGTCTTGTGTGAAATCTGAGCAATTCGTAGTCTCAAGGGGTTGTTTAAGGTTGGGAATGTGTGTTTGTATTTGTGAATGATACGGCCAGAGAATCAGTCGCTAAGTACAAGAGGGTAATTATGCTTTGTCTCCACAGCATTACACAGATTTGGATGATTACGTCGTCTCGCTCTTAAAATATTTACGTTATCAAGCCAAATATAATTGTTGATCACAGGACTGGATCCAGCCAAAAGTCCGTAGAACTCAACAAAACTCATCAGCATCGCTTAGATAATATGACCAATTAATTTGAGCCATGGGTTCACCCTCATTCCTCATCTGGATCCAGCCAAAAGTTCGTAGAACTCAACGAAACTCATCAGCATCTCTCAGATAATATGACCAATAAATTTGAGCCATGGGTTCACCCTTATACCTCTTCTGGATCCAGCCAAAAGTCCGTGGAACTCAACGACTCATCAGCTTCGCTCAGATAATATTTTCAATTAATTTGAGCCATGGGTTCACCCTCATACTTCATCTGGATCCAGCCAAATGTCCGTAAAACTCAACGAAACTCCTCAGTATCGCTAGGGTAATATTTTCAATTAATTTGAGGCATGGGTTCACGGACTTTTGAGTATGACCAATTAATCGCTCAAGTACTCAAGTATCGCTAGGGTAATATTTTCAATTAATTTGAGGCATGGGTTCACCCTCATACCTCATCTGGATCCAGCCAAAAGTCCGTGGAACTCAACGAAACTCCTCAGTGTCGCTACGGTAATATTTACAATTAATTTGAGCCATCGGTTCACCCTCATACCTCATCTGGATCCAGCCGAAAATCCATGCAACTTAACGAAACCCCCCAGTGTCGCTAGCATGATATGATATTAGTTTGTGTATGCGAGAGAATAAGAAAGACTGAGTTATCCTGTTCCTCATCACAGTCAGCTTTTATTTTATAAAATCGCTAACAACACTTGCATGTATACAAACATGGGTATTTTCCAGTTTCTTAAACTATAAACTGATCCATTAATTGTGTTATAAACAATATAACACAATTAAGCACTGTTAAACGAAGCTATTGGTTTCAGTGTTTGCGATGTACATGACTGATAAGACCAGAGGGCTTTCTATATTCAATATTGCAACAAACAACAAAAAAATCCGTGGATCGTAAGGATAACTGATGATGACAGTACCGACGCCACGATAGAAATCCAGGATGCTTCATTTGAAAGCATCCTTGCTCGTCGTGTGCCCTTCCTTTGTATAGTTGGGATGCAATCTTTCGCCGAAGGATGTTTACAAGTAGTTTGGCCGCATCATCATCATCATCATCAGCATCATCATCAGCCTTGGTGGCAGCGGGAGAGACATGCCACAATTTTTAACTACTTGTTTAGGAGCCTTAATCATAGTTATTTAATTTTCCTTCAGAATTGGATTTCTTTCCAGACATGTTGTTATCGACAATTGCTTTCTGTCAGCACATGTGTGTCATTTTGTTTCGAACTGAGTGGCACAAACCAGACATATTGCTTCTTAAATTAGCATCATTCTCAATCGGTGAGCTGTGTTGATTTCCTTTTCGAGAATTGTGCTGTGTTTTTCTCTTACTTTCATCTAAATACCATTGTGCACAGGCTAGATCTGCCAGCAACCACCATTTTCTATCTGCAAATGCATTGCGTTTCCCGTTGCTGCTCCATGACATCATTGCAAAGGAAGTTGCACTTTCATCCTGCACACAATAATAGTATTTGAATAGCTGTCAATGACTATCATGTTGGCGGCGCCACAAAGTCCCGACCTAATGACTTACGCAGTTCAGTGCTTGGGAAAGATTATGACCTAATTCTCATTGACTTGCTCGCTGAATTTTTCGGGTTATACCACGAATCAATCTGACGTCCCATGAAGCCTGAAATTGGATCCATGTGTCCAGCAGTGAGGTCTTGTGTGAAATCTGAGCAATTCGTAGTCTCAAGGGGTTGTTCAAGGTTGGGAATGTGTGTTTGTATTTGTGAATGATACGGCCAGAGAATCAGTCGCTAAGTACAAGAGGGTAATTATGCTTTGTCTCCACAGCATTACACAGATTTGGATGATTACGTCGTCTCGCTCTTAAAATATTTACGTTATCAAGCCAAATATAATTGTTGATCACAGGACTGGATCCAGCCAAAAGTCCGTAGAACTCAACAAAACTCATCAGCATCGCTTAGATAATATGACCAATTAATTTGAGCCATGGGTTCACCCTCATTCCTCATCTGGATCCAGCCAAAAGTCCGTAGAACTCAACGAAACTCATCAGCATCTCTCAGATAATATGACCAATAAATTTGAGCCATGGGTTCACCCTTATACCTCTTCTGGATCCAGCCAAAAGTCCGTGGAACTCAACGACTCATCAGCTTCGCTCAGATAATATTTTCAATTAATTTGAGCCATGGGTTCACCCTCATACTTCATCTGGATCCAGCCAAATGTCCGTAAAACTCAACGAAACTCCTCAGTATCGCTAGGGTAATATTTTCAATTAATTTGAGGCATGGGTTCACGGACTTTTGAGTATGACCAATTAATCGCTCAAGTACTCAAGTATCGCTAGGGTAATATTTTCAATTAATTTGAGGCATGGGTTCACCCTCATACCTCATCTGGATCCAGCCAAAAGTCCGTGGAACTCAACGAAACTCCTCAGTGTCGCTACGGTAATATTTACAATTAATTTGAGCCATGGGTTCACCCTCATACCTCATCTGGATCCAGCCGAAAATCCATGCAACTTAACGAAACCCCCCAGTGTCGCTAGCATGATATGATATTAGTTTGTGTATGCGAGAGAATAAGAAAGACTGAGTTATCCTGTTCCTCATCACAGTCAGCTTTTATTTATAAAATCGCTAACAACACTTGCATGTATACAAACATGGGTATTTTCCAGTTTCTTAAACTATAAACTGATCCATTAATTGTGTTATAAACAATATAACACAATTAAGCACTGTTAAACGAATAGACGTGGAATCAATACCCAGTATCAAGTATTCCGAGCAAACAAAACAGGGTCCGTTATCCAATCTCATAGTCCGGGGACAGAAAGTCATATCAGGCATACGAAGTGAGAGAAAACAAAAATGACAGGGAAACTCATGAACCCCCGTAAATGGCCATCAGGAGGTGAAATCAGGTGTTCCGGAAAGAGTGAGCATTTCCTGCCCCACTAGTGGCACCCGTCATGAATTCCTCAAAATTAACATGAAAATAGATCGAGTTGCATAGCAGACATGGATTTGCTGTATTTATCAACCAGATCATGATGACGTCCATAGAATTTCTTAAACGCAGCTATTTCTTAAACGAAGCTATTGGTTTCAGTGTTTGCGATGTACATGACTGATAAGACCAGAGGGCTTTCTATATTCAATATTGCAACAAACAACAAAAAAATCCGTGGATCGTAAGGATAACTGATGATGACAGTACCGACGCCACGATAGAAATCCAGGATGCTTCATTTGAAAGCATCCTTGCTCGTCGTGTGCCCTTCCTTTGTATAGTTGGGATGCAATCTTTCGCCGAAGGATGTTTACAAGTAGTTTGGCCGCATCATCATCATCATCATCAGCATCATCATCAGCCTTGGTGGCAGCGGGAGAGACTTTCGAGGCTTTCGTGGAGGCTTTGGCATGTTTGGTGCTGGATGAGGTAGCCTTGGTGGCAGCGGGATCATCTACTCCTGAAGTTCAATCATAAATACATGTATGAAAAAGTTAGAATGGAATACAATCTAAATTCAAAATAATTTGTGTAATTCTTTAGATTTGTGTACCTGACTCTGATTCAAATTCAAAAAATAATTTGTTGAGATGCGTGTAGTTTTTTTTAAAACATCTCACCTTTTGTGCCTTTGGTTTTGGAGACTTTCGTGGAGGCTTTGGCATGTTTGGTGCTGGATGAGGTAGCCTCGGTGGCAGCGGGATCGTCTTTTCCTGAAGTTCAATCATAAATACATGTATGAAAAAGTTAGAATGGAATACAATCTAAATTCAAAATAATTTGTAGTTTTTTCAAAACATCCTACACAACAATTTAAATTTAAAATAATTTTTTTTGGATTTGTGTAGATGACCCTAAGCTTACTTCTTTTACGTAAATATTTTTTTTTGGATTTGTGTAGATGACCCTAAGCTTACTTCTTTTACGTGGACCCTCATTGTCTGAGTCGTCCGACTCCATGGTCTTTCGAGGGCGTTTTGAGGTAGCCTTGGTGGCAGCGGGATCGTCGAGACCATCGTTTGCACTGCTGTCGCCCTCAAAGTCTGAGTCCATGGTCTGGTGAGAGACTTTCGAGGCTTTCGGGGAGGCTTTGGCATGTTTGGTGCCTTATACCTCTTCTGGATCCAGCCAAAAGTCCGTGGAACTCAACGACTCATCAGCTTCGCTCAGATAATATTTTCAATTAATTTGAGCCATGGGTTCACCCTCATACTTCATCTGGATCCAGCCAAATGTCCGTAAAACTCAACGAAACTCCTCAGTATCGCTAGGGTAATATTTTCAATTAATTTGAGGCATGGGTTCACGGACTTTTGAGTATGACCAATTAATCGCTCAAGTACTCAAGTATCGCTAGGGTAATATTTTCAATTAATTTGAGGCATGGGTTCACCCTCATAACTCATCTGGATCCAGCCAAAAGTCCGTGGAACTCAACGAAACTCCTCAGTGTCGCTACGGTAATATTTACAATTAATTTGAGGCATGGGTTCACCCTCATACCTCATCTGGATCCAGCCGAAAATCCATGCAACTTAACGAAACCCCCCAGTGTCGCTAGCATGATATGATATTAGTTTGTGTATGCGAGAGAATAAGAAAGACTGAGTTATCCTGTTCCTCATCACAGTCAGCTTTTATTTTATAAAATCGCTAACAACACTTGCATGTATACAAACATGGGTATTTTCCAGTTTCTTAAACTATAAACTGATCCATTAATTGTGTTATAAACAATATAACACAATTAAGCACTGTTAAACGAAGCTATTGGTTTCAGTGTTTGCGATGTACATGACTGATAAGACCAGAGGGCTTTCTATATTCAATATTGCAACAAACAACAAAAAAATCCGTGGATCGTAAGGATAACTGATGATGACAGTACCGACGCCACGATAGAAATCCAGGATGCTTCATTTGAAAGCATCCTTGCTCGTCGTGTGCCCTTCCTTTGTATAGTTGGGATGCAATCTTTCGCCGAAGGATGTTTACAAGTAGTTTGGCCGCATCATCATCATCATCATCAGCATCATCATCAGCCTTGGTGGCAGCGGGAGAGACATGCCACAATTTTTAACTACTTGTTTAGGAGCCTTAATCATAGTTATTTAATTTTCCTTCAGAATTGGATTTCTTTCCAGACATGTTGTTATCGACAATTGCTTTCTGTCAGCACATGTGTGTCATTTTGTTTCGAACTGAGTGGCACAAACCAGACATATTGCTTCTTAAATTAGCATCATTCTCAATCGGTGAGCTGTGTTGATTTCCTTTTCGAGAATTGTGCTGTGTTTTTCTCTTACTTTCATCTAAATACCATTGTGCACAGGCTAGATCTGCCAGCAACCACCATTTTCTATCTGCAAATGCATTGCGTTTCCCGTTGCTGCTCCATGACATCATTGCAAAGGAAGTTGCACTTTCATCCTGCACACAATAATAGTATTTGAATAGCTGTCAATGACTATCATGTTGGCGGCGCCACAAAGTCCCGACCTAATGACTTACGCAGTTCAGTGCTTGGGAAAGATTATGACCTAATTCTCATTGACTTGCTCGCTGAATTTTTCGGGTTATACCACGAATCAATCTGACGTCCCATGAAGCCTGAAATTGGATCCATGTGTCCAGCAGTGAGGTCTTGTGTGAAATCTGAGCAATTCGTAGTCTCAAGGGGTTGTTTAAGGTTGGGAATGTGTGTTTGTATTTGTGAATGATACGGCCAGAGAATCAGTCGCTAAGTACAAGAGGGTAATTATGCTTTGTCTCCACAGCATTACACAGATTTGGATGATTACGTCGTCTCGCTCTTAAAATATTTACGTTATCAAGCCAAATATAATTGTTGATCACAGGACTGGATCCAGCCAAAAGTCCGTAGAACTCAACAAAACTCATCAGCATCGCTTAGATAATATGACCAATTAATTTGAGCCATGGGTTCACCCTCATTCCTCATCTGGATCCAGCCAAAAGGCCGTAGAACTCAACGAAACTCATCAGCATCTCTCAGATAATATGACCAATAAATTTGAGCCATGGGTTCACCCTTATACCTCTTCTGGATCCAGCCAAAAGTCCGTGGAACTCAACGACTCATCAGCTTCGCTCAGATAATATTTTCAATTAATTTGAGCCATGGGTTCACCCTCATACTTCATCTGGATCCAGCCAAATGTCCGTAAAACTCAACGAAACTCCTCAGTATCGCTAGGGTAATATTTTCAATTAATTTGAGGCATGGGTTCACGGACTTTTGAGTATGACCAATTAATCGCTCAAGTACTCAAGTATCGCTAGGGTAATATTTTCAATTAATTTGAGGCATGGGTTCACCCTCATACCTCATCTGGATCCAGCCAAAAGTCCGTGGAACTCAACGAAACTCCTCAGTGTCGCTACGGTAATATTTACAATTAATTTGAGCCATGGGTTCACCCTCATACCTCATCTGGATCCAGCCGAAAATCCATGCAACTTAACGAAACCCCCCAGTGTCGCTAGCATGATATGATATTAGTTTGTGTATGCGAGAGAATAAGAAAGACTGAGTTATCCTGTTCCTCATCACAGTCAGCTTTTATTTATAAAATCGCTAACAACACTTGCTTGTATACAAACATGGGTATTTTCCAGTTTCTTAAACTATAAACTGATCCATTAATTGTGTTATAAACAATATAACACAATTAAGCACTGTTAAACGAATAGACGTGGAATCAATACCCAGTATCAAGTATTCCGAGCAAACAAAACAGGGTCCGTTATCCAATCTCATAGTCCGGGGACAGAAAGTCATATCAGGCATACGAAGTGAGAGAAAACAAAAATGACAGGGAAACTCATGAACCCCCGTAAATGGCCATCAGGAGGTGAAATCAGGTGTTCCGGAAAGAGTGAGCATTTCCTGCCCCACTAGTGGCACCCGTCATGAATTCCCCAAAATTAACATGAAAATAGATCGAGTTGCATAGCAGACATGGATTTGCTGTATTTATCAACCAGATCATGATGACGTCCATAGAATTTCTTAAACGCAGCTATTTCTTAAACGAAGCTATTGGTTTCAGTGTTTGCGATGTACATGACTGATAAGACCAGAGGGCTTTCTATATTCAATATTGCAACAAACAACAAAAAAATCCGTGGATCGTAAGGATAACTGATGATGACAGTACCGACGCCACGATAGAAATCCAGGATGCTTCATTTGAAAGCATCCTTGCTCGTCGTGTGCCCTTCCTTTGTATAGTTGGGATGCAATCTTTCGCCGAAGGATGTTTACAAGTAGTTTGGCCGCATCATCATCATCATCATCATCAGCATCATCATCAGCCTTGGTGGCAGCGGGAGAGACTTTCGAGGCTTTCGTGGAGGCTTTGGCATGTTTGGTGCTGGATGAGGTAGCCTTGGTGGCAGCGGGATCATCTACTCCTGAAGTTCAATCATAAATACATGTATGAAAAAGTTAGAATGGAATACAATCTAAATTCAAAATAATTTGTGTAATTCTTTAGATTTGTGTACCTGACTCTGATTCAAATTCAAAAAATAATTTGTTGAGATGCGTGTAGTTTTTTTTAAAACATCTCACCTTTTGTGCCTTTGGTTTTGGAGACTTTCGTGGAGGCTTTGGCATGTTTGGTGCTGGATGAGGTAGCCTCGGTGGCAGCGGGATCGTCTTTTCCTGAAGTTCAATCATAAATACATGTATGAAAAAGTTAGAATGGAATACAATCTAAATTCAAAATAATTTGTAGTTTTTTCAAAACATCCTACACAACAATTTAAATTTAAAATAATTTTTTTTGGATTTGTGTAGATGACCCTAAGCTTACTTCTTTTACGTAAATATTTTTTTTTGGATTTGTGTAGATGACCCTAAGCTTACTTCTTTTACGTTGACCCTCATTGTCTGAGTCGTCCGACTCCATGGTCTTTCGAGGGCGTTTTGAGGTAGCCTTGGTGGCAGCGGGATCGTCGAGACCATCGTTTGCACTGCTGTCGCCCTCAAAGTCTGAGTCCATGGTCTGGTGAGAGACTTTCGAGGCTTTCGGGGAGGCTTTGGCATGTTTGGTGCCTTATACCTCTTCTGGATCCAGCCAAAAGTCCGTGGAACTCAACGACTCATCAGCTTCGCTCAGATAATATTTTCAATTAATTTGAGCCATGGGTTCACCCTCATACTTCATCTGGATCCAGCCAAATGTCCGTAAAACTCAACGAAACTCCTCAGTATCGCTAGGGTAATATTTTCAATTAATTTGAGGCATGGGTTCACGGACTTTTGAGTATGACCAATTAATCGCTCAAGTACTCAAGTATCGCTAGGGTAATATTTTCAATTAATTTGAGGCATGGGTTCACCCTCATAACTCATCTGGATCCAGCCAAAAGTCCGTGGAACTCAACGAAACTCCTCAGTGTCGCTACGGTAATATTTACAATTAATTTGAGCCATGGGTTCACCCTCATACCTCATCTGGATCCAGCCGAAAATCCATGCAACTTAACGAAACCCCCCAGTGTCGCTAGCATGATATGATATTAGTTTGTGTATGCGAGAGAATAAGAAAGACTGAGTTATCCTGTTCCTCATCACAGTCAGCTTTTATTTTATAAAATCGCTAACAACACTTGCATGTATACAAACATGGGTATTTTCCAGTTTCTTAAACTATAAACTGATCCATTAATTGTGTTATAAACAATATAACACAATTAAGCACTGTTAAACGAAGCTATTGGTTTCAGTGTTTGCGATGTACATGACTGATAAGACCAGAGGGCTTTCTATATTCAATATTGCAACAAACAACAAAAAAATCCGTGGATCGTAAGGATAACTGATGATGACAGTACCGACGCCACGATAGAAATCCAGGATGCTTCATTTGAAAGCATCCTTGCTCGTCGTGTGCCCTTCCTTTGTATAGTTGGGATGCAATCTTTCGCCGAAGGATGTTTACAAGTAGTTTGGCCGCATCATCATCATCATCATCAGCATCATCATCAGCCTTGGTGGCAGCGGGAGAGACATGCCACAATTTTTAACTACTTGTTTAGGAGCCTTAATCATAGTTATTTAATTTTCCTTCAGAATTGGATTTCTTTCCAGACATGTTGTTATCGACAATTGCTTTCTGTCAGCACATGTGTGTCATTTTGTTTCGAACTGAGTGGCACAAACCAGACATACCGTAATGGCCCGAAATACTGCCCCGGCGCTTAATAGTGCTTTACATGTTTCAGCCCCGGCGCTAATACGAGACCGGCGGGTAAACGAGACCGGCGCTTAATAATACAATGAGCAAAAACGATATATTTTGAAAGCTTGTGCGCGTGAACGCACCGATTTTCTTCACTGTTTTAGTGATATCCGGCGCGCGGTGCACGGCTGGAAAGGGGGACATGGGAGTTGAGGGCATAATGACGGGCGGTTGCATCGAGGATGGTGTTAGTCCAATGGCTATGGACAGCAGATACACGGTAGATAAACTTATAAATTATAGTAAAATACATCGTGATGAAGCTTGCAAATTCATTAAAAAAAACTACCGGTGCTGGTACCTGCCGATATTCTGTATATCAGCTTTTCAGAGTTTGGATTTATTATGATATCGGTGTGTTAAATGACCGGTTCATACACAGACCTACTGCATACGTTATGTGCGTAGTAGATGTCGCATGGTGCCGCAATACATGCAACCAATAAAGATATATGGTAATGGTTATTTATATTATGCTGATATAAATGTAATGTAATGTTGGGTCCCGGGGAATGAATATCATTAAGTTAGTCAGTACAATTATATATACATGCAGCTGCTCAATTGCATCACCTAATTGGTTAACAGGTGTTCTATTGTCATAATGAAAATCCAATATCGGTAAGTAAGTGTCAGTTGTGTTGTTTCACACATGTGTAATCAATTGCAATCACCGTGGGACTCTTGTGTGCTACGTGCACCAGTACATAGACTTACACCCGGCGGTTATTTGAACCGGCGCTAATTCGAGACCGGCGCTTAATAATGCTTTTAAAGACATACCCCCGGCGCTTAAACGAGGCCGGCGGGTAAACGAGAACCGGCGGTATTTCGGGCCATTACGGTATTGCTTCTTAAATTAGCATCATTCTCAATCGGTGAGCTGTGTTGATTTCCTTTTCGAGAATTGTGCTGTGTTTTTCTCTTACTTTCATCTAAATACCATTGTGCACAGGCTAGATCTGCCAGCAACCACCATTTTCTATCTGCAAATGCATTGCGTTTCCCGTTGCTGCTCCATGACATCATTGCAAAGGAAGTTGCACTTTCATCCTGCACACAATAATAGTATTTGAATAGCTGTCAATGACTATCATGTTGGCGGCGCCACAAAGTCCCGACCTAATGACTTACGCAGTTCAGTGCTTGGGAAAGATTATGACCTAATTCTCATTGACTTGCTCGCTGAATTTTTCGGGTTATACCACGAATCAATCTGACGTCCCATGAAGCCTGAAATTGGATCCATGTGTCCAGCAGTGAGGTCTTGTGTGAAATCTGAGCAATTCGTAGTCTCAAGGGGTTGTTTAAGGTTGGGAATGTGTGTTTGTATTTGTGAATGATACGGCCAGAGAATCAGTCGCTAAGTACAAGAGGGTAATTATGCTTTGTCTCCACAGCATTACACAGATTTGGATGATTACGTCGTCTCGCTCTTAAAATATTTACGTTATCAAGCCAAATATAATTGTTGATCACAGGACTGGATCCAGCCAAAAGTCCGTAGAACTCAACAAAACTCATCAGCATCGCTTAGATAATATGACCAATTAATTTGAGCCATGGGTTCACCCTCATTCCTCATCTGGATCCAGCCAAAAGGCCGTAGAACTCAACGAAACTCATCAGCATCTCTCAGATAATATGACCAATAAATTTGAGCCATGGGTTCACCCTTATACCTCTTCTGGATCCAGCCAAAAGTCCGTGGAACTCAACGACTCATCAGCTTCGCTCAGATAATATTTTCAATTAATTTGAGCCATGGGTTCACCCTCATACTTCATCTGGATCCAGCCAAATGTCCGTAAAACTCAACGAAACTCCTCAGTATCGCTAGGGTAATATTTTCAATTAATTTGAGGCATGGGTTCACGGACTTTTGAGTATGACCAATTAATCGCTCAAGTACTCAAGTATCGCTAGGGTAATATTTTCAATTAATTTGAGGCATGGGTTCACCCTCATACTTCATCTGGATCCAGCCAAAAGTCCGTGGAACTCAACGAAACTCCTCAGTGTCGCTACGGTAATATTTACAATTAATTTGAGCCATGGGTTCACCCTCATACCTCATCTGGATCCAGCCGAAAATCCATGCAACTTAACGAAACCCCCCAGTGTCGCTAGCATGATATGATATTAGTTTGTGTATGCGAGAGAATAAGAAAGACTGAGTTATCCTGTTCCTCATCACAGTCAGCTTTTATTTATAAAATCGCTAACAACACTTGCATGTATACAAACATGGGTATTTTCCAGTTTCTTAAACTATAAACTGATCCATTAATTGTGTTATAAACAATATAACACAATTAAGCACTGTTAAACGAATAGACGTGGAATCAATACCCAGTATCAAGTATTCCGAGCAAACAAAACAGGGTCCTTTATCCAATCTCATAGTCCGGGGACAGAAAGTCATATCAGGCATACGAAGTGAGAGAAAACAAAAATGACAGGGAAACTCATGAACCCCCGTAAATGGCCATCAGGAGGTGAAATCAGGTGTTCCGGAAAGAGTGAGCATTTCCTGCCCCACTAGTGGCACCCGTCATGAATTCCCCAAAATTAACATGAAAATAGATCTAGTTGCATAGCAGACATGGATTTGCTGTATTTATCAACCAGATCATGATGACGTCCATAGAATTTCTTAAACGCAGCTATTTCTTAAACGAAGCTATTGGTTTCAGTGTTTGCGATGTACATGACTGATAAGACCAGAGGGCTTTCTATATTCAATATTGCAACAAACAACAAAAAAATCCGTGGATCGTAAGGATAACTGATGATGACAGTACCGACGCCACGATAGAAATCCAGGATGCTTCATTTGAAAGCATCCTTGCTCGTCGTGTGCCCTTCCTTTGTATAGTTGGGATGCAATCTTTCGCCGAAGGATGTTTACAAGTAGTTTGGCCGCATCATCATCATCATCATCAGCATCATCATCAGCCTTGGTGGCAGCGGGAGAGACTTTCGAGGCTTTCGTGGAGGCTTTGGCATGTTTGGTGCTGGATGAGGTAGCCTTGGTGGCAGCGGGATCATCTACTCCTGAAGTTCAATCATAAATACATGTATGAAAAAGTTAGAATGGAATACAATCTAAATTCAAAATAATTTGTGTAATTCTTTAGATTTGTGTACCTGACTCTGATTCAAATTCAAAAAATAATTTGTTGAGATGCGTGTAGTTTTTTTTAAAACATCTCACCTTTTGTGCCTTTGGTTTTGGAGACTTTCGTGGAGGCTTTGGCATGTTTGGTGCTGGATGAGGTAGCCTCGGTGGCAGCGGGATCGTCTTTTCCTGAAGTTCAATCATAAATACATGTATGAAAAAGTTAGAATGGAATACAATCTAAATTCAAAATAATTTGTAGTTTTTTCAAAACATCCTACACAACAATTTAAATTTAAAATAATTTTTTTTGGATTTGTGTAGATGACCCTAAGCTTACTTCTTTTACGTAAATATTTTTTTTTGGATTTGTGTAGATGACCCTAAGCTTACTTCTTTTACGTGGACCCTCATTGTCTGAGTCGTCCGACTCCATGGTCTTTCGAGGGCGTTTTGAGGTAGCCTTGGTGGCAGCGGGATCGTCGAGACCATCGTTTGCACTGCTGTCGCCCTCAAAGTCTGAGTCCATGGTCTGGTGAGAGACTTTCGAGGCTTTCGGGGAGGCTTTGGCATGTTTGGTGCCTTATACCTCTTCTGGATCCAGCCAAAAGTCCGTGGAACTCAACGACTCATCAGCTTCGCTCAGATAATATTTTCAATTAATTTGAGCCATGGGTTCACCCTCATACTTCATCTGGATCCAGCCAAATGTCCGTAAAACTCAACGAAACTCCTCAGTATCGCTAGGGTAATATTTTCAATTCATTTGAGGCATGGGTTCACGGACTTTTGAGTATGACCAATTAATCGCTCAAGTACTCAAGTATCGCTAGGGTAATATTTTCAATTAATTTGAGGCATGGGTTCACCCTCATAACTCATCTGGATCCAGCCAAAAGTCCGTGGAACTCAACGAAACTCCTCAGTGTCGCTACGGTAATATTTACAATTAATTTGAGCCATGGGTTCACCCTCATACCTCATCTGGATCCAGCCGAAAATCCATGCAACTTAACGAAACCCCCCAGTGTCGCTAGCATGATATGATATTAGTTTGTGTATGCGAGAGAATAAGAAAGACTGAGTTATCCTGTTCCTCATCACAGTCAGCTTTTATTTTATAAAATCGCTAACAACACTTGCATGTATACAAACATGGGTATTTTCCAGTTTCTTAAACTATAAACTGATCCATTAATTGTGTTATAAACAATATAACACAATTAAGCACTGTTAAACGAATAGACGTGGAATCAATACCCAGTATCAAGTATTCCGAGCAAACAAAACAGGGTCCGTTATCCAATCTCATAGTCCGGGGACAGAAAGTCATATCAGGCATACGAAGTGAGAGAAAACAAAAATGACAGGGAAACTCATGAACCCCCGTAAATGGCCATCAGGAGGTGAAATCAGGTGTTCCGGAAAGAGTGAGCATTTCCTGCCCCACTAGTGGCACCCGTCATGAATTCCCCAAAATTAACATGAAAATAGATCTAGTTGCATAGCAGACATGGATTTGCTGTATTTATCAACCAGATCATGATGACGTCCATAGAATTTCTTAAACGCAGCTATTTCTTAAACGAAGCTATTGGTTTCAGTGTTTGCGATGTACATGACTGATAAGACCAGAGGGCTTTCTATATTCAATATTGCAACAAACAACAAAAAAATCCGTGGATCGTAAGGATAACTGATGATGACAGTACCGACGCCACGATAGAAATCCAGGATGCTTCATTTGAAAGCATCCTTGCTCGTCGTGTGCCCTTCCTTTGTATAGTTGGGATGCAATCTTTCGCCGAAGGATGTTTACAAGTAGTTTGGCCGCATCATCATCATCATCATCAGCATCATCATCAGCCTTGGTGGCAGCGGGAGAGACTTTCGAGGCTTTCGTGGAGGCTTTGGCATGTTTGGTGCTGGATGAGGTAGCCTTGGTGGCAGCGGGATCATCTACTCCTGAAGTTCAATCATAAATACATGTATGAAAAAGTTAGAATGGAATACAATCTAAATTCAAAATAATTTGTGTAATTCTTTAGATTTGTGTACCTGACTCTGATTCAAATTCAAAAAATAATTTGTTGAGATGCGTGTAGTTTTTTTTAAAACATCTCACCTTTTGTGCCTTTGGTTTTGGAGACTTTCGTGGAGGCTTTCGTGGAGGCTTTGGCATGTTTGGTGCTGGATGAGGTAGCCTCGGTGGCAGCGGGATCGTCTTTTCCTGAAGTTCAATCATAAATACATGTATGAAAAAGTTAGAATGGAATACAATCTAAATTCAAAATAATTTGTAGTTTTTTCAAAACATCCTACACAACAATTTAAATTTAAAATAATTTTTTTTGGATTTGTGTAGATGACCCTAAGCTTACTTCTTTTACGTAAATATTTTTTTTTGGATTTGTGTAGATGACCCTAAGCTTACTTCTTTTACGTGGACCCTCATTGTCTGAGTCGTCCGACTCCATGGTCTTTCGAGGGCGTTTTGAGGTAGCCTTGGTGGCAGCGGGATCGTCGAGACCATCGTTTGCACTGCTGTCACCCTCAAAGTCTGAGTCCATGGTCTGGTGAGAGACTTTCGAGGCTTTCGGGGAGGCTTTGGCATGTTTGGTGCCTTATACCTCTTCTGGATCCAGCCAAAAGTCCGTGGAACTCAACGACTCATCAGCTTCGCTCAGATAATATTTTCAATTAATTTGAGCCATGGGTTCACCCTCATACTTCATCTGGATCCAGCCAAATGTCCGTAAAACTCAACGAAACTCCTCAGTATCGCTAGGGTAATATTTTCAATTAATTTGAGGCATGGGTTCACGGACTTTTGAGTATGACCAATTAATCGCTCAAGTACTCAAGTATCGCTAGGGTAATATTTTCAATTAATTTGAGGCATGGGTTCACCCTCATACCTCATCTGGATCCAGCCAAAAGTCCGTGGAACTCAACGAAACTCCTCAGTGTCGCTACGGTAATATTTACAATTAATTTGAGCCATGGGTTCACCCTCATACCTCATCTGGATCCAGCCGAAAATCCATGCAACTTAACGAAACCCCCCAGTGTCGCTAGCATGATATGATATTAGTTTGTGTATGCGAGAGAATAAGAAAGACTGAGTTATCCTGTTCCTCATCAGTCAGCCTTTATTTTATAAAATCGCTAACAACACTTGCATGTATACAAACATGGGTATTTTCCAGTTTCTTAAACTATAAACTGATCCATTAATTGTGTTATAAACAATATAACACAATTAAGCACTGTTAAACGAATAGACGTGGAATCAATACCCAGTATCAAGTATTCCGAGCAAACAAAACAGGGTCCGTTATCCAATCTCATAGTCCGGGGACAGAAAGTCATATCAGGCATACGAAGTGAGAGAAAACAAAAATGACAGGGAAACTCATGAACCCCCGTAAATGGCCATCAGGAGGTGAAATCAGGTGTTCCGGAAAGAGAGCATTTCCTGCCCCACTAGTGGCACCCGTCATGAATTCCCCAAAATTAACATGAAAATAGATCTAGTTGCATAGCAGACATGGATTTGCTGTATTTATCAACCAGATCATGATGACGTCCATAGAATTTCTTAAACGCAGCTATTTCTTAAACGAAGCTATTGGTTTCAGTGTTTGCGATGTACATGACTGATAAGACCAGAGGGCTTTCTATATTCAATATTGCAACAAACAACAAAAAAATCCGTGGATCGTAAGGATAACTGATGATGACAGTACCGACGCCACGATAGAAATCCAGGATGCTTCATTTGAAAGCATCCTTGCTCGTCGTGTGCCCTTCCTTTGTATAGTTGGGATGCAATCTTTCGCCGAAGGATGTTTACAAGTAGTTTGGCCGCATCATCATCATCATCATCAGCATCATCATCAGCCTTGGTGGCAGCGGGAGAGACTTTCGAGGCTTTCGTGGAGGCTTTGGCATGTTTGGTGCTGGATGAGGTAGCCTTGGTGGCAGCGGGATCATCTACTCCTGAAGTTCAATCATAAATACATGTATGAAAAAGTTAGAATGGAATACAATCTAAATTCAAAATAATTTGTGTAATTCTTTAGATTTGTGTACCTGACTCTGATTCAAATTCAAAAAATAATTTGTTGAGATGCGTGTAGTTTTTTTAAAACATCTCACCTTTTGTGCCTTTGGTTTTGGAGACTTTCGTGGAGGCTTTCGTGGAGGCTTTGGCATGTTTGGTGCTGGATGAGGTAGCCTCGGTGGCAGCGGGATCGTCTTTTCCTGAAGTTCAATCATAAATACATGTATGAAAAAGTTAGAATGGAATACAATCTAAATTCAAAATAATTTGTAGTTTTTTCAAAACATCCTACACAACAATTTAAATTTAAAATAATTTTTTTTTGATTTGTGTAGATGACCCTAAGCTTACTTCTTTTACGTAAATATTTTTTTTTGGATTTGTGTAGATGACCCTAAGCTTACTTCTTTTACGTGGACCCTCATTGTCTGAGTCGTCCGACTCCATGGTCTTTCGAGGGCGTTTTGAGGTAGCCTTGGTGGCAGCGGGATCGTCGAGACCATCGTTTGCACTGCTGTCGCCCTCAAAGTCTGAGTCCATGGTCTGGTGAGAGACTTTCGAGGCTTTCGGGGAGGCTTTGGCATGTTTGGTGCTGGATGAGGTAGCCTCGGTGGCAGCGGGATCCTTGAGACCATCATTTGCACTGCTGGCGCCCTCAAAGTCATTTGTGTAGGTGACTTTCGTTGAGGCTTTCGTGGTGACTTTCGTTGAGGCTTTCGTGTCGAGAGTGGCTGACCGTTGAACATGTCCTGGTACATTGTCAAGATTTGGCTGACACTCGTCGTTTGTTTTACGAGTGTCAGTCAATGCATGAAGTTTTTAACGATATTAATATTTATAAAATCCTCAATTTCCTTCGGGAAATTGGGGTATATTTCTATTTTTAGACAAATAAATTCTAGTCAATGCCTTTGGGTCTAGATCTAGTCATTATTTTTTCACCACTAACTTTGTAAGGTTTTACTGTTCACTACAAATTTTTAATTGCATAACTTGTGGTTTTATCATTCTTGATACTACTTTTATATCCTTGTTTGGCACTGAAATGGCCTTCTTGAGCCCAAAGTGCCGTTAAGCTTTATTTCTTCTTCTTCTTCTTCGTTGAGGCTTTCGTGGAGGCGGGATCGTCGAGACCATCGTTTGCACTGCTGTCGCCCTCAAAGTCTGAGTCCATGGTCTGGTGAGAGACTTTCGTGTAGGTGACTTTCGTTGAGGCTTTCGTGGTGACTTTCGTTGAGGCTTTCGTGGAGGCGGGATCGTCGAGACCATCGTTTGCACTGCTGTCGCCCTCAAAGTCTGAGTCCATGGTCTGGTGAGAGACTTTCGAGGCTTTCGGGGAGGCTTTGGCATGTTTGGTGCTGGATGAGGTAGCCTCGGTGGCAGCGGGATCCTTGAGACCATCGTTTGCACTGCTGGCGCCCTCAAAGTCTGAGTCCATGGTTGGACATGAAAGGTGTCGCATGATGTCATGTTGTTCTGTACTCGCACGTTGCCTCTCCTTAATCTTGTTGCTTTGGAGGTCCAGTTTCAGCGATTTGTGATCAGAGATGGATCGTCTTTGTTCTCATAGCTTTCATTCTTGACTGAGGAAAATAACATTTGTGGCGTGTCTTTTATCCAGGCCCCACCATTATCTGCTTTTCGGATGCAAGAGATGCATGACAACGTTGATGACGTTTGTGACATTTTCTGTGCCATGTAAATCACCGTCAAGCCACCAGTAATGAACTAATGGCCACCATTCTCTCTATCATGTCAGAGCATGACGCACTTGTATTAATTCCATTATCTCGGCAGAAATTCACCGGACATTCAACAGGGAGCCCCGCTTCTTATACTTCTAGCTGGTAACTGTTGAGCCATAAAGCATCATGTAAAGCTAACAAGACAGGTTTGTGCTTAATGATTGATTATTGTTTTACGCTCACAGAGACGCCATGCTTCCCATCCTCGTTCGCTGTTCATTTTATTGCGGCAGTAAAGATGTCGAACTAGAATCGATTTAGCACTGAGCTCGAAGTACCGACGACATGGTGGCTACACTTCATCTCTCGAGATGGTAGCAGGTTTCTACCTCTCATACTGCAGCCATACTGCCGTGATTTATTCGTTGACAGTCATAAAGGTAGCTTCAGTCGAAATAAAAGCATTATCTCATACAACCATTTGAAGGAACTACTGTGAGCAATTATATCACTCATCCTAGTTCACAACGACCAGATTTTTTCGACGCTTGAAAATCACGATATTTTCACCATGTTTCCTGCAATGAACTCATTACGGTTTTTGACATTTACATTTCCGCTGTTTCAAAACCCTCATCTGTAAAATTGTACAAATGAGTTTGAGGTTATTATGGTTCGTTCACGTGTGGACCCAGTCTGTATTGGCTTGATTAGATGTGCCTGTCTTTTCAAACCATCTATGCATCTTGAAACAGTATGCACAAAACTTTGGAATATGCACCAGAATTTAATTGACGTGAGAGGTCATATCGTGACTGCCATGCACACTTTTTTTGTACACATTGTCTGCTTGCATAATATTCGAAGTATTATGTGTAGTGCCATGTTTGTTTCCATTCATCACTACTTATTTACCCAGCTGATGTCCTTATATGTTTCTGTATTCGAGTGTACCCCCACAGTAGTTGTGGGGTGCAGGTGGCTCAGGAAGTAATTTTACAATTATTGGAATCGATCAAGAAATGGGGTTAGCCAGATGCAATATCAGTATTCTATCACTGGAGTTCTATATTTGGCTGGAATACGTGAATCGTCATCAGCAAATATCACATTCTCTTCTGTCATGTGCACATCCATCAGGGCCTAAAAATACCTGGATTTAAGTCAAAACTGACGCTGCTGTATTATGGGTCTATGAACAAATCCTTGAAACATCACGTTGGCAATGATGTAACCATTTTACACATTGATATAAATACTTCTCTCTCGAGTACAAAACAGATTATCGGCAGTTGACGGATTGGATGATTGCAGTGCCTATGCAATCCATTCATCCATCAAAATAATGACAGAAAGCCAGCATATATAAATAGTTGCCATCGCTTTTATCAGGTGCACGCTTCATCCGTTTATTGATTATCAGACGTCACAGTGGCCACTACAACAAACGGCAAAGCCACTGGCAGCAGATTGGTGACTAGAAAATTGTTAATAAATGACCCTTCATGCATTATGGTGTGGATTTTTCTTCTCACACGCACATTGTTATTAGTTTCCAGTATCCAGTATCCAGAGTGTCGGATGACCATATGACGTGAAATAATTAGTAAAACTTTTTTTCAGTAACACCTGTGGCGCACAAATCACAAATGCATAATATTTTATGTGATTCACACAACACATTATGGACCACTTCTTAAACTCTCAGTTTCCTGTCTCGCTTCCTCCTTTGACATGTGATCAATAGAAATTCAGACACCTGTGTGTACCCTCATTAGCGTTCTAACCTCATTAGCGTTCTACATTAGCGTTCTAGTGTTGACGAATGATCGCTAGAAGATGATGTTGTCAGCGGCACGATGACGTGATAACGATGACCTACTTTAACTTGGCCTTCCAGTCCTGTACTCCTCGATATATTTAGACTTGTGTGGTTGCATGTCTCCGCTGCACGTCTTCTGCGTCAATAATTGCTCATTACCTTACAAGATGCATTTATATCAAATTGTGGGTGATTTTGGATGGCCCACAATGGGTACTTGTGACGTTATTGTGGCGTAATCTTCAGTCATCTGGCAGCTCTGATTCGCAATTCGCAGATTTTATCACGCAAGCGGTTATTCTTAAAGACTTGGAGAGCATACGTTAAGAGTAATATTCTTGAGACACACAAACACATTTTGATGTCTTTCAGACATAAGATATTCGCTATCAACGTCACTTGCAGTGTCTTGTGACATTGCTACTTTGCAGCTGCGATATTCAAGTGTGAGCTCTGATACGTTCCTAATGAGAGGTGCGATGGTACATAATCGATAGCGTTATTGATAAATATGGCCATTTGTACCATTTTTTTGTTTTAGGTTATACACGTACTTTCAGGTGTGATCGTGTCGGGCGGGGTTTGCAAGAAGTGGTTTTTGATGGTGTTTAGTGATAATGATATCGATACAGGCTGAGAAAAGATTAGTGCAGCAATGAAGAAATATTAAATCAGCACCAGTTCACCCACGTTTTCCAACTGTTTGCTTGAGGAGTAATTATGCTATATATTAGCCAATGGCCACTTGTATTTCTCCATTGGTATCTAAGCTCTTCTACCGTCAACCGTCTTGGAAGAACGACTTCATACCAACTGGATACTCTCAGCACTTATTTATATCGTTATTACAGAGATACACGACATCGTCATGGAAGACATGCTTACAAATTGACAGTAATGAGGTGCATCATAAGGAAACTGATGTTGGGCTGACGGTGTCCATTTAGGTTATGGGACCACTGAGGTGAGAACACTGATAGCATTTCTCCAGGCTCAAAACGACGATGTCGTTGTTCTGCACAGTTCTAGATTTCCATGATCGAATTCTAAAGTAAAGAACCAGGGAGTTTATAACCAAGGGGAGTATTAATTTGGAACAACGGTGCAAAAGTGTGAACTAAAAATGATGATAGTAATATGTTCATATTGCACAAGTTGTACATACTTTACTAGTAATTGATTGAGAATATGCAGCAATGTTTTTTGAAGGCGTTTTGTCTGGACTCCTCGCTTCAGTGGTCTAAAAGCAAGTGTTATTAGTAATTTTTAAGTTAGATTTGCACCCACGGTTGTACGTAAATATTATTTACACGGCCCCACTGATGTGCCATTCTCCTTATTCACTATTGTATCACAAGTAGTGTTTATTCAAATAACACCTAGGAAAACTGCAACCTTGCGTCAAAGGTATGGATTGATGACCAGTCTTGTTTTCTCTTACGCTGTCGGGCACCACTACATCAGAGCATTATCTGGACTCGATGGTTGGACTTAACAGGAACAATGTTTCCTTTTTCTCTCCCATTGGTGAAAGGCTGCCATTGCTTCAGCCAATCTCTATTTTCTCAGTACATTTCTCCTTTTTGTCGAGGCATTATCTAGCTATATCCAGCACAATAATGTACATTGTAACACATACTTGAGTGGTGTGGTAGCGATTTGATAGCGGGTACATGTACTAATAAATTTGGAAGTGTCCAATATCGTCTAGATGTGATATTCTTGACATATCCTCTAGGCCTTGATATTAGTCCTGGGTTTTGTGTAGCTCATAATTCACTCATCATTTCGTCCCCTTCCTCACGAGTGCAGATAGGTAAAAAATACTGTCATAAATGTTGTTTACAAGGACTATATTTGGGAATGGTCATGAAGAAAGTGATTTTTTTTTAACAATTGGAGAACTGGCCTCGATGACAGATTATGATAAACATTTGTTGGTATACTGGTCATTAGACAAATATTTCACATTGTATATAAGGTCTGTTATTAGTTTATGTGCATCAAACTTGGCAGATTGCTCGAATGTTCTGGTTGTGGACTTACACATGAAAGATATGTGGTAGTCAATACAGGTGTGCGTTGACGGCTTCATACCTTCAGGTATCTTCCGAAGGTACCTTCGGGAAATTGGGGTATATTTCTATTTTTAGACAAATAAATTCTAGTCAATGCCTTTGGGTCTAGATCTAGTCATTATTTTTTCACCACTAACGTTGTAAGGTTTTACTGTTCACTACAAATTTTTAATTGCATAACTTGTGGTTTTATCATTCTTGATACTACTTTTATATCCTTGTTTGGCACTGAAATGGCCTTCTTGAGCCCAAAGTGCCGTTAAGCTTTATTTCTTCTTCTTCTTCTTCTTCAGGTATCTAAAGGTCCAACTATTTGCGATTGGAATCAAATAATAATTGAAACAGAGCAAAAATCGAGTAATATATATCCTATTTCTGATAAGACATGGAATTCGTTCCATTGTACATTACTAATTTGCTCAATCTGCGGGTGTTTGATGATTAACGGTGCAAATCTTCAGCTCCGACAGCAGAATGTCTGTTTGGAAACTAAACGGAACACTAATGATTCCTAGTGTGATGCTGAGTGACTTGTTGGAACTCCCCCAACCATCACAAACAGACAACTCCTTGCAGGGCAGCGCTGGACAGATACTCGTTAGTCGGTGTCTGGCGTTTGATCGTAGTGTGGCAACTCTATATGGTGCAGAGTTCAATGACAAAGCTTAGCTATATGTGCATGTTGAGAAACGAACTTCCATTGAGTGGTTCTGATCAATGAATTGTTAGCAGCACATGATAACCAATATTATAAATATTGGGCAGCGCAACATATATCACATAAATTTGAAAACGATTTTTCGTTGTCATATGATTGGCAGAAAAGTCTATGGAAGTGCATTTATATAATACCATATGCATGACAATCTGTATCAAACGGTGATCGATAACCCTCCACACAAATGGTGTTGGGTGACTGCTCATTGGGTTGAGGCGTGTCACCAGAAGCCATTCGCATCCATTGTTTTAGCTGTTAAATAAGCAGATAACAATCACCTACTCACCTCAGCACACCACCATGTAATGAAGAAGACTTATATTTAGACTTGAGTGGTTGGATGTTGCACGTCTTCCATCATTGCCTGTAACAGGTCTGTGAACGTGACAGAGTGCTATTGGTGTCTTACATATCGACTTACTGAAGCTTTCTTTGGTGGCCTGTGGTACATTTGACATTGACTACCAGTCGGTTCGTTTCTGGGGTGGCCATTTTGTTATCATGTATGATGCATAGATTTCTTTAAAATAACCAACATATGTGTTTGAATACATTTTTATATCACCCGTAGCGTGGTACAAGAATGCACCACATCAAGACTATTTCTGTATTCGGAACGTTATTTTTAAACACAGCTGAGGCACAGGTTTGATCTCTTGACCATTAACACGTATCCCTTTCGAGGGCATGTCCTTGTTGCTTGGTCGTCTCTTTTCTGTTCCATTGCAGGAGCAATGTCCACACAGACCTACAAAACGACACTGCACATTCTTGAGATTTGCCGACACCCACTCCTTCCCCATGTACAGTATTTATCAGGCCTAAAATAGCAACTGGCCACTTGTCATCATTTACACTGGTAGCTAAGCTCTTCTGGGCATTCGTCATCCCTCCCATAAAGAACCGACGTTATTAGATATTTCCAACACTCGGTTTTCTGGAAACTTTTTGTGATGGTGGCTGAAGCTGTCAACGACTTGGTTACATAAGACACGCTGCCAAATTGACATTAATGGAGTGGGGAGACCAGGGAAAGGCACCGACATCGCCATGTCAGCGCTGGTGACTGAGACCCAAGGTAAAGTGGATTACTCCATAGATCCATGGGGTTTTCCTTTCTTCACTGTTGACACGTGTGGCACCGTTTGGTAACCAAGGGTTCGTGCGTATGTAGGTGTCATTACCTGTCCATGCTGATCGATTCTCGTTGAATGAGACAATTTCTGCACTCAACGTGTTCCTTCCTGACCCACCGTTTGAGTGTCCTTAATTTCGTGCGACCAATGTGGATATTGCAACAGAGGCCATAGTTTATTTGAACATACCTGCCTAACCCTTCATCTCTTGAGTAGAAGTTGTTACATTCGAGTTTCTCGAGAGGGAATGTTCGTTCCATGAACAAAACTGAACACACGCTGGTAATCAAGACCCCCACTCACGTTTGTATAGATCACGTATGCATTTTGCTTTGGTGACAAAACCTGAGAATGTTTTTGGTCGCATGTGTTTCATATTTCAGGTGCATTCCCCAGTAAACGCTGCATGAAAGAAGAATGTTTATCCAAGTAACAACTTGAACTAGCAAACTGCCACCTTGCATAACTAGTATGGATTGATGGGCAGTCTTGTTTTCTTTCACGCCAGTAAATCATAGCTCCCTCTGAGAATTACTAAGAGTATGCTAGGGCCGACTTCACGGGAATATCATTTCAACAATATATTTCCATCCTTTGCCCCATAAATGCACTATGTACTATTAGTTTCGTGCGGAGAAAGTATCAATACCCATCCACTTTCAGACGGTGCGTATTCAGTAATTGTAAATACAGACTAATAAATTTGCATGTGTCTGATGCGCTGTACTCGTATATTTTGCAAGGTATTTTGCACTTGACACCCGAGTTGCTTCGGTCTACATCCTGTCCAAAGCTAGAGCAACTACTCATCGTAAATACCAGCGGATTTGTGTTAAGTCCAGATATGATGTATTTCGTTTGTCTCGGGATAGTCGGGATGTTTGATGTTTATTCCCAATGATGACACATCGGAATTTGAAAATCCCTTCCTTTCATCGACTAGACCACATGTCAACTAGGAACAATGTCCGAGGTCAATCTGAAGATATGTTACAATTGATGGTGCTCTTTCATGTTTGGATGTACTGCAGTGTATTGCAACAAATGAATCACAATCATTTTCAGACTTGCCATTTCGTCTGCTTTCAACGTTGTTTGAAGAATTTATTCCCTGGTGGTGGAGGTCGCAATACTTCAATTTTCTTCGCTGATAACCTTTGGAAGAGATCCTTTGACAATACAAATATATATTGTGCACATCATGTGGGATACATAGAAGATCCCGAATTAGGCAAATTAAATCCACATTATGAATATGTGGTATATGCGTGATCATGTTTTCTCGGCGAGAAATATTGAATTGTTTCTGTCTATAACAATCGTCGTAAATGCGCAGAATACCTGATATATCAGACGGTCTGAATAAAAAGCAATTACATTGTCACGTTCACTGTCTCGAAATAGACGTACAATGATAGCGCACGTCATTCATGACGTGAAGATCTGGGATGTTGGGCATATCATATACCGCTCTAGATTATGTTGGAATGAATTGTGGCTTCTTTCTCTCGGTGAGGATCAAATTACCATTACTTTTGCAGTTATTATACGTCATGGAATATGCTGACTGTCATTCGTGCAGGGCTGTCCACAACAAGTTCTCAGTATTGAATCACACCTACTAAAGTCCGTGTCATATGTCGTACTGAAGTCTGTAAAATATGAACACTGATTTCTGAAGCGGTATGATAGTACTTAACATATTTGTTTTGTGTTTTTAACTTGCAGATGTCCAATATATTTATGACCTAAAAGACACACTGAATAAATGGATGTATTGATTAGTTGTATGTACCAATATGCGAGGCTCATGCAAATAACTTGCCAGATCAATTCTGGCAAGTAATTTGCCAAATACTAGTAAATGAGCTACAATCACCCTTTCAAGCGCAGGGAACTCAGCAATAGTCAGCTGTATTCGAGATGACCACAAAGGACTATGGTAACTGTGGGGGATATGTCTTGTGTGGGACAGGTAGCGGTCTTGGATAATAATACCAACTTACCATGTAATCGCTGTAAGTTTTCTTAACCACTTAAATCCAGCCTTGTTGAATAACGATTATAGCAAAACATGGTATTTGGTTATTATCGGAAGTTTGCACGGATGCACGCAATGCAATTAGCGTTCTTTATTGTGGCTAAATGTGTCTTGTCCCCGACACGTGTTCAAACTGTGGGTTTCCAGTCCATGTTCCATCGTCTACAATCGCTCAATTCTCGGAGCGTACGGTCTATTTGAATACTGAAATTACCCACTAATGAGTCATTGGATGAAATTTATTGACATCTTGATCCGTTTGTTTCTTGCTTTCCTTCAACTGTCACTGGCAGCCTAATCTCATTACCCGGGGATGTAGCAGGCAGATTTGTCGGTCGATGGCTGGTAATTTCCATTGCTCAGTGACCTCGGGAAGCCTTGTTAGACTCGCCATGGAGCCACTGTCATGTTTTCCTTGGTGACGGAGCTGGCAAGGGGGCGTCCTAGGTGAGGCCCTAATCGTGATTTAGAACATCCTACTCCAGATATTGTGCAGACGCACAATTATATCATCTTCTTCTCGTCTAATTCCAAGACGTGGAGGGTTAATATCGTCTAGACAAAGGAAAACAGTTCAAACAGGATCCTTTTGTACAAATATTTGTATCTGGTGAATTGATGTCTTTGATTGTACACTGTACTGATGAAATATCTACCAATTTCTAAACTGCATATACATTTAAGATTTCAGAGATTAAAAAGTATGTTCTCTTCCTAACCGTAGTGTGATTTATATGTTTATATTGTTCGCATTTTTAAATCGTTCACGTTTAGTTTCTGGCTAAGCAGTACATAACTAACAGCACTTAAGTGCCTCGGCCAAGGCCAACTGTTTGAGGGTTGCTGTGAGCTTTATATATATATTCTGAACGTTTTCGTAATTATTCTATTCGAAGCACTTTTGTGTACATTTTTTTTACATATCGGTAGTTCATATTGCACAAAGCTATATTGCGTTCCATCAGATTCTTTCAAATATTGTGATCAAGGAAAAGCGAATGACGTTCATGTTGATGTAAGACCTATAAAATATTTGTTCTCGGAAAATAATAAACCATATTGGTGTCTGAAATCAGCCTTTCTACCAACATAAATATTGACTAATGACAGTTTTACGACACAGCTGGAGTTTATAGGCGGATCTTCGTTAGGTATCATCTATAAAATGCTTATTTATGTGCAATAAAGATCATGGAAGCATATGCATTTGCAAAGGCGCGATGTATCTATTGCATATTAGTATTAATACCATTTAATTGGTGTAATTGTTCATTCTGATGATGCGCATGGCAGTTATATGAATCGTTCAATTGTGAACAATCAATAAAATATTGTATCAATTTTGTAGTCTTGATATTGACTCATTGATATCATATTCGAACATGTATATGAAAAATTGTCATAACAGAGATATAGAATCTCCAGTCGTAGTGCATGCGTCTGTATTGAGACTTCTAAATGTCTCCTAAATGTCTTCACATAATAAAGACGTCTACGACATTTGACACAACATAAAAGAAGAGATACACCTATTAACCGTGCAGTTAATCATGTTAATCTGTGAGTTATATGTATACTCTTCTCGGTCAATAGCATGCTTCCTAGTTTGCATCTGTACTTTTGTTCTCTTCCCATAACCTCTAGCATAATCTGTTGAGGACTGATCTTATCCGATGATTTTTGTTGTAATCCATGGCTGCTTTCAGCTTGCGGGATAATATTCCTGACCTCTAAGCACTGCAGGTGGACCCCCAAAAATGTCCGCTTCGTGGATGAGATTCCTTGAAGGGGTAGCATAGAATATTGATCTGGTTGCTATGCCAGACATGGATTCGGGACCTCCCGTACTCCGGGCTATATTGGTGCGGTGAACTGAACAACATGAGACAATGATCTGCCCTTTTCTCGTTAATTGATGCAGCGAGTAGCTTGGGGTCATAGTTTTTACCTCCATCCAGGATTTATATGTTCCACGAAGCTTGTCGTCGTTTTTCATCTGAAGTTTCGTCGCAAATTCATTTATTTAGCACTTGCTTTTTAACTGTTTACTGTATTTTTTATGGCGTGAATTATATTTAAGACTATAGTTCTAATTGTGTGCAACATTTCTATGCCAGTAATTTACTTGGGTGGTAACATATAATGACTTTGGCCTAATGACAAAAATGCAGAGAGTTTTATAATATTTTTTTTACCATTTCTTTGGACATTTGGTCTCTCTTGAAGAGAGCAATGATTTTCTATGTGACCAGAATTTAGCTTGATGTTCATCTGGAATGTGTCAACTGGTTTGCATCAACTTTATGTTAAGCAATACCGGTATATGTTTGTGTTGAGTTGAGTCTGATTCACTAGTGTACATGTAGTTTGTCATTTCATCGCTGCCAATGTGAATCTAATCAGTAAACAAAACAATTATGTCACCCATGGATCCACGCACATAGTAAGGCATTTCATGTGGATTTTCCTCTCTTCATCCACAAACCCCTCTATCATACATGTATATATGTATATCCACCCTCCGACAGTCACATTGCTTCTGAGCGAACATGTCCTGGTACATTGTCAAGATTTGGCTGACACTCGTCGCATGTTCTACGGGTGTCAGTCCATATACACACTTTTCAAAGATTTTAATATTTATAAAGTCCTCAAATTGGAAATTGGGTTATATATTTATTTTTAGACACATAAATTCTAGTCAACGCCTTTGAGTCTAGATCTAGTCATCAATTCTTCACCACTAAGCTTGTAAGCTTTTACTGTTCACTACAAATTTGTAATTGTAGAACTTGCGGTTTTGTCATTCTTGATACTACTTTTATATCCTTGTTTGGCACTGAAATGGCCTTCTTGAGCCCAAAGTGCCGTTAAGCTTTATTTCTTCTTCTTCTTCTTTTTCTGAGCGAACACATCAGTTCAATATCACTCGATGAGGCCCCACATATCCACGGGAAGAGGTTCCAGATGCTTGAGTCAAACTACATTGAGCTGTTGACGTTTTTATCCATGACGTTTGCCGTTACAGTTTTCGACTTGCCAGTGATTAATAAACGTTATCAACGGTGGGCACGGCGAGCACAGACGAGTAGTGTTATTTATAAACTCCCCAAACAAAAGGCGTGGTGCTCACAAGCAGGCGCGATATGGAACTGCCAGTCTGCCAAATTGATAATTGGTGCAATATGCCATTGGTGTTGGTGTCACACTTGCCTGCAAGCTATAACAATGTTGAATTTAAATCAGTATTATTTATCACCCAACTTTCGAAATGGCAAGTCAAATGATGCTCACATAGCAAAAAGAGATTCACAAAAAAAGACAAACACAAGTATTATCATTGGCATCGATTACTTTATGTAATCAATCATTCATTGGGTTTTATTATCAACACCGGATCAGACAAACTATGCCAAAAGAGACAGAAATACGGACAAATACAATACATAATCCGGTTTGAGATTTCCCTCATGACAACTCCTCAGGAAAATTACCTTATTTGGATGGGAAGTATACAACATGACTTTGACTCAGAGTCATTAAAGGGGCTCTTTCACTTACTTCCACTTCCCAGAATATTTTTTGGGCCTATGCATATTTTGTGTCCTATCACCTGATAGACATGTCAGTTGCAAAATAGTGACAATAGAACAGCACCCACGGGTCTTAGTAGCTAAAATATCGAGGGATTTCCTCGGTCACTTCGTCGGTTCACTCGATGGCCTGGCATGCGGCCATGCGTGATATTTGCATATTCATGAGCTTGGTGAGTGTTGATGTCTCACATATGGTGCCCATTCGTTTCGCGTTGTTGCTATTTGAAAAAAAAAACGAATTCCGCGCATTTTCAGCAATGTCATGAGAAAATCAATATTCCGAAAAAGTGATGTTGTACACCAATATTCTATGTATGAATTATCGCATTTTACCAGGACCATGTTGGAACGTAGGCGCATCCAGTGTGTTTATAATGACACGGACCAAAACCATACTAAAATCGATTTCTTACCAGCAGCAATGCGGAACGCCTGGCCACCGTGGTTGAATGTGTGACGTGTCAGGGATTCCTCTCACAAAGACCATTTCCGATGTAAACATAAGCATAAATTGCGCGCCTGGGTCCGTATTCTCGAACGAGTTACTAAACTTCTTAAGTTACGAAAGTATTCAGTTAAGAAAATTCGCAAGTACGAAATTTCGTAACTTCGTATTCTGGAAAGATTTGCGAAAATTCTTACTTACGAAATTTCGTAAAGTTGCGAAGTTTCGCAAAGAGCGTTGTAATGGATTTGCTTGCGTGTTTTGCCATATTTTCGCGGAAAGTTCGTCTGCTAGATGCCGTGATACTAGTTGTAAAGCTGTAGAATCCATGTTGAATCATACATTATTGCAATGAATAGGTGACACGGCGTCAAAATCACGTATTTATTCACTTATATACTTGGCGGATGATTTACATGTACTTGACAGATTTGGCGGTAGGGAAGAAACCGTCAAATGAAATCTTGTGCCCAAATCGAATATAGAGTATGCCCATGCAAATAAAAAATTCCATTGTCAAAATAAATCGTGTGAAATCTCCATTAACTAAATAGTCAACAATCATGCAACCATTACATGTATGAACTAGTGTACTAGGCTACATGTATACCTACACGCACTAGTACATTATTATATGAGGAATTGTGTGACTTAGGCCTATTTCTCGTTCCAACAAGTGTTTTTGTTTTAACCAATAATTATCCTATTGTTACCTGTAGTGTAATATGATAAGCCTACTTGCGCTGTTGATGTGCATATATTATATCTTAGGCCTATAGGTACATAGGCCTACAATTTTTCATTCTGCCATGTATTGTGTAAAACACCCCAAAATTCGTTGGAAAAACTCATAATCTAGGCTACGTTTCTTATTGCATGTTCTTTGGGGTCATCTATGAATGCCATATCAAAGCCTTCTTGCGCGCTGATTTGTTGTCATCATTGAGAGACCAAGTCCGGGAAAAACGCATACCGCACGCTTTTTTGTTTACGTAAATTCATATGATGTGGAATTTTATTAAAAAGCCTTCCAATCTGTCAGCGTGCGAGAAAATACATATATGGTACTGTTTTGTGTACGGTATTGGGTTTTCCTAGCACAGTCGTCACCCAAAGGCTTAGCCTGGATGAGGTGACTCGTACCGGGAAAAAACAATACAGCACGCAAAACAGTGCCATATGCATAGCTTACCAGATCCATGTATTGTAGATGGGGGCACGAGGACATTTTCTTCCTGAATGGGACCTCGATGGGACATCGACCATTATTTGTAGTCATAACTCGAACAGACAACGTAATCGAATTTTAAGATTGCGTATGTGGATGCGTGCGATCCACATACTTTCAATGGTTCCATACCATTTGCAATTTTGGATCATATCTCGGCCGTTTCATAACAAACTTACATGAAATTTGGAATATATATTCTCTATATATCCATGAAGCTGACGCAAAAAAGAGATTGAAGATGTTGCCATGTTCTGCGTATTTTAGCAACGTCTGTTGTGTCTTTTGCGATTTTTCGCAAAAGTTAAGACACCTCCTTCATTTTCGTAACTATTCTTCGTAAGTTACGAAAAATCTTAGTCGTTTTTTTTCGAGAATACCACTTGCGAATTTTCTCAAAAGATACGATTTTTCTTAACGTTCTTTTTTCGCAAATATGGACTTACGAATTTCGTAACTCGTTCGAGAATACGGACCCTGTCAATCTTGATGTAAAGACCACTTTCAGCCTTCTATATTGGTTGAAATAGCGCATAAATAGCCATGTGTATGCGATTTTGGGGATCATGCTTAATTGTTTAGATATAATTTTGTTAACTGAGCTGGTTTTTCAATTCGAACAAATATTAGTAACTAAGTGCAAATGCCCCTTTAACTTCTTTTGAACGGATCATATTTGTATAGCATCCATACACGATGGATTTCGATCAGTCATATATATGGTTTGTTGGAAAGCAGTGTAAATACCAAGGTTCCAGTCAATTGCATGTACGGTGTTATTGGGGATATTGGTTTCAGTGAATCTAACATCTATCATCCAATATGGATAGTATCATCAATATATAACAAGCAATGGAGAGTGATTCATTTTCACCATAGTGTTCACCATCACCGTTTATGAATTCCGTCCACTGCAATACTTTGACCACGGTGCCCTCACCACTTGTTAAATGACAGAAGATGGCATAGCGATATATCTTCATTTATTGGCAATATTGAGATATATGGATGGTCTTAGGGCCTGTGACTCAACCCATTTGTTGTCCAATGTTGTCAATTCCGGTATGTTGCGAGAGTGGTGGGGTGGGGGCTTGCCAAGAACCAAAATGATAGTGAGAGGCGTTTATATTGCAGATATTTGTAAGAGGATGAGCGAACACAAAAAGAAAGAACACTAAATTTGTAGCAATAGTTTGAACATATCCTTGAATGCGTTATCGATTTATGTTGAAATCTGCGAGGGTCGTTCCAATGAATAATGAAGCTGTTTATTGACTGTCGTTCCATAGAATCGTCCATTTGAGTCATTTTGTCCTGTCATGTTTTGCTAACGGTTTATGCCATGATCCAGCATCTGCATTGGCCAGTTGTGTGTGTCCACATAGATATGTGGTCACAATGGGGTTCCTGTTTGCCACCAGGATCGCCACCATGTAATTCGGGTATAGATAAACCATAGAAACAGTCTACTGTGCTACAACGTAATAATGTTACATTAAATTTCTGTCATGTTTGTTCTTGCATAATGCAGACAATGGACATGACGTTTTTTGTACTTTTTGGGCATATTAGACTGTTTTACAGCCCCAAAAGCACATGGCATCAGCAGGTACCCCATTATTGGTCATTTCAATGCCTAATAAATATTCGTGCTAAAATACTAAATGATCCAATATCTCTCATTGAATTGCATTTTCTTTACTTTCTCGATGCAATACCGTGCAAATTTGTACAATGATGTGGTTCCTTCGTTTGTATTTTATATCAAGAAAAAAGTTTTGAACAATGTTCATTTGTCTCATGAAGGGCTTTTGACCAGTTCACTCTAGATGGAACCCTGAAGCCAGTCGTGAGATTATACCTGATAATGCCCAGTTTTTATTGGAGGGTGCAAATTGTCTAATTCTTCACGAATCACGATTTGCGCAACAGTAACGAAATACCAACTCGAGATTGAATCGGCCAAAATCAATTGTTTGACGTTATGCAATAAACGGGATATATTCCCAACAGTTCGTTCCTAGGTCTTGTAGCATCTAGTAGACGCATCAAGAGATCCCATGGACTTTGTGTGTATTTTCTGTGGTGTTCAGTACGAAAAGCCATTTTAAAATGGATTCCATCAGAATCTTTCGAGCGTTGTGATTAAGGAAAAGGGAATTAACTTCTCGTAGATGTAAGATTAATAGAATTTTCTCCAAAAAATACAGCAGTTTGGCTTATGGTTTAATTTTCGTTAAGTATACTATCTATTCGCAATAAACATCATAGGAGTGTACACATTTGCAAAGATGTGATGTATTTATTGAAAACTGATATCATCCAGTGACCAATAAGTGGCTTCTTTTTCATTAATACGATGAATATGGAAGTTATTCTCAATACATGGTTCAGACAGTTTGTGTCGAGGATATAGTCTCGACATTGATTCATCATATATTTGAAAATGTCTATGAAAGCCATTATGAAGAACATGATGATCACGTGACATAGTTGCAGTGCTAGTACCTGTCGTGGCGCATTTGTGTATTGAGACAGATCCTTAATGTCATCCACATACTACACGTGTCTTCGACGTATTCCTATCAGTCGTTTAGTCGTTTAGTTCCTATCAGTCTATGTCGGAGTTATATCGACTCTTCTCAGTCAACAGTACGCGTCTTAGTTCGCAGCTGTAACTTGTTCTTTTCCGATACCCTCCTTAGAGATTACTAGCATAATCGCAGGTCTGTTAGAGAACTGATTTTGTACGATGGTTTTTATTTTAATCTCTGGCTGCTTTCAGCCAGCGGGATAGTCTTTCTGACCCTAAAGTACCGCAAGTGAGCCCCCAAAAATCCTCGCCTCTCGAATGAGATTCCTTGAAGGGGTACCATTGAATATTGATCTGGTTGCTATGTCAGACATGGATTTAGAACCTCGGGATATATTGGTGCAGTGAATGACTGAAAACACAAGATAGCGATCCGCTTTTTTCTCGGTCATTTACCAGTATTCAGCGAGAATATTTACCTCCACCCAGGATTTATATGTTCCACGAAGCTTGTCGCCGTTTTTTTTTTCACCTGAAGTTTCGTCGCAAATTCATTAGCACTGACGTCTCAACGGCTTATGCTATGAAGTGATTTATAGACTTCAGTTTTTCCAGTGCATCAATTGTATGCATTTAATTCCTATGGGTAGTAATATATAATGACCTACTGACAAAATAAAACAAAGAGTCTCGTAATGTTTTTAACGACGATTTTCCATGTGACCAAAATTCCCTTGAGCTTTGTCTGGGACGTGTCAACTGACCCTTTTCATCAACTTTAGTTAAACAAATATATGTTTGTGTTTAGTTGAGTGTGCTTCATTGGTAAAATTTGCCATTTCTGCTCGAGGCAATTCAGTAACGGCATATTTCACTCCAACCATCACTACCAATATGAACATGACCAGTAAATAAATGGATCAGTGCACATAGTAAAGCTTTCCCTCTGGACTTGCCACTTTACTCCACAAACCTCTCTATCATATATCCACCCTCCAACTTTGAAATACGGTCACATCTGTCATGAGTGAACACATTATCACTCGATGGGGCTCCACATATCCACGGAAAGAGGTTTCCGATGCTTGAGTCAAACCATAATGAGTCGTCGACGTTTTTATCCATGATGTTCACTGTAACAGTTTTCGACCTGCCAATGATTAATAAACGTTATCAGTGGCGGGCGCCAGGAGCACAGACAAAAGACGAAGCTCGGTGCTCAACAGATAATTGGTACATATGCCATTGCCATGGATACTGATATGACACTTCCATGCAAGCTGTCACAATGCTCAATTACAAATAAGTATTGTTCATCAACCGATGTTCGAAACGGCAAGTCAAATGATATTGTTATCATTGGCATCTGTTACTTGTCGGAACCAGTCATTCATTAAACTCTTGATCAGACTATGATTTTAAATGAGGCAGTAAAAGAAAACATATATTATATTTATTCCGGTCTGAGATGTCTTCTTGGTGTAACATGCTTCTCAAAATACTTGCAATATTTTTTATTGAATGCATATAATGTACAAGAGACCGATGTACATGACTTACGTTTGAAGGCATTCAAAATTATCGTTCATCAAAATGAATGCATGGTAGCCAATTGCTGGAACTATTAGTTCAATTTTATGCATTGGGTCTAAATTTGATACAAATCGAGGATAATATCTGAGGAATTGATAGATGTTTTGTGAAAAAAAATATGCAATAGTCTGAAGTTCCCCACGTACATATCACATCTTTTCATGTGAGTATATATAAACCCTGAACTCAATAACTGCCCGTTTTTACCTTACCACGCTAGTGGGAGTAGACCTAATTTACTTCTTTTAATGGGTCATAATCGTATAGCATCGATACACGATGGATTCCCATCACGCATACCATATATTGCTGGTTGGATAGCGGGGGAAAATGCCAAGGTTCCAGTTAATTGAATGTACGGTTCTCTTGAGGGTATTGGTTCCATGTTAACGTCTACCATCGAATTCTATGGCTATTGCCACCAATATAACAAACATCGAGAATGATCCATGTTCACCATAGGTGCATCATATAATTGACAAATAACCAAACTGGTTGCTTCTTCTAAAAGTTGTTTACCCATTCGATGCTCAAATTCGACTTGTGTGCTATCGGTATTTCTTCATAACCAGAGGATTGCAAAATATTTTTTTTCTACTAGTGTAAACGATATACTATATAATATATGTGCATGGTCTAAGGACCCGTGACTAAACTAGACGGTGTCAATGTGTTCCGAAAGCGGTCGGGTGGGGCTGGTAAGAACCAAATCGATAGTGTAAGAGGCATATATTTTGCAGAGATAAGTAAGAGCGAAGAAGGCGAGCGTGGACTGTCAATGAATATTGCACTCTTCAGCCAACCCCAACCCCCTCCTCCTCAAATAAATTAAGTCGTGAGCCTCGTTTCAATGAATAATCAAGCTGTTTATCGACAATCGTTCCGTGGAATTCTCCGTTTGCTACATTTGTCCATGTTTTGTTACCAATTCACGCGTAGTTCAATTTGTGCGTTATTTTCCAGTTTTGTCTTCTTGATATAAATGTGGTTGCAATTATATGTCATTTCAATACATAATCCATGTGTATGTGATAAAATAATAAGTATGATTCGATGGATCTCATTGGCTTGCATTTTTTTTTTCACTTTCTCGAATGTAATATCATTAAACTTTGCATAGTTATGTGGCACTCTTGTTTAGCCTATATGAATGATTATTCTTTAACATATTTCTTTACTTGTCCAATTAAGAGCTATTCAACCAGTCCATTATAACAGAATAAACCCTGCAGCCAGTCGTGAGACTGTACTCGATAATGTCCGTATGTATCTCATTTGAGGTTCCAAAATTTGTTTTGGAAGGGATTCACTTTTTGGTCTTGTATTTCACATCTTACACATTTTGTTCATAAGGTAAAAGTGACGGAGTGAATCCCATTTGTTCTGGGTGAAAGTTGTGGAAAAAATGGCAAATTCTGCTCGCACGTTTTAAAAGCAGGAAGTCATGAACCGGAAGCTCTATGATGGAACCCAACTGCGCGGAATACAGCGATACACAGCTTATTCTATTGGAACGCCTGTGGATTATGGACTGAGGTGTTGGCCACAGGACTGTGAGTTTGATGCTTTGTATCTAAAGTATGTTTTGTAGCGATATACCTGGTATTTTTTCTGTACAAGCAGGAAATTGATCGGCAGGTTTTCCAACTCGCGACTTTCTAACGCTCCTGGCTGTTTCAAAGGTGAACCCCCCCAAAATTAGCGAATGCTTTTAGGAGCCATTGTTGCGTTAGACTAATGATAATGAATGGGATTTTCAGACCACGACCAACACACGTTGATACACGAAGGTATCACCGAAGATTGATGCGTGTTCATTGACATCAACGCTCTCATTATATTACCTAATCCCCACCTGTCCCTGACTAATGGTGTTGTATCTTTGAGGAGATGGAACGATGATTAAGCAGCTGTTAGCATTGTCCACGGTACGTCAAAAAGCCCACACTTATACATGTGTAAGAACAAATCATGCATCACAAGCTCATACATATATCCGAGAAAAAAACACTGGCTCCCGCGGAATGGCAAACGACCAAAGCAGATGCACATTGCATGTTACCTACTCTTTGCAAGAGATTTGATTAAGGAGCTGTAGTGTTTTGTATCTAAGATGAAAAGACCGAGATGTCGCCATGTGCAAAGCGTCACAGCACCAGTGGAGCCGTGCTTTCATCTCCCTGTTTCACTATCGGTATCCCCGGCTAGGTATGGTGTTGGTTACGTGGTCTTGATGGCATCATCCACCTCTGTCCCTCCTCTGTCGGCCCTCGTCTTCACCCCCTGAGGGTAATGAAGTACCCGAGATTTGCGATGGATTCACACTTTCTCACACGTTGGATTCACACGTTCATAGTAGCCCAGCTCTTCGCTAGCACGCTTCGTGGTGAACATTGACGACCGCCAGACACCTTGGTGACGAGACCTTGTCCGTTATTGGTTAAGTAATTCAATTATATCCGGCAAAGCCGGAAAACCTGTTGAAAAATGGCTGCACAGGTGCAGGTGCGTCCTATGTGTTCGTGATTCAGTGGCTATATTGTCATCTCTGTCAAATCGTGTTACCAGTTTGAAAGAATATCCTGCTTTAAGAGATCCATTAATTTCTGGCTGGTAAGGCAGGGTACTTGGAAAAGGGACAACAAATGAAAACCATGCCCTGGCTGACGGGCAGACGGTCTTTATTTCTTGTCAAATTGAGCATTAGGCTATAAGATACTAGACAAAATATGCAATTGCATCCTGCAAGTTCATCCCTTCCAATATCTTCCAAACAGAGGCTCATTTTCTTGTTTTTCTGTGGGATTGCAGTTCCCGAGAAATTTGCATAGTAATATTTTGGCAAGATACAATGACAACATTTTTTTCTTTCATTCTAAAGCAATGACATGTGTACCTCTCTGCAAAGCAGTGCTTTCAGTGTCTGTGGGGAATTGAAAAGAATCAGCAAAGTAATAGTGAATAAGATCGGACACGTAGAGTTGTTCCCCTCCTGAGAGCAGCTAGTTCACTAGTGAAGAAAATGCCTGCACTGTATTGCCTGAGCCAAGGTTGATTGTTTGATATTGTGCAATAGGCTAGGTATATTCCGAACGTTTTACAATCAGTTCGTTCATAGGTCTTTGGTACAATAGCATTTAGGCTACACATGAAAAGACCCCATGGACTTTTTGTGTATTTTTGTGTGGCGTAAAGCCTTTTTATATTGCAGTCCATCACAGTCTTTCAGTGCTGCCATCAAGGAAAAGCGAATTAAATTCTTGTTGATCTGAGACCAATAAAATATTCTCCGGAAAAGAATAAAACATATTGATGTCTGAAATCAGACATTGCGGTAACATAAATATTAAGATTTTCTTTATGTCTTAATTTTATTACAATAGTTTATTCGCGATATAGATCATAGGAGTGTACACATCAGCGAAGGTGTGATGTATTAATTAAATATTGATGTCATCCAACAATCGAATAGTACCTTGTTCTGCATTCTCTATCTGATACTGATAGTTGTGCTTAATATATGATTCAGACAGTTCAAGATTCAAGTGAATATAAGCTTGTGTCAAGAATATAGTCTTAACTTCGACTCATTTGAATCATGTATATAAAAATGTATTCAATATATTATAGTCATAAGCCATTATGAATGGCATGGTCAGGTAATACACTGTAGTTGTAGTATTACCTGTCTTGTTGCATGTGTGCATGAGTGGAATTAAACCAAGGTATTAAGTGCCCTGACGCATATGACACATTCTGATTTGTATATTATCTTTACTTTTCGTTATTACATGTATTCCTATATTTTTTAACGTGATCAACTTTACGTGTTTCAGTCACGTGATTGCTTTTCGTTGAAGTGGCTTCGTTCGTCTGCCATTTTACAACCAGACGAACAGCACCCAATTCCTCTGGTCGGACCATAGGCACCACAGTGACGACACTTGGGCGCGACCAGAACGAGTTTGGTCTACTTTAGTCAGTAACCCTAGTCACTGATTTATTTTGCCCAATACATACGTCTACAATATTTAACAGGATGTTTAACAGAAAGGGTATACCTATCAGTTGTGTAATTCATCTGTGAGTTATATTCACTTTTCTACCCTTTTTTGAAATAATAGCAATAATTTTGCTTGATAGTTTGCTTGAGAGTTTGAGAACTCATTTGTCCAAGTATTTTTTGTTTCAATCTTTGGCTGCTTCCAGGCAACGGAATATTATTTATGACCCTAAAGTACTGCAAGTGGACCCCTGAAATATCCCTGACTCTCGAATGAAATTCCTCAAAGGAGAGGGGTGGGGTGGAATATTGATCTGCTTGCTATGCCAGCATAGGTTTGGAATCTCCCATACTTTGGGATATATTAGTGCAGTGAACCATTGAAAAACACAGGAGAGTGATCCACCTTTTCCTCGTTCATCTGTTCAGCGAGGAGCTTAGGGTTATAGTTTTACCTCCACGCAGAATTTATATGTTCCACGAATCTTGTCGTTGCTTTTCACCTGAAGTGTCGTTGCAAATTCATTAGCACTCGCTTTTTAACAGCATATGTTATGGAGCGAGTTATATACACGTGTAAGACTAATTCTATGCCTGGGATTCTTACGAGTAACAATTATTGGCCACTGACAGGCTGGGTGCATTGTAGTATTTATTTCAGCCATTTTTAAAAAAACGTTCGTTGTGTTTTGAAAAGAACAATGGTTTTCTATGTGACAAGATTTTGGTTTCATGTTCGTCTGGCAAGTGCTCACTGGTTTTCATCCACTCCGAGTTGAGCAATATGTTTGTGCTTTCTTGAGTGTGATTCATTGGTGTAGTTTGTCATTCCTTAGAGACAGCTCCTAAACTTCTATGGCATCAAGCCTGCTCGAGGCAATTCAGTAACAGTGTATTTCATTCTATAACGAGCACTGCCAATGCAAAATCTGACCAGTAAACAAAATATTTATTCCCCGTTGGATCAGTGTACGTAGTAAAGCTCTGCCAGTGGAATTGCCTATCTCCCTCCACAAATACCTCTATCATATTCTGCCCGCCAGCTGTTAAATACAGTACCACCTCTTGTAAGCGAACATATCAGCTCAGATATATCTTGATGGGGCTCCAAATATCCACGGAAAGAGGTTCCCGATGCTTGATTCAAGCTATAATGAGCCGTCAACGTTTTTATCCATGACGTTCGCTATTTCAGTTTTCGATTTGCCAATGATTAATAAACGTTATCCACGGCGGGTGCCGCGAGCACAGGCGAGTAGGGTTATTTATAAATTTCCCAAAACTCGAGACGTGATGCTCACACGTGGGCAGAATACGGAAGTGCCGGTCTGCTAGACTGATTATTGGTGCAATATGCCATTGCCGCGGGTATTTCACTTTTCTGCAAGTTCCAACGACGCTAAATCAGTATTGCTCATCAAACAACGTTCAAAACGACAAGTCAAATGGTATTCATCTAGCAGGATGAAAATCACATTGAAAAACATAAACAGAAAGTATTATCATTGGCATCTGTTACTTCATAAACCCAATGGATAATCCATCATTCATTGTGTTTATCATTGATACCGGATCAGGCAAACTGTGCCAAAACAGACAGAAAAAACACGTATGCAATAGTTTATCCGGTTTGAGATTTCCCTCATAACAATGCACGCTTCTCGTGATACTTGCAATATTGTATTGGATGCATATGATGTTCAAGATACCACATGATGCGTAAAAGATGAATGCATGACGTCGATACCCAATTGCTCAAGCTATCAGTTCAACTGGGTGTAAAATTTATACAAATCGATGATAATATCTGGGAAATATCCATATCGCATCTTATTATATAAATATAATTCTGAACTCGGGGACTGTCCGTCATTACTTTACCACACAAGTGGGTGTGGACCTAATTAACTTCTTTTGAACGGATCATATTCGTATAGCCTCCATACATGATGGACTTTGATCACCCTATATATCGTGTGTTGGTGAATGGGGTAAATGTGCCAAGGTTCCAGTTAATTTCATGTACGGTGCTGCTGTGGATATTGGTTGCATGCGAACCTGACGTCCAATTTGTAATATGGATATTGCCAACAATATAACAAGCAATAGAGATTGGTCCATGTTGACCATATGTGCATCATGTGTAACCCGAGGCAATGGTTTCAATGTGTTTATTTGACCAAAGACAAACGACCTATTAAAATCTATAAACAGAATCGTAAAAATTCATCAGCGTACGAGTTAAATAACAGTATTCACCTTAGAGTTTGCGATTTATACTAGTAGTCAACGAAACTACCTATTAGTGGCAACGAAAGATTAAATGAGAAATATTATACTATAATATGAATTGAACCTACTTCTGACCATTTACACAATAAATTACTTGAATTGTATTCAGTTGAAATCAATAGACAAGGAATTCAATCCACACAGTATACCTGCTATCTGAGATAGAAACTACTTCTGTTACACGGCTTAGGCCAATGATCGTTCATCAGACCGTGGTTATAAATCAATTAGGAAAATCACAATTACTAATAGATATTCTCAAATACAATTAGCATGTAACAAGAAATGGTCACAATTTAGTGTTGATATTTATATCTACTATTCCAAACTAGACCAGGACTGTACTGATTTAAAAGGTAACAGACATATACCAATATTAAATTTGGTGGGAAACACACCCCAAATAGACAATAAAATACTAGTAATAATATGGACGTTTAGTATCAATAATAATTGTATACATACAAATCTGTCTGCCATTTGAATTCAATTATACATGCTAAATCAACTAGTGATGTTGAAGTCGCCCTTTGTTGATTGTCGTAGTGTATAGTAAGGCAATCTCAATCTTGTGTGGCTGAGAAATTTTAAGTTGGAGTGACTGCTTGAATTTATCGCGCTAAATTTATTAAACGCTACCGGAAATGTAGACACGAGTGGTTACTGGGTTTATACTGTGTTTGATAGTCCAGATAATATACTAGTTTAGTAATAGTTTTTGTGTCTTGAACTGTTGATAATAATGAACTTCAATCACACACTGACCTGTAAGTTTAGGGAAAGTTTATTCTATGTTGCTACAAAATAACAAATGATATTAGAACATTCATTGTATAAATACATTGACAATATAAAACGACAATGGTACAATGGACACAATTAAGTATACATGCGATGACATGAGTTACACATGTGATATTCTAGTGGCAAGCAACTAAAGTCTTTGCTTCTCCTGGAAGCTGTTTTCCCATCCGTTGCTTTATTTCGATCGGTGTTCCCTCGGTATTTCTTAATTATTTTATTGTTTTTCCAAGTTAAACGATATATAAGGCAGGTGTCAGGACCCGTGACTAGACAAATTTGTTTTCAATATTTCACGGGAGCGGTGCGGTGGGGGTTTCGTAAGAACCAAATCAATAGTGTAAGAGACATATATATTGCAGAGATTTGTAACGGACGATCGAACACAAAGAGACAGATCACCAAATTTGTTGCAACAGACTAAACATATCCTTTAATGCTGTATCGATTGGCATTGCTGTGAACTCATTACGCCTATAACGTTATATATCTGTGAACTATCGAGGAATATTGTGCTTTGTACTCTGTACCCTTACTTCAAACAAACAAGTCACAAGAATTTTTTTCAATAAATATTAATCAAGCTGTTTATTGACAGTGCATCCATACAGATTGTCCGTTTGCATCATTTTGTCCTGTCATGTTTTGCAAACGATTTATGCGATAATTCAGTGTCACTTGCTAGTTGATGTCGGTGTGGGGGTTGTTTTACAATTACTCAGCAACTGGTATTTCAATGCATAATGATTCTACATGTATGTGATAATGTATCAATATGCACCGATGCCTCTCGGTGGTTTACATCTTTTTTTTTTACTTTCTCGCGTGCAATGCTATGTAAATTTGTATAGTGATGTCGCTCATTTTTGTAGTCTATATGAAGAAATAAGTTTCAAACAATTTCCCAAAAAGCTTTTTGACTGATCCACTCCAAATGGAACCCTGTAGCAAGTCATAAAACTATACTTGATACTGTCCAATTTTATGGGAGGTGGCACACTTGCTGGTCTAATATTTCACGTCTTACATACTTTATTCATCCTCAGGTAGACGTGACTGAGTGATTCCCATTTGCCCTGGGGGAATGGCGTGGAAGGAATTACAACTTTCATTTATCAAACTGCTCAGATGTTTTAAAAGCAGGAAATCATGGACCGGAAGCTCTATGATGGAACCCAAGTTCAAAGAATTGAGCGAGGCAAAGCTTATTCTATTGGAACGCCTGTGGATTATAGATTGAAGTGGTATATTATGCAACCACAGGACTATGAACTTGCTACTATAGCATTTTTCTGTACAAGCAGGATCCTAGTATTGATCTGCAGACCTTCTGATTCTTGCGTTTTTTGACGCCCATAGCTGTTTCAAAGGTTAAGAAAAAACACCGCAAAAATTAGCAAATGCTTTTAGGAGCCATTGTTGTGCGGAACTAATGATAATGAATGAGATTTTCAGGCCACGACCATCACACGTTTGTTTGAAGGTATCACCGAAGACAGGCCACTTGCTCATTGGCATCAACGCCCTTATGTTATCTGATCCTCACCCGTCTCTGGCTAATGAAGTTGTATCTTTCTTGAAGACAGAACGATGATTAACTAGCCGGTAGCAGTGTATATGTTACATCAAAGAGCGCACACCTGTGTGTACGAACAAAACGTGCGTTCACAAGCTTACGCAAATTTCACCTAAGAAACTCCATGGAACCATATTGACAGCTAATGTATACCTTAATAGTATGATACCTACACTCTAAAGAGGAGATCTGTTTAGGAAGCTGTGATGCGGCGAAGTTGCCACCTGCAAAGCATTGTAGCATCTGTTTCAAAGCATCTGTTTCAACTCCCCTACACCACTACCTATATTTTCCGGCTAGGTATTCTTTAACTCAGGAGGTTGGTTACATGGTCGTAAACTCGGTGACATCATTCACTTCATTCCCTATTCTGTTGCCCCTAACACGTCGTCTTTACCTCCTGGGGGCAATGAAGTACCTGGGATTTGAGCTGGCCTTGTACTTTCTCGTTCATCTTTACACACCTCTCACTAGCATGTCTCGTGGGTTACCTCATCAACGTGCCCACGTGGACGACCACGGGTTAAGTAATTCAATTATATCGGACAAGCCCTGGTTCTGTCCATCACAAAATGACTGCATCGGTGCAGATGTAGTGGTAGTTCAGTGGCTCCGTTGTCGTCTCTCAAATCGTATTACCAGTGTAAAGGAATTTCCTGCTTTCAAGAGACCCAGTGATTTGTGGGAGGTGAGGCAGAGTCCTTGGGAAATAGGACAACAAATGTAAACCATGGCCTAGCTGTCGGCAGCATTTTATTGCCTGGTGTCGGATTGGGCATTAGACTGTGAGATCCTAGAGAAAACATAAAATTGCATCATGTAAGTTCATTCCGTTCAACGTCTTCAAGAAACAGGTTTATTTCCGTGTTTTTCTGTGGCACTGAAGTTCCGGAGTGATTTGCATACATATACTTTAACGCACATTCTTTTCCTTTCATTCAAAACCATAAAAATTGTGTGAGTCTGTAGAGAGTTTCATATTCTGTAGAATATGAAATCCACAGAACATTTCATATTGCATTCTATCGGGATCTTTCAAATATTGTGAATTTCAAATATTTCAAATAAGTGTTTCGGGAACTGATCTTGTCCGATGATTTTTTTTTTAATCTCTGGCTGCTTTCAGCTAAGAGAATATTAATCTTGAACCCTAAGTTCTGCGAGTGGACCCCCAAAACTCCCCCGCCTCTCGGGTGAGATTTTTTAAAGGGGTACGATGGAATATTTATTTAATTGCTATGCCAGACATGGATTTAGAACCTCTTGTACTCCGGGATATATTGGTGGAGTGATCCACTGAAAAACACATGACAGCGATCCGCCCATTTCTCGTTCATTTATTCAGCCAGAAGTTTGGGCCTCAGTTTTTACGTCCATCCAGGATTTATATGTTCCACGAAGCTAGTCGATGTTTTGCACATCGCAAATTCATTAGCACTAGCGTTTCAATGGCTTACATTATGGAGTGAATTATCTGTACATACATAAGACCTTAGTTTTGCTACTGCACCATTTCTATGCCTTGAATCCCTTGGGGGTAATAACGTGTAATGACATATCACCGATAATCACTGAATGTTACCGATAATTTTCTACATATTCAGAATTTGGTTTGATGTCCGTTTGTAAAGTGTCAATTGGTTTTCGTCAACTTTTAAAGCAATATGTCTGTCCTTAGTTCACTGTGATTCATTGGCGTGGTTTGGCATTGATTAGAGACAGTTCCAAAACTTCCATGGCATCAAGCCTGCTCGAGGCAGTTCAGTAACAGCGTATTTCATTCTGAGCACTGCCGATGTGAAATCTGACCAGTAAACAACATATTTATTTTCCACTTGGATCAGTGCAATAATAAAGTTTTCCCGCTGGGCTTGCCACTTTTCTTCACGAACCCCTTTTTTCATATTTCCACCTTCCAGTTGTTAGGTATAGTCACATTACTTGTAAGCGAACATATCAGCTCAATATTATTCGATGGGGCTCCACATATCCACGGAAAGAGGTTCCCGATGCTTGATTCAAGCTACAATGAGCCGTCAACGTTTTTATCCAAGACTTTTACTGTTACAGTTTTCGACTTGCCAATGATTAATAAACGTTATCATTTGCGGGCGCCAAGAGCACAGGCGAATGTGGTTATTTATAAACCCCCAAAACACGAGGCGCAGTGCTCACAAGCGGGCAGGATACGGATGTGCCAGTCTGCTAGACTGATTATTGGTGCAATATTCCATTGCCGTGCGTATCCCACTTCCCTGCAAGCTTTAACGACAATAATTTCCAATTCAGTATTGCTCATCGAACAACGTTCGAAACGGCAAGTCAAATGGTAGTTAGTATTCTTCTAGCAGAAAGAAAATCACATTAGTAAACATAAAACAGAACGTATCATCATACGTAAAAGATGAATGCATGGAGTTGATACCCAATTGCTGTAGCTATCAGTTCAGTTGGGTGTGAAATTGATACGAATCGATGATAATACCCGGAGAATTGATAGTTAATATGTAAAAATATTCACTGATATGAAGGTTCTCGCGTACATATCACATCTTAGTGTACAAATATAATTCTGAACTCGGTGACTGCCCGTCATTACCTTACCACACTAGTGGTTATGGCCCTAATTAACTTCTTTTGAACGTGTCAAACTCATCTACCATCCATACACTATGGATTTCGATCACTGATACCTATATCGCTCATCGGATAACGGGGGTAAATGCCAAGGTTCCAGTTAGTTGTATGGTGCTGTTTGGGTCATTGATTGCATGTGAAACCAACGTCTATCATCCAATATGGACATTGCCATCAATATATTAAAGAAGAATCGAGAATGGTCGATGTTCACCAGATGTGTAGCATGTAATATTCTAGTATAATTGACAAACAACCAAAGTAGTAGAATTTTTTGGATGCTATTTGCCCCTTCCATTGTTGTGTGACATTTGACCTCGGTAATTTCAAAGCCAGAAGATTGCATAACGATGAATTTTTATATCTCGGCGACAAACGATAAGTATGCGTAGTCTCATGACCCATGACTAGACAAATTTGTTGTCAATATGTCACGGGAGCGGTGCGAGGGGGGGGGGGGGGGGGGGGCTCGGTAAGAACCAAATCGATAGTGTAAGAGACATATATATTGCCGAGATTTGTAAGAGAGGAACGAACATAAAAAGACAGAGGACCAAATGTGTTGCAACAGTCTAAACATATCATTGAATGCTTTATCGATTGCTGTGAAACTTCATTTCCATAAAACGTTATATATCTGTGGACTGTCGAGGAATATTGTGCCATTTATCCCCCCCCCCCTCCATATCTGTGGACTGTCGAGGAATATTGTGCCATTTATCCCCCCCCCCCCCCCCCCTCCGCAAAAGAGTTAAGTCACAAGGGTGGTTTCAATGAATAATCCCGGTGTGTATCGACAGTCCATCCATATGATTTGTCCGTTTGCGTCATTTCGTCTTGTCCTGTTTTGCTATCGATTTATGCGATAGTTCAGCGTCATTTGATAGTTTTGTCGTCTCACGGTTGGTATAAATGTGGTCATAATTTGATGGTGTTTCAAAATGTATTATATGTGATAAACATTAGATAAAGTATTAGTGTAAACCGATGCCTTTTGGTGGTTTGCATTTTTTTACTTTCTCGGGTGCAATACCGCGCAAATTTGCATAGTGATTCGGCTCCTTTTTATGAAAGCCTATATGAAAGATTATTCTTGGCTTATCGTACCAAAAGGGCCTTTGTAGTGGTCTTCGGCCGGTGTCTGACATGTCTGTCCGTTCGTTGTCTATTTGGGTCTGTAATGTATTTGATGTGATGAATTTTCCTATCAATGCGTCAAAACATAGCATGGGCCAATATTTAAAGATTAAAAAAAATTAACTGAATAATTTCTTTTTGCCCATTTTAGTGCCGAGAATGGCCAATTTGACACAATTTTAAACTTACTTTTCCCAGAACCCACGTGATAACTTCCTCTAATTCTGTAAAGGCTTGGTGTTTTAGGCAATATGTAAGATGAATGAAGATGGTGGACCTTGATTCATTCGAACGGCCGAAATGTAGGCCCAGACGGAGCCAAAATACACAAATTGGCTTCGCATGTAGCTTGGGTTTGTGTTATGAACATATAGGAAATCAAATATGGTGGATCTTCTTGGTGACCTTGAACTTGACCTCAGATGACTTTGAGTGGTAACCCAAGGTCACATTTGACTGAAATTATGTAAATTGGCCTCTGCAGACAAAATGATTACTTAGGGTTGTATTATGAGCATATAGGGAATCATATATGGCAGATCTATTGGTGAATTTGCCCTCAGACTATCTTAAGTATTTAGCTCAGCAGCACATTCAATGTAAGTCTGCCGGCAAGCCACAGCACCCTTGGTGCTATGTTTTGAACATACTTATTGCCCCGTAGAGAGTTATTCAACCAGTCCACTCTAGCACTGTACTTGATAGTGTCCATATGTATTTCTAATGAGGTTTCATGATTTGTTTTAAAGCGGATTCACTTGTTTGTTTAATATTTCACATCAAGTAAGCACCTTTTGTTCTGGGTTAAAGACGTAGGGAGAATTGCAATGTTCATTTGTCAGCCTGCTCGCACCTTTTAAAAGCAGGAAGTCATGGACCGGAAGCTCTATGATGGAACCCGAGTGCGCAGAACCCAGTTGTACTATTGTCCGCCTTTGAATTATGGACTGGAGTGTTATATCACACAGGACTGTAAATTTGTTACTTATGTCTAAAGTGTGTTTTGTTGCGATATACCTGACATTTTTCTGTACAAGCAGGAAATTGATCTGCAGGAGTTCCAACTCGCGATTTTCTGACACCCTAGCGGTTTCAAAGGTTAAAAACACCGCAAAAAATAGCAAATGCTTTTAGCAGCCATTGTTGCATGAGACTAAATGATACTAAATGAATGGGATTTCCAGACCACGACCAGCACACGTTTGTTTGAAGGTATCGCTAAAGACCGGACACTTGCTCACTGGCATCAGCGCCCTCATTACATTATCTAATCCTCACCTGTCTCTGGCTAATGGGGTTGTAGCTTTGTTGAAGACATAACGATGATTACCAGCTGTTAGCAATATTCACATTACGTCAAAAAGCACACACGTACGTGTCCGAACAAGTCATGTACTTCCGAACTAACGCGAATTTCACGTAAGAAACCTCGCGGAACGGTACTGACCGTTAAAGGTAGTCTTGTATTGGTGTATGTTACCTACACTCTGAGGAGATCTGTGTTTAGGATTGCAAGTATCAATCTATTACCACCAAAAAAAGCCAAATTTTGATGATTCCAATAACAAACGTAAAATACAACATTTTGCAATAGAAACAAAGCCCGTCCAAATACTTTATCAAATGACACACTGGCGTAGAAGAAATTGCAGTATTGCGTCCTGGGATGAAGAGACTACGATATCGCCGTGTGCAAAGCGTTGCAGCACCGACCGAGCCGTGCTGTTATCTGCCTGCTTCACTATCGTTATTTCCCTGGCTATGTATTCTTTAGCTTACATTGTCGATCACGCGGTCGTGGACTCGGCATCATCCACTTGTCTTCCCATGTGCCTAGGACACGTCGTCTCTACCTCCTGGGGGCAATGAAGTGCCCGAGATTCGAGCGAGATTTGCACTTTCTCGTTCATCTTTGCACACCTCTCGCTAGCACGCCTCGTGGGTTACCTTGACGACCACGCGAGCACGTTGATGAGACCTTGCCTGTCACGGGTTAAGTAATTCAATTATATCGGACAAATCCTGGTTCCACCGATAGAAAAATGGCCACATAGGTGCAGATGTGCCCTATGTGGTGGTAGTTCAGTGGCTGTGTTGTCATCTCTGTCAAATCATGTTACCAGTGCAAAGAACCTTCCTGCTTTCAAGAGATCTAGTGATTTGTCGAAGGTGGGGCAGAGTCCTTGGGAAATAGGACAACAAATGTAAACCATTGCCTAGCTGTCGGCGGCATTTTATTACCTGGTGTCAGATTGGGCATTAGGCTGTAAGATCCTAGAGAAAACATAAAATTGCATCATGTAAGTTCGTCTCGTTCAATCCAGACACAGGCTTACATTCCCTTTTTTCGTGACATTGCAGTTCCCGAGTGATTTGCATACATGGAGTTCTTAGTATGGAACTTAATTGATCCACATTCTTGTCTTTCAGCGAAAAAAAGTATTATTGCAGATATTACATGTCAACAAATCGGCGCAGTGTGTAGTGTTATGAACAAGGTCCAACATGCTTTGAGAATGCAAACTACTTGAAAGGTCTTCATATTCACCAGACCAACAACTTGCCCAACTTCGAACTCCGAACTTTGCTTCTCGCGTATCTAGAACGTTAAGTTATATTTTGTTACGACTGGACGGCCATAGAGCCTGCCCCATGCAATTCCGCGACTGATTGGCCCCGTGAAGGAACCCTGATGGTATCGGTGTTGGCAGATTTAATGGATTCATCAGCGGCGTGCTCGATGACTAGATTCACTCGGGGAAGTTCCGGCTCAAAAGAGTACTAGTATGTGATGCATAATCGTGGAGGGATGTAATACTGTTTTATGAAGCCAAGGGATTTGCATATATTATTAGTTTACAACTCGAATTTGCATAATTCCAGCACATCCGTACGTTTGTTCTTACCGGTTTACTGGTAATTTATATTCGATATGGGTTATGTCCAATGTAGAATCGTTGAGCACCTTCATCCTCGAGCGTTTTCCTCAAACCTACCACTTGTGTATATACAGTGGGGTCCAAAAGTCTTAGACCACCTTGAGTGTGTCATCATAATTAGCGTTCAATAGAAGACTGTGTTTATTACACGCGGACTCTAAAGCTGAATCCTCTGTTTATATTTATAAAAAATGTATCTCAAAATGATACCAGAAGGTTTATTTGGTAAAATCAACAAATTTTACCAACAAACTTAAATAAACACGAAAATGTAATATATTTATTGATATGTCACCAACTTGTCTCAAATTTGTGAAACACATTAAGATAAGAGGTTGCAATGAAACTGATATTGACGAACACACAATTACCAACCACATTGCACCCCAATCCTATTGATTTTCGCATTCCATCATTTTTCCTAAGCAAATTTAAAAACATTCAAATTTAGTGGTTTTTACCCCAAAATTAATCGAATATTCGTATGTTGCACAATCAAATTTTCTGAATATCTGATGTTAATTGTGTTTACATACATGAGAGTGACTCAAAGAACAAATAACAGATAACTTAGATGAAATAAATTATATTTTAACTATAGGTTTTAGAAAAGGTGATATTTTCAGGGTGGTCTAAGACTAAAGGACCCCACTCTACAATTCCCAGCCCATGTATCATATCCCGTGTTTTTCTGTGCTATATTCAATAAGGACTGAAAATGTGGCATGACATTCATTTAGTGGGTGATAGTATTAAGGCGCAACTCCATTATGTTTTCTGTACCATATTTAGGCATATCCCCATATTGAAACGATCACGATCTGCCAACAAACACGATATATCAAATCGGATTATATCAATTCGCACCTTCGCGGAATCTGATTTTTGAGACAATGCTAATTTCTTCACGACTGAGTGGCGACTGGATTGTATAGGCGTGAGCTTACAGGATATACCAGTAATATCAACGTGCTCTTGTAATCATTCCCGCATAACTAATCACCTCCGTAAACAGGTGTGGCAAGCTTGTACGTGCCTCCAGCTATTACGAAAGACATAATCAACATTCACAGGCGAGCGAAATACGAGCCATGTTTTGCGTACGATGAGCTTCGCGTTGTGTTAAGGTGCCGAGAGATCTACCTCCGGATGAGGCCAGTGATCCCGTGCTTATCATGGGCTTGATTTCTTCTGGATAGAGCAGCGATTCCGGATTACGTGCTTCATTTTTCGCGTGGAGAGAAGCTATTTTGAGGTAAGAGTTACCTGCTCCGGGAGAAAACGATGATATAATACTGAACCAAACTTCGCTTCCCAGTTAGACATGCGAGATCTGTCAAAATCGCATAACTTTTCAGAAATTCCTTCGGCATAGTTCAGTGGCAGGATTTCGTTGGCGAGGTGAACCGTCCGGTAAAATCTTTAAATCTTCCAATAATGATCCATTCTGGCAAACATATCACCGCGGCCAATCTGTGGGAAAACCAATATTGGACGTAAACACTAATATGCATGGAGATTCACGGTCCCTGAATTCCGAGATAAATTTGACTAGATGGAATCGTTCTCTCTCGTGCTGGTTAGACATGCCTTCATGTTTACGTTGTGGAAGCATGCCCGCGGTACTAGCACACGAATTGAGGGTTCATTTGTTGAAAGTAGAAATCTGTTCACCTTGATATCAAAGGTGATTTAGCCGTTGAATGACGTCAAAAATCTCTACACAGACAACAAGGCAGACGTGTTCTGTTCGCGTGTTTAGCTTTTCTTGAGGCGAGAAGCTGCCTTCTTTTATAGCCAGCAGTCAGACAACTGAACTGCCGCCTCAGGCCTTTCCGCTGTGGGAACTGACCTCATATTTACCAGTTGTAGTGTGTTGGAATTGGCACGGGGTGCAAGATCTGGTATTGGGTCTGAAGCACAACTCGAGGCTATCCGCGATTAAAAATGTGATGCCGATTGATTTGTGGAATATGGTGGCACCGAGAAGGGCCGAAAGTGGTGGGGGGAATTGGCTGCCTGGTTGCTCTGACAGGAAGCCAACCTGCATTGCTCCCAGACCGTTTTGCCTATCAAACTAGGGCAAGCTGAAGCGATCACCTCAGCAATCCCAGCTCAGATTGCGCACTTGGAGCTTAGTATTTTTCCATACTATTGATATGCCTGGCAGCGGTGAGGCAACATTTCAGACATGTGCTCGGTCCATGTTGTTCCTAAGTATTATGTGGCTCCAAGCGCGGCATTGAACCCTCGCAGAAGTGGCCATTGATATGGAACGACGTCATAGACGGCAGCAAGCGGGCGGTGAATGAATGAAAAAAGCGACTTGGTGATCCGTACAAACTTTCATTAAATCGTTTTTGTAAACGGTTCCTTGAGTCGGGCTCGGTTATAGGTGTTCAACGAAGGTCCCCTTAACAAAGAGTATATTTGTGTTATGTCATTTTCTACATGATAACGCCATAACAACGTTATAACACAAACACGGCTGAACCCCGGACCCCCTTTCTGGGTCCACCACCGGACGCCGTTAATATACAAAACCCACCCCCTCGCTTCTTTTATTCTTTGGATGACGGTGTCGACCGAAGAGCGAACGGAGTAGGCAAATCGATCTCAGTTCGGAAATGTGAACGGAGACATTGATTATCTGGCAGTGCGTTCGTCCATTCGCCGTCGTCATCGTCGTCGGCTTGCAGACCCTGCGCTCGCTGTTGGTGCCAAAGTCTCGACGGCCGTTCGAGGCAGTCAGCCAGCTAGCTAGCCACACGGGGCAGACCTGCCAACCCTCGATCCCACGTTGATCGACGCCGTTCTCCCGTATGCCCGACCAACTGAACGGAACTACTCTCCTAACCTTGGCTTCGTCCGTTCGTCCGGTCAATCTTGAAGGAGGGAAAGACGTCAGATTTGGCTGCCTGCGTTATCGTCAGTAGTTGCCGCCTGCCCGCTCCACACTGTAAACTGACACGATCAACACTTGGCACGATCGCACGATATGTCCATGCCGATATGTGACACGGGGGAGACCACGTAACACTCAGGGGGTTCTTTCCCCGGCCCGGCTCGGATACAAAGCAACAGTAGGAGACGAGTTGAGTTGAACCCTGTCTACCTATTGGCACTTACAGTGTACATAACGACAGCCGAAGCTCGTGGACCACTGGCCATCAACAACAATTTATTCCCGTCTCACGACGGCTGTACCATTTGGCCAGAGTCTGGAGTAATCTGATCCACGATACGACTTGGATTTGGGAATAGATATCATCTCGGATTTACCTCGCTGGTGATGTGTTGATAACGACCGGTATATGTCACTTTGATATGGAGTATCAACACGACACATAGAATTGGATACCACTGTTTACACGTCTGAAGGTATGGTGTATACATAATACATTGTGGGTATCGATTGATCGCCATGGTGGCTATAGGCATCGTTGTAGGCATAACAAGCTTGGCTGATTTATAATAATAATGATCACGATATAAGTGAACTGATTTTTATTTCTGGCGAGTTTGCAGACCAGACGTTAACGCCAGAACACCAGAAAACTATAATTATTGCTTGGGTTCCATCCAAATCTGCTCATGTTTTCTTCTGCCAGTGGCGTAATACTTGGGTAACCGCGAAGAAAAACCTATTTCCCATGTTTGTTTTATAGCACACCTTGTGCTCTTTTGATTTTTTGCTATCGTGATCCGTTTTCTTCAACAGTTAACCTTCCATTTAATGAGATTTCACACAATTTGTTTCGTCCAATTGAGGAGAAAAAAAGCTGACAATAACGCCTTTATTTGGACAATAACACCGATGTGCACATTTGAAATTGCTCATCGAGCAAGTATGCAGAGGGAAAAAAACCCACCCCGCTCTTTAATATGTTCTACAGATGATATTTTCTCAGTTTCCCCGAGAAGAGATGTGAAAAATTGACGTGGAACTTTTCCAAATACGTCATTCATTGAAGAAGAAAAATAAACTCGGCGTCCGACCGAGTCTGGTTATAATTAGGTTTATGGATTGTGAAATGGATAAACGAAGTTGATTGCACCCTCTCGACAACGTTTTATATACGTTGTCGACGTGGGAATAATCTGATTTCCAATCGGTGTAGCTAATATTCTGATTTATTCTGGGGACATTGAGATATTAGTGGTTGTTACTAAATAATACATGATATTAAATAGTTAACTCGTTGCAATATTCATTTGAGTTGTAGCACCGTTACAAGCACAGGCGGTTTATTGCTGACGAATAAGCTTACTGGTATGTTTTTTTCTCTGTATGATGCAGTGACGTGGGGAAGTTCTATAATTATAGTTAATGCTGCCATGGTATCATATATTATTCCACCACCTACCGCCAAACGAAACCTTGTCCTCAGCATAAATATTACTGAGCTCATATCGTATTTTCATTGAAAAGAGGGTGTGGTATCATAGATACGGGTTGAATCTAGCCCGGTGGCTCTTTTGTTGTTCCCGTTCTCATGGGAAACCGTTCTCTTGTTGTTTCACGAGGGACCCTTCGTGAGGTGAATTTCTATCCTGGCCAGTGGAAACTTCCCCGATGATTGTCCATTAAAGAGTAGTAACCATCAGCTTGGTTGACAAGGTGTGTCGCACTTGTCATGTTTTGATTAGGTTATCATCCCTGGTTAATTACTTTGCCTCACAGGGAAAAGCGGATGTCATGTCCCTGTCTTTGCTTTGATTTATGTTTCCGAAGTTCGCGTTACATTGGTTGAGTCATCCTCTGGGTTTATTCTCATCGTGTGGCGGGTGTCCTTTGGTGACAAATGCAAATTCATGACGATATGGTTGTCTTACTCATGCCGTCTCTAGGCACATAAAGTTGATTAAAACTGAATACTTGGTGACTAATTTAGAATTGTTTTATTCTTTTACCACGTTCTGTGAAACTGAAAATGCTATCATCTCAGAGCAAGTATTCACGTTTCATGAAACCAATATATAACCATGATAAAAAAACTCTTTCCTTCTGTGAAAGGTAAAGATCATTAGAAATTCAGTTTTGAATGGTTTGTACCGGATGACATTCACATGTTTTGTGTAATCTCCTCGACAGGAATTTTAATTCCAAATGGTTTTGCACTTGCAAGAAGATTTTCACAAACGAGTTAAAGATGTTCGCCAATACCGCTCTGAGACATTCACTTGGAACTGATTTAACTTGTGAATGCACGAATAAAACAAAACGAAAACAAACACGAGAAAGTTGGTGCACCGGAAACTAACAAAGAAAGGATCGTTGCCGGTGAATTGGCTTCTGTTATTGTGATGGACACGCGTCATAAATAATGCATTTCACTAGAACTTTCAATAGGAGTTTTTTTTTCCATTCATCAGATTCAAGTCGTCTTGCTGTTATTGCTTTTAATACCCATCAATTATTTTACTGGTGCATTAATGTAAACTTGATCGTGCTTCTTTTTCACGCCAATGATCAATGTTCCCCGTTATCAAATATATGGCCGACTTCTTTTGTGTTGTCATATAACTGACGTCACCGCGTACACCGTTATAATAACAGTACTTTATATTGGATTTATATAAATCTTCTGTGCAACCATAGAGCTGGCCATTAATAATTGAACCTGCGGTATCGGTTGCCATTTGTCATTTGTGTAAGGTGTCCGTTTGTTTATAACCACCTGGGGTTGCTCCTTAGTTACGGCCAATCACAGATTCATACCCGGCGATCATAATCGACGATATATTGGTCAGTGTACCAACATCTCGAGTGCTGTTTGTCTTATACCTTGTCCGTCACACCAAGATAAACAATCAATGCATACAAGGCTTTATATAAGTTTTATTTAGTTTTGTAGGGATCAATACGGTGCGAACGGTCGTGTTTGTTAAATGTTTCTATCTAAACACTGACGTCTTTAGATTATGAATATAGTTTATATAAACACGCGCCATTTACTCCTCGGTTTGTATACATGCAACAACCTCTCTGATTTCTATCCTTGGTACCGGCAGGAGCAGCTAGGTTTGTTTTGATCTTTACGAAATCTCTTCAAGACATGGTCTTGAGAGGCGCCTCAATATTATACCCACACAGCGTGGTACGGTTATTGCGTCCGGGATGGTGGAAGCGCTGGCAATGGCCGCGTGAGGAACAAGTGTAGTCTAAGTAGGGGATTTGGGATATTTCCTGCGTCCGGCCCAGGCGAAAAAAGGTAGAATCTAGGTCCTGTATTCAGGAGAAACAATGATAGGAATCTACGGAATTGTTATCGACAACGCGGAAAATTGACCAGCACCGTCGCTACACAAACTCGTCTGTTTCCATCGTCGAAGGTCAGCATTTATCACATCATGATGTTGATGCTACCACGTTTTCTGCTTCAGGTTCGCTGCCTCTCCCAATTGCCTGGCTCTCTCTCATGTCGTTCGGTTGGCCTAACTTAGGTTGTATAATCGCATTGCATCACATTTACTTGCCCTCTTTTTTCCCCTATGTAAGAAAGGATCCTTTGTGGATTCCAAAAAGATACATTCACTGTGTAAATATCACCTACTATTTGATGTTGTTATGCATCGCTTGCATTCCGTAGAACTCGTGTTATTGAAGCTATCCACAAAAACAAAGTTAATTAGCGTATTAGGGACCCTAGAACTAGGTGTTTTACACTTTTTTTTTACCAGGTGCCTATAAGTGAAGTTTGTTTGGCTTTGACCATGGCCATGAGGTTTTATGCACTAGAACGGGAATGCACTCTGGTCTTTCTCTCGGCATGTTAACAATAACACACAAGAAAACTATGTTCTAATGAAGGTTAGTTAGAACTGTGAACTGTGCTTCAAAACAGTCAAGAGATAAGTGTTCGGTCGTTCGCACATATCTGGGTTACTAGGGTTGGCATGGTACAGTCCGAGTCGGCATAGCTGAGGGCAACATCCCCTGATCCACGCTTGTCCTCGCAGAGATCTACATTTATAAATTTTCGATATAAGAGCTCTTACCTGAAGAACGTTATCATACCTGTCACCACTTAGGTAAGTGTCTCCCAGTGGCTTAATTAAGTCAAGGCGTGTTTCCCGATGAATACTGATGAGATTGGATGTTAGTGCAGCTTCGATACGATTATTGAGGGGTTATTAATCAAGAGAAGTGTAGCATTGTCTCCATATCACATCTTCAGATAGTTTAGAGACAGGTAAGTTAAGACTTGAACTTCATGGGCATCGTATTTGTCCAACTTGTACGCGGGAAAAGGAGGTAACCTGTCGATAACAAAGCACGTTAAATATATTCATATTCAGCAATCGAGTAGTGGCGGAATAAAACGTATAAGGTGTTATACATTCCTCATTTGAAAAAAAGGAACCCTTTCTATGGTTCTGAATTAGAATTGGCTCTGTCTCGTATGCAAATACCCTTTGATATATTAGTAAATGGATTAAAGACCTCGCCACATCACAATATATGCGAGAAGCGTTTGTGTCTACATTTGTCAATTAGGGCTTAGCTGCGTCTTTATACTAGCCGAGCTGAACCGATAATTATTGTCTGATGTCTTACACTGCTGTTAGCCTAGGGCTTTCTGAAGAGATGAGATTGGATGTTAGTGCAGCTTCGATACGATTATTGAGGGGTTATTAATCAAGAGAAGTGTAGCATTGTCTCCATATCACATCTTCAGATAGTTTAGAGACAGGTAAGTTAAGACTTGAACTTCATGGGCATCGTATTTGTCCAACTTGTACGCGGGAAAAGGAGGTAACCTGTCGATAACAAAGCACGTTAAATATATTCATATTCAGCAATCGAGTAGTGGCGGAATAAAACGTATAAGGTGCTATACATTCCTCATTTGAAAAAAAAGGAACCCTTTCTATGGTTCTGAATTAGAATTGGCTCTGTCTCGTATGCAAATACCCTTTGATATATTAGTAAATGGATTAAAGACCTCGCCACATCACAATATATGCGAGAAGCGTTTGTGTCTACATTTGTCAATTAGGGCTTAGCTGCGTCTTTATACTAGCCGAGCTGAACCGATAATTATTGTCTGATGTCTTACACTGCTGTTAGCCTAGGGCTTTCTGCTATACCGAATACATATTACCGTGTTAGTTTACGAGTAATCTTGCCATATGTAATTGGACTGGGCACATATCTGTATTTGCCCGATCGATCTGACGACGTTTCCTGCCGTGTGGTGTTTGGGCGATGCTTGGCAACGCCTTGGTTGCACGGGGTGGCTTTACCAACTAATTGATGTCACGCCGATATCTGCAACTTGGAGATAATGATTCTCCGGACGAACAAAGCCACTGGCTTCCTGTGCAACCCTCGCAGAAACTTTCAGGCGCCATTGTGGAATATACGATGTGATACTCTTGAAACCTGTAGACCGGAAATACTCTCAAACGCGATAGCTAATAATTGGTTATAATATAGCAGCCAAATTACCCAAAACGGAGGTAATATTTATCAGTCAAAAACGTTGCCATGGAAACCATTGGCTGGTCTGATGAGCGTTTTCCGCCGGTAAAGGTGCAGTTATGAAGAAGGATTAATGTGTTGGCTGTGTCGGCGCGTGCTCCAGTTCCATGTGTTGTACAGCTTTTCCAGATAAGCCGAGTCTTGTTGGATTATGGAGCTGTTCTACTGCGAAAGCTCCACTCGTGTTGCTGCCAACTCTTAAAGCGTGTGTTCTCCACCGGTTCTCTGGCTGTTATTGGGAGTTTGTTGCGTTCCAAGGTCGTGTGAGCACTTAAATACCTGGAGGATATAACGGGTATACAGTCACTTCCTTTGCGGTCGAACCGTTTTGGAAAGAGCTGCTCGCCAACTTTCACAGCAAACCTTGTCCATACTGTTGACCTTGTTCGCTAAAACTGGACGCACGTTTTTGGCAAGGATGTTGGCCATGTTCTCAGCCAATGCGATAAACTTCAGTGGCCATCCGTTCTGAAGCAGGTGAGAATCAAAACATAGTAATTGTAATAGCAGCCTCTGTTGAATGGCAGTACCTAGACGTATTTCATGGTTTGTCAGATGACCTGTCCCCTTGCTTCAGCTTCCCACGTCCCGATAAATACTTTTCATGTAGAGTTTAAAGTCTGAATCATGCAATTGGCACTGGAAACGTTTCAAAATTGATTTTAATTTAGTCCACTGACGCCCATTGACACAAATAACACACTCCAGCGAAAGAACTGGTAATCTTTCACAGTATCTGTATTTGAATGGTACACACCATACGACTTTCTTATTAGATCGTAAACAGTCTGTCAAGCTTGCCAAAAATATTGAGGCTATTCAGACTTATTTTTGCCGTTTTAAACATTATTTTTTTGCTGAAACTGGGAATTCGGAAGTGAGTCTGAATGGTCCAGAAGCTTTCGAATTCTTTAATAATTCACTGGATAAATGGAACCTCTTAACGATTTCTGAAGAGAGATGAAAAAATATTGTCCGAGAAAATCGCTCCGTTCTAATATCCATGTATCAAATTTATTCTTTGACGTACTTCAGTGCAGCACCGATTGTCTGTTTTAGCCCCTCTCGGTGAATTCAAGTTTGGTTCATCGAGAAAAATATTGCTCCGGGGGTCCATGGGTCAGAGGGCATTTCACTGACGTGCAGAATCTTATCAGGGAAGAAACCTTCTGTAACATTTCAAAGAATTGCACCGGGGGTGTTGCGTAGAATCTATACATTCTCACATATTGCAACAAAAAGTACACTAATATTTCCAGACGTGTCCGAGTTTAAACTCCCACGAGGCAGAAGACCTGGGGATGTTTTGTACCCAATTATTTCTGTTTGGGAGGAAACTAGCGGGTTTGATTGAACACATAACTGGCAACCAGTGAGAGAAGTCATGTTTTACGAACTGTTTTGCACTAAAAACCCGATGGCATCTGTCCAGGTTTGCGCATCATAAACAGGATTACTGTATTACTTCGATGCTCATAATCAAGATTAAGTTGACCGATAAGAACAGTTTGATTTAGTTGATCCTGGTAATCTTATTGTTACGCCTGGTACGTTTTGAAGCTTCACATTTGCCGCTGGAGTCATTCATATTGGTACTTGTGTTTACAAGATGTATAACGATTGTAACTATATCCGTTGGGAGTATTTTTGTGTGTTTATGTTTTCCAGTATATATACATTGTCTAGGAATGTTTACCCGATCCACATCATACCCTGTGATAGCTAATTTCCTTGTCATTGTGTGCCTGTCTGTGGTTTACATAACACTTCATTAATCTATATGCTGGAAGGTGTAAGGGAATAACAGGTCATCGCTGACACAAGACCGTAATTACTGAAGAATCACCACTTGCACGGGTGCGATGGTTGTTAACAACATTGTAATCAGATCGTAATTACATACAGCGATCACTAGTTACACCGTATTTAATGTCACTCGGTGATGACAGGCAGACTCACAGAGAGACAGGGAGACAGGCAGACAGACAGGGAGACAGACGTTGATTTTCAGCTCGGATGTCTCCAGAATTCGCCTCTGATTTGCAACATCAACATTGGTTTCACCGATGCACTACGAGAAGCTACCCGCCATTCATATCATATTACGATTCCTTACTCGCCAATTAACTATCCCTCCCCATCTTCCCCCCTCAATGCCGTGCAAAAGACCGGCGATTGTCAACTTATACCCGTAATTATCAGAGACTGTGACATGTCTCTCTTCGTCACGTGCGTGTCTCAAAATTCTACTAATTAGCTCTTCTCTTATTCCCGTGTGTTACAGAATGGTCTACTGGCGTAAGCGGCGGCCCGTGTGGCTGGAATTCCTCGGCCTGAAGGATAAGCAAGAGGAGTTAATACGATGGAGGAGTTGGGGACTGTCGGCTCTTGCTCTACTCGTCCTAGCTCTGGTCGTGACGACACAGGAGCAGCGGCTAGGGGCAGAGGATGGCTTCAACTCATGTAAGCGTGTGAACCCTGCGTCGTCAACCACAGTGTTGGGTGACATAAGTAGAATCATCGATACTTTCTCCACTTTAAATAGCTGAAAACAAAAACAAGGAGAGTTCGTTGCTTTGCACTACATGCACCTCCCAGTGTACTGTTGATGCTCGGGTTGTATAGAAACCGCCTTTAGAACCGTCTCTTGAGGACGCTAAAGTGGAAACCAAACATGATGCCCTGCAGCTGAGCATCGCTAATTCATAATCTGAAACGGTTTTGAGAAACAAAACAGATACACTTCACCAACTGTGTCTGACAAAGTTCACTGTTCGGATGATCGAACCATAATGATGGTAGCCAAATATATAATATGTGGAGTATGTTATATTAGTTATATACATGTACATAATAAATGTTCCATACTGGCGACAGTATATTGTAATCATTTTGATAGTGAGCAGGTCGATTGAATAATGGCAAATAATGGGGAACAATAGTCTACTAGGAATAATGATGCACCGATCACTTATATATCTAAAATATACATTACACACGTGAAAGTCTCTGCTCTTGCATAGGTTTCGCAATGACCACGTTGAGTGGATGAATGGGCTTATCTATTCTACGTGAGTGCGCCAACGTGATCAGGTGCATTGGTGCGCCATCAAATCAGCACAATGCTCGCACCAGGGGCTTAGAAAGCCTCGTGACAAGCGCCAATCGATTCCCATGTCGCATCCATCTTGGCTGGCGACACTAAGCTGTCGAAAAAGGATCCTTACATATCACACATATAGAAAGCCTAGCCCCCATCCTAATCAAATAAAGTCGAAATAAATTGGAAGGTAGGGTGGAATCTGGCCGGGGGAAGTTGGACCCGGTTGTTCTTAATCACGGGGGGAAATCGTACCACGACGTAAGCGGTTTGCTTGGGAATGCTCTCCCTGGGGTGGATTTATCTTGTCCTACAATGTAAGAGAAATGTGATAGACCTGTCCGTCCAAGGTCGAAAGGGACAATGTATACATTGCGTAAGCTACACTGCTATTAGGGTTACGGATGTCTGTCACTTTTCATTGTGGTGTAACCGGTATATGTAAGATGCGTCATATTGGCGTAATACGACCAGTGTACGTGCAGGCTGTGAACATCACGTTCTACAGGATACAGGCAGTTACAAGTTGTTGGTGTAGGCTACATACATCGAATCGGACAGCCCTTGTAATAGGAAGAACCCTATCAAATAACAGGAATATTACTACACTAACAAACACATACATGCACGTACATACACGTGATATCAATTATTGATAAAGCACATATTGATGTTGCAACATGCAATATGTGTACTTAAACATGCAACTTTGTTGATCACATATGTGATTTTTTTTCTCATATCGTGGTATATTATATCGGTATTCTTTTGATATACATCATGGTAATTTCGTTTTGCAGATTCACGGAGTTCCGGTCGGCGGTTACTTGAAGCCAATGAAACGGATCATCATGAGTGTCGCTTCGAGTTCAATAACTACAAGGGAGCTTGGATTTTCTGTTACTGTATCATTATCATCATCGTCTTCATAGGTTCGTAGAACTGGATATGGTCACAGTGTACCAACAAATACGTGTATGTGCATTGAGCAAAGTATTGTTGGAACTGGATTGGGTAGATATCAATTCTGGAGCTCAATCTTCCTAAAGACACCGCCCTTCTGCAAATGCATCAATCTATCAAGTGTATATATTCTACCGTCTAATGAAATTATTGCCACTGTGCATGTAAGGTAATATTTCCCGATTAATCACGTGAAATAACATTTGGCAGCCTTCGAACCTGATATACTCTCTTTCAGTTCAGTGTAGATACATGTATGATTCCGCACAAGCGACGTTTATGCAGGTATCTCTAGTAGCGAATTCACAATCTAAAAAGAAAACAAAGTATATATAATGTGGTTGCAGTCATTGACTGTGTTATTTCAACTGACCACCTATAAAGATAACAGAACACTTGAAGCATGTCTCCCCCTACCAGTCTCTCCCCTGTACTAAAACAAACTGGAAGGCTATAGACTCACGTAAATTTGAAACGCAGTGGCCTCGAAAATTTCGTTGCACTCTCCTCACACCATTTACGGGTTTCAACTACGCCACTCTTCCCTTCAGCGCGGTTTTAATAGCGTTGTCTGGTCTTGATCTCCCAGGGAAAGTTCCTCACTTCACTGGTACGACCACAGAACACTTCCAGTACACGTTGATAGGCCTGATCTAGTCGGAAGTTCTTTATGTTCTGTTTTAGAGGATGTTAAAGCGATATGTGAAAGTCAACGAGCGCAATTAAATGTTCTCTGTAATCTATGTTGAGTCATTCCGTTGAACAACAACAGCTCAATCTACGACGCCCGTAACTTCTGGGGGCATGAAGACTATCAAAGAGTTGTTTCGTATATATCATTTAAAACCGTCATTACCAAATACCCATACACGAAGGATGAGATATTTCAATTTCTTATTGTTCGAAAGTTTTAGATGTTGTTAATAAGCTGCGGTCATGGTTTTCCTCGTAATATACATGTACACTAGTATTGACCAGTCATTGGAACTGTGGATGCAGTTCAGACACATAACCAGTGTATTCATCGTCGTCATGAGTCGGTATAAAGTATAATGTGCTACAGCATACATGAACCCCTAAATTATTCTCCCATTGTCTTTTCCTCCCATTGCAGCTATAGCAATCATATGTGATGACTTCTTCGTTCCATCGCTGGAGATCATCTCGGAGAAGTTGAACCTGTCTGAGGATGTTGCCGGGGCAACCTTCATGGCCGCGGGGTCCTCAGCCCCCGAGCTTTTCACGTCAGTCGCAGGCGTCGCTCAGGAGACCGACGTCGGCGTCGGTACCATTGTCGGGCAAGTCGGTTTTGTCATAAATGAAACATTCATACTGGTATACGAATATTGCTAGTTCGTTTTGGCTAATATACTTCTAATAATAAAGTATTCTTGTACATGTAAGTACCCTTCATTTCGAATGTCTGAACGCAATTGCTATAAGTTGACCTTTAGTTCAAGATAATGTATATTATGCGACACTATAGCGAACAATTAGAAAAACGTCTGACAATTATAGCAGTCTCTAGTGTCTGTATTTGCCTAGGTGGTCTCCTAGTCTGATGAGGATATCATGATATCTAAAAATGCATTGTGGCGAGCAGTGTTTGATGAATAGGAGCTCGAATCTAAACGTCCACACACGAGCAATCTGAGCTAGTTACTGGTTAAAATTGCTGTGCATTAGCCTAATCGTACATGGTATCAGTCGGCCTGTCGGTCTTTAAACAGAAACTGCTCGGTGTAGGGTTTCAAGTCTAGTGTTTGGGAAAGAATTGGAACACTGGAATTTCTGTCGGCATTACAAGTGGCACTATCGACATTAATAGCAGAGGTATTTCCCGCCTTGCACATTTTGTACCAAAGCAACGAAGTATGGCTTTATAAATCGGCCATGCCCTAGACTAGCTCTTGATCCTTGCTGGTACCAGCATCTAGTTCATCTTCTTGTACGTCCGGTCCGCATCCAAGTTTGACTGGAAGATCAGAGTGTATCTCCTTGCATGTAGTGGCACAAGATTTCATAGAAATGTCTTCAGTAAATTTGTCAGACTCGTCAGGAGCCTGCCGGTGTGGCTTAGTTCCTATTGTTGTTGTTTTTTTTGTCGAGATAGGACAGCAACGCGACTCAAGAAGAAACTAACACAAGACGTTATCAGCCGGGAGATGTAGTTTTTTGTGTTTTGTCTTTTCTTCTCAAAGTGGAATCGCTTTCGGGTAGATAAGACACAATTGAACACGCTCGTGAGAGACAGACTCTTGTTTCACGAGCGGAAATCATAAAAATCCCCGCCGCTCCTGGCTTCACAGGTCTAGCAGCAACAAAGAAAGAAATATCGTTCGCGTGTTAGATAACTGGGTGTGTTGTATAATGTTTGAACTCGTTTACATATGCGCAACAATTGCTTGCCCGACCCTTCTGTTATCGCAGGTACTAGTAATGCCTGCCCACTGTTTCCCCCGTTTTGTTTGCATTGTCGCATATTTTGATGGTTCTGTTCATTCTTTTGTCTTTCAGATCTGCAGTGTTTAATTTACTCATGATTATTGCAATGACTGCAGCTTTAGCTGGCCAAGTGAGTATTACGTTAAAGCCACGCATCATTCCAATAGGCCAATTTTCTTCTTTCCACATTGATAAATTCATCGCACTTACATTGAAATAGATACCGTACATGATGATAATGAGTGTTGAAACAGAAACCACTCACTAACGAGGTGTCTTTCGAATACAGACGCCATTACACTTAAGACACTACCACAAAAATGATTACCGGTATTACTCATCGTCCAGTTGATAACTGTTTAAATGTCCCTCCAGGTGTTGCACTTGGACTGGCGACCGCTGCTCAGGGATTCCTTCTTTTACGCCATGTCCATCGGCTGCTTTATCGGCTTTGCCTGGGACGGATACTTCCAGCACTATGAGGCCGCTTTCCTACTCTCCCTGTACATACTCTATATCGTCCTCATGGTATTCAACCCCAAGATCATGGATTGGATGGCGACGTTCACAACGTGGTGAGAACTGTTTTCCTGTTCTTTATTGTTATTTATTGGTATCCGAACTGTTTATTGATTCAGTTGATACTAGTATGTAAGAGAAACGTTACGAGGAAATGCAGAATACTAATTACAGTAAGTAGGTGAGATTGATGAATGGTGCTTTCAGAATGGAATTTAGCAGTCATCTCTTCATGATTCAGTTATGGTTATTCTTTTAGCACAACTTAAATCAGCTTCAGGAAATATAGTAACCACAGTTTCACATGCTCATTGAGTGAAGAATCTATATTGAAAAGTCAACTTCCAAAACGTTGCAAATTTGTACATGTATACCCTATTTTGCGAAATGGTACCAAATCCCTCATTTCCTTTGTGGAGTTTGCTTGTTGTGGCATTAGTGAACCGTCTGTAACTTGTTAGAATCCTGTGCGTGAGATATAATGACTGGACAGAACAATGACCTGAGATAGGCCAATAAATATTCGAGGAGAATTATTCCCCATATGCCAAACATTTGGTGTGATTTTCATTTCTCCTCGTAATTATTAGTAACACTACTATAAATGTATTTTGTATATTGCACCTATGTAGTCGGAGTGGCAGTGAAGAGTGAGTACATTTAATTTTTTTGGTTCATGTGATTTAGCCAGGACTGTATTATTTAAGTCGGACCTTAGATGACGTATATCATGTTTTCATGCCCGAGCTTAGTTGACTAGAAACACATTATTGTGCATTTTTTGACGGCTGATATGTTCTCACCATTGCACAATATCGAACTTCTGCGATTTCTTCTGCAAGACAATTTTGCCACATCGCAACCGTGTGAAACATATCAATGAAATAGTTTGTAGTTGGAATCCCAGTTGCCACCCGGTTGTAAAAAATTAACCTGATTTTCTTGGGGTACCGTAACCGTTTTTCTGAAGCAATGATTTTGTTACATGATCAGACGTAGTTTTAGAGCATGTTGCATGATGTTGATTTTGACACCCCAGCATATTTTGTTTTTGGGTCTTGTAGAATGGTTTTTGTTTCACAGACTAGAATGACTCAAATGATATCCAGAAAAAAACTATACATTCAGTGTGATGTTGTATCGACACAAGATTTTGGTATTTTGTCGTTTTCGTGCGATGTATCCAATTTCAGAGCATTACACCCAAGTTAATCCAACTTTACCGAACCAAGCATAGGTCAAATATGTGCTATCCTTTTCATGATTAATTTACCGTTGAATGTAACACACACCATCTTCCATATATAAAAGACCTGTAAACCCTGGCACAAAAACCCTAAACACTTTTTGTTTATCTGTTACATACGTGTCTGAGATAGATCCCAAAACTTTCCGCCAATTAGGAAAAATGTGAAGAAATGAGAAGCTTGTGGTAATTTCAACCGATCGTCGCCAAATTTGGCACTGTGTTTTCATTGTTCACCCTCAGCTGTAAGACGGAGATTTCACCGTCGTCAGATGATGCGGAGCGCGCGTCAGACGCTCAAACACAGCTCAACCACAACTCGTCATCTAAAGGCGACTTGTCAAAGGCGAACGGCGAAAGAAAGGTAAAGCAGTGTTTCTTGTGGTTTTAACTTGTTTCTGATTTTGGTCTAACGTGAATCAATTTTGAATTGCACCAAATTTAATTAAAAGCTTTTTATAACTGCACGGTTGGTAACATTTGCACATTTTCTTCAAAAATAATTTCACACGGTGCAAGAAAAATATATTTTGTCGATTGAAAAGGAATTGATTGAATATGTACATTAAAATGCTATATTGATATTATGACATGAATGATTATTTACCTCAAAATACTCAGTGTTAGTAACAGTCATACCCAATTCCCGAAGTTAAAACATACACCATAATCCCCTGGCTTAGTGGCTAGCAAATGTAACATTGATAGTTTAACTATTAATATTTTTGTTATAAAATGTAATAGATAACTTAAACCAAAGTATCTACGTACCCCCAACAACATTTAAAGACCATTTTATCCCGCTAATATTTTATGCTGACATTACAATATAACAGATAATTCACATGGCAGGAGTCCATTTCTAAATTGCTGAGGAAGTGATGTACATTTTTCGTGCTAACATTTCGCAATAATTTCCGACTGTATTTTGTATATATGAACTGCGCATATATACAGGAAACAGTTCGCGTGTGAATGTCATTTCAATGTCATTTCCCCAACTGTAATTTTCCGTATTCAACATGAATTCTCTAATATTTATAACTGCTTTAAATTCTGTCGTTTCAATGCCTAAGGTGTATATACATTTAGTACTTTTTGTTACCCCACCAACGTTAAAAGTGCGAAAGTTGCAATAACTCGCTCCTGTCGTACCACCAACTCGAAAAGGTGGATAGCTTGGTAAGAACTGCCTGGATTTTAGTCGTGTTACTACTACACAGGAATGAATGCCCCATGGAATGCACTGGTTTCATGTGCTGATCAATGCAAAAATACCTGTTTGAAAATCACTTGCCCCTTGTTTATATACATGTATATTCATACGTATATACACACTTGATATCCATGCAAAAGTGCAAAATTCTGGCATATCTTTCCGGCGTTATAGATTATTAGTCTCCTTTTTTTCACACCGTAGATCACCTTTATTGACATTTTTATTTCGTGTGTTTTTCACATTTTCCTAATATTTCTACCGCTAGTTTATCTACCTTGCCGCTATTTTATCTCCTTCATATATATACTGATATATCGTGCATACTGAGTGACTTATACTTCGGATTAGGGCATTTCAGCAGTATGTGCGATTTTTACTCGAACTTCGGCTCAAGTATATTATTCTACTCTTGCTAAACAGCAACGTATTGACAAATATTACTTTATAGATATCATTTCAATTATGTCTGCATGATGAAAACTGAGTAGCATAGTATACTGGGCCTGGATTTCTTAACAACAACGAAACAGACACTGACTCTGATCTGCTCGTGGTCGAGCGTCTTTCGTGTGAACTTTGTTTGACCTCTGACCTTCTTCCTTCCTTTTCCCTGTCTGCTGGTAGATGTCTCTCACAGGAGGGCACGCTCGTCGCATATCTATCATCCACCGTGAGCGTTCGCACAGCGAGGAGCGAATCTTTCACCACAAGCGTGGTTCCGTAGCTGGTGTTCTGGTGAGTATGGTAACCTACCAACCTACCAAACCTTCCTACCTTCCTACCTGCCATAGATAGGGCGCGAGTGGCAATTCGCATGGAGAGATGGAAAATCCCGCGTGAATAGTAAATACCATGCATGTTTTTGGCACGATAATGCACCCGTTTGTATCTAATATCTATTAACCCTTGGGCATGGTACGTAAGAAAGCGTGTATCATTGCAGTACAAAATTCCACGGTAGAGTTGCAGTAAGGAATGTAGAAGTCAACACATCCCTGTGAGACGAATGTCTGCTAGATGCATGTTCCATTCTGATTTTTTCAAACGTATTGCATGTTTCGCTTTGTTTATTATTTTGCATAGTCTTACGTAATTTTCATATTAATGCATTTTTCATGTGTACTTTAAGTCTGTTACTATATCAAACTACGGGTAATTCTTGTGTTTAAGGTGATTGATGTCATGTTTTCCGTATTGTAAACACTCGTACGCACACGTGAGTGATACCCCTACCCCCCCCCCCTCCTTTCCTCCACGTAAGAATTTTTCCCTCAACATTTCCTCCATTCCTTCTGAAGTAGATAACACCTATCGAACACGTCTGCCCTTTGCCCCCAACAGTATCTTGAAATGTACACTTCCATACTTCATACTTTTCCCCGAAAGAAGTCAAGAGGCCACACGAAGAGTTCCCTCCAAAGCTCCCCTCAGTGTGAAAAGTTGATGTTTCGGAGCGGAAGATTCGTATGATTTCTGGATATCCTAATTGGTTGGAATTACCAGTTTCCACAATTTGTAGATACGACTATGGTTCGCCTTGTCCATCATAAACTTCCAGCTATCAGCGTAGGTTTGAGAGATATGGCCAAGGATACCGACATTCACTGTCGACAACTGCCGGAGATTACCGAAGAGTCCAGGATCTTTTTGGTTGTAAACACGGACGAAGTTTGACTATTTAAAGGAAAATTTCATCATTCCTTCACTCATCTTGTGAAACGCTATCGCTAACCTTAAATGTAACTGGTAGTTATATTTATTCCAGTGCTTTTATTGTGAGCTTCAATCAGTGAACACAACTAGCAAGTCAAGCTACACTTTACGTGTGTATGGAAATAACAGGATGCCAAAATAACAGAATATTAATATACACGTAAAATCGACTGATTTTTGTTGAGCATGGTGAAAGGATGTTGTCCACCGACCGGCATACCAATTATTCACACGCTAATGCCAGGCTCTGTCGTATTATCGATGTTATGTCGCTTGTTTTGTGTGTTGCTAGTAGATGTTAATGATTTACCGTCAGTGTTGTTATTTGATGTTGTGGCCGTGTTTCCTCCGTAATGTTGAAAATTAATGTCCGCCAAGTCTTTCCTGTTATAAACTGAAATGAACTGCACTGTTGTAGAACGAATCATAATATACCAGGCTTACTTCAATTCTTGTTCTTACTGTATTATATACTGTATTGCTTATGTAATTCAGCTGTACTGTTTTGTATAGAAGGCTCAGCTATTTTTCTGATGTACTAGTACTTTAAAATATCAACTCGTGAATTCTAAAGTTTCAGTTGTTCGCTTACTTGTTCTTCGCTTATGGCACTAACTTTGATATTTTTCATTTAATGCCTTCTCTTGGATATTTCATCACTACCGTCGGTCTTTTCTACAATCCTGGTCTGCACAATGGACATCTTGTGACTTCTCTTTGCTTGCAACAAACTGAACTTACACATAACTACATGTAGATATGTCCTCCGCCGAAACACCTGACTCACAGTTACTTGAACCGCAAAGACAGCGGCTTCCAGAGCCACGAGAACAGCTCGTACAATGCCAGCTGTGACACGAGCCACACCGACATGCAGAGGGCCACTCCGGATGGCCAGCGGGGTAGCCGCCCGCCGCTCGTCAGGAACGGCTACCTCGCCACGAAACCAGGCAGCCCCACGGACGACATCGAGATGACCACCGTCGAGAATCCCTCGAACAACGGCTCCTTGGCACAAGAGGAGCAAGAGCTCGGAGTCTTGAAGCCGCTTGATCGTCGCTTCCGAAATCGACGCACGTACAGCGAGGACACGCCGTCTCCTCGAGATGAACACTTCGACGACCACCACAAGAAGCTGCAGCGCTCTCACTCCTCCGAACACGGGAGGATGGACCTTTACTACGGTCCTCCCGCCGCCCCTAAACTCCCGCCCATCGCCCCACACTCTAACAACGACTCAGAGTCGAGCCTGACCAACATCCCGAACCCCGATAGTAGTAGCTCACCCCGAGAACACCCTGAAACCCCCTCTGGAAGCACCCACACTTGCAATTCCGCCCAGGCCCTTGTTAGCGATGACCTCGAGCAAACCACCAATGACCATGCCCGTGATGACCTTTGCTCTTCTGACCCTACGCTGCAGACTCCCACAGCTCATCACCACATCAAGAAACCCGACGACGACCCGATCTCGGAGGATGACAAGAACCGGAAGGAGGAACCGGAGGAGGAGGAAGAGGAAGAGGAGGTAACTAATGCAATAATAATAATAATAATAATAATAATAATAATGCTCTTTTTTACGTCCTTGGTGTGTCTTTCAGAATGTGACGCAGTTCGATATTTTCCTAAATCCTTCATCATCTCGCAAATATGAAGTCGTCTTTTACGGACGGTTTTCATAATCAATTGTGTTGATTTAGAATGCCTATTGAATATTGCTGGGGATGAAATATTGACAAGAAGATTGGTTTTTGTTATAGTAGTTATTAGTCAAGTGACTGGTCTCGGAATAATTTATGATCTAGCTGGAAATCCATTGGCTCGCTGCTACAGTTCGGCATAATTAACTAGCGGTTCATCTAGAACAATGCCACAGGCTCTGAAAGACAACTCCCCTACTACTACCACTATATATGGTTCGAAGCTACCGCTAGCCAGCTTTATTGAATATGCATTGTTTACCACGAGCGGGAAATTCGATACATTTTCTCGGTGACCCTATTCTTTGTCTACAAGTGTCACCAGCGATGGCCCTGTGTCGTCGTGTTGCATCTCCCGCGGTGACAAAAGACCTCTGTTTTAAGGCCCCCTTTGTCTATGACCTGAGGGGGTTGCTTACAGGTTAGCACGTGGTAACAGTAGCGAGGTTATCTCGTCTATCTGGGGGAAAAATACGAGTTTCGATCTTGGAATAGGGGGTTGGGATCGGGGGGGGGGGGGGGGGGTAAAGGAGTAGCAGTTTACCTGAGGGATACAGGGTGTATGTTCAGTCGTCACCATGGAGATATTGATTGCCAGAACAAAACATTGGATCCCCATGCCCTGAATTAAGGGCCAATGGATTGCCGGGGTGGGGGTGGGGTATCAGAATACCAGAAAATAAGGGTAGGAGGTATTGATAGCAAAGGGTTTCGTCCCCCAAATGCCAGGTTTTGTGTTATTAATGATCCGCACACGACAACTCTCGTTGAGTAAATCTTCCGACTTCAAATCACCATATGGAGCTGGTATGGGCAATGCACGCGACATAAAAAGTTATAATATACATGTAGGCGAATAAACAGAAAGAGAACTGTACCAAATTCCTATTTAACTAGTTCTACCCGTGTTGGTAATTACGATCGGAACTTTCGTGTCGTAGTGGAGGTTCGAAGCACGAATGCTACAGAAAATTCATGAATAGACAATGAATTATTACAGGACAATGAACCAAATCTATAACATACTGGTATTCCCCAGCACGCTCTGATATAAAGATAAACAGATGGTATTACGGCTTTAAGATCAACACACTATAGGAGACAATGCTGTTTACAAAGGGTGAATTATTTAGATCTAGTGATAGATCTTAAGTGAAAAGACGTAGGTATTTTGCGCCATTGTGAACTGATTTTTTTTTTATATTGAACACATTTCCTCTATCACCTTGATGAGCGGAATATGTTTCTTCCAGAGTGAGGCCGAAAAATTTATGCAAATCCATACGTTATAATATATTTTCTGCCAGACCTTGGATGGCGCCACAGCAATTTAGTAGCACGAAATTGATTGTTTTTAGCTCTCTGGAAAGCATATTTGTCTGAAATTCAAACATTTATTGACTAAATAATGTGCTTTGAGAAATACCATTGTGTGTGCAGCGAACTCAAAATTACCATTAGTTGTTTTTTTTTCTAGAGTAGATGGCTTTCACATTGAGCCTTATTCGTGAATATTCATTAAATAGCACTAGCAAGATTGATATTTCGTCGTGCACGGATAATTAATGGCCTTGTCCACCTAATTTTTGAAAAAAAAAATCCCTTCAATTATTTTTCCGTCCGGGTGGAACGGCCGATGCACTGACGAAAACCTGGCGGGACAGCTTCCATGATTAGTATTCGTCGGCTCCCGAGATTAAGTCGGGAACCTGATTTCCTTGGGCAGAAGGGTCCATCGACGTTGACCCATTCCGAGCGATCGCCACCCCCCATCCCCAATCAATCAATTGCTGGCAAGCAAGCAAGCAAGAGGTTTTAATTTTTAAGCTCACGTCCGTCTCTCACCGTTCCCAGCTCGCCGCCCGCGAAAAAATCTCCAAATCACTGTCATTGACCGAGAGGTTATCATCGAGAAACGAGCACAGCTTCCTGTCCTCTTCACGCCCTCCTCCACAAGGAGGATGCTGGAAATCCCGTCGCGGGATTACTTCAACGCTTCCTTTTTCTCCTCGGCAAAATGCTGTCTTCCTACAGTGGAAAGATTAGAAAATATGCAGAATAAAACGAAAAAACAAGAGAACTTTAAGCGTGATGTTTTATGTGCTCAAGTTGGGACGCACGAGTAGTCACTGATCTGTCTTTTGTCGGGCGTAATTAGCTCGAGAGAAGTGATTTCAAAAAGTAGTTATTTTCCGATCGTGATGATCGTATTTGTTTATCCACTGGTATGATACCATTTTTTGCACCGGGGTCGAGTGTTTTTGCTGATTAATTTGAAGCGTCACTTTGCCTCGAGATTCCAGAGCGATTATATCGACCGGTCCTTCAGGGAAACGTTGTTTTCAATCCACGGTGGTCGGACATTTAGGACACCTCGGCATAATTTAACAATAATCTCGCAAATGTTGTTGTTTGCAAAATTTCGTGAATGAATTGTTCTCGAGTATTCTCTCCACTGGATCGGTAGTTTCCAGATAATTGGGAAAATGTCATCACGCGTTTAAATATGTGGTCTACTCATAACAATTCACTCCACTCACGTTTTGAAAAAATATTTTTTTTTATGATATCAAATTTTAATTTCGAACCCGGCTCGTTTTCCCAACAGGATGAGACGATGAACATCTGCCCGTGTTGTCCGTGCTGTCCCGTCGTGCGGACTCACCCCCCATCCTCGGAGACAGCGCGCGAGGAGGGAGGCTGCTGGAACTGGTGCAAGCTCTTCATCAGATGGATCATCTTCATCCCGGCCTTCCCCTTCGTCTGTCTCTTCTCCTGGACCATCCCAGACTGCTCCAAGGACCACCTCAAGTACGACCACCTCAGTCTTGCTTGTTACTCTTCTCATACTTTAAAGACCTAGTAGCATGCCGATGAAAGTGCTTTTCATTTAGTCCATTATGAATAGTTATCTGTAAATTCGAACGGATTTTACAAATACAATCAGTGGGTTTCGAGATATTGAATCAAATAGGCACTCCTTCCGTAAATTGCCGAAGATTTTGATCAAGATTTTAGTATGGGTCACGTGGTTTGTGACGTCATTTGAGGCAGTACTGAAAGTACATTTAGCCAGCAAGGTAAACTGCATGTCGCATATTCATTCTCGTTGTGTATGTTTGACAATTCGAGTGAATGGGTGAGATGGTTGGAATACGGCATTTCTTGTCTTGATATTTAGAATCAGTACTATTCATTCTCCGAGAAAAAAGTTTGTTGAACTGCAAGATGTCCAGTATTTGTTGGTTTTCATGTGTTTTCTTTTGAATCTCATGCATTTTGGAGTGGTTTTTATTATCTTTGAGCTGACCCCCCAAATTACGTATTATACGTTTTTGGCCAGCCATCAAAGCACATTTTGCCTCAACTGACGTCACGATTACGGAAACTGCCGAAGCTATTTTTTTTCATCGGCATGAGAAGGCGATTGCAATACTGGCTCAATATACTCGATTATATGTCGCTGTTATGAATTACCAATTAACGCGAACATCTTTTTTATCACCAAATGTCCACAATGCCTCTATCTGAACAGGAATAGAACCATATAATGGTACCTTGCTACTATGACTTTAAAAGCGATATTTTTTTGTGCCAAGTAATTCTGTGCTTCTACAAAATTTATTAGAGTTTAACTTTTTGCAAGGTGTCTGTTCAACACCAAGGTATCACTGCAGTTGAGAATTAAGCATTAACACTGTTTACAATTGGGACTGCGATCAGATAAATCTTCAAAAGCAATAACGAACAACCCGTGGTGTCACATCTGATCACGATGCCCAAATCTAATCATCTTCACTGACATTTCGGTCCATGCCAACATTCCACCTTAAATCAACAAGGATGACGACGCTTCGTCCGTGATCGCGACGCCGCCAACTCCCACTGAATTCAAATCACACCTCCGCTTCAAGCCGTGGTTATCTACACCTCACCCAGTGATATATCTTCTCTCATGGATTAATTTTTCCCTCTCCCCCTGCCCTCTTTTTAGGAAGTACTACATCTTCAGCTTCATCATGTCAGTGGCGTGGATCGCCGGCCTCAGCTTCGTGCTGGTGACGGTCGTGGAGAGAGGAGGGTGTCTGCTCAACATTGACACGTACATCATGGGGCTGGTCATCGTCGCCATAGGAACCAGCATCCCTGTGAGTCCCATCGGCATGATATAGGGGTTTAATGTCAGTAGTAAATACATGCCAGTCTGGTGCAATGATTAGCTTTACACGACAAAGTGAATATTTATTGCCATATGAACTGTCACACGAAATATCGCATTTTGAGCGTACGATGTGACTTCGGTGTCAAACTGTGGTATTGTGTGCTCTCTTGTCATCAAGCAAACCACCAGACTTCTCCACCAATTTTTACTCCTCTCTACCCACCCAAAGGATGCCCTGAGCTCTGTACTCGTGGCCCGAGATGGTTACGGAGACATGGCCGTATCTAACGCTATCGGCTCGAACGTCTTCGACATCAACCTTGGTCTCGGTCTGCCATTCATCATCCGGATCTGTATCGACAAGGGCGCCCCGATCATCCTACTCGACACCAATGAATGGGTAAGTCCACGTGTGTTTTCCTTCGACTCGCGTTACACTTTTGGTTCTTTAGACATCATACTCCGATGCAATAAAGGAGTGTCTTAGGAGTGTACCTGTAATGCTGTCAGCCTATCATGTATCTGATATGTCTCTCTGCAGGTGGACTTTTACAACGGGGAAATGTCTATTCTGCCCCACGCCAAGTTCGGATTCATTCTGCTACTGATCCTGTTCATAGCGCTGATTGTATTCGGCATCGCACGTTTTAAGCTCAACAAGTGGATAGGAATTTGCTTCGTCATCATGTATTTAATGTTTCTCGCTTACGCTTTCACCCAAGAACTCTACTGTATACGCCAACTGGGAATATACTGCTAGTGTTGGCCATATCACACCCTTAGGTACTTGTTTGTGTAATAATTTTGTTTTCACTGACGGGTGAAAAAAGAGAGAAGAACACATGTAAAAAAAATAATATTTTCATCGAAACATATATGCTATATATTTATACATATATGTTTATACGCTGTATTAACCGGTATAAGAAATGTATGCGATTCCTTGGTGTGCTTGTGTAAAGTAAGACTTACCTCTTGGTTGGGATAATTAAAGTTGTGTGAGTGAACGTTACTTGGGAAAATGAGAAAAACGCAATAGACGTTCATCTCACATCACGTGACCACATCCTGATCTCGGTGAACAAAAATGGACTCGTCCAACCTTTACACTGTGTGAACGACAATGGACTCTAAACTGGACTCTAAACGATCCATATGCGCCCAGAAAGGAACCAATCGTAGACTCAAGCGACGTGAACATATGTTCCAAGCGATATCCTGCACAGGAAATCAACGGCAATGGATTCTCTAGAATAAAAACAGTGTCTACGTTGTGCACAGTTGGATGCTACAGATTTCAAAAAGTCCGGAATTGGTGATTTTCCACCAGTTGTTGTAAACCAAACAATGCCCGAACGTGAAAATTTCACAGCATTGATGGATAAAACATTGCTGTTATAAGGATGAACTTCTCTCGGATAGCACCACGGAGAATACTTGTACCTCTGCCAGCAGTCTCTGGCAACTCGGGCGGCCTCATCGTGCTGTGATTGTTGATGTTGTTTGTGACCAACGCGACAAACATGGCCACAGGATGGCGAAATGTGCAGTTCATGGAGTTCATATTGCTTGTTTCAGTGTCTTGAGTTCTTGGTTTAAATTTTTAACATCTTCACGAGCCATTGTTGTCAGTTCTGCTCCTTTTGGTTATTTTATTATGTTTTATTTGTTAATCTAAAACATGTAGTGCTAAATTAGAATTGTGGTCTTTGTTTGTTTTCCCTTTTATATATTTTTCATGATGATATTTTCATTCTCCCTGTATGGTTTTAAGTTAGGAAACAGTATTAAATATTACTGTGTATAGAATGTTTTATTTGCTGTGATACGGACAGAAAAGGAAAAAGAGCGCATCTTGACATGTTGCTGCAATGATGTCTTTTTTTTCACAACACCAGCTGCCAAAGTTGAAAAAAGATGTACTCACGAAAAATGCATTCTGTACATATATAAGTAACAATACATCCATAGTCTGTATATTGAAAAGAAGACTGTATATACCAATAATATAACCTCTCTGTATATATGCTACCTGGTAGTAATAATGCATGCATCCTGCAGTGAATATTGTTATGTTGTTTATTTATTCGTGTGTTGACGTATACTTGTTTTTGTATATCTATGCGTTGTAATTGGAAACTGCAAATCGAAAAAGCTATTAGTACTTGAGAATACAAATGTTGCATTTTGAACGTTTTGTGACTGCAGCGTTGACTTGAGTTATTGTTGGATTGGTAGAAAATGTCTTTGAATTGTATGTTTTGTGATATTTTGACCCCGATTATTCATGTAAGATACAACAAATTCCACAAAAATAATGATTCAACAAAATATATTTACTACTAAAAGATACTGAATCCTGAAATTTTACATTTGTTGTACGTCTATTCGTCGAAAACATGCATTGTAATTAACGATCAGATATGTGTTAATATGTTTCAAGGTTTTGCATATACCTTAACATCTAGTAAGCACCTGATTGTGGAACCATAATTATTCCATCTCGAATTTTACAAAGCGGAAAACCTCAATTACTAAATCCTTGTGGACATTCCAGTGTAACGAACCAGACCAATGTTTCCCGCATCTTTTGGATTTATTTCAACTCCTCTGAATGTGCTGTGGACACCAAGGGTGTAGCACGAGTTGCATGGGTGTGCCATATCGCATTTTATGATTGCTTCTTTTTTGTTTTCCCCCATAAATATTATACTTCAAAATTTTCATCAGTGTTCAGCATTGGTGATACAAACGTTGCAGTGGGTTGAACATATTTGCACATAGTTTACAGCGCACAAAATATAATGTATAACGGGACACACATTGCCTTGGTGTATAAAGTTTTATTGCAAAATACAGTTGAATGTTTTAAGTTTATGAAATTGCAGATACATGACTAAGTGAATTGTTTGTGTATCCATGTAAACCATGTAAATACATTTTCAAAGAACATGAATAAAACGGTGTCAAAGGCGTTCTTATTAGAGATATATCTTGTGTTTCTTATTTTGTTCCGTATGACATCTAAATGTAAATTCATACTGAGGTCATATGAATACCAGCGAAGCACTGTGAGGCGGGAGCAATTTTGCACGAATAAATTAAAGACTCCATAATTTCACAGGATATTTCGAAATTCAGATTCGATCTTTCAAAGTTGAAAGAAGATTCTATAATGACCACCAAGATCATAAGAAAAATAATTATAACAAAAAACAAAACAAATGAGATACAAAAATAAAAGTTTGTAGAAAGCAAGGATCGTTGGTATCTAAGGAATTTTGTACTGAACACATGATTAGTTTGTCTAAAAGAAAACTGGTATAAAATCTACGTAATTTCTAGTCGGTGACCGGTACAGAATATATGTCAATTTCATGGGATCCATTTTCGTTTGCATAATACACTGAAATTTCCACAGAAAAGTATTCACGAATTTTCCTCTTGTTTGTGATGAAGGAATATCCCGTGCTAGGGCTTCAAGAACCAGTGGTCCGGAGTGAAATCATGGTATGGGACCAGATACTAGTAGTCCAGCCATCTTGGATTTTCGGCCTTTACCGGCAGACTCAGAGGGTGACATTCGACTAAGTAGGCGATACCAGTATACAATCACTTAGCTTGTCTAAAGGTCTAAATCTACAGACCTAAATTCCCTCTCTGTTGTCAGGGGTACTTTAGTAAGGAAAATTGTTGACTGGGTCCGTGTAACCATTTGATATTCGAGTTCTTCATAGTACCAGCAAGGATCGTCAATAATTATAGAAGATCCTTGGTATCAATCCTACCAGACATGTACATACCCTTTGTGGCATAGTCACAGATTTGTTCACATACGTTATGATGCTCATCATAATGTATAACATTATCATTTCGCTTCCGAAGCCATCGAAATAGGATAAACTTTCTACAAAAAAATTAGTTGTAATTTTCGGCGTGTGCATCCTATTTCTATTTCGATTATAATTACATTTTCCGGTGTAACCATTTGATATTAGTATATACAATAGGAAAATTCACCTGTGATCATAAAGTTTACTCGATGGTACAATTTTTTCTTCTTCAAAATTGACAAAATCGTGTATCAATTGAATGAAATCAAGTAATTACGTTCCTGTGTAGGTGCTGATAATTAACCTGATATTGATATGAATTATATGAGATGAAAATAATGATTGTGACAAACAATATATATAAAAATATATATATAATCATGGTGTTTCGGAATGAAAATATATTTATGTGTCCCCGTGTATACTATTCCGAAATGTGTCGGGCTTATCTATGTAGTGATATCAAAACCCCGTTCACTTGTGATGATTGTGTTTCATTTCATGTTTACAGTTATATGTTCAGATGTAGTAAGTATAGCACGTGTACGGGTATAGACCATGGTGTGTCGATATCTGATATGATCGCTACACGTCTAATCTCTGTGTATATATATATATATATATTGTAAACGACGCCCAAGTGGTTCCAATTTTGCAGATTTCTTGACGCGAATAACAATATGGAAATGTACGGATGGGGGAGGGGAGGAGTCAGGCTTTTTACGGACTAATTACAAAAAAATACATTCTCTGACAAGTCCAGAGATCGCATACCTCAGTCACCAAGGGTCTTGCACATTCCCTAGAACCATAACGTACTCCCTGGAACAGCCCCGCTCCGTAAAGATCTATCACGTTTTGCACTGTTTGCAGCCGGTGCGGCCAGCGACACGACAATTATTTTCCTGCTAAATATCTTGCACTCACGATGCCGATACGTGTGTTCCAATTTTGAATATACTGAGTGGCAAAATCACCTGAAAACTGTACCAATAAAGCCATATCATAAAATTTCTTTGTGGGTAAAAAGGCATATAAACCCCCCCCCCCCCCCCCCCCGTTATTCAGGTCCTAGGTACATGGTTGAAAACTACAACATAATAATTACACAGAAACTGGTAAACTGGTAAAATGATAAAATATTGAGGCGGTTAAAAGTGTGCGCGGACCCAAGTATTTGACAGAAATAATATTAATTGTGTGAAAAAACGCCACAGACAGAATAAGTATGACCTTTGGTCACTGAGGTTTGCGGATTTGTAAAAAAAAAACATAGTGCGACATAAACGACTGAGTTAATCGGTCTGCGAAAATTAGGCCAGCATAATATACCAGCACTATTTCTCGTTGTTAAACAACATATTGTGAGGATGGTTCCATTCTGAAGCTAGTTACAACCAGATTGCACGTCAAGATGGAGAGTGGGCGTTGTTTGATGCTGATATTTTGTGTGATTATTATATCAGTATCATTTGGGGATGCAATACCAGTTAATAGCAGGTTTGTGTTTGATACTTTTAATAGTAATAATCTCATAATATTTTACCAGCTTGTCATACCGTATTTTTCTTTCTTTTGCCAACTAGATCTAGATCCAATAGTTATATTCTCTGGATGTAGGCCTACCAATCAAGTCCAAACTAAAACATGCCTTCACGAGTATTCATGAGTATCTAACTGATAAGATCTTTTCTATTTATTCATGTAAACATGTTGTATGAATGTGGATTGAATGGATGAGTGAATGAGTGACAGTACTATATGTTTGAGTGTACTATATGTTTGGTAAATCGCTCTTTAATTTTCAAGATTTACTTACGATGAAAACACGACAACAACAGAAATAATCAACCACCTGAAACGGAATGGTCGCTACACTAAACACCGACCTGGGGAGGATACTGGTCAGTTACCATGGCAGCGATCTCGTACATGATGATATAATTATTATTCCAAGTTTACGTTTCGTACTTATCTTTGGAATTGAACAAAGTCCTTCTAATTCCAGGCAAGCCTGACCAGGTCAATGTCAGTTTATACATCATGAATGTTCGGGCAATTAGTGAAATCGACATGGTAAGTGTTTTTGCCTGAAACTTTGTTTGGAGTATCGGATCAACTATAAATTATGTCTCCAATGGGCATCAAATTCCCTTCTTTCACCCAATTTCACCCTTCTATCTCATTAATAATATATCAGGTAGATTCATCCCTCGAATAAAACATCAATTTCATACTCGAATCATGAATGTTTGAAAATACACAGTTCTCATCCGATCGTTAAACAAATTTTAATACAGGAGATGGCTTATGACATGTACTTCCGCTACATCTGGCGAGACCAGCGTGTTGTGTATGAAGGGGGTCCTGAGTACGTGATCGTCGACTTTGACATGGCCAAGTCCATGTTCTGGTTCCCCGATCTGTTTTTCACAAATTCCCACGACACTGCCGTGCAGAAGACGTCTACACCCAACGTCGGTGTCAGATTCAGGCGTGACGGAACGTTCCTTGTCAGTTCGAAGTAGGTATTTCCAGGAGGGCAAGGCATGACATAATTTTGTTTGCACTTTCGCTGTATTATTCAGAATTTGTATGCATATTATAAATCTTATTATTGCACGCTACTAAGTGTTTTCACATCATTTCAATAGATTGACACTAGTGGCCCATTGTGACATGAGCCTTGCGAAATTCCCCCACGACTCTCAGAAATGTGGGTTCGGGATAGAAAGCTGTAAGTTTGCAACGCTTTTATCTGCTTCTCTCCGTATTTTATGTTTAACCTTTTGTCTGATGTTGATATTCGTGCCAAAAACAAATTTTTGTAGGTATAATATCTATACTTTTCTGAAACAAAAGTTATCAATAATTCAGGAAGTGCCCCCCCCCCCCACCCTTCTTACACCCTCCTGGACACGCCCCAGTTCCGAATAACATTATATATTTATTATATATTTAAAGACACAGTCCTACAAAGAAAATACCCCAATCATCATCTTAAAATATATGCATGCACTACATACCTACAAGTCCAAGTATATATCACAATAACACACTGCCCATGTGGACCCCGGTATCTTACAGACATGTACAGGGATGATCAGCTGACACTGGCGATGAAGGACGCTGTTGTTTCCCCGCAGGCCACTCATCCCGTCTTCACTATCGGTGGAATCACCACAGCTAGGAAGTTCATGACCCTCTGTAAGTCGTGATTCGTTTTATTCACTGATAATTGATTAGTTAGGCTATTGTCAAGCACATGTGTGTAGGCTAACAAGTATTTTTAAAACGCAACTTAAAATGTTTACTAGTATTCTGAAACTGTCTGTGGCGTTATTATACTGATCTGCCTATGATGCCGTAAAAAAGTCGGAAATCGACACGAAATATTTCATCTCAAGAATATATCACTGGCATAGATTCACACTTTATTGCTTTGTTGTGTATGAAAGTTCAATATTGACACTTGCAGCGACAGGGAATTACAGTTCTCTCGAGGTTTCGTTCAACCTGAGTCGCCGTTACGCACACTACGTTGTTCTGTTGTACGTTCCGACTTTCCTATTGGTCGCCTTGAGTTGTTTGGTGTTCTGGTTACCTCCCGCTGCATTGATGGAGCGAACCATTTACAGGTAAACTTTTCATGGATACATGTCAAGCAGAAAAAAAGACCAGCATTATTGGAAATCGTGCACTCTAAGCATAAAATTAATAAATCGGTGAAAATACATTCATAAAATTCGACAGTTACTACATATATTACTTTCTTTTGAATATTTGATTTAAATTATTATCGTAACAATATTTTATCTGTTTAACTGTGTAATATCAATCGTAAACTTACACATATACAGTCCACGCGTACATAGTACTACTTTGTAAGGATTCATTGGCACATACAGCAAACACCACTTTCCACGCTGATGATTACACAAATCTTACAATTACCGCCTTCTCACCCCACCAGCGTGTTCCTACTGTTCTGCCTCGTCCCGTTCATGGTTGCAAGCCAGATGGCCTCACCGATGGTCGGGTACGTGAAAGCCATTGATGCCTGGATGGCGTCCTGCTTTTTCTTCATGGTCGTGGCCGTCTTCGAGGTCATGTTACTCCACCTGGTCTTTGGACGGGATCTGCTGGCAAAGGGGCAAGCGGGCGACCAGTTCGAGCTCATGGTACGTCGGATCATCGATCTGCTGTTATCCATTTATCGCTAGTATAATTTTGATGAGGCCAATAGAAAAGGCTAATGGAAAGCAGTCTTGGAATTGAAACAAAACACTATCAGTATCAGGCATTAATGTCCGAGTCCGATCGAATCCGCACTGACGTCATGATGACATCATTGAGCAATTCACACGTATGATAGCCTAGATAATAGTTATCACACGTATGTTTTCATTGTATATTTCAATATCATAGCAGAAACAATTCACGTGCCTTGGTTTATTGCACAAATATTTCGTTTAGATGTCAGATACTAGTATCACATCTCCTGGGCAAGATATTTATAGTTTGTTGAATGTCAACAAATAAGCGGAAAACAACTTTATTTCATATCTTGCAGAGGGATGACGGCACCAACAAAAACCTGCCGATGGTTAAAATCGGTCCGGTCGTTATCCAGCCGGACCTTGCGAGGAAAATAGATATCGCCCTCCGCGTCATCTACCCATCATGCTTTGTGCTCTTCAATGCCGTGTACTGGGCAAAGTCCGCTAACTGACAAGTCTAACGTTACTTGTTCACGTGTTCCGTGTGTGGAATAATAAAGTTTTTTTTTATCGGCAAATTCCACGATGTTCTGTCGTATACGTTTTTCTGAATGATGGTTTTATTCCCGTTGACTTTGAATGCTTGTACAAAAGATCGGTATTATTCCTCCTGATGTTTCGATTTCTTAGTGTTGTGAAGTACAATTGCTGAATAATAAACGATTTCGATTTAAATCAGTCGAGATTCATTTGCAATCGCAGCACAAAAACATGTTTTTTTTTTTTTTTGCACAACATTTTTACTACCGTCTACTAAACAAACTATAACTTCTCATAATATTTTCATAAAAACTTATTTTTTTCAAAGCACAATCATGGTACGGTACTCTACGATATAAATTCGTAAATTGTTATTACAATAGCTCTTTCATGAACAGTGCCAAATATATATGAATAGTTGCATTATGACACGAGGGCGAACATAATATCATAGCGCACACTGGTTTCGCCCGAAGGACAAAATAATTCGGTTGACACCATCAACATCATGGGGAGATAAACTATTGTCGTGGGGTTTCGTTCACCGTAAGTCGTCTTCTTAGTTGTCGGAACATGTTCCCCCCCCCCCTCCCTGATTCCTGACGTGTGTTTGATTTTTAAATTGATTAATAATTGCTGTGCTACTTTTATACATCACTTAAGATTGCGTATCGAGCACGATCCACATACTTTCAATGGTTCCATACCATGTGCAATTTTGGATCATACCTCGGCCGTTTCATAACAAACTTACATGAAATTTGGAATATATATTCTCTATATATCCATGAAGCTGACGCAAATAAGAGAATGAAGATTCCATTAATAAATTAGTATATAAATGGAGTTGAATATTGCTTGAACAAATGTAACTTACGTTGCGTACACGAAGCATTACATGGTGTAGTTTCTTAACTACAGCGAGTGGCCATATCCGTGATCAATAACCTACCCTTATATTTCAAGTATCCCATCTATATTCATGTCGAATTGATGCGCAAGTGTGTATATCTATTGCGATCCCCTGAACATGTCGGCCCAAGTATCATATCCTGCGCCTTCCTCTATATTCAATACGGATTAAAAAAGTGCGAGACGGATTAAATGGTATGTTTTCAGTGGACGAGTAGTATTAAGGAGCAGTGTACGGTACTTGGGCCAAAATGTCTTGTGCCGCTGGTCAATGCTCAACTGTCGAGAACGTTGTACTCAGGAATGAGATGTTGTTGTGATTTTCGTTCTATACTGCACTTAGAAATAATTAGAGTCGCTGAATTCTTGATGTAGTTTGCGGTTGAGTTTACAAAGCCAACGGATATAGACGTTATTATTGCGATTGATAACCAATTTCTTTCGCCCAGTGTATCTTCAATGCCGATGATATATAACATGCTATTTTTACCATCAAAATCCCATCAAGAGTTGAGGTAAATCCCAAAACAGGCAGTAGGTTATTGTTCTATGATATGTAGACTAACCATAGTCAAGCAACTGTACCCTAAAACGCTGTCTGTTTTCTATGTAAGTAGTTCCGATGAAACTGACATTGGTACTGATAGGACGACGTGAGTACCATGTCATGACATGGTACTCACGTCGTCCTATCAGTACCAATGTCAGTTTCATCGGAACTATATGTAAGTTACATTTGATTGGCGGTGTATAACGTTCAGGATCTGTATGAATATCGACTGGGTCTTCCATATGGCCATTGGACAAGCCTTGTAGTCATGGATAGAACCTACGCAACAATTTTCAGCGCAATCCATTAAAAAACTGCAGAGTTATAGGTCAAACAAAACATACCAGAATTCTGCTGATAATGCATGGATCCTGACTGATAAGCATCCTTAAATGTAGATTTCAGCCTGACGATATTCAGTGGCTAATTTCAAGGCCAGACACGTCTATTTCAGGTGTACAGCATTGCTTCAGAGATATGACACTTATAGCTTGGGTTAGTATCTTCATATCAAGTAGGAAACTACATCATGGTTCTGTTCGAGGGGATCGTGCATTTCAATACACCCATTGCACTATTGGAAATTCGGTATTATCGCCCCTTGGTTTTTCCCCTAACATGGCCGGCCCAAGTATCATACACTGCGCCTTCTTCTATATTCAATAAGGATTAAAAAGGTGGCAGACGGATTAAATGGCATTCATTTAGTGGACGAGTAGTATTAAGGCGCAGTGTATGATACTTGGGCCACATGGCCTTGCCATTGCTCAAAGTGCCATTGAGATCACTTTCAACTCCTCTCAGCACTTCATTAAAATTGACTTACCAAACGCATAGCTCACACCGGGGACACCTTTGTTGTGCAACTCGGTCTTCTGTTTTGAATAAGGCTTAAAATGCGAGAACACAACTCAATTAAGAGTCTCGCTAGATGAGTAGTATTAAGGAGCTACAGATCATGTTTGAGTCGTCTGGACAATCAGCAACTTGAGCAATGTCAATGCCAAGTTAGGGGAAAAACAATGGGGCGATAATACCGAATTTCCAATAGTGCAATGGGTGAATTATATGAATGAATGTTTCAAAAAGTATATGTGGGACCAGCTCTCAAGAGAAGAAAGCTGGGGGTCGCAGACACGGCCCTCGCTATGTTCTAGCGCTGAACGATACACCTCGCTGCTTGTATTCCTCATGACTTGAGTCAAACTCAGACGAGAAATCCACTTTGCAAGAGCTTGCGTTGTACATCATAGATGATTGATCTTATGCATGATAAGAGTTCCAGTAAAATTATTTTCCCCAATTTATTTGAACGATAACGGAATCGGAAAACATGTTTTTTTAACTGAAACATATTGAAAATAGCAAAAATTCGGAATCAAAAGTTTTAAGCACCATCAAATATTGAACTTAAGATTATTTGGTTCCTTATCTTTGAATACGTGGAGGCATATATATTTTCATACCTTCATTTATTCATAAATATCTGGTCAAAATTGATGATACCCATGAGCCAGAAATGCCGATAAAGACATATAGCCATCATTCTCAGCTTTATAGCAAGCCGGTTCCTCTTTATTGGAAAATGATGACTGGAAACACCAATGTCATTTCGCATGGCAATCCATTCATTCTCCAATAATGGTTCATATGACAAGGGATGTTGGAGAAAGCCTTCCTTATCTATAATTGAACATCTTCGTGTGAAAGATGCTTTTCTGCTAATACCATCTGTAAAATGGAGTGGGCGGGCAAAAACAAATATGTTTTGCCAAATATTTCATGTTTTTGACATGTTGTTCTCTCGTACGAATGGAACAGAGCAGTTGAATTGTAGGAGGATAATGTAGTTTCCGTTTGCACCTGAAGACTCGTTCTGACTTCTGAGTTGCGAATAGTGTATATAGTAGTATACTATGTTTCAGGATGATTATTTTAAAATGCCTAAATTCAACAAAACAATGATCTTTCGTTCATTGTCCAATAACTAGCACGACAATATTGATGGACATATATTGGCAATAATGTATTGCAGTGATCAATTATAGTATTAACAATATTCAAGGCATGACTAAATTCAAGGTAACTGAATCAATATACATGTATTTGTAATATCCGTTGTTTATCGTTAAATCATCCGCAAGCAATTATAACGAATTTGCCAATCGGGTGAAAAGTTTACTTGTATTAGTTTTATGAGACCAATAGGATTGCTGTAATCAACTTAAAGATATGTATTTGCATATGGAGCACCACTTTGTGCCACGTGCTCGCTGATTTAAAGCCAACCTAAGAGGCTAAGTGCATATACTTGATATGTCGAGGTATTAAGGACGTGACTTCACTCGCATAAAGCGATCATATTACGCGGATTATGCGTGACATGAGTGGCAATAGGCGCATATATGTTTGACATATTATACCCCAACACTTCGTCCATAGCATTATTGATTGGAACAACGCGAAGGAAAAAAATATTATGTGGTGAAAAGAGAGAGACAAATATAGAGAACGATCACAAACACACCTTTTTTTCGCATGTGTACATGTTGGCCTTGTTTAACGCTTTGGTATGGGAGGTATCACTATTTGTTCATCCAGCGATCAAAGCAAACATACAGTAATTGGACGTTGAAAAGATATGCACGTGAGTGACATAATATTAGACAGTCGTGTTCATATCGCAGTGATGTAAAAGGACATACCGATAGTACAAATTTTCAGGACTAGTGAGTACTTTCACGACACTTTCGGATTGAAAACTTGGGGATTATTTCCCACTCGCGTAGGAATACAAGCGACGATGAGTGTCAGTCAACCATGGGGGGCATTCCCCAAACGAGATGCGTTCATCAGGCGGGCTTCATCCGCGGCGCCCAGCGGTCGGCGCACCCCAGCCCACTGGGAACGTGGGGAAGGGGCGTTTACGGATCGACCAACGTCCGCGACGACGCCTAGTAGACCCCTCTCGCGTACGTCCGCGGTAGACAAGAAACTGGAAGCGTATGGATTCATGGCGTTTGGAAGAGGAATGGCGACGTTCGTCTCACTGGACGATATCAAGGAATCTGTGACGAAGTTGAGTCGCCCCACCACTGCTAGCAGTCGACGCTCACACCTGCCCAAGTTGACGGAGACCCAGAAGAACAGGGGATATAATTGGTGTGACTTTGATCGGTTTCGGGACACCCAGAAATGTATCTATACGCCAGGTGGCGCCATCAAGCGAGTAACCCAGCGGTAGAAGGACAGTGGCATTCAAGTTTACACATATATTTTTCGTGTTATTTGTTTCTGCTTCAACGAGTGACGGACGTGTAATATTTGTGACTCTTGTGGAACTCTCGTGAGATGCATGGAACCTGCTGTCATTCAACCACGTGGACAATTTCCATCCAACAGGAAACGGAAGCTGTTGCATTGTTTCATGGGTAACAATCGTTCACCACAATATGCCATGCCAGGCACGCGGTGCCAAGTATGTTTTCGCTGTGACAACAAATTCACAAGACTCTTGGTCATGGTGTTTAAATTCATGCATATAATGCTATGACATGGCTCTCATAGATCCAGCATTACTGGAAGAAGTGCTGCAGAATAAATCGAATGACCAAATTTCGGCGCCATATACGACACACGGACCCTTCCGAACAGGAACTGAGAGAGAGTAGTCATTTTGATCGTTACAGAGTTGCAGAATTGTGCCTTTGTACGAAAGTTTGGAGTCTTCGAATAAGTAGAACTCTATGAATAAACTATATATGATGATTATTGTCAATGTATGTGGTTGATGTCATGAATGAAATGTCGGATATTAAAGTTGTAACGCAAAACTTTGCCATACGAAAATAAAGATTGATTTCAAAGTTGTTTGTCTGCAAGAGTGTATTTGGTTGCCGTATCAATCAGCACACAGTGTTTTATGTTTCAACAATGAGCATATATTTGGCTAATCATACACAAGATTCACGACGACAATGATTGTGTGTTGATGGACTCTATAATCGACGTGCATTTACCCGTATTCTCAAACGATTGCCAATACATGAGACTGCGATTTATCTCATCTCCAATCATGTGCTGCTTTACAATCACACAATACACAACAGAGCCTTGATTTGAATTGCACATCGTCATTTTATTTATTCCATGGCAGAATACACCAGCACGTACATTAGCAGGCCCTGGCTTCTGGCCTATCTTACTCCCGGCTCCAGCACATTTTCAGCCCACAGTCCGGTAGACTGCTAGTCTTGCTGCGGAAGTGAATCAGGAATCGATCCCCGTACATCACGTTAGGTCCCTGGTTGTCGCAGTACCTGGCGAGTAGATAGTATATAATATGTCAGATCACCTCCACTAGTATTTGATAATGGTAAGGCGTATATGGGAATAATTATTGTGAAAATGATAACTTTTATAAATTGTGCTTTTGAAGCTGCTTTCATTCTGGTTTGTGGAATAGATCTATCTGTAGGTGTTCAAAATTAGAAAGTAGTAAATTAAGTTCGTAAGAATTCAGTGCATGTAAGGTATTGGATCGTAGGTATATTGTACTAGTTCCATGAATTACCATGGTGCGCGCTTCACAAGGTTGTCCTGTCGAACTTCCAAGAAAGTGTGGGAACATCCGTACATATTGAAATTTGGAAACCACAGCTTGATCTTCGAGTTACCGAACAGACTCCTCTGCAAATAAGCGAACTATGCAAACCCCAAATGCCTGTCAAATACTATACTTTTGTTTTGTACCACTCTGCACCCAGACAGTACTGAGCAACAAGCACAGATACGTGGGGTTAAATGAAGATACGTTATGATTTCGGGGACAAACATATACTAGTAGACAATTTGTGTCTTAGGAATGATTCCATTCCAATTACTGTGAAATTACCAAGTAAATAAAGTGTGTATGTTAGTTCGTCGCCAAAATCATGGCTGTCCAACCATATTGTTACCCTGATATGCCAGTTGCATGTGGCGCCACTTAGACCCGGGCCTGTCAGCTGAACACACTTCGTCTGCCCGGTTTGAGCCACGTGTAGTCCACTGTCTGTACAGGCTGTGGTGAGATGTTTGAGCTTATATACTCTCAAACTGGATATAGGTCCATAATCATAGGTCACACCGCAAACGTTGACAATATATAACTCCAAGTCAGTCTCAAATTGTGGCATACCTACGATTCTTTTCATTTATTGTGAAACTCTTGGAAAACCTCTGAGTATATTATATAATTTCAGTTTATCCATATACCATTGATAATAAGGATAAAAAGTATTTGAGGCGGTTACCTGAGGAGCTGGGAGCGACCTGATCACAGAAAGGCGGGGCGAAGCCTTGAGGACAGACACATGTTGTACAAGTCTGGGAGTCCGGGTAACCGAGAGCCTGGCACTGGCGACCGGTGAACCAGTTCATGATGATGTTACAGGTGAGGATCAGGTTGCCAAGAACGAGGGCTAATGGTGGAGGATGAAGAAGGTACATCAGGAATAAGTCCTAATGTGGGAAGCACCAAAATTTATCACTAGATGATCAAATGCCTCTAACAATAGGTCTTACTACCAAGTTGTTTATAACACTGTCAATGACAGCTGCTCCATGGATGCTTAATACATGTACTGTTAGTGGTATCGTCTGACTGTTTTTATAGTCACAATAACGGGTGTGAGAATTTACGGTCTTGGCAGCCCTTCCTGTTGACGATTTTCATGTCGGAGAATGTAGGGCCCCATCCTCCACCGTCCATGTTGTTGATAAACAGCGGATTGTGTGGCTCAGTAGTGAGTTGTCCATTGCTGTTGAAATCCTGCAATTAGCACGGTTAATTGGATGTGACTGTATGTGATGGCGTGGTTATGTAGACTGCGATAGGGATAATGATTGTTTTCCCATGCTTAGCGAATAGCCAATCAGCAGCCTAGATTTCTTACACGTGATCCGTAGTGCATAATTGATGAGAAGTCGTAAGGAACATTGAAGATGTCAACTTCTTGCCACGGTAGTTTGACAAAGTTATGTCCAGCACCAGGCACGATATTATTCCAGTGAATTGTGACGAAGCTGTCACGATCTGGTCTAGACTGCTCATGTTGAACACCGATCGCATGTCCGATCTCGTGCATAATGATGTCTTGCTGGAATGGAAGATAGCTCATTCAACAGCCTATTGCAATAACATTGCAATAATTTGCAAATATACGTTTTTCTATCCGGTAGAAAGTGATGATTTCTGTTCAATACGCGTAATGCGCTTCTACGCCTATGAATGTACCAATAGCGCCATGCATTGAAAGTTGGATTGTTAACAGTTTCTAATGTAACGGAAGCCACATATTTAGTAGTTATAAACATTAGTATTTTTTCCAGTTGTCCTCACACTTAAACAAGTTCCAGCTGCCGAGTCGTGAAGATTGATTTTTTGACCGCCGCTCCCCTGGTATCCCACTGAGGATGAGCAACCCCCACTGTTAGTGGTGTAGATCACGAAACCGGCAGGGAACACTATAGGATTCATGCCAAGAATGTCAACAAATCTGTAACAGGTCAGACTCTCCCAAGTGGCCATAGCCTGCATCACCCTAGCTATCTGACCAGCTGAAATTTTGAAGTATATAACCATTGTTTAGTTATAATTTCACCACGCACATGCAATAGGAGTTTGAATTTCGTGAAAGAAAATTCGCCCCCATTGATTTACAAAATACATCACCGTGATTGATTTGTCTTTGCATTTCATTACACAAAGAATCTCATTATTATATAGGATATTGGTGGGAATAGTGTGTACTAAAAGAGTTAAGCATGTGACGCATTCTAGTTTGATTAATATATACATACCATTCCACGAGTTATCAAAAATGTAATGGACAAGTCTCTGGTTTGGCCATCCGGCTTGTTTTGGCCAGAGATGAATAGGGTTTCTAATAACGACCCTTCCTTGTGGACCATCATCTTCATCAAGTTCTTGCTTCCAAGCCTCGAGTTGCTCTTTGCTGAACTCCATATCATCGAACACCTCTGGGTTCTCCATGGAATTGTTGGACTGTGAATGCATATGATTTAAAAACAATGCATGTTTGTGTGCGTGGAATCTGATATTCACCAGCAAATAATATTTTCATGTGAAACTGGAGTCCTCTGACTTCAATACGTCACCACATTCGTTTTACCGATTTTACCTGAAGACTGTAAATCCCATCGAGTTTGTTCCTGATCTCTAAGGCGAGAGCTCGAACTTCAGCGATACCCTCCTCCCCGAGACCATTGGTGGCCATATACTCTTCCTCAGTCATACCGCCTTTCATAGCCTCGGGTATTGAATCATACCATTTGGACAACAATCGCCTGATCTTCCGCTCACTGCAGGCTTTACTATTGTGAGTCCCGTCATCATTGAAGCAGTCATCCAGCTTAGATCTTGGTAGCGGATCCTTTCAGTGATAATATTTATGTGAATTCAAGAGGCAAGATGATAGTTAAGGAAAAATACATGGGATGAATCAAGATTCAACGGCAGTTCATGTTTATTTCCATGTGGTAGGCCTATAATTACCCGTGGTGGTAGTTCGTCCAGTAGTTCGCCAATGTTCTGTTCGGAAAAGGCATATTTGTAAGAATTAGTGGATCTTTCCAGTATTATTGATTTAGGAAGGAGTTTTCCACAAATGATTGCTTATTTTTATCTCTTTATCGTGATTTTATAACAATAATAAAATTTGAATTTCGTGATTAATTACTTTGTCACCTAATGGGTGGATAAATGGCATGCATCTTTTGGGGTTAAAAAATCAATTGAGAAATTGAACAGTGGCAAGAAGTGACTGATGACCATACCGTCGTTAGCTCTCTCTGTTCACTCAGAATGGTTTCAAAAGTAGAAACGGATAATGACGAACGGACAAATTCATATTCCAAGGCCGAATCCATGGACGAATTATATATAATCAGAGTACACGTGTACTCAACTGTGAACCGAGCTCATGAAATAACTTATTTATCAACGACAGGGCCATCAGACCACTTCCATTTTCTTCGATATAGAATCGGATAATTCAGATGTATATTCCATTCAACGTTCAGCGTATTTTTCCAAGATTATTATTATCCTGATCATTTTCTGTGACGATTTCATCTCGTGTTTTATTTTGGGAGTTTACATTTCATTTTACATCACTAGATACAGACGAAACTTGAACATTCATTGTACGACTTACCGGTTCGCTTCCCCAGGACACAGCAGCTAGGCATGCGAACATCAGTAACATAAGGACGGCACCGTTCCCCATCTTCTTCTTCTTTCAAATGCTTAGAGGTTAGAATCGTCTTCGTTGGGCCTGAATGGCTTGATTTCGTCGCTGGGCATGTCGGATTTATATACAGCGTCAACCCACGCTCATTTTAGGCACACGTAGACACCGTGAAACCAAAGATGTGCTGGATGAACTAAACATTTCAACTGAAAACAAATGCTGTTGACTTTAACGCATGTTTTATTGAAGTTTTATCTGAACTGTGAACAATTGTTTTGGGTAGGTTTTCTCGTGCAAATGGGATCACATTCATTAGATACTAACCATGTGTAGCACATATTGTGTGTCTTTTTATGTACCTGTAAAATATATCACGCCCACACGATCCAAGTTTGAACAAAAATATCTCTAAATATGACAGGTACACCTGTGGATATATTTCCCGCAGTTTATTTCCAAATTATTTCCCACAACTTAATTGAATTGTATATTGTGTTACTGTTTGCGACACTACATGTCTCCCACATGTTCTTTTTTTCAAATTTATCAACACAGAGCGTATTTGAAAGAAAAAAACATATTATGTTACATCTCATCCTATATCTTTTCCCCATTTGGAGCGTCGCTGAATTGAAGCCAGTGGAGACTTGAATGCCATGATGCGTGACCCTCCATGATTCCTACACCGTTGAGTTGAGTCTACATGCGCTGTCGAAGGACTGAATGAAGGAAAGCCTCTTTTCAATCTATGGCCAACGAAGGCGACTCGGCGCCAGACATGAAGAGGACTAGAGAAATTAACATCCTTGCACTGCTGGTGAAATAATCCTTTGCTGCACTGTTTTGTATTAACTTGAACGACAAAATTCAACGTTTTATTCACCAGTATATATTAAGGTAATGGACCTTTTCACAGAGCCCTCTTGAGGCCCTGGGTCTATGAGGAATCGGTAATTTCCGTCTTTCAAATGCGCCAATCACTGGCTGGCCACAGGTAACGTGAGCAAAAGTAAAATCACAGCATAAGTTTCTTGACCAGTGCTTACAGAAAGAGCGAGCATCAAATGCACAAGAGAACAGGTGTCCACATTTTTGCGCGAGACACTTGGCAGTTGCCACCAACATTATACTATGATTTGTTATTGTTCAAAGGATAATTGTGCACATAACATCAACAGCTGCTAGTCCAGTTGTCAAATAGGGGTTTGGGGCTCAAGCGTGTTTGGAGGTAAGGGTGATGTTTTATTGTTGATTCTGGTACTGTGGCATGTCCTAAGCCAGAATCCGACAAATGTCACTTTTGCATCCTTGAGTAAAATTGTTTATGGGCCAAAAACAAAATGGCCACCAAGAGGCATATTGCCAATAATAAATACTCTATAACGCCCTTAATATTGGTGATAAAATGATGATTGTGGTGTCTACACCCATGTTTTCATGGATGAGGAAGCCATTCGTGCTACCAAAAGTCATATAAATTCATTTAAGAATGGTCAAATTTCAACATTTGCAGGAAATATACGGAAAATATTCATTTTCTTGGAAAACATTGGAACACAAGAGTTAGATTGATCAATAATGAAATGTGATAAACATACCAAGCAGACCGAAGCAATGTCTCCAATCAAATGCAATAAAACACTGAATAAATGAAATGCAGTGAAAAGAAAACTGCATTGAGTACGAACAATGAACATAACAGCAGGCATGGCTAACAGCAGGCATGGCTAATCCGTGCACACGGCTTTGAGTTCAATGTGAAGAACAATGCTCACCAGCTGCTCAAGTCCCGTCTCGGTCAGTGATCGCATGGAACCACACGGAAAATCGTCGAGCACATGTACTGGGGTGGATTATTAACCCTCTTTCGACCCTTCTTGCACATTGGGAGTTCATTTTCACAAATAGGATAGTATAATATTATATTTGTTCAGGTACGTACACGTAATTTAAGCGTTCTGTATATTGAAGCCCCGTCTCTATCAACACTGATCAAGTATCTATGAGTACCTATTCCATAAGTTCGTGGTTAAATACAGGAATGTCGATAATAAAATGAAACTGTATGTAGATGTATCTCTATGTATGTCAAAAATTTAAATTAGGTGCCCTGATTGCCACAAGTACATGATGCACTTATCAATAAGCAGCTATATGAGTTATTCATGTCACCAACATATATATATTTCTCTAAATCAAGAAGCTTACTTGATTTTAATATTCCAATGATCAATTCAAGGCAATGTGATTTGTATCAGCAACAGAATAGAGTGCAATCTGACAAAACCATCATCTCAAAATTTTCTGACTCCAGATGACCCCAGATATTGCTGACAACTCCACACCACATTCCTGTCAGCTCAGCCAGAAGACAACACAGCCAGAAGCTCCATAAATCCTGGTTCAAGTCTCAATCAGAATACAGGCAATAGCATTGTTTGCCAATTATGATAAATTTATAATCTTTTCGATTGGTATTATATTTGATTTATTTTGTTCTTGTTTATCATGTACAAGCTTTGTAAGATAAACATACACTATTTATTCATGACATTCTTTGTCTGGTATGTTTGATATCATACTTGTGATCCATGTATGTCAAAAGATGAAGTGCTTCAATTCATAACTCATGAACTGTACAAATACAATGCTACCATTGTGTGAATTTCACATCAATTATGTTGACACAACCCATGTGCAATAAAGATACTTTAATGTCAGTTGTATTCATGATGACAATGAATCAAAAGCCTGGTGATATTTACTTTTACATGTTATTGGGATCAGTATCTATCCTGTATCTAGCTTGGGGTTTGTGTTCTTTGTATGCATAGACACAAGCATTATGCACAATAGGGTCAGGGAATACATACATGTACTGTTAGTTATTTGATGAACACAGAGTGTTATGAATTATGCCAAATGCAAGTAGATGTCACTTCCCCAGGAGTTTTAAACTTTTAACTGTCACTTTGGAAATATGGGCCCGAGTATCATATCCTGCGCCTTCCCCTATATTCAATAGGGATTAAAAAGGTGCGAGACGGATTAAATGGTATGTTTTCAGTGGACGAGTAGTATTGAGGAGCAGGGTACGGCACTTGGGCCGAAATATGGGTAAATATCTGCATTGATCAGTTGAATAGAGTAGTGTCATGTTCCAATGCACAAAGAAGCCCTAGCATGTAGCAGTCTACATGTTAAAGCCGGTGTGAATTGTGCACAGTGGAGCATATGATATTGAAGTCTCCCTCTCACTGTGGCAGTGTCTTGAAGGGTTAAAAATAGTGCCTGTACTGGCCACTTGGGAAAAATGTTTAGTTGTCAATAAATGTCTGAACTTCAAAAATCATTTGTGATGCAATGGATTTGAATTTCCAAAAAAAATATTTCTCGGCTCATAAACTTGCATATGTAGTAATGCTCAGAAAAATACTTGGAACCGTCGTAATTGACTTTTTCCACAAGAGCGGATGTCCCGAAATTTTGGTAGTCAATTTCACCAATTTTAACATAAGATGCATAATAACTGCGCTGAAAATGCTTTAAATTAGTTATTAACATGACAATATAACATTTATGTGAAATATGTGTTCATTTCTTCAAGAAAAAACATTTTGAAAAATATTCAGTGCGCATCACTGACTAAAATATGGCGAGGGTAACAACCCCTTAAACGCCCATAAGAGGAAAATTGAATACTATAACTTAAATAGAACAAATCAATTTCTATGCCAATTGTTGTTGGCATTGTTCATAAACATGCACTGTTCTTCAGACGTTTTCATCATCCGATCATCTTCTTGTGTCACTAGGGTTTTCGTATGAGCAACATGGCCATTTTGATTTTGGCTGATTTTCCCCAAGGGTGCCAAAGTGGCATTCGTCGGACTCTGGATTAGGACAAGCCACAGTAACAGAATCAACCATAACACATCACCCTCACCGCTAAACATGCTTTTCTGAACTTCTGCTGGACTATATTTTGAGGTAAGTATTTAAGATTGATGTTCATGTGATGCGGTGGAATATTATGGCACGATCGCAAAACTCATGCTGGGTATAGTAGTCGTTTTAAGAGAATGGTCACAAACATTTTTTTCACTTTGTGCTGATCAATATTGCATAACGAGAATGCATAACGAGAGATGTCTCATGTCTCATCAGGAATGCATAACGAGAGATGTCTCATTATGTATTTCTACGCCTACTTAAGCCCTTGCATACGTCCACGGTAGACAAGAAACTGGGGGCGTATGGATTCATGGCGTTCGGAAGAGGAATGGCGACGTTCGTCTCACTGGACGATATCAAGGAATCTGTGACGAAGTTGAGTCACCCAACCACTGCTAGCAGTCGACGGTCACACCTGCCCAAGTTGACTGAGACGCAAAAGAACAGGGGATATAATTGGTGTGACTTTGATCGGTTTCAGGACACCCAGAAATGTATCTATACGCCAGGTGGCGCCATCAAGCTAGTAACTCAGCGGTAGAAGGACAGTGGCATTCAAGTTTATACATATATTTTCGTGTTATTTGTTTCTGTTTAATAACGAGTGACTGACGGTGTTATATTTGTTACTATCGATATGCATGGAACTTGCTGTCAGTCAACCACGTGGACAATTTCCATCCAACAGGAAACGGAAGCTGTTGCGTTGCTTCATGGTTATCAATCGTTCACCACAATCAGGGACCTGACCACAATATGCCATGCCGGGCACGGGTGCCAAGTATGTTTTCGCTGTGACAAAAAATTGAAAGACTCTTGGTAATGGTGTTTAAATTCATGCATATATTGCTCTGAGATGGCTCTCATTTTTTTTTTTGGGGGGGGGGGGGGGGGGCAGTACCACTTCTAGCATTGAAACCAACTACCATTTTGTCATAATCATAAGTATGCACTTCTTTCTTTCACCACATAGTTACAAACAATGTTCCAAATAAACCGTATATAATTGAAAGTTATTGATCTAATTTAAGATTTTTAAAAATCTGTTTAAACTGAATAAGAGTACTAATTTTCGAGCAAAAAATGTGGACAAATGAGGGGCGGTCCCTTCTAGGGATTAGATAATGGCAAATACACAACATTATGCCATTTTAAACGTACAAGTTAGCATAAGGAATGTTTAACATCAGTTTTAAATTGTTCCATATCTTGGGTTTTGATGTTTGAATAATAGCAGAAGTAGTTAAAGTGTGTTACAGTACGTTACTCAATTCCGTCAAATTTTTTCTTGATGTTCAACGTATATTTAATAAACTATTAAATGATATTTAGCTTGCACGTATATGTTATTCATGTAGTGCAACTGTCGTGCTCACAATAAAAAAAACAACTTACACACATATGTCACATCAAAAAAAAATTCCGCGTTTTATAATACATTTTGTTTATTTCCGTCAGCAGATAACGTACGAACTACACCTCTTTTAAAAAACGTTTCTTGTTCCCTGACACCCATCCATAGTAAAAAAAAGTGTTGTGGGTGTTTCAGACAAGTGCCTTTCACACTTCCGCTCTGTTGAGTGTGTCTTCTGTCGCGTAACGGCGCTAAATACAAAGTCAGTGTTTCGGACTGTCGAACATTTTCTCACATAACGTACGCTACAAAACGTAACGAACGCAACTAGAAACGACTTCTCATATGTACACCTATGGATTCACAAGATAGATAGAGTCCCCAATACTCACAACGGTGCTCAAGATGTTTATTTTATCGAATAGATGTTGTTCAACACTATGATATCGCACGACATGCAGTTTTCAAAATGCTGTCAAAGCCGAATGTTTTGTATGTTACTCTTGACGAATAACAAACACCACATACATTTATATTCGTGTGTGACAGTCACATTCACATTGTAGCTTAAATTCGGATCTCTCAATACATTACAGGTCCATTTGTGTGTACTCCACCCTCCACCCAGGCAATAAAGCAGTCAATATTACGTACGTTATGTACCTAATTGTCTTCGAGATATACTGTACCTCGCAAATGCTGACCTTCGTAGATAGTCAAATTGGCATATTTTTGCCAACATTCAGACATCACACTGTGTAAATTGTTCAGTTTGCTAACTGTCAAAGCTGAATGTCAAACATAACATACTTGCAATGTCAAAGGTAACATACAAACAACTTCAAATTATCTAGGTCAGCATATCATACACAACTAAAAACTACATATTTTATTTGGTTCCAAGTGAAATATTAACTTATAATTGAGGAATAAAATTCCATACATTGACTAAGTCCTCATTATACCAAGAAATGAATGTAAAGTGGGGTCACATACATGGCAACATAACTAGAAGTTGTCGCTAAATGAACCTGATATCAATTTTCTTCATATTTTACATCTTTAAAGTACTAGGAACATGAAAATATGATGTGAGCTCAGAATAAAGCACCATGTGAGCTGATCAGAACGGTTTTTACAGCATGTGAATATCTCAATTCCTTCAAAAGTTACAGTTCTTCGAAGTTCAAATTGCCCAAAGGTCAATTTGAAAATCATATAGCTCATTAAAATGCAAATTTGTATGCATGACGTCACAGGGGGAACATTTTTTAATTAGATGGTTTTATTGGCATATTAAAGTCATAACAAATTGCAATTATTCAACAAAGCTTATTCCACATGCTCCACATAATTGATAGTCAATGAATTTCACATCCGGATAGTTGCCAAGGTCACCAGTATTGATATGAGGCCCCTAGCAACCAGGGTTGCTATGGCCCAAATCCACCGTCATATCGACAAGCAAACAAAACGAAAGGTGAAAATGGATTAACTCCACATGCATCATTAATATACAATAATCAAATTCTGTCAAAACCCCTGTTTCTGGCAGTTATGACCCATAGCAAACAATGGTTGCAAGGGACTCCAGCAGGTGAATAATAACCATGGCAACAGTAACACTTTGAACAACACTGATTATTGACAATGCCTATCAATGTTTGAAGATTAGGTTTGCAATGATTCTGACCAGATCAATTATATTAAGACTCAAACTTGCCTAATTAAAAATATTCCCCCTTCTACGTCACGAATACCTCATTTGCATACTAATTAGCATCTCTCCAGAAGTGTTCAATCCAGCGTATGTCATAATCTGCCAAAACGTGACATTCAAATGGCCATAACTTTTTAACCAATATAGATATTGGCATGCAGTAAACTGCATTTTACTCAGCATAACCAGGTCTCTCTTTTGGGTTCACAATATATTTTCGTGTTCCTAGTACTTTAACATAACCTGGACTGAATAAAACTGGAATTATGCATTCAGGTGAAGACAATTTTCGTATTTAAACACATATGACCGTATTTATTGGCTTGTTTATATCATTACAGCATGCTTTATTGCAGAATACTAGTAACATACGCAACGCCAGAGAACATGTTTGCTGCATATTAATGATAAACCAGGTTTTTTTTACTCAAAATAGCCCAAATAGATGCTGCATTATGATTCCATGAATAATTTCTTGGTATTCAAGTGAAATTTACCCATTAATAAAAGGCTTTTTAGGTTACCGGACCTATGGTCCGATAACCTATTGGCATGGCGTTGCGTCCGTCGTCGTCGTCGTCCGTCGTCGTCGTCGTCGTCCACATTTTTATCTTTTTTGTTTACGGGCGAATTCTTCTGAAATTTTGCACAAAAATACTTAAAAATAATTCAAGAAGGAGGTATTTTTTATTTTTTTGATTTTCGCATTTTTTTTCAAAATGGCGGCCGTTTTCGACGAAAAATGCCTGATTTTGGACTTTGGTGGCCATTTTCTCAAAATCTGTTCAGTAACTTTTTTTCTTTTTGATACATAACACTCCTCATATGTACACCTATGATGTCTATAAATTTCGTTGCGCTTGAATCGCTCGAAGTGGGCCATTTTGCCCCAAACTCGGCCCAAATGGGACTTTCCCATGTTAAATTCTCCTATGCTTTATAATGGGACACATTATGCCTAATATCTCACTTAATATTGAGATTAGAGACTAGGAATCAATTGTGGACATATAGGAAATGATATATGCTGAATATTCTCGTGACCTTGAATTTGACCTCTGACCTCAATTTCAAGGTCAGAGCACAAAATGGCTGATATCTCGCTTATTATCGACTCTACAGCTTAGGAATCAATTGTGGACATATAGGAAATGATATATGCTGAATATTCTGATGACCTTGAATTTGACCTTTGACCCCATTTTCAAGGTCATAGGACAAAATGGCTAATATCTCGCTTGTTATCGACTTTACAGCTTAGGAATCAGTTATGAACATATAGGAAATGATATATGCAGATTATTGTCAAGACCTTGAATTTGACCCTTGACCTCATTTTCAAGGTCACAGGACAAAATGGCTAATATCTCACTTATTATCGACTCTACAGCTTAGGAATCAATTGTTGACATATAGGAAATGATATATGCTGAATATTCTGATGACCTTGAATTTGACCTTTGACGGCATTTTCAAGGTCATAGGACAAAATGGCTAATATCTCGCTTGTTATCGACTCTACAGCTTGGGAATCAGTTATGAACATATAGGAAATGATATATTCAGATTATTGTCATGACCTTGAATTTGACCTTTGACCTCATTTTCAAGGTCACAGGACAAAATGGCTAATATCTCACTTATTATCGATTTTACAGCTTAGGTATCAATTGTGGACATGTAGGAAATGATATATGCTGAATATTCTCGGACCTTGAATTTGACCTCGGACCTCATTTTCAAAGTCCAAGGACAAACTGGCTCATAGCTTGCTCCTCTATTGACTGTTTGGCTTGGGAATCAATTATGGACATGATATAGAAAATGATATACACTGAATATTTTGATGACCTTGAATTTGACCTTTGCCCCTTCATTTTCAAGGCCACAGCACAAAATTGCTAATATCTGGCTGAATATTGAATTTAAAGCTTAGCAATCAACTGTGGACATGATATATGCTTAATGTTATATATGCTGAATATTCTCTTGACCTTCAATTCAACCAGTGACCTGGCTAACATCTAAAATATTAAACATTGTCCGGTAACCTATCTTTGGCCCTTGGCCTAATTTTTTATTTTGCCTTTATGTCCATTTTTTGGCCCCCGAAAAAAGAAATTGGCCATATATCCAGCATTACTGGAAGAAGTGCTGCATAATAAATCGAATGACCAAGTTTCGGCGCCATATACGACACACGAACCCTTCCGAACAGGAACTGAGAGAGAGTAGTCATTTAGAGTAGTCAGAGTTGCAGAATTGTACTTTTGTGCGAAAGTTTGGGGTCTTCAAACAAGTGGAACTCTATGAATAAACTATATATGATAATTATTGTAAATGTATGTGGTTGATGTCATGTATGAAATGTCGGATGTTGAAGTTGCAACACAAAACTTTGCCATACAAAAAAAATTAGCCCAAGGGCTAAGGCAGGTTAACGAACAATATATGCTTTATATTTTAGCCATTTTATCCCATTTACCTTCGTAATAAGGTCACTGGTCAAATTCAAACTCACTAGAATATTCAGCATATATCATTTCTTATATGTCCACAATTGATTCCTAAACTGTTAGGTTGATAATAAGCTAGATATTAGCCATTTTGTGCTATGACCTTGAAAATAAGGTCAAAGGTCAAATTCAAAGTCACAAGAATATTCAGGGTATATAATTTCTTATATTTCCACAATTGATTTCTAAGCTGTAAAGTCAATAATAAGTGAGATATTAGTCATTTTGTGGTATTACCTTGAAAATGAGGTCAAAGGTCACATTCAAGGTCATCAGAATATTCGACATATATCATTTCCTATATGTGCACAATTGATTCCTAAGCTGTAAAGTCGAAAATAAGCGAGATATTAGCCATTTTGTGCTCTGAACTTGAAAATGAGGTCAGAGGTCAAATTCAAGTTCACGAGAATATTCAGCCTATATCATTTCCTATATGTTAACAATTGATTCCTAAGCTGTAAAGCCGATAACAAGCGAGATATTAGCCAATTTGTGGTATGACCTTGAGATTAAGGTCAAAGGTCAAATTCAATGTCATCAGAATATTCAGTGTATATCATTTCCTATATGTTCATAACTGATTCCTAAGCTGTAAGTTCGAAAATAAGCGAGATATTGGCCATTTTATGCTCTAACCTTGAAACCGAGGTCAAAGGTCAAATTCAAGGTCACGAGAATATTCAGCATATATCATTTCCTATATGTCCACAATTGATCCTAGTCTCTAATCTCAATATTAAGTGAAATATTAGGCATAATGTGTCCCATTATGAAGCATAGGAGAATTTAACATGGGAAATCCCATTTGGGCCGAGTTTGGGCCAAAATGGCCCACTTCGAGCAATTCAAGGGCAACGAAACTTAAACACATCACAAAAATACTATGAGGAGTGTTATACATCAATGAGAAAAAAAGTTACTGAACAGATTTTGAGAAAACGGCCATCAAAGTCCAAAATTGGCAATTTTTCGTCAAAAATGGGGGCCATTTTGAAATAATTGCGGAAATAAAAAAAATAAAAAATACTTCCTTCTTGGAATATTTTTAGGCATTTTTGTGCAAAATTTCAGAAAGATTCGATCGTAAACTTTAAAGATGAAAAATTAGCCCAAGGGCTAAGAAAGGTTACCGGACAATATATATTTTAGATATTAGTATTTTGTCCCGTAACCTTGGAAAAAAGGTCATTGATCAATTCAAGAACACGGTAATATTCGGCATATGTCATTTCTAGCATGTCCACAATTGATTCCTAAGCTGTAAAGTCAATAATAAGCGAGATATTAGCCATTATGTCCCGTGACCTTGAAAATGAGGTCAAAGGTCGAATTCACGGTCATAGCAATATTCAGCATATATCATTTCCTATATGTTCATAATTGATTCCTAAGCTGTGAAGTCGATAATGAGCGAGATATTAGCTATTTTGTCCTGCGACCTTGAAAATGAGGTCAAAGGTCAAGTTCAAGGTCATGACAATGTTCAGAATGTATCATTTTCTATATGTTCACAATTGATTGCTAAGCTGTAAAGTCGATAAAAAGCGAGATATTAGCCATTTTGTCCTGTGATCCTGAAAATGAGGTTGAAGGTCAAATTCAATGTCATGGCAATAATCAGCATATATCATTTCCTATATGTCCACAATTGATTCCTAAGCTGTAAAGTCAATAATAAGGGATATATTAGCCATTTGTGCTCTGACCTTGAAACTGACGTCAGAGGTCAAATTCAAGGTCACGATAATATGCAGCATATTCAACGTCATCAGAATATTCGGCATATATCATTTCCTATATGTCCACAATTGATTCCTAAGCTGTAAAGTCATTAATAAGCGAGATATTATCCATTTTGTGCTCTGATCTTGAAACTGAGGTCAGAGGCCAAATTCAAGGTCATGAGAATATTCAGCATATATCATTTACTATATGTCCACAATTGATCCCTAAGCTGTAAAATCGATAATAAGTGAGATATTAGCCATTTTGTCCTGTGACCTTGAAAATGAGGTCAAAGGTCAAATTCAAGGTCACGAGAATATTCAGCATATATCCTTTCCTATATGTTCACAATTGATTTCTAAGCTGTAAAGTTGATAATAAGCGAGATATTAGCCATTTTGTCCTGTGACCTTGTAAATGAGGTCAAAGGTCAAATTCAAGGTCACGAGAATATTCAGCATATATCATTTCCTATATGTCCACAATTGATTCCTAGTCTCTAATCTCAATATTAAGTGAGATATTAGGCTTAATGTGTCCCATTATAAAGCATTGGAAAATTTTACATGGGAATGTCACATCTGGGCCGAGTTTGGGCCCAAAATGGCCCACTTCGAGTGATTCGAGCGCAACGAAATTTATACATGTCACAGAAGTACATATGAGGAGTGCTATGCATCAATAAGAAAAAAAGTTACTGAACAGATTTTGAGAAAACGACTGTCAAAGTCCAAAATTGCCCATTTTTCGACGAAAATGGGTGTCATTTTGAAAAAAGGCGAAAATAAAAAAACTGAAAAAATACCTCCCTCTGGAAATATTTTTAGGCATTTTTGTGCAAAATTTCAGAAAAATCCGATAGTAAACTTTAAAGATAAAATTGTTTACGGACGACGAACGGACGGACGGACGGACATGCGAACGGATGGGCGTTACGGGCAGACCCAATGTTAAATTTCCTATCTTAACTTTCCCCGTAAGTCCTGAAAAAATCCCCATAAGACCGCACTTTTGGCTTAAACTGTGGTTGTGGGGCGTTTTCAGCTTTTTTCCCCCTAAGAAATCCCCGTAAACCCTTCTGGTATGCCCGGACGGACGACGGACGCAACGCCATGGCAATAGGTTATCGGACCATAGGTCCGGTAACCTAAAATGTAGACGGACGACGGACGACGACGGACGCAACCCCACGCCAATAGGTCATCGGACCAAAGGTCCGGTAACCTAATAAACATTGATTTCAAAGTTGTTTGTCTGCAACAGTATATTTGGTTGCCGTATCAATCAGCACACAGTGTTTTAATATGTTTCATACGTGACGACAATGATTGTGTGTAGATGGACTCTATAATCGACGTGCATTTACCGGTATTCTCAAACGGTTGCCAATACATGAGACTGCAATATATCACATCTCCAATCATGAGCTGCTTGACAATCACACAATACACAACAGAGCCTTGATTTTGGTTCACATCGTCATTTTTTTTATTCCATGGCATAATACACCAGCACGTACATTAGCAGGCCCTGGCGTCTGGCCTATCTTACTCCCGGCTCCAGCACATTTTCAGCCCACAGTCTGGTAGACTGCTAGTCTTGCTGCGGAAGTGAATCAGGAATCGATCCCCGTACATCACGTTAGGTCCCTGGTTGCCACAGTACCTGGGGAGTAGATAGTATATAATATGTCAGATCACCTCCACTAGTATTTGATAATGGTAAGGTGTATATGGGAATAATTATTGTGAAACTGATAACTTTTATAAATTGTGCTTTTGAAGCTGCTTTCATTCTGGTTTGTGGAATAGATCTATCTGTAGGTGTTCAAAATTAGAAAGTAGTAAATTAAGTTCGTAAGAATTCAGTGCATGTAAGGTATTGGATCGTAGGTATATTGTACTAGTTCCATGAATTACCATGGTGCGCGCTTCACAAGGTTGTCCTGTCGAACTTCCAAGAAAGTGTGGGAACATCCGTACATATTGAAATTTGGAAACCACAGCTTGATCTTCGAGTTACCGAACAGACTCCTCTGCAAATAAGCGAACTATGCAAACCCCAAATGCCTGTCAAATACTATACTTTTGTTTTGTACCACTCTGCACCCAGACAGTACTGAGCAACAAGCACAGATACGTGGGGTTAAATGAAGATACGTTATGATTTCGGGGACAAACATATACTAGTAGACAATTTGTGTCTTAGGAATGATTCCATTCCAATTACTGTGAAATTACCAAGTAAATAGAGTGTGTATGTTAGTTCGTCGCCAAAATCATGGCTGTCCAACCATATTGTTACCCTGATATGCCAGTTGCATGTGGCGCCACTTAGACCCGGGCCTGTCAGCTGAACACACTTCGTCTGCCCGGTTTGAGCCACGTGTAGTCCACTGTCTGTACATGCTGTGGTGAGATGTTTGAGGTTATATACTCTCAAACTGGATATAGGTCCATAATCATAGGTCACACCGCAAACGTTGACAATATATAACTCCAAGTCAGTCTCAAATTGTGGCATACCTACGATTCTTTTCATTTATTGTGAAACTCTTGGAAAACCTCTGAGTATATTATATAATTTCAGTTTATCCATATACCATTGATAATAAGGATAAAAAGTATTTGAGGCGGTTACCTGAGGAGCTGGGAGCGACCTGATCACAGAAAGGCGGGGCGAAGCCTTGAGGACAGACACATGTTGTACAAGTCTGGGAGTCCGGGTAACCGAGAGCCTGGCACTGGCGACCGGTGAACCAGTTCATGATGATGTTACAGGTGAGGATCAGGTTGCCAAGAACGAGGGCTAATGGTGGATGATGAAAAAGGTACATCAGGAATAAGTCCTAATGTGGGAAGCACCAAAATTTATCACTAGATGATCAAATGCCTCTAACAATAGGTCTTACTACCAAGTTGTTTATAACACTGTCAATGACAGCTGCTCCGTGGATGCTTAATACATGTACTGTTAGTGGTATCGTCTGACTGTTTTTATAGTCACAATAACGGGTGTGAGAATTTACGATCTTGGCAGCCCTTCCTGTTGACGATTTTCATGTCGGAGAATGTAGGGCCCCATCCTCCACCGTCCATGTTGTTGATAAACAGCGGATTGTGTGGCTCAGTAGTGAGTTGTCCATTGCTGTTGAAATCCTGCAATTAGCACGGTTAATTGGATGTGACTGTATGTGATGGCGTGGTTATGTAGACTGCGATAGGGATAATGATTGTTTTCCCATGCTTAGCGAATAGCCAATCAGCAGCCTAGATTTCTTACACGTGATCCGTAGTGCATAATTGATGAGAAGTCGTAAGGAACATTGAAGATGTCAACTTCTTGCCACGGTAGTTTGACAAAGTTATGTCCAGCACCAGGCACGATATTATTCCAGTGAATTGTGACGAAGCTGTCACGATCTGGTCTAGACTGCTCATGTTGAACACCGATCGCATGTCCGATCTCGTGCATAATGATGTCTTGCTGGAATGGAAGATAGCTCATTCAACAGCCTATTGCAATAACATTGCAATAATTTGCAAATATACGTTTTTCTATCCGGTAGAAAGTGATGATTTCTGTTCAATACGCGTAATGCGCTTCTACGCCTATGAATGTACCAATAGCGCCATGCATTGAAAGTTGGATTGTTAACAGTTTCTAATGTAACGGAAGCCACATATTTAGTAGTTATAAACATTAGTATTTTTTCCAGTTGTCCTCACACTTAAACAAGTTCCAGCTGCCGAGTCGTGAAGATTGATTTTTTGACCGCCGCTCCCCTGGTATCCCACTGAGGATGAGCAACCCCCACTGTTAGTGGTGTAGATCACGAAACCGGCAGGGAACACTATAGGATTCATGCCAAGAATGTCAACAAATCTGTAACAGGTCAGACTCTCCCAAGTGGCCATAGCCTGCATCACCCTAGCTATCTGACCAGCTGAAATTTTGAAGTATATAACCATTGTTTAGTTATAATTTCACCACGCACATGCAATAGGAGTTTGAATTTCGTGAAAGAAAATTCGCCCCCATTGATTTACAAAATACATCACCGTGATTGATTTGTCTTTGCATTTCATTACACAAAGAATCTCATTATTATATAGGATATTGGTGGGAATAGTGTGTACTAAAAGAGTTAAGCATGTGACGCATTCTAGTTTGATTAATATATACATACCATTCCACGAGTTATCAAAAATGTAATGGACAAGTCTCTGGTTTGGCCATCCGGTTTGTTTTGGCCAGAGATGAATAGGGTTTCTAATAACGACCCTTCCTTGTGGACCATCATCTTCATCAAGTTCTTGCTTCCAAGCCTCGAGTTGCTCTTTGCTGAACTCCATATCATCGAACACCTCTGGGTTCTCCATGGAATTGTTGGACTGTGAATGCATATGATTTAAAAACAATGCATGTTTGTGTGCGTGGAATCTGATATTCACCAGCAAATAATATTTTCATGTGAAACTGGAGTCCTCTGACTTCAATACGTCACCACATTCGTTTTACCGATTTTACCTGAAGACTGTAAATCCCATCGAGTTTGTTCCTGATCTCTAAGGCGAGAGCTCGAACTTCAGCGATACCCTCCTCCCCGAGACCATTGGTGGCCATATACTCTTCCTCAGTCATACCGCCTTTCATAGCCTCGGGTATTGAATCATACCATTTGGACAACAATCGCCTGATCTTCCGCTCACTGCAGGCTTTACTATTGTGAGTCCCGTCATCATTGAAGCAGTCATCCAGCTTAGATCTTGGTAGCGGATCCTTTCAGTGATAATATTTATGTGAATTCAAGAGGCAAGATGATAGTTAAGGAAAAATACATGGGATGAATCAAGATTCAAGGGCAGTTCATGTTTATCTCATGTGGTAGGCCTATAATTACCCGTGGTGGTAGTTCGTCCAGTAGTTCGCCAATGTCCTGTTTGGAAAAGGCATATTTGTAAGAATTAGTGGATCTTTCCAGTATTATTGATTTAGGAAGGAGTTTTCCACAAATGATTGCTTATTTTTATCTCTTTATCGTGATTTTATAACAATAATAAAATTTGATGTTCGTGATTAATTACTTTGTCACCTAATGGGTGGATAAATGGCATGCATCTTTTGGGGTTAAAAAATCAATTGAGAAATTGAACAGTGGGAAGAACAGTGATGACCATACCGTCGTTAGCTCTCTCTGTTCACTCAGAATGGTTTCAAAAGTAGAAACGGATAATGACAAACGGACAAATTCATATTCCAAGGCCGAATCCATGGACGAATTATATATAATCAGAGTACACGTGTACTCAACTGTGAACCGAGCTCATGAAATAACTTATTTATCAACGACAGGGCCATCAGACCACTTCCATTTTCTTCGATATAGAATCGGATAATTCAGATGTATATTCCATTCAACGTTCAGCGTATTTTTCCAAGATTATTATTATCCTGATCATTTTCTGTGACGATTTCATCTCGTGTTTTATTTTGGGAGTTTACATTTCATTTTACATCACTAGATACAGACGAAACTTGAACATTCATTGTACGACTTACCGGTTCGCTTCCCCAGGACACAGCAGCTAGGCATGCGAACATCAGTAACATAAGGACGGCACCGTTCCCCATCTTCTTCTTCTTTCAAATGCTTAGAAGTTAGAATCGTCTTCGTTGGGCCCGAATGGCTTGATTTCGTCGCTGGGCATGTCGGATTTATATACAGCGTCAACCCACGCTCATTTTAGGCACACGTAGACACCGTGAAACCAAAGATGTGCTGGATGAACTAAACATTTCAACTGAAAACAAATGCTGTTGACTTTAACGCATGTTTTATTGAAGTTTTATCTGAACTGTGAACAATTGTTTTGGGTAGGTTTTCTCGTGCAAATGGGATCACATTCATTAGATACTAACCATGTGTAGCACATATTGTGTGTCTTTTTATGTACCTGTAAAATATATCACGCCCACACGATCCAAGTTTGAACAAAAATATCTCTAAATATGACAGGTACACCTGTGGATATATTTCCCGCAGTTTATTTCCAAATTATTTCCCACAACTTAATTGAATTGTATATTGTGTTACTGTTTGCGACACTACATGTCTCCCACATGTTCTTTTTTTCAAATTTATCAACACAGAGCGTATTTGAAAGAAAAAAAACATATTATGTTACATCTCATCCTATATCTTTTCCCCATTTGGAGCGTCGCTGAATTGAAGCCAGTGGAGACTTGAATGCCATGATGCGTGACCCTCCATGATTCCTACACCATTGAGTTGAGTCTACATGCGCTAAAAGAATATTAGACCAGAATCCAAGATGTCGAAGGACTGAATGAAGGAAAGCCTCTTTTCAATCTATGGCCAACGAAGGCGACTCGGCGCCAGACATGAAGAGGACTAGAGAAATTTACATCCTTGCACTGCTGGTGAAATAATCCTTTGCTGCACTGTTTTGTATTAACTTGAACGACAAAATTCAACGTTTTATTCACCAGTATATATTAAGGTAATGGACCTTTTCACAGAGCCCTCTTGAGGCCCTGGGTCTATGAGGAATCGGTAATTTCCGTCTTTCAAATGCGCCAATCACTGGCTGGCCGCAGGTAACGTGAGCAAAAGTAAAATCACAGCATAAGTTTCTTGACCAGTGCTTACAGAAAGAGCGAGCATCAAATGCACAAGAGAACAGGTGTCCACATTTTTGCGCGAGACACTTGGCAGTTGCCACCAACATTATACTATGATTTGTTATTGTTCAAAGGATAATTGTGCACATAACATCAACAGCTGCTAGTCCAGTTGTCAAATAGGGGTTTGGGGCTCAAGCGTGTTTGGAGGTAAGGGTGATGTTTTATTGTTGATTCTGGTACTGTGGCATGTCCTAAGCCAGAATCCGACAAATGTCACTTTTGCATCCTTGAGGAAAATTGTTTATGGGCCAAAAACAAAATGGCCACCAAGAGGCATATTGCCAATAATAAATACTCTATAACGCCCTTAATATTGGTGATAAAATGATGATTGTGGTGTCTACACCCATGTTTTCATGGATGAGGAAGCCATTCGTGCTACCAAAAGTCATATAAATTAATTTAAGAATGGTCAAATTTCAACATTTGCAGGAAATATACGGAAAATATTCATTTTCTTGGAAAACATTGGAACACAAGAGTTAGATTGATCAATAATGAAATGTGATAAACATACCAAGCAGACTGAAGCAATGTCTCCAATCAAATGCAATAAAACACTGAATAAATGAAATGCAGTGAAAAGAAAACTGCATTGAGTACGAACAATGAACATAACAGCAGGCATGGCTAAAACAATAAAAAAATATATGTATATATATATACCACCATTGATTATATAGCGTTACATAACACCAAAGATACAAAAACAAATTCAATACTCGTCTTCCACGAACATAAAGTTATCAGCCAATGGCAACCAAATGATAGAGTGACACACCAGACGTATCAACATTGCTCATATTGCATTTCAATAGCAACAAAAAAATAAAGCCAAAAGCATGCATATAATGTGCATTTTATGTACAAACTAGACAGGAATATCTGATCATTCACACACTCATACACACGCACCCGCCATGAAAAGCAGTGGACGAAAATCAATATCGGCTACAATCCTTTGACATATATTTGTGCAACATAAGCAACTCCGAGTCAGTAGAAACTTTATGGACAATCAAATATAAGTTCAAACTCGTAATCGTTGGTTATGTCAGTCAATGAAACACAGAATATGGATGCAATAAAAGCGTGGCCAGACTGATCGTTGAAAATACTTAAGATGGTGAAACCCTGCCGATCGTTGGCAGTAAATTCCACGACTTTAGTACCGCATACAAAATATGAGCATTTGTCATATAATTTCTGGTAGTCCGAAGTGCCTTTTGCAGTTGGAGTGAATAGAGGAGTCATTTTCTTGTTTCAGAAAAATACAATCTTCGACCTGAAACGTCTGGATCATTCCGGATCATAACGATAAAGTTGGTACATCCATTCCCAATATCAACCACGTAATCTTTAGAATACATCGATTTTTTACATAGTGGATCAGTCAGTGTCTATGAGCCGAGAATTACTTTTTGAATCTACCGCCTACATTTGTCACAAAATGCCCGACTGTCTTTGACACAGTTACGAAATGCGCCATTTTCAAATTATCACGTGCATTTGGACAACACACAGACTAGAAATATCATCTATTATTTTGATGATTTTCAAAGAATGGCTGACTTACTTGGGATTGGTACATCGTAGACTCGATAACGAGCTATCCATAGCCATGTGACAATGCGTTTTTCTCCGTAAAATTGAGTCTGAATATCGGCTACTTTCCACGTCAGGTGCCACAAAATCGTGTTTACATATTTCCCAGGTCAAAGTTTGATGTATCCTTACACGAGACTTATCTTTGGTCATGTCGATTCTTGTAATTTGTACAATCCATTGATCACACCAAACAACGGCTACGGCAGAAAATGTTCGTAGTACGAGTCTGTACGACAAATCACATGTGCTTTGTGATATCAATTGGTAGCTGTCATCCTCGGAATATTTCCTTCGGTTATGAAGACCATATTTTGCGACTATGAGATTCCGTAGCTTCGTCTCCAAATGTTTTCCCGCGAGGCACCAACAGTCCCATGTGTTATGCATGTATATCGGCATATGACGGAGGCAATCCCAGAAATATGTACATAATCGAAGACATATTAGTTCATAGACAAAGAATTCTTGTAGATCGGGGAATGACAAACACTGAAAATCATGATTCCAGACTATTCTCGGATTTTTTTAACTCGTTTACACTGTTTTTCGCTAATATTTTTGTGATGCTAAACGCTATCGTTCTACAACTTGGCATACTTCACCTGGGAGTCAAACGGCAATTTTCTATAAAATGTCAGACAGCTATCGTGAAAATTGAAAAAGTTGGCAATCTACCCCAATGTTAACTTTAGCACTATAATTCAATTCCTGGGCCCGCACACAATTTTCGGTTTTGTAGCAGAGCAATGTTTCAAAATTAACATGTTTGTGTAGAGTGTATCTTTTAGTTCAATGATAGAAGAATATTTCGAATCCTGATGGATGTAAACAGGACCAATTCCTCGAATATACTCAGATTCTCGAGATCCCGTTTTGGGCTGAAATTTAACATTGAGGTAGATTGCCAACTTTTTCAATTTTCGCGATAGCTGTCTGAAATTTGGTAGAAAATTGCCGTTTGACTTCCAGGTGAAGTATGCCAAGTTATATAGCGTTTAGCATCACAAAAATATTAGCGAAAAACATTGTAAACGAGTTAGAAAAATCCGAGTATATAACTGACACATCGCTCACCACGTGAGTTTGTATTCGTTGAGAAAGCCGTTGAAATCCGTGCACACGGCTTTGAGTTCAATGTGAAGAACAATGCTCACCAGCTGCTCAAGTCCCGTCTCGGTCAGTGATCGCATGGAACCACACGGAAAATCGTCGAGCACATGTACTGGGGCGGACTATTAACCCTCTTTCGACCCTTCTTGCACATTGGGAGTTCATTTTCACAAATAGGATAGTATAATATTATATTTGTTCAGGTATGTACACGTAATTTAAGCGTTCTGTATATTGAAGCCCCGTCTCTATCAACACTGATCAAGTATCTATGAGTACCTATTCCATAAGTTCGTGGTTAAATACAGGAATGTCGATAATAAAATGAAACTGTATGTAGATGTATCTCTATGTATGTCAAAAATTTAAATTAGGTGCCCTGATTGCCACAAGTACATGATGCACTTATCAATAAGCAGCTATATGAGTTATTCATGTCACCAACATATATATATTTCTCTAAATCAAGAAGCTTACTTGATTTTAATATTCCAATGATCAATTCAAGGCAATGTGATTGGTATCAGCAACAGAATAGAGTGCAATCTGACAAAACCATCATCTCAAAATTTTCTGACTCCAGATGACCCCAGATATTGCTGACAAGTCCACACCACATTCCTGTCAGCTCAGCCAGAAGACAACACAGCCAGAAGCTCCATAAATCATGGTTCAAGTCTCAATCAGAAGACAGGCAATAGCATTGTTTGCCAATTATGATAAATTTATAATCTTTTCGATTGGTATTATATTTGATTTATTTTGTTCTTGTTTATCATGTACAAGCTTTGTAAGATAAACATACACTATTTATTCATGACATTCTTTGTCTGGTATGTTTGATATCATACTTGTGATCCATGTATGTCAAAAGATGAAGTGCTTCAATTCATAACTCATGAACTGTACTAATACAATGCTACCATTGTGTGAATTTCACATTAATTATGTTGACACAACCCATGTGCAATAAATATACTTCAATGTCAGTTGTATTCATGATGACAATGAATCAAAAGCCTGGTGATATTTACTTTTACATGTTATTGGGATCAGTATGTATCCTGTATCTAGGTTGGGGTTTGTGTTCTTTGTATGCATAGACACAAGCATTATGCACAATAGGGTCAGTGAATGCATACATGTTCTGTTAGTTATTTGATGAACACAGAGTGTTATGAATTATGCCAAATGCAAGTAGATGTCACTTCCCCAGAAGTTTTAAACTTTTAACTGTCACTTTGGAAATATGGACCCGAGTATCATATCCTGCACCTTAAAAAGGTGCGAGACGAATTAAATGGTATGTTTTCAGTGAACGAGTAGTATTGAGGAGCAGGGTACGGCACTTGGGCCGAAATATGGGTAAATATCTGCATTGATCAGTTGAATAGAGTAGTGTCATGTTCCAATGCACAAAGAAGCCCTAGCATGTAGCAGTCTACATGTTAAAGCCGGTGTGAATTGTGCACAGTGGAGCATATGATATTGAAGTCTCCCTCTCACTGTGGCAGTGTCTTGATGGGTTAAAAAATAGTGCCTGTACTGGCCACTTGGGAAAAATGTTTAGTTGTCAATAAATGTCTGAACTTCAAAAATCATTTGTGATGCAATGGATTTGAATTTCAAAAAAAAATATTTCTCGGCTCATAAACTTGCATATGTAGTAATGCTCAGAAAAATATTTGGAACCGTCGTAATTGACTTTTTCCACAAGAGCGGATGTCCCGAAATTTTGGTAGTCAATTTCACCAATTTTAACATAAGATGCATAATAACTGCGCTGAAAATGCTTTAAATTAGTTATTAATATGACAATATAACATTTATGTGAAATATGTGTTCATTTCTTCGAGAAAAAACATTTTGAAAAAAATTCAGTGCGCATCACTGACTAAAATATGGCGAGGGTAACAACCCCTTAAACGCCCATAAGAGGAAAATTGAATACTATAACTTAAATAGAACAAATCAATTTCTATGCCAATTGTTGTTGGCATTGTTCATAAACATGCACTGTTCTTCAGACGTTTTCATCATCCGATCATCTTCTTGTGTCACTAGGGTTTTCGTATGAGCAACATGGCCATTTTGATTTTGGCTGATTTTCCCCAAGGGTGCCAAAGTGGCATTCGTCGGATTCTGGATTAGGACAAGCCACAGTAACAGAATCAACCATAACACATCACCCTCACCGCTAAACATGCTTTTCTGAACTTCTGCAGGACTATATTTTGAGGTAAGTATTTAACATTGATGTTCATGTGATGCGGTGGAATATTATGGCACGATCGCAAAATTCATTCTGGGTATAGTAGTCGTTTTAAGAGAATGGTCACAAACATTTTTTTCACTTTGTGCTGATCAAATTGCATAACGAGAATGCATAACGAGAGATGTCTCATGTCTCATCAGGAATGCATAACGAGAGATGCCTCATTATGTATTTCTACGCCTACTTAAGCCCTTGCATACGTCCACGGTAGACAAGAAACTGGGGGCGTATGGATTCATGGCGTTCGGAAGAGGAATGGCGACGTTCGTCTCACTGGACGATATCAAGGAATCTGTGACGAAGTTGAGTCACCCAACCACTGCTAGCAGTCGACGGTCACACCTGCCCAAGTTGACTGAGACGCAAAAGAACAGGGGATATAATTGGTGTGACTTTGATCGGTTTCAGGTCACCCAGAAATGTATCTATACGCCAGGTGGCGCCATCAAGCTAGTAACTCAGCGGTAGAAGGACAATGGCATTCAAGTTTATACATATATTTTCGTGTTATTTGTTTCTGTTTAATAACGAGTGACTGACGGTGTTATATTTCAGTACGTTATGTACCTAATTGTCTTCGAGATATACTGTACCTCGCAAATGCTGACCTTGGTAGAGAAGTCAAATTGGCATATTTTTGCCAACATTCAGACATCACACTGTGTAAATTGTTCAGTTTGCTAACTGTCAAAGCTGAATGTCAAACATAACATACTTGCAATGTCAAAGGTAACATACAAACAACTTCAAATTATCTAGGTCAGCATATCATACACAACTAAAAACTAAATATTTTATTTGGTTCCAAGTGAAATATTAACTTATAATTGAGGAATAACATTCCATACATTGACTAAGTCCTCATTATACCAAGAAATGAATGTAAAGTGGGGTCACATACATGGCAACATAACTAGAAGTTGTCGCTAAATGAACCTGATATCAATTTTCTTCATATTTTACATCTTTAAAGTACTAGGAACATGAAAATATGATGTGAGCTCAGAATAAAGCACCATGTGAGCTGATCAGAACGGTTTTTACAGCATGTGAATATCTCGATTCCTTCAAAAGTTACAGTTCTTCGAAGTTCAAATTGCCCAAAGGTCAATTTGAAAAATTATATAGCTCATTAATATGCAAATTTGTATGCATGACGTCACAGGGGGAACATTTTTTAATTAGATGGTTTTATTGGCATATTAAAGTCATAACAAATTGCAATTATTCAACAAAGCTTATTCCACATGCTCCACATAATTGATAGTCAATGAATTTCACATCCGGATAGTTGCCAAGGTCACCAGTATTGATATGAGGCCCCTAGCAACCAGGGTTGCTATGGCCCAAATCCACCGTCATATCGACAAGCAAACAAAACGAAAGGTGAAAATGGATTAACTCCACATGCATCATTAATATACAATAATCAAATTCTGTCAAAACCCCTGTTTCTGGCAGTTATGACCCATAGCAAACAATGGTTGCTAGGGACTCCAGCAGGTGAATAATAACCATGGCAACAGTAACACTTTGAACAACACTGATTATTGACAATGCCTATCAATGTTTGAAGATTAGGTTTGCAATGATTCTGACCAGATCAATTATATTAAGACTAAAACTTAGGAATTTCCATGCCATGTGAGTGAAAGTGCCTCATAGAACGCTGGGGATATATTGATTAAAAAAGTTGACAAAAAGGTCCCCAACCCGTTGAAATGTGGTGAATGAGTGAATGAGGATATATAGATGGCTCAGGAATGAAAACTTAGAGGAATACATGTGTGGAAAATACATAGCAAACTGGGAAAAATTTCCATAGCTGCTTCACAAAGTTTGTGCTACAGACAGCCATTGACCAGGTGAGGCCAAACAAAGTGAATAAGACTGGAATGTCTAAACAGCAAGCTCCCAGCAGTTGTAAACAGAAACAGCAAACGTTGGATAAGTCTATCGTCACGCGGAAACAGAAAAAAGAAATGTCTGCTACCCGACCAAACACCGTACAAGTGAATATGGATGAACTGATGGAAAGGTTTGACAAAATGCTCGATAGGCGTTTTCAAACCTTTGAGAAGAAGTTTACTGACGATATGAATGACAATTTACAAGACATGAAGACTAAATTGGAGGAAACAGTAAGCAAACTCACTGAAGAAAATCTGAAACTGAAAGATAGAATAACAATATTAGAAACAGAACAGAAGAAACAAGACAATGAAATAGAGGAACTGAAGAAGGTAATCCGAGAGACAAAACGACAGGTCATCACCAACGAGCAATATGACAGGAGAAAGAGTATCCGGATTTTTGGGGTTCCAGAAAGAAGTGATGAAGATTGCCACGATATAGTGATGGATGTAACAAGAAAGGTCAATCAGCCCATAGACAGGGACAGGGACATCCTGAGTGCACATCGGATAACTTCGTCCAGTACGCCTCGGCCGATCATCGCAGTGTTCCGGACACACGACCAAAAAATGAACATTATGAGGAGTCGCAAAATTTTGAAAGGTTCAGGATTCGCCATCGGAGAAGACCTTTGCATCGACCTGGTCAAGACGCTACAAAGATTCAAGAACGACTCTCGTATAGATCAGACGTGGTCCTGGGACAGCCGACTTTACGCAAAGAACAAGGATGGCAAGGTCGCCCGAGTAGAGTGGGGGCAACCATATGATGACCTGGACTTTCAGTGAGCAAATTGATTATATATGTACTTTCGAACCAAGGTGAATATTTGTATGTGTACCGGGTATATGTATCTAACAATATCATGTACATGTATGTGTAATCATGCTAGAAGATTTTTGGTAAGAGTAAGATAGTGGATCTCTAGGAACCAACTCAATAAAAGTTTGTAATTTGACAAGGTTATTAAATATGAACAATAGTTAGTTGCAAAATAGGAATGGTATGGTACAATTAAATTGGATATTCCGTTTTTGACTGAGTAGAGTGAATGCAACCATTCGATGACTTGAATTTTCAGTGAGCATAATTGAATATAATTTCAAACTACATGTACTCATAATTTGAATCTTTGTATATGTACATAGATTGCATATTATCAAGTATGTATTTCGTTAATGACAGTTGTATAAGTGTAATTAGATTATTTTAGGTAGACAAATTAGTTAATGGAACCTTAGGGATCAGACCATAAAAAGATCGATAGGTATGTGAATAACAGTTAGTTGCAATGGTATGATACACCGGTGATGGTATGGTATAATCAGATGTGATACTCTCATTTTGCTATTCTTGATATGGAAATTTGGTTTATTGCCGATGTGGATATAATTGGTATATGACATATAGTGATGTAGTAAAATGTTGAATGGAAAAAACAGAATTTTATGTTTGCTTAGCCTTACTGATTGTGTAGTATACTTGTTTTGGGGGTACCTATTGCTTCTTCCCCAGCTAGAGGTTTAGGTTGTACAGCCAAGCCCTAGGCTTGAGTAGAAAGAGGAGCTGGTCAGCCACCCCAGGTCTGAGTACAGCTCAGAGGTATGAAAGGCAAGGACAGGTTTCACTGGCTGTGTACTTTTTTGTTCACATTTGTGTCTGTTTATTTTTGCTTGTACAAGAGAACTTTTATCTCTTGTCAGAGCTTGAACTCAGCTATCTGTTATACTCAATATTTAAGGAAAATACCGCAGTCACACATAATCATTGAACAAAAGTATATAGAATATGGTGGCAAGGACATGAAAACAGAAGGTCTATTTTGTTACTTGTATGTAGATGACTATAGAGGTATGATTAAAAATGGATAATGAGAAAATAGAAATAATCACTATGAATGCGAGAGGTTTACAGGCTCATAAGAAACGTCAAAAGTTGTTCCAGTGGATGAAACAAAATAAAGCAGGCATTTTTTTTGTGCAAGAAAGCCACTCTGTGGAGAATGATGAACACAAGTGGGAGGCTGAATTTGAAGGGAAAATTTACTTTTCACATGGAGATAAGAATGCCAGAGGGACTATGTACTTCACCCATAATCATATTAGTTTGTATACTAATTTTACCAAATTTTGAGCTCGTCACGCTGTTTGGGAGATCATGGCCTTCCAAATACCTGGCAAAATACTACATGCATCTACACGTGAAATCGTTGTAGCAATTACTGGTTTATCACAAACCGTGAATGATGTTGAGGCGGCATCGGTATACCATTGCGGGAATGTAGGTCTACATGGGGGATCATTCTATGACAAACTTGGTTTAGTACATGTGAGTAAATATGTTTGATATCAAAGGTATTACGAATAATCCAGACCTTGATCTTGTCCAGGTATTGGACAAAGATATGACAGGGTATACACCTTTTTCCTTCCGTACCACAAATAGTGCGTATCACGAGGTTGACGAATTAACCTGCGACGGGGCTGAGGCACATCGTTTCACAATGTTGCATGTCAATATACGGAGCTTACCCTCCAAGTTTGACATGTTGAAAATGTTAATTGTGAACCTGAATCGCAAAAATATTACTTTGGATTTCATAATGTTGTGTGAAACATTCCTCGCGGACTCGAATTGTGATATGTACAAATTACCAGGTTATAATTTTATATGTGCTAATCGCCAACGGGGTAAATGTGGTGGTGTGGCTATCTACTTAAAGGACAAATATAATTATGTGGTACGTCCTGATATATCTATCTTTGATGAAAATATTTTTGAATCTACTTTTGTTGAAATATCATGCGCAGGTAAAATGATTCTGATCGGGGAAGTGTATCGGGTCCCAGGCTCGAGTACGCAACACACAATAGCATTGTTCGAATCAATTTTAGCTAAACTGCACGGTTTTGATGAAATATATATCGGCACAGACCAAAATATTGATTTACTTAATACCAATCACGGGGCCGGTGGTGACTTGCTGGATGTGTTTTACTCTGCCAATCTAATACCCACGGTTACCAGGCCAACCAGGATAACTAGCACAACAGCTACTCTGATCGACAATATTTATGTGAAGATATCTTCAATGAACCAAACTACATCGACATTGTTATTGACAGACATCTCGGATCATTTGCCTGTCCTTCTACGCGTTGGTAAGACACGTGTCAAACAGCGTGGTCCCGTCACCGTCAAATCTCGCAAGTTGGACGATCATGCAATGCAAACAATCAGGCAGCTACTCGCAGCTACCGATTGGTCATGTATGGCCACATTGGATGTACATAATAAATTTGAATTCATCACGAATAAAATTTCTGAATATGTCGATTTAAGTGCGCCTTTAACAACTAAGTATATATCTCCCAAATTCATTTTACGGGAGCCATGGATGACAAATGGTCTTCTGCGTTCATCGCGTAAGCTAGACAAGATGCGTAAAGCGTCTATCGGCTTAACTATTGATAGTCCAGAAATGACAGCCTACAAGCGTTATCGAAATATATTTAATCATACTAAACATACAGCAAAGTTTTTACATTATGGACAACTCATTGACAAATTTAGAGGTGATGTTAAAAATACTTGGAATACTATCAGGCAATGCGTCGGAAAGCGCGTGAAAAAAACAACTAACAGTACTTTTAAAATAAACGGTTGTCAGGAAACAAATGGCCAAAATATAAGTGATGCATTTTGTTCTTTTTTCTCAAATATTGGTTCCAACTTGGCTGCATCCATACCGCAAGCATTCAAACCGTTTGAGTCCTATTTGTATGGGATTCATGAACGTTCAATATTTTTTGCGCCAACTGATCCTGCTGAAATAGTCACTATTATCAAAAAAATGAAACCCAAAACGAGTTGCGGATTTGATGGTATTTCTCCACATCTCTTAAAGCAAATCAGCTCCGAAATTGCACTTCCTTTATCTATAGCTATAAATGACTCCTTGATTTCAGGAACTGTACCGTCAAACTTAAAAATAGCCAAAGTAATACCACTACATAAATCAAAGGAAACTGACTTGCTAACAAACTATCGCCCAATTTCTTTATTGCCAACACTGTCCAAGGTACTGGAAAGGATAATACACCGGCGCGTTTATACATTCCTGGATACACAAAATCTATTTTATCAGGGTCAGTACGGGTTTCGTCAGAAACGGTCGACAGTTAATGCTGTCAGCGAATTTATTTGTAAGTGCTTAAGTGCAATTGAGGCCAGGGAGGACACAGCTAGTGTCTTCCTTGACCTCTCAAAAGCATTCGATACGATCGATCACGCTATACTTTTATACAAACTAAATCATTATGGTATCCGTGGTTTGCCTTTAGAATGGTTTCGTAGTTATTTATGTGACCGCCAACAATTTGTCTCTTATAACGATGTTCAATCTGGTATCCAACCAGTTACTTGTGGAGTCCCACAGGGATCCATTTTAGGCCCCCTGTTGTTCATTATATACGTCAATGACATACCGAATGCAGTGGAACGATCTAGTGTTATCTTGTTCGCTGATGATACAACCGTATTTTCATCCTCATCGAATTTAACTCAGATAGTTGAACGTCTGAATACTGATTTAAACTCTCTGAGCGAGTGGTTTATGGCAAATAAATTGTCTCTGAATGTGCTGAAAACACATTATATGTTCATTCCTCATACACCGGATATTGAAATGCCTAATCATCTACAAATATTTATTGATAACGTAGCAATCCAACGCAAATCCGTTATTAAGTTTTTGGGAATATATATTGATGACCAACTCAGTTGGAAGGATCATATCTCTCATGTTAATTCCAAGCTATCTAGCGCTATATATGTGCTCAAATCTGTAAAGAATATGTAAAGTTATTGACTACCGTCCGCTCTTCGGGATCCTCGAGGATAGTCCTCTCTCATCCGAGTCCTTGCGGACGCGCATCCGCTATTCCGGATCCTTGCGGCAGGGCCGCTCACCGGAGGTCGCGGCAGACACGGTAACTACTTCAGCATTAACGGTAACCAGGTAACAGCCCACCCGACACTCCCAGGCCTACGGACACCGTTCAGAAACTAGTTCATCCCTACGGTGTTAACTGGCGGGGCCTGGCGAGCCGCGGTCTGCCTCGGGGATGGAACCCCGTACAGTCCGACATGCTGGCCAGAGCCTCTGTCACACGTCCCGGGAAGGGAGAGAGCTGGCGATCCACAGGGCCGAAGGCCCCCGAGTCAGCAACTTGTCTCTCCCAGCCCGGGCCTCCCCATGGAAATCGTCCCCAGGGCTCTAGGAGCCCACTACTCACAAACAGGGAACACAAAGCTCATGGTGAGCCTCGTGTGCGTCCTGTCTCTCGATCTTGGACAATCTCCTCGAACGAGCCGCTTCCAGTGTATATATAATACACCAGAAACTGTAGGGCGCACGCGAGGTTTAATCGATCCATTGTTATAGTTTACTGGAACGTAAATTACAATACGTCGCCGTGGCAACGCACGCTCGAACGGAGCATGTCAAAACAAGGCCAAGTACGAAAAGGCCACATAAATGGCATTTATGTTTACAATCACCTGCCGCGTGCTTAGGGCAAAATCGCCACATTACCCCCTTCTTACAATGTTGGTCCCCAACATGTTCCGCCCGCGCCCAAAACAGCCAAAACCCGACGAAGGCTTCGCATGGCGGGGTCCGGAAGAAGGCAAGATGGCAACACCCGGAAGTCACGGCGCAAGACTAGGACTTTAAGAGTCCCTTTTGGAAGAATGGGGAACTACCCCCGGACTTACGGAGTAAACTATAACGCGCTTTGCAATTTTGAATAAACCCTCATAAACAAGCTAAAATTTTGACCGAGGTGGTCCAAAACCGTGTGATGACCTTGGAAGGTCATCCGTTATAAAAGGACGGTGTGTCGAGTCTTTGGAATATCTTTAAGGTTAGACTTTAAATTTAGAAATTTTGTAAAACGACACACCGAGTGATCAAAAGTGATAGTACCTCTAAAATGTTGCCGACCGCCCTGCCGGCCGGCTCCTCAGATCCGCAGAACGGGTCTGAGGCAGGGCGGAGCCGCGGGAGCGACTCCGGCACGCCGCCGCACAAGTGCAGCGACGAGGCTAGTGCCCTAGCCTTCCTCCGTGGTCATCGGCTCCTCATCCGTGCCGCCTGTCTTGGGGTCTGGCGGCGGTGACGGGTCCCTACGCCGCGGAAGCAGCGGAGCCGGCATAGTGAAAGCCGGCTGCACGGGCGGATGAGGCAGGCCCGGTGGAGCTTGCATGGGCTTTTGCGGTGAGCCCTGCAATCCGGGTCCTGGCGGAGCCATCACGACGGAGGCCGGTAGAGAGGTCGCGCCGAGATCGGCAATGGCGCGGAACATCTCCACCGTATCGCGGGTGCGCTGTGGACCAGCCGTCCGTTCTCCCCACACCTGGACTAGGTATGGGTAGATGGCCAGCTCCAAAGCGGCATCCGCGCGCCGGAGAGCCGCCTGGTTCAGGGCGGACGACTCGGGGTCATCGACGCCCTGGAGTAGGCGAGTCCGAGCGGCCTCGGCTTCGTCAAGACGACGCCGTAGCTGCTCATTCTCAGCCTCCAGGTGCTCCATCCGTGCGGCTACCTCTGGGGCGGGGGCGGACGCCCCGGACTGCTCGGCAAGAGCGGCGGTCCGACCCTGGTCGAACGCGCGCCGCTCAATGACGGCCGACAAAGTCCGGTAGCTCTCTAGGCTCCGCCGGGTGCCTTCCATGAGGCCCTGGTCGTATGCGAGATCGCATGCGACACGAGAGGCCTCGGCGCGGCACCGGCTGAACCGATCCAGAGAGCTGTCCATCTCCGCCACAAGGTACTCCGCCGCTCGGGTGAGTCGACCACGCTGGGGGTGATCCCAGGGGTGCTCCTCCCGAGCGCGGACCAACGCGGCTACACCTGCGGACCCCAAGTCACGAATGGCTCGGGGCACCGGCAGGTTCACCAACGCCGGGTCACCGGGGATCCGGTCCATACCATCGCGACGATGGCCGACCGCCTGGCCTACAGACTCGCGGAAAGTCTCGTAGACGCTGGCGGTCGTGGGACCGAGCCTCCGGCGTACGTCCGCCGTGGCGTCGAGGGGGTCCAAGTCCAGGGAGGCGGTGCTTTGCCACCCTGCGGACGTCCCCTCAACTACCAACGAGGACGCGGACGCCGACCTCGAGAGAGGTACCGCACGTCCGCTACTGCTCGCCACCGAGGGAGTCACACGTGGGGTCCTTGGCGGGACCACCGACGCGGTACTCGAGGAGGCGGAGGTGTCTGCCACCACCCGTCCCTCAGACGGACCCGCGGGTACCGTCACCTCGAGCAAGCCCGGGTAGTCCTCCTGAGTCAGCGCACCCGGAGACTGCAGGGGCGTCGTCCTGGCCGGAGCCTTTCCGGCGGACGAGCTCTTCCCCTGAGTCTTCGGCTGGGGGCGCGGCTTAGGAGAAGCCACTCGTGTCTTGGCCGCGATCTGCGGCATCTCCGACACGATCATGGTCACCCGGTGCCGTTCTTCACCGGCCTGGATCACCGGCGGTTCACGGACAGCCTCTGCTGCTGTCCGGGCGGCTTCCGCCGCCTGGAACTCCGCCGGGGTCTGGCCCATTGTCGCCGTCAGGCGAGCGGTGTAGCTCGAGCCCGCGGACACAACGCCAGACTCCTTCCAGGCATCGTCCATGATGCGCTGTGCAAAGCGCCATGGACCCCAGTGAAAGAATCGGTGATTCGCCGTTCCTGACGTAGTCATGAACGACGCCACCCTCGGTGGTATGTATCCATAATTGAATACAGGCCCCACTTCATTACCAACGGTATGAAGTCCCTCACCGCGGTGTGCACCCGAGCGGTGATCATTCAGGGCCTCTAAACTGGCGAAATATCGTTGCTGAGGTCTGCTGGAGTAGCACCTCTTGCAAACGAACATTTGCATCCAGGGGTAGTGGTACCCCGCAATATGTCGACTCAAGTGGTCGTAGGTAGGATACCTACGATCCCGGTTGAGCGCACGGTGCGGGTCCTCATACCCGTCCAGGGATTTCGGACAGAGTTGGCATATTACACCCTCCTCTGTCTCGGGCGGCAACCCGACACGCTCCTCGTCCGTGAGTGGACGAGGCCGTGTGAAAGGCGTGTCGGCCGCCGCGCCGGCCGCCGCTGTGCGGCGCCCTTGCGGATCCCTGCCATAGCGCGGGAGGAACATGTGTCCCTGACGGACTCCAGGGAGTTCGGGGCCCATTTCGGCCCGCAGCCTCTGGATAGAGGGCTGCTCCGAGGACGACCGTTTCTTCTTTTTGGCCGCCCCCGAACGATTCTCCGACCTGGTTTGTCGGGGCACACTCTTCCCGCGTGGGGGCGCGGCCCTCTGTTGCTGCGCAACGAAGGACCGCCGTCCCGCTTCCAGTGCGGCGTCAGACAGGTGGACCCCGTCTTGCTCCGCGCGCTTCCGGAGGAGTTCTAAACGAAGATCTCCCTCCTTCGGCACGGGACGCCCTCTGTCCACTGGACTCGACCCCACCTCCGCAGCTCCGGTAGGTTTCTTGGTACCGGAGGAAGAAGAAGAGGAGGTTCCTTTCGGTGCCTGGATAGGCACCCGCTTACAGGAACCTCCCGCGCCTGGGCCGGATCCCGCGGAGGCGCCGCCCGCACCAGATCCCGAGGGATTAGGCGTCTAGGCGACTCCGGGTTTGGCGGAGGACCCTTTCTGGCCGCCCGGCTTAGGCGCCAGTGGCTGAGGTCCTCCGGACTTCGATCCTGCTTGAGGCGAGGGGCCGCCGGACTTCTTTTTCCGGTGCGGCCGCTTCTTCTTCTTCTTCTTCGGAGGCGAGGAGGCCGGGTCCGGGTCGGATCCGGCCTCAGATTGCCCGCGGTCAGCGGCTTCCAGCTCTTGCTGGGCTCTCCACTGCTTCTGGGCAATCTCCCGGGCTCGACGGCGAGTACGCCTAGAGACGGGCGATGTAAACCCGTCATCTCGGTTCTCGGTCTCCTTCGAGCCAGACTCCTGTCCCTGAGGCGGCGCTTGGGATGCGGCTTCCTCAGCCGTGTCAACCTGCTCCGCCCAAGTCCCAGGGGCCTTCTGGTCGTGCGGACCAGACTCCGCAGGTGCGGACACCGAGGAGTTCTCGGCAGAACCGGTGTCCGGACGGCTACGGCCATCCGGACGGGTTTCCGCACGAGTACTCTCATCCGGACCCAAAGACGCAAGCATCTCCGGGTGCGGATGCAACTCAATGTCTACATCCACGAGTCCCGCACCACCGCAGTCCATCACCTCTTCCATACGAGGAAAAGGCGACGGATTTAAGAGCTGCTCAGCGCCTGGCGTGGCCGAGTCACTCTCTGCGGGGCGGTCCTCCGCGACCTCGCTCTCGGACTCGGTTCCTGTGTAAGAACCGGAGCCGGAGCTGGATTCCTCAGAACCCACATAGGCTCCCCGAGGGATGTCCTCGCGGTCATCCTCCTCGGGCCTAGTCTGGGGTCTCGAGTACGAATTACCGCGCTCAAGAGACCCCTCTTCCCTCCCTACATTACCTTCCCAACCATCACTACTCTCAGACATATCAAGCGCTCTAAACGCCGTAAACACTGGGAGTCAGATCCGCAGATCCGTCTCCACCAGTGCCGAGCGCTTGAATGACGAGAAGGTGTCGAGTTACATCGATTATAGGCATCAAGTGTTGGCAGTTATACTGCACACGCATCGTATGACGCGTTCCCGTGGAAACGTCTATCCACTGCATCTACCCGATCGACAGACAAAAGGACGTTTTACATTCCCGCATTCCCATACACGCATCTCCCCCCGGTGACTCCTATCGTGCCATGTATACGGGTGGCTTGTGTACACAAGCCATCCCGGGGGAACCCGCTAAAATACTACAGTAATTAACAGCAGTCATTAGCAATAGCTTTCGCACTGGCGATCAATGACGTGAAGTTAATCACCCTCGCAGGTTAAAGATTGTATACAATGTATCAAAAAGCCAAACTACTTGTGGGTGTTACGATTATGTCACCCTATCAGCAGCGATAAATAAAAATTTAACACCGCTCAAGCAGCAATGAAAATAAATCCACCACCGCTTGCATGCTTTTCATAGATCACGGCATACAGCCTTCGATACAATGTACACAATCTCCTACACCCCTCTCGCGAAAGCAGAAATCTCCCGATTTCTTACTCTCTATTGCACCAGGGAAAAGATATATCACTAAACTTTCTCATATATGGGATAAATGAGTAAGAATAGCATTTCCACGGGAAACACGCACACACTTGTGGCTTATAATCCTCCCATAAATAATAAATGAGATGGAAAATAAACAAAATCACTCCCCATAGCCGCTGGCACGCTTACAGGGCGATCGGACATACCCATGACGTCCGGACAGACAATCGGGCGCCCTATGGGCGTTTGCAAAGCGCCCACTAGCATCCCCGACGTACTGCCCGGCCGCGGAGCGGTGCCCGGTCCAGCCCAGAGCCTCCTCAAACGACTACCGGAGCGCGGAGCCAATAGATTTAGACGCGGAGCCGGCATGGTCCATAACCGCACTGGTTAGGGGGCGAACCCTTCATACCGGCGCCCAATCTAGAGGCGCCCAAAGATGGTGAAAGCAATAGCCGGCGGACGTCCGGAGCTGCCCGCGGACGGAGTCCAGGCCGGACGTCTACCATTGTACGGCGTATTGCCCTTATCCAATGAAGATGAAATTGGAATTAGAAGCCACCACAAGTGTTGCGCATGTAATATACGACCCCCTTCTTAGAAGGAGGCCGGGGTTCCGGTCATTCCGGCCGGACCGCGTATTGTAAGGTACGATCCGGACGAGAACGAGCGTCACCCGCTGCCGCGGCTGGTCCGCACGCGCGGACTTAACAACCGCTCCATTATCGTAATGGATAGTCGGTTTCCTGCCGTAAGAAACCTTAATTTACTATAACCGCAATTATAGTAATGGCTCACGGGGGATAACTACACCGAAGTGCGTCATCTTAAAGCGCCGCGGACACCGGACGAGTCACGCGGACGAACCGCGGACATCAGTCCTCATCTGCGGACACTATCCCCGCGTCCAGAGCCAGCTCCCCAAATCCGTGGGAAGGCGCTTCTCCCGTAGCGGACGTAAATCCCAACCTCAGTCTGGCCATATAAGAGGTTGTCCCGGGACCAGGGGCGTCCGGCCGGATCAGTAAATTCGTCCGGCCAGCGTAACCGTTGTGCGGATTACGCCGGACAGCCGTCCACAATGTGCGGACAGGCCATCCGCACGTCCCTGGCGCTAGAAACTACAGGAGGGCGGATGCGGAGCGGCGGCATTACGACATGAAAGTCTCCGCAGACCTCAACTCCGAAGATAGCCACAAAGTAGCCACCCGCGGAGGTAAGTCGTGCGGACTCTCACGGAACGACCTAAAACCCATCCGTAGTATGATAGACGGCTACCGCAGACGCATCCGCATGGGCGGAAGGTTATTCCCACCCATACCGGGCTGGCGCACGTGGTTTCCGGCGTGGCCGCCCGTCATCCGCAGGTACTGGAGGTAGTGGGGGTACCTGCGGATCGCCGTCATCTGGCTGATAGCCACCCAGTCCATCATCTGACGGGTCAGAGAGGTCCGGGAGGCCCACCATACGGCGCACACGCTCGGCCGGAGTCCGCGGATGCTGACCAGACGGATCCCACACGGGAGCATCATCCGGTTCCGCATCTTGAACGAGCGGATCCATGACAAGCGGGCCCTCGTACTTCTTCAGATTATCGATATGGACAACCAGAACCCTGTCCGGATCGGAATCCCTCCGGATCCGGTAGTCCACATCTGTCACCTGTTTCAGTACCGTAAACGGGCCTATCCACGGCTTAGCAAATTTATTGCCTTGCTTAAGCGGCGGATAATAGTAGCGCACCTTGTCGCCCTCCACAAAAGCTGGCCTACCCTTAGCATGGGCGTCATAGCCTCGCTTCTGCCGGATGGCAGACTTGTCCAGGCGCGCGCGCGCGAAATCATGGGCGTTCGCCAGGGCGCGGCGAATCCACTCCACGTATTCCGGACCGCACTGGGGTACTGCGCCGGTCTCTGCCGCAGTTGGATACATAATATCCACGGGCAAATTTAGCTCCCGGCCGTACAACATCGCGTGCGGAGTAACTCCGGTCGAAGAGTGGACCGACGACCTGTACGCCATTAAGACATACGGGAGGTGGTCATCCCAATCATTCGCACGATCGTTCACAAAGGCCGCCAACATATTGAGGACCGATCGATTAAAGCGTTCGACCTGGCCATCAGACTGGGGCCTGTAGGGGGTGGTCCGCACCTTGGTACTGCCTAGCATCTGTGCTAGGTTTCGGAACAGGTTGCTCTCAAATTGCGTGCCCTGATCCGAATGTACCTGTTTAGGTACCCCATGGTACACCACCCATCTATTCACCAATAACCGAGCTACCTCGTCCGCAGTCTGGCGGCGCAGTGGGTAGGCGTCGGTATACTTGGTAAAATAGTCGGATATCACCAGGATGTACCGGAAACCGCGCGGGGTGACCCGGTGGGTATCCAGTATATCCAAAGCTATCCGATCAAACGGCGCGCCCGCCTTAACCGTGGTTAAGGGGTGGCGGCCAGGAGTCGGAACTCCTTTACGAGCTTGACACCGAGGGCAGGCTGCGCACCACCGTTGCACGTCCAAGCTGCTACCAGGCCAATGAAAGCGCTGTTGTAGCCTATGGACGGTCCTCCGGATTCCCAAGTGACCGGTCACCCGGAGGTCATGCAACTGGTGGAGTACTTCTTTCCGCAGCTCCGCCGGAAGCACCAACTGCCATATTGGAGGCAGTGGGGTCGGTGGCTCATAGCGCCGGTATAAGAGGCCATCCCTCAAGGAGAGTCGTTCCCACTGAGATACCAGAGACAAGGTCTCCTCCCTGTAGGTCTTTCGCTCATCCTTCGAGGGCTTCTGGCCGGCCTCAAGGGCTGTAATTACCGGTGCCAGAGCTCTGTCAGCTCTTTGCGTCGCAGCTATCTGCGCCGGAGAGTAGCCACCCAAGTAATTAGGCTCCTCATCCGTCGCGTCCGGCTGCGCCGCAGCGGCCATCACCACAGGGGGCAAGGACCGCTCATACTCAGACTCTCCAGAGGACGAGGGTACCCACGAGGAGTACACCGCCGGACTCGAGGAGGACTCGCTGGAGCTGAGCCGCAGCTCCGCTTCGTATGCGGGACGCCCTCGCCGATAACGGCGGGTCCGCGCGCGGAGATTAGCCCTAAACGCTCCGGCCGCCGTGTTGTTAGAGGGGGCGGCGGCCTGCGGTCTCCCCGGAACGTCCAATTCCGAGTCTGAGGACGAATCCGCGGCTTGCTGGAATGGCGCCATCCCTGCACAACCCGGATTCTTGCACTTATGACAACGGGACAGGCCGTCCGCGTTGCCGTGCAACTTACCAGCGCGATGCTCTATCTGCATGTCATACTCCTGGAGTTTGATGAGCCACCGCGCCACCAAGCCATCGGCCTCACTATAGTTGAGGAGCCATCTCAGCGAACTGTGATCAGTCCGCAAGCGGAAATGGCGTCCCAACAAATAGTGCCGGAAGCGCTTGTTCATTGTAACCACCGCGAGCAACTCGCGATGAGTGGTACAGTAGTTCATTTGAGAGCGGCTCAAGGCCACACTCGCATAAGCTACTACCCGCTCTTGCCCGTCCACGATCTGCGAGAGGACACCGCCGAGTGCAAAGTTACTCGCGTCAGTGTCCAGGATGAACTCGCAGTCCGGACGAGGGTGCCGCAGCACCGGGGCCGCTACCAAGGCCTGCCGGAGTCCCGAGAAGGCGTCAGCCTGCTCGGCGGACCAAACAAAATCGGCGCCCTTTTCCGTGAGGATAGTAAGGGGACGCGCGATCTCCGCAAAGCCGCGAATAAACCTGCGGTGGTAGCTCGCGAAGCCCAAAAAGGACCTCACGTCCGCCACGTTGCAGGGCGGAGGCCATTTCTGCACGGCCGCCACCTTTGCGGGGTCTGGTCTCACTCCGGTGCCCGTTACCATGAAGCCCAAGTACAGGATTTCCTGCGCGAATAGTTCGCACTTACTTGGCTTCAATTTAAGCCCTGCTCCGCGGATGCGATGGAGCACCATCTGGAGGTTGGTGAGGGTTTAGCTCCCGGCCGTACAACATCGCGTGCGGAGTAACTCCGGTCGAAGAGTGGACCGACGACCTGTACGCCATTAAGACATACGGGAGGTGGTCATCCCAATCATTCGCACGATCGTTCACAAAGGCCGCCAACATATTGAGGACCGATCGATTAAAGCGTTCGACCTGGCCATCAGACTGGGGCCTGTAGGGGGTGGTCCGCACCTTGGTACTGCCTAGCATCTGTGCTAGGTTTCGGAACAGGTTGCTCTCAAATTGCGTGCCCTGATCCGAATGTACCTGTTTAGGTACCCCATGGTACACCACCCATCTATTCACCAATAACCGAGCTACCTCGTCCGCAGTCTGGCGGCGCAGTGGGTAGGCGTCGGTATACTTGGTAAAATAGTCGGATATCACCAGGATGTACCGGAAACCGCGCGGGGTGACCCGGTGGGTATCCAGTATATCCAAAGCTATCCGATCAAACGGCGCGCCCGCCTTAACCGTGGTTAAGGGGTGGCGGCCAGGAGTCGGAACTCCTTTACGAGCTTGACACCGAGGGCAGGCTGCGCACCACCGTTGCACGTCCAAGCTGCTACCAGGCCAATGAAAGCGCTGTTGTAGCCTATGGACGGTCCTCCGGATTCCCAAGTGACCGGTCACCCGGAGGTCATGCAACTGGTGGAGTACTTCTTTCCGCAGCTCCGCCGGAAGCACCAACTGCCATATTGGAGGCAGTGGGGTCGGTGGCTCATAGCGCCGGTATAAGAGGCCATCCCTCAAGGAGAGTCGTTCCCACTGAGATACCAGAGACAAGGTCTCCTCCCTGTAGGTCTTTCGCTCATCCTTCGAGGGCTTCTGGCCGGCCTCAAGGGCTGTAATTACCGGTGCCAGAGCTCTGTCAGCTCTTTGCGTCGCAGCTATCTGCGCCGGAGAGTAGCCACCCAAGTAATTAGGCTCCTCATCCGTCGCGTCCGGCTGCGCCGCAGCGGCCATCACCACAGGGGGCAAGGACCGCTCATACTCAGACTCTCCAGAGGACGAGGGTACCCACGAGGAGTACACCGCCGGACTCGAGGAGGACTCGCTGGAGCTGAGCCGCAGCTCCGCTTCGTATGCGGGACGCCCTCGCCGATAACGGCGGGTCCGCGCGCGGAGATTAGCCCTAAACGCTCCGGCCGCCGTGTTGTTAGAGGGGGCGGCGGCCTGCGGTCTCCCCGGAACGTCCAATTCCGAGTCTGAGGACGAATCCGCGGCTTGCTGGAATGGCGCCATCCCTGCACAACCCGGATTCTTGCACTTATGACAACGGGACAGGCCGTCCGCGTTGCCGTGCAACTTACCAGCGCGATGCTCTATCTGCATGTCATACTCCTGGAGTTTGACGAGCCACCGCGCCACCAAGCCATCGGCCTCACTATAGTTGAGGAGCCATCTCAGCGAACTGTGATCAGTCCGCAAGCGGAAATGGCGTCCCAACAAATAGTGCCGGAAGCGCTTGTTCATTGTAACCACCGCGAGCAACTCGCGATGAGTGGTACAGTAGTTCATTTGAGAGCGGCTCAAGGCCACACTCGCATAAGCTACTACCCGCTCTTGCCCGTCCACGATCTGCGAGAGGACACCGCCGAGTGCAAAGTTACTCGCGTCAGTGTCCAGGATGAACTCGCAGTCCGGACGAGGGTGCCGCAGCACCGGGGCCGCTACCAAGGCCTGCCGGAGTCCCGAGAAGGCGTCAGCCTGCTCGGCGGACCAAACAAAATCGGCGCCCTTTTCCGTGAGGATAGTAAGGGGACGCGCGATCTCCGCAAAGCCGCGAATAAACCTGCGGTGGTAGCTCGCGAAGCCCAAAAAGGACCTCACGTCCGCCACGTTGCAGGGCGGAGGCCATTTCTGCACGGCCGCCACCTTTGCGGGGTCTGGTCTCACTCCGGTGCCCGTTACCATGAAGCCCAAGTACAGGATTTCCTGCGCGAATAGTTCGCACTTACTTGGCTTCAATTTAAGCCCTGCTCCGCGGATGCGATGGAGCACCATCTGGAGGTTGGTGAGGGTTTCCTCGAACGACCGGCCATACACGACGACATCGTCGATGTAGACCATACATCGCTTCCAGAGGAACCCTTTAAGTACCATCTCCATGAGGCGCTCGAACGTCGCTGGTGCGTTACAGAGCCCGAACGGCATTACCTTGAATTGGTAGAGCCCGTTCTTGGTAACGAAGGCAGTCTTCGCCCGATCACTCTCCTCCATCTCCACCTGCCAATACCCGGAGGCCAGATCCAGAGCACAGAAATAGTGCGACCCGGCCAGGGCATCGAAGGTATCTTCAATGTGCGGGAGAGGATATGAGTCCTTCCGCATGGCATCGTTGAGTTTCCGATAGTCCACGCAGAACCTCCACGAGCCGTCCTTCTTCTTCACCATAACCACCGGACTGGCCCAAGGGCTGTCACTGGGTTCGATGATGTCCAAGTCGAGCATCTTTTGCACCTCCTGGTCTATGACCTCTTGGTGCACTATTGCTGCCCGACGACACAGGGGGCAAGGACCGCTCATACTCAGACTCTCCAGAGGACGAGGGTACCCACGAGGAGTACACCGCCGGACTCGAGGAGGACTCGCTGGAGCTGAGCCGCAGCTCCGCTTCGTATGCGGGACGCCCTCGCCGATAACGGCGGGTCCGCGCGCGGAGATTAGCCCTAAACGCTCCGGCCGCCGTGTTGTTAGAGGGGGCGGCGGCCTGCGGTCTCCCCGGAACGTCCAATTCCGAGTCTGAGGACGAATCCGCGGCTTGCTGGAATGGCGCCATCCCTGCACAACCCGGATTCTTGCACTTATGACAACGGGACAGGCCGTCCGCGTTGCCGTGCAACTTACCAGCGCGATGCTCTATCTGCATGTCATACTCCTGGAGTTTGACGAGCCACCGCGCCACCAAGCCATCGGCCTCACTATAGTTGAGGAGCCATCTCAGCGAACTGTGATCAGTCCGCAAGCGGAAATGGCGTCCCAACAAATAGTGCCGGAAGCGCTTGTTCATTGTAACCACCGCGAGCAACTCGCGATGAGTGGTACAGTAGTTCATTTGAGAGCGGCTCAAGGCCACACTCGCATAAGCTACTACCCGCTCTTGCCCGTCCACGATCTGCGAGAGGACACCGCCGAGTGCAAAGTTACTCGCGTCAGTGTCCAGGATGAACTCGCAGTCCGGACGAGGGTGCCGCAGCACCGGGGCCGCTACCAAGGCCTGTCGGAGTCCCGAGAAGGCGTCAGCCTGCTCGGCGGACCAAACAAAATCGGCGCCCTTTTCCGTGAGGATAGTAAGGGGACGCGCGATCTCCGCAAAGCCGCGAATAAACCTGCGGTGGTAGCTCGCGAAGCCCAAAAAGGACCTCACGTCCGCCACGTTGCAGGGCGGAGGCCATTTCTGCACGGCCGCCACCTATGCGGGGTCTGGTCTCACTCCGGTGCCCGTTACCATGAAGCCCAAGTACAGGATTTCCTGCGCGAATAGTTCGCACTTACTTGGCTTCAATTTAAGCCCTGCTCCGCGGATGCGATGGAGCACCATCTGGAGGTTGGTGAGGGTTTCCTCGAACGACCGGCCATACACGACGACATCGTCGATGTAGACCATACATCGCTTCCAGAGGAACCCTTTAAGTACCATCTCCATGAGGCGCTCGAACGTCGCTGGTGCGTTACAGAGCCCGAACGGCATTACCTTGAATTGGTAGAGCCCGTTCTTGGTAACGAAGGCAGTCTTCGCCCGATCACTCTCCTCCATCTCCACCTGCCAATACCCGGAGGCCAGATCCAGAGCACAGAAATAGTGCGACCCGGCCAGGGCATCGAAGGTATCTTCAATGTGCGGGAGAGGATATGAGTCCTTCCGCATGGCATCGTTGAGTTTCCGATAGTCCACGCAGAACCTCCACGAGCCGTCCTTCTTCTTCACCATAACCACCGGACTGGCCCAAGGGCTGTCACTGGGTTCGATGATGTCCAAGTCGAGCATCTTTTGCACCTCCTGGTCTATGACCTCTTGGTGCACTATTGCTGCCCGACGAAGACGCTGCTTGAGAGGACGCTCGTCCACGAGGTCGATGCGGTGTTTGGCGACGTCAGTCTTGCCAACCGCACCATCAGGACCCATGAACACATCCGCATACTGCCGCAGCAGTTTGCGGAGCGCTTGGCGCTGCTCTTCATCCAACCGGTCCTTCGGAACCCGAGATTCCAAATGGTCCGGCAGGGTGAACGGGTCATCCCCGGTGGCCGCCGCCGCGCACGCAGCGCGGCAGACAGGATCGTCGGGGAGGACACGACTCGAAGACGCGGGAATAGCAGTAGCTGCTATGCATCCGCGCTTCAGTACAATCGGAGCATCCGTAGGATTCACCACGAGGATGGGCATCGCGCGGGGGTTGGACATGACCAAGGCCCCACCCAGCACGAGCCCAGTTCCTGCGGCGAAACTGCTCACGGGTTGCACTATACACGGTCGACCATCGAGGGGCATGCGGGGACGACGCGGCCTCGTCTCGATGATCATCTCACTCATCGGTGGCACTACTACAGTGCGCGATGTCCGCATCTGGAATGAATGCATCGGGCCCGAGCGGAAGAGGAAGTGTGTGTCCCCTCCCATCCGGAACTCGCCAGCACTAAAGTTGGCAATCACCCGGTGGGCCCGTAGAAAATTCATCCCAATAATCCCGGCCGCTCCGATATCCGCCACGATCGTCTCTGTCAGATACACCTTGTCCCCAAGGATAATAGGCAGATCGATGATGCCATGGACACGGATGCGGTTGTCTCCCGCTCCGTAGAGCTTATACGGTCCGGGATCCCGCAACTCGAGGTTGCGGAGCGCGGGCTCCTTCCTAAACGTCCCGGTGGCCACGATGGTCACCTCCGAGCCTGAGTCCACGAGGAACCGGACCGGCTCCCGTCCGAAGGACAGGGGCAGGTACCAGCAATAGTCCCTCACCAGCGCGCAAGTAGGGCGATACCCTTCGCACGCGCCGGGCTCATCTACGGAGTCCTCGCCATCCGCCTCAGCCGCGGAGGAGCTGGACTGATCTCCAAGGACTACTTCCGGAGAAGTCATATCTACTTGGGGTTCGTCCTGCTCATCAGCGGGTGGGGCGGCATCATTTGCCACCGGACAACTATCCCCGGACGTAGTGTTGGTCGCCACCACGTCCGGATCTAGTTTCCCTGTCGCGGGTTCCGGAGGACCAGACCGGAAGGAATTCCTCCGTTGCGGGCCAGGAAGGTTTCCCTGGTATCCGCGCGACCGCAGGCGTTCCAACAACTCCGGACACTTCAGCCAAAAGTGTCCCTGCTTTCCGCAGAAGTAGCAGGGACGGTTCTGGGCCGGTCCGGAGGTGAACGCGCAACATTCTGCGGGTCCCGGAGCTTCGATCCCGGCGCAGTGCGCAATCATCTGCGCGGCGCCGAGGTCGTATTCCTCCATGTCGTACTCGTCCGAAGGCGAGCACGGCGCGGCAACTGGTGCCGCATGTGCGGGCGCCCCTGTAGAGGGTGCCGGCGCACTAACCCGTTGCGGGGTAGGTTCCCTGGCGGGCTCCCGGACGACCGGGTCCTGCCACGGGGTTACCTGCGACGCTTTAACCGGAGGAGGAGTCGCCGCCTGTGCGGGTACAGCCGAGGCCGGAGCCGGGGCTGGAGGCAACTGTCTAGGGCGGACAGCCACCTCAAGCGCAAGCGCGGAGTCTATTGCCTCCTCCATCGATCGCTTTTCATTGGTGGCCAGCCCGTACGCTAGGTGGTAAGGCTGGCCATCGATGAACTGATCGATCAGCATCGTCTCAAACCGTCTGAAGTCCATGTCCGGAAAAGCTCTCCGGCCGAGTATGCGTAAGTTGAACGCATAGTCTGTCACGGACTCAGTCGGCTGGCGGACACGCGCCTTGAACTCTCGTTCAGACTGCCGCCGATTGGTCGTCGGCGTGAACAGCAGGCGAAGTTGACGAGCAACCTCGCCGAACGTCACTGTTCCCACCGGCAGACACGGCATCACGCGGAGAGCTTTTCCTTCCAAGCTCCCCGCGAGGACGTGTCCAGCTTCATGCTGGGACCATCCTTCGTACACGGCGGTACGCCATACCTGGAGCAAGTAGTCCTCCAAGTCAGCGTTATCCCCGTTGAACCGTTTCCGCCACGAAGAGTGGTCGGGCCCGTCATCGCGTTTGCTACGCGCCCGACGTGCGGTCCCGGCTCCGGGGTCGTCCGTGTACAGCGGCAAGTTCCGTGCGCTTCCTGCGCCTGCGGCGGAGTCTGCCGGAGCAAACATCGACGTCGCGGACGGAGGAGCAGGGAAGCTCACGTTTGCCGCCGGGGTCATTCCCGCTAAAAACCCACTCTGGCTAGGTGCGGGCGGGGCTCCCATCGAACCTACTGGGTAGGCTCCAGAAGGGGCGGCAAAGCTTGGGGCCGAAGCCGCCTGTTGCCACTGCCCGTCCGACACACTGTACGTGCCAGGGTAAGTCGGCCACGCGGCTTGCGCTCCAACCGTCGGAACGGTCGACGCGGTCGCCAACGTGGTGCCTCCAAGCCCCGGACTTGAGATGGCCGACGGGTCAACGCTCGAAGGCGGCTGATTCCGCTTGAACAGTACAAGCGCCTCGGATATCAGCCACCTCTCCCTCTCCGTCAAAGGCCCCGAGTTGCCTTGTGACAGCGGAGAGGGGGAACGGTTCCGCCGGTCTGATCGTCCCTGATGGGGCGACCGGGCGCGGTCATAGCGCCCTAGAGGAGCCAACTCACTCAGAGTGTGGGTGAGCTGGTCCATCCCGCCTGACGCGGACTGCCTGGATTCACGGCCGGGAGCCCTTGCGGGAGCTCCTCCGGCTGGATGTGGCATCCAGTACTGCTGGTCCGCTTGCCCGAAGGTACTCGGGCCGGCTACCACTCGATCCCGGACATCCGGAGATGTCCCCTGAAAGAGCGTCGCCTGCCACGACTGCCGTCTGGACTTAGGCGGGCGCGGGGTAGCGCCGTTGCCAGCTCCACCTAACGCGCCTACCGGATCAGGGCCAGGCCCTGATAGCAATCCCTGTTGCTGCCCCTCAGGGCGCGACTCTACGTCCGGAGACGGAGCCAGGGACGCCGGAGTCGTCTCCGCGGACGGGGTCTTGTCCACGGAGGTTTCCGCGCGTTCCTTCCGGCCACCGGAGTCGTCCGGAGACGTCTCACGGTGGCTGTCGCGCGACCGGGTGTGGTCCGTGACATTTCCACCCTTATCCCTCCCCTTGGGTTCATTGGCCTTATCTTTGGCCTTGTCTCTTTCCTTCGTCATATTTGAGTTGTCCTTGAGGAGCGGGCGATCCCCAGGGACGAAGGAGGCTACAACGCTGTGACGGTAGGCTGCGATGGAACACTGTCGGAATGATCCTGGTCACGGCACCAATGTAAAGTTATTGACTACCGTCCGCTCTTCGGGATCCTCGAGGATAGTCCTCTCTCATCCGAGTCCTTGCGGACGCGCATCCGCTATTCCGGATCCTTGCGGCAGGGCCGCTCACCGGAGGTCGCGGCGGACACGGTAACTACTTCAGCATTAACGGTAACCAGGTAACAGCCCACCCGACACTCCCAGGCCTACGGACACCGTTCAGAAACTAGTTCATCCCTACGGTGTTAACTGGCGGGGCCTGGCGAGCCGCGGTCTGCCTCGGGGACGGAACCCCGTACAGTCCGACATGCTGGCCAGAGCCTCTGTCACACGTCCCGGGAAGGGAGAGAGCTGGCGATCCACAGGGCCGAAGGCCCCCGAGTCAGCAACTTGTCTCTCCCAGCCCGGGCCTCCCCATGGAAATCGTCCCCAGGGCTCTAGGAGCCCACTACTCACAAACAGGGAACACAAAGCTCATGGTGAGCCTCGTGTGCGTCCTGTCTCTCGATCTTGGACAATCTCCTTGAACGAGCCGCTTCCAGTGTATATATAATACACCAGAAACTGTAGGGCGCACGCGAGGTTTAATCGATCCATTGTTATAGTTTACTGGAACGTAAATTACAATACGTCGCCGTGGCAACGCACGCTCGAACGGAGCATGTCAAAACAAGGCCAAGTACGAAAAGGCCACATAAATGGCATTTATGTTTACAATCACCTGCCGCGTGCTTAGGGCAAAATCGCCACAAATATAATGCCACAAAATATTTTGAAAACTTTATATTTTTCACTTGTGCAGTCCCATCTAATTTACGGGATTTCTTGCTGGGGTGCAGCGGCACGAAAGTATTTGAAAAGGGCGGAGGTCTTGCAACGTAAGGCCATACGTAGTGTTTGTCGTGCTAGTTACAATGCACATTCTGAGCCCTTATTTAGATATGCAAAAATACTCAAATTATCTGATCTTTACACGTTGGAAATAGCAAAACTTATGTATTTGTGTTCACATCATACCCTTCCGTCCCGTATCATGGATATGTTCGTGAATACCGCAGATGTTCACAGTTACAATACGCGCCAGACAATACACCACCGGCCACGTCGTACCCACATCGCTTCCCAATGCTTACTTTATAAGGGTCCCCAAATATGGTCTTCATTACCCCATTCATTTCACATTATTCCAAATAAACATACTTTTGCAAATAAGGTCAAGGTCATGCTTTTCAATTCATACACGCCTGTGTAAACTGATGATACACTTTATTTCATGAAATTAATTTCAGCTTTTTTACTAGGCAATCCCCCATGTACGGCCTATATTCGGATCATTTCATAACTTATCAAGGTCATTTTGTTTTCTTAGTCTGGGCGGGGGTGAGGGGGGGGGGGCGGGGTTGATTCTTAGATTCTGGGTTTAATGTGTGTCTCTAGTTCTTGCATTGTCGCATGCATGGATTTAATCATCACTTTGTTGTTTCAATTCCTTTATTTGTGTTCCATTCTTTAGCTGTTACTTAAATTCGTTCAATATGCTGTTCAATATTATTTATAGTCGGTATATATGAATGTTCATATAATACCTGCATGTATTTCTATCTAGTAGTTTGTCTTTGTACTGTATTGTTCACTATAATGTTATTTAATTACTATTCAATGGGGTTCCTATTGTTATTCAAATTAATTTTGCTATTATTTCCATTATCATGCTTGCATCTCCTTGTGTATAGTTATGCTATTTCGCTTCTCACTAACATCCAACTTCTAGCTTCTTTACTTTAATTCTTTGTCTATTCACATTGGATTCTCTTTTTTTCTCTGATATGGGATGGGCCGGGATTATGCTTTTAGTTCTTGTTTGTTTATTTTTCGTTTAGTATGTCGTTGTAAGTTGTATTTACTATGTTTATGGGTATCACACTCACCCGTATATATATATATTTGTAATTTGTGTATGTTTTAGCCTTTTTCTGTTCATGGGTGTACAGCCGTTTGTGTTTTTGTGTGATTTCCCTTCATATCGGCTTCTTTGCCGAATGATAAAATAAATTTACTTACTTACTATGATTTTGTTGAAAAATAGCTGTTTAAGTGAAATTCATAGTGTAATATCAGATGACAGTGGAAGATATTTAATATTGGATGTAACAGTAAGCAACAACAGAATAACCCTTGCCAATTTGTATGCCCCCAATACTGATAGCCCTGACTTCTTCAGTGAAGTGCTATCTCTAATAGAGGACCTACCAAATGATAATAGAATTATTGCAGGGGATTTTAATTGTATACTAGATCGAAGGCTGGATAAGAAGGGAGGGCGTAGTGATCATTCGCACATTAAATCTCGGGAATTCCTTCTAGAATACATGGAAGATAATGACCTGATAGATATATTTAGACATAAACATCCGGATACATTAGGATACACTTATCATACACCTATGCCAAATGCAATATTTACCAGGTTAGATTTTTTTCTTGTTTCCTTTGGTATGGTTTCAATGTGTACTGAATGTGATATTATCCCGGGTTACTTATCTGATCATTGCTTTGTCAAGCTAGAATTACAACTCTCACATACTAAAAGAGGGAAGGGTTTTTGAAAGTTGAACTGTGCCTTACTGAAGGACGGTGACTATATTACTTGTATAAAGAATATTATAGAGGAGACTGTAAAATATAATAAGGAAATTAACCCACAACTTTTGTGGGATACTATAAAACTCTGTGTAAGGGGTAAATCTGTGCAGTATTCAGCAAACAAGAAAAAATACAAAGCAAATTTAATTCAAGCACTTGAGCGAAGGCTCAAGAGGTTAGAAGAATATCAATATAAAACAGAAGATATTTGGGTTATTGATGAAATAGATCAAATAAAACGAGATATTGATAAGATTATATCAGAACAAACAGAGGGTTCAATCATGAGAAGTAAAATTAATTGGTATGAGGAAGGTGAAAAATCTACTGCTTTTTTTCTCAATCTAGAGAAACGAAAATACAATTAAAAAAACCTATCGAAGCTTAAGTTGAATGATGGAACTGTAACTACAGATAATAAAGAAATCTTGAAGGAAGAATTCCAGTTTTATGAACAATTGTATGAAACTACATGTAAGTGTAAGTCAGAAATGACAGACCACGCAGACGCCAGATATATCGAGTAACTGTAACTTTTTTGATGAGGAAAATCAACATGAGAAACTTACAGATGAGGATAAAAATGAAATAGATGCTGAATTAATTACCGAAAAAGAAATACTAGAAGCTTTGAAAAATACAAAGAAGGGTAAAACCCCTGGAAATGATGGACTACCAGCAGAATTCTATGAGACTTTCTGGCAAGACATTAAAAAATATTTGATTAATGCTATTAATTATTCTAGAATATCAGGTCAGTTATCAATAACACAGAGACAAGGTGTGATTACCTTACTCCCCAAAAAAGATAAAGATCCTTTGGAACTGAAAAACTGGCGGCCGATATCCTTACTCAACCAAGATTATAAATTGATAACAAAAGTTTTGTCAAATAGAATTAAAACAAAGTTAAGTAAATTGATATATACTGATCAAACAGGTTTTGTCGCAGATAGGTACATAGGAGAAAATATAATAAACATTTTGAATCTTATTGATTATTGTGATAAATACGATATTGCAGGGCTTTTTATCAGTATAGATTTTGAAAAAGCATTTGACTATTTAGAATGGTCTTTTGTTGAAAGGTGTTTACGTTTTTTAAATTTTGGAACAGGTATAATTAACTGGTTTAAATAATATATAGAGATATTTCAAGTTGTGTCTTGAATAATGGGTGGGTTACTGAATATTTCTCTTTATCACGGGGCATGAGGCAAGGTTGTCCATTATCCCCATATTTGTTTATAATAGCTGTTGAAATATTATCTATAAATATAAGAAATAATAATAATATACATGGTATTAAAATAAATAATACAGAATTTAAAATAAGCCAATATGCGGATGATACCGCACTGACTTTACTGTATTGTGAAAATTCTTTAAGACATGTATTTAAAATGTTAGGGGAATTTTATAATATTTCGGGTCTGAAAGTGAATCCATCAAAAACTATGCCAATGGGGGCTATTAAAACACTATATCAAGAATTACTGCCAGAATTAAAACTGCATTGGAGTACAGAACCTATACAATATCTTGGAGTTAAAATTACAACTGATAAACAACAGTTATTAGATATTAATTATAAACCAGTGCTTGAAAAGATAACAAATCTAATAAAGATATGGCAATTGAGAAATTTAACTTTATATGGCAGATGTACTGTAGTTAAAACATTATTAACATCACAACTTATATATCTATTTTCAGTTTTACCCACCCCAGATGAAAGGTTTTTGAAAGAAATAGAGAAAATACTTTTCAAATACATATGGAGGGGCAAGCCAGATAAAATTAAAAGAAACATTTTGTACAAGGAAAAATCACAAGGAGGATTAAAAGTGTTACATATACCTTCACAAGCCATGGGGGTTAAAATAGCCTGGGTAAAAAGATGCATGACAAAGGAGGGGAAGAACTGGAAATTATTTTTTGATATTACATCTCCAATGAAATTTGAGGATTTACTGCAATGTAATTTAAAGCTTTCTGACTTAGGATATCTTTTAGTATACATTAGCAACAGTTTTGTTCAGGATGTGATCAAGGCATGGCATACTTATAGATATATTAAAGTAATTTCAAATTTTGAAGAAAATCCCTTTTTATGGTATAATTCACATATTAGAATTGATAGTAAACCAATAATTTTAAAACAGTTATATAACAGAGGGGTGGTTCAACTTAACGATCTCAAGAATGCTGGTAAATTGTACACTTACGAGGAATTTAAGCAAAAGTATAATGTTAATATAAATTATCTGACATATTATGGATTGTTATCAGCTCTTCCAGATTGTTGGAGAACAGATAGTAATATACATGTATTAGAACAAGACACTTTTTTGCAGTTAGAAAATAATGATATTGTAAATGAAGTGCTTTCTGTTGATAAAGTATGTAAATATGTTTATCCCACTTTGATATCGGCATTTGTTGAGTCCCCTGTGTCACCAGTGAAATTTTGGGAGAGTACACTTGAAATATCATTCGAAAATGATGGTTTGTCCAAATATTTTCTTTATATGTATAAAATATGTAAAAGTACTAGGTTGCAATATTTACAGTTTCGACTTCTGCATAACATTTTAGCTACCAATGAATTTTTGTATAAAATAGGAATTTCCGATTCTCCAATGTGTACTTTTTGTGATAAAGAAAAAGAATCAATATATCATTTGTTTTTGGATTGTCAAATTGTTAGTAAACTCTGGTTTGATTTTAAAAAATTCATGTCAAAATACATAGATGATATCTTTAGTTTTTCTCCTGTAGACATATTGTTAGGAAGTGTGGGTAATGCGATCACAATGATGATCATGAGATTATAGACTTTTTGTATGTTATAGTTAAATCATACATCTACCGATGCCGCTGTGATAAAAAAGAACCAAATATATATCAATTAGTAGCTTTGGTTAAAAATTGCAAAGTTATTGAAAAGGACATAGCTACTAAGAATAACCGGTTGGGTCAATATTATGGGAAGTGGGGTCCTTTTTCTAGATTGTGAAAATATATACATATGCACCTCTCAGTGAGCCATCTCTCTGTCCATTTTAATTATGTAAATGCATACTTGTTTGTCATAACATTATGTTAAATGTATGTATGATGTGTGCTGATTGTATATGATGTATTATGTGGCTGCAATGAATAAATATTATATATATGAAAAAAAAAAAAAAAGACTAAAACTTGCCTAATTAAAAATATTCCCCCTTCTACGTCACGAATACCTCATTTGCATACTAATTAGCATCTCATAAAATCCAGAAGTGTTCAATCCAGCGTATGTCATAATCTGCCAAAACGTGACATTCAAATGGCCATAACTTTTTAACCAATATAGATATTGGCATGCAGTAAACTGCATTTTACTCAGCATAACCAGGTCTCTCTTTTGGGTTCACAATATATTTTCGTGTTCCTAGTACTTTAACATAACCTGGACTGAATAAAACTGGAATTATGCATTCAGGTGAAGACAATTTTCGTATTTAAACACATATGACCGTATTTATTGGCTTGTTTATATCATTACAGCATGCTTTATTGCAGAGTACTAGTAACATACGCAACGCCAGAGAACATGTTTGCTGCATATTAATGATAAACCAGGTTTTTTTTACTCAAAATAGCCCGAATAGATGCTGCATTATGATTCCATGAATAATTTCTTAGTATTCAAGTGAAATTTACCCAATAATAAAAGGCTTTTTTATTTTGCCTTTATGTCCATTTTTTGGCCCCCGAAAAAAAAAATTGGCCATATATCCAGCATTACTGGAAGAAGTGCTGCATAATAAATCGAATGACCAAGTTTCGGCGCCATATACGACACACGAACCCTTCCGAACAGGAACTGAGAGAGAGTAGTCATTTAGAGTAATCAGAGTTGCAGAATTGTACTTTTGTACGAAAGTTTGGGGTCTTCAAACAAGTGGAACTCTATGAATAAACTATATATGATAATTATTGTAAATGTATGTGGTTGATGTCATGTATGAAATGTCGGACGTTGAAGTTGTAACGCAAAACTTTGCCATACGAAAATAAAGATTGATTTCAAAGTTGTTTGTCTGCAAGAGTGTATTTGGTTGCCGTATCAATCAGCACACAGTGTTTTATGTTTCAACAATGACCATATATTTGGCTAATCATACACAAGATTCACGACGACAATGATCGTGTGTTGATGGACTCTATAATCGACGTGCATTTACCCATATTCTCAAACGATTGCCAATACATGAGACTGCAATTTATCTCATCTCCAATCATGTGCTGCTTTACAATCACACAATACACAACAGAGCCTTGATTTGAATTGCACATCGTCATTTTATTTATTCCATGGCAGAATACACCAGCACGTACATTAGCAGGCCCTGGCTTCTGGCCTATCTTACTCCCGGCTCCAGCACATTTTCAGCCCACAGTCCGGTAGACTGCTAGTCTTGCTGCGGAAGTGAATCAGGAATCGATCCCCGTACATCACGTTAGGTCCCTGGTTGTCGCAGTACCTGGCGAGTACATAGTATATAATATGTCAGATCACCTCCACTAGTATTTGATAATGGTAAGGCGTATATGGGAATAATTATTGTGAAAATGATAACTTTTATAAATTGTGCTTTTGAAGCTGCTTTCATTCTGGTTTGTGGAATAGATCTATCTGTAGGTGTTCAAAATTAGAAAGTAGTAAATTATGTTCGTAAGAATTCAGTGCATGTAAGGTATTGGATCGTAGGTATATTGTACTAGTTCCATGAATTACCATGGTGCGCGCTTCACAAGGTTGTCCTGTCGAACTTCCAAGAAAGTGTGGGAACATCCGTACATATTGAAATTTGGAAACCACAGCTTGATCTTCGAGTTACCGAACAGACTCCTCTGCAAATAAGCGAACTATGCAAACCCCAAATGCCTGTCAAATACTATACTTTTGTTTTGTACCACTCTGCACCCAGACAGTACTGAGCAACAAGCACAGATACGTGGGGTTAAATGAAGATACGTTATGATTTCGGGGACAAACATATACTAGTAGACAATTTGTGTCTTAGGAATGATTCCATTCCAATTACTGTGAAATTACCAAGTAAATAAAGTGTGTATGTTAGTTCGTCGCCAAAATCATGGCTGTCCAACCATATTGTTACCCTGATATGCCAGTTGCATGTGGCGCCACTTAGACCCGGGCCTGTCAGCTGAACACACTTCGTCTGCCCGGTTTGAGCCACGTGTAGTCCACTGTCTGTACAGGCTGTGGTGAGATGTTTGAGGTTATATACTCTCAAACTGGATATAGGTCCATAATCATAGGTCACACCGCAAACGTTGACAATATATAACTCCAAGTCAGTCTCAAATTGTGGCATACCTACGATTCTTTTCATTTATTGTGAAACTCTTGGAAAACCTCTGAGTATATTATATAATTTCAGTTTATCCATATACCATTGATAATAAGGATAAAAAGTATTTGAGGCGGTTACCTGAGGAGCTGGGAGCGACCTGATCACAGAAAGGCGGGGCGAAGCCTTGAGGACAGACACATGTTGTACAAGTCTGGGAGTCCGGGTAACCGAGAGCCTGGCACTGGCGACCGGTGAACCAGTTCATGATGATGTTACAGGTGAGGATCAGGTTGCCAAGAACGAGGGCTAATGGTGGAGGATGAAAAAGGTACATCAGGAATAAGTCCTAATGTGGGAAGCACCAAAATTTATCACTAGATGATCAAATGCCTCTAACAATAGGTCTTACTACCAAGTTGTTTATAACACTGTCAATGACAGCTGCTCCGTGGATGCTTAATACATGTACTGTTAGTGGTATCGTCTGACTGTTTTTATAGTCACAATAACGGGTGTGAGAATTTACGATCTTGGCAGCCCTTCCTGTTGACGATTTTCATGTCGGAGAATGTAGGGCCCCATCCTCCACCGTCCATGTTGTTGATAAACAGCGGATTGTGTGGCTCAGTAGTGAGTTGTCCATTGCTGTTGAAATCCTGCAATTAGCACGGTTAATTGGATGTGACTGTATGTGATGGCGTGGTTATGTAGACTGCGATAGGGATAATGATTGTTTTCCCATGCTTAGCGAATAGCCAATCAGCAGCCTAGATTTCTTACACGTGATCCGTAGTGCATAATTGATGAGAAGTCGTAAGGAACATTGAAGATGTCAACTTCTTGCCACGGTAGTTTGACAAAGTTATGTCCAGCACCAGGCACGATATTATTCCAGTGAATTGTGACGAAGCTGTCACGATCTGGTCTAGACTGCTCATGTTGAACACCGATCGCATGTCCGATCTCGTGCATAATGATGTCTTGCTGGAATGGAAGATAGCTCATTCAACAGCCTATTGCAATAACATTGCAATAATTTGCAAATATACGTTTTTCTATCCGGTAGAAAGTGATGATTTCTGTTCAATACGCGTAATGCGCTTCTACGCCTATGAATGTACCAATAGCGCCATGCATTGAAAGTTGGATTGTTAACAGTTTCTAATGTAACGGAAGCCACATATTTAGTAGTTATAAACATTAGTATTTTTTCCAGTTGTCCTCACACTTAAACAAGTTCCAGCTGCCGAGTCGTGAAGATTGATTTTTTGACCGCCGCTCCCCTGGTATCCCACTGAGGATGAGCAACCCCCACTGTTAGTGGTGTAGATCACGAAACCGGCAGGGAACACTATAGGATTCATGCCAAGAATGTCAACAAATCTGTAACAGGTCAGACTCTCCCAAGTGGCCATAGCCTGCATCACCCTAGCTATCTGACCAGCTGAAATTTTGAAGTATATAACCATTGTTTAGTTATAATTTCACCACGCACATGCAATAGGAGTTTGAATTTCGTGAAAGAAAATTCGCCCCCATTGATTTACAAAATACATCACCGTGATTGATTTGTCTTTGCATTTCATTACACAAAGAATCTCATTATTATATAGGATATTGGTGGGAATAGTGTGTACTAAAAGAGTTAAGCATGTGACGCATTCTAGTTTGATTAATATATACATACCATTCCACGAGTTATCAAAAATGTAATGGACAAGTCTCTGGTTTGGCCATCCGGCTTGTTTTGGCCAGAGATGAATAGGGTTTCTAATAACGACCCTTCCTTGTGGACCATCATCTTCATCAAGTTCTTGCTTCCAAGCCTCGAGTTGCTCTTTGCTGAACTCCATATCATCAAACACCTCTGGGTTCTCCATGGAATTGTTGGACTGTGAATGCATATGATTTAAAAACAATGCATGTTTGTGTGCGTGGAATCTGATATTCACCAGCAAATAATATTTTCATGTGAAACTGGAGTCCTCTGACTTCAATACGTCACCACATTCGTTTTACCGATTTTACCTGAAGACTGTAAATCCCATCGAGTTTGTTCCTGATCTCTAAGGCGAGAGCTCGAACTTCAGCGATACCCTCCTCCCCGAGACCATTGGTGGCCATATACTCTTCCTCAGTCATACCGCCTTTCATAGCCTCGGGTATTGAATCATACCATTTGGACAACAATCGCCTGATCTTCCGCTCACTGCAGGCTTTACTATTGTGAGTCCCGTCATCATTGAAGCAGTCATCCAGCTTAGATCTTGGTAGCGGATCCTTTCAGTGATAATATTTATGTGAATTCAAGAGGCAAGATGATAAAATACATGGGATGAATCAAGATTCAACGGCAGTTCATGTTTATTTCCATGTGGTAGGCCTATAATTACCCGTGGTGGTAGTTCGTCCAGTAGTTCGCCAATGTTCTGTTCGGAAAAGGCATATTTGTAAGAATTAGTGGATCTTTCCAGTATTATTGATTTAGGAAGGAGTTTTCCACAAATGATTGCTTATTTTTATCTCTTTATCGTGATTTTATAACAATAATAAAATTTGAATTTCGTGATTAATTACTTTGTCACCTAATGGGTGGATAAATGGCATGCATCTTTTGGGGTTAAAAATCAATTAAAGAAATTGAACAGTGGCAAGAAGTGACTGATGACCATACCGTCGTTAGCTCTCTCTGTTCACTCAGAATGGTTTCAAAAGTAGAAACGGATAATGACAAACGGACAAATTCATATTCCAAGGCCGAATCCATGGACGAATTATATATAATCAGAGTACACGTGTACTCAACTGTGAACCGAGCTCATGAAATAACTTATTTATCAACGACAGGGCCATCAGACCACTTCCATTTTCTTCGATATAGAATCGGATAATTCAGATGTATATTCCATTCAACCTTCAGCGTATTTTTCCAAGATTATTATTATCCTGATCATTTTCTGTGACGATTTCATCTCGTGTTTTATTTTGGGAGTTTACATTTCATTTTACATCACTAGATACAGACGAAACTTGAACATTCATTGTACGACTTACCGGTTCGCTTCCCCAGGACACAGCAGCTAGGCATGCGAACATCAGTAACATAAGGACGGCACCGTTCCCCATCTTCTTCTTCTTTCAAATGCTTAGAGGTTAGAATCGTCTTCGTTGGGCGCGAATGGCTTGATTTCGTCGCTGGGCATGTCGGATTTATATACAGCGTCAACCCACGCTCATTTTAGGCACACGTAGACACCGTGAAACCAAAGATGTGCTGGATGAACTAAACATTTCAACTGAAAACAAATGCTGTTGACTTTAACGCATGTTTTATTGAAGTTTTATCTGAACTGTGAACAATTGTTTTGGGTAGGTTTTCTCGTGCAAATGGGATTACATTCATTAGATACTAACCATGTGTAGCACATATTGTGTGTCTTTTTATGTACCTGTAAAATATATCACGCCCACACGATCCAAGTTTGAACAAAAATATCTCTAAATATGACAGGTACACCTGTGGATATATTTCCCGCAGTTTATTTCCAAATTATTTCCCACTACTTAATTGAATTGTATATTGTGTTACTGTTTGCGACACTACATGTCTCCCACATGTTCTTTTTTTCAAATTTATCAACACAGAGCGTATTTGAAAGAAAAAAACATATTATGTTACATCTCATCCTATATCTTTTCCCCATTTGGAGCGTCGCTGAATTGAAGCCAGTGGAGACTTGATTGCCATGATGCGTGACCCTCCATGATTCCTACACCGTTGAGTTGAGTCTACATGCGCTAAAAGAATATTAGACCAGAATCCAAGATGTCGAAGGACTGAATGAAGGAAAGCCTCTTTTCAATCTATGACCAACGAAGGCGACTCGGCGCCAGACATGAAGAGGACTAGAGAAATTTACATCCTTGCACTGCTGGTGAAATAATCCTTTGCTGCACTGTTTTGTATTAACTTGAACGACAAAATTCAACGTTTTATTCACCAGTATATATTAAGGTAATGGACCTTTTCACAGAGCCCTCTTGAGGCCCTGGGTCTATGAGGAATCGGTAATTTCCGTCTTTCAAATGCGCCAATCACTGGCTGGCCACAGGTAACGTGAGCAAAAGTAAAATCACAGCATAAGTTTCTTGACCAGTGCTTACAGAAAGAGCGAGCATCAAATGCACAAGAGAACAGGTGTCCACATTTTCGCGCGAGACACTTGGCAGTTGCCACCAACATTATACTATGATTTGTTATTGTTCAAAGGATAATTGTGCACATAACATCAACAGCTGCTAGTCCAGTTGTCAAATAGGGGTTTGGAGCTCAAGCGTGTTTGGAGGTAAGGGTGATGTTTTATTGTTGATTCTGGTACTGTGGCATGTCCTAAGCCAGAATCCGACAAATGTCACTTTTGCATCCTTGAGGAAAATTGTTTATGGGCCAAAAACAAAATGGCCACCAAGAGGCATATTGCCAATAATAAATACTCTATAACGCCCTTAATATTGGTGATAAAATGATGATTGTGGTGTCTACACCCATGTTTTCATGGATGAGGAAGCCATTCGTGCTACCAAAAGTCATATAAATTCATTTAAGAATGGTCAAATTTCAACATTTGCAGGAAATATACGGAAAATATTCATTTTCTTGGAAAACATTGGAACACAAGAGTTAGATTGATCAAAAATGAAATGTGATAAACATACCAAGCAGACCGAAGCAATGTCTCCAATCAAATGCAATAAAACACTGAATAAATGAAATGCAGTGAAAAGAAAACTGCATTGAGTACGAACAATGAACATAACAGCAGGCATGGCTAAAACAATAAAAAAAATATATGTATATATATATACCACCATTGATTATATAGCGTTACATAACACCAAAGATACAAAAACAAATTCAATACTCGTCTTCCACGAACATAAAGTTATCAGCCAATGGCAACCAAATGATAGAGTGACACACCAGACGTATCAACATTGCTCATATTGCATTTCAATAACAACAAAAAATAAAGCCGAAAGCATGCATATAATGTGCATTTTATGTACAAACTAGACAGGAATATCTGATCATTCACACACTCATACACACGCACCCGCCATGAAAAGCAGTGGACGAAAGCAATATCGGCTACAATCCTTTGACATATATTTGTGCAACATCAGCAACTCCGAGTCAGTAGAAACTTTATGGACAATCAAATATAAGTTCAAACTCGTAATCGTTGGTTATGTCAGTCAATGAAACACAGAATATGGATGCAATAAAAGCGTGGCCAGACTGATCGTTGAAAATACTTAAGATGGTGAAACCCTGCCGATTGTTGGCAGTAAATTCCACGACTTTAGTACCGCATACAAAATATGAGCATTTGTCATATAATTTCTGGTAGTCGAAGTGCCTTTTGCAGTTGGAGTGAATAGAGGAGTCATTTTCTTGTTTCAGAAAAATACAATCTTCGACCTGAAACGTCTGGATCATTCCGGATCATAACGATAAAGTTGGTACATCCATTCCCAATATCAACCACGTAATCTTTAGAATACATCGACTTTTTACATAGTGGATCAGTCAGTGTCTATGAGCCGAGAATTACTTTTTGAATCTACCGCCTACATTTGTCACAAAATGCCCGACTGTCTTTGACACAGTTACGAAATGCGCCATTTTCAAATTATCACGTGCATTTGGACAACACACAGACTAGAAATATCATCTATTATTTTGATGATTTTCAAAGAATGGCTGACTTACTTGGGATTGGTACATCGTAGACTCCATAACGAGCTATCCATAGCCATGTGACAATGCGTTTTTCTCCGTGAAATTGAGTCTGAATATCGGCTACTTTCCACGTCAGGTGCCACGAAATCGTGTTTACATATTTCCCAGGTCAAAGTTTGATGTATCCTTACACGAGACTTATCTTTGGTCATGTCGATTTTTGTAATTTGTACAATCCATTGATCACACCAAACAACGGCTACGGCAGAAAATGTTCGTAGTACGAGTCTGTACGACAAATCACATGTGCTTTGTGATATCAATTGGTAGCTGTCATCCTCGGAATATTTCCTTCGGTTATGAAGACTATATTTTGCGACTATGAGATTCCGTAGCTTCGTCTCCAAATGTTTCCCGCGAGGCACCAACAGTCCCATGTGTTATGCATGTATATCGGCATATGACGGAGGCAATCCCAGAAAAATGTACATAATCGAAGACATATTAGTTCATAGACAAAGAATTCTTGTAGATCGGGGAATGACAAACACTGAAAATCATGATTCCAGACTATTCTCGGATTTTTTTAACTCGTTTACACTGTTTTTCGTTAATATTTTTGTGATGCTAAACGCTATCGTTCTACAACTTAGCATACTTCACCTGGGAGTCAAACGGCAATTTTCTATCAAATGTCAGACAGCTATCGTGAAAATTGAAAAAGTTGGCAATCTACCCCAATGTTAACTTTAGCACTATAATTCAATTCCTGGGCCCGCACACAATTTTTTGCATTTGCTCGGTTTTGTAGCGGAGCAATGTTTCAAAATTAACATGTTTGTGTAGAGTGTATCTTCTAGTTCAATGTTAGAAGAATATTTCGAATCCTGATGGATGTAAACAGGACCAATTCCTCGAATATGCTCAGATTCTCGAGATCCCGTTTTGGGCTGAAATTTAACATTGAGGTAGATTGCCAACTTTTTCAATTTTCGCGATAGCTGTCTGAAATTTGGTAGAAAATTGCCGTTTGACTGCCAGGTGAAGTATGCCAAGTTATGGAACGATAGCGTTTAGCATCACAAAAATATTAGCGAAAAACATTGTAAACGAGTTAGAAAAATCCGAGTATATAACTGACACATCGCTCACCACGTGAGTTTGTATTCGCTCCGGTGAGAAAGCCGTTGAAATCCGTGCACACGGCTTTGAGTTCAATGTGAAGAACAATGCTCACCAGCTGCTCAAGTCCCGTCTCGGTCAGTGATCGCATGGAACCACACGGAAAATCGTCGAGCACATGTACTGGGGCGGACTATTAACCCTCTTTCGACCCTTCTTGCACATTGGGAGTTCATTTTCACAAATAGGATAGTATAATATTATATTTGTTCAGGTACGTACACGTAATTTAAGCGTTCTGTATATTGAAGCCCCGTCTCTATCAACACTGATCAAGTATCTATGAGTACCTATTCCATAAGTTCGTGGTTAAATACAGGAATGTCGATAATAAAATGAAACTGTATGTAGATGTATCTCTATGTATGTCAAAAATTTAAATTAGGTGCCCTGATTGGGACAAGTACATGATGTAATTATCAATAAGCAGCTATATGAGTTATTCATATCACCAACATATATATATTTCTCTAAATCAAGAAGCTTACTTGATTTTAATATTCCAATGATCAATTCAAGGCAATGTGATTGGTATCAGCAACAGAATAGAGTGCAATCCGACAAAACCATCATCTCATATTTTTCTGACTCCAGATGACTCCAGATATTGCTGACAACTCCACACCACATTCCTGTCAGCTCAGCCAGAAGACAAGACAGCCAGAAGCTCCATAAATCCTGGTTCAAGTCTCAATCAGAAGACAGGCAATAGCATTGTTTGCCAATTATGATAAATTTATAATCTTTTCGATTGGTATTATATTTGATTTATTTTGTTCTTGTTTATCATGTACAAGCTTTGTAAGATAAACATATGGATAAGGAGTATACTACCAAATACACTATTTATTCATGACATTCTTTGTCTGGTATGTTTGATATCATACCTGTGATCCATGTATGTCAAAAGATGAAGTGCTTCAATTCATAACTCATGAACTGTACTAATAAAATGCTACCATTGTGTGAATTTCACATCAATTATGTTGACACAACCCATGTGCAATAAAGATACTTTAATGTCAGTTGTATTCATGATGACAATGAATCAAAAGCCTGGTGATATTTACTTTTACATGTTATTGGGATCAGTATGTATCCTGTATCTAGCTTGGGGTTTGTGTTCTTTGTATGCATAGACACAAGCATAATGCACAATAGGGTCAGTGAATACATACATGTACTGTTAGTTACTTGATGAACACAGAGTGTTATGAAATATGCCAAATGCAAGTAGATGTCACTTCCCCAGGAGTTTCAAACTGTCACTTTGGAAATATGGGCCCGAGTATCATATCCTGCGCCTTCCTCTATATTCAATAGGGATTAAAAAGGTGCGAGACGGATTAAATGGTATGTTTTCAGTGGACGAGTAGTATTGAGGAGCAGGGTACGGCACTTGGGCCGAAATATGGGTAAATATCTGCATTGATCAGTTGAATAGAGTAGTGTCATGTTCCAATGCACAAAGAAGCCCTAGCATGTAGCAGTCTACATGTTAAAGCCGGTGTGAATTGTGCACAGTGGAGCATATGATATTGAAGTCTCCCTCTCACTGTGGCAGTGTCTTGAAGGGTTAAAAAATAGTGCCTGTACTGGCCACTTGGGAAAAATGTTTAGTTGTCAATAAATGTCTGAACTTCAAAAATCATTTGTGATGCAATGGATTTGAATTTCAAAAAAAATATTTCTCGGCTCATAAACTTGCCTATGTAGTAATGCTCAGAAAAAGACTTGGAACATTCGTAATTGACTTTTTCCGCAAGAGCGGATGTCCCGAAATTTTGGTAGTCAATTTCACCAATTTTAACATAAGATGCATAATAAATGCGCTGAAAATGCTTTAAATTAGTTATTAACATGACAATATAACTTTTATGTGAAATATGTGTTCATTTTGTCAAGAAAGAACATTTTGAAAAATATTCAGTGCGCATCACTGACTAAAATATGGCGAGGGTAACAACCCCTTAAACGCCCATAAGAGGAAAACTGAATACAATAACTTAAATAGAACAAATCAATTTCTATGCCAATTGTTGTCAAATGCACTGTTCTTCAGACGTTTTCATCATCCGATCATCTTCTTGTGTCACTAGGGTTTTCGTATGAGCAACATGGCCATTTTGATTTTGGCTGATTTTCCTCAAGGGTGCCAAAGTGGCATTCGTCGGATTCTGGATTAGGACAAGCCACAGTAACAGAATCAACCATAACACATCACCCTCACCGCTAAACATGCTTTTCTGAACTTCTGCTGGACTATATTTTGAGGTAAGTATTTAAGATTGATGTTCATGTGATGCGATGGAATATCATGGCATGATCGCAAAACTCATGCAGGGTATGGTAGTCGTTTTAAGAGAAGGGTCACAAACATTTTTTGACTTTGTGCTGATCAATATTGCATAACGAGAATGCATAACGAGAGATGTCTCATGTCTCATCAGGAATGCATAACGAGAGATGTCTCATTATGTATTTCTGCGCCTACTTAAGCCCTTGCATACGTCCACGGTAGACAAGAAACTGGGGGCGTATGGATTTATGGCGTTCGGAAGAGGAATGGCGACGTTCGTCTCACTGGACGATATCAAGGAATCTGTGACGAAGTTGAGTCGCCCCACCACTGCCAGCAGTCGACGCTCACACCTGCCCAAGTTGACTGAGACGCAGAAGAACAGGGGATATAATTGGTGTGACTTTGATCTGTTTCGGGACACCCAGAAATGTATCTATACGCCAGGTGGCGCCATCAAGCTAGTAACTCAGCGGTAGAAGGACAATGGCATTCAAGTCATATATTTTCGTGTTATTTGTTTCTGTTTAATAACGAGTGACTGACGGTGTTATATTTGTGACTATCGATATGCATGGAACTTGCTGTCAGTCAACCACGTGGACAATTTCCATCCAGCAGGAAACGGAAGCTGTTGCATTGCTTCATGATTATCAATCGTTCACCACAATCAGGGACCTGACCACAATATGCCATGCCGGGCACGGGGTGCCAAGTATGTTTTCGCTGTGACAACAAATTGAAAGACTCTTGGTAATGGTGTTTAAATTCATGCATATATTGCTATGAGATGGCTCTCATATTTTTTTTTTTTGGGGGGGGGGGGGAGGGGGGGGGCAGTACCACTTCTAGCATTGAAACCAACTACTATTTTGTCATAATCATAAGTATGCACTACTTTCTTTCACCACATAGTTACAGACAATGTTCCAAATAAACCGTATATAATTGAAAGTTATTGATCTAATTTAGGATTTTTAAAAATCTGTTTAAACTGAATAAGAGTACTAATTTTCGAGCAAAAAATGTGGACAAATGAGGGGCGGTCCCTTCTAGAGATTAGATGATGGCAAATACACAACATTATGCCATTTTAAACGTACAAGTTAGCATAAGGAATATTTAGCATCAGTTTTAAATTGTTCCATATCTTGGGTTTTCATGTTTGAATAATAGCAAAAGTATTTAAAGTGTGTTACAGTACGTTACTCAATTCCGTCAATTTTTTTCTTGATGTTCAACGTATATTTAATAAACTATTAGATGATATTTAGCTTGCACGTATATGTTATTTATGTAGTGCAATTGTCGTGCTCACAATAAATAAAACAACTTACACACATATGTCACATGAAAAAAAAAATTCCGCGTTTTATAATACGTTTTGTTTATTTCCGTCAGCAGATAACGTACGAACTACACCTCTTTTAGAAAACGTTTCTTGTTTCCTGACACCCATCCATAGTCAAAAAAAGTGTTGTGAGTGTTTCAGACAAGTGCCTTTCACACTTCCGCTATGTTGAGTGTGTCATCTGCCGCGTAACGGCGCTAAATACAAAGTCAGTGTTTCGGAGTGTCGAACATTTTCTCACATAACGTACGCTACAAAACGTAACGAATGCAACTAGAAACGACTTCTCATATGTACACCTATGGGTTCACAAGATAGATAGAGTCCCCAATACTCACAACGGTGCTCAAGATGTTTATTTTATCGAATAGATCTTGTTCAACACACTCTGATATCGCACGACATGCAGTTTTCAAAATGCTGTCAAAGCCGAATGTTTTGTATGTTACTCTTGACGAATAACAAACACCACATACATTTATATTCGTGTGTGACAGTCACATTCACATTGTAGCTTAAATTCGGATCTCTCAATACATTACAGGTCCATTTGTGTGTACTCCACCCTCCACCCAGGCAATAAAGCAGTCAATATTACGTACGTTATGTTCCTAATTGTCTTCGAGATATACTGTACCTCGCAAATGCTGACCTTGGTATTTTTGCCAACATACAGACATCACACTGTGTAAATTGTTCAGTTTGCTAAATGTCAAAGCTGAATGTCAAACATAACATACTTGCAATGTCAAAGGTAACATACAAACAACTTCAAATTATCTAGGTCAGCATATCATACACATCTAAAAGCTACATATTTTATTTGGTTCCAAGTGAAATATTAACTTATAATTGAGGAATAAAATTCCATACATTGACTAAGTCCTCATTATACCATGAAATGAATGTAAAGTGGGGTCACATACATGGCAACATAACTAGAAGTTGTCGCTAAATGAACCTGATATTAATTTTCTTCATATTTTACATCTTTAAAGTACTAGGAACATGAAAATATGATGTGAGCTCAGAATAAAGCACCATGTGAGCTGATCAGAACGGTTTTTACAGCATGTGAATATCTCGATTCCTTCAAAAGTTACAGTTCTTCGAAGTTCAAATTGCCCAAAGGTCAATTTGAAAAATCATATAGCTCATTAATATGCAAATTTGTATGCATGACGTCACAGGGGGAACATTTTCTAATTAGATGGTTTTATTGGCATATTAAAGTCATAAGAAATTGCAATTATTCAACAAAGCTTATTCCACATGCTCCACATAATTGATAGTCAATGAATTTCACATCTGGATAGTTGCCAAAGTCACCAGTATTGAAATGAGGCCCCTAGCAACCAGTGTTGCTATGGCCCAAATCCACCGTCATATCGACAAGCAAACAAAACAAAAGGTGAAAATGGATTAACTCCACATGCATCATTAATATAAAATAATCAAATTCTGTCAAAACCCCTGTTTCTGGCAGTTATGACCCATAGCAAACAATGGTTACTAGGGACTCCAGCAGGTGAATAGTAACCATGGCAACAGTAACACTTTGAACAACACTGATTATTGACAATGCCTATCAATGTTTGAAGATTAGGTTCTCAATAATTCTAACCAGATCAATTATATTAAGACTCAAACTTGCCTAATTAAAAATATTCCCCCTTCTACGTCACGAATACCTCATTTGCATACTAATTAGCATCTCATAAAATCCAGAAGTGTTCAGTCCAGCGTATGTCATAACCTGCCAAAACGTGACATTCAAATGGCCATAACTTTTTAACCAATATAGATATTGGCATGCAGTAAACTGCATTTTACTCAGCATAACCAGGTCTCTCTTTTGGATTCACATTATATTTTCGTGTTCCTAGTACTTTAACATAACCTGGACTGAATAAAACTGGAATTATGCATTCAGGTAAAGACAATTTTCGTATTTAAACACATATGACCGTATTTATTGGCTTGTTTATATCATTACAGCATGCTTTATTGCAGAGTACTAGTAACATACGCAACGCCAGAGAACATGTCTGCTGCATATTAATGATAAACCAGGTTTTTTTTACTCAAAATAGCCCAAATAGATGCTGCATTATGATTCCATTAATAATTCTTGGTATTCAAGTGAAATTTACCCAATAATAAAAGGCTTTTTTATTTTGCCTTTATGTCCATTTTTTGGCCCCCGAAAAAAAAAATTGGCCATATATACAGCACTACTGGAAGAAGTGCTGCATAATAAATCGAATGACCAAGTTTCGGCGCCATATACGACACACGAACCCTTCCGAACAGGAACTGAGAGAGAGTAGTCATTTAGAGTAGTCAGAGTTGCAGAATTGTACTTTTGTACGAAAGTTTGGGGTCTTCAAACAAGTGGAACTCTATGAATAAACTATATATGATAATTATTGTAAATGTATGTGGTTGATGTCATGTATGGAATGTCGGATGTTGAAGTTGCAACGCAAAACTTTGCCATACAAAAAAAATTAGCCCAAGGGCTAAGGCAGGTTAACGAACAATATATGCTTTATATTTTAGATTTTAGCCATTTTATCCTGTGTACCTTCGAAATAAGGTCACTGGTCAAATTCAAACTCACTAGAATATTCAGCATATATCATTTCTTATGTCCACAATTGATTCCTAAGCTGTTAGGTTGTTAATAAGCTAGATATTAGCCATTTTGTGCTATGACTTTGGAAATGAAATCAAAGGTCAAATTCAAAGTCACAAGAATATTCAGGGTATATAATTTCTTATATTTCCACAATTGATTTCTAAGCTGTAAAGTCAATAATAAGCAAGATATTAGTCATTTTGTGGTATTACCTTGAAAATGAGGTCAAAGGTCACATTCAAGGTCATCAGAATATTCGACATATATCATTTCCTATATGTGCACAATTGATTCCTAAGCTGTAAAGTCGAAAATAAGCGATATTAGCCATTTTGTGCTCTGACCTTGAAAATGAGGTCAGAGGTCAAATTCAAGTTCACGAGACTATTCAGCCTATATCATTTCCTATATGTTAACAATTGATTCCTAAGCTGTAAAGCCGATAACAAGCGAGATATTAGCCAATTTGTGGTATGACCTTGAAAATAAGGTCAAAGGTCAAATTCAATGTCATCAGAATATTCAGTGTATATCATTTCCTATATGTTCATTACTGATTCCTAAGCTGTAAGTTCGAAAATAAGCGAGATATTGGCCATTTTGTGCTCTAACCTTGAAACCGAGGTCAAAGGTCAAATTCAAGGTCACGAGAATATTCAGCATATATTATTTCCTATATGTCCACAATTGATCCTAGTCTCTAATCTCAATATTAAGTGAAATATTAGGCATAATGTGTCCCATTATGAAGCATAGGAGAATTTAACATGGGAAAGTCCCATTTGGGCCGTGTTTGGGCCAAAATGGCCCACTTCGAGCGATTCAAGGGCAACGAAACTTATACACATCACAAGGGTATATATGAGGAGTGTTATACATCAATGAGAAAAAAAGTTACTGAACAGATTTTGAGAAAACGGCCATCAAGTCCAAAATTGGCAATTTTTCGTCAAAAATGGTGGCCATTTTGAAATAATTGCGAAAATCAAAAAACTAAAAAATACCTCCTTCTTGGAATATTTTTAGGCATTTTTGTGCAAAATTTCAGAAAGATTCGATCATAAACTTTAAAGATAAAAATGTAGACGGACGACGGACGACGACGGATGCAACACCACGCCAGTAGGTTATCGGATCAAAGGTCCGGTAACCTAATAAACATTGATTTCAAAGTTGTTTGTCTGCAACAGTATATTTGGTTGCCGTATCAATCAGCACACAGTGTTTTAATATGTTTCAACAATGAGCATATGCTTAGCTCATCATACACAAGATTCACGACGACAATGATTGTGTGTAGATGGACTCTATAATCGACGTGCATTTACCCGTATTCTCAAACGATTGCCAATACATGAGACTGCAATATATCACATCTCCAATTATGTGCTGCTTTACAATCACACAATACACAACAGAGCCTTGTTTTGGGTTCACATCGTCATTTTATTTATTCCATGGCAGAATACACCAGCACGCACATTAGCAGGCCCTGGCGTCTGGCCTATCTTACTCCCGGCTCCAGCACATTTTCAGCCCACAGTCCGGTAGACTGCTAGTCTTGCTGCGGAAGTGAATCAGGAATCGTTAGGTCCCTGGTTGCCACAGTACCTGGCGAAGAAATAGTATATAATATGTCAAATCACCTCCAATAGCATTTGATAATGATAAGGCGTATATGGGAATAATTATTGTGAATTTGATAACTTTTATAAATTATGCTTTTTGAAGCTGCTTTCATTCTGGTTTGTGGAATAGATCTGTAGATGTTCAAAATTGAAAGTAGTAATCTACGTTCGTAAGAATTCAGTGCATGGAAGGTATTGGATCGTAGGTATATTGTACTAGTTTCACGAATTACCATGGTGCGCGTTTCACAAGGTTGTCCTGTCGAACTTCCAAGAAAGTGTGGGAACATCCATACATATTGAAATTTGGGAACCACAGCTTGATCTTCGAGTTACCGAACAGACTCCTCTGCAAATAAGTGAACTATGCAAAGTCCAAATGCCTGTCAAATATTACACTTTTGTACCACTCTACACCCAGACAGTACTGATCAACAAACACAGATGCAAGGGGTTAAATGAAGATACGTTATAATTTCGGGGACAAACAAATACTAGTACACAATTTGTGTCTTAGGAATGATTCCATTCCGATTGCTGTGGAATTACCAAGTAAATAAAATGTGTTTGTTAGTTCGTCGCCAAAATCATGGCTGTCCAACCATATTGTTACCCTGATATGCCAGTTGCATGTGGCGCCACTTAGACCTGGGCCTGTCAACTGAACACACTTCGTCTGCCCGGTTTGAGCCACGTGTAGTCCACTGTCTGTACAGGCTGTGGTGAGATGTTTGAGGTTATATACTCTCAAAACTGGATATAGGTCCATAGTTATAGGTCACAACGCAAACGATGACCACAAATAACTCCAAGTCAATCTCAATTTGTGGCATACCTATGATTCTTTTCATTTATTGTGAAACTCTTGGAAAACCTCTGAGTATATTATATAATTTCAGTTTATCCATATACCATTGATAATAAGGATAAAAAGTATTTGAGGTGGATACCTGAGGAGCTCGGAGCGACCTGATCACAGAAAGGCGGGGCGAAGCCTTGAGGACAGACACATGTTGTACAAGTCTGGGAGTCCGGGTAACCGAGAGCCTGGCACTGGCGGCCGGTGAACCAGTTCATGATGATGTTACAGGTGAGGATCAGGTTGCCAAGAACGAGGGCTAATGGTGGAGGATGAAAAAGTACTAGACGATCAAATGCCTGTTACAATATGTCTTACTATCAAGTCAAACACTACCGATGACAGCTGCTTCATGGATGCTTAATACATGTACTGTTAGTGGTATCGTATGACTGTTTTTATAGTCACAATAACGGGTGTGAGAATTTACGATCTTGGCAGCCCTTCCTGTTGACGATTTTCATGTCGGAGAATGTAGGGCCCCATCCGCGAACATCTATGTTGTTGATAAACAGTGGATTGTGTGGCTCAACAGTGAGTTGTCCATTATTGCTGAAAGCCTGCAATGAACACGGCTTGATTGGATGCGACTGTATTTAACGGCATGGTCATGTGAACTGTTTGCTTTCTCATGCTTAGTCGAGAACAGATTTATTTCAGCAGCGTAGACTCCTTACCCGTGATCTATAGTGCCAAATTGATGAGAAGTCATAAGGAACATTGAATATATCAGCTTCATTCCACGGCATTTTCACAAAGTTATGTGTACTGCCGGACTGGATGTTATTCCAGTGTATGGTAACAAAGTTGTCACGATCTGGTCTAGACTGTTCATGTTTAACACCAATCGCATGTCCAATTTCATGCATGATAGTGTCTTGCTGGAATGGAAGAGAGTCCATTACATTGTGCATTCTGAGGACAATATTGCAATTCTTTGAAAGGATATGTTAATCTGTCGAGCAGTAAGATCGAAATATCATCTGATAATTAGTACAGACAATACAAACACCGTGAAACTTTCATTTTGATAATTTTTATCAATTATTTTTATTTTAATACAATCAATACGCGTCCACGGACATATCAAATCTTTTCACTTGTTGAACTTATTGCAATTGTTGCAATATAACGGAAGGTACATTTTTCAAACTGTCCTTACCCCTAAACAAGTTCCACTTGCAGAGTCATGTAGGTTGACTTTCTGACCCCCAGTCCCCTGGTAACCCACCTTCGATGAGCACCTCAGGGTGTTAGTTGTGTAAATCAGGAAACCCGCAGGGAACACTATAGGATTCATGCCGAGAATGTCAACGAATCTGTAACACGTAAGGCTCTCCCAAGATGCCATAGCCTCCTTCACCTTAGCTATCTGTCCAGCTGTAATTTTAATTTTACAACAATCGTTTAGTTATAATTTTACCACGTATATACATGTAATGAGAGTTTGAATTTCGCGAAAGAATATTCGCCCAAATTGTTTCACACATTCAATGCATCATGGTGATTAATGTTGTCTTGGCCTTTCAGTACATCAAGAATGTCATTACATCAAGAATTTCTCAGTTTCCAATATTCACAACCTTTCAGTATATTGGTAGAAAGGGTGTGCACCAAAAGAGGGATTCATGTCATACATTTTAATTTGATAAATAAATACATAACGTGATATCGACCGGGGTTATAAGACATACCATTCCACGAGCTGTCAAAAATGTAATGGACAAGTCTCTGGTTTGGCCATCCGGCTTGTTTTGGCCAGAGACTAAGAGGGTCCCTTAAAACGACCCTCCCCTGTGGACTGTCATCTTCATCCAGTTCTTGCTTCCAAGTCTCGAGTTGTTGTTTGCTGAACTCCATGTCATCAAACACCTCTGGGTTTTCCATGGAGTTGTTGGACTGCGAATGCATATTATTCAAATACAGTAAATATATGCATGTTTGTCAGCATCGAATTGCTTTATCGTGATATTTATCAGTAACTAATATATTTATTCCTCTAATGCATGTAGTGTAATAATTGAAATCTTAATGTTTTGTAGCACGAATGACCCTGAATTCTTGCTGCACGTCTTCTATATAGCCACAGAGTCATTTATCGATTTTACCTGAAGACCGTAAATTCCATCGAGTTTGTTCCTTATCTCCAAGGCGAGAGCTCGAACTTCAGCGATACCCTCCTCCCCGAGACCATTGGTGGCCATATACTCTTCTTCCGTCATACCGCCTTTCATCGCCTCTGGTATTGAATCATACCATTTGGACAACAATCGTCTGATCTTCCGCTCACTGCAGGCTTTACTATTGTGAGTCCCGTCAGCATTGGAGCAGTCATCCAGCTTGGATCTTGGTAGCGGATCGTTTCAGTGATAATATTTATGTGAATTCAAGAGGCAAAAAGATAGTTAAGGAAAAATACATGGAATGAATCAAGATTTAACGGCAGTTCATGTTTATTTCCATGTGGTAGGCCTATAATTACCCGTGGTGGTAGTTCGTCCAGTAGTTCGCCAATGTTCTGTTCGGAAAAGGCATATTTGTAAGAATAAGGAGATCTTTCCAGTATCATTGATTTAGAAAAGAGTTTTCCACAAATGATTGCTTATTTTTATCTTTTTATCATGATTTTATAACAAAAATAAATTTGATGTTCGTGATTAATTACTTTGTCACCTAATGGGTGGATAAATGCATCTTTTGGGGTTGAGAAATCAATTGAGAAATTGAACAGTTGGAAGAAGTGACTGATGACCATACCGTCGTTAGCTTTCTCTGTTCACTCATAATGGTTTCAAAAGTAGATACGGATAATGACAAACAGACAAAATCATATTCCAATGCCGAATCCATGGACGAATGATACATAATCAGAGTACACTTGATCTCAACTGGACAAATGTGTCAACTATGAGCCGAGCTCACGAATTAACTAATTCATCAACGACAGGGCCATCAGACCACTTTCATTTTCTTCGATATAGAATCGGATCATTCAGATGTATATTCCAATCAACCCTAAGCGTATTTTTCAAGATGCGAAAATTTGTATCCTGCTCTTTTACTGTGACGATTTCATCTCGTGTTTCATTTTTGGGAGTTTACATTTCACTTTACATCACTATATACAGACGAAACTTGAACATTTATTGTACGACTTACCGGTTCGCTGCCCCAGGACACAGCAGCTAGACATGCGAACATCAGTAACATAAGGACGGCACCGTTCCCCATCTTCTTCTTCTTTCAAATGCTTAGAGGGTAGAATCGTCTTCGTTGGGCCCGAATGGCTTGATTTCGTCGCTGGGCATGTCGGATTATATAGAGCGTCAACCCCAGTGAGGAAAATGTCCCCCCCCCCCCACGAAGAAAACGTTTGACCGTGTGGTCAAGTTTCACCCACGAGGAATACAATTCCCTCGCAGGGAAAGTCGTTTACCACATCAATTAAATTATTTTATACATCCTTTCAAGGTCAAACTAGTTCAAAGTTCAAGTTCAAATTATTTTTATTATACTGACCAGTGCGAAAAATCAAAATGACATAGAATATAACAAAATCAACAAGCACCCAGCCTCATTGGGCCCATTGGTCAGTTAAGTGTAAAGTTATTGACTACCGTCCGCTCTTCGGGATCCTCGAGGATAGTCCTCTCTCATCCGAGTCCTTGCGGACGCGCATCCGCTATTCCGGATCCTCGCGGCAGGGCCGCTCACCGGAGGTCGCGGCGGACACGGTAACTACTTCATCATTAACGGTAACCAGGTAACAGCCCACCCGACACTCCCAGGCCTACGGACACCGTTCAGAAACTGGTTCATCACCACGGTGTTAACTGGCGGGGCCTGGCGAGCCGCGGTCTGCCTCGGGGACGGAACCCCGTACAGTCCGACATGCTGGCCAGAGCCTCTGTCACATGTCCCGGGAAGGGAGAGAGCTGGCGATCCACAGGGCCGAAGGCCCCCGAGTCAGCAACTCGTCTCTCCCAGCCCGGGCCTCCCCACGGAAATCGTCCCCAGGGCTCTAGGAGCCCACTACTCAGACCCAGGGAACACAAAGCTCATGGCGAGCCTCGTGTGCGTCCTAGTCTCGATCTTGGACAATCTCCTCGAACGAGTCGCTTCCAGTGTATATATAATACACCAGAAACTGCAGGGCGCACGCGAGGTTAAATCGATCCATTGTTATAGTTTACTGGAACGTAAATTACAATACGTCGCCGTGGCAACGCACGCTCGAACGGAGCATGTCAAAACAAGGCCAAGTACAGAAAGGCCACATAAATGGCTTTTATGTTTACAATCACCTGCCGCGTGCCTAGGGCAAAATCGCCACATTACCCCCTTCTTACAATGTTGGTCCCCAACATGTTCCGCCCGCGCCCAAAATGCTCGAAACCCGACGAAGGCTTCGCATGGCGGGGGCCGGAAGAAGGCACGATGGCAACGCCCGGAAGTCACGGCGCAAACACTAGGACTTTAAGAGTCCCTTTTTGAAGAATGGGGAACTACCCCCGGACTTATGGAGTAAACTATAACGCGCTTTGCAATTTTGAATAAATCCTAATAAACAAGCTAAAATTTTGACCGAGGTGGTCCAAAACCGTGTGATGACCTTGAAAGGTCACCCATTATAAAAGGACGGTGTGTCGAGTCTTTGGAATATCTTTAAGGTTAGACTTTAAATTTAGAAATTTTGTAAAACGACACACCGAGTGATCAAAAGTGATAGTACCTCTAAAATGTTGCCGACCGCCCTGCCGGCCGGCTCCTCAGATCCGCAGAACGGGTCTGAGGCAGGGCGGAGCCGCGGGAGCGACTCCGGCACGCCGCCGCACACGTGCAGCGACGAGGCTAGCACCCTAGCCTTCCTCCGTCGTCATCGGCTCCTCATCCGTGCCGCCTGTCTTGGGGTCTGGCGGCGGTGACGGGTCCCTACGCCGCGGAAGCAGCGGAGCCGGCAGAGTGAAAGCCGGCTGCACGGGCGGATGAGGCAGGCCCGGTGGAGCTTGCACGGGCTTTTGTGGTGAGCCCTGCAATCCGGGTCCTGACGGAGCCATCACAACGGAGGCCGGTAGAGATGTCGCGCCGAGATCTGCTATGGCGCGGAACATCTCCACCGTATCGCGGGTGCGCTGTGGACCGGCCGTCCGCTCTCCCCACACCTGGACTAGGTATGGGTAGATGGCCAGCTCCAAAGCGGCATCCGCGCGCCGGAGAGCCGCCTGGTTCAGGGCGGACGACTCGGGGTCATCGACGCCCTGGATTAGGCGAGTCCGAGCGGCCTCGGCTTCGTCAAGACGACGCCGTAGCTGCTCATTCTCAGCCTCCAGGTGCTCCATCCGTGCGGCCACCTCTGGGGCGGGGGCGGACGCCCCGGACTGCTCGGCAAGAGCGGCGGTCCGACCCTGGTCGAACGCGCGCCGCTCAATGACGGCCGACAAAGTCCGGTGGCTCTCTAGGCTCCGCCGGGTGCCTTCCATGAGGCCCTGGTCGTATGCGAGATCGCATGCGACACGGGAGGCCTCGGCGCGGCACCGGCTGAACCGATCCAGAGAGCTGTCCATCTCCGCCACAAGGTACTCCGCCGCTCGGGTGAGTCGACCACGCTGGGGGTGATCCCAGGGGTGCTCCTCCCGAGCGCGGACCAACGCGGCCACACCTGCGGACCCCAAGTCACGAATGGCTCGGGGCACCGGCAGGTTCACCAACGCCGGATCACCGGGGATCCGGTCCATACCATCGCGACGATGGCCGACCGCCTGGCCTACAGACTCGCGGAAAGTCTCGTAGACGCTGGCGGTCGTGGGACCGAGCCTCCGGCGTACGTCCGCCGTGGCGTCGAGGGGGTCCAAGTCCAGGGAGGCAGTGCTTTGCCACCCTGCGGACGTCCCCTCAACCACCAACGAGGACGCGGACGCCGACCTCGTGAGAGGTACCGCACGTCCGCTACTGCTCGCTACCGAGGGAGTCACGCGTGGAGTCCTTGGCGGGACCGCCGACGCGGTACTCGAGGAGGCGGAGGTGTCTGCGACCACCCGTCCCTCAGACGGACCCGCGGGTACCGTCACCTCGAGCAAGCCCGGGTAGTCCTCCTGAGTCAGCGCACCCGGAGACTGCAAGGGCGTCGTCCCGGCCGGAGTCTTTCCGGCGGACGAACTCTTCCCCTGAGTCTTTGGCTGGGGGCGCGGCTTAGGAATAGCCACTCGTGTCTTGGCCGCGATCTGCAGCATCTCCGACACGATCATGGTCACCCGGGGCCGTTCTTCACCGGCCTGGATCACCGGCGGTTCACGGACAGCCTCTGCTGCTGTCCGGGCGGCTTCCGCCGCCTGGAACTCCGCCGGGGTCTGGCCCATCGTAGCCGTCAGGCGAGCGGTGTAGCTCGAGCCCGCGGACACAACGCCAGACTGCCTCCAGGCATCGTCCATGACGCGCTGTGCAAAGCGCCATGGACCCCAGTGATAGAACCGGTGATTCGCCGTCCCTGACGTAGTCATGAACGACGCCACCCTCGGTGGTATGTATCCATAATTGAATACAGGCCCCACTTCATTCCCAACGAGATGAAGTCCCTCACCGCGGTGTGCACCCGAGCGGTGATCGTTTAGGGCCTCTAAACTGGCGAAATATCGCTGCTGAGGGGTGCCGGAGTAGCACCTCTTGCAAACGAACATTTGCATCCAGGGGTAGTGGTACCCCGCAATGTGTCGACTCAAGTGGTCGTAGGTAGGATACCTACGATCCCGGTTGAGCGCACGGTGCGGGTCCTCATACCCGTCCAGGGATTTCGGACAGAGTTGGCATATTACACCCTCCTCTGGCTCGGGCGGCAATCCGACACGCTCCTCGTCCGTGAGTGGACGAGGCCGTGTGAAAGGCGTGTCGGCCGCCGCGCCGGCCGCCGCGGTGCGGCGTCCCTGCGGATCCCTGCCGTAACGCGGGAGGAACATGTGTCCCTGACGGACTCCAGGGAGTTCGGGGCCCATTTCGGCCCGCAGCCTCTGGATAGAGGGCTGCTCCGAGGACGACCGTTTCTTCTTTTTGGCCGCCCCCGAACGATTCTCCGACCTGGTTTGTCGGGGCACACTCTTCCCGCGTGGGGGCGCGGCCCTCCGTTGCTGCGCAACGAAGGCCCGCGCTCCCGCTTCCAGTGCGGCGTCAGACAGGTGGACCCCGTCTTGCTCCGCGCGCTTCCGGAGGAGTTCTAAACGAAGATCTCCCTCCTTCGGCACGGGACGCCCTCTGTCCACTGGACTAGACCCCACCTCCGCAGCTCCGGTAGGTTTCTTGGTACCGGAGGAAGAAGAAGAGGAGGTTCCTTTCGGTGCCTTGATAGGCACCCGCTTACCGGAACCTCCCGCGCCTGGGCCGGATCCCGCGGAGGCGCCGCCCGCACCAGATCCCGAGGGATTAGGCGTCTTGGCGACTCCGGGTTTGGCGGAGGACCCTTTCTGGCCGCCCGGCTTAGGCGCCAGTGGCTGAGGTCCTCCGGACTTCGATCCTGCTTGAGGCGAGGGGCCGCCGGACTTCTTTTTCCGGTGCGGCCGCTTCTTCTTTTTCTTCTTTGGAGGCGAGGAGGCCGGGTCCGGGTCGGATCCGGCCTCAGATTGCCCATGTTCAGCGGCTTCCAGCTCTTGCTGGGCTCTCCACTGCTTTTGAGCAATCTCCCGGGCTCGACGGCGAGTACGCCTAGAGACGGGCGATGTAAACCCGTCATCTCGGTTCTCGGTCTCCTTCGAGCCAGACTCCTGTTCCTGAGGCGGCGCTTGGGATGCGGCTTCCTCAGCCGCGTCAACCTGCTCCGCCCAAGTCCCAGGGGCCTTCTGGTCGTGCGGACCAGACTCCGCAGGTGCGGACACCGAGGAGTTCTCGGCGGAACCGGTGTCCGGACGGCTACGGCCATCCGGACGGGTTTCCGCACGAGTACTCTCATCCGGACCCAAAGACGCAAGCATCTCCGGGTGCGGATGCAACTCAATGTCCACACTAGCAAGTCCCGCACCACCGCAGTCCATCATCTCTTCCATACGAGAAAAAGACGACGGATCTAGGAGTAACTCAGCGCCTGCCGTGGCCGAGTCACTCTCTGCGGGGCGGTCCTCCGCGACCTCGCTCTCAGACTCGGTTCCTGAGTAAGAACCGGAGCTGGAGCTGGATTCCTCAGAACCCACATAGGCTCCCCGAGGGATGTCCTCGCGGTCATCCTCCTCGGGCCTAGACAGGGGTCTCGAGTACGAATTACCGCGCTCAAGAGACCCCTCTTCCCTCCCTTCATCACCTCCCCAGCCGTCGCTACTTTCCGACATTTCAAGCGCTCTAATCGCTCTAAACACTGGGAGTCAGATCCGCAGATCCGTCTCCACCAGTGCCGAGCGCTTGAATGACGAGAAGGTGTCGAGTTACATCGATTATAGGCATCAAGTGTTGGCAGTTATACTGCACACGCATCGTATGACGCGTTCCCGTGGAAACGTCTATTCACTGCATCTACCCGATCGACAGACAAAAGGACGTTTTACATTCCCGCATTCCCATACACGCATCTCCCCCCGGTGACTCCTTTCATGCCATGTATACGGGTGGCTTGTGTACACAAGCCATCCCGGGGGAACCCGCTAAAATACTACAGTAATTAACAGCAGTCATTAGCAATAGCTTTCGCACTGGCGATCAATGACGTGAAGTTAATCACCCTCGCAGGTTAAAGATTGTATACAATGTATCAAAAAGCCAAACTACTTGTGGGTGTTACGATTATGTCACCCTATCAGCAGCGATAAATAAAAATTTAACACCGCTCAAGCAGCAATGAAAATAAATCCACCACCGCTTGCATGCTTTTCATAGATCACGGCATACAGCCTTCGATACAATGTACACAATCTCCTACACCCCTCTTGCGAAAGCAGAAATCTCCCGATTTCTTACTCTCTATTGCACCAGGGAAAAGATATATCACTAAACTTTCTCATATATGGGATAAATGAGTAAGAATAGCATTTCCACGGGAAACACGCACACACTTGTGGCTTATAATCCTCCCATAAATAATAAATGAGATGGAAAAATAAACAAAATCACTCCCCATAGCCGCTGGCACGCTTACAGGGCGATCGGACATACCCATGACGTCCGGACAGACAATCGGGCGCCCTATGGGCGTTTGCAAAGCGCCCACTAGCATCCCCGACGTACTGCCCGGCCGCGGAGCGGTGCCCGGTCCAGCCCAGAGCCTCCTCAAACGACTACCGGAGCGCGGAGCCAATAGATTTAGACGCGGAGCCGGCATGGTCCATAACCGCACTGGTTAGGGGGCGAACCCTTCATACCGGCGCCCAATCTAGAGGCGCCCAAAGATGGTGAAAGCAATAGCCGGCGGACGTCCGGGGCTGCCCGCGGACGGAGTCCAGGCCGGACGTCTACCATTGTACGGCGTATTGCCCTTATCCAATGAAGATGAAATTGGAATTAGAAGCCACCACAAGTGTTGCGCATGTAATATACGACCCCCTTCTTAGAAGGAGGCCGGGGTTCCGGTCATTCCGGCCGGACCGCGTATTATAAGGTACGATCCGGACGAGAACGAGCGTCACCCGCTGCCGCGGCTGGTCCGCACACGCGGACTTAACAACCGCTCCATTATCATAATGGATAGTCGGTTTCCTGCCGTAAGAAACCTTAATCTACTATAACCGCAATTACAGTAGTGGCTCACGGGGGATAACTACACCGAAGTGCGTCATCTTAAAGCGCCGCGGACGCCGGACGAGTCACGCGGACGAACCGCGGACATCAGCCCTCATCGGCGGACACTATCCCCGCGTCCAGAGCCAGTTCCCCAAATCCGTGGGAAGACGCTTCTCCCGTAGCGGACGTAAATCCCAACCTCAGTCTGGCCATATAAGAGGTTGTCCCGGGACCAGGGGCGTCCGGCCGAATCAGTAAATTCGTCCGGCCAGCGTAACCGTTGTACGGATTACGCCGGACAGCCGTCCACAAGGTGCGGACTGGCCATCCGCACGTCCCTGGCGCTAGAAACTACAGGAGGGCGGATGCGGAGCGGCGGCGTTACGACATGAAAGTCTCCGCGGACCTCAACTCCGAAGATGGCCACAAAGTAGCCACCCGCGGAGGTAAGTCGTGCGGACTCTCACGGAACGACCTAAAACCCGTCCGTAGTATGATAGACGGGTACCGCAGACGCATCCGCATGGGCGGAAGGTTATTCCCACCCATACCGGGCTGGCGCACGTGGTTTCCGGCGTGGCCGCCCGTCATCCGCAGGTACTGGAGGGAGTGGAGGTACCTGCGGATCGCCGTCATCTGGCTGATAGCCACCCAGCCCATCATCTGACGGGTCAGAGAGGTCCGGGAGGCCCACCATACGGCGCACACGCTCGTCCGGAGTCCGCGGATGCTGACCGGACGGATCCCATACGGGAGCATCATCCGGTTCCGCATCTTGAATTAGCGGATCCATGACCAGCGGGCCCTCGTACTTCTTCAGATTATCGATATGGACAACCAGAACCCTGTCCGGATCGGAATCCCTCCGGATCCGGTAGTCCACATCTGTCACCTGTTTCAGTACGGTAAACGGGCCTATCCACGGCTTAGCAAATTTATTGCCTTGCTTAAGCGGCGGATAATAGTAGCGCACCTTGTCGCCTTCCGCAAAAGCTGGCCTACCCTTAGCATGGGCGTCATAGCCTCGCTTCTGCCGGAGGGCAGACTTGTCCAGGCGCGCGCGCGCGAAATCATGGGCGTTCGCCAGGGCGCGGCGAATCCACTCCACGTACTCCGGACCGCACTGGGGTACTGCGCCGGTCTCTGCCGCAGTTGGATACATAATATCCACGGGCAAATTTAACTCCCGGCCGTACAACATCGCGTGCGGAGTAACTCCGGTCGAAGAGTGGACCGACGACCTGTATGCCATTAAGACATACGGGAGGTGGTCATCCCAATCATTCGCACGATCATTCACAAAGGCCGCCAGCATGTTGAGGACCGATCGATTAAAGCGTTCGACCTGGCCATCAGACTGGGGCCTGTAGGGGGTGGTACGCACCTTGGTACTCCCTAGCATCTGTGCTAGGTTCCGGAACAGGTTGCTCTCAAATTGCGTGCCCTGATCCGAATGTACCTGTTTAGGTACCCCATGGTACACCACCCATCTATTCACCAACAACCGAGCTACCTCGTCCGCAGTCTGGCGGCGCAGTGGGTAGGCGTCGGTATACTTGGTAAAATAGTCGGATATCACCAGGATGTACCGGAAACCGCGCGGGGTGACCCGGTGGGTATCCAGTATATCCAGAGCTATCCGATCAAACGGCGCGCCCGCCTTAACCGTGGTTAAGGGGTGGCGGCCAGGAGTCGGGACTCCTTTGCGAGCTTGACACCGAGGGCAGGCTGCGCACCACCGTTGCACGTCCAAGCCGCTACCAGGCCAATGAAAGCGCTGTTGTAGCCTATGGACGGTCCTCCGGATTCCCAAGTGACCGGTCACCCGGAGGTCATGCAACTGGTGGAGTACTTCTTTCCGCAGCTCCGCCGGAAGCACCAACTGCCATATTGGAGGCAGTGGGGTCGGTGGCTCATAGCGCCGGTATAAGAGGCCATCCCTCAAGGAGAGTCGTTCCCACTGAGATACTAGAGACAAGGTCTCCTCCCTGTAGGTCTTCCGCTCATCCTTCGAGGGCTTCTGGCCGGCCTCAAGGGCTGTGATTACCGGTGCCAGAGCTCTGTCAGCTCTCTGCGCCGCAGCTATCTGCGCCGGAGAGTAGCCACCCAAGTAATTAGGCTCCTCATCCGTCGCGTCCGGCTGCGCCGCAGCGGCCATCACCACAGGGGGCAAGGACCGCTCATACTCAGACTCTCCAGAGGACGAGGGTACCCACGAGGAGTACACCGCTGGACTCGAGGAAGACTCGCTGGAGCTGAGCCGCACCTCCGCTTCATATGCGGGACGCCCTCGCCGATATCGGCGGGTCCGCGCGCGGAGATGAGCCCTAGACGCTCCGGCCGCCGTGTTGTTAGAGGGGGCGGCGGCCTGCGGTCTCCCCGGAACGTCCAATTCCGAGTCTGAGGACGAATCCGCGGCTTGCTGGAATGGTGCCATCCCTGCACAACCCGGATTCTTGCACTTATGACAACGGGACAGGCCGTCCGCGTTGCCGTGCAACTTACCAGCGCGGTGCTCTATCTGCATGTCATACTCTTGGAGTTTGACGAGCCACCGCGCCACCAAGCCATCGGCCTCACTATAGTTGAGGAGCCATCTCAGCGAACTATGATCAGTCCGCAAACGGAAATGGCGTCCCAACAAATAGTGCCGGAAGCGCTTGGTCATCGTAACCACCGCGAGCAACTCGCGATGAGTGGTACAGTAGTTCATTTGAGAGCGGCTCAAGGCCACACTCGCATAAGCTACTACCCGCTCTTGCCCGTCCACGATCTGCGAGAGGACACCGCCGAGCGCGAAGTTACTCGCGTCGGTGTCCAAGATGAACTCGCAGTCCGGACGAGGGTGCCGCAGCACCGGGGCCACTACCAAGGCCTGCCGGAGTCCCGAGAAGGCGTTAGCCTGCTCGGCGGACCAAACAAAATCGGCGCCCTTTTCCGTGAGGATAGTAAGGGGACGCGCGATCTCCGCAAAGCCGCGAATAAACCTGCGGTGGTAGCTCGCGAAGCCCAAGAAGGACCTCACGTCCGCCACGTTACATGGCGGAGGCCATTTCTGCACGGCCGCCACCTTTGCGGGGTCTGGTCTCACTCCGGTGCCCGTTACCATGAAGCCCAAGTACAGGATTTCCTGCGCGAATAGCTCGCACTTACTTGGCTTCAATTTAAGCCCTGCTCCGCGGATGCGATGGAGCACCATCTGGAGGTTGGTGAGGGTTTCCTCGAACGACCGGCCATACACGACGACATCGTCGATGTAGACCATACATCGCTTCCAGAGGAACCCTTTGAGTACCATCTCCATGAGGCGCTCGAACGTCGCTGGTGCGTTACAGAGCCCGAACGGCATTACCTTGAATTGGTAGAGCCCGTTCTTGGTAACGAAGGCAGTCTTCGCCCGATCACTCTCCTCCATCTCCACCTGCCAATACCCGGAGGCCAGATCCAGAGCACAGAAATAGTGCGACCCGGCCAGGGCATCGAAGGTATCCTCAATGTGCGGGAGAGGATATGAGTCCTTCCGCGTGGCATCGTTGAGTTTCCGATAGTCCACGCAGAACCTCCACGAGCCGTCCTTCTTCTTCACCATAACCACCGGACTGGCCCAAGGGCTGTCACTGGGTTCGATGATGTCCAAGTCGAGCATCTTTTGCACCTCCTGGTCTATGACCTCTTGGTGCACTATTGCTGCCCGACGAAGACGCTGCTTGAGAGGACGCTCGTCTACGAGGTCGATGCGGTGCTTGGCGACGTCAGTCTTGCCAACCGCACCATCAGGACCCATGAACACATCCGCATACTGCCGCAGCAGTCTGCGGAGCGCTTGGCGCTGCTCTTCATCCAACCGGTCCTTCGGAACCCGAGATTCCAAATGGTCCGGCAGGGTGAACGGATCATCTCCGGCGGCCGCCGCCGCGCACGCAGCGCGGCAGACCGGATCGTCGGGGATGACACGACTCGAAGCCGCGGGAATAGCAGTAGCTGCTATGCATCCGCGCTTCAGTACAATCGGAGCATCCGTAGGATTCACCACGAGGATGGGCATCGCGCGGGGGTTGGACATGACCAGGGCCCCACCCAGCACGAGCCCAGTTCCTGCGGCGAAACTGCTCACGGGTTGCACTATACACGGACGACCATCGAGGGGCATGCGGGGACGCCGCGGCCTCGTCTCGATGATCATCTCACTCATCGGCGGCACTACTACAGTGCGCGATGTCCGCATCTGGAATGAATGCATCGGGCCCGAGCGGAAGAGGAAGTGTGTGTCCTCTCCCATCCGGAACTCGCCAGCGCTAAAGTTGGCAATCACCCGGTGGACCCGTAGGAAATTCATCCCAATTATCCCGGCCGCTCCGATATCCGCCACGATCGCCTCTGTCAGATACACCTTGTCCCCAAGGGTAATAGGCAGATCGATGATGCCATGGATACGGATGCGGTTGTCTCCCGCTCCGTAGAGCTTGTATGGTCCGGGATCTCGCAACTCAAGGTTGCGGAGTGCGGGCTCCTTCCTAAACGTTCCGGCGGCCACGAGGGTCACCTCCGAGCCTGAGTCTATGAGGAACCGGACCGGCTCCCGTCCGAAGGACAGGGGCAGGTACCAGCAGGGGTCCCTCACCAGCGCGCAGGTCGGGCGATACCTTTCGCACGCGCTGGGCTCATCTACGGAGTCCTCGCCATCCGCCTCAGCCGCGGAGGAGCTAGACTGGTCTCCAAGGACTACTTCCGGAGAAGTCATATCCACTTGGGGTCCGTCCTGCTCATCAGCGGGTGGGGCGGCATCGTTTGCCACCGAACAACTATCCCCGGACGCAGTGTTGGTCGCCACCACGTCCGGATCTAGTTTCCCTGCCGCGGGTTCCGATTCTGCTGTCCCGGAGGACCAGACCGGAAGGAATTCCTCCGTTGCGGGCCAGGGAGAGCTCCCTGGTATCCGCGCGACCGCAGGCGTTCCAACAACTCCGGACACTTCAGCCAAAAGTGTCCCTGCTTTCCGCAGAAGTAGCAGGGACGGTTCTGAGCTGGTCCGGAGGTGAACGCGCAACATTCTGCGGCTCCCGGAGCTTCGAGCCCGGCGCAGTGCGCAATCATCTGCGCGGCGCCGAGGTCATATTCCTCTATGTCGCACTCGTCCGAAGGCGAGTGCGGCGCGGCGACCGGTGCCGCATGTGCGGGCGCCCCTGTAGAAGGTGCCGGCGCACTAACCCACTGCTGGGTAGGTTCCCTGGCGGGTTCCCGGACGACCGGGTCCTGCCACGGGGTCACCTGCGATGCCTTGACCGGAGGAGGAGTCGCCACCTGCGCGGGCACAGCCGGGGCCGGAGCCGAGGCTGGAGGCAACTGTCTAGGACGGACAGCCATCTCAAGCGCAAGCGCGGAGTCTATCGCCTCCTCCATCGATCGCTTTTCATGGGTGGCCAGCCCGTACGCTAGGTGGTAAGGCTGGCCATCGATGAACTGATCGATCAGCATCGTCTCGAACCGTCTGGAGTCCATGTCCGGAAAGGCTTTCCGGCCGAGTATGCGTAAGCCGTACGCATAGTCTGTCACGGACTCAGTCGGCTGGCGGATACGCGCCTTGAACTCTCGTTCAGACTGCCGCCGATTGGTCGTCGGCGGGAACAGCAGGCGAAGTTGACGAGCAACCTCGCCGAACGTCACTGTTCCTACCGGCAGACACGGCATCACGCGGAGAGCTTTCCCTTCCAGGCTCCCCGCGAGGACGTGTCCAGCCTCAGGCTGGGACCATCCTTCGTACACGGCGGTACGCCATACCTGGAGCAAGTAGTCCTCCAAGTCGGCGTTATCCCCGTTGAACCGTTTCCGCCACGAAGAGTGGTCGGGCCCGTCATCGCGTTTGTTACGCGCCCGACGTGCGGTCCCGGCTCCGGGGTCGTCCGTGTACTGCGGCAAGTTCCGCGCGCTTCCCACGCCTGCGGCGGAGTCTGCCGGAGCAAACATCGACGCCGCGGACATAGGAGCAGGGAAGCTCACGTTTGCCGCCGGGATCATTCCCGCTGAAAACCCACTCTGGCTAGGTGCGGGCGGGGCTCCCATCGAACCTACTGGGTAGGCTCCAGAAGGGGCGGCAAAGCTTGGGGCCGAAGCCACCTGTTGCCACTGCCCGTCCGACACACTGTACGTGCCAGGGTAAGTCGACCACGCGGCTTGCGCTCCAACCGTCGGAACGGTCGACGCGGTCGCCAACGTGGTGCCTCCGAGCCGCGGGGCAGGCGCGGGTCCCATTGCGGGGGCCACTGGCGCCTGCGGACTCGGCAGGACTTGGGGAGGGGCTACTGGCCCAGACATCCCCGGACTTAGGGTGACCGACGGGTCAACGCTCGAATGCAGCTGATTCCGCTTGAACAGTACAAGCGCCTCGGAAATCAGCCACCTCTCCCTCTCCGTCAAAGGCCCCGAGTTGCCTTGTGACAGCGGAGAAGGGGAGCGGTTCCGCCGGTCTGATCGTCCCTGATGGGGCGACCGGGCGCGGTCATAGCGCCCGAGGGGAGCCAGCTCACCAAGTGCGTCGGTGAGCTGATCCACCACACTGCCCGGTGCGGACCGACCAGAACCCATGCCAGAGGCCCGCGAGGGAGCCCACCCGGCCGGGTGCGGCATCTGGTAAGACTGGTCCGCTCGTCCAGAAGGACCCGCATGCATCGGCGCTCGATTCCGGACGCTCGAAGGCGTCTTATGGAAGGGTGCCGATTGCCACGGATCTGTTCTGGGCGCGGGCGGGCGCGGCGTAGAGCCGTTGCCAGCTCCACCCACCGCGCCTAACACGTCAAGGTCCGGCCTTGACGGCAACTCCTGCTGCGGCCCCGCGGGGCCCGACTCTACGTCCGAAGACGGAGCCAGGGACGCCGGAGTCGTCTCCGCGGACGGGGTCTTGTCCACGGAGGTTTCCGCGCGTTCCTTCCGGCCGCCGGAGTCGTCCGGAGACGTCTCACGGGGGCTGTCGCGTGACCGGGTGTGGTCCGCGACACTTCCACCCTTATCCCTCCCCTTGGATTCATCGGCCTTATCTTTGGCCTTCTCTTTCGCTCTCGTCATTTTTTCGAGACGTCCTTGAGGAGCGGGCGATCCCCAGGGACTAAGGAGGCGACAACACTGTGACGGTAGGCTGCGATGGAACACTGTCGGACTGATCCTGGTCACGGCACCAATGTAAAGTTATTGACTACCGTCCGCTCTTCGGGATCCTCGAGGATAGTCCTCTCTCATCCGAGTCCTTGCGGACGCGCATCCGCTATTCCGGATCCTCGCGGCAGGGCCGCTCACCGGAGGTCGCGGCGGACACGGTAACTACTTCATCATTAACGGTAACCAGGTAACAGCCCACCCGACACTCCCAGGCCTACGGACACCGTTCAGAAACTGGTTCATCACCACGGTGTTAACTGGCGGGGCCTGGCGAGCCGCGGTCTGCCTCGGGGACGGAACCCCGTACAGTCCGACATGCTGGCCAGAGCCTCTGTCACATGTCCCGGGAAGGGAGAGAGCTGGCGATCCACAGGGCCGAAGGCCCCCGAGTCAGCAACTCGTCTCTCCCAGCCCGGGCCTCCCCACGGAAATCGTCCCCAGGGCTCTAGGAGCCCACTACTCAGACCCAGGGAACACAAAGCTCATGGCGAGCCTCGTGTGCGTCCTAGTCTCGATCTTGGACAATCTCCTCGAACGAGTCGCTTCCAGTGTATATATAATACACCAGAAACTGCAGGGCGCACGCGAGGTTAAATCGATCCATTGTTATAGTTTACTGGAACGTAAATTACAATACGTCGCCGTGGCAACGCACGCTCGAACGGAGCATGTCAAAACAAGGCCAAGTACAGAAAGGCCACATAAATGGCTTTTATGTTTACAATCACCTGCCGCGTGCCTAGGGCAAAATCGCCACATAAGTATGTACTCAAGCTGAATGATGATCTACAAAATGAAAAATCCTAAGACAAATATAAAAACGTGAACCATAATACTTGTGCATGAACAGAATAAAATGAAATTCCATTTACTGTATAAGTTTACATTTTGATATATACAATGGCCCTAATGGCTATACATTGACAATTTTATATTTTTTCGTAATTCCATGTTGTATAAATATATATATATTATCTTATATAATCCACCGTTAGAAACTGTTAATACATTTAATATATGATTTAAAACTCTCAATAATATGTATACATGTATATGTATCCTCAATATATCATCACTATGGCCAGCACAAGCACCATTTTCAGCCCTTTCATGCACAGACAGAGCAAGAGGGAGGCCACAATACCATATGCCTCACTGAAAATGAAACACATATTGTGCACAAACTCGTGTCAAACAAGTAAGAAACCGCAAGGTAATATAGACTAGTTTTCACACTTAACAAAACACAAATTTATTTTGGATATTGTCTTAATGTAGTAAAAATGTATACTAACTTCTAAGTGGAAATACAATATTCATTGTGTAACAATCGAATCAGTAAAAAGTCACAACACAGAAAGCGTATTGACTTTTTCTGTGAGCTTATGATATGGCGATTAGTTTTCAGTCTTACTGACTGCAGACAACACAGGATATCTCCCAGGCTATCCCGTACGGCGGACACGGTAGCGAGTTGCATCCCGATTCAACGCGGTACAGATGCAAACCCCCTTGATCACCACCTCCATTGTATTCAGCCTCTGGAGTGGCATCGACACAGACAAACTCGCCCCTAAGGTTTCCCGTGTATGGGGCCATCAGGTATCCCCTGTACTTCATTCTCCATCCTGGGTAACACTCGATTGTTCCAGGGATCATTAGCGAAGTGGAACCATTGTTCACATGACAAGCGGCACAGGGAACGTTGTTGAAATGCAGTATTGGATCTTCAGTCTCGAACGGAAAGTTGCTTGAAGTATCTAGTATGTACTCGGCTCCGTTTATTTGCGCAGAAACATGGTCCGTAGAATCGTAATTGCCGAAAACCGGGTTCCGTGGAAGACAGAGTAAGTTTGCTCCACCACCAATATGGCCATCCATAGTTCCGGCAGCAATACCTGGTCAAATACACCAGTTGTCAGGGCCCTAATTCACAAACATGAGTAAAATCTGAATAATAACACATATATGTGGCGTATTTTCCTGGAATCTATCCGGAACCCAGTCTATAAAAGTTGTGTGTTGAGAGACACAAGTCCTCCCTGTCTTTAAATGGTTTATTGACAACAACACAAGTCACTCACACATGCACACAGTTCAGTTGTATTCCAGCATTCGATAAACAATAGTCCATTATATAATATCAGTCCACTAAACGATCAAAGTCTGTCTTGTGACACACGTATACGTCCACTCTCTAGAGGTAACTCTTATCAACTGCCTCGGGCTTGGCTGGGAACTGCTGGATATGGGCTTTTTGGCGGGAAAGTATGAATGCAATGTGAAAGTCGTGTAGGCGTGTCAGGTTTGTACGGGTTTTCATTGGTGCATGTTGTTTAAGGGTGTCCGTGATTTGCATGTTTGTGTAATGTGTGTCAAGTCTGCGCGGGACACATGTCACGTGTGCATGTGCGTGTTTGTGGACCAGGGAGCACGTAGTGGGTCGCAATCGGGGTCAGATGTAAGCATGTATGTATTTAGGGGAAGATTTTGGGGCCAGGTTCTATCTATAAAAAATATGCTACATAGGCTATGCATCGTTGGTCAGGCTCTGTTCATATAAGTTTACGTACTAAATATTTTTTTCTATTATTTTTTTTCTTGCGTGACAAAGGTTTGTTACACCGCCTGACCACCTATCGTCACTGTGGCGATACTGGATGCACTAACGATCGTTAGTGCATCCCGCAATGGCGGACAGTAAACACGGTAAGTTTGTTTTTTAACCATATTTTATCAAATGACAGGTCCATTTGTGATAAATGGATACTTCGAAGGTAGCTTAGCGTTCTGGTCAAAGACATGCATAGTTATTTCAAGCAGATCACGCTTTTTTGTTGAGATTTGTTGAGGAAAAGAATTAGCGATAAGATTCACTGACGATTCACTCACGATTAAATAACGTAGATTTGAATTAATGAAGAAAAGATTGAATTAATGAAGCAACGAACGGTTGTTTCGTGCGCATAAGAATCAGCAGATGCATGTGTGTGTCGATCACAATCGTAATTATCGGGAAAATGAAGAAAATTCGGCCCAAGTATCATACACTGCGCCTCCCTCTATATTCAATAAGGATTAAAAAGGTGGCAGACGGATTAAATGACATTCATTTAGTGGACGAGTAGTATTAAGGCGCAGTGTATGATACTTGGGCCGAAAATTCAAACGAACCGCGAGTGGTGTTCGCCATTGTGGGATGCACTAACGATCATTAGTGCATCCAGTCTCGCCACAGTGTATCGTGTGAGCCAGCGGTAAAAGAGACATAATTAGAGTATTCGGGTGTGTCTATTCCAAAGATGTGTTCTGTTAATTTGTTTCTCACTTGCATCATTAAAAGGTATAAAGTATGTATACATAGATGGCCATGTAAACAATGGATCGCACATTGATGGACTTCTGATAGCTCTCTTGGTTACCTTTTGCTTACCTTGAACTCGAGATGCCATTGCATACGCTACTCAAAATCAAGGTTATAACTAGAACTACACCTGCGGTGTAGTGCTTCAGCCAAATTGACACCTGATCACATCACGATTACCTATGATACCGCTAGCGACATCGGGCGCATATTGTGACTGCACTCACATATGAATACATTAAAACCACGTGATAGTGTTAAATGCTTCCACGTTCGAACGTGCTAGCTTTTTGCTAGAAAAGACATAGAAAAATTTTACGCGCATGTCACTTATGGGCTTCTGTAAGAATCACATATTGCTTCACTTACATTTTCTTTTGTCAGGGCACACTGAACCCAACAAACTCCAACTGCAACCAACAGTAATGTTCCTACAGCTCCCATGCTTTCTCTCGTTTGTTCACGGATACACGACTGGCTCGAATATTTATAGTTATTTGTCTGCAGAACGTATGCTGCCATACATCAAATTATATATTGCGGGGCCTGGATCTAGTGTATAAACAAACATATTGATACTGGGTATTGATTCCACGTCTCCTTATGCGAAAAAAGATATCAAGTCTATCAGTTAAAGTAGATAATCAACACTATGAATGTGACAATATCCAGAAAGTAAGATAAGAAGACAATTGATCTTACATGATAATCTCATCGAAATATCTACTCTATCATAAATCTATGTATATAAGCTTCAATGACCCTACAATTTGACAGATTCAGTGACCTGTGTAAGTTGTTATGCTGTAAGTCAACACAAAGTAACTGCTTGTATGCACAAATGCAGCGAACAAACAGAATTTCGAGATTTGTGCCTCTGAAAATTCAACCTTGTGTCGGCGAGAGAGAATTAACAATCACCGTCGTCAATTCCCAGACAGAAAAGTAAAGAAAATGACGTCATCGCAGCAGTGTAGCTTCGGCATACTGCCTATGAAACCAACCTTGTCTTGTGTCCAATATGTTTTTTTTCAAATGCTCTGCACTGACCTTCAAATGATAATAAAGAAACCATCTCCAGACATTTTTATTGTTCAAAGCAATTGAATCCGCCTAAAATTATGCACATAAATTATTTACTCTAGTGATATGATTCACGACAAAATTGTGTTCAATTATATAGTAGTACGACTAGGTTCATAATTGGTTTGCATTTTTACTGACTGCATACAACACACGACATCTCCCAGTGATGTCCATAAGGCGGACACGGCAGCGAGTCGCATATTCCTTCAACGCTGTGCAGATTGAGACTTGCTTGAGCACCACCGCCATTGTATTCAGCTTCTGGCGTGGCATCGACACAAACGAACTCACTTCTAAGTGTGTTCCAGTATGGCGCCATCAGGTATCCCCTGTACTCCATTCTCCAGCCTGAGTAGCACCGAATAGTTCCAGGGATCATCAGTGAAGTGGATCCATTGTTCACCTGACAAGCGGCACAGGGAACGTTGTTTTGATAGAGTAGTGGGACTTCAGTCTCGAATGGGAAGTTGGTTGTATTAGATAACCTGTATTCGACTCCATTCAGTTCTGCCGAATAGTAATTTGTTGAATCGTAATTGCCGAATACCGGGTTCCGTGGAAGACAGAGTAAGTTTGTTCCACCACCCGGATGGCCATCCTTAGTTCCGGCAGCAATACCTGGTCAAATACACCAGTTATCAGGACCATAAATCACAAACATGAGTGAAATTTGTATACTCAAGCATGGACATATTTGGTCAGGCTCTGTCCATACTTGGTTAGGTACTAAAGGTTTTTGTATTAGGTTTGTTTCTCGCTTAAATTCTACTACTGGCAATAGGTACCACATACTTTATAGTGACTGGCCCATGCAAATAAAATTTTCTAATAGGCAAAACTTGCGAAATATGACAGTCCACATGTTTCGTCAAATCATGTCAATTTTGAGTCGGGCCCGTTTAATGAATACAGAGCATTCTAGGTAACTTCATAGCCGGTTTAAATCCAGTCCAGAGATTGGAAGAGATTCAAAAACTCAAAGAACATTATTTGACTTTTCATTTCATCGAAGGTCAAATTCAGTATCACCGCTGAAATAGCCGCATATGACTTTCCACTTGAATGTGCCAATATCTTGGCACAATTCGAAGAGTACCTTCGAAGCATTCAACAAACGTTTATTTTGGTGACGAAGCTTACAGCATAGCAGCTTCTAAACTGTGGAATGAACTCATCCTTCATCTACGACAGGCATCATCCGTATCGTTTTTTAGAAACATGTGGAAACATTGCTATTTGCAAAAGTGTTAAACTAGTATCATATTTATAAACACAATTCATGTATTTATAATGTTTTTATCTCCAACGTGGTACGTAACAGAGAATCCGAAAATGCGTTGCTTACCGAGGTGCGTACAAGTACTGCCGAGGATTGCACAGAAACTGCCGGTCGGTTTTCTCAAATACTATCCAATAATGATAGTTAACAAACCAAACCGAACTTTGTGGCTTTCAGTGAAAGTCTTCAAAAAACGCTCACGAAAATAAACACTTCTCAGACATAACACAAGTTGTTTCACCTTCCAATATTGTCTAAATTCTCTATCAGGAGTATATAGTAGTTGATTAACCTTGTGAATATGGTTTCAATTGCAAAGTGTGTTATATGGAAAAACCTGAATATTCAATCGCCATGTGCTCTGACTCAATCAAGGGCAACTGCGTGATATCGCACTACCATAGAATAGAATAGAATAGAATAGAATTTATTTTCGTTTTCACATCAACAGTACATGTCAATATATATACAGATATGTGCTAATATTTTCAGGGTTTGATGGAAAACAAGGGTACCAAATTAGCATGCGCTGGTTCAATATGACGAGGAACATGATGAGGGAAAAAATAAACAATCCTTCCTACTACAAATATAGGGTAGATTCTATGAATGTTGTGTGACATTTTTCTACTATTGAGTAAGGCATTTTGGGTGTTACTTTTTCCTCGTCCCTCGGGCAGGGTGGAGGTAACTTGTACCTTTACTTTAGTATGGTAAATTATGGCTGAGAAATTCATATTCATGTTATTTGCATGTATGTGGGTTTTGCATGAACAGCAAAAGCCCAGTAGCTTTCAATGGTTTTAAGCTTTCAATGGTTTCCATTTATACATGTAGCATTCCAGTGTTTTCCCGGATGCAAATGTGAACCCCAGTTTTTAGGTTGAGAATGGTCCTCAAATTGTTATAAGAACTTCGGTATACCGTAAGGAATAGAAAAAGAAGAAAAGACACACGGTATAAGCATAACCCTGATAAACGGTTCCAAGTCACAGAAAAATTATCGAACATCAGTCAAAATAGTACCCGATACACCCTCATTGACACTTGTTCAAACATTCAATGATTGTACATCAATAAATTGTATATATCATTTTAGCATTCCCCTTTCTTGCATACCAATCATTGCGCCCCATCTATTTCTTCGCATAAACCCATTTAATATTAGTTTTAAACTGGATGCCAATGAGATAAGAAAGAAAAACAGAATAGCTCATGGACAAAATTTCAGAGCAAAATGCAAATGGACAGGTGGCGTTTTCCATTATTGAGACCATTGTCCGAGCGCAACCAAGCAGGTGCCCACATTTTGCGCGCGACGCTCGGCAGTTGCTTCTAATACATAACATCAAAAGCTGCTTTATTCTGAAGGAAGTTTATGAGATTGGTGTGATGAATTGGAAGACCACGGCACGATCGCGAAACTTGCGCTGGGTGATAATAGTCGTTTTGGGAGAATGGTCACAAACTTTTTCACGTTGTGCTGATCAATTTCTCACATATTGTTGTAATTCCAACTGTTCATGCTCATAATATTAAATTTATCCAATATCCAAAACATAATTACTTTTTGTACAAAGTGTGGTATTTTCTGCGCCTCTCGGCTGTTCCGGTGTGCACATCGGTAAGCAAAGTATTTTCGCTTAGGTACCATGTCCAATGTATCTTATCTGGTCTTTTCACATTCACATAATGTATAGCCAGTATTTTAGTATCTTTTAAAACTTATTGAGAAGATATCTCGATTTCACCTGTATAGACCATCGTAGATAACGTTCCATTGCAAGTCTTCCGACCCCACCGAACGTAAACGGGTCCGGCTGATGACTAGAATCACATCGAATAAAAATAAAATTTTGTTGAAATACTGTTCAGCATATTGCTGCATATCTTTATGTTTTTACAAACCAGAAAAATGTTCAGACCTGTCCTTCTACAGTTTCGACTCTATTACTTAAGCCGTTTAGCTGTTCAGGAATCTCAGAAAATTTGGATAACGTTTCATGCTGGTCATCGGAAATGGCAGACAGTTTCTCCATAGTATCCTGGTGGCCACTAGAAATTGTAAATAACTGCTCCAGGGCATTTTGTTGGTCCATAGTCTACAAGAACGAAACAATAATTTAGTTCAGGACTCATTTTCCGAGCTGTTAAAATGAGAAAAAATATATATATTTCATTTATCTCCATTGACGACATGGCTAACCAAGACTCTACAATTACAAGGTTGCAAGCATACCCAACACATATTGTCATGTGAATTCATACAGCACATATATTAGCTCATGCAATATTCTGCTTGCTAAACGTATTCCCATCGTATCTGACGAAGATTTTGAAGTACACATATAAAATCACCAGAGTTGTCATAGTTTACGTCCCACGTGATCACGGTACAAATCTAGGATGTTGAACGTACACAGCACCATACTTGCGAAAAGGGCAGTTCATCCGCTTGATGACACCGGTGTGTATTTTAGGTTAATATTCGGTCCGGCTTCGTTTGTATTCCAATGAGGTTTCATTTCAGGTTTTATATTTTCATAATCGTAAGCTTGTTGGGCTGAGGTAACGAGTTGATATCTTCATCGGCCCAAGTATCATACACTGCGCCTTCTTCTATATTCAATAAGGATTAAAAAGGTGACAAACGGATTATGGCATGCATTTAGTGGACGAGTAGTATTAAGGCGCAGTGTATGATACTTGGGCCATTGACGGCAAAATTATATTTTTATGAGGACATACGTGTATAGGCCTAAAATACAGGTTATTTTGTTCCATCATATGACTCGTCAGTATGTTTTACACACTGCGAATGTTAATATCAATCTATTACCACTAAAGTTGGGGCATAATTTATTGGCGCGAACCTATCTCGTCATATCTCGGAACATACTGACTTGACAATGTGTTATTTGAAATTTATATAAAGTGAAAACGGCACCATGACCATTGTGAAACAATGGCTGTTTTTCTGTCGTGTGCGTTTCTAGTCGGTATATCTAGGAAAATATATATCCTTATGGTGTTCTAACATGGGAACTCTAGCTTGCCATTTTCATGCTGTCTGGGATTGAGACAAATCAATGGAATAGCCGATTTGAATAGGGGCCTTCTCAAAGAAAATACAATAATAATAATGCATTCTATTGCTCGTGCTTGAATATATTTCGCATTAGAGAAATCATAATCACACAATATCCACGGTAATTCTTCAGTCCGAATCTGAACTGCTGGATTCACCCAGACGACCCAGGATTCACCCAAATTCACGTATGACGACCCGATCAATGTGGATCTCGTCGATGACTTTGAACGACAACTTCATATTACGCTCATAGATACTATATGTATACATGTGTTATAGGGTACGGGTATTTTGGCTCATCTGTTAAGGAATATAGGCATAATATGTGCTGTACGTTGAAAATATTATATCAGGAACAAAATTTTGCTTGAGTGATCAATGTAAGTATCAATCCATTACCACCGATACAGCCATGTTTCATCAACAGCGCAATCAAGCACAAACATTTTGTCATTTTTCTGAAATCTGTTCCATAGCTTCTTTGAGACAGTCCCTTAACCAACACTGAGCTGAGCTCAGAGGATTTTAATACACCGGTTTACGGTTCCAATATTCATGAGGCTAGTATCATGTAAACAATGTACGTGCTCGGGACTGTCATAGTATGGTGCCCGATTGAGGCCATTTTAGTATTTCAAAACCGAGGGACCGAATAACGAGGCGAAGTAACAAAAAACCGACGCGAATTCTTTTTGTTGTTTCATCAACTCCTAGCCGTACGTGGAAGACAGTTATTTTGTAGATTTTCACGCATTCTCTTGCCAAAAATACTAGATATTTATTTCAAAAAGTGATAATATATAAAAGTCGAAATAATATTTCATGATATTATTCTGACTATAATTTTAATTTTCTCTAGAGAATGCGTTATGCTTTCGTTCATGTGTGTGCTGCTGAGTGAAATAGATATTCCAACTGCACTAAATGGAGTGGTCATTTAACACGTGGGCTTATTCTAGAAAAGTTGCGATAGTTTAGGGAGAACTCTAACGTATCAAACAGTTTGCCACAGATTTACGGCATGCACGCTGGATCCCGCTTCCTAGGGTACAAGTGCTATGCACTGCGACACTGCCGCACTGTCACAGCGGGTGCCGTAATTACATAACTGAAACCAGGTACGATAGTCCGACAGACGGGATCCGGACCAATACACAATTCAGAAATACATCGTCATAGTAACCAGAAAGAAGCAAGGTGAGCGGAATCCAAAGTAGCGATGCAAAACGAAGAATAGGGACTAACCCCAAAACTTATGGACTACACTGTTATGCTCCAGAAATTAGACTGAGCCCATTATAAGCTAACTAAAATTTTGAGCGAGGAATTCCGGAACGGATGATGACCTGTGAAGGTCATCCACTGAAATGGGTGTGCCGAGTGCTTGGAATTCAATTAACCTTTAAATTTTAGAAATTTTGTAAAATGACAAACCAGTAATGGAAAATGAGGTACTTCTAAAAAGTGTTGCCGGTTGCCCTTGCTGACAGGCGCCAGCAGATCCGAGAATATCCGTGCAGGGTTGAGCTGCAAGAAGCGAGTCGGCAATGTCACTGCGGCCCTACGGAGTGTGACCAGTCAGCCTCACTTGCCTTCCTCTATCGGCTGGTGGTGCTTCTTCCTGGGGACCCCGGCTCTCTCAACAAGGGAGGAATATATAGCCTCGGAGGTGGGAAGGAGCCCTGGCTCCCGCAACGGGGGTGGTAACTGCAACCCTGACAGCCACTGAGGCCTAGTCGGGGCTTCCTGGATGGAGGGGAGACTTTCAGCATTCAGCGGCGCAATCACAGAGATCATCTTCACTCTATCGACCACACGGTGTTCCCTGACAAGCTTGCCCCATTTCCGGATCAAGATGGGGTAGAGCACAACCTCCAGGGGTGCGTCAAAGCAGTCCGGGACGATCTGGTTGAGGGTGGATGACCGGAGTCATCAACATCCTCATGTCCTTGAGCCTGAGCCAGCTAAGCATTGCAAAGACAATGCCTGAGATCCTCATTCCCAGCACAAAACCGCTGCAGTTCCTCATGCACATCGTTGAGGATGTGAGTCGGCCGTGACTCCACTGCCTCTCTAGCAGCAGCCATTCCTTCATGATATGCCTGCTGCTCATAGGCTTCAGCGACAGTCTAGTAGCTCTCCAAGCGTGACCTGAGGGGTACTCCCCTCTCACGCACGTCAGAGCTCCAATTCCTGCCACCCTTAGGTAGGTCCTGAAGGGCCCGAGGGACCGGCAGGTTGGCCAGCCCTGCACCAAGCGGTACTTGCTCCTGGCCATCTCGTCTATGGTCCACCTCCTGACCTACGGACTCGCGGAAAGTCTCGTAGACCCGAGCAGTGTCCGAGCCATACTGCCTGACTATCTTCTCAACTGGATTCAGAGGCTCCAGGTCCAGCGCGGCTGTGCTTTGCCACCTTCTGAGAACAGCGAGGATACAAACGCCGACCTGGTAAGAGGTGGCAGTCATATAGGAGCAACTTCAGCGAACGGAGAAGCAGCAAAGGACCTTGGGTATGGAGCAAGACAGGCATCGTCAGTTACGACACGTCTGTGAAAAATGAACTATTTGCCACGAAGCAAGATCGCAACACACAATATGTGGCCTGACTCCCTATGTCTCCCTATCATCTCGAATGGTTCAGATATTTTTGACATTTAAAACTCGACAAGTGATATTGGCAGGAAAACTATTTTTTTCCAAATCAATTACATATATGCCTGTGGTCTCAGAAAAATGGGTTACAAAACAAATTAGGCTTGATCAGATGGATAAATCAAGCATATGACAATACAAGCAGCGACTTTTCTTTTCTTTTGTGCGCCGTTAGCTCTGACTTAACTCATTTCACGCTCGATTAGCTCGGACATATAGGAGTAAGCTGCAATCGCATTGCATCAAGGGATACAAAGCACCGAGAATGGTGTTACTGTAAACAAAATCAAAATATCAATTAGAATCAATTAGAAAGGGGAGTCTGTTTGGGCATACAGGTGCAGATATATAACTATTATGCTTTCTTCGTTCGATCAGAATTGTATGAAAAAATTCATAACCTTCCTCCAATATCACTTTAAATACCAGACTGATAGGCCTATAGATAATGATGATACAAATATGCTCTCAATAATACCAATCAATTCACCAAATCAATGAGTTTAGAATCTCGACGTTTATGTGCGGCACAAAATATTTCATTTAACATCACAGTTGCTAAACTGCATCGTTATTTCGGTGTAATGCATTGCTCATTCTCCCCGTGGTAGCGAGAATTGAAATGACCGCCATCGGACACCATAGCCTCGGGTGGTCCTGCAGCTGTCAACTTCAGTTCAATAAATTTATAGAAATGAAGAGAATCCCGACCAGTTTTCCTTCTTGAATTGTCAGGAATAAATCTAGGGTGTTCAAGGGGTGGGCTTGTAAATATATGAGATTTTTATTCGTGTATAGTATTCACACTAGTTTATTCTGACAGATAAAACCGCCGCTGTCGTGCTGATGCACGTGTGGTTTGTTTACCCGAACTTTACCTTATTTGGCAAACTGTAAACTGGTGTATTGGACTCAAAGGCCAGAGCAACGTGAGTATATCCGGGCACGATACAAAGCTGGTAAAAAGTTAGACACCCTAAATCCTCAATTCATATATTGATGAATATATACACTAAACAAGTTTGTTTAGAGATAACAATGTACTGCAATCAAATATATAATATTTGTCCTGTTCGGCCTGACATACAGTTTCACACCCGAATATAAACCAACAGTATCCGCCTTTCCTGGACATCAAAATATGGCCACTATCGGTTTTTTAACAGCATAAGTCATCACATGTTATTTTTCAGACCGTTGCACACTACTGGACAGGTCAATGATTTCTCTTTGCATTAATGAGCTGTTGCATTGGCATTCACCACTGTTTTAACTTTCCGCTTTCTCGCTCATTGCTACAATGGTAAAATCCCATTTAAAATCGCATTTATTGAAAAAATTATTCTCTGTGTGAAGAACAAACTTCAAATTCACGTCAGTGACTTTGGTCAGAGTCTTGTTCAAACGTTGCCTGAATTTCATATAATACAAGTCAGTAAGTTCCGAGATTTCATGAGATATGTTCGCGCCAATAAATTATGCGCCGACTTTAATACATTCAGATTGTGATGATGACCGTACCAAACTTAATATACAACATCTTGGAATAGACACGAAGCCCTACCGAATAGTTAACCCAAAGACACAGCGGCGCAATCAGGGGCAGACAACTTTGGATACAAATTTCAGGTCAAATCCTGTTTCCATACCAGAAATTTAGATTTGTTTCATTATCATGAAAAATTAGTATAGATGGTGGGAGATTGATGATAGTATAATTGGACAGATCCGAAGAATGGGAGAGAGATGGAAAGAAGACGAAGAAGTCACTTCGTAGGCAGATATGGAAGGCACAATTAATAACTCGCCTGTTTGTCCAGGGTGTCTAGCCTGCTCTCGATGTTAATCAGCTGGTCAGATAGCTGGTCAAGAGCGACAGAGAGCTTTTCCAGGGATGCATCCTGTTGAATTTAATTATAGATATAAAACAATAAACACAAATCCAAATCTCCATTGGAACAAAACACACAAACACAAAATGTTTCACTTACATTTTCTTTTGTGAGCACAGTTTGCACAGAAAGAACACAACCCAGCAGCAACCAACAGTACACGTCGTATGAATCCCATGTTTTCAATCGTTTTCGCTCAGGAGAGACCAGTCATACGGCTGAATGTATCAGACTTTGCAGTGAGGCCATCAAAATGCATATTGTTTATACCTTTACCTAAATGGATAACAATACAATACTATGTCAATAAACATGTCTATCAGATATAAAAAAAATCATCTGCGTGAATGATAACAATACGTATGTCCTAGTAAGAAACGAAAACAATGGATGATACATCATACTGTCTTCAAAATATCTGATAACATAAAATCAATGTAGATAAGCCTCAAGCACGCTACAATTTATGTTGTTTCAATGGCGTTTCTGTATATGGTTATGTGCTCTCACTGTGTCAACCCAGAGCGCATAACTTACACACAGTCGTCAACGTGCGCACAGGATTCCTGTAGCGGAGTTAAAGGAAGCCTGCAAAAAACAACATAATCTGAGACAAGAAAATGCAGCAAACTGCGGAAGACGACATTAGAGCTTGAGCACATCTTCAGCACCACGACAGCTGAATTATCTTACACAACGTTACCCGCCCCCCCCCCCCCCCCCGCCAAAAAAAAAAAAGAAGAAGCCATAACTTCATCCCCTTTGTGATTCCAATTCATTTCCGTATTCTATAAGATGAACAACATGGTCTACTCCATTCATATTACTAATTAGTAAACATTTATTTTAAAATCGATCAATGGAACAGATACGCCTGCTAAAATGATATGGAATCTCATTAAAATATCCTCAAAACATTGGAAACTATGAGGAATATCTGCATCTGATATCATCAGATATAGCCTAACACATGCCTTTACTCAGTTTCTGAGCAAATTAAAATACCAGTTGAGAATAAAAAGACTTCGCAATCCAGCACAGAACACCAGCTTAAATGTCATGTTATAAAATACGTCAAATTACGGTAAATGTAGCCGTGGCATCGCAGACGAATCGCTGTGTTTACTTCATAACGCCAAAAATGTCCACACTCAGATACCCATATGCATGTATGCATGCACGACTTGCTGAACAGAAATTGTGTTCCAAAATACGCGTGATTGTGGTAAAATTTGCTTTGCATTCTGGGAACGCCAATTTCCATCGGCTCCGCCATTTTGGGACATTTTTAGATAATTTGAACATTTACGTTATTTTATCAAACCTAGCACATCGATTCATGCCTGATATATCTGTGGAATAGTCAAAGTTTCCCATCAATTCGAGAGATTTTATGTCAAGGACGAAGAAAATCCTCATTTGAAGTAGGTATCTAAACGTTTAAATGCCAAAACGTGCGTCGATAGGTTGGCATGAAACCTCCATGAAAAAGTCAGCACATAGACATGTAGAGGGTTGGGGGCTTCGCCCCCAACGCTCTAATGTCAAAAATTGATGGTAGGTGGGTATTTTTGGTTGGAAACACATCCCAAACGAGGTTTCCAGCAAAGCGACTTAGCAGATAGACTAACATAAAGATATTCTTTTGGGTGGTAGTTTCATTTGTTGTTGACACCTTCGTTATTATTAACTATAAACACATGATGTGAGATTATTCCTCAATTATCGTCCGATTGCCCCTTTGTCTACATGAAATCACCATATAATGGAACTTTTGCCCACTGCTAACCTCAGCAGCTACTCTAATGCTGCAGAGAAAATTAAGTGTAGGTCCAGTTATGCGGGAGTAAATCATAATACTTATATCAGGGTGTCATGAATTTCCGTGAAGTATAGATCTACCCGCATCGATATATAGTTAATCTGCACAGGATTTCAATGAAAAGTGTCATGTGTTGTGTTATTCGTCAGAACATTTCACGAGTTGTACATGTATCACCCCCTGTTTGTGGTATAGTGGTAAGTAAATTTTTTATGTTATTGGTTCTAAATTCAATACATTTAATAATGAAATAAACCTGATATGGAACAATTAATATCGTGATAGTTATGCGCACAGTACGCAGATACTATATATAACTTGATATGTAGTCCAACTGTGGATTCAAGCACCATTGTAAGTAATATACAATGGGCGTTCGATGGTTAACTCTAAATATTGTTCTCCAGCTCTTGAAAAGGCGCAAAAACCGGTCAATAAGTATACGTAATGACTATTTGATTCATCAGTAGTTTGTACAATGATGTTACATACGGAAAAAGTGGTTATTAATAGGGAAACCTACGCATCCCCAATTTTGCACGGCGTTAAATTATTGACGTTATGATTACACAAGTTAATCATTATTGACGTTATATCACAGAGAAGTTGACGATATTGGTGTTTATTGATTTAAAGAAAAAACATGTTTATAAAAGAAAGAAAAATGTAATAATCGTATTAAATGTATTATTGATAAGTATTTAATATATGTTGACGTTTAACCTGTTATAAGGCGTCATGGTGCTAGTATTTAATATATGTTGACGTTAATATATGCCGACGCTACATAACAACCGTGTGCTCATTCCATGGCCTGGAAATCTATTATGTACGCAACAGAAATGTTTTTCCAAGCGTGAAGAAAGTCCTTTAGGGTATATGTGATTGACCGATGGTCGTTGACATCACCCTATATGTATTTCTTTTTGTTTTCCGACTTCTCTGACGACTCTTTTAGATTCAGCATAGGCCTACATTTGTGTAGAATTCTCGACATTGCAATAAAAGCCGAGACATTCCGGTGATCTCATCCGATATACTGCTAATATTAATGTCTTAAATTTGGTGACAATTTGAGTGCTGTTTTAAATTACATTTTGTGTAGTTTGCGGCTGGTATGCGACAATTTCTTTATGCATTCTCCTGCATGTTGTTTATTTCTGACCTCTCCAAGTATAATCAATTTGCGTTATATAACTACGCCAACAAAGATACCACTAGAAATGTGTTGTGTTGCAGCGATGGACAGTGATACATTGGTTTTGAGCATAAATTTAGTAGGATGTTCTTGTTTAAAACAGACTTGCCGATGGCTACGAAAGCTCAGGGCCCAAAACCAATACTGGCGGTCAGGCAAAGATATTGCATGTCTAAGTAGACTTTGGGGGAGATAATTTGATTGAGGGTGTTCACAATTTGCCGTGTCATTTACTTTGATGTGACTGATCGTATGACGATCTATATGAACTGTATAGATATTGGTGTGGCGCTTTCGTATGGGAATAAACTGTGTAACCATGTTTATGTTTTATATGACATCTTAAAATGTGTCAGGATGTTTATTTCTTGCATTTTGTAATACGTCATAAGTATTTCCAATTTTGATTTTACATATTTAGCATCGTATTTTATCTGCAAGAGGAAACCACTCTTTTATTAAATTTTACTACTTAATTAAATTGCAATCATGCGTCAAAAATAAGGACAAAAATTTCTAACATGGCTTTCAGTAACGTCAAGCATGACGAACTAACGTCAATAATACCGAACTTATCATTGTTTGTGGAAAACGACTGACAGGTATGTTTAGTTTAACATCTGGGCTTTGAACCTTTCAATGCTTAATCATAAATGAGCTGCCAATATGCTAAAGCTCATTTCCAGTACATAGCGGATTCATTGCATGGAAATAAAATGCATTTAGTACATTCGGATAAGTGCAAGGCACGATCTTCAACTTTTTTTACATCTCAGAGCGTGATTGGGATGCCATAATGCTTCGTCTAACTCATAAATCGAATATATAGTCACCCTGTTACTAATTACCTGAACACAATTAGATAATTTAAGCTGAGATCGCGATAGAACAAAACATAAACAAAGATATCGTCAAGAATTTCGCACATAACGTCAAGAATATTGCGCATCACGTCAAAAATTTAGAACCGATAACGTCAAAAATTTACTTACCGCTGTGCCGCGAACAGGGGGTGATGTATGTAACATTACATTAATGTACACTAGGCCAGGTTGATATGATTTACATGAATATTATCCAAATTGGGGTGTTTGAACCATATTTCCTGTTTATTTGATAATCTGTGCCTGAAAACCAAACTTGTGTCGGCAAGAGAGAATTAACAAACAACACCGTAACTCGCCAGACATACTTCTGGGGAATGACGTCATTGCAGCACTACAGCTTCGGCCTATTGCTTATGCAACCATCTTTTGTCTTGTGTCCAAGATGTGTTTCAAATGGTGTGCACTGATATGATCTTTAACTAATAATAAAGAAACATACATCTCCAGATGTCTTCAGGCATCTCCAGACATTTTTATTGTTCAGAGCAATTGAATTCGCCCCAAAAGTATGCACATAAATTACTTGATCTGTGGTAAGATTCACGACAAAATTGTGCTCAATTATATAGTAGTACGACTACATTCATGATTGGTTTCCATTTTTAATGACTGCACAGAACACGCGACATCTCCCAGTGATGTCCATAGCACTGTGGCGAGACTGGATGCCCTAACGATCATTAGTGAATCCCGCAATGGCGGACAGTAAATGCGGTATGTTTGATTTTTAACGGTATTTCAACAAATGACAGGGCCATTTGTTGTGAATAAATATGTCGAAGGTAACTTACCGTTTTGACGAAAGTCAATACTAGTTATTTCAAGCAAATCACGATTTTTATTGAGATATAATGACAAAAAGAAATACATGTAGTGATGAGATCCCCTAACGATATAAATGAGATGCCGTAACGATAGGTTTATGATTTTTAGAGATTCCCTAACGACTAATTCATGCCTGAGTCACATTTGCACGGGTCGCCGGCCTACGTCGGGACATCGATGGTTTTTACCGATATTCCGGCTGCCGGTAATAGTTTGTCAGGCATATATCCCATGTCTTTCGAGTGGTCATGAAACCACCAGGCATTGTACACTGGTGATCGCTGTAGTCACCTACGATCGCGGATCTTCACCGTGTCCGTCCAAATTTTAAGAATTTCAAGAAAGACTGACCAACCAACAATGCCCTACTAGAAACCGCATGATACCCCACTGATACCTGCTCGGTGACCGTCTGATTTGTACAAATCGGCCGATTATCTGAAGGGCACCTTCCGGACATTCATCGGTGCCCGGCAGGATACCCTGGTGAGCTACCCACATTGGTCGGCCGAGAAATGTGGTCGATTCCCTCGGCACCTGAGGGCATCTGAAGGGGCTCTGATCGGTCGCCGGCAGGCATGATAGCGATACGCACGGAGGAGACCCCCATGTGGCTTCGGCTGTGGGGAATCCTCGTTAAACAAATAAAGTTTACATTGACCGTAAGATTGGGTTCGTACCCCCCTGTGAGGTTGCTCAGCAGTCCGTAGAAGAACATGCGACCCATTACGCGAGAGTTCTTTGTCATTGCGACAAAAATTGCTGTCGGCCAAGACCGGTGTCCTACAGTATATACGATACACTTTGCTGTTACCCTCTTAACACTTTGAACACGTCACATTGAGAATAAATTTGTAATACATGTAGATAAATGCACTCATGTACTTGTGTTTGAACCTACTGCAAACGAAGCTTCGGATTCACGTGATGCATAAAATTGTAATGCAGGTGTAAGAACAAATATGCAAATAATCACATATAACATATACCTAAACACATGCATACCCAATAATACACAATAGATTATTCACAGCCGAAGTTCATTGTACACATCATAACATTTGTACTTTAATTCACACTTAACGTAAAAACAGGGTGAATTTGTATGAATATAGGCCTAGAATAGATTGTTAAGGAATCTTAACACGTTCCTTGGGGAATCTGCGCATTTGTAAAAACAATTGTTAGGGCATATTTCGGCTTTTTTCAGACGAATTTTTCATGCTCTAATCGATGTAAATCGCCGCGTCTTTGCGACGTCCCCATGTGCATAAGAATTAGCAGGTGCATATGAGTATTCATCACAATCGTAAATATCATGAAAACGAAGGAAATTCAAACGAGCTGCTATGTTGTCCGCCATTTTGGGCCTAGGTATAGGGAGTCACAAAATAAATGGTGCATTTTTTCTTCACCTGCTGTATAAACCATCGTGGATGACGTTCCATTGCAAGTCTTCCGGTCCCACCGAACGTAAACGGGTCCATGACTAATAACATGTCAAATGAATATGAACACGTATATCATGAACCATTTGACACGCTTTTCTGAAGTGGTATGACATACAACTAATAGTATGAAGATAAATTTTCAATATATTTCCACGGTGTATTTTTGGACTTACTATTTAGCAATAGTCTTATAAAAAAAACATTCATGATTTATGTTTGTTATATTGTCATCAACAAACATATCGCGATGTTGGTGTTAACAGGTCAATATGTAGAGTTAAGGGGATAAAGTATATTCAGATACTTTATCAGTATTATTTATTTGAACCAGAATCAGATAAATCTGAGGAAGACAGAGCGAAAAGAAGCGCTACATGTAGGCCGAGGCTCATATCAACTTCTAACCTGTTTTACCAGATTGTCCAGTTTGCTGTTCATGTGACTCAGTTGGTCATGAATTTGGGCAAGAACGGCAGACAACTTCTCCACTGAAGCACCCTGATAAACATATAACAATTCATCTCTTCCATGGCGAACATTTCGTTGATCAAAACACACAAAACATGATTGATCTACATGCACTTTCAATTGAGAGCTCACTTGCACCCAACACGAGCCAACTGAAACCAACAGTATTTCGTACAGATCCCACGTTTTCACGCACATTTGATCACGGAGTAAAAGCTACAAGACTGGCTCGAACCTTTGCAGGTATGATACCATGTAATGTGTTATGGGTCCTGGATCTGGATTGTTAACAATACTTCCATTTTAGGAGTGTAATCCCTGAATGACATATGAAAAACAATGAGATATAACCATTGATATGAATATTGACAATATCAAAGAAATTAGGGCAAGAAAACAATTGATGCTACATCAAACTGTCATCGATACATCTACTCTCTCATGAATCTATGTGGATACTCAGGCACTCCGCAATTTATCAAATTCAGTAGCGCCCTTATTATTGGTTATGGTATGTTTTCATGATTCTGACACTACCCACTTGCATGGACAAGTGCAGCAAACAATCTAGAGGTCAAGTCATATTGATTCTTTGGGGCATTACTATCAATCACAATCAATTTCTAGCATGTTACGACGGAGGTGTAGGCCTACTTTCGATAATAATTTCGTTTCATTTCGGAAAACAGAAATTTCCGGTACTTTTGTGGTGTCAAAGCTGAACAAAAGCTGTCAGGTTGAACTACCACTTTATCCATTTAAAAATGGGTAGATTGGTTCATATATTGAAGAGTCATATAGTCACCAAGAAACTTGCTATGTTTCACATGTGGGTGTGATACAAAACTAAACATTTACATGTAGCTGGTGGACGTTAATTCTGTCCCCGAGGATACCATCAACTCAGTAGCCTTTTGGCTTGTGATCGGGTACTTATGTACTTGTCATACACCTATTTCACGGGGTTTATTTCGGATGTCTAAATTGTTTTGATAAGTTGTTGGGCAGTTGTACACTATTTCCATCTGGTGTACAATAGAAATAACTATAATTACACACTGTCTGCCCCTGATGACGCCAGTGTGACTTTAGATATGAATGTTTGGTGGGCTTTGTTTCTTTTCTGAAAGTTTTTGATATTAGGTTTTTTATTGGTATCATCAAAATTTGGTTAACAGCGGTAATAGGTTGATACATACATTTCAGATATTGCAGACCCTAGCCTGCAGATTTATTCAATATATATCAGGTGGCAAACATCATGATAAAATACACTTTCTAGTTCTTTTTCTAGTCACTTTGACCATAGTCTCAGACCCGTACTATTGTTTTTTCCGAAGATATAGTAGCTCCCTTTTATTGAAATATAGTCAGTTTGAACATTTAATTTCGCAGCCTGATAGCTCCCATTGGACATGAAGAATGCTGGAAGTGTGATAACTGTTTGAACTCTTTACCGACATTGGTTCAGTGGTTTGTAGACAAGTTTGCACAGTTGTGAATTCTTTGTAGAGAGGCAAATATGGAGTACGAGTTTGAATATTTCGATATTATTTCAAGGTTTGTTTTATATTGACCCGTGTATGGGCCAGGACAAGATGTAAATATGCCTGAGGGCCGGTAGCCCAGAAGGATTATAATCTTGTCAGGGCCCATACAAAGGGCCAATATAAAACAAACCATGATGTAATTCATGTATAATTTGACAAAAAATGTCATTGCCTATACCCTATGCATGTGCCAGAATGTAAAAAATGTAAACATTCTGTATTTTTACGTGTTTCTGGCCCTGGCCCTGAGGGCATATAACTTTTACCAATGCTTCATGTATGTCAAATTTAATAAGCTGAGTGATACATATCTGAGAAAGTTTGGAAATCTTGGCTTTCTTTCAAATCCGTTCCAAAAATGAGTCTGAAACAAATAGCGAATCAAGTTTATAGTGAACGTTACAATCGTCAATCAATCCATATACCTGTCACGCACCTACTTGACAGGGTTAGAATTCATATTTCTTAAGGTATTTCTTAATTGTTTTGATCGGTTGTTGAGAAGATATTGTCTACTCCTATCAGGCATACAATAGAAAATCTACATACTACAGTTCTGCCCCTGGTACACCAGTGTTGATTTTGATACATATATTTTGGTTCAAATTTATCCATTTGGGGGGTTTTATTGACTTCGCCTGTTCATCACAATCTTGTGGTACTGGTGAGGGATGAATATGACAATTTTGAGAAAATTGAAGAAAATGTGTACCTGTTGCTCAATTTGACATATTGCTTGACCTCATCAAATGTAATGTCTTTGTCTCTGAGTATTGTATAATTTTGAGTGGGCCGAAATTCGGCTGCCGGGGTACACTTGACTGACAACAATACTTAGAAACCATTAATTCGTAATCTACACAAGCTCAATGCAATAATCTAAAATAATTTAATGATGGGACGTTGCATGACAATATATAGTGACGCATCTTTCAGCACTCCGCACTCCACACAAATAATAATAGATATTGGCATTGTCAATGTGCAAGCGAGCTCTGGATCGGTGTCAATAACTAGAGGCCAGGTGTTTGCGCCTGCGTTATTCAGTTGACCTTCCCTAGAGTTAATCCTATTGGTGATTGATTTTAGAGGAACACTTACTTAGATTACTAGTTATATTAGTGGGAATACCCTGGTTGTCCATGTGTGTATTGGCTATTGATCCTCTTGTTGTTCACGTTGATAATGGGGAATACCAATGATAAGTAGTAAAAGATGTTGATTGTCGTTTATATCAAGTGGGTTGATCTATTTTTGATATCAATATGAAGTGGTGTCTTTACGTAAGACAAAAATGTAAAAAGAGTGAAATGGGCCAGTCTTTCCTTATGTGAAGGCAAGCATCGCACAACAATGTAAATCCTTTTGCACTACGCATTGACAAAAATGTTGAACCACATTATTTCACATTGAAAGACACTGCAGATTGTTTGAAAACCTTTTCTCATTCTTGCCAATGTTTTGATCAACCGTAATACATCGGCAAATTGTGCAGCTTCTAATTCTGATGTTTAGGCCTAAAGAAAATTATTTTCTGTTTCTCGTCCTCCTATTTTTTTCAAAACCGGGTAGGGAGGGACATTTTATGTTTTATTTTTCATTTTTTATTTTGCAAAAAATACCGTCCTCAGCTCGACAGAAAATTGGGTAGGGAGGCACTTTTTATTTTTGGTGGGATGACATTTCACACATATGAAAATAAATTTGATTTATTGATTGATTAAAAAAACACTTGTGCACAGACGCATTCAAGCCCAAATAAATCAAGCCTTTTGAATTGAAATCATGTGTAATACATGACTTTAATGATTTCATTTCTAGAGGCTTGATTTATTTTAGCTTGAAACCTCTTGGCCAGGCACATTGGCACTACTGGTGTGCCATCATTATAGCAGTCAGCACAGACAGGATGATTCTATGTACTAGTAGTATTATTATCAAAAACCATCAGTTGATAATATATTTCAGTGATGAGTAATTGTTGAGAACCGTTCTATCAGTTGATATGTCCTTTGAAATATAACATGAGGAATATAGTAAATCAATTCTTGATCACAATTGTATATGTATTATTATATACACGTAACCACATAGAATAACTGTTTTTGAAAACTGGTAGCATCTTTGTCTCATTTGGCGGAGAGTGAAAACAAGGAGGTAAGTTAAATATATGCTTAAATATATTAAGTTTCATGCTGTGATTCGGTTTGTCGATCTTTCACTATCCTCAAAATAGGGGCGGCAACACTTTTTATTTTTTATTTGAGAATCGCAAATAAAAAAATCCGGGAGGCTGCTTCAGAACACGGGCGGGCGGGGACGAGAAACAGAAAATTAATTTTTAGGCCTTATTGTAACGAAACACGTGATAGCCATTTCCCATGTGTGGACCGACGTTTGATCACAACATCACTTTCCAGCGGCATGTTTCACAAAGTAACGTTACGTATTTTTAGCCGACTAAGCTGGTTAGTCATCCTTGGTATTTAATAGCCTCAATCTGGAAATCATTTGACTAAAGTAGTTCTAGACTTTTCGTTAAAAAAATAGGCAGCTGTTTGGTGACTTTTTCCTGGTAGGCAAATACATTGTATTGGTGTTAATAGGTCTAGATTGATACTTACATTCATACCACTGAGTCTGTGTCACTGCTGGCGGACATTAACTCTGGCCCCGAAGATACTATCAACTCAGTAGCCATCTGGCTTGTGATTAGGTACTTATGTACCTTGTCATATATCTATTCCATGGGTTGTTTCGGATTTCTAAATTATTTTCATAGGTTGTTGTATACTAATTCCACCAGGTGTACAGTAGAAGCAACTACATTTAACACACTGTCTGCCCCTGACGACGCCAGTGTGTCAATTTGGTCGGGCTTTGTTTCTATTGCAAAATGTTGTATTTTACGTTTGTTAATGGCATCATCAAACTCTGACTGTATTGGTGGAAATAGATTGATACTTACATAAATGTGGGTCTAAAAAAGATACCGGGTATGTATCATTAATAATAATATAGTATGGGCAGTATGGCATCTGTTTCCTACGGAAGCGTATTAGGGCCACATGACTTCTTTTTTCAATTCAATTTGTCGACTATTATCTAGATAAATCGAGATATTATCTCGATAAATCGACTTATTAACATATGAATAATGTGACTCTAAACATATTTCCATTTTACTTGAACTTTAAATGCCTAAGACATAAGTCGATTTATCGAGATAATAACTCGATTTATCGAGATAATATCTCGATAAATCGAGATAATTAAGTCGATTTATCGAGATAATAAGTCGATAAATCGAGTTATTTATTTGATAAATCGAGTTATTTATCTCGATAAATCGAGTTAATTATCTCGATAAATCGACTTAATTATCTCGATTTATCAAGTTATTATCTCGATAAATCGACTTAATTATCTCGATTTATCGAGATATTATCTCGATAAATCGAGTTAGTTATCTCGATAAATCGAGTTATTATCTCGATAAATCGACTTATGTCTTAGGCATTTAAAGTTCAAGTAAAATGGAAATATGTTTAGAGTCACATTATTCATATGTTGAATAGGCTTATATGATCGACCATTAAAACGTTAAATATTGAATAATACAGACCAAACTACCTAATTAAAACATTAATTAAGTCACTATATCACTATCTCTTATAAAGATGCAACATGTTCATCAATGAAAATGTTATAATTTTTTTTTTACAATTCTTTAGCTATTAAACATGGATTGAGGTATATTCGTAAAGTTATCTGTAACGGCTTCTTCAATTGTATAGTTTGGTATTATTTCAGAGATTAATGCAATGACTGTTAATAATTCACTCCATATAGTTTTCAATATGAGTAATCAGTATATTTTCCTTGTCCTATCGTTGCCAAGGTAACCGATGAAATGTTATGGCTCGCCTATGGTCGATGCATATTCATTTTACTTGTACTTTAAATGTCTGTCCTAAGTCGATTTATCGAGATACTATCTCGATTTATCGAAATAATTAACTCGATTTATCGAGATAATATCTCGATTTATCGAGATAAAAAGTCGATTTATCGAGATAACTAACTCGATTTATCGAGATAATAAGTTGACAAATTGAACTTTAAAAAAACTCATGTGGCCCTAATACGCTTCCGTAGTTTCCAGATATCCTCTAATTTTTGGTCTAATTAACTATAGCCTCAAAAATATCAGCGATTTTCGACAAATTTACTTCATAAATACACCAAACACGAAGTGCTCCAGCTTATTTTGGTATGTGTATGGATTTGTACGTGGTAAGCATAATATGAAGAATCATTCGGGATAATAGGTTTCAGGTCGTATGACCAAAATCCCTTATTATCACAAAAATTTAAATATTCAATTAGATGAAACTATAGTGATGAACCTAAGGAGCGAAGGTTTGCAATCCCTGCTTGTCAGGTGATTTAGTAAGTTTTCCCCGGAGAGTTCCATTGAACAAAAAATATGGCATATATCAGCCACCGACATTTTGTTAGGATGAACCTTCAACTGGGACGTTTATGAGACAGTCAGCGACAAACCAGTAACGTTGGGTCATTGATTCTTCCTATTGGTACGTGCCTTTCGAACCGATTACGGGTTGTCTGGGCCCCGTTTCTAGAGAAGGTCCATCATACTTCGACCCACATGTATATAGGATAATTTTGAAGTCTAATCAACACGATCAAACGTTCTCGTCTCCAGTGGGTGCAAGGACAACTGGTTTCCATTATTCTCTCGAGAACTCGCGTTCAGAACGTTTGTGGGCTTTTTTTCGACCATAAATCATGCAAATGTTATTGTACGACAGGAAATTCATATAGCCACCAGATCAAATTGGAAATCAAAGAAGGGAGGGGCGTTATAATACTTCTTACAACTTCTAAGTACTTCAATGTTTTCAAAATGCCCATTAGTTAAAATCTAAAGTGTGAAGTTTCCACGAAAAACATTCGTTTCCACCCAGTTTATTTCACTTCGCAGATGGCACATTAGCAGGAAATCGACGTCCAAATGAAGATGTTCAATTATAGATAAGGAAAGCTGTTCATAGTATCCCTTGTCATATTGACTATTATTGGAGAATGGATGGATTGCAATGCGACAAGAAATCAGTAGATTCAAGGAACATTGCCAATGATAGGGGAAATCGCCTTTCCGTCCAATTGACAATTCTTGCTACAAGTCACAGATTCCGACGTTGTACATGTATAATGTCATTTTTATTACATGGTATATTGATGTTGATATAAACACTGAAAGGGAATATATTCATACATATGTAATCACCGCTTTATATAATTGTGTTTGGAACAAATTCGACTATACTTCATACCTTTCGAGTTTGTTTCATATTCATATTCAATTTCAGAAACGTAGATGGTTCGACGTTCGGGATTGGTAATATTGAAGACACTGATCACAAATACTGAGTACCTGAAATTAACTTCATTAGAGAATTGATGAGTTTTCCCTTTATTTCTAAATCGAGAAGAGAACGAAAGGTATACATCAATAATTGTGTAACACAACGCATCATGCTTCACTTTTGTTTCAGGCAAGTTTTGAAATATTCATTGTTAGCCCAGGTACGTGTGGTATATCCAGAATAGAAATTGACTATCATGTGTTTGTATGCTGTAGTTGAATGATATAGTGGTATATTTGTATTGGGATAATTTATAGTGATGGTGATATAGTTAAATGTACATAAAATACAAACTGCCCACAATTGCAACTTAAAGACACAGTGAACAACCACGCCACTTACTTCCAATATATATGCAAATGCACACGCCAAGGAGCGTCGTGATTGACCGAAGGTGGCTCTAAATTTATGAAGTGTTGTTTATCGGAGAGAAAACAGCTGCGCCCAAGATACATGTCCCAGGGGAGTGTTCTTTGTGACTTCGTAGCACAGAGGGAGGTCAACCACGCGCAATAAATCCTACCAGACTGGACAGAAAAACTAATTTTGACTACACTATACATCTCGGTTGGATATAATGATTGGAAGCTGTCTTATAGACTCGGTGTCATAAGACATAACACACTTTCAAAATCAAGCAATATTTACGTCGCTTAATTTTTCAAGAGCTGTTAGTATGGATTTGAAATCAATTATTTCAATAGTGAGTATTTCATATTCACATTAGCACCCATCGTGGATTCCATTTCGAAAACATATCTCGGTGGTGGTAGATCTGTTTTGATAACCAATCAGACCACTCCGGCGTTCAGAATATTCTTTGAAATGTAGTTACGAGTACAATAACCCTTTGGTGAAAAACTTTGAATTCACATTCGAAGTGTGTTTATCAGTTTCGAACAGAATCAATGAAAAATAAATGGAAACCCATGAAGAACGTATACAAGTTGCTCACGATGTAGCATTTCGAATGCCTATCCCTGCCTAAAACAGTAGGATTTCTATGAGCAACTAATTTGTCATCTTCCAATCTTCATCTTTCTCCACCTGACTTGGCATTATGTCCGTTTTATAACGCAGTGATTTGACCGTGATTTATTTGCCAGAAGCAACGAAAATAAGCACTTTGTATGGCGTAAAATTCTTTTCTCTCAAACTATTGCATGCACAATCGTACAGATCCTACATTCAGAATTAGGTACTTATTGCTTCACTCAGAACAGTAGTGAAGCAATTGCATTGAATTTGCGCACGCTACTATTAAAGCCACTACATTACATAGCTACATGTATCTGAAAGACACCGTGCCTTTTGAGATGAGTGGGTCCACTAAAAGCATTCTAAATTATTTGATGTGGTGGAATTGGCACGAACTAATATAGTTCATTAGTTAAAATGTATTCATGTATTTGCTGAGTACACATAAAGTGTATTCATTATAGATTGATAATGTATTAAATTCTTCACTTTGCAATTGATTCGCGACTGACAAGTATCGCTCATGGCTCTATGCGCAAATTTCTGTTGTAATATTGTATTGCATATCTGATCCTACAATATAGTTCCACACTAGTTGTTTGTACAATGGACATCACCCTATTTATCGTGAATTACAATGATAATGATGACGCATACTAGCTTTATGGGGCCCAGGTATCATTCACTGCGCCTTCCTCTGTATTCAATAAGGGTTAAAAAGGTGACAGACGGATTAAATGGCATTCATTTAGTGGACGAGTAGTATTAAGGCGCAGTGTATGATACTTGGGCCCTTTAGTGGTATGATTGAACTTGGGCTTGATTGACCTTGAAAGATCAAGTTCAATAACAGTGAGTCAAATGTCACCAATAAATTAAGTGGGTTCGTCGTCCTCTGGTCGAGGTATAATCTCTAGATAAATGTCCACCAGATAATGGCAAAATATTTCAACAGTGATACGTGATGGGTCCAAATGAACAATTCCATAATCCATACTCAGGGCTTTATTCTCAGTGTATGTGTGTCGATCCCTTACATTCTTGTAGTGGATATATTTGTCATGTTGCTAACTTTAGCAACGGACTTTGATGGGCTTTGTTTCTTATGTTAATTCCTCGAATTTCTTACTTATATTATCAATATTTCGTTGTTCTAGTAGTTAATATGAGTACACAGGTTCCACATTACTAAAAAGTTGCATATTATGTGTATATGCACACGGGATTACATGTGGAACTGAACCGTACATAATCTCATACATAATAATGAGCAATACCAGTATTGGAACTGCCGCAGGAACAAGTGTTCGGCAATATCTCTTCGGGATATAAATGGTTGTTCGCACACAGGGTCCGATGCAGCACTGCATGGGATTTTGTGTCGACAAATGAGGAATGTAAGTATCAATCTATTACCACCAATATCAATTATGAAGCAATGCAGGCAATCAAAGTCGAGTCCGCTATTATCTCTATGTGCGGAGTTTCTCCCATTCGCCAATGAAAAATAATTGAAAGAAATCAGGTGCGAGATCTTGCTGTGAATATTTGTCGACACATGTACTTCTTAGCTATGTGAACTTCCCAACTATGTGGAGAATTTGCATTCCGTTCATTTTGTGTCTGAATGAACTGAACGGCTGTATTGTTATATGTATTTTCTTATTCATTCCATGCTTTTATCTTCCCTGAAACTACAGGGTTCCCATTGGTTTAGTGGTCTCATTTCCGCGTCCTCCGAAACTGTGGCATTGCCATCAATAACCAGAAGCAAACGAATTCATCTAATTACCCGTGGAATTGCATTAATGATGAGCCCAATTTATCAGGTAGTCATCGGGATTGCATCTTTTTACTTCCGGTGAGTAAATGTACTAAAAGCTTTTTAATTCACTTGGAAATGGCGGACTCGATAGGTAAAAAATATGACAGTTATCTATGGTGTATACATGCAAACGAAAAAACAGTTCACTAGTTGGTTTCAGTGACATCACAAAAGTATCAGCGAGGTTTAGTTGTGGATATGAAAATGTTTATTTCACCGTTTTGCACCCCATATGTCACTTTTAGATTTTACGACAGAAAGCTGTTTATTATAATATAATTCCTTATTCCAAAGCACACAAAAAATTATCAAGACGCTAGATCACAACTGTTTGTGTATGATACTTGTGTGCCATTATCTGCCCATTCAGGTATTGACAATGTTAATAACTCCTGACAATATCAACTTCAGCTACGGACACAATAAAAAAGCAATATTCCCACTATCATATGTATAACGTGATTTTAATAAAAAAAAACGACCAGGAGTTTATCACAACCAGCTAGTCCTTGGTCGTTGATTCTGAGAGATCTATGCAAATGTAGATTTGATTTACAAGACGTAATTTTACAACTCCATCTTTTGGTGACTCAACAAGTTTCCAAACAAGTTTTCAGGCGCTAAGAGATACCAAAACACATACATGTACATGTCATCGCTGAGTAGCAGTTTGAAACCGGAAACGAGAAGACATTGGCAGTAATACTGTAGTAAAGCTTATTCTGACATTACAAGGAATACTGAACAAGTGGCCAATCTTTGCAGCTTCCATTATTATTTGATCCAATATCTTCATCGAAAGTCCATTACTTTCATACGTAATCTTGTTTTTCAATTCCGATATATGATGTGGATTGTTCTTTCAGTAGCTGACCTTACTACATCTATGTCTGGTAATCCCGTCCTGAGAGACTGTAAGTGTAACTACTTTCCTTGTAGTTGAGGGTCAGAAGGTACCCGATTCGCTGTCGGTGTCTGCTTGCTCTCCACCAAGCTTGTGCTATTGTTACATGACGGAGATGGAGTGTTGTTTATGATCATCTATTGTGTGAGTGATATTCATCAGCTCGAACGATTACTCAAGTACTCACGTAGCAGGTTATTTTTTCATGTGGACATAAATTTTCCTGTACAGAATCAAATAAACCGTGTGGATGATCTTCTGTAGCAGTGACTTGCAAACGTGAATTGCATCTATAGATCTATATATATGTCTACAAATACTATATTTTCCAAACGAACATTCCCATTGGATATTGATGCAAACTCAATTGAAATGAATTTATCTCTCGATAAGAACATCTTGACAAATATCACATACTTACCCTTCAAAGCATGCCTTTAATATATTCCCTTACAAAGGGAAACATGTAGCATATGATAAACATTCCATGAAGGTAGATACTGTCACTACAGTGAGACCAAACATTGTATAATTAACTTCTTTCGAGGTCCATTTATTGCGTGGGAGCCACTGCACAGTAGTCTTCTGGGAGAACAATCTGATAAACCAGACGGGTTGATGTCCCGTATATTTTGATATATTCAGTTATGTGTCTCTTCCTTAACCTCCGGGGATTAGAGAGAGCTCTCTCTGTGGCTTGGAGATATGTCCCTCTTGTATAATTGGAAATGTATCATGCTCAGGACTGGTTGGCGGGTCACTAGCAGAGTGTTATTGATATGTCACCTATGTATTCGGGACATATATTGTTTGAATAAGAATGGTTTCATTCACAATAGGTTTGGAGCAACCTGGAAAGTTTAAGGATGAGACTGACAAGGTATTCCAAAAGTCATTCCCATACCCATACATCTTCAACATCTTCAACCCTCTGACGCCCATTGAATGGAAATATTAGACATTTTCGAGAAAAAAAACCCAGGAGGATGACGTTATGTGGCCCCTTAAAACAGTGCTGCCATTTTGTTAAATTTTGTCTGGCATTAAACCATGAAATTGGATAACAAACAGAGTTCTGTTGGCTTGGTATTCTTTTCAATTTGTACTGCTCACATGCTTATTCACAAACTGTTTGTTCCTGAAGGTACCATTGTGTTTTTGGATGAAACTTATTCGGTTGGGTTCGTTTCTATGTTTTACCCTGCTTGTCCCCCGTTCCCGACACACACTTGATTCTACAGAAGTTTTAACTGTGGAATAACTTTTTTTAATATATTTTTTTCCATCTATGCAGATTTGATGCATTCTGCATATTTTGCTTCATATTATTTCAATGAATAGGCTTGTGTCTTTTATGCCTAATGGTAGTTTTATACCATTTTCAAAAACAACTAAATTGCACACAACTTCTCGATAGGGGGATAGGGTATTTGTTTTTTTTGTATGGCTTTTTGTTTGTTTGTTATATATATTATATTGGTTAACAACCGTCTTTGAGGATCCTGGAGCAGCCAATCTGTGATAATACGGCTGAAAACGTGTGTTGCGCTCGGCCCGTGCCTTTACTATTGAATATTGCTGATGATGTTGAGGATACATCAGCCCTAATGAATATATCAACTCGAGGGGGTGCATGATATCCTACGAGCAAATGCTGTAATTGTAGTCAATGTAAGAATCAATCTATTACCACCAATACAGCCAATTTTTGATGATTCTAATAACAAACGTAAAACACAATATTTTGCAATAGAAACAAAGCCCGACCAAATACTTTACCAAAAGACACACTGGCGTAATCAGGGGCACACAGTGTGTTAAATGTAGTTGTTTCTACTGTACACCTGATGGAATTAGTATACAACTGCCCAACAACCTATGAAAATAATTTAGAAACCCGAAACAAACCCCATGGAATAGATATATGACAAGTACATAAGTACCTAATCACAAGGTAAGTACCTAATCACAATATTACCCAATAAACACAAAACAATGCCACCTAGTCATTTGAGCCATTCGTGAATTTGTTTTTGGATTTTGCCTCAGGCATTTGATTGACTCGATAACGGACTCGATTTTGATCATTCGGAACACTTGTGTCCACCCATTAACACGCGTCTGCTGACATTTTGTTTTGGCGTCAGTCATTGTACGTCTAGAATATTATATATACTGAACCAATACTTTTGGGGGGGGGGGGGGAGGAGAAGGTCTAGGAATAAAACTCATTCATTCATAGTCTTTCGTGAAATTTCTATCTCGGTTTACTCCTTCACCATGTTCACGAGTGGTGTGGGTATTAAAGTGATCCACAAATCTCTATGGAAACCAGTATCAGACGATATATAATGCAGTGTCGAAGCTGCTCATGTAGTTATCGATCGAGCTCTAATCTCGGATACAGAGATTATTTATGTGCTTCAGTTCCATGTTGGAAAATTACATGGTAACACATTGTAAAAATCATGAGATTCTTTAACGGAAGGTTCATTGGTGCATGTGTGTTCCTCTGAATCATTGATTTGTTCTGCAAATCAGGAATAGTCGTTGCTTCTCGAGACAGATGGATTATAGTCAGTGGTCACCTATAGTAGAATTGATGTTCAGTATCAGACTGAACACACTGTGATGTTTCCTGAATTATCCAATGTTTGAGGGAGAGAGAGAGAAAGAGAGAGAGGGAGGGAGAGTCGTTATTCATACATATCAACCTATTTCTGATTTCGTGAAAATATTACAGAAAAATCGACAAAATACATGATAAATAACTATTGGAATATATACAAACCACAATTAAACATATCCACGTCAAACTGTTGTCATCAGGTGCAGATACAGCTCATTTACAGGTAGTGTAAAATCACCAGATATGTTGTCTCCTGGGTTCTGTCATTGAAGTTTAGATGCAATGAGAATAATAGCTGTTAACCAATATAATCATCTCCTTCCATTTGCAACCGAAATACTGAATGCCATGGAACTGTTCGAGGCTAATTGAAGTTGAGACAAACTGCCGTCAACAAACCAAGAAGAAATCCCTCGATATTACAATGATGTTCCCTGTGTCTGGGAGATATGTCCCGTCTGCATAAATTTCAGTTTATCAAATAGATCATGGAATGACACTGTCAGATTTTTGACAGACAACTGTGTGGATGCGCCATGATTCCTTTTTTGCAAATCAAAACAGCAGAACATATATTTTTGGTGTGTGATACCTGTGTGCCACTTTCCGCCTATTGACAGTGCTAATAATTCATGACAATTTTAATTTTAAAATGTAGAATCTTGAAATATTGTCCCATCAACATTCCACTTGAGTTTCCCACAATGAAATAACTGCCATAATTATATGTCTAATACTGTGTTATTTAGCACGTTGAGTTATCTAATATAACCAGGTAGTCCTTGGTAGTTGATTTTATTTGTTAAAGCTATAATCACTTTTAGAATTGACAAATTGTTTTCAGTCTGAAATAGCTATATTTTGTCTATAGAATGAGATTCGTGCAAATTTTGGTCCGAAAATATGTATTATGTGCCTAAATTGAGTTGCAAAAATCGAGATTCAAACTCGGGCCGCATCCATTTTTTACTCAAAGCGGCCCGCATTGCGGGCGAGTTCTACACACAGTCTCATGACGTCATTGGTATTAGTGTAGATACTGTGGCAACCGGCAATGAATGCAGGCCGATCATTCTCTCTCCGATGTTTTCATGGACAGTTGACGGCGACTTTCTGATTATCTGTTGTCGAGTTATACATGTTTCCTGTTTATTCCGGACAATCTCGAGATGTACTTTCAAGTTTGCGTGACAAACAAGAATGCTAGATTTGGCTGATTTTAACATTGATTCCAACTTTAACTGAACAAGAACCAAGCAAATAATTGATGCAATTGTAGATAAAAACACCATGGCAAACTCGCCTTTGGGTGTCTTAACAAGTTTTCCAAACAAATTCCCAAACTTCAAGTGATACCGACACACATACTTTTCACAAGTTGTGCTAAGTAGCAGTTTAAAACCAAAAAAAATGTAGTCGGCAGTAATACTCCGTAATATATCGACATGCCTGAGAATACTAAACAAGTAATAAGTCACTGCAACCTTCATTATGATTCTGACCCAGTACTTTTATCGAAAATCCATCATTTAGTCATATTTCGCTTTCATACATAATTTTGTTTTCCAATTTTGATATGTGATGTGGAGTGTTCTGTCAGACGGTGACCCTGCTACATCTATGTCTGGTTATCTCCTTCTGAGAGACAAAGCATGGAGACGTTCTCTGTAGTTGAGGGTCAGAATGTACCAGATCCGCTGTCGATGACTGCTTGCTCTCCACCAAGCTTGTGCTATTGTTAAACGGCGGAGATGGAGTGTTGTTTATGATTATCCACTGTGTTCGTGATAATTATCAGCTCGAAGCGATTATGATGTTTTTTGTAGGTACCTACAAAGCATGTGTAATGTTTCATGTCGACATAATATTTCCTGCATAGAATGAAATGAGCTATGCAGATGATTTTCTGGAGCGATGATTTGGATTGTATCTATAGATATGTCTACAAATAATATATTATTAACGCATTGAACTTCCCATTGAATACAGGTGACAATACAATTGAAATAAACGTACCTCTCGATAATAAGATCTTGACAAATATCACATACATATATTGGAAAACGCCCTTAATTTATATATATGTTTTGAAAGCAACCTCCCAAAATATGATAAATATTCCATGAAGGTGGATACTGTCACTGCAGTTAGACCAGACGTTGTATAATTAACTTCTTGGGAGGTCCCTTCATTGATTGCTTCTGCAAAGTGGTCTTCTGGGAGAACAATCTGATGAACCAGACGGGTTGATGTCCCGTATATTTTGACATATTCAGTTATGTGTCTCTTCCCTAACCTCCGGGGATTAGAGAGAGCTCTCTCTGTGGCTTGGAGATATGTCCCTCTTGTATAATTGGAAATGTATCATGCTCAGGACTGGTTGGCGGGTCACTAGCAGAGTGTTATTGATATGTCACCTATGTATCCGGGACATATATTGTTTGAATGAGAATGGATCCATCCTTCAGGATTGGTTTTGAACAACCTGACAACGTTGAGGACAAGTTTGACCAGCTGTCCCAAAAGCCATCACCAAAACGAATCAGCTTATGCAAGAGTGACTGACCCTATGGCCCCTATTGAACGGACAGTGTACACGCCTATTCCATGGGTTCGTTTCTTATTTCTATTTTTTGAAATCGGTTGTTGTGCAGTTGAACACTGATCCCATCAGGTGTACAGAAGGAACCAGGACATTACGAGAGCTTTTATATATGGAGGTTCATGATGTTCCATAACATCTTCTTGCTCTTCCCTGACATCAGACTATGGCATAAAATAACAGACTCGGTTATCAGACACATGACATGTCCGTGATGATGCCAGTGTGATTTTGGATAAACATTGTTTAATCAGGCTGTGTTTCTATTCCAAGAGTTGGTTCGTATTATATTCTTGATGCCATCATCAAAATCTTGCAGACATGTAATACAAGCAATGGTTCTTGGATGTTTATGAATGTGACTGATGCTGAGCACCATAAAGAACCGATTAGTTGTACACACCAAATTGGATCTCAAATTATCAATATTGAATTGTGTGTTACACTAGAAATCACCCGCATGGGCATTCAATCGTATACATCAACATATTATCGCCATTGCAAGATTTTAATGAGGCCAATGAAAAGCTTTTGGATTAGAAGCCAAACAAAAAAGTAGTTCCAAACGAAGCAAAACAAAATATGTCTGTCTCCTGCGGTCTTTTCGGATGTACCCATGTAGCCAGCAGTGACACCGTAGTGCGCCTGTACCACATGGTTCCAAGCCTTCAATTTCCTTGATAATCAAACTTGACCTTGTTGTTTCTCAACAATGGATATTCACAAATAACAAGCAACCTACTCTGGTGATGCATTACAAAGCATCATTGCACCAACATATATACCAATACCAACATGTATTGGTCGTAATAGGTTGATACTTACATTCATATTGAATACGCCAATTTTGTATGGATGGAATAGGCTCTGTAAGTCTCGTTCGTCTTATGTCGTCAAATAACGTAAATGGGTACGTAATCTAGTACTTCCGGGTCCAAACAGTGCCACGTGGTCATTTTTGCCGGATTCCGTGGGTTCAGAAGCACCGCAGAAAAAGATGATTTGGAATAGAATAATAAACCTTTTTTATGTTCCATAAAATGGCTCTCCGTTACTTATTTGTGTTGAATATAACACGATAGATATGATTTTAATGACTCAAAAAAACCTCTTATTTACATAGTGTTTTATAGTGTGATTTTCGCCCCTTAAATTGCTGATGATTACATTTTATTGGTGATGTTATGATATAAATGGTGCCAAAAATACACGACAACACATGCGGCCCACGAAACTGTGGATGAGTAGTATACTACTACAGTTTGTCACAATTAATATCACCTTTTCTCTATAAAAGATACTGTGTCTAAAATATACAAACACAGCATATTCACGCTATGTATTGAGCAGGAAATATTCGACGAAACTCTAAATTGACAAGCTCATGCCAACTAATATCTGTTGAAATTTGTGGAGTGGGTTTCTTGTGTATTTCCGATAAATTGCTTTTATATAGTGTAAAACCGGGTGTATCCAAATTACATGATTGGGCCGAAAATTTGGCGGGAAATTCGAATGGTCCCAAAATTACGAAATAACGCAAAATAACGTGACGTTTCAAATCTCGCTTACAGACCCTATACCATACCAAAGAACATCAGTTGCTCACAAAACCTCAACACGTTTTGTTCGATTATTTACAATCGATTTCTTTCTGAGTATGCTGAAGATTTCAAGTCACATGGATTTGGAAAGGCACATTCATTTCCCAACACACTGCATGTATATCACCGAGATTAGTCGCCGTATTCATAAGTAGGTAAGGCCATTCTACAACTGTTATCACAGATGGCAAGAAAATGTACATGTCTAAATAAAATATTCATCGTAAAATACAAATATCAAAACTTCCAACTTTTTGTATCATGTGCACAAACTCGAATATAAAATTAGAAGGCAAGTTATGCCTATGAATAGCAACAATGTTACATTCCAGATTTGGTGCGTGTATCACAGACACCACAATATGTTTGTCTTCATACAGACATATACATGTACAATATCACCATTTTCACACATTACGATAGAGATTATATTCACACATTCAAACTTCCAACTATTACAGCACTCTCCTCGCATGAGGCTTCTTGTTCCTGACAGTCACTCGAGACGTGATTCAATTCATGGGGCAAGACCTCGCCCCAAGTAATGTATAACAGCAATAACGTAATAGTAGTCTGAATGTTCTATATTGTCACACATCGGACGTGTCTGAGGTGGGCGAAGGAGCATCCTCAAGGATCGTTCTGTCATCCCAGTCCTCGCCACTGGACTGTCGCCCGTATGTCAAGAGTGTGTTGTTTCTGTTCATAAAATGATCAAAAATAGTTATCGTCGTCGTTGATATCTTGTTCCATGAAACAAAAGTTCTGTTTATGATTTAATCCGACATGAAACTCATATCACCTGCATACCATATGTACTCACCTAAACCTATAGAAGTACAGTCCACCCAGTATTGCTAAGAGCACCAAAATCGACACGATAACGATGGCTGCGACAACACCTGGGTGCAAGCCTATAAGCATACAAATTTATTGGGCCCATGTAGACCATTGTACTTGAATATTAAATTATATTCTACATGTGAAGACCAGCACTTACCATCGTCAACTTTTTCTTGTTTGACAGACGCTATTGTGACGTTGAGGACTGATTTCGATGCTGATTTGTCCGTTGTTGTTCCCGGTGGCTGTGAAGGGGGAGTTGCCGGGGTCGGGAGTGCTGGGGTTGGGGACGAGGGTGGGGTGCTGACAGTAGCAGGGGTAGCTTGGCTAGATGGCGGTGTTGCTGGGGTAGGTTGGCCAGGTGGTGGTGTTGCTGGGGTAGGTTGACCAGGTGTTGATGTTGCTGGGGTGGGCTGGCTAGGTGGTGGTGTTGCTGGGGTAGGTTGTCCAGGTGGTGGTGTTGCTGGGGTAGGCTGGCTGGGTGGTGGTGTTGCTGGGGTAGGCTGGCTGGGTGGTGGTGTTGCTGGGGAAGGCTGGCTAGGCGGTGGTGTTGCTGGGGTAGGTTGACCAGGTGGTTGTGTTGCTGGGGTAGGCTGGCTGGGTGGTGGTGTTGCTGGGGTAGGTTGACCAGGTGGTGTTGTTGCTGGGGTGGGTTGGCTAGGTGTTGGTGTTGCTGGGGTAGGTTGGCCTGGTGGTGGGGTCACTGGGGTAGGTTGTCTAACAGGGGGTGGTGTTGCAGGGGTGGGTGCTGGTGTGGGTTGGCCGGGTGGTGGGGTCACTGGGGTAGGTTGTCTAACAGGGGGTGGTGTTGCAGAGGTGGGTGCTGGTGTGGGTTGGCCGGGTGGTGGGGTCACTGGGGTAGGTTGTCTAACAGGGGGTGGTGTAGCAGAGGTGTGTGCTCGGGTGGGTTGGCCGGATGGTGGGGTCACCAGAGTAGGTTGAGCCACCAGAGGGGAAGTTCCTTGGATATTTTCTGTTGTCGGGCTGGTAACTGGTGGTGGGGCTTGAGGCGTGGTGACATTAGTGGATGTTGGTGGCAATGTTGTTGTTGTTATAGTTGTAGGAGGAACAGTGGTTGTTGTAGTTGTTGGTGGGAGAGTCGTCGTCGTTGTTGTTGAGGGAGTCGTCGTCGTTGTTGGTGGTGGTGGGAGAGTCGTCGTCGTTGTTGTTGGTGGTGGGAGAGTCGTTGTTGTTGTTGGTGGGAGAGTCGTCGTCGTTGATGTTGTTGTTGTTGTTGTTTGGTGGATGTATTCTGTTTGCAATCGGGGGAGGGAACGGTAGTCATTAAAAAATGTTTGAACCCTTATATCTAAAATACTAAGTACGTGTATTCATTATCAACGTACATGAAATGTTCATGTCAAAGCTTGCAAACGACAATGTACAACACTTCATACCTTCTGTGTCAGCGCGATACACTCTTATCGAGATGGCTCTTTGGAACTCGGCTGGGCCAAAAGTATCGATCTCGGATGTGGTTCGGTTGAACCTTTTCAGATGTCTGAAATACGTTTGACAAACTAAAATATGTTTTTCCATACTTCTCGATCTCCATGGGGCTTGTTCATACACTCATTCAACAGGGGGCAGCATTGTGATAGATGTCAGTTTCGGCGCCCAATCACTAAATGATGATATTACATACCCCTCCCCCCAACAATGCTGCCATCTGGTGATTGCAGATGTTCGTTGACACACCCCATTATATGCATAACTATCTACTTGAGATTGAACAGAACAGAATTTATTTAACCTATGTAACAAAAACAACAAATGGAATACCAAAACACTTTCAACTTAGGTTTGTACATAGGCGGGACGCCAGAGGAGTTATCCACTCATCGAGCTGGCGACCCTGGAATCGCGTAAACGCGTAAACATGTAAGCTTGCCTCGAGTTCGAGCCAGCTATGAATAGCGATCCCGCGTCCACGGCAATAGCGATCGGGTTGCTGTCGTCAATTCGCCCTATAATCCTCCGGCGATTTCGACCGTCCATGCCCACAACTTCCACGGTGTGCATGATAGTATCGCACCAGAACACCATCCGCTCTTGCAGGAAACATACGGAATATCGAGATTAAACAGGCTCAGTCATCAGATTTATTAGATAGTGTCGGAGCGAACCGTCATTGATGTGCAACTGAATAGCTTACTCGCATACATCGCATGATTCCAAAAAGTTATTTCTTTTAGCTTTCTGGTTCCCTTACCATTATCCCATTTTTCGGTCTCAGGCCTGAATATATATTTTTTGCCGGTCTCGAAAACACTCAACCACATCAGCTCCCTTACCTTTGGTGTCGAGCGCCAAGCCAGTTGGTTGGAGCATATTTTCACTGGCGATTGCTCGTTTTCCAGAACCATCCTCCATACTGGCGCGGTAGACAACACGCAAGATCGGATCAGTCCAAAACAATGTTCTGCACAAAGTAATAGACATTCATATTCTTTGTTAGAAGTGCACATCATGAACACCCCGTGTGATTAACTTAAATATTTCAAAAGGAACTTGATGTTTTTTTCCAACTAGAACAAATATATTGATGATCAGCTTGATAAATCTCAATGAAATACAATGAGAATAAAACCTGGGATAGAACCTTCAAAATTTAGCCTAAGTTATTCATTTCAGTGAAAATTTTTTTAATGAAACGAGGAAAGCCTTCTAATTGTCTTTTCATACTTTGTTCCAACGTCCAATGCCAGATCGTATGGTGCCCATGATCTCACGACAACACTGGGTGCAGCAGAATCCACAGCCAAGTTTAACTTATTAATTGATCCTGTGTTGTGCATAGTGTAGTACAGGTGCTTGCTATGCATGTCGTAGACAATTTCTGCCACAAAATTAGCACTGCCTGCAATGCGTGAATGGGAAAAAATACCAGTACAATAATGTAGAAATCGTATGGATCATTCACAAAATAATTGTGAATAATTATAAGAACAACTCAATTCATGGGCAACAAATCAGCCATAATGTCATGGATCCAAAACGAAATTGTACAAATGATACAATCCGCATGACAATACCACAATAATGCTGGATGAAGATATCAAATTCACGAGATCGCTCAAAATCGCCGGAACAACAGTTCGGCTAACCTTTATAATATCGTCACGAAAAACACTTCGAATCATTACAATATCCGAAATTATTAGCACTGGAACCATAACTTAGGGTGCATACCACTTCCGAAATTCATGACAGTTTGGGTACTACTTCCGTCGACTGTCGTGCGCATGAGTCGGTAGACACTGTTGCTATTAACCCAGAGCACCGTGGCCGTCTCGTGGTCGAAGGCCAGGGACCGAGGTATGGCATCCACCGGGATGGGAACACTCTGGACTTCCTCCGTGTCAACGTGAATCATGTAGATCTTGTGTGCCTCGCTGTCAGCCACGAGCAGCAACTCGTCCGTGAACGGGTCTGTGGAATATCAATATCGACCTGACTGATAGTCCTCATTGAGTACAGCTTACTATTTCAACTATTTCTAAATTCAACGAAGATTAAAAATGTGCCAGACGGATTAAATATGGTATACATTCAGTGGGTGAGTAGTATTAACAGAGAAAGGTGCGCTACTTGGGCCCACAGGGGCCTATAGATGGTTTGCTATTGCTCAACTGAACACCATTCAACAAAAGAATTAACTGGACGGCAACACCTTGAGTGGACGGCAATACAATACTGAACCTATGCTCAAAACAGGAATATGACGCCATTTGCAAACCATCTATTATAATCAGTAGTTAGGCCCTTATGACGCCGGACACAAATTCTTTGCAAATGCATCATTGAACTAAATTGGGAAATAGACTCTGGGTTCACCTGTGACACATGTTTGTCCGTCCTCTCCCAGCTGGTAGCCAAGGGAGCACGTGCACGTGCGCCCAGCTTCGTGACCAGGCTCTTCACTACACAGCTGGTCACATCCGCCATTTTGGAAGGAACATGGACCTTCGATAAAATACGATGAATTCAAATAAAGCTCCAGAGCATCAATTCTGACTACCAAAATGATAAAAGGCGGAAAAAGCCCTCTAGGGCTATCAACGACCCATTATCACTATTTTGTTGATATGAATAGATCACATGAAATGAGAGACACCTTCGTAATAGAAAGCGAAACCAATAAAGTTGAAATGTTATTCCTAGTGGAATCAGGTGTGAATTGTCCCATGGTCGCTCAAAATGTTATGAAATATCGATTTGACTCATGAATTAATGAACTCACTGTTGTATGGGTACTGTTTGTCAGGCGCTGATACAGCCACGCTGTAAGCCTTGGAGATACTGCTAGCATCGCCATTAGTTCTAGCGTATTCCACCTCCCCCAGTAGTATGCTCGTGTTGTATTTGTCATACACTTGTAACTCGTCCTTCTCAGGTGTGACAAATATGTAATCCTGCAAGAACCGAAAAACAACATGACTTGTTCTGAGTGTTTCAATATGTACCTATCTGAAACCTTAAAATATCACATGGATACTGAAGGCAATTGTACTATGCATAATTTTTTGTAGTTATTTTTTTAAAAAAAGTACTCGAGTTCTAGCTTCTGGGCCCATATGCTAGAAGTCATGTACATGACACTGAACTTAGTCAAGATAACATTATTGACCTTATGGACTCACTCGAAATATTTTGTACTTCTTAATGAATTTAGGTATATCATTATCCAGTGTGTTTGCGTTCATTAGCCAAGAATCGAATATATTGCAACCACTGTGGAAAGAGTCAAAGAACCCGGTGTCATTACCTGATAAACCTCAATATCGACAAATTTGGAAATCCCATCATCCTTTGTGACGTCATCACGACAGTCCTCGCCATTTACGAGACAACTCGATATGCCATTACCACCATTGTTTATCCAATACAAGCGGTTTTCGTCATAATCGATAGCCAGCGCCCCTGGCGACTGAATGGCGATAGTGGACGTAAACAACGTTCTGTTGTCGCCATTCAGTCTGGAGTATTCTATGACGTGTCTTTTCGAGTCAGACCAGTACAACCGGCTGTTGGAGTATCAAGATCATTGAAACTGGATCAGTTGATAAAAATCATTGATCAGTTAATAATTACAAGTGAAATTCAGAAGAAAATTAATCAGGGTACAGGGCATGTTGTTTGTTTTGAACAAAAAATGGTGAAACATCACCAGAAACAGAAAATCGGTCTTCTTTCAACAAAAAAAGTATGAAAATAGTTCGTTACGAACCCGATCCTAGGATGGGTAACGATGCCACTAGGTGTGAGGTTGGGGTCTTTTACAATCGTTTTGAAATGTCCGATGTTCCCAGTCTTGTACGATATCTGAGTGATCTGAGTGTAATTGGCATCTGCAACGTACAAGTATTGGCTGGTCCAGTCTACTGCAATAGCTCGAACCTGGTGAAAACAATAACAACCATTCTTCAACTATCGTTTGTTTGTTGTTGTTATTTTTAGCTGTTTGGCAAACATTTGTGCCTGAACGTCGAATCCCCATCGGATCTAGTATATATCAAGATCCGATGGTAATAATTGGTGTAAATATGTGTGTTGAAGGCCACAGTATGAAAGAGTTATGACAATATCATTATACGGTATTGTGTCAACTATAATTGTATCATTACATTGTGTCTAGGTTCTATCATAGAGAAACCTGATTCTTTGCACACGCTATTGTCAGTTTGGGCTGTTAAATTTGCTAAATTTGATTGAATTTGACTGTTACTCACATCTCCCGAAAGTGCCCCGTATACTACTTGACTCGTCACTGTTCCCGTGAAGTACAGTGGTAATTCGTTGACAGATTTACCGTACTTGTCAACCCAAAGTAGCCTGCTGTTCCAGTAATCGACTGCTATATGGGCAAATACGACTGCAAATCCAGTAGATTGTATTACTCCGCGGGAGAGACTGTCCGATCCATTAGAAAAGTAGTTCGGTAACCACTCGATCGGATTTCGGTAAATGCGCATTAAAATCGGACTTGGTGGTGAAAAAAATCCGAAACCCGAAACTATGTAGCTCATCGCTAGACCTGCTGGATTTTCATCACCTGTGAATAATAAATGATAATAAATCAATCAGATTAGCACCAGCTCGAATAGGTTTTTATTCTCGACTTTGTGTTTGTATACGAGTGGAACATACATTTCCATACACGGTAATATCAGTGACAAAATATATTGATGAATTCACGAATGTAGCATGATGTTGGATACGTTATATACTAACAAACCTGACACTTTCCGAATATCAATATCTGAATATCTTTTCATAAATACGAAAACACTGTCTGATGAAAAAGGACCAGAAATCCCCATCAAATAAAAGCAAAAAATGGACAACAAGACTACAACATACCTATCAATGTACATCTAGCGGAAGTTATCGCGCCATCTAGAGCTAGTTTGTTGACGTCATGCAGTAGTTCGGCCACGTCTTCGCCACAGAATGCCCATGTGGTCCACCGTACGCATGTCAGAAACGTCACTACGTCACTGGAACGTGAGGGGAATTTAATTAACCACAATCGAAAACAGCCGGACGGCGTTAAGCATAGAGCTAAAAGCAGGTCTATAATTTAAGTAAATATTACCCTTTCTCGCACTTGGAACACTAAGAATCATTACATACTAAAAAATAACACTACATACATTATAATGCGACGACAACTCCCACACGAGAACATGTTTGATGTTTTCATAATATTAACGTCAAAATGTCGATGGTTCACAGTGGCTGAGAATAACATTTCTTGAGTTCTCTCCGATAACCAACACCACAGAAAACCTATCCAGACTACAGTGAAGATACATGCATTTGGTGCACGCTCAGTTGAATTTTCTTGATACCTTTCGAAGAAGAAAAAATATCCAAAAGTCGTGACAAGTTTCCAGCACCTCACCTGCAGAAGGTGGAAGGTAGTGAGCTGTAGTCGCTGACCACGTGTTCATAGTGCTCCAGGCCACATGCCTGCATCATCTCGCTCTCGAGAACACCTCTCAGACACACTCCGTTGGTCGCATTCCGCCAGTCCTGGTCCAGCACTGACAGTGACAGCAGTGTAGAAATCGTCAGTATATATGCATTGGTATTCAGTGGACATGTCTGCCATACTGATCTGGACATCATGAATATGATAATATATCTGGACTGGCAATAAATTTGCAAAAAATGAAACTCCAACTTATTTCAGTTAGTTTCTAAGAATAAGTATAACCCGTTTTAGAACCTAGCCCAATAGCATATGTTTTACTATAAAAGAGGGGTTTTGTTCTTCTGATTGATACAGATCATACATATACACCGACATGCTCAATATGATTGCACGTACTATAGTTACTCTACGACTAAACTGAATGTAAGAATCAAACGAACTCTATGTTTGTGTGCATAGCTCGAGCAGTTCACGATTGGAATATTGTTTACCAGTTGCTGTTGCTGGCTCGCATATCAAGTCAGCCGTCGAGTTCAGACCACTTAAAGACAACAGCTCCACAGAAGAACAATTGTCTACCAGTTGAGCAAAACAGTCTTTGAACGCTGGAAATTCCACACTGTGGACATATAAAATAACTGATTTATGGTGATTAAATGACGAAGTGGGCTCACAATTATCGTGCAAGTACACAATATATAACTGCATGAAACGTGTATATAAAACACAGTGTACGGCGTACACTTATGAATTACTGAACGTCTAAACATTCATTCTACTTTACTGTGGTTGTTGTTGTTGTTGTTACTACCTGCACAGTTGATGTAAGGCCGTGGTATTATCGAGAGGGAGAGAGATGATGGGATGTGAAAGGTTGAACAAGGCTGTAACACATTGTGATATGTCCTCTGTGCTACACTCCTGGCCGCTACTTCCCCGTGTTGCTGTGTACGTATTGGTATTTGAACAAATATACTATCGATATTAATATTACATTGTGTAAATATCATTGGACATGAATAACCTACTGGGATACCCAACTAGATATGCTTTCTTTATATAAAATTCGGTTCAAATGTTTATCGGAATCGATCTGAAAGCCTCGGTTTCCTCTTTTGAAAGATATGTGTATGTTATTCAACCTACCAGTAAGAAGCATGATGATTACTATCAGCCAAAACGAGGACTGAATCCTTCCGCGAGACATGTGCTTGGTAGGAAGGAAGTACTTCAAGTCGGAAATTTGTATATCCATCGTTGACACGTTCTGATATTGCGAGCTATGTACTACATTGTTACCTCCGTGAGTGACTTGCATCCAGTTAGTGTAATACTACAGTCATATTCATTTTCTCTGGAAAAAAATATAATAAAATGCATGAATAATTCTGTACAGAAACAATATGTGAAGAAGTGAAAAATTATTTGAAAAATAGTTGCCTTTGGTACATACTGTACATAGATATAGTGCCCCCTTTTATAGAAAAAAAATACTGTAGCACGAAGATTTATTTGGTGACGTTATGTTTACTGTGGGAGAAGAACGAGTTTTGATATAGAGTAATAGCAACCAATTAAACAACTATGCTAAATTTGAACTACACTCAGCGTGCAATTACGACGATTCATGTTTGGTAAGACACGTTATTACTGCGTGTGAATCCAGCGGCTGCTCTGGTCCGTAGTCTACATCACGACATGCAGTAAGTGACCACGTATATAGACTAGTATGTTTCCCCCTTCTGTCTTACAATAAAATAAATCCTACGCGATGTATCTAAACCAATATCAATATTCGTCCTTGTTGGCAAACACTAGCTTAGACTTGACAAATACTTTTAAGGTGTGATTGCACGTAACTTACCGGTGACTGCACTGAGGCACTTTTCCATTGATGTATAATGTGAAAGTAAAGGTAACAAAATCACCAAAACAATACAATCCCCTGACCTAAAACTTGGCTAGCACACACACAAATACTCATGGATGATGAACCAAGACATGGTTTCATAAATGATATCACGAAAGCTGTGCATATTGATGATTAGATAAATCATTTTATACGTTTCACCAAAACGAAGATTCGAGTGTTCTGCTTGACAAGCACTGGCTGTTGCATATATTTATTCCTTGTTGTCGTCAAAATAATGAGAATATCTAGGGCTATACTTTCTGTGAGATGAATACAATGAGCTGAACATGCATAATCCCAAACACCTCGGTGCACACGAGTGCATATCACCTGTGAGTTTTACTGGCCTCACTAGCTATTTGCAGCACAGCATAATCCTTCCGCTCGCCCTGTTGTGAGTGTATTTTGTAGACTGAGAAATAGGTCGGAAAATGACATATGAAAACGATGAATTTAACAAATTTAACATTGCTTAGTAAGAAACAGAGTCTCGGTTAGTAATCCTTGATGGCTAACAATCAGAAAGGCAAAGTTTCACGTTGGTTGGAAGTGTGTAAATTCATGAATTTGTTACCTTTATATTTACATTATAAGTGAATGGACAGCTGGTCACTGCCAGGTTCATGACGATCACATGCAATCAATCCTTAACTTCGTGGCATATAGAAGTCCAATTTGACGAACTCAATGGCACGGCCTCTATTAGATGTATGTACGTATGGGACATATAGATTGCCTGTATCTTTTTCAGAGCGCAACACAGTTTTTTGTACGTTGATATGAGGAAAGTTGAAAACTTCCACAAAGGGCCAGGTTTGGTGTGTTTTATATTCATATCATGACACGTGTTTTATAATTAGCCGTTACCTCTTATTAGGAATGAAAACACTGAAATCTACGATGGAGGTAGAAGTATTGTCTATCTTGAAAATAAGTCATTCAAAACGAATTCATACACAATTTAGATATTACGGTGGCTTATTACCGCCAATTATATTCGTGCATTTCTCACCCCGTCTATAATTATCACCTCACAATATTCACCGCGTTTATAATTTCCATCCCATCTATAATTATCACCTCACAATATTCACCGAGTTTATAATATCCACCCCATCTATAATTACCACCTCAGAATTATCACCGCGTTCATAATTCTCACCCCGTCTATAATTATCACCTAACAATATTCACCGAGTTTAAAATATCCACCCCATCTATAATTATCACCTCACAATATTCACCGAGTTTAAAATATCCACCCCATCTATAATTATCACCTCACAATATTCTCCGAGTTAATAATTTCCACCCCATCTATAATTAACACCTCACAATATTCACCGCGTTTATAATTTCCACCCCATCTATAATTATCACCTCACAATATTCACCGAGTTTATAATATCCACCCCATCTATAATTACCACCTCAGAATTATCACCGCGTTCATAATTTCCACCCCGTCTATAATTATCACCTCACAATATTCACCGAGTTTAAAATATCCACCCCATCTATAATTATCACCTCACAATATTCACCGAGTTTAAAATATCCACCCCATCTATAATTATCACTTCACAATATTCACCGAGTTCAAAATATCCACCCCATCTATAATTATCACCTCACAATATTCACCGCGTTTATAATTTCACCCCATCTATAATTATCACCTCACTTCATGAACATATGCAGCCCAAGAAGCGCATATAAGGACAGGTCCTAATTTGTGGATTTGTGCATTTTCACAATATATCGAAAATTCAAAACATGTTCACTTATAAGGAGACGGCCTTTTATCCAGACATAAAACACCCCGTTCATTCATATATAAGGACACTATATGCACTACTATAAACTGAAGAATTGGGACCTAATTAAATTATTGGCGCAATTAATTTTGTCCCTTTGAGTGACACACAATTCCCTGTAGGTATATAACACATACATTCAACATGAATACAATTTAATTTCAAGACCACAAGAATATTCGAGATTAATATGCTGAACATGGTATACATAGTGGTACGTGCTACATGTGTTGTGTTGTGTCATTTTATCACAACTTATAATCTTCCACATGCAAAATGTCCTTATATGTGGGTCAGATGTTTTACAGGCAGTTTCTAAAGGAAGTTCTCATATAAGGACATGTTCTTATGTCCGGATATAAGGAAGTGCTCATATATGAGGATATGTCCTTATATGCGCGTCAATACGGTACACAGAATATCAAGAGTGTTCATACTAAGACTCAATGCACCAATTGAAATTCTGTACCTAGTAATGATTGTGATCAAATCATAATTATAAACTCGGTGAAAACTCTGAGGTGTTAATTATAGACGGGGTGGAAATTATGAATGGGGTGAAAATTGTGGGGTGATAATTATAAATAAGGTGGAAATTATAAACGCGGTGATAATTCTGAGGTGATAATTATGAACGGGGTGGGAATTATAAACGGGGTGAAAATTGTGAGGTGATAATTATAAACGGGGTGGGAATTATAAACGCGGTGATAATTCTGAGGTGATAATTATGAACGGGGTGTAAATTATAAACGGGGTGAAAATTGTGAGGTGATAATTATAAACGGGGTGGAAATTATAAACGCAGTGATAATTCTGAGGTCATAATTATGAACGGAGTGTAAATTATAAACGGGGTGGAAATTGTGAGGTGATAATTATAAACGGGGTGGAAGTTATAATCGCGGTGATAATTCTGAGGTGGTAATTATAAACGGGGTGGAAATTATAAACACGGTGATATTTCTGAGGTGATAATTATGAACGGGGTGTAAATTACAAACGGGGTGAAAGTTGTGAGGTGATAATTATGAACGGGGTGGAAATTATAAACGCGGTGATAATTCTGAGGTGATAATTATGAACGGGGTGGAAATTATAAACGCGGTGAATATTGTGAGGTTGTAATTATAAATGGGGTGAGAAATACACGAACGTAATTGGCGGTAATGAGCCACCGTAGATATTGCTACTGCGATTGCTTAGAAACAGGGCAATATGATTTTGTAACCTAGCTATGTACATCCATAATTATGGGTGAGCTTCAAATTCACAATGTTAAGATATATACTCTTTATCATAATATGTCCAGTCATAGTCATAAGAAATGAATGGAGTATGATAGAATCACACTCAGGTCACTTTAATTTATGATATACGAAGTGATAATATGACATTTTTTTCACACCTGTCAGCAAGATTTCTTCTACATGTACATCTCAACACTTAGGATGTTAAGCATAGATACAGACCAGTGTGTAAATATATTGTCCAACGGTGCATCGATTTCATGATGCACGAGACAGTTCAAATACATCGGTTACAATGTCAACATGCTAGCTTGTCATAAAATATAATTTATTATCTGCTGTTTCTACATTTAATCTAGTACTGGTACATATACTGGATGTATGTAAACACGAGTGTACACAACGTACATACTGAACCTCTATCAGCCACTTCCTTATCACGGTTATTACCTCATGGATATATAGGACTCTGATTCACACATCATCCATCAAAATATACGTTGTAATCCGTCAAAACATGTCTGAATTTCATGCCAAAAAAGCAACCTTGAAAGTCGTTTTATCCCTGTATTCGCAATATCCTCCAGCTGGTTAATACCTGCAATATGGAGGGATGAATCGATGGAACAGAAGGACGCTATGGCAGTACGTAGCACCGTAATGGACGTCACTTGGGTCTACTTATCGACCTAGCGCCATGCACGATGCATGAGTTCGCTGGAGCGCGACCCGTCTTCCTGAGACAGCGAGCGCAGGCGGTAATCAATAGACCACTTTCACAGCGGTATATGACACACTTTCCACGTGCACAAATGCTGTAAATAGATAGTGGTAAGCTAGTTCAATGTGTGTGCTCACACGTTTACAAAGAAAAGTAGCTGAAGGTGGCATCAGTCTGTTATGAAACCCGCACGTACGAGACACGTTGGTTGTAAACATGTTGGTTTTTTTTTTTTCATTTGATGAAAGCACTGAACGTAATGGAAGACGCACGTAGATTGGATATAACCATAATATAAACGCCTGATGCACACATGAATATTTGTTGCTGAACACACAAATGCGTCTTTGAAGATGGCCATGAATTTTTGCGGCCGTCGTACATACGCCAGATATGACGATACCCAACAAGCTCATCATGATGAATGACCTCGATATGATGATACGGAAGTGAGAAAGATTCATGATCAGCCGAGATACAAGTATCATACGCCGAGTAAATGGCTTAGAGGGATTGAAATGGCTAAATATTTCCAGTATATGCCAAATCATATGTGATATATTCCATATCACAGCATTTGAAAGACCACGATTCTCTCGACAATTATTCAAGATATTTTCATACCAGTGACTTGACATAGATAAGGAAAGTAGCTTTGCAGCCAAGCTGCTCAAGACAGTTTCCAAATAGATCCGTGATATAGCAGCATAGCTTCCATAATGCTAATGTCATGATTATATCGACGCTACATTCTGAATCGACTGCCACAGCAACACGACAGGATGTCACACTTTTATGATCTATATGATATATTTTCAATTGTTAACGACAATGTTCTTTCCTGCATAAAAAGATGAGATTTGTCTGAACAGTTTTGTCTCAAAATGTGGCGATATATTCGAATTGTTGTCTTCTTAGTTCATATCCATTTTATATCATTAGAATGACACTACAACTAACTTCGTATTGCCCTTTGGTACAATGGCCCATTCACATCTTGAGTTTTAGCGCTCATTTTTACATATTCAAAGGAGCGCCGTACAACGTGGTTCCCTATATACTAACAGTTATTTCAATAATGATGATGATACTTTTGTTGGATGCACCACAGAGGGACCAAGCCATGCTGTCCCAGATTTGAATTCTAAAGGAAAATATCAAAAAAGTTTCAGTTGTTGTTTATTTTGCTAAAAAGTCGGAAAGTTAGAACGAGCGTCATCTATCATTTGTCAAACTGGAACAGATTGAAATTGGCGCCTGTCAGGAGAAGTGGATTTTGTTCTCATTAGTTCTGCGCACATATCCAAGGGAGTTGAAGAACGAAGTTATTGAAGTTGAAGGCTCTCCGTAAATGATATTTGCACACGGTAAATGCTGTTTGCGAACGTCTTTGTTATCTTGATGTTTCGCGGACTACAATCACATTGTATTGGGCACCCTCTTGAAAGGAATGCAATAACCGAGAATTTCCTTGAAAACCATTGTTCTTCACACGTGAATGCCATCAGCTTGATTGCTATTATGCTTTACGTTCACCAAAGGAAGTGGTGTCAATTTAGTTTTAGGACAATGGGACGTCCCGTCAAGATGATCACAAGAAATATGAACTCGAATCAGGCTTGTGGCAATCGCTCATGTGAAAGAATATAGCGTCTAACAAACATTTGGTATTTGAACAATTTATTTCCGGTCAGAACTTTCTGAACAGTGAACATAAATCGCAACAGTTGGAGTATGGCAGTATGTTTAATGATAATTGAAACGACACAAATGTCATGTCATTACACTATCATTTTGACTGATGGTTTTATGTTAAAATCTTGACAACGGAAATAAACTCACATCCATCATACTTTAAGCATGACCTCGTTGTCAGCTCAGTTCCATTTCCGTGGCTCTTGAATGATGGGTTTTTCAGATCTATAACATGGCATGCCATCGTTCTTCACTACAATATATGCATATTTCGAACGAATATCCATATGCATTCTGGAAAGCCTGTCCAAAAACACTCGTCAAAATATCTGTCATAGTCAGTCATGGCAAAATTGCTGGATATTACAGTGGAAGAACATAGAGAAATACATCATAAAGATTTAGATCAATTCTGACACATGTAGATTGTGTACTACTTGATAACGAAATTGATTTTAGTATTGTTGTCCCCTTGTTTAGAAGTCAAGTATCTTGTTAAGGGCGACTTGAGGTATCTACAGCAGATGTCCAATTTTAAATGCATGTATTGTATTTGTACTACCTACAAAATCTAAGTTTGATGACTGACAGGCTTACGTCTTAAACAAATGTTGGTCCCTTTCCGATGTCTCTCTACTCCAGGCACGTGCTGACCGCCACTTTGTCTAGCTCGTGGATGTTAAGTAAACGGGCTTGTTGGTGGATGGAACCAATGTTTGCGTGGGTTACACTGCACGTTTCATGGCACTGCAGCTGATCATCGGTAATAATTGCTTTCATTGCCTATCATCACGGCTAGTTCCCAGAGATGGCCTTCCTAGAGTTGATCATGAATGGCAGCGTGTGGGTTGACCGCGCTGTGGAACTTTGTGAGCTAGCTTTCAGAATGTTACAGAACCATCAGCCTGGTAAATGTTTATCTATAATCACCTAGATTTTTGTGTGCTTCCGACTCGATTGAAACCCTCTTTGCCCATCCGATATCTTGAATAATCTTTCCTGTTTCCCTTTTCAAATACTATACGCTGACAATGACATGTTAATGAAATGCAAAATTCATCAGGAATGAAATTATGTTTTGTATGTTGGACAAAAAGACGAACCAAATATTCTTCTGGTCCAAAAATGCTTCAAACCGGTCTTTACAAGTCGGGTGTTCATTGAAAGACAATTTAATGAAAAACACTTTTGCTAAAATACCAATTCGCAGTAATCGCCGCTAACTCCAATATCCAATTGATCGGATTAATGTCAAAATCTTACCAATAATCTCACAGGTAAATTTAAAAGTTCCTATCACAATATGAAATCTCAACTTCATCATAGACGTGGAATCAATACCCAGTATTAGTATTCCCAGCAAACAAAACAGGGTCCATTATCCAATCTCATAGTCCGGGGACAGAAAGTCATATCAGGCATACGAAGTGAGAGAAAACAAAAATGACAGGGAAACTCATGAACCCCCGTAAATGGCCATTAGGAGGTGAAATCAGGTGTTCCGGAAAGAGTGAGCATTTCCTGCCCCACTAGTGGCACCCGTCATGAATTCCCCAAAATTAACATGAAAATAGATCTAGTTGCATGGCAGACATGGATTTGCTGTATTTATCAACCAGATCATGACGACGTCCATAGAATTTCTTAAACGCAGCTATAAGTCTTGGTAAAACATATCCTTGTCGTAGCAGTTTAGAGACTAGCTGGGCACTTCGATAGACAAAGTCCTCATATTTGCAACTAGCTCTGGAATAGCGTATAAGTTGAGAAACAAACACACCATATGCCGGTGACATAGGAATGTTGCTGCTTAGAAAAGGGAAATTGACTATGGAAAAATTGAAATCATCACGTTTGTCATATAATCTAGTTGACAGGTTAGAATCATTATCAATCTCCAACCTCAGGTCTAGATAGTTGGAAAAATTAGCGGATTCTGTAGTATCCTTAATTTTAAGTTCCTTAGGATATATGACATCCAAATAATCACCAAACTTGGGATTATTTAGCGACAATACATCATCTATGTATCGGAAAGTGAAATTAAAATTACATGTTAGTTTCTTAGAACCTCCTCTTTGTAAATGTTGGATAAAATCTGATTCATATGAGTATAAAAACAGGTCTGCCAATAATGGTGCACAGTTTGTACCCATGGGAATACCAATAGTTTGTTGAAATATTCGACCACCAAATTCCACAAAAATATTATCAATCAGAAAATTAACCATATTTACCACATCTATTTCAGTATATTTGTATGGGGCATCAGAGTCGCCTTTAACAAAATAAGCGGTATTATATTAACTACAATATAGTGGTACCGACGTTGTCCCTTTTTAGAGAAAAATGAATTATTGATTAGTTTTTTAAGCTGAGATTTCAGTTCAGAATGAGGTATAGTTGTGTACAAAGTGGAGAAATCAAATGTTTTGATAGACGTTACTTTTGAAAGTGTGTGAGCATGTAGATATTCCAATAAAGATTTGGAATTTTTTAATATCCACATTTGGTTTATACCACTTCTAGAATAGATGGTTTCAGAGTACTTTTGGAGACCCTGTTTGATTTTAGACAATATAATAGTTAATATTTTAGAAAGGGCTTTGGTAGAACATGATGCTGAACCTGAAATATATCTTTGTTTGTGTGGATTTTTGTGCAACTTTGGGATCCAATATAAGTTAGGTAGATTAGAATCTTTACATGAGTTAGTAATACCAAACGAATGCAATACAGGCAAATGATTTGATAAGATATCCTGTTTGGGCACGGTAATGGCTTGGTATGTATTATTGGAATCAGTATTGTTGACAATACCCAGTTCGTCAAACAGGCACTGTATATAGTATGCTTTACAAACAAAAACAACATTATTAGAAGCTTTATCTGCAGGGACAATGACGAACTTTTCTTGAAGTTTCAACAAACTATTAGTAACCACGAGATCATTGAAGACAGAGCTATATTTAGTACTAACTGACTTTGACAAAACATTAATGCGTTTGTTTACCAATGACCTAATCTGTTTGACTGGCATGCTCCTCAACTGCATCCATGATTAACTTAAAATTGTATCTCCATGAAAACGACGTGGGCTCTCTATATTTGGGACCTTTGGACAAAATGTCTTTCAATGATTCATTCTCCACTATATTGAGGTCGCCTGAAATAACATGCCCAACTGGATCGTGTATGAACGGAGAGTTAATGCAAGTGCAGGAGGGTGGGTTATGTAAGAGATCATCAATATCCAAAGCATTCAATGTTTGTTTGTAGTTGAAAATCTTGGAAGCAACAGATTTGGTATATGAGTAGGATACAGATGGAGCGGCCGTGTCAGTGAAGTATGATGGTACCTGGGACTGAACAGACTTATGATGTAATATATTACCGATGTTAATTGCATCAATACCTTTATTGGCAAATTTTATCTTCAGAAAGGACCGTTTGGGTGGTATATATTCGGAATTCTGTGTTGGCTTATAAAGCCGATGATAAACAATATCCATGATAATGGAATACATACGAAATTCATAGCTATTGGTATTTCTGATATAGTGGGTAGGACATTGGTCCTCTAGTTCTTTGAGTTTAACATGAGGTTTGGCAAATAATTTAGTGCGAACATAGTGCAGTCCAAGTGGTTGTTTCAATATTTCGAGTAGACCATCAAAGGAAATATTATGAATAGATGGTCGATTATAATGTCGTTGTCCATGGCTTCGTTTCCTACGTTTAAATGATGTAAATAAATTCATTACATTGACTGAACTGCATCCTGGGCTTGTCAGGTTTCCTACTGAACTGATATTATCGTTACAGCCATAAGGTGTAGCTGTGCCTAGTTCACGTATCCAATGTTCTTCTCGTTTCCTGCGGGTGGGTGTACTTAATGAGGGACTATTAGTATGGTGGTATATTTTTTCTATGACTCGAACTTTCATTGACAAAATAGAATGGTCATCCTGATTAAAATGTTGATAAAGTAGTTGATTAGAATTATTATTGATGTTGGAACGATGACCATTAACTCTCTTGTTAAGCTGTCCTTTGGTTTCTCCAATATATACGAGACCGCATATAGTGCATTCAATACCATATACGATATTGCTGGTCTTGCAATTGATGTTTTCATAACTTTTACCAGTATATGTACGTTTGGTAAGTGAACTTGTGAACTGTGAATCTGTAATTAATATATCACAAGTTTTGCAGTTTTTAGCTCTACATTTATTAATACTATATTGACAATCATCACCCTCTGCTTTCATTATATCTGGAAGTTTGATTTTGCAATCTCTAATATTAATAAAATTACCCGAGTTGTTGTACCATAGGGAACGATCAGAAGAGACTACGTATGATGATTAAGGTCATATGATGACCTTAATGAGATCAGTGCTAACATCTAATGTCTCCCGTGAAATTGGCTATTGAAATATATTGCTCGACGTCTGCCCTCGAAGATTACCACTTGAACTATTGAGGTGGGAGTAAATAGCAACTCGTGGTGGAATATATAAAGACTAACCTAGATTTCCCGAAGATGTGCTTTCTCTTCGCTAGGTTTGCTCGTTACAGTGACATATATTATTCTACCTGTGTATGGATTTAAATATCCCAACATAGAAAAAGGTAGATTTTGTCAAGCTCAGTAGGCGTGGTTCTGTGGTTTTGATACAAACAATATCATTTGCAAAACATTCCCTAGGTAGGCAGTCTAATTTTCGATGAAACAGTTTTTGCGATAGGTATATATATATTCATATAGCTGTATATTATGGGATAACTCCCTGCTCAAAATGATCATTTCCAGCATGCACCAGGCGATGATGCCGAACAGTAACATCATAAATAAACATCAGGGTGGCGTATAAGCAAAATCAGACCTGACATCATGTCGACGGTATCCATGACAATAATACAGCAAAATATATTTACTGTCCTGGTTCATTACACTTGTGGATCCTTCCCAGACAGTGTCTAGGCACAATGCTCACCGAATTCTGATTGTGATGAAAGTTGTCGTGTCACAAAACGGCTGCTTGAGATCACGACACTTGTTGATCATGTTATCTGAACTCGAACATTTGATATTGGTATGTGGTTTTAATAGGGTGCTTATCCACTAAAGCTAGTGCAATAATATCTTTTTAGGTTATACTAATACGATAAGCAGGGCGGAGACATGTTTATGTATGCCTTAGACAAACGTTACAAGATTTCAATGATACCAATAAAAACCTAGAATGAAACAATTCTTGGATAGGAACAAAGACCGACCAAATATTAAATCCAGTGTCAGTCTGTCGTCATCAGGGGCAGACAGATTGTAAAATGTAGTTACTTCAACTGAATACTTCAACTAAGCATACAACAACAACCAACCAAAACTAACAGACAAAATCACGAAATAGGTTTGTGACAAGGACATATTCATCATGTGCCTAATTACAAGCTAAAAGGCTACTAAGTTGATGGTATGTTAGTCAACTGATTGTTGCATTATGGTTTTGAATCTCGAACCGAATAAGGAAAACATGAGCCGTCAGAGTGTCGCATGGTATTCTAACAAGTTGTGTGAACTCACGTATTTAGCAGACTGCCACACCACCTCAACCGGTATCCAAAATCCATAGAACTCTCATACGATCAGTTCGAATTCTGATCGACATGGCTTTCGACTACATAATGGGAACGGGTTCATAAGTAGAACGATATTGATTATACAAAATAATGGACAGATGGATATTAAAATATTTAGAATTGACTCAGTATGCATTCCAAAGTGATATATTAAACTGAGAGACATCCAATATAGATTGTCAGATAGAGGGCGGCATTTTATTTATAGAACAATATACGTAATTGGTAGTTTCCACCTCTCACTGCAATCATTATGTCATCGATATCACATCATGATATTATTCATAGCACACATCTCTGCCTCAACCAAATCTCAAAAGTACATTCATCTCACAAAATTTACGTTGATGCATGTAGTCAGAAGTGAATAAATACCCGTGAACAATCAAGGCTGTCTAAAATGTCCTCCATCAGATTTTCCGGTGTCACTATCAAAACAAGTGGTTCGTCATGTGATGTCATCCTACCAGTAGAGGCACATGCCTTTCTTCGTTACTTCTCGTGAGTTTCAATAATAATTCGGTCATGGTCATAAATGTGTAGCAAACATGTACCTTTTATGCCGGTACTTTCAAGGTTATTTAACGCGATATCTGCATAATTGTACCTCCGACCTTGAAAGGTCAAAACGGTCACTTTTTGTCAAACATTTGGATCAAGTTTATAATTTCAACATTACTACTATTTGAACTCTTGTTGCGAAGCGCTCAAGTTTTCCTTACATATGGTGGACAAATTAGAACGAACAAAGCATTGTCAACTATTTCAGGAACGTCAACATGAATACAAATAACAGACTATGTTTCTTTGTTCTATTAACACATACTCAGAAAATGGAGGCGATGACGGGAAGAAGTGATGTTTTTAATTTTCCGATTAGCCAATTCTTTTTGTTTTGACTTGTCCCCTACATATTGGGAACTGCAGCAACTGTACTCATGGAATACTTGCAGATAGAGCTCAGATATTGGCACTTTCAAATCGGAAGTCTTATATGATGATTTGTGGAGTGATTTTGGACATGACCTTTCGAGGACCTTGAAAGGTCCAAACGGTCACTTTTTGTCAAACATTTGGATCAAGTTTATAGTTTCAACATTACTACTATTTGAACTTTTGTTGCGGAGCGCTCAAGTTTTCCATACATATGATGGACAAATTAGAACGAACAAAGCATTGTCAACTATTTCAGGAACGTCAACATGAGTACAAATAACACACTATGTATCTTTGTTTCATTAACACATACTCAAAATGGAGGCAATGAAGGGAAGAAGTGATTTTTTAATATAACAATGTCACGAAACATTGTTAATATAAATTACCTATACCAGTTAATTGCATATGAAAAACTCGGACTTGCATTTAGTATGAATTAACTACCAAAAGTGTGCCGAAGCTGCTGATTGTATCGAATTCAGTGGTCTGTTTGTAAACAAGCGCTCACGGAAGATCTATATACATCAATATTTTTTACATCTTGATTCTGACTTGCAAACTGGTTCAAGAAAAGCTAGTGAAATTAGCTGAGAGATCAGTTTAGACAATCCAGTACATAAACATTATCAAACTATTTCCTTCAATTGACCATGATTTTCATGTCAATGTATTCCGGTCCAGTTTCAGTACCAAGCCAGGGTTCCCAGAGGATTCCCTCTCCATAAGTGAAACTCTCTCCAAAGACGCCTGTGGGCTTTGCAAAGAAACAGTCATTCGCCCACCACGCTCCTCTATATTGCAATGCACAGTTTGTAGCTAAATTCAAATCGTTGTCCTTATCTCTCCCCGTGAACTGCATGTTTTTGATGTTCACAATGCCTCCATGGTCGGTATTTCCTATGGCATCTCCTAGTGCAAATTTAATAAGAATGAAAGACGCATACTTGTATGCTAATAACATGATGCACTAAAAGAAATATAAGATGAAATGTAACCATACATACATATTTCACTTCTGTATCACACATCAAGTGTGTGATGATGCATGAAATGCTACTTAGATATTTTACCTGCAGTGCCACTGTAACCATCTATACTCAATCTGTATCCGTCATTCTCAGGCCCTACGTGGAAGGTTGAGTATTCAGCATAACGACACTCCCCCTGGTACGACCTCATGTCAAAGCGTACAGTGTACGTACTTCCGTTAGTTGTCAACTGGTGTAAAGTTTCAAGTCCTGCAAAATTAAGGAATTAATATATGGTTGTTGACTGTTGAAATGCAGGCTCCCCACATCAAGCAGATCCCAGCGCAGATTGAAAAAAGATTTATAGTATTGCATTGGTAATTATGTTATGCAACATGTTTACGACATGGCAGAGAATATTGACCAAGCCAAAACTCTGCCGTCCGACTCCCAAATCCATCTTTGTACTCATCCCACATCTTGTACTCAAAGTCCTCAGATCCATCATGGCGGCGGAGTACTATCTAGAAGTTGAGTACAAACATGTGAAATTGCATTCCTGATGATAATGTGCGCCTCAAATTTAAGATAAAGTTGTTTGTTTGCTCTGCTGAGAAAAAAATGAGAAAAAATAAACAGTGGGTATATGCATAGAAGTTCGTCGTGGAAAACGTAGATCAGAGTTAACGAACAAATATACACTTGTCCAACCAATCAACGGCGATACCAACAGAGGGAGAGAGAAAGGGACAAGCGCACTTGAATATGAGTGACCAGTGCACAGGTTTTCTTAATTTATTTACCAATAATAATTGAAGAAGTAATAGACCAGGTACCAATAATAAACCAAAAACGAATAATAAATATACCCCTGAAAGATTTTATGCCAATTTGAATCAGGAATAAGAACTGTACATTTCCGCATGTGACAATAGTCGAGTACATAGGTGACATATGACTCTTTGAGTCATATACGTGTAGTATCCGTACTGGTCTATTGAAAAAACCTTTAAACTTTATTTATTTTACAACAATTGATGAACAAGCATCAGCTCATATTAACATCTCTTGTTGGCTCGGATCTTGGCGTAAGGGTGGTCATTATTGTAGAAGCTAGTGAAAACCCACCTGCCCGGCTTGGCGACCACATACCACCTCACATACTGCCGAGGCCGGGGATCGAACCCGCGCCTAAACCGACTGCATTGGTGAGAAGTCAGCCCACATACGAACTGAGCTAACCAGGCAACCGGTCTATTAAAATCAGATATTTCATTATCAAGTGCTTTGTAATTTTTATTTGACTATCAATAATTTCAGATAAAAGAGATATGTTCAACATGCATGTGAATAGTGTGATAATATTTTATTGTGAGTTTGAAGTTTTCTTGATAAATCGTCATATTCTGTGCTATTTTTGATTTATCAACAACCTTCGGTACTTATTACTGTTCAACAGGTTCAAAGAAATATGGTTGTGTAGTAGTAATAATGTTCAGATGTTGAGATATATTGACTCCGTCGATTTTACATATATCCAAAAATATTTCTCAAATTATACAACAATAATTTTTCTCGCACTCTATGACCTGTCTCCCATGCTGAGTACAGTTCTGAGATAAACGTGTATCGCACTCTGAGGTTGTCAAGCAAGTTACGTAAACGCAAACAGGAACGTCATCATTGAAAAAGCTACGTAACTAAGACCATGTAAACATTGACAAAATGGCTTGTATTTTGGAGTGAAATGTGTTGATTTTCTGATCATTTCCTGTGTTTTGAGCAATTCCAACACTTGTAAATACTCAAATTGTGCGAGAAAATGCATACGGCATTGTTTGTCGTGCGATACTGGTTTATCTCAGCACTCGTGTCACCATCTAAGCCTCGCCTAAAGGCTCGGCCCAGATTTGGTGACACTTGTGCTGAGATAAACCAGTATCGCACTCCAAACAATGCCGTATGCATATATTCTCAATATTGTTTAATCGTTGTTCAGAAAGGTTTGTGGATTATGTGATTTGTCTGTTGTTTTCCAATAGCTATTCTGATGATTTGCCATGTTCTTCTCATGTAATTTTTGTATTAGATTGTCCGCAATTTATGCTTCAGTCCGATATGTAAATTAAGGATATTTTCATAAATGGATATATAGTTTACCGTCGGATGCTTCAGTTTTATTTACCAGTTTTAATTTAGGTTTCATTGATGTCATCAATCCCGCAGTAACCCAAAGTTAAATTTTAATTATCTCTTATTTGGTACATATTTGGTCATCGAGAATACTCGATTTTAGACTTGAATGTAAAACTTGATGTAAGCTGTATTTGGGAAGTTTTTGTTGTAAGTCTGAGAGAAGTCTTGATGCAAATAATTCTAAAAATTTCCCACCGTTTTTTTTGTTATATAGCAAATATGAATACTTTATGAGTGTTTTGTTCAAGGGAAGAGGTGTCGAGATGCTCGAACAATGGCCACTACATCACCTGCCGGATGTAGACATAATAAATTGGATTATCTTCAAGAATACCATCCAAATGTAAAATATTTGTAAGATGATTTGCAAGATACTTACAACCCACTTGTTTCCTTGGGCATCATGTTCAGTGTACACGCCATTTTCGATGTTACCGCAGAAGTTGTGGTGGATAACACAATCACAGTCGCGGCCAGAGCAGAAGTTAGGACAATCGTCTGAGAAACAAGCACGCATTTTATATGTTTTAGGAAAACAGTATTCCTCGAGGAAAGGCTGCAGGTGGAACATCATATTCAGACGGCAGCAGTATAATGAAAAGTTTGCCAGGATTATTCACACCATTCCCGAAATGAACATACGGATACTTGTGTATATATGTATAATGAACTGAGACACCTCACAGATGACCACGAGACATTCAATGATCATAAGCCGTGAATGACATTTAGCAGTTATGCTGTAGAGTATATGTGTACAATTTCACTTTTATGTCTACATCATGAGGTAATTTAACCCATTCCGTTTTCTGGATTGCCATGACCAGTCTATTCTTATGCTATGTCATGTAAATGTATGTGCAGCGATCGAGCCTACCTGATTTGAGGTACAAAACAGCATCTCTATCATTCCCCAGATTGGGGTTCAGATGTTGTGGAACACTACCAAAGAGCTCACACAAGAACCCCACACCACTCCTGTACACAAGGTTGGCTGCCCAGCACGTGGCACCTCGCTGTTTACATAGCTGTTTGCATCTTGGCCCTCCTGATACCACGTGACTCTCTACAACATTCTGATTGGTCAGTCGTTGGTAATTATATGCTTGGAATTGACAGGATGCATTCGCAGCTGTGGTACCAACAATTGCCACAAATACTGACATATAGATTTCCATGTTTCATTTGACTGCATATCGTTTCCACGTGCGATTGATGGAACGCGAATGGGTTGACGTCTCACAAATGCTGACATTGATAGTAGGCTCTCCTGTGTGTTCTCTGGTGTTGTTCACGTTACTTCCCATCATCACCTGAACCAACACAAGATTATAAATTATGTTCTTTTTGCTAAAATCATATTGTATACATGAAACGAAATGTCTTCGATTGCTCTGTAGTAGTATTCTAAACATGTGATAATGATCACATGATCACAGCATGATGTGATAATAACGTACCTCCTTCATTGAATGACAACTGGCTGTTTGATGGAAAATTCTAGCGAATTTTTGGGTATTGATCAAGTAAAGCCACTGTTGCAACGCCTGTGGTTGTGTCAACATCTACCTATTTTGACATGTTTCATCTAGAATGAATACAACATGTGATATTGACAGGATGAGTCAATTCGTGTCAGTTGACATAGATTGCACGTACGAATTCGCAGAACGTGTTGGGTTCATCCTAATTAGTTTTTAATAATACATAACGCATAATGTCCCCTCAATCGATGTGTCACCTCATCCGTGAAAATATGGTAATAATATATCTCGATTGATGGTTTACTGCTGTTTATCGTATAGCTATTCCAGGTCTGGCTCTTTGTGTCGATGATCATTTGACATGTTCCCCACAGCACAGATGTCAGAGAACACACAAACGGCAAAGTATAATTGCATAATATCCATACGTGCACACAATTACTCATATAATTAGGGCTACATATTTCACTCCTAGCCGTAATGCACGTATTATCTATTGGTGTGACGAATTTGTATGGTTCCCAGTAATTCACGTGCATAGCTATCTCCCGGTAATGTAGCCACATCCATTTTAGGCTCTTTGCATTCAACCAATATGCTATAAACGCTGAAATATAGATATACACATAATGAAATGCATTACATACGGACATTCAGGACGATGTGTATGCCTCCTTTGTCTACTGATTATACCACACTGTAGGTACTTGGTACTTGGTACTTGTACTTGGGGTAAGGGGGCGCCATAACTCGATGATATGCCCGCTAGACAGAAACCCGGGATCGGGGAAATCCCCTACTCTTTACGATAAATCCCAAGGGATCTTTTAGGTGCCAGACACCATAGACAGTCTCTGACACCACCCGGCCTTTGTTTTTACCGCCAGTCGGGCTGCACTGGCGTGGGAGGTTTCCAGGCACAAGTGGTGCTGAGCGGACTCGAACCCACGACACTGTAGGCCAGTCGCCCCCTCCTTTTATACGGCCGAAAACCCCCCAGGTCGGCCTAGGCCAAAGGCACCTACTTCAGTCAACACGAAAGGCTCAGGGGATGTCTCAAAAGCTCGTAGGGATTGTATGGTATCTCTTTATATAGCATACTATTACTTACAGCTTTAATGATGTTGCTTTAAAACCAACACTCCCCGCCTGTGACAGTCGACGTCACCGGCGGTGTGCACCGTCTTCACAACTTCAGAACAATGCACTATTGGAAATCCTTTATTATCGCCCTATTGTTTTTCCCCTAACCTGGCCTTGACAATGCTCAAATTGCCATTGAGATATCTTTCTAAACATTATTATTATTATTGATAATATTATTATTATTTATCTGAGCAGCTCAACGAAATTGACTTACCAAATGCTCAGGAACACGTTTGTTGTGCGACTCAGTCGTTTATCTCCAGTAAGTCTTAAAATGCGAGAACACAAACTCAATTAAATCTCGGACCCAAGTATCATATCCTGCGCCTTCCTCTAGATCCAAAAAGGATTATAAAGGTGCGAGACTGATTATATGGTATGTTTTCAGTGGACGAGTAGTATTAAGGAGCAGTGTACGGTACTTGGGCCAAATCTCGTTAGATGAGTAGAATTACAGAGCTGAAGACCCTACTTGAGTCCTCCGGACAATCAGCAACTTGAGCAATGTCAAGGCCATGTTAGGGGAAAAACAATAGGGCGATAATACCTAGTTTCCGATAGTGCAATGGGTGTATCCTACGCTCATCAGATGTTCGCATGACTGACTTCGATACTGCTTAGATCATCATAATTCTGTACACGGATCGGTTGAGGCAAAACACATAAGATTAAACTGAACAAGAATGTTGCATCCACATCAAACGTCATTGGTGTTTGTTTAAAACTTGGCAAATACATAATGGACATGAAGGTTGAGATATTAATTTTTGTGTGAAAATGATGTCATCATAACGTACTTATTTATTTGGTATCGTTTTCATCGGAGGTGGTTCCAGAACGTGATGACTTTTCCTTGATACAGATGCTATTATTTATAGTCATATGACCGGGCTTATGACCCACTGAAGTGTCATGGGTGGTGGCGCTACCCAATCGACTTTTGGTAGGTGCCAACTACCGAATACATGTTACATAATAAACAAAACTGAAATTACCCACTTCGCTTCTCCAATATTTTCCATTCGTTAATTGTGTTTTCATTATTCCAGGTTATCGTCATCGTGTTGGTCCTCAACCGTACACTTAGTTGTGATCTGACCACGGAGCATTCATACAATTGGGGTTTAAAGACTGCATTACCTACCAAGTCTATCGCACAAATCACATCCCTACAGAAAAACAGTTCGGCAGAACATCGCTGCAGACTTTACGCAGGACATTGCCTCGTTACAATGAACTTCATCCAGTTGATTGTCATCAAATCAATATTGAAATAATATTTTTCATATATTAGCAGGTATACTTTGCAACAGTGTACCTCGTGACAGTTATGTCTGAAAGAAAATAATAATTTCATGCCCGTGGTGAAATCCCATGTATCAATTCAAAAGTTCTAAACAACAAAACAACTCCAAACAACAATCAAGGCTGCCTATTGTTCAACCCTGGTATTTCCTGTTATTATTTCCTGGTATTTCAAGACAAGGGAATGCTGTTTCTTTGATAGATGGTTTACCATTTATTGTCACTGCTTATATATTTTAATTTCAATTCAATCATTCTCATATTTGTAATCAAGTCAAAAAATCTAACACGTAATCGCTCATATTTGTATTCAAGTCAAGAACATCTAATCTGTTTCTCAATCTACCTTACATATTCGGAACGCCATTGTTTCTCAATGTATCTAACATAATAATTATACATCTGAGATTAATATGAAACATCATAAACGATTGCTTGTACAACACTCTCAATAAAAACAATCCATAAGAAAGGCCATAGTATACTAGTAAGTAACAAATCATGTACGTCATCAATAAATACGTGAAACTGTAGATCGTACATCAGTAGGATGTATTCCATATAATCGTTTCATACATCAGACTGTGTTCGATATGTCTAGCAATATTTCAGGTGTTAGCATGTCCGCGTGATACTTGTTCGTTCGATCATTTATTCCAAATACATGAAGATGTATCATTCATTTAATCCAAAAATCAACGACATGAAAAATAACAAATATTTGCTACACAAACTGTTTATTATACAAATTGTTGCTAACCACAAACACCATGCTGAGAGAAAAAGAAATACGATCGACTTCACATAACGAAACAACCTCATACGCTAGATGAATATCACGCGAAACACATAAAACAAAAAATATACTTTATACAAAGTTTCAAAAAGGAGGTTGGAACAACTTCCAGTTAATTGCTCCGTGCACTTGCTAGCCGAATGGCCCCAAATAGAAGAATGCTTTCAGTTTTCGATACTACTTTATTTGCTGAAATATTTCAGCAGGCGATGATCAGTTAATATGTGTATTGTTCACACAAGTTCACAATCAAGAACTTTCACACAAACTTGACACTTTAAATCCCCGAACATCGTGATTTCTGAAAAGTCTGATGATTCGATTCCCAGGAATAATAATATGGATTGTCAAAGACGAAAATCATAACCAGTTCATTCAATTCACTCGGATTTTCATGTCGAAGTATTCTAGGCTAACTTCTAACCCGAGCCACGGCCCCCAGAGGATGCCTTCTCCGACAGCAGCAGTCTCGCCAAAGACACCAGTTGGTTTCCCGTAGAAGCAGGAGTTAGACCACCAGGCTCCCTTGAATATCTCGGCACAATTAATTTGATCACTCATGTCATTATCTACATCGATCGTGGTGAATTTCATGTCGTTAATGTCCAACATGCCTCCACGGAGGGTGCTTCGAGCAGCGTCTCCTGATGCGAAATTAGATGTAAAACATTCGACTACACTGAAAGATGATAATTAACTTCAATAATTGTTGTGACAATATGGTAATAAACTTGGCTTTGTCTGTTGACAAAACTGTTGAGACATGTCACCTGCAGTGCCATTATAGCCATCTATGGTCAATCTGTATCCGTCCTTCTCAGGCCCCACGCGGAAGGTTGAGTATTCCGCATAACGACACTCCCCCTGGTACGACCTCATGTCAAAGCGTACAGTGTACGTGCTTCTATTATTCGTCAACCAATGCAAAGTTTCAAGTCCTGAAATAAAATCGAAACTCAAAATTATCTGAAGTTTCTGTAGAAATGTCATCATATGTGTCATCATTCAGTGCAGACGATATGATGAAGCTGATTTACCGAGCCAAAATTCCGACGTCAGATTTCCAAACCCATGTTTGTAATCACCCCACGTCTTGTACACAAAGTCCTCAGAGCCGTCGTGGCGTCGGAGTACTACCTTGAATTTATACGAAAGTGTACTTGTACATACATAAATGATTTTCAATATTGAAATGTATACGACCAAAAATGAAGGGCGAATTGCTTTAAACATTTGCAGTTCAGAGCAAATCATAAAAGGTTCAATTATGAGATGAGCGAGAGTACCAAAGATATTTACAATCCATTTGTTTCCATCTGCATCATATTCAGTATACAGATCACTTCCGATACTGGTTCCCGAAGGCGACGTTATCGGCAAACCCCTGGTTGCGGGAGGAACACCTCCTGGTTGACGTTCAGTGTGGTTTATGGACACGATGTCACCAGTAAAGCTGTGGTGGATACAACAATCGCAGCCTGGGCCAGAGCAATTGTCAGGACACTCATGATCACTGGTCGTATTATTGTTCAGTGGGGGTTGGCTCGTGTTGTCAGAATTTTGCGGCAACCAGCCAAGTTGGAAGGTCTCATCTTAAAATCAAGCGAATGTTTTATACGTTAGACTAAAAACGTTTATTCGCCGGCAATTTTTTTCGGGAAAATTGCATGTTGAATGCAACTCAATATGAGAAACTGATATATCCAATTTTAACAGAACATACGCCTTGAAGGAGTTGAGCCTAAAAACGGGCTGAATCTTCAACAGGTTCAGTATCTGCTCACGGCAATAAGAATGGTTGTAGTAGTCAAATCTGTACAGCATGTTTTGAGTTTTTCATTTGTGCCCCATACTCGAACTCTTCCTTCGCACTCTTACTCGTACCCATTTTTCGTACTCACAACTAGTGAAGACTTACATCTCCTGAACTCCACCTCGTCAAGGCATATATTCAGTTAGGATTTGCTATATCAAATTCTTATATCAAGTGGCATTTAACATTATATATTAGGCTTTCAGTCTAGTGTAGTATAAATGAACTATAGATGACATACTCGATTCATGAAAAATTGAGGAAATGACGAGAGTATGAACTGAACTGTGTACTACCAATGATGGAATCGAACCAACTCAATTTGATGTATAATACAGCATCTCTGTCGCTTTCCAAATCTTGATATAGATGTTGTGGAGTACTGTCTAATAGTTCACATATGAATCCTACACCACTCTTGTACACAAGGTTGGCTGCCGAACACATGTCACCCTGTTTCTCACAGAGATGTTTACATCGTGGGCCGCCTGATACCATGTAACTCTTTGTGACATTGTGATTGGTCAATCGTTGGTGATGATATGTGTGAAAGTGGCAAGATGCATTCGCAGCTGTGGTTCCAATGATCACAAAAATCATTGACACATACAGCATCATCCGTCTGTCGCTTCTTGTATACATATACGTGTTTTGAATCACACTATTGTCAAGAATTTCAAATTCCAACGTCTTATCCTTGAAGAGATATATATTATGTCTCGTATGCTGGGATGTAATGTGGCTTCTGTTCATCACCTCAACATTCAATTTCTTTTAATGGCAAGCGTGTCGATAATGACTGAATAGTATTCCGTGCAAGAGTACTTTCAAATGATTTTCCTCAGTTAAAATTCTTTATACTAGTAATCGGTGTACAATTACATACATACCTGGCCTGAATCAACAACCCATGGTTACATATATTTTCAACATTGTTTCCCTCATAATAAGCATTAGTTTCAATGAATCAACAAACACTCGCTCCTGGTATAATGTTTCAGTCGATGCATTAGTGTCTTTTGTACCACAGCGTGACAATATTAGGGATGATAATCATGGCATCTATAGTATCATAATACAGCTCGTGTGAATTAACTAACTCTTGAATAGACATAAAAGTATCAGATTCGTCAGATAAGGAGGACTACTCAAAGAGGGAAAACTGAATCTTTTCGCAGGTGAAACTAATGACGATAGCCAATTCTGGATCAGTTGAAAGTAAGTTTTATATCAACCAGGACATTTTCATTACTGGACGCAGTGTCAAAGGCATCTGTACTTTTATTTGGGAATACCTAATTCTTTTTTTTTTTGCATTAATTGTACTTGTACTCGATGTTTGAGAAGGCATGTGATTTGTAAAAGAGAAAAGACTTTAAAATATAAATTACCTTTCAAGTACATTTCACGTACAAAGTAAGAATAGTTAAATCCCACATTTGAAACTAAACAGGAGAAGCCATTGCAGAAATTATTATTGCAAACACTAATGCACAAATTGTTACTGACAGACATACAAATTCATAATCAAAGTCCGAATCCAAGGACAAAGTTTACAAGTCAGTTTAAGTTTGAAAATCCGAGTCATACTGTCAGAGCGATATGACAAGGACAAATACAATCTTCCAGCCTTCAAATATGATGAACATGCCCCCATCATTATCTACCCCAGTGCGTGCCTCACAAACAAATGTATGGGATACAAAAACAGAATCTCATCGGGAATTTGCTGCCCATTTGCAAGAGCACATTTGCAGTATATGTATGATACATTGCCATTCGTGGGCTATTCGGGAGACGAATATATTCATAAGTTATAGGAAATAGCTATAAAGTGGCATTAATATTCTTTAAGTGACGTTAACTTCATTGAAAACTTCATTTATAATGTAACTATGTTCATCAACATCAAATCGAGGGGCCTAATTCTCTGGTAAGCGGTGATCCTGATGAAATGTTACATGACAACGACGTGAGTGTCGTATATAAAGAATAAGAATCAAATCCTTAGAGAGTTTGATTGATTATTGTGCAACTTACGTAGCATACTCGTAAACCTGTATCAATGAGATGTATCAATGTGATACATACATACGCAGTGAACCAAATGAGTACCTCAAAAGGATATGAAACAAACTAATTTTCTTGTTACTCTTGAACATGTGACTACATGTACACGTCTAATATTCAGGGTATGAAAGCTTTCGTGTGGCAACAGCATTGTTCATGGCTCATATCATGGGTGATCAAAATGATGGGTTGTCAAAATTGTCAAGTAATTGAAATCAAACTGGTGTGACGAGCATCACAATATATCAAGAGGATTTAGTATGTTGATTTGCATGTATTATTACGTATAGTATATACCAATATGGATAATAAAAAGTTTGGAGCGGACGTTTCGGTGATATGCAATCAATGCGCGATGTGCAATCATTTTGAGTTTCACGAAAAGAGTAGAAAGACTACAGTAGAATACAGTAGAAAGACTACTGCAGTCAATTACTCAGTATAAGAACGAACAGTTATGCAAAAGATTTCGAGTGATTCGTCAGTGTTTGTACATGTTCTTGAACACTCTCTTGTGAGACGTGTGACATTGTCAGTTGAAAGTTCCTTTTTGAGTGAAATAAATTCGTTTCGAGGAACAGTGTCTTCATTAGAGAATCCGATATAATAACATTCCTGAGTATCGACGCACGTATCGTGCGCTGAAAAGCTCCAGCTGGACCATAAATGAAAGGGATATATACACAAAGGATGAGACGTGGAATGTGTAAATACATTGACATAAACGAGTGAATATGATCAATATACAGGAAAATCACCTATAATCGGATGAACATTAACGCATAATTTTGTTTCTGACGAACTTCTCGTTGGATGTGACAAGCGTTTATTTAAAAAGATCGTGCAGTTTATCAAACACAACCACCCGAGACACAAGTTGGCAGCTTCATTCAGATTATGTGACAGAGAGACATTAACGTATAATTTCATTTCTCACGAACCTCGAGCAGTTCGTTTGATGTGACGAGGAAGCTTTATTTCACAAAGATCTTGCCGTTTATCAAACACAATCTCGCATGACACAAGTTGACAGCTTCATTACATATTGGCAACCTTTGCATAATGATCTTCATATTCATATACATATAATAGTATCTGTATTGGTTCCGTAATGGTGGCTGTCTTCTGATTACATTCTTGTCGTAAAATACCCTGTTCCAAGATATCAGTTATGCCACTCACTTATGCGTCGTTCAACGATCCTGTTGTGCACTACTTGTGCATGTTGTAATACACATTCGTTTTCGATGTCTGCTTTCAGATGCCTAGCAGATTGCACTGTCACTACCATAAATTTTCATTAAAAAATACATTCACATCATTTTGAATGTTTTTTTGCAAAGTTTCCATGATATCCTTTTCATGAACTGATAAATTGTGTGTAGGCCTAATATATGAATGTGATGGAAGTGTCATTGGCCAGTGCGTCACGCTGGTATTCTAAGTTTGGGTAAAAACAGATCCACGGAGGGTAGGCATGGGCGGCCCCTGTCGTGCAATCCTGCAATCGGATCATTTACCATAATACCATAATACACACGATTTACCATAATACACACGCATACAGTATCGCGATAAAAATATTTTCTGATGTTGGCAGATTAATTACGAAAGATAGAAAACATAGGTTTCCGACATCAAAGTGATAGAGTGTGATGAAAATAGACGCCACGAGCTATCAATTTGATCCAAAACAATGGGCAACATTAAAACCATTGATCTATAGATATGTTATTATGTGTTTATTATATGAAGAATAATTAGCAATTTAATCCATTAAATCAAGGTTATTAGTCACACAAATTTCCCATCCGAACACACTCCCCCTGGCCACAAAAATAATTCTCTCCACTGGAGGTTACTTGTTCGACCTAAATTCACATTGTAACAAACATTAAACTGGAAATTTGCTGAACATCAGAGATAACAGCTACCATCAGAACTTACCCACCATTAATTATCAGAAATAACATGTTTGAATTTAAATTTCAGATATTCTTATGACCTATATCTGCACCTATAGGTCATATTCCAGAAGCAAAGTACAGCAATCATGACGATAATGGTTTCACTAAAATAAGTACATTAGTGAAAAATTACCAACAAATTTTCTGTAATTCACCGAGCTGTGTACATGTTCTTGAGAACTTATTTCCTGTGTCATCGTGAGATGACTGATGGCAAGAAATGCCCTGAATCCACTCGTTCGTCATGACTAACCCGATAACCCCTCAAGGTGACCTGATGCCCTCTCATGGTAGTATCTATTAGGTGTTGTGTGATCTCATGGCAATATGCGAATGACAATTACAATTTGTTTTCACCAATCATACAATCATGTGTGAAGTAATCACGAACAATCATTGTCATCATGAGTAGTGTCAACATGTTTGACTTGAATTGACGTTGATAAAAATTGACGTTGATAAACGCCAGGGAATTGCCAATGAAGTTGATGACACTCTGTTATACACCGAATTTGCAAAAGTCCCTGTCCCACACATTATAGTTGTATTACACTATACACGCACTTGGAAGGAATGCAAAGCGAATTCGTGTTTTTATGCTAGTTGAATGATTTTTCCAAGAAGAATTGTATGTTGATTGAATCACACTAGAATATGTGATAATATCAAATTATTTATATCAGTTCAAAACATATTTATTTTACCAAACTTACATTAAGGAACTTATTTTCAACACCACTAGTACATGTATGTATAATCATATCATCAATTTTATGTGCATGAATTTATGTATCGATCAGAGATATTATTTTGTACCTGACACGTTCTAAAAGATCACGTTCAGACCATAGCTAAGTATTGATGCCAGTTCAGACTCGGTTTTCGTCATACACTATCATTGAGTGACATAAAAGATACTTTATATTTTTATCGAATAGTTATATCGAATGAAACACAAGGGACACGTTATGCCAATTTCTGTCGAGAAACATTCGTGATGTTCACGCCACAGAAAGAGATTGTTTGTTCGGCCCAAAATTATATTTGTAATTCTATAGTGGTTATATGTGCAGTGAAAGTTATAGATGCAATGCAAAATTAGTAGTATTTAACAAAAAAGTACGTAACTGCCAACTGAAAACACAAATGTTCGCAATGAATCTAGCAATGTTAACCTCAACATCCATAGGACATCGTCAGTTTGCAGATTGGATACATTGTTCTGGAATTAGAAGAAAAATGGTAGTAGTCAGCATTTTAAATAATTTGAAGATATTTTTTTCCTGACAAGTAGCATACAAACATGGAAAGCAGGATGAATTTGCATGTGTCGCTACTTGTTTTAGTCGTTAGGGCCGAAGCCAAGGAATCTTGTCAAATGCATGTATATACATATTATCAACTGACCAATCAGATTGTTGTGGAGAGTCGAGTGGAGTCAGGAGGTCCAAGATGTAATCAACTTTGTGAACAACATCGTGGCTGGGCAGCCAACATTGTGTACCGGATTGGTGAGGTGTTCATGTTCAGTTTTTCTACAGTGTTTCACAAGATCTAGATCAAGATATGGAAAGTAATGTGACAACTCAAATTCGATTAGGTTTCAACTATAATTATAGATAAGTTTCCATTTTAAATCTATTTCATCCATAATTCATTATATTGTTCTACACAGAGTGCTTATGAAGGAGGTTACATAAATAACAAAGCATCTATCGAGAAAATGAGAGCACATGGTTGACGACCCATCAACTATGGAACTGACACCGGAAAATGTCATGCGTACATCCTAGACAGTTTTGATGGTTCTCAAGGGTTCAAGCACTTTTGACTCGATGCATCAACGTCAATTATGTTTTCGTGGATAGTATTGTCATTCTGATACGAGTTTGAGGTGAAAGGGTTCGTCATGAATAATACGTTGTGACGTGAATATCACACTGATTTAATAGGCAAAAGAGTGAGAAAGTGCTTGTTCTCCGCAGCACTGTACTGTCAGAGAAATGTCTGGCAAAAAGACTTAGAACAAAAGTTGGTATAGTACACATACAAAATATACAAAAATATGAATATCTGTGAAAACGTGAAAAGTGTGAATATACAATGCGAATAGAACTATAGGGCAAATTGGTTAATTTGCCCTATATTTAATGATTTATCGAAGCTACTGACATCAGCTCTTATGTTGATACTTGTTCGCATTGTTATTCTGCTAATCAACAATGGAGGAACAAAAACTGAATCATCTGTTCTGAGAAGAATGAGCATTTCCTGCCCATATTCGCCACCTGCCATGAATTCCTAAAAAATCAATCTATGGGAATAACGATCATTCAAAAGTGCACATTAAAGGTTCCATTCTGCACAAATCTTAAAAATCCATATCTCCTAAAATAATGTTTAATGTTATCCATTTTACGCCAATAATTTCAGAGTTGCCCCAAACAAATTCTGCACAGGTTTTCAGTTTTAATCCAGTTGGAAACTTCACGTAACTTCCCCAACTATCCTCAAGATTTTGCCACAAGTACGTTTCCACATTCAATTCCGTAAACGTGAGCCCGAAACTCTGTGTCAGGTAATAACTAAAAGGGGTCTAATCTATCAACCTCTGTCATATGGTATGAATAGAGCTGCCAAGCTATGTCCAGTCTGTTTAGATATGATAGATTGCTTGTCTTTGTATATCAAAGACAAACCTTCCAACAGCAGTCATGGGATTCACACATGAATTTACATTAATGACGATCTATGTGTGTTTCATGTATATGATTTGACCTTTCTGGAGAGATCTTCATATAGGACCTAGTCCTGCTGGTTGATCCAATAAATATTGTTTATAAAAAAAAAAAATTCCTGTAGAATAGAATGAAGCCACGCATTTCATATTGAGCACAATGAGAGAATATCCTCGTAATATATATGCAGCTTCGTGAAAACACAAGGACAGTAAAACATAAATAGTATTACATAACCTGGACACAATTCGAAAACGACTTGTGGTACCATTTAAATAGGTCACACTGTTAAAAAACCTGGTCATAATTGGTCATACATTTAATAAGCCCTGTTGTCACAATACTATTGCAGAGTGTTTTCTACATTTTAGTGTTGCTTGACCAATTTGCATTGTTAAAAGTGTCAGCTGGATAGTGACCACTGGAGCACCTGCATTTTACAAATTTTACATTTTACAAACTCAGAAATGTTATTCATGATTGTTAGTGGTATTGAACTCATCTCATACACATCATAATGTCATCATTTACTGTTGTGGTATCTTGTATATTTACCATTGTATGAGTCTTATACATTGTATGAACGTCTTGATTCGATTTTAAATTCTATCACAACAACAAAATTTCCTCTTCCTCATTCAAGTTATACCCTTGTGTGATCAAACTGGGAAGAACATGCAAAAACCTTGAAACTAAATCGACTGTATCTGAAGTTCACATGATGACATTGACGTGTGAAGACCAGAGATTTTCCCAGTAATTTCTTGGTTATTGCGCTCCTTTCCAGGAGACGCATAGCACGATATAATTGCAGTCCACGTCAGTTCGATATAACAAGGACGTTTGTAAATAACATTTTCCCTGTGCAAATATCGTTTGCGTACTGGCGTCAACTACAACGCGGAATTCTTCAGCTCTTCCGTTGAAGGCAGAACCAACAGAAACGAAGGATTCTTCAAGAGCAGTAAATGATAACAGATAATGTCATGGAAGTGGTTCCAGTTTTCAATTCAGTCATACCATCAATTTCGTTTGGAAATTTTCAGTTGAATCCGTCACGGCGTAGTGAAATTTCGTCGTTTCAAAAGTACTACGGATGGACTTGATGATAACCTGATTGTGAAATAATAAATTTCAAATAAAGGTGTGATAATAAAATTTACAATAGGCCTAAATGTCTTTGTTATCTTCAGCATTATGTCATGAGATCCCGAAGACCCTACCGTGAGTGCTACCAGGAGCCGTCAGCACGTCCCTAGTGACGAATGCAGTCGGTTCACGTCAGTTTCTGCCATCCGTCAACTGACAATGTCACACGTGACAAGAGAGTGTTCAAGAACGTGTACACAAACTGACGAATCACCGGAAATCCGGTGTTTGTTCAATCTTCCACGACTAACAGGGAAGAATTATTGTACTTTTCTCTAAATAGACCCCAATATTCCTATAAGGATATTTATTGTATTCATGAAAAAAAAATCATGGAAAAAGTCTGGTATTCACAGAATGACATAGACAATACATCATTGGCTGCGATACTGAATACACACCTTTCAGTAATCATGGTAATGTGCTAGTTGTGTATCGTATAGCCTTAACAATCATAATATATATATAACGGTCTAAGACAAACGCGTTTACCCAGCGATGTTACGAGAAACAATAGAAATGTATAGAAGTTCAAAATTTGTACTATGTTTTTCAGACGACAATATAATGGGATGAAAAACAACAATGATGACATATATTCTCCTCAACATAGAAAACAGTTTGAAATGGGCACACATACATATGAAGACGGTGGCACTAAATGTAAATTAATTGGTCCCAGGCAAATTAATCTGATGTTCCTTTGACAACATGTTGGGAAGTTGGAAATTGAATAATGCTTGTTTGCCACACTTGACGTATCCGATAAAGACGTTATTTTATCACATATATGAAAATTACTCCACAAAGGTTTCCAATCTGTTACTCTCTGTCACATAACCAGAATGCAGCTGCCAATTCAGAAAATTGTATTTGATGAACTGGTCGATCTTTGTAGATTAAACGCTTTCTTGTCAGTGTCACACGAAAGGACCCTCAAAGAAATGAGGTTACACTTTGGTGTGGATGATTTATATGTATATGTATATATGATTATATCTATATATATATACATCTCATTCATCTTATGTGTCATTCCACGGCACATCTCCTCAAAGGATCTTAATGGTTTGCTAGAAAAATAATTTTCATTTTCCTAAGCTAGCACATTGGCTGCAATACTGAATACACACCTTTCAGGTTTAATGTTCTCAGTTAAATGTGTGAATCAGAAATACAGAAAGGTCTTGCACGTTTTAGAATGCTTGAAGCACTAAATGATATTAACTAGATTCATATGATGATATCTAGTATCTTGTATACTCATATGAATCAGATATCTAGTATCTAGTATACTCATGTGAATCAGATTTCATCCAACATCTACAAAGAGGAGTATCCAAGTTTCAAACTAGTAGCTTTAATTTCACCTTCCGATACATAGATGATGTATTGTCAAAAAATAATCCCAAGTTTTGATATATATCCTAAGGAACTTGAAATTAAAGATACTACAGACTTCTTCAATTTTTCCAACTATTTAGACCTAAGGTTGGAGATTGATGAAGATTCTAACCTGTCAACTAGGTTGTATGACAAACGTGATGATTTCAATTTTTCCATAGTCAATTTCCCTTTTCTAAGCAGCAACATTCCTATGTCGCCAGCATATGGCGTGTTTGTCTCACAACTCATACGCTATTCCAGGGCTAGTTGCAAGTATGAGGACTTTGTTCACAGAAGTTCCCAGCTAGCCTCTAAACTGCTGCGACAGGGATATGTTTTACCAAGACTAATAGCTGCTTTCAAGAAATTCTATGGACGTCATCACAATCTGGTTGATAAGTACACAAAATCTATTACAAGTATGCAATAAGACCTTTTTGCATGTTAATGTTTTGGAATTCATGACGGGTGTCACATGTGGGGCAGGGAATGCTCACTCTTTCCGGAACACCTGATTCCACCCCTTTATGGCCATATATGGGGGTTCATGAAATTCCATTTAAATTTTCTCGATTTTGCCTGACACTGGACTTTGAGATTGGATAATGGACTCGGTTTTGTTTGCTCGGGTACCATATATTTGGGTATTGTTTCCATGTTTATTAAGCATTGATTTGCATTGTATTGTCTACTATATCAGATTCTGCACCATCAAAATTCAATGGGGATTAAAGTTACTTTCATAATCGTATAAAAGGAATAAACTATAACATTTTAAAAAGATAAAGGAACGAAACTAATGGAATAAGCTTCTAGGGTGATCTTCAGCGAACATGTGAAAACATATCATCACGGTGTATTGCAGCCTTTTCAGAATGATTTTTATCTTCATTACCGAAACGTCAATTAAACATGCCTACGTAAGACTATTGTATCAAGCGTTTATGTTAGGATCTTTTATTCGTTATATATTAAGTTTGTGTTAATACAATTGAGTTTTGTTCGCACGCCTGATTAAGCGAACATAAACATCACCCACGTGTATCATTTAGGCTCTACATACATACAGAAAGGTTTAATGATTTCTGGGTTCCGATGGAGTATCCCATTAGTCCATAGAAGACTGAACAACCATGTAACAGATTTCCGGTGATTCGTCAGTTTGTGTACAATGTTCTTGAATTCGCTCTTGTCATGTGTGACATTGTCAGTAGACTGATGGCAGAACTCACGGCAGGGTGAACCCACGTCATTTGTTACAGGGCACGTGATGACAGCTTACCGTAGTAGTTACGGTAGATTCTATGTAATTTCGACATTATGACGAATATAAAAAATACAACCTTTATTGTGAAAATGATGTAATTGTAATCCACAGTGTGTCCATGTATGACCTTCCACAATTAGTATATTGTCGAGTCCAATCACAGTTCCCAAGTGCCTTTGAACACGTCATTACGTGAACAGATTCAACTTCAAATAGTTAAACCGAAGATAATGTTTTGACTGAACTGAAAATTGGAATATCCGTGTTGAAATGTTCTTTCATAAACAATATTTATTTGGATTGATCAACAGGACACGCCTATACAAAGATCTGTACGGGCATTACACACTCCATGACTCTGATACTAATAGTATAACTTGATGAACGCTTGCACTAATCTTATGGACGTCGTGCGTTTTGAGATATGCATGTAAATATCAAGCTAGTCACCAAACCAACCAGATTTTGACGATGAGAATAACAAACCTAAAATACATTTCGGAAGGAAAAATAAAGCCCGATCAGCTGCTTACACTACGATTAGATAATCGTTAGTGATGATGTGTACACGAACTGACCTAATGACTCTGTGGGATCATCCTAGATTTGAATTTTCAAAGAAGAGAATACGTTACATTTAGGGGTGCGAGGGGGGGGGGGGGGAACATACATGCAACATATTTCCGGTAAATCGTCGTTATTGAATGCGCCTTCCTGTGTGTAATTTGTCAAATAAAATTGAATACTTGAATTGACATTAATAACTAGTTACACAATTACATTACACGAAAGCCATGCAGTTGATGTCACTCTGTAAATAGTGTTCGCACATTACAAGTCTGATTTGCAAATATCCTTGTGCCAAACGACGTTCTTGTTGGCTTAGAACTGACAATGAGGATTTTTGTGTTTATCGCATAACGCCCACCAGAATATGTGATAATGATTCATCGCAGTACAAAACATTTTTACACTGTCATACAGGTATTATGAACCTTACCTTTGACTGTACCAAGATTGTCTGAATGTCATTGTAGCATAGCAAAACCGACATGGCGAAAAACCGAACAGCAGTGATCGCATTTGCCACGGCCGTGGAAAACCCGACATGCACCACCCTTTATCGCCCATTCGGTTATTCCATGGCTAGTGTCTTTTCGCGAACCAATTCGATTGGTAAGGAATATTTTGTTGAGAAAGTGGAATTGCTTTGTATTCAATATTACAAATGGAATCTCAAATATTAGTAGAGATTTTACTAAAAATACCAAACTGACAGTCTGATGTTCGATTGTTAAATGGTGAAATTCATTTTGCAACAGAATGATAGTGAGTATATGAATGGTGATTTTTTTTTTAATTTCATCTTTCATTTCCTATATTCGCTTCTACATCTACAACTCACAAATAAAGACTTCATGCATCAGCATACAATATACAACATCTGGTATATGTTTAAAAAATGTGTACTTGAAGGTAGAATGAACTAGACGTCAAGGCCTAAAGATGCCTTGGAGGCATTTCGGTGTTAAGACTAATTTGTAATATTTATAACATGTTTACCATGGGTTCTACAATGCTCTACGACACACTGTTTCCAAGATATCGACGAAAACGAAAAATGCCGACTTGGCGAAAAAATTTCAGGTCAAGGTCAAAGTCCATCCAGAATACTCCTTAGACATGTTTGTCTAGTGCCACGAGTCCAAAAATAATGTCTGTTTCGCTCTACGACGCACCGTTTCCGAGATATCGACGAAAACGAAAAATGCCGACTTGGCGAAAAAAATTTACGTGAATGTCAAAGTTCATCCATAATACCCCTTAGACATGTTTGTCTAGTGCCACGAGTCCGAAAATAACGTCCGTTTCACTCCATGATGCATCGTTTCAGGAGATATCGATGACAACGAAAAATGCTGACTCGGCAGAAAAATCAAGGTCAAGGTCGAAGGTCATCCTTAATACCCTTTAGACATGTTTGTCTAGGGTAACGAGTCAGAAAATAATGTCCGTTTCGTTCTACGGCACACCGTTTCCGAGATATCGACGAAAACGAAAAATGGCGACTCGGCAAAAAATTTTTAGGTCAAGGTCAAAGTTCATCCATAATACCCCTTAGAGATGTTTGTCTAGTGCCACGAGTCCGAAAATAACGTCCGTTTCGCTCTATGACGCACCGTTTCCGAGATATCGACGAAAACGAAAAATGCAAACTCGGCAGAAAAATTCGATGAAAACAAAAAATGCCGACTCGGCGAAAAATTTTTAGGTCAAGGTCGAAGTTCATCCATAATACCCCATAGACATGTTTGGCTAGAGCCATGAGTCCAAAAATAACGTCCGTTTCGCTCTACGACGCACCGTTTCCGAGAAATCGATGAAAACGAAAAATGCCGACTCGGCGAAAAATTTTTAGGTCAAGGTCGAAGTTCATCCATAATACCCTATAGACATGTTTGTCTAGTGCCACGAGTCCGAAAATAACGTCCGTTTTGCTCTACGACGCACTGTTTCTGAGATTTCGACGAAAACGAAAAATGCTGACTCGGCAGAAAAATTCAAGGTCAAGGTTGACGGTCATCCTACCTATAGACATGTTTGTCTCGAGCCACGAGTCCGAAAATAACGTCCATTTCGCTCTATGACGCACCGTTTCCGAGATATCGACGACAACGGAAAATGCCGACTCGGCAGAAAAATTTAAGGTCAAGGTCAAAGTTCATCCATAATACCCCTTAGACATGTTTGTCTGGTGCCACGAGTCCGAAAATAACGTACGACGCACTGTTTCCGAGATATCGACGAAAACGGAAATGCCGACTCGGCAGAAAAATTCAAGGTCAAGGTCAATGTTCATCCATAATACCCCTTAGACATGTTTGTCTGGTGCCACGAGTCCGAAAATAACGTCCGTTTCACTCTATGACGCACCGTTTCTGAGATATCGACGAAAACGTAAAATGCCGACTCGGCAGAAAAATTCAAGGTCAAGGTCGAAGGTCACCCTTAATACCCCTTTTAATACCCCACGGATTGATCCCAAAATCAATACGGTTCTTCCCTATTGATATATGAACCTCCGTGCAATGTTCTACAGCCATTGCCTACATACTGTTTGAGTTATCGTGCGGAAACAAAGTCCAAAAAAAACCATTGATTTCATCCTCACGGACCTCGGATCCGGCTGAAAAACAATAGGGTTTTTCCACATAATATGTCTGACCAATGCTGAAAATTTGGCGAAGATACATCGAGGCAAACTAAAGTTATCGGTCGGAAACCAAAACGGCGGAAAAAAAAAGGAAAAAAAAAAATTCTGCTAAAACCATAAAGGCATTTCTTCCGAAATGCCTTAATTATTGTTACTAGCTAGTACATCATACATTTGAAATCAACAAAATATATATTTTTCAATTGTTATGATTAAACTTTCAAATATATTGAAGTTCTTACTATGAATAAATAAATCAACATAACACATATAACGGCGAGCCAGTGGGGACACGGGAATTGGGAATTCCGCAGTAGTAAACCATAATTTTACATCCTGAAATTTCCAGAAACAAAGTGCCCAAGTTACCACTATATTATTCTATATGTATTCCGTAGTAATTCATGGTTTAATACTGCGGATTTCCTAATTCCTATGTCCCCACTGGCTTTCCGGATATCCACAAGACTGCTGAATGTCATGTTTCTGATGAAAACGATATACTTGGTATATTCTAGACTACTCGTAATAAATTTATTAGCCACCGTATCGTCAGTCATCAGTTTGATTTCTGATCGTGCCTATGTGATGTATCACCATGTCGGTTTTGTTATAGACTTAGATTATTAGGTAATGCTGCAGCCTAGCAGTAATGTGTTGCTTATTTCACGTGTATGGTCGATATGTCTGTTTCTCTATAACAGTCCCGCAGCAATATGTCGCTTTTGCCACGCATGTCGCTTTTTCCACAGGGAATTTTCTTGCTGTAGAAAAACCAACATATGTCGGTTTTTCCACGCGGAAAAACCGACACATGTCGGATTTACCACGATGTCGCGTTTGCTATGTAGCATCATCAATTATATCTGCACAATTTTGTGTATAAATCAGAAATACTTACACTCTCACATATGACACCTTTGTTAGGACGACAGTAATTTATCGATATTAGTTTATCATATTAGTTTATCGATATTTGTTAAGACGACAGTAATTTATCGATAACTCGACATTTGTCACGAAATGCTGTTCTTTCAGATACAAATTTGCTAATGTCGTATTTGTCGAGGATTGAGGGGCAAGTTTTCGGCGTATTATTGATCCTAATACTAATATATTGAATGAAACACAAGAGACATTTTCTGCCAATTTTCTGTTGCGACTAGTGCGTGAAATACAAGCCACAGTAACACGTTGCCATTGATTCAGCCCTAAGAAATCTATGTAATTGTAAACTGGTTATATATGATATGCCATGTAATGATATACCATGTATGTATTGCATGTAATACTATACTTCCACCAAATAACAAGATCATTAAATACGAGAATAGTATTTTCTTTCTCTGCATCCTAGTACTCTAAGGACATTTGCCATTGTGCAGATTGGATATATATTCTTCTCTCTGACAAATAGTTTACAATTGTCAAAAGGAGGATGGAAGTGTATGTGTCGCTGTTAATTGTAATCGTTGGAGCAACAGCTACTTATGCATCTTGCCACTTTATGAGATATAATAACCAGAGACTGGCGGATCAGAATGTCACCGAGAATCACGTGGTCCCAGGAGGCCCAAGATGTAAACAGCTTTGTGAAAAGCAGGATACCACGTGCTGGGGAGTCAACCTTGTGTACAAGAGTGGCATGGGGTTCCTGTGTGAACTTTTTGATAGTGTTCCACAATCTGTAGATGGATTTCTGGAAAACGACAACAACGCTGTATTCTACCTCAGATCAAGTTTGTTCGAATAGAATAAAACTGTAACTGAATAATGGTATAACTGGGATCATCCAAAATATGAAAATTTTAATTTCTCATGTCAAACACACTTCATAATTTATTCATATAATAGTTTCCATCCCACTTGATTTTCAGATGTGACATATGCTAACAACCAGAGTGGCCTCTCACCCGTAAACACTTCTACCGGCCAGTGTCCTGGCCACTGCTCTGGCTCAGCTTGTGATTGCTGTATTCGCCATAACTTCTGGGGTAACCTGAAATCCATAGACCTAACTGGACATCACCCAGTAGTTGTGGATACTCCCGCTGTGGGTACGCCGGTCGGTCCTTCTCTTAGGAACAGCTCGGCAGGGATTACCGTGTACACTGAGCGGGATAAGGGAGGGATCAATTGGATTGTGTGTATCTTACTGATATTTCATACTTTTGTATAATGCAATCAATCTCGCCGACAATCTCATGTTTTACCAGTTTGCAATTGTATGTTTTCAATTGTCAAAATATTATTTTACCTGAACCCAAATGTCTAAAATGAGATAACTGTCTCGTCCTGTGGTACACTAATCAGAGATGATTACGTTCAAGGTGATAATGCGACGCCATGATGGGTCCGAAAACTTTGAACATAAAAGATGGGAGGATTATAAACATGGATTCGGGAGTCTCTGGTCGGAATTTCGGCTAGGTAAGTGAAATTTAGTATTACCGTGTCATAAACTTGGCTGACAATTGCGATGAAAATATACATAAATCAACACGCTTCGCTGACCCGCATGACATATAGTATGAAGACTCACTTAATTGACCATGCGACCAATTTTTGCGTCCTGTTCAAATAAAAAAATACTGGATAACATTGCATCATGAACCATCAGGACACACTTGGAATTTTATGTATATATGTTCATATCAAGCTATTACCAACAACACAAATCAATGAGTGGAATTTGCAATTGCAAATGAATATTGGTGTTGATTTTGCAGGACTTGAAACATTGCACCAGTTGACATATAACAGAAGCACGATCACTCTACGCTTTGACATGAGGTCGTACCAGGGGGAGTGTCGTTATGCTGAATACTCAACATTCCGCGTGGGGCCTGAGAATGACGGATACAGATTAACCGTTGATGGCTACAGTGGCAATGCTGGTAAAATCTCAGAGTAACTCAATGTTTCTATCATAAAATTCCATAATATGTTGATTTACTTGGATCCAACATATCACTAATTTTGTGATGTCTATGGGAGTATGTCATTATACTCTAAAGTGTTTAAGATATATATTAACTAAAATCTCACCAGGAGATGCTATGAGAAGCAGTACGCACGTTGCAATGGACATCACTAATATGAAGTTTACCACCGGTGACATGGACAATGATTTGTACGGTGGTGGCAATTGTGCTGTCACCTACAGGGCAGCCTGGTGGGCTAATGCCTGCTTCCTCGCGAAACCTACCGGCGTCTTCGGAGAGACTGCTGCTTACAGAGAAGGCATCCTTTGGGTGCCATGGCTTGGTAACGAAGTTAGCCCAGAATACTTGGAAATGAAAATCAGGACTAATTGACACGAATGGCAAGGGATTCTGTCAATTATTATTGCAAAGCTACATGTATACTCTGAATATAATTTTGGAAATGAAAATCAGGACTAATTGACACGAATTGCAAGGGATTATGTCAATGATTATTGCAAAGCTACGTGTATTCTCTGAATATAATTTGGGTTGTTTAGATCAACACGTAACCTGGCAACACGTTATTCTTGTTCGTTTATATTCACACATTCGTATTTATGGTTGAATTGGTATTTTTTGCTTGGATGACAGTTGATTGTGACTGACTGACAAGAATACTGAGAGTTGTAAGTTATTTCCGTCAATACATACCATCAGAAAATTTGTGCAAAATCGGTTATTTTCGGTCTTACAATCCTATAATCACGTACTGAAGTTGAGAGCGTTTCGAACTCACTGGGCCACACGTGGTTTTACGTAGAGAGCCTGAAACTGAACATGTCGTTTGGAAACTTGGACTTCGATCAACAAAGCAACTGTAAAGAAAAAGTACCACATTGTTGTGGATCCATCAACTATGAAACTGTGACCAGAAAATAACATGCGTACATCGTAGACAATTTTGATGGTTCTCCAGGGTTCACGGGCCTTTGACTCGATACATCAGAACATAAATTATGTTTTCTTTGAGAGTATTGTCACTCTGAGACGAGTTTGAGATGGAAGGTTTTGTCATAAATATTAGGTTGTGGTCTGAATATCACACTGATATATGCATGATAGTCACCAGAATACGAAAGTGCTTGTTGAAAAGTTAATTAAAATTTACAAAATATGTACATTGTGGAGTGTATCATTGCACCCAGTATGAATACATTTACGTATTTTGGACGCCCATGATTGATTGTCTTTGTAGTCTATGAGTAATTTCTGTAAGTCTTCGGTCTTCGGTGTCTTCTCGTGCTTGATTACTGACTAACACGTGACATAGAAGCACTGCTCATTGCAATACATATATTTACACAAGTGACTATCGATAACATTACTGGGAAGTGTGTCAAGAAATATGGATGTGAATATCACTGTTTAACCTGTTGTACTATCAGTGTCGCTTTGCAATCTATGTACATGTGAACCAGCTGAATATTTTTTAAATTCAAAACTTAGGTCTGAATCCGAACTGATACTCAAATACAAGATTTGGTGTTTACTTTCAGCTATTGTTGTTATGTCTATATTTGCATGGCTGAAAATGTGAGGCTCCGTGGTAAATAAATAGCTGATGTCCAATCGAGTATCTGCATAGAATATATCCAATAAACAATACTTTGTACAAACCTCCTCTATTGGAATGATGGTGATAAAAAATCCTAAATATAAGTCTCGCTTGATGAGGTGCTTTCATGTGTCGATATCATTGTATGAAGATAAACATTGTCCAAACATTAAAATTGTTCTTCGTTCAAGTTCATATTCGATCACAGTGATGCAATCTCACTGGCTTGATTCAAGTTCTAATTTCCCATGATCATCGGAGAAGGACGTGCTTTTATTTTTAATGTAAATCGATTGCATTGTTACCGTTTCCTTTTGGTGATTTGCTACGAAATCCAGTTCAGATGATGGCATTGACGTGCGAGGAACAATGAGTTTCCAGACACCACTCACTTATTGCATTCCTTTCGAGAGGACGCGTAGCACAATACAATGGTGGTCCAATACAATTCAAGACTGCAAGGACATTCGTAAATGACATTTTTCTGTGCAAATATCATTTGTTGAATGGCGTCAACTTCAATAACAACGTTCTTCAGCTTTTTCGTTGAATGCGGAACCAGAAGAAATGAAAGATATTTTAGTAAGTTGCTTACTTGATACATTTAAAACGGATATTCAAATTCTCAGTTCAGTCAAAACATTATCTTTGGTTAAATTATTCGAAGTTGAATCTGTTCACGTGTAATGATGTGTTCAAAGGCACTTGGGAAGTGTGATTGGACTCGATAAATACTAATTCTGAAAGGTCATACATGGACACACTATGGATTACAAATAAATAATTTTCACAATGAAGGTTGTATTTATTATATCCGGCATAATGTCGAGATCACATAGAACCTACCGTGACTACGAAAGTGAGCTGTCATCACGTGCTCTTTAACAAATCACGTGGGTTCACCTCAGTTTCTTCCATCAGTCAATGTCACACGTGACAAGATCGAATTCAAGAACATTGTACACAAACTGACGAATCACCGGAAATCTGTTGCATGGATGTTCAGTCTTCTATGGACTAATGGGGTACTCCATCGGAACCCAGAATTCACTATACCTTTCTGTATGTAGAGCCTAAATGATGCATGTGGATGATGTTTATGTTCGCTCAATCGAGCATGCGGACCATTGTTGACAAAATGGAATTTGAATTTTTAATATAGTGAACTTAACATAATAACGAACAAGAAAATGCAGCTAACTGCGGGAGACGACATTAGAGCTCGAGCACACCATCAGCACCACGAGACCTGGATATATCTTACACAACCCCCCCCCCCCCCCCCCCCTTGCAAAAAAAAAAGAAAATTGAAACATATCATGTCCCACATGATTCCAATTCATTCCCGTATATTATGATGAAACACATAGGCCTACTTCAATCATATTCCTAATGAGTAAACATTTATTCTGAACTCAATGAAACAGATACGCCTGATAAAATGATATTGGACATCAATAACATATCCTTAAAATATTGGAAACTATGAGGAATATCTGCGTCTGATATCATGATATAGATAACACATGCATACTGAGCAAATTAAAAGACCAGTTTAAAATAAAAAGGTTTCGCAATCCAGCATGGAACACCTTGTCATGTGATAAAATATGTCCAATCACGGTAAATGTAGTCGTGGTACCGCAGACGAATCGTTGCGTTTACTTCATGACGCCAAAGAAGGCCACACGCAAGGTTACATGTACATGCATGCACAAAATGCTGCACAGAAAATTGTGCGTTCCAAAGTACGCGTCATTGCGGTAAAATTTGCTTTGCATTCTGGGAACGTGAATTTCCATCGGCTCCGCCATTTTGACGTTTTCCAGACGAGCTGACCATTTTGCGTAATTTTCTCAAACCTAACACATCGATTTATGCATTATATATCTGTGGAATATTCAAAGCTTGCCATCAAATCGAGAGATTTTTTGTCAAGGACGAAGAAAATCCTCATTTGAAGTAGGTGTACAAAAGTTTACATGCGAAAACGGGCGTCGATAGGTTGGCATGAAACCTCCATAAAAAAGTCAGCACATAGACATGTAGAGGGTTGGGGGCTTCGCCCCCAACGCTCTAATGTCAATAAAAAATCTTAACATAAACGCTTGATTCAATAATCTTACTTAGGCATGTTTAATTGACATTTCGGTAGTGACGGTAACAAATGATTCTGAAAAGGCTGCAACACACCGTGATGATGTGTTTTCACGTGTTCGCTGAAGATAACCCTAGAAGTTTATTCTATTATTTCCGTTCCATTACCTTTTTAAAATGTCATAGTCTATTCCGTTTGTACGATGATTCAAGTCACTTTAATCCACATTGAATTTTGATGGTGCAGAATCTGATATAGGGGTCAATTCACAGCAAATCACCACTTAATACTAGAAACCATCATATGCACCTAGACTACTGAACATCATTTATTGCTTCAAACATTCTAAAACGTGCAAGACCTTTTTTGTATTTCTGATTCACATTATTAGCCATTTTTCAACTGGATGAATGGCCTGTGCTCTCCCAGTTTGAATAGGGAGATGTGCATGAAGCATGAATATGTCTCATAAATATGTTGCATAATATGCTATGCCGAGTAGATCATCAACCTTGCCCCGATCGAAATTACGTATCTGTAGTTATGTTGATATATATGTGCTGGCTTGGGAAAACGAAAAGCAATTTTGTTTAGCAAACCATTAAGATCCTTTGAGGAGATGTGCCGTGGAATGACACACTAGATGAATGAGATGTATATATATATATACATATAAATCATCCACACCAAAGTGTAACCTCATTTCTTTGAGGGTCCTTTTGTGTGACACTGACAAGAAAGCGTTTAATCTACAAAGATCGAGCAGTTTATCAAATACAATTTTCCGTAACACGAGTTGGCAGCTGCTTTCAGGTTATGTGACAGAGGGTAACAGATTGGAAACCTTTGCAGAGTAATTTTCATATATGAGATAAAATAGCGTCTTTAACGGATTCATCGAGTGTGGCAAACAAGCATTATTCAATTTCCAACTTCCCGACATGTTCTAGGACGCTGTCAAAGGAACATCAGAATAATTTGCTTGGGACGAAACTACATTTAGTGCCAACGTCTTCAAATATATGTGTGCCCATCTAAAACTGTTCTATGATGAGGATTATATATGTCATCATTGTTGTTTTTCTGAAACAGCCCATTATATTCTCGTCTGAAAAAAACATATTACAAATTTTGAACCTCTATACATTTTTTAGTGTTTCTGGTGAAATCGCTGAGTAAACATGTTTGTCTTAGACCATTATATCTATATTATGATTGTTCGGGCTATACGATGCACTACGAGAACTTTACTGAAAGGTGTGTATTCAGTATCGCAGCCAATGGGGTATTGCCCAAGTCATTCTGTGAATACCCGACCTTTTTCATGGCTGCGTAAACCGTTCATGCATACTCGAGTCAGAATCTTGCTGGCCAAAACTGGTCAGCTCCTATGGAATATTGATGGCTTTTGGTCGTGCGCGATGAAGTCATGAATATATATGATATCCGTACATAATTATTATAGGCTTTTCTGCCAAAGTCGAGTAGAGATTCAGGATAATCTCGCTGCACAGTGCTTGCCTGTAGAAGCAGACCCACCCGCATTCTGGAAGAGATCATGCACAAGAGTTACCATTGCTTGCCAAGCTGCCACCACGTTTACCGTGTCACTGCTTCTTTGGCACCTGTGGAGTTACTGCTTAGTTATTGCTGGGAAAGCTTTTCGTCCAAAGAGATGTCGCATGACAGACACAATCTCCGAGAATTGATGCTTGTCAGGTGCAATCACCAGATCACATGATAAGCAGTTCATTGTGTGCATGCATGTAAATGTGTGATATCAGGTGTACCCACCGAATACAGCACTCATTGATGGGAGAGATTCACATACTGCGTGGTACAGTCATTGGACATAACTTTCCTTTGAGTATATATCGACTCTCTCCTGATCAATTATGTCAATGAGACGGAAATGAATACTGGCATGTAATTGTCTTTTTATCAATAAAATATGCACCATGCCTTCTTCATAAGATTGGTCAGTATTCATTACGATATAATGGATATAAATGAAATGTACTCTGTACGTATACTTAGTGCAAATTTATAGTACTTGTACTTCAAGAACAGGGAAAACTGAACTCTGAAGAGTTCACGTAATCAAGTACTTTTCAATGTTCTTGATCCCATTTCTGGTTGTGTCATTGCACAACGATTCTGAAAAAAACATAGGCCAGGGTTGGGGTCAGAATAGAAGATATGAATGGTTGGGATAGGAATAGAATACAACAATGAACATGAGTTAGTGGTGATGATAATACATTCTCCTGTGAGCTGTGGACCGGGTGGTTTGCTGTTTTAGACATAACAGACGGGCGGTAGATCGAAGCCTCTGTGTTAATTGCCGTAGGTGTAAATACACACAATCACTGTACCCTTAATCCTCTGGCTGCATTCACCGCAAAAGAATGTATTACGATATAATACGGTTTGAGGGCACACAATAACATCCTCCTTCACTTATGTGATTGTCCTGGTGTAACGTTCAACCAGATCATTGAAGATGTTGTAAGCTGTTCATGCTGCAATATTACTGCTCAATACAAGGAAATTGATTACGTGAAAATCAAAATCATCACGTTTGTCAATTTTATACACAATTAGCTTTAATGGCGAATTTGAAGCAAAAGGGAGATGAGAGCTGAAGTTCGTCCTTGTACATATATGATGTATGTATTCGAAGCTTTTTGGTAATTCATGTAAAATCAGGCGAACAGGCTACTTTTTATCATCGATTCATGAATTTCTGTATGAAATCGATTTAAATATAGGAACAACTTACAGTTATGCGCAATAACTGGGAAATAACACTAACACTATCAAGATGTTGTCAATGAGAGATCTCACCATGTGAATACTATTGTGTTCGTCATGCTTACTGGCACAATCAGTGGTTCTAAAGGTCAGACCTGGAAATGCTATACCATCTATATTTAGCAGCGGTGAACCTGCCAATAAAGCATCGATTGAAATATAATAACCATATTTGATCGGATGAGGGGAAACTTGTCGACTGACTCAATAATATGTGTTATACATTATTCATACTAGTTGATATGTTCTGCGAAATTGTACATGCAAGAGCCACGCCAAGTGAAACGAGCTGCACATCCTGTCAATTTCACATGTAATATTCATGTTAAATGCAACACGCCAGAATAATTGGTTGTTGACTCAGCCTGGGGTACCGTGACAGTGGCTTCACTTGATATCCAGAAATAGTTGATGAAACCTCATGCAAAGCAGGAACTAGGTTTTTAGCACCAACAATTAGTACAGACAATCAACATAAGCTGGGAATATTATATTAGGTTTTTTATACATCTGATACATTTGGTGTCATGTATACACTATGATTTGAACAGAAAGGTTTTTATTGAATATCGTGTGTCGATTCAAATGATGACAAAACTCCGTGTGGACTATTGTCACATAACGTGCAGGGAATTTTACTGTCACGACGAACAATCTGAAATGCTCCGCCTGAAGTCATTCCATCGGTAAGAGGTCAGACCATTCACGTTTGACAGTTGCAGGATGATGCAGAAGTATGGAACTCTATATATCAGTATTCGTCGTAATCGTTGGTGCCACAGCTGCAAATACATCTTGTCAATTTCATGCATATAATTACAAACGACTGACCAATCAGAATGTTGTGGAAAGTCACATGATATCAGGAGGGCCAATGTGTAAACGGCTGTGTAAACAGCGAAGTGCCACGTGCTGGGCAGTCAATCTTGTGTACAAGAGTGGTGTTGGGTTCCTATGTGAAGTCTTTGATCGGATCCCACAACATCTGAACCAAAATTTGGAAAGCGACAATGATGCTGTTTTGTACCTCAAATTAGGTAGGTTCTGTATCTGTGAATAAACCGCATTGATTAAACACCTACGAGAACAATGCAAGTATAGTCTAATTACATATGAACACATATGTTTTCTATTGGTCCTTTGGTGTAATTGGTCTGCATAATCATGATAATGGTGGCCAACTTCCTTCTCTCGACCGTATTCCATTACAATAAAATTAATTTCTCGTTGCAGTTAGGCTGTGTTGTCTTCCTCACATGAAAATATAGTCATGCCTATTCTTGTTTCTCAGGCAATTGTCCTAACTACTGCTCAGGCAGAGGCTGTGAATGTGTCATCCAGCACAACTTCTGCGGCAACATCGAAAATGGCGAGTACACTGAACATGACGCTGAAGGAAACACATGGATTGTAAGTATATCTGAGACCATTGCAAATCCGCCCCAAGTATCCTACACTGCACCTTCCTCTATATTCAATAAGGATTAAAAAGTTAACAGATGGATTAAATGGCTTTCATTTAGTGGAAGGCGCAGTATAGGATACTTGGGCCGCAAATCCCATCATATGAGTTGATTTTGAAAGGCATCGATGAAAAGAGTAAATATTTATGGCCCAAGTATCATACACTGCTCCATAATACTACTCGTCCACTAAATAAATGCCATATAATCCGTCTGTCACCTTTTTCATATTTACATATATTTCGTTCTCTTAGCAGTATGCAGTCGACCTGGTACTTCTTCCAATCAAGAAACAATTGTAATACTCAGCTAGTACTCAGTTCCAACAGCAATAGCATAAGCCCAAGTATCGTACGCTGTGTCCTAGTACTACTCACCCACTAAATGAATGCCATTTAAGAAATAGAGAAACCCCGAGGAACAGGGGGTTATTCAACATGGTCGAGGGCGGCAGCCCGAGACTATGTTGAATAACTCCCTGTTACTCGAGGGTTTTTTTCTATTTTAAACTATACAGAAAACTACTCAGCCGTGACCGGCAGGTGTTTAACCAACATACAGCATTGATTAAACACCTACGAGAACAATGCAAGTATGGTTTAATCCGCCTTTTTTCATAAATAGCAGTCTTGCAGATGCATGAGTGATATACCCTCAATTCACTACGGAATGTATGTTCACCCGTTTGTAACTACCTTCTAGGTGGTACTCCGACGCCACGACGGCTCTGAGGACTTTGAGTACAAGACGTGGGATGATTACAAAGACGGGTTTGGAAGCAAGTCTTCAGAATTCTGGCTTGGTAAATAAAATTATTTCCGCCATGTCGTGAATATTGTGTAGCATAATTGCTATTTCACATTCATCGATTATCGATTACCAACCAGCATCCAGAGAATTTATTACTAATTTTGCAGGACTTGAAACTCTACACCAGTTGACAAATAACGGAAGCACGTACACTGTACGCTTTGACATGAGGTCGTACCAGGGGGAGTGTCGTTATGCGGAGTACTCAACCTTCCGTGTGGGGCCTGAACATGACGGATACCGATTAAGTATGGATGGTTACAGTGGCACAGCAGGTGAAATATTGAGTAGCATTTCTACATTCATCAGGTACATCACGTGTATTACAACGCTGATTTCTGTGAATGTACATCGAATACAACTATACATCTTCCTGATATTTATTCTAGTGTACCAGTCCAGGGCTAAATACAGTGCACTATATATTTTGAGATCCATTAACATAAGCTTTTGCGTGATTGATATGGATTATACTACTGCATACATGTATGCAATATTTGGTATCACCGCTGTTTTTGTAATAGGAGATGCTATTGGAAGTACTGATTATGGAGGCGTTGTGAACATCAACAACATGCAGTTCACGACGAGAGATAAGGACAACGATTTGAATTCAGCTACAAACTGTGCATTGCAATATAGAGGAGCGTGGTGGGCGAATGTCTGCTTCTTTGCAAAGCCCACAGGCGTCTTTGGAGAGAGTTTCACTTATGGAGAGGGAATCCTCTGGGAACCCTGGTTTGGTACTGAAACTGGACCGGAATACATTGACATGAAAATCATGGTCAATTAGAGTTGATAGTTTTCGAACGTTTGTACACTAAGATATTATCTGAGCTATTTAACCTCCGTCGTAGAAATAGTCCCGGCGACTAAGACTACGTATTGGAAGAGGGCGCTCGGGAGGTTACCTATAATCTCAGAATGACATAATAAATGACATAATAAATTTACTACTATTGCCAGCATGCGGAGATGTCAGTATATACACACATTGCAACATTTGAAAATTCGGTATCATTGTATTTCTGTGGACGTCACCACGATCTTGAAAATCTCTCATCATTGGCAAATTCTCAAACATTGGCAAATTCTCCTAAACTTTACGCATCTGTTCCCATGGACAACCACCAGAAGAAAAAACTCAATAGACTGAAAACATAAACTCCTTGGTGGAATTAAATAAAGCATCTGTTCATGTATGTGCCTTCAGATGAAACAGATAAATACAGTGTATTATTTGTATTCAGGGACATGAAACTGAAAATTGCACAATGGTATGTCCGCTATGATTTGTCTCTGTGAAAAAAAAATTGGACAAATAGGTGTCTTGGTCGCCTGGCCTTGCCGAATGAATTTTGTTCATACAAAAAATTATCGCTTTATAAAGTGAATCAGTTTATAAAGCGCTCATGAAAAGATCGCGAATCATAGAATCCATCAAACTCTGTTTGAGGATACAATCATTCAGATACCACCTGAATTCAATATTCGTTTTGGAGGGTATATTATTCCAGAACTTATATGCCAAAAATAAGTTAAAATAAGCCATATGCCAAAAATAACAATATATCTGAAAATGATTGAAATTCATGAAAGGTGACCACAAACAACATATGCCTTTCAGAAGATTACGCCACATTGTTGTCAACCTATTTCCTTTAGAAGTGACATCGGAAAATCTGATGAGTAGATCTAGACAGCCTTGATTGTTCACGAGGGTTCACGCGCTGTTGACTCCATACATCAACGTCAATTATTTTCCATGGGACTAATGTACTTCTGAGATGAATTTGAGGTGATAGGGTCTATTATGAATAATAACACGGTGTGATTTCAAAGACACAGTAATTGCAGTGACCTGGAAATAAGGACTGATGTATTCATGTACATATTTTGGTATGTGCTTGGAATACTGGACATCCCACTGACCAAGCAATATCGGATGTTGATCAGCTTAGTATGATACCTCGGTGCGCATGTTGGATATGTCAGTACGAAACTGCCACATTGCAATCAAAGTAACAGTATCGAATGTAAAAATAGGTAATATTGGCTTTTTTTTTGACAAGACAGACTCGATGGAGATCTTAGATGTTGACCAGTATTGTGGCTGCCAGACACTGTCTGAGAGGAAATCATGAGTGTAATGTGCTTGAACAGTCAATTTATACATTCTACTGTACCATTGTCATGAAAGAAAACCCTTATTTGGAGATCATCGGGACAGATGTACTATTGCATAGTATATAACTATATCCCTATTTTTAGGTATGGACTTAATTTCAATGGGGGGTAAACTCGTACATTTGGAACTATACTCAATGCCAAATTTAGTATCGGAAAATTCCGACTAATTTCAGTATCTCCGTTTTCTAACTGGGTAATTTCGACTATGACGTCCGGACATGATGAGGCATCACTGTATTTATGCTTGGTATTATCTATATCAATTTCTGGAACGGCATCTCATATAGGACAGATATTTGAGGCCATATCAGATCGGATATGTCACTGGTAACAGACTGACCCAGCGAAGAGAAACACGTTTAGAAATCTGGGCCAGTTTGTGGTTCTGTGAAGAGTCTATTTTACCACAAGTGGCCATTTACTGGCAGCTCAATACTTCAAGTGGTAATCTTCAACTGCAGACATCAAGCAATAAATTTAAGAAGACCATTTCCCGGAAAACATTGGATGATAGCACTGCTCTCATACAGGTCAATGAGATAGTCTGATGGAAACGAGATCCCATATTTTTATATTAGATGAGTGCACCATATATTCGTGTTCATGGTTCTGGAAGCAATCAAATTGATTTTCTTCTAAGTGGCAGCGGTTAAAATGTCGGTATGATTTAGGCAATAATCTGATCACAGACTAGGTTGAAGTATTAGGTTGAAATATGCGGACAATGCCGCATTTTGTGTGATACAGTTTTTTTCTTCCAATTTATACACAGGCTGTAACCGTGCATCAAAATTCGATTACATTTGACAACCGAACAAACTGCGCTTTATCTATACAAACCGTTGTATTCACAGTGTTTTTAATGAATATAAATCCAAGGACACTCTGCATACTGTGTACTGCAAATTGTACAGATGTAGGGGGAAAAAACTGCACTTAACATAAAAAATATTTAAATTATTCCTAGTACGTGTATACTACAGATTATCACTGACTGAACACAAATCCGAGACTGTGATTGGCCAAACAGAACCGTGGAATAAAGCCGTATCCTGAATATCTAATTTGGCACGCGCCACCTTCGAGTCCCGTTTTCAGTCAGTGATAAATTCGTTACCCCATGTCTGTTCACGAAATACGGAATTTTATCTACGTCTAGCTGTCCGTATTCCATTTGGCCTTCGGCCTCGGCCTCATGGAATACGGGCAGCTAGACGTATATATAATTCCGTATTCCGTGAACAAACATGGGATAACTAATTGTATTGAAGTTTTGAGATTTGGGTAAAGACCAATCACTATTTTCTCCGGTTATGGTAGGTATGGTGTGGAAAATCAGTAGAACCTAATTCCGCTATACCGATATACATGAACCAAAACATGCAAGTCATGATACATGTATGTATAATGAATAGTATACAAGTAGTGAATATTTCACGTGTTATGTGGAGAGACTATTGGACTCGAGGGAAGGATATAGAACTCTTGTAGTCAGAGAAAAAAGAATGACCATGAATAGAATCATAACGTTCCATATCACACGATATTTTTAAAAGAGAATCTATGTCATACATTATTTTCAAGAACATCTACTAGTATATCAATATTATATCACTGAAGCATATATGTGAACAGGTTTTGTATTCTTCGAACGTTTTTCCCCCGTACGCCAGGCTGTTCAATTTCAGAGAGGAAATCACCTTATAAATCTATATTAAAACACTTGAATTCAATGTGATTCTGCGTCAGATTGTCTACTCGTGAATATACATTTATGTGCGGCACTTGCGAATCACATTTAGCCGTATCGGAATGGTTATCCCCTCACTATCAAGTTTTCAAGTTGATATGAATGTTAAATTGAAGTGTCAGACAATGTCTGGTGGATTCCCGCCAACTTCAAGTGGCATCAAGGCATAAACATGAGATATGCGTTCATCAAAATATCTGGAAAGGATCTCAAGTGAACAATTCAGCGAATCAACAAGTTCATTTATCATTGATTTATGAATATTTTCGATGCAACCAGGAACTGTCGCTAAAACCCATATCCCGAATGTATCTCATCACACCCGAGAAGCTGAAGACTGATACACAAGAATTGCATTCAATTTCATACTGTTTTAAATAATTGTTTTGTTTCATGAATACTATTTGTGGTGAAATCTCTCATAAAATGAAATACCATGATTTTATATATCATCGGTATCACCCTACTCAGGCTAATACGTATATTGATTTAAATGGCGATCATTCGGTGACTCAATATTTTGAGATTTTCTTTTTTTTTTAAAAAAACAGTAAAAATCGTGTACTTAAGCCGGGCGATATCACGATAAAAATGAGGAATAATGAAAAGTAAAACAGTAAGTTCATTCATTCACGCGCCGATCACGATCTGATGTGACATGGGATGCGAGTTTCATAGCTACATACCATTAGTTCAGTCAGCTTCTTGTTATCAGGACACAAACAACCAACTGAAATATAAGCCAAACATAAGAAAATAATAATCTTGCTGGTGTCATTTGGTGAATTTAATTTCTTTCATTTCATTTGTTCGTTTTCTTTTTCTTTTCATGTCACATACAGAAACCCTCACCTGAAGCTGTGCACTGATGAATTATGTGTGAACTTCTATGAATAGTGTCATAAATATGCTGATACAATACATTTTATAAAAGCACAAATGGATACCGACAAACAGACGAATTCATCCCAGGACCGACTCTAAGTACGAAGTTTACAGATTCAGTGTAACTGGTAAAGTTTGGGACACTAGTACATTAGTATCAAAGTCAAAGCCATGTGAACATCACAGACACCCAGCCAACTGAGCTGAACATTTCCTGCCTTGCTTGCGACACCTAGTGTGATATCCCACACTGGTAATCGCGACACAAATATATACATGAATTAACAACGATAGTACAATATCTTTCATCATATAGGTTTGGGGTAACCTTTAACCAGGTCATATATTCTGATTTTTCTAACGATAACACCTTTTTTTCGAAGCTATAGTATCGTATTGCGAAGAGAAACTGTCTTGTCCCAGAAGTTCAACGGGAATTTTCTACCAAATTTCAAACTTCTATCACTTGTTTTCAGGTTTTAAATATTTGACCCTTTGGAGTAATTCCTTTGCATTACATGGTACAAGTGTATATAACGGTGTGTACCGAATAGAAAATATGCACAATAAATACATGTTACCTAATTACATAGTCGCAGTGAAATCGTTGTCTTTGTCATATGTCTTTGTACTGCATGCAATACCACGTGGATTATTTTTATATCAGTACATACTCAGTACATCGATACCAGTCTCGAATTAGAGTAAAGACCCAGGTCGATAAATTGCTATTCGGTTCAAGCAGTCGTTTCATGCCACGACAGATTTGATGAAGATCTTGGATCTGGACAAGTATTGTAGCCACCAGACACCGTCTGTAAGGGATCCACAAGTGTAATGGACCGGGACAGTAAATACATTTTACTGTATTATTGTCATGGATACCGTCGACCTACTGTCAGGTCTGGTAATGTTTGTGATGTTTATTTATGATGTTACCGTTAAGTTTGCATTGTCCCTGGTGCATACGGGAATCGAACAGGCGTACATGGTAGTCTTGCAGGATATGACCATCGTGACTGAGGAACCTCTTGTTCCTTCGCACATGTGAAATATTGCATATACCTATTGTCATCTAATAAATTAATATAAATTAATACCAATCACATGTTATGCCAATTTCATTACCCGAAAACACTCAAATTTTGACCTTAAAGTACTAGTAAAATGCAAATATGATGTCAGTTATATGAAAGATCTCATTGATCTGAGCAAAATGTTTTTTACGGTATATCAATATCACTCTCCATTCAGAAGTTACAGCCATTTGAAACTGCCATTCCGGCACTACATTACAGAAGCCTTTTGAAAAGTTTTAGCAACTCATTATTATGCAAATTAGATGCTAATGAGAATTCATGACGTCATGAGGGGAACAAATTTTAGTTAGGGTATTTTAAGACATGATATAATGATTCTCATTGAAGGTTCTGACGATCTGACTAGTGCATATTATTATGTACCATACATAGTCAATATCCACACAAACTGTACTGTTGCTGTGGTTACCAGTCGTTCCCTATAGCCGTAGTTACCCACGATTGCCATGGCCGTTAGCTGCCAAGTCAACCTATCCACATACTTCCTGTCCATTATTTATGAATTGAATTAATATAGAGCTCAGGTTGGCACCATTTTTAATTGTACATACCCTGTTCTAAGGGTTTTTTTGGCCCTAGCAACCATGTGCTAAACCCCCCTTAGAACAGGGTATGTACAATTAAAAATGGTGCCAACCTGAGCTCTATATTAATTTAATTCATAAATAATCGACAGGAAGTATGTGGATAGGTTGACTTGGCAGCTAACGGCCATGGCAACCGTGGGTAACTACGGCTATAGTAACGACTGGTAACCATAGCAACAGTACAGTTTGTGTGGATATTGACTTTGTATGGTACATAATAATATGCACTAGTCAGATCGTCAGAACCTTCAATGAGAATCATTATATCATGTCTTAAAATACCCTAACTAAAATTTGTTCCCCTCATGACGTCATGAATTCTCATTAGCATCTAATTTGCATAATAATGAGTTGCTAAAACTTTTCAAAAGGCTTCTGTAATGTAGTGCCGGAATGGCAGTTTCAAATGGCTGTAACTTCTGAACGGAGAGTGATATTGATATACCGTAAAAACCATTTTGCTCAGTTCAATGAGATCTTTCATATAACTGAACATCATATTGCATTTTACTAGTACTTTAAGGTCAAAATTTGAGTGTTCTCAGATAATGAAATTGACATAACATGTGATTGGTATTAATTTATTAGATGACAATAGGTATATGCAATATTTCACCTGTGCGAAGGAACAAGAGGTTCCTCACTCATGATGGTCATATCCTGCAAGACTACCATGATTATTCATATTGAAAACTGTATGGAATAAGTTTTGATGAAAAATCATAACATTAAATGGATGAATATCACATATCAAAGTACCTAATTGAAACAGCTTCCCCCGATGACGTCATGAATATCTCATTTGCATACTAATTAGCTAAATTGTTTTGAAAAAGCAAATTTGCCGATTTCGGTCTTTAAAGTGCTGTAACTTTTGAACGGATTGTGATATTTACATGCCGTAAAGGCCATTTTGCTCCGATCAATGAGATCTTTCAAATAAGATCACATCATATTTGCACTATACTAGTACTTTAATGTCCGGATTTGATAGGGATGACTGTTTTTACATGTCAGAATTTGTTTGATCGTGAATGAAACACTTTTGAATGTAAAACCTTTCCTATGCATAGTTAAATTTTCCGGGGTGCGGGATATTCCAATGAAAATTGTTGATACAAAATGGCAATATGAGCCACGGAAGCCCGTATCAATACAAAAAAAAATCACGCCCATTGAAATCTGCAGTGTTCTATGATTGAAATATTTGAGCCCCTATAATATAGAGTTATATTCATAATAAACAAAGAAAGTATGCTTGTTTGTCACCAGAGTCACACCATGAGGGCACGTGATCTACCAGAACTACTGAAATAAAATATGTCAGTGGAAACAAACAAACCTGGGTAAAATCGAGGTAAAACGATAGTTCAGATAATCTAGGTTTAGTGTAGTTCTGTGAGGACTTTATCCATTCCACCACAAGTGGCCATCTACTCCCAGTATATAGTTCAAGTGATAAGCTTTGAGGGCAAACATCAAGTAATAAAATTTAGAAGACCATTTCCCGGAAGACACTGGATGTTAGCACTACTTTCATACAGGTCAAGAAGATATTCTAGAGAGGTTGATATCCTTGAACGAGATTTGAACTGCATGCACAATTTGTTGGTGTTCATGGTACTGGAAGAGGTTGAATGGATCCAAATTTTTCTTGCGGCTGCAACTGAACAGATAGATATACAGACGAAAAAAATCAGATGAATTTCAGCAATCAGATGATTGTTCCGGTTAGGAATCAAGCAAGTGCACGAAATCATAGTCTAACTCAAAATTTACATTGAGGTAGATTGTAATATTCTTTGTAACGTTCCTTGTGTTATACTCTGATTCTGATAAGTTGAACCTGTTTACATACATTCTGTGCCCTTAGTTCAGCGACACTGAAATCTATCATAATGTCAATATCTTCACCTTGGAGTCAAAGGGCAATTTCCTACCAAATTTTAGATTCCTATTGCAAAAATTGAAAAAAAAGTTAGGCAATCTACCACAATGTTAACGTTCAGCCCAAAACATGATCTTGGAATTCTGACCATATTCTGGTATTTGGTCCACAAGGAATGGGAATTTTGTTGTAATTGTTGAACAGACAAACTGCAGATGTATGGAGGTAGTAAGGAAAACGTAAAAATATCTATATAAAATAGCATTTTATATGCTGTATGACACCTGTATGATGTTTAAAATTAGAGTATTATAGTTTTTATTAAATTATTTCGAGAAACAACAAACTTTGAAGAACAATATGATATCTTTACTCAAATGCTGCCACTCGGTGGTTTGTCCACTCGTAGTTATACATTGTTGTACTGCAGTCAAGAACTATATATGGCCGTGTCTGGATGTCTATCCCTTCACCGACAAATTTCAAGTTGATGGTAATGGGTTAATCAAGGTGTCAGACAATGTCTGAATCGGAATTCTAACAGCTTTAAGTGGCGCAAAATGTGATCTGCGTCGGTTCAAATCTCAAATGAACCATTTAAAAAGTCAACAAGTTTTTATTTAACTGACTTATGAAATTCAGTTGCCATCAGGGACTGTTGGTCATACTAATATTCTGAATGCTTAAATTCACAGTCGAATGCTAACGAGTGATACACAAAGTCCTTCCAAATTCACCCTGGATAAAACAATTTCTGTGGTCTGACTTTGGTGTTATATTTAGTGGAATAATGGTATCTCCGGCTATAAAAGGAAACATGATAAACAAAAACATGGAAACACAGCCTCAATAACTTTCTCTGAGCTGTTTGACATTAGGACGCATTAGTATTGTAACGGTTTTGGGGCGTACCCAAAGGTTTCCCCTAGGTAATTATGTTAGTATTTTGTGATATTATGGTTAAATAACCGTTTATTAGGGTGTATATGTGTTTAAAGGTTCATACGGTTCCGTATTGTTAATGTTTTAAAGGTATTCCGTCTCGGAACTTAGTAATTTATGATGTTGGTAAACCCGGAGACGGAGCCGGAACCGGAGACGGAACCGGAGACGGAGCCGGAACAATGGAGTACAAAAACGTAATGACGTTATTTCCGGAAGGTCATGTGATCAGCCTCATTTTCGGTTTAAAAGGTGACGTGTCAGCCACTGATTGGTTCTAGAGTGTTTTTAGAAATCCGGAAAATATCAGTGTTTTGGCGGACTATGACGTCACAATAGGTTGGTCACGTGACGTGGGTCTCAGGTCTATAAAAGCCCCCGCTTCACAGCGGACGGCGGAGTTGGTGTCCTGACGTCGACCTGTGCAGACCCCTTCTCCCATAGCAGAGTACTCCCTTGTTCCGGATAGAGTCATCCAGATGATAGCAGTTAAGTCTTCCGACTGTGAACTTGGAAAATAAACATGAAAACTTCAACCGAGTTGTTTTTCCGTGTTCGTTAGGGAACTGGAAGTTATAATAAAGTTAGTTTCCCGGAAAAGACAGTTATACAGAGTAAAGGGAGATAAGACTACAGTCGGTTAAGACCAAGTTGTAACGACGTCTTAGGGTGATCTAAGAACCCAGATCACCGAGGAAGGAGTCGGAGACGGAGACGGAGGTGGAAATCAACGGAGCAACTACGGAGGCGGTATCGGACGGAGCAGTTGCAGAGACGGGAACGACGAAGCAGTTGCAGAGGCGGTACCGGACAACGGAGTTGCAGAGGCAGTACCTGAAGGAGCGGTTGCGGTAACCGGAAGTAGGAACACTTCCGAGATACTCCATTTCAGGTGCAGTCGCAGGTTGCGGTGAGGCGGAGCCAACCGGAGCAGATTGCAGTGCGGCGGAACCTGGCAGAGCGGTTGCAGTATTCGGAAACGGCAACGTTCCCGGATTCTTTATTCCAGGCGCAGTCGCAGTTTGCAGTAAGACGGAAAACGACGGAGCTGTTGCAGTAAAGCGGTTTCCCGACGGAGCAGTTGCAGTACCCGGAGACGGAAACGCCTCCGGATCCTTACTTTACAGGTGCAGTTGCAGATTAGCAGTCGGACAACGGTTAAGAGGTCCATTCCAGACCACGCTACCAACCTTAGAGACTTCTAGCCGGAGTTCAACCGTACAGCACTGTAGCAGTTTCCCGGAGTTTTACCGTTTCAGCTCCGGTTAAACAACAACTCACCCACCTCCCTGGAAAACCGGTTCATCAAGACGTCACAGAAGGGTGCAAACCCGTTACAACTTTTTGGTGGCAGCGGTGGGATCATCTGCAGTATGACTACTAGACGGGGCAAATTGGCGGAACAGCAGCTGAAGGCAGCCGTGTCGGACACGGAGCAGCCTGTAGGAGCAGTAGGAGCTGAGCCGTTGCAGATGCCGGTTGCGGAAAAAGAAGCGGTTCGTCCTGCCGAGCGGAAGCTGTTGCAGCCGGAAATGCAGAAAGCAGTTGCAGACGAGCCCCTCCGGGTTCCTCAAGGAGAACAGCCTGCAGAGCAGTTAGCAGAGGCGGAAATTAACTTTCCGGACCAGGCTGGCGATCGGGAACCGGATGCGGACCCGGAAGGCGGAGAGAACTTAGTCGACAACCTGACCAGATTATTGGCGACCCAAATGGAGGTGTTTCAGCAGCACCTGGCAGTAACCGGAAAGCAGCAGCAGGCAGAAGCAGTACAACAGCCAGCACCAAGGGCAGGAGTAGCCAGATTAATGACATACGACGGAACTGATCCGTGGCCGGAATATGAGGCTCACCTCCTTGAATACGCTCGGTACTACCGTTGGACAGCAGAGGAAAAGGCGCTGAACTTATGTGTCAGTTTGAGGGGTAACGCCCGCAGCATACTACTGGATCTGTCCGCGGAGCAGAGACGCAGCTTTGATACGGTTGTGGCGGCATTAAAACAGCAGTTTTGTCCGGGGGAGAAAACATTTGTTTTCCAGGCAGAATTGCAGACACGGAAATTGCAGCCGGAGGAGGAGCTGTCCGAGCTGGCCAGAGACATACGGAGCAAGACGCGGCTAGCTTACCCAAAAGCAGATCCGGCAACAACAGAAGTGCTCATGAAGATGCATTTCTGCAACAGCCTGACTAACCGAGATATGCGGTTGTCGGTATTGAAAAGCCACCCGGAAACGCTGTCGCAGGCCCTGGCTTTCGCTACCGAGTATGAGAGTATCATGAAAACGGACAACAGCAGACCAGCGGAGCGACACCGGACGAGGCAGCTGAACACGGAGCCGGAGTGGAGCCAGCAGGTGAACGAATTGCGGAAGCAAGCCGAGCAGACTCAGCAGCAGTTGGCGGATCTGATGACTCAGGTCAAGGAAGCGGTTAGTAGGCAGCAGCAGCAGCGCAGTTCCCGAGCGGATTTAGAATGCTTTAACTGTGGCCGGAAAGGGCATTTTGCCCGAGACTGCAGATTGCCGAGACAACAGCAGCAAAGGCGGCAACCCCAGCAGCAGCAGCAGCAGAGACAGCAGCAGCAACAGCGGATTGCCCGGATTGTCCGACAGACCCGAAGTAGTGGAATTCCACAGCCCAAGCCAAGGAAGGGAGGTCGTCGGAGTCAGTCACGGAAACAGCAGCGCAGACCTAGAGCAGATCTGGAGTGTTTTAACTGCGGCAGGAGGGGGCATTTCGCCCGAGATTGCAGGCTCCCGAGACCACAGCAGCAACGGCGGCAACCACCGCAGCAGCAGCAGAGACGGCAGCAGCAACGATGGATTGTCCGGATTGTCCGGCAGACCCGGAGCAGTGAAACTCCAGAGCCTGAACCAAGGAAGGAGGGACGCCGGAGGCGGTCGCGGAAATCAGCCGGAGAAGCAGAGCTGGCAGAAGAGGAGTCTCCGGTAAAAGCAGAATCCAAGGCGGTTGCGGTGGCGGAGAAAGCTGTTCCCGGAAGGCCGGTGGCGGTTGCAGGGAAGGCGGATGCGGAGAAAGCTGTTTCCCGGAAGCCGGTTGCGGTGACGGAGAAAGCAGTCCCAAGGAAGGCAGTTGCAGTAGCAGAGAAAGCAGTGTCCCGGAAGCCGGTTGCGGTTGCGGTGACAGAGAAAGCAGTGTCCCGGAAGCCGATTGCGGTTGCGGTGACGGAGAAAGCAGCGTCCCGGAAGCCGGTTGCGGTTGCGGTGACGAAGAAAGCAGCGTCCCGGAAGCCGGTTGCGGTTGCGGTGACGGAGAAAGCAGCGTCCCGGAAGCCGGTTGCGGTTGCGGTGACGGAAAAAGCAGTGTTCCGGAAGCCGATTGCGGTTGCGGTGACGGAGAAGGCAGTTCCAGGAAAAGCGGATGCGGTTGCAGAGCAGATTAGGCTGGCGGAGAATGCGGACCAGGATACTGTGCTGGGGCAGAAATATCGACCAGATGATTTGCGGAGAATGCAGCAAGCAGAACCATGGTACTCACTGGTGACGTCGCTGATCGACGGGAGCGGTACAGCTGGCAGTGCAGACTTTTCCAGCATGAGCAGCGAGGAGAAAGTGCTGTACGGGATGCGGAAGACCTTGCTGAAAGTCGACGGAGTAGTCTACCGGAAATGGAAAACGGCAGAAGGAACCAGCCGAATGCAGTTAATAACCCCGAAGGAGCTGAGACAGGAGATTTTCCGTCTGGCCCACCAGAGCCGGACGGGAGGACACCTCGGAAGCAGAAGGATGGCGGCTAGCATTCGGAAGCGGTATTTCTGGCCGGCTATGATGCGGGACATAAAGCAGTGGGTGCTGAGCTGTGACGAATGTGCGTCAAGAAGTATGCAGAACCTGAAACGATCTCCGATGCAGAAATACCGGGTTGGAGCGCCCATGGAGAGGGTGGCAATGGACGTGATGGGTCCGTTGCCTAAATCCACCCGGGGGAACCGGTACATCTTAGTAATCGGTGATTACTTCACCAAGTGGGTAGAGGCTTACCCGATGCCGAATCAGGAAGCGGTGACGGTTGCGGACATATTCGTCAACCAGTTTGCAGCGCGGTACGGTATCCCGATGGAGATACACACCGACCAAGGCAGAAATTTCGAGTCCGACTTGCTGAGAAATGTTTGCAGAATCCTGGGGATTCACAAGACACGGACAACCGCTTTCCGACCTCAGTCGGACGGTTTCATCGAGCGATTCAACCGGACGCTGCAGCAGATTTTGAGCCTGTACGTAAGCGAGCGGCAGACCAACTGGGATCAGCTAGTTCCGTTGGCAATGGCAGCTTACCGGAGTACCCCGCAGGAGACAACCGGGCAGAGTCCCAACTTGCTGATGCTGGGCAGAGAAGTCAACACTCCGGTAGAGTTACTGATTGGCAGACCGCCGGGAGAATCAACGGCAGAAGTAACAGAGTATGGCAGTCAGCTCCGGGAGCGACTAGAGGCGGTATATAAGGCGGTTCGAGCGAAATCTGGCAGAGAAATGGAACGGCAGAAGAAGCTGTACGACCGGAGGAAGGTCAACAATCAGTTCCAGCCAGGAGACCGAGTGTGGATGGCGGTCAAAACACGGAAGAAGGGCAAAGCTCCCAAGTTGCAGAGGAAGTGGAGCGGTCCAAAGCTAGTGCTGAGCAGATTTACCGACGTGACCTACGAGATTGCAGAGAGTGAAACTCGACAGAAGGTGGTTCACTTCGATTTGCTGAAACCGTATAATGGCGTCAAGCATCCGAGATGGATGAAGCGGAGAATGGCGGATTCCTGGAGGCAGACGGAGCCGCCGAAGCAGAGTAGTGTTCCGGAGACGGAACCGACGGTCTCTGAGTCGGATACGGACTCGGAGTAAAGCCGCAGAGGACGCAGAAATATTAGAAGACGGAGTGAGCTGTAGAGCAGGAGAAGGAGATAGCTGAGACCCTGGTAAAACGTTGAGTTCCGGCAGAGAGCGACCGCAAGAAGTCGAAGCAGCGAGCAAGTGCTGGTTCCGGAAACAGGGCGGAGAAAGGAAGCAGAGCGGAAAGCGGTGCAGAGACCGGATAGAGACATCCTTGAGGTTCTGACTGGTTTGAGCGCATAGTCAACCAGTCCAGGGTAGCGGCCAGGGGTCCAGAAGAACCTGGGTTAGCGGTCTAGTATCTCCAGAGAAGCAGCTACACGTCTTCCGTATTCAGAGAATTAAGACGGAAAAGTTTTCCGGCTGTAGACATCCAACCGGAGTTTCCACTTAGCAGAGACAGCAAACCAGCTGCAGATCGACAGAAGCGGTGAAACATCATTCCAGATAGGAAGGGCCCTCCTTCTGGACAAGAATGTATGCAGTTTCCAGTGTCGACAAGCAGTAATACCAGAGAGCAGATATGCAGTTGACGAAGCAGTACAGATGGCGGAAACGCCCAACTTGCAGTCTAGATGTTCGTCTGAGAGGCAGATTCAACTGGCTGAGACTCTATTCAACCCTCCTGATGGCAGAGATACTTCAAAATTGCAGATACTTCGCTCGGAGAAGCAGTTGAAAGGGAGCCGGAAAAACCCGGAGAAGCCGGTTGAGCCGGAGACGGACACCTCTCGGTTAACGGTTGAGTTTTTGCATAATTGTGACGACACTCCTGAGGCAGCCAATCAGCGTGGAGCTTTTCAAGTCACGTGAGCAGAAAGGGTATAAAAGGGCCTTGAAATCGGGCTCTGACAGCAGTTGGAGAGCAGACCTCGAGCTGTGCACATCGCAGACAAAGTTTGGCGGAATCGAATCAAGTCCAGCATTTTCCGGCAGCGGCAAATTTTGCAGTGAAAAACGACTAAGTGTTTCCAGGAAGACAAGGTGGCGGAAGCGGAGGCGGTGTGGCAGTAGACGGAGGCGGTTGGCAGTGTAGCGGTCGACGGAGGCGGATGGCAGTGTGGCGGAAGCGGAGGCAGTGTAGCGGTCGACGGAGGTGGAGCAGAAAGCAGATCCAGCGGCCGAGCCGATAGCAGAGCAGATAGCAGAGCAGATAGCAGAGCAGATAGCAGAGGGGATAGCAGAGCAGATAGCAGAGCAGATAGCCGAGCGGACAGCAGACCCGATGGCAGATCAGGAGGCAGACCGGAGACCAAAGCGGAAGGCGGAACCCGGAGCAGAGCTGCCAGTGAGACGGAGACCCGAGGATCCAAGGAGAGAACTTTACCGGCAACCATTCAAGCAGTAGCCGGAAGCAGAACCAGTTCAACAGCTAGGGATGACAGAATGGAGTCTTCCGCGTCTGACCGCAGCCATGCGGACGTGCAGAGAGCCCGGAGGAGTATCCTGGTAGATCAAGCCAGAGCTACACCCGGAATCCTGTCTCCGGTGGAAAACCGACCTCGACAGTCTCCCAGTGAGCGGTCCGGGAGGAGCCAAGTCCGTGCACCAACCCAGAGTCCACCCTACACATTCTACCCGTTTGGCGGTCCTTCAACTCAACCGTGTCCGTCCCATTGTTTCCCGGTGAATATTGGGGGACGGAGCGCTTCCGTCTTTGCGCCTGCAGTCCCGGAGCACGCCAGATACTATGCAGTACGTTGGGGACCGGAGCAGTAGGGGCCAGCCGAGATGAGAGACTCCGGCGTCTACGTGGAGACCATGGAGCAGAGAGAGTCACCGTTTGGTCTCGTCCCGACCCGTCAGATCGTCCGGATTCCAGATTGGTCCATCCGGGACGAACGCCTCAGGAATGGGTTCTACGTCCCGCCCCAGTGGAGCCTCCATGATCCGGATCTTCTCCCGGTTGATGCCAGAGGGACAAGCTTCGGACGACCGTTGGTACCACAGACCTTTCCACCGCGTCCGCCGTCGGGGAGCAGTTCGCGCCGTGATACTGGTGGGCAGTAGTCGTCGCAAGTCGTCGCAAGTCGTCGCAAGTCAAGTCGGCGCAAGGAGAAGAAAGAAGAACCGTTTCCCGGATTCTAGTATAATTAAGAGTTAAAAAGTGGGAAACGGAACAAGCAAGATATCCGGGTACAGTGACGGTAAACTAGTTAAGAGATACCAGTACCCGGATCACGGAGACAAGTTGTGTTTGATTTTACGGACAGTTTAACGGTTGACAATTTGTATATATGTGATATTGTTCTGTTCGGGACGAACAGAGTCTAAGGAAGGGGGAGTGTAACGGTTTTGGGGCGTACCCAAAGGTTTCCCCTAGGTAATTATGTTAGTATTTTGTGATATTATGGTTAAATAACCGTTTATTAGGGTGTATATGTGTTTAAAGGTTCATACGGTTCCGTATTGTTAATGTTTTAAAGGTATTCCGTCTCGGAACTTAGTAATTTATGATGTTGGTAAACCCGGAGACGGAGCCGGAACCGGAGACGGAACCGGAGACGGAGCCGGAACAATGGAGTACAAAAACGTAATGACGTTATTTCCGGAAGGTCATGTGATCAGCCTCATTTTCGGTTTAAAAGGTGACGTGTCAGCCACTGATTGGTTCTAGAGTGTTTTTAGAAATCCGGAAAATATCAGTGTTTTGGCGGACTATGACGTCACAATAGGTTGGTCACGTGACGTGGGTCTCAGGTCTATAAAAGCCCCCGCTTCACAGCGGACGGCGGAGTTGGTGTCCTGACGTCGACCTGTGCAGACCCCTTCTCCCATAGCAGAGTACTCCCTTGTTCCGGATAGAGTCATCCAGATGATAGCAGTTAAGTCTTCCGACTGTGAACTTGGAAAATAAACATGAAAACTTCAACCGAGTTGTTTTTCCGTGTTCGTTAGGGAACTGGAAGTTATAATAAAGTTAGTTTCCCGGAAAAGACAGTTATACAGAGTAAAGGGAGATAAGACTACAGTCGGTTAAGACCAAGTTGTAACGACGTCTTAGGGTGATCTAAGAACCCAGATCACCGAGGAAGGAGTCGGAGACGGAGACGGAGGTGGAAATCAACGGAGCAACTACGGAGGCGGTATCGGACGGAGCAGTTGCAGAGACGGGAACGACGAAGCAGTTGCAGAGGCGGTACCGGACAACGGAGTTGCAGAGGCAGTACCTGAAGGAGCGGTTGCGGTAACCGGAAGTAGGAACACTTCCGAGATACTCCATTTCAGGTGCAGTCGCAGGTTGCGGTGAGGCGGAGCCAACCGGAGCAGATTGCAGTGCGGCGGAACCTGGCAGAGCGGTTGCAGTATTCGGAAACGGCAACGTTCCCGGATTCTTTATTCCAGGCGCAGTCGCAGTTTGCAGTAAGACGGAAAACGACGGAGCTGTTGCAGTAAAGCGGTTTCCCGACGGAGCAGTTGCAGTACCCGGAGACGGAAACGCCTCCGGATCCTTACTTTACAGGTGCAGTTGCAGATTAGCAGTCGGACAACGGTTAAGAGGTCCATTCCAGACCACGCTACCAACCTTAGAGACTTCTAGCCGGAGTTCAACCGTACAGCACTGTAGCAGTTTCCCGGAGTTTTACCGTTTCAGCTCCGGTTAAACAACAACTCACCCACCTCCCTGGAAAACCGGTTCATCAAGACGTCACAGAAGGGTGCAAACCCGTTACAGTATCACCGATGCACCTGTGGATAACATATGTATTGATTTCAAGGGCGATCATTTGGTGGTTTCATGTTGTATATTTCTATGTTTTATATCTCTTTTCGTGCGAACTCAGCAGTGAAATTCGTGCACTAAAAGCCGAGCGATCTCCCAATGAAGATGAAACATAATGAAAATGGAAAAATTAAATCTTTTATTCACACACCCTTCACGGTCCAAGGGATGTGAGTAATCGTAGGAAACTTTGATATTCCAATAAAGTAGCCACGTGGCTTAGTTGGGTATTTGTGGCATGCATACCTATGTTTTTGGTTGTTTAATAATAGCAACAATATTAACAAAAACAACACTAACTACACTTTAACGAATTATTTATCAAAAATTAATTTGTGGAATGAAATGGAAGTTCTCAATGCATATTATGCACAAAATAGTGATATTCATTGACACCGCCTTTGTCTGTCTGGGAAATAAATTCTAAATCAAATTCTAAATTTGTCCGTTTTCTTACTTTTCAGTCGATTGTCTCGAGCAAGTCTCGAAGTATTGAAGAAATATATCATATCTTTACTCAAATAATTTCACTTGGTGTGATTGTCCATTGTTTTCCTGCAGCCACCAACTATATATGTCCGTGTCTGGATGTCTATGCATTTTCCGACAAGATTCCAGTTGATGGGAATGGGTTAATCAGGGTGTCAGACAATGTGGTGCAAAATGTGATCTGCATCCATCTAAATGTCTGGACAGGATCTCAAATGAACTGTTGAGCAAGTTCGAATCAGCAAGTTCGTTTATAACCGATTCATGAATATTTAGTTGCATTTAGGAACCGTTGGTCATACCGATATTCCAGATGCTTAACTTTACACCTAGGTGATAAAGAGTGATGCACAAAGAGCCCTTTCAACGTCATCTTGGTTTTAAATAAAGAATCGTAGGTGTGACTTGAGTGCTATATTCAGTGGAATCTCTGAGCTATAAAAGGAAACATGATAAACAAAAACATGAAAACACAGCCTCAATAACTCTCTTTGTGCTGTTTGACATTAGGATGCATTAGTATCACCCACCCGTGGTTAACATGTGTATTGATTTCAAGGTCGACCATTCGGTGGTTTAATGTTTGGAGATTTCTATGCTTAATATCTCTTCTCGTGTGAATTCAGCTGTAAAAATCAGGCACTAAAAGCCCAGCGCTCTTCTAATAAAGAGGATACATAATGAAAAGGGAAACATTAAATGTTGTATTCACGCACCGTTCACGGTCCAAGGGATGTGAATAATTGTGGCGAACTTTGGGACTCGACCATGAGTCGATATGCCAATCAAGTAGCCACATGATTTCTATTTTTCTTGGTTATTTGTGTCTACACATAAATATTTCTTTGCTGTTTATTAATTTCAGTGATTTCATATATATTTACTGAAATATTCAACAACGATCAGTTTTTTTTTCTTAAAAATTAGTCTAATTCGAAAACAATACATAGAAAAACAGTCGTTATTCATATACAATATGTTTATGTGTACAACGAATATTATACTCCACGGTTGTTAAATGTAAACAAAAATTTGTAGCTGAAGAATAAATTATGTAAATAATATTATACATTATATTCAAATATGTGAAGATATTGAATAAGCACGATACAAAGTATTTTACAAGATGAAACACATGCCAATCTAAGCTGACAGATATTCGACAATAAGACCATTAATAGCTTTTATTATGATATCGACCCCACGGCTTATGTTTCCCTGACAACCATTCACTCGACATTTATTTGAGGGAGGGATGGCGGATTTGACCCGAGGCATATTTTCATTCCGCGTTTACACTCAGTGGCATAAGTGGTTTTATTAGGTTAACGGACCTATGGTCTGATAACCTATTGGCATGGCGTTGCGTCCGTCGTCCGTCGTCCGTTGTCGTCCGTCGTCGTCCGTCGTCGTCGTCGTCCACATTTTTATCTTTTTTGTTTACAGGCGAATTCTTCTGAAATTTTGCACAATAATACTTAAAAATAATTCAAGAAGGAGGTATTTTTTAGTTTTTTATTTTCGCATTTTTTTCAAAATGGCGGCCGTTTTCGACGAAAAATGCCTGATTTTGGACTTTGGTGGCCATTTTCTCAAAATCTGTTCAGTAACTTTTTTTCTTTTTGATACATAACACTCCTCATATGTACTCCTATGATGTCTATAAATTTTGTTGCGCTTGAATCGCTCGAAGTGGGCCATTTTGGCCCAAACTCGGCCCAAATGGGACTTTCCCATGTTAAATTCTCCTATGCTTTATAATGGGACACATTATGCCTAATATCTCACTTAATATTGAGATTAGAGATTAGGAATCAATTGTGGACATATAGGAAACGATATATGCTGAATATTCTCGTGACCTTGAATTTGACCTATGACCTCAGTTTCAAGGTCAAAGAACAAAATCGCTAATATCTCGCTTATTATCGACTTTACAGCTTAGAAATCAATTGTGGACATATAGGAAATGATATATGCCGAATATTCTGATGACCTTGAATTTGACCTTTGACCTCATTTTCAAGGTCAAAGTTAAAAATGGCTAATATCTCACTTCTTATCGACTTAATAGCTTAGGAATCAATTATGAACATATAGGAAATGATATAAGCAGATTATTGTCATGACCTTGAATTTGACCTTTGACCTCATTTTCAAGGTCATGGGACAAAATGGCTCATTTCTTCCTTATCATCGATTTTACAGCTTAGATATCAATTGTGGACATGTAGGAAATGATATATGCTGAATATTCACGTGACCTTGAATTTGACCTCTGACTTTAGTTTCAAGGTCAAGAGCCCGAAATGGCTAATATCTCGCTTATTATCAATTTTACAGCTTAGGAATCAATTGTGGACATAAAGGAAATGATATATCCATAATATTTTTGTGACTATGAATTTGACCTTTGGCCTCATTTTCAAGGTCAGAGTGCAAAATGGGTAATATTTCTTTTATTATCAACTTTACAGCTTAGGAATCAATTGTGGACATATAGAAAATGATATTATGCAGAATTTTCTCGTAACATTGAATTTGGCCTTTGACCTCATTTTCAAGTCAAAGCACAAAATGGTTAATATCTCGCTCATTATCGACTTTACAGCTTTGGAATCAGTTGCGAACATATGGGAAATGATATATGGTGAATATTCTCACGACCTTGAATTGACCAATGACCTTGTTTTGAGGTCACCAGACAAAAGGCTAAGATCTAAAATATATATTGTCCGGTAACCTCTCTTAGCCCTTGGGCTAATTTTTGTATTATTGAGAGATCATAAACGCTGGTGAAGCAAAACTGATAGATAACACAATATTTCAAACGTGGCTGGCCCAAAGGCGTACATACAAATCGCGTACAACGTTCATATCGTTCCAAGTTTTAGTAAATATATTATCAGATCTACGACAATGAATTTCGATATCATATCACCCAGTACATTGACGAACATAAACCATGAATAAGGTGTTTTAAAACTTATGAGCAGTCATTATAGCAATGCATATGAAACCAAGCAATGAATGCCCCCTTGACAAAATATAAACTGCGCCTGTGCAGAAATAAAGTAATATAAATCAGTATTATTCATTCAAGTATTGAACATTATAGTACATGCAAGTGCACGTATTGACTCTGTGTATAGTTCGTGAACAATATACAATATATCAATTTGGTGTTCTAACTCCCACACGGACGCACTGTTTGCTAAGTTCTATGAAAGGTACCAGCCTACATCTAGAATAGGAACACGATGAGGAACGATTTAGCGTTGTGCGAAATTCGAGCGAAAATTACCTCGTAAATTATTAAATAAACCCCTGGCGGAATTCGCTTCAAATGTATGTGATGTGCTAAAAAGTGATAATTCCAAGGTCTATGCGGCACCTCTGGAACGGAATACGCCCGTCCCTAGTCGCTTCAGGCTTTCCATAGGCCCTACATGAACTAAGCGAGCCATCAGTCCTAATCTAATGATTTAGCTTGCATATCAAAAACCAATTCATCGCCATGGAGTTTTCAGTCACATATTGTAAATTGATATGGAATTGATTGCTTCATAAATTGATATATTGGCACCGTGAATGCCGCTAATAAGCAGCACATCCTGCTTGACTACCAGGCAAAAGTGAGACTCTGTTAGATTCATAAATAACGAAGTAGTCTGACAGATGTGGGATAATTGCTACTTTCACTTTACGATATTTCTAGTTGGTTAGGATAGATATACTGCACGTGACGCTAAATTCACAACAGCTAAAATTATAAAAGGCACCCCGGAAAATCTGGCCTTTGTATCCACACACCAGCCATGTTTACAAGTGGTTTGCTACTCTACAATTCAAATGTATGTATATTTGCTGGTCCCTAGCGTGCAAGGAAAGAGGCCCGGTGGCACCCACTGACCGATTTACACAGAGAAGCCTCACTGATTCAAGCGGAAAGCTCAGTTTTGATCGGGAGATGAATCAAGGTTATTCCCCGCCCCGGCGAGACAGTTTCAGTCGAAATTAATATCATCCATAACACCATAGGGAAATTCAGCTCCGTGTCAGGCCAGCTATTTCTAGCTGGCCCAAATCGCATTACTATCCATTTTGGGTCATTTCTAGGCAAAAAAATTTTTCACCCGTTGAGAAAAATTTTGGACCAAGAAAATTTCCGGTACTTTTTTCCTTCATAATGGGAGCTGCCAGAACTGTACTCCTAGAACGCTTGAAGATAGAGCTTAGAAATTGGCACTTTCAAATGGGAAGTCATATATGGCGACTTGCGTGGTGACCTTGAATTTGACCTTGGATGACCTTGAAAGGTCAAAACAGCCATTTTTGGGGCCGAAAAATGGCCAAATTTGCACCTGGTCTGTCATTTCTCGAAAACTGTCTGATCAGTTTTGAGGTTTTTGTTTCAAAAGATTCCCCCTATGTACCTTTATGATGTGTATACGGTTTGTTGCCCTTGAATCGCCGGTCTCCGTGTGGCGGCCATTTTGAATTTTTGACGGGTCGGCGGAAATTTTTTCTTCCCCAAATCGCATTACTATTCATTTTGGGTCATTTTTAGGCACACAAAAAATTGTCACCCTTTGAAAAAAGTTTCGGAAGATTTTCAGCACTTTTTTCCTTCACAATGGGAGCTGCCATAACTGTACTCCTAGAACGCCTGAAGATAGAGCTTAGAAATTGGCACTTTCAAAAGGGAAGTCATATATGGCGACTTGTGTGGTGACCTTGAATTTGACCTTGTTGACCTTGAAAGGTCAAAACAGTCATTTTTGGGTAGGAAATGTCCAAATTTGCACCTTGTCTGTCTTTAATAAAAAACTGTCTGACCTGAGTCATATATACCACATCTTTTGGTGACCTTGAACTTGACCTCAGATGACATTGAGTGCTATATCTCAGTGTCATGTCCAACAAGAAATGTGTAAATTTCGTCTATAGACAAAAGACTTGTAGATGGACCTTGTATTTTGAACATACATGAATACAAGGTTATATGCTGCACACAATGATGACATTGAATTTCACGAAGATGACCTTGATTGGTTAATCTGAACGTCATATCTCACCTTTCGTGTTTCAACTAAAATTGTCCGGTAACCTATCCTAGCCCTTGGGCTAATTTTTTTTTAGATATTAGCCATTTTGTCCTGTGACCTTGAAAATAAGGTATCTGGTCAAATGCAAGGTGACGAGAATATCAAGCATATATGTACCTGATGTATATCATTCCCCATATGTCCATAATTGATTGCTAAGTTGTAAATTCAATAACAAGGAAGATATTAGCAATTTGGTCCAATAACTTTTGTCCTATAAAATGAGGTCAATGGTCAAATTCAATGTCATCAAAATATTCGGCACACACCATTCCCCATATTTGCACAATTGATTCCTGAGCAGAAAAGATTATGATAAGCAAAACATTATCCATTTTGTGCTCTGACCTTGAAAATGAGTTCAAAGGTCAAAATCAAGGTCATGACGATATTCAGTCAATATCATTTACTATATGTTCCCAATTGATTCAAAGATGTAAAGTCAATAATAAGCGAGATATTAACCATTTTGTCCTGTGACGTTGAAAATTAGGTCAGAGGACAAATTCAAGGTCACGACGATATTCAGAATATATCATTTCCTATATGACCACAACTGATTCCTAAGCTGTAAAGTCGATAATAAGCGAGATACTAGCCATTTTGTCTTGTGACCTTGAAAATTAGGTAGGACATAATTTTGTATGCTGTATGCCACATGTATGATGTTTCAAATTATATTATTATAGTTTTTATTGGATTGTTTCGAGAAGAAACAAATTGCCCAGCTTTGAAGAACAATATCATATCTTGTCAATGTCCAATCATAAATATACATTGTTGCACTGCAGTCAAGAACTTTAGGCCTATATGGCCGTGTCTGGATGTCTATCCCTTTACCGACAAATTTCAAGTTGATGGGAATGGGTTAATCAAGGTGTCAGACAATGTCTGAATCGGAATACTGACAGCTTTATGTGATCTGCGTCGGTCCAAATCTCAAATGAACCATTCAAAAAGTCAACAAGTTGGTATTTAACTGATTTATGAAACTCAGTTGTCATCATGCTTAAATTAACAGTAGAAATGACAAAAAGTGATACACATAGAGCCCTTTGAAATTCACCTTGGTTACAAATAATCGTAGGTGTGCCTTGGGTGCTATATTTAGTGGAATAATGGTATCTCCGAGCTATAAAAGGAAATATGATAAACAAAAACATGAAAACACAGCCTCAATAACTCCCTCTGTGCTATTTGACATTAGGACGCATTACTATCACTCATCCGTGAATAACACGTGTTATGACTTAATGGCGATCATTTGGTGGTTTCATGTTGTAGATTTCTATGTTTTAGATCTCTTTTCGTGTGTACTCAGCAGTGAAATTCGTGCACAGCGTTCTCCTAATAAAGAGGAAACATAATGCAAATGGTAACATTAAATGTTGTATTCGCGCACCCTTCACGGTCCAAAAGATGTGAATAATCGTGGCAAACTTTGATATTCCAATAAAGTAGCGACGTGGCTTCTATTTATTTTGGTATTTGTGGCATGCATAAATATTTTTTATTGTTTATTGAAAATAACAACATTAACAAATACAACAATAACTACACTTCAACGAATTCTTTGTCAAGAATTAATTTGTGTAATAAAATGGAAGTTCTCCATGCATATTTTGCACAAAATAGTGATATTTATTGACACTGCCTTTGTCTGTCTGAGAAATGAATACTAAATCAAATTCTAAATTTGTCAGTTTTCGTACTTCCCAGTCGATTTTCTCGAGCAAGTCCAAGTTTTGAAGAAATATATCATATCTTACTCAAATACTTTCACTTAGTGTGATTGTCCATCCATAAATATGCATTGTTTTCCTGCAGTCACCAACTAATATATGTCCGTGTCTGGATGTCTAGGCATTTACGGACAAGATTCAAGTTGATGGGAATAGGTTAATCAACGTGTCAGACAACGTGGTGTAAAATGTGATCCGCATCGATCCAAATGTATGGACAGGATCTCAAATAAACTGTTGAGCAAGTTCAAATCAGCAAGTTCGTTTATAACCGATTCATGAATATTTAGTTGCAATTAGGAACCGTTGTTCATACCGATATTCCAGATGCTTAACTTTACACCCGGGTGATAAAGAGTGATGCACAAAGAGCCATTTCAACGTCATCTTAGTTTTAAATAAAGAATCGTAGGTGTGACTTGAGTGCTATATTCAGTGGAATCTCTGAGCTATAAAGGAAACATGATAAACAAAAACATGAAAACACAGCCTCAATAACTCTCTTTGAGCTGTTTGACATTAGGATGCATTAGTATCACCCACCCGTGGATAACATGTGTATTGATTTCAAGGGCGATCATTCGGTGGTTTAATGTTTGGAGATTTCTATGCTTAATATCTCTTCTCGTGTGAACTCTGCAGTAAAAATCATGCACTAAAAGCTCCTGATAAAGAGGAGAGTTAATGAAAAGGCAAACATTAGATGTTGTATTCACGTACCGTTCACGGTCCAATGGATGTGAATAATATCAGGAACGCTTCCTCCTAGGATAGTTTCAGAAAACAGTTGAAGACACACTTGATGAACGATCATTTCAATAACGTTTAATTTCAATCACTTAAATCTTTCAAACATGTATTTGTTCATCTCCACTTATAATGTATATAATGTCATAATGTATTATATGTATTCATGTATCCAATTTGTACAGCGCTTAGAACATACGGATTAGGTGCTTTAAAAGTCATGGTGTAATAATAATAATAATAATTATTATTATTATCATTTTTGCGGGCGCTGCTGTCCGTTAACGAAACAATACACGCATTTTATTCACGCAACCGATGACATCAAATAACGTTTTCGGCTACCCAACACAAGACGCGGGCCTCGAATGAAATTGCTCTTCATTCGACGCCAGCGTCTTTCATTCGACGCCCGCGTCTTGCGAAACTAGTTCAAACGAATGATTTTTTTCATTTGCAACTGATACTGAGAATCAGAGCAATCGGAACAGTCAAACACAAAATGCAAAATTGAGTCGTCCGTCAAATGCTACACGTACAGGTTTACTGTTCTCATCAAATGTTTCAATTCTAGTCAGACTATGAAAATGATAATAATAGTAATAACGATGGTTTGCCAGGCGGTGCGGCGGTTTGAAGGCCCTCCTTGGGTCATTGGACGCCTTCCAGACATTGTCCGCCCAAACCATCGTTATTGTTATATTGTAGCAAACTTTGTGGCTCAATCATGATTTCGGTTGACATTGCAATAAAGTAGCCACGTGGCTTCTATTTTAGATTGGTATTTGTGGCACGCATAAATATGTTTCTTACTGTTTAATAATAGCAACAACACTAACAAATACAACACAAACTACACTTCAACGAATTCTTTATCAAAAAATAATTTGTCGAATAAAATGGATATTCACCATTCATGCATATTATGCACAAAATAGTGTTATTCGTTGACGCCGCCTTTGTCTGTCTGAGAAATAAATTCTAAATCAAAGTCTAAATTTGTCAGTTTTTGTACTTTTCAGTCGTAAATATACATTGTTGTACTACAGTCAAGAACTATATATGGCCGTGTGTGGTTGTCTATCCCTTTACCGGCAAATTTCAAGTTGATGGGAATGGGTTAATCAAGGTGTCAGACAATGTCTGGATCGGAATTCTAACAGCTTTAGTGGAGAAGAGAGAGGAGAGGATCTCAAATGAGCCGTTTAGCCAAACTAGCAAGTTCATTTTTAACTGATTTATGAATATTCAGTTACAATCAGGGACCGTTGGTCATACCAATATTATGAATGCTTAAGGTTGTTCGATACACCGAACGCGTCATCAATGTGGCCCGTCTATGGTTGACCAAACGTGTCATAAACAGTGAATGTAACGGCGGGGTGAAATAGGGATCGGCGGGGTATGAATGTTGCCGTGCAATGGGAGTACTGGAAAATCCGGCGGTCTGTAATCAGTACGGCGGACTCTCGACTTGAACACACAAAGTACTGGAAGCATCACAGCATATGTCTAGTATCTTTCAGTGGGCCAGCCTCGGTTAAGAAGATAATACTACTAGAACATCCATTCGTTACATAGTTTTAATATGTATATGAGTAAACGTTTGCACAACAAAACTAGTAGACCTAACAATTTCCAAATCTTCTGATTAACATAATCAAACAGATCGTAAAATTATTCAAAACACTGTTAAATAAATTGACAACACTTCTGTGGATCATGGCATAATTTTCAATACAACTCTAGCTTAGCGATAATAATATTTTGAAAGACTACTCATGGTATTGCAGATCTCGTAGGGCTAATAAGCCTGACTGTACTAGTATGGCATAACACATGGAATTTGTTGCTACTTGACTTGAGTGGACCAAGGACAAAAGATACAACGAATGCAAGAGCAAATTTGAGGGGTGGGGGGGGGGGAGTTGCTAGCGCAAGTGGCGCTCATTACTTTGTATATGATATCTGTGTAAGACCAATAAAACAAGTGTGAGGGTTTCTTCCGTTTCTTACCACATCCTCCCATCCGCCGAATCCTGCATTTTGTGCCCCTGTGGAGTGTTTTCTTCACAATTCCAATCTCTTAGAACTTCAAAGTTCACCACAAAATATCCAGAGGTCGTCACACACTCTTTTATAATAGTTTGTCCTATGCGCCCCTAAGTTTGTCCAAACACGCATATGCATTTCCAGTTCCACTAAGCAACATTCCATTGACATACATCAATTCCTCTATAGCCTGTCCATTATATAGCCTGAATATACCAAATGTTCACTCTTTAAGAGGAATACATCATAAGAAGAGCTCAGCTTCATTGGGCCGCAACATTTACAGCCCACCAGGCTCGATTTCGCGGGGCTTCGTTTTCGTTACAGTTGTCATTTTTGACACGTTTCGTCTACCATACCCGTTCCGCTATGTAAGCCGAATGGGGCTAACTTTTTTGTTTCCGCAGCTTATCTGCCCAGAAATTTACACTATGTTAGGCGATTTTCTGCCAAAATTCATCGAGATGCATGAAATAGACCTATAGACGAAATAATCTCCAAAATTCACCGCGCACAGATCAGCGCTACCCTCTCAGTCAAATCCGTTATCAGCCATTTATATATAATAAGCTATATCCTCACGTTGTCCGTATGTATAGGCCTACAAGTTATCGCAAAATCCTGTGCCAAATGTGGCGGTCATCTTGCTCAAGCTAATTGGGTGAAATTTATTCCTAAAGTTCTACTGACTTGCCAAATTTGATGGGGATATTTCAACTATTAGGCCTACTGAGTTGGCGACCGGAGAGAATCTCATCTGAGCCAATTGACCAGACAACATCTAGTGGTTCATTCTAGCAGCCATACCGTTCATGCTAATGATCACATCTACCATGCCAGCCTTTTATACATTTCTGAGTCAAGTCAGAACATACAATATATGAAATATATGATTTTTTTTTCAATTCATACTCACAAAAACTTGAATAATTTGACATAGTATGCACTCCAAATTCATGAAATTATTGATTTTTTGTTTCCATAAAATGACACTTTTCATGTTTTAACGCTTATATCGCGAAAAGTAACCTGGATAGGTATATTTTTTACATCATTTTTACAAACCCAAAATATCATTGAAGAAATATGTGTAAAAAAATTAGAAAAAAATACTGTATTACTGACCGAGCAGTGATACTCAACGTTGTATGGATTATCAGAAGTTACTCTTTTTCTGTAAAATTTCAGTGCTGAAATATATACACAAGTTCTTACTCTTGCCACGAAACATATCAAACTCAGTGCTAGCGAATGTTGTTTCATCAGTTTAATGAACCGTTGCATATACAACAGTTCTGTACTGAAAAATCCTATAAATATATAGTTTTAGGCAAAAATATGCAGCTAGATTGCATGTCATGATGTAATGGATTGTGGCTATTGCTGAGGTACTTTCAAGACTGATAGGAGGTCAACAAAATGCATCATAGCAAAAAATATCATACGGTGACCTACTATTTTTTTCTGCTTTTTGTAACCATCACATATCTAGCTATCAAGAAATATAACTTTTTACTCAATAAAAACACCTTTCCGGGTGTTTCGAACAACCTTAACTCCACTCCCCAGATGATAAAAGTGATACACATAGAGCCCTTTGAAATAAAATCATAGGTGTGACTTGAGTGCTTTATTTAGTGGGATAATGGAATCTCTGAACTATAAAAGGATACAGTATAAAGGAAAACATGAATAAAGAGCCTCAATAACTCCTTTTGAGCTATTTGACATTAGGACGCATTAGTATCACCAATGCACCCGTGGATAACATATGTATTGATTTCAAAGGTGATCATTCAGTGGTTTAACGGTTGGAGATTTCTATGCTTTATATCTCTTTTCTCGCGAACTCAGCAGTAAAAATCATGCACTAAAAGCCCAGCGCTCTCCTAATAAAGAAGAAACATAATGAAAATGGAAACATTAAATGTTGTATTCACGCACCGTTCACGGTCCAATGGATGTGAAGAATCGTGGCGAACTTTATGACTCGACCATGAGTCGATATGCCGATCAAGTAGCCACGTGATTTCTATTATTCTTGGTGATTTGTGTCTACACATAAATATTTCTTCGAGGTTTATTAATTCCAGTGATTTCATGTATTTACTGAAATAGTCAAGAACTATCAGTTTAAAAGAATTAGTTTAATTCGAAGATAATACATAGATAAAACAGTGGTTATTCATATACAATATGTCTTTGTGTACAACAATATCATACTCCACGGTCGTTAGATGTGAACACACAAAAATCTGCAACTGAAGAATAAGTCTGTAAATAATATGATACATTATGTGTTAATATGTGTAGGTACTGAATAAGCACGACACTGAGTATTTTACAAGATAATACACATACCGATCTAAGCTGACAGGTGTTTGACAACAAGACCATTAGTAGCTTTTATTATGATATCGACCCCGCGGCTTATGTTTCCCTGACAACCATTCACTCGGCGTTCATTTGAGGGAGGAATGGCGGATTTGACCCTAGGCATATTTTCATTCCGTGTTAACACTCAGTGGCATAAGTGGTTTTATTGTATTATTGAAAGATCATAAACGCCGGTGAAGCAAAAACTGATAGATAACACAATATTTCAAACGTGGCTGGCCCAAAGACGAACATGTATACAAATCACATAAACGTTCATATCGTTCGAAGTTTTAGTAAATATTTTATCAGATCTATGACAATGAATTTCGATATCATATCACCCAGTACATTGACGAAAATAAACCATGAATAAGGTGTTTAAAAACTTATGAGCAGTCATTATAGCAATGCATATGAAACCAAGCAATGAATGCCCCCTTGACAATATATAAACTGCGCATGTGCAGGAATAAAGTAATATGAATCAGTATTATTCATTCAAGTACTGAACATTATAGTACATGCAAGTGCACGTATTGACTCTGTGTATAGTTCGTGAACAATATACAATATATAAATTTGCTTTCCCAACTCCCACACGGACGCACTCTTTGCTAACTTCTTTGAATAATACTAACCTACATGTAGAATAGGAACACGATGATGAACGATTTAGCCTTGCGCGAAATTGAGCGAAAATGACCTCGTAAATTATTAAATACATCCCTGGCGGAATTCGCTCCGTATGTATGTGATGTGCTAAAAAGTGATAATTCCAAGGTCTATACGACGCCTCTGGAACGGAATACGCCCGTCCCTAGTCGCTTCAGGCTTTCCATACGCCCTACATGAACTAAGCGGGCCATCAGTCCTAATCTAATGATTTAGTTCGCATATCAAAAACCAATTCATTGCTAGGGAGTTTCCAGTCACATGTTGTAAATTGATATGGAATTAATTGCTTTTTAAATTGATATATTGGCACCATGAATTGTGCTAATAAGCGGAACATCCTGCTTGTCTGCCAGGCAAAAGTGCGACTGTGTTAGAATCATAAATAACGAAGTAGTCTGACAGATGTGGGATAATTGCTACCTTCACTTCTCGATATTTCTAGTTGGTTCGGATAGATATACTGCACGTGACGCTAAATTCACAACAACTACAATTATAAAAGGCATCCCGGAAAATCTGGGCTTTGTATCCGTATACCAGCCATGTTTACAAGCGGTTTGCTACTTTCACTGTCCCCGGTGGGGCGGGATCAAACGTTTGCTACTCTACAATTCAAATGTATGTATATTTGCTGGTCCCTAGCGTGCAAGGAAACAGGCCCGGTGGCATCCACTGACCGATTTACACAGAGAAGCCTCACTGGATCAAGGGGAAAGCTCAGTTTTGATCGGGAAAGGAATCAAGGTTATTCCCCGCCCCGGCGAGACAGTTTCAGTCAAAATTAATATCATCCAATAAATACATGCTACCTAATTACATAGTCGCAGTGAAATCGTATGTCTTTGTCATATGTCTTTGTACTGCATGCAATACCACGTGAATTATTTTTATATCAGTACATACTCAGTACATTGATACCAGTCTCGAATTGGAGTAAAGACCCGGGTCGATAAATTGCTATTCAGCTCAAGCAGTCGTTTTATGCCACGACAGATTTGATGAAGATCTTGGAGCTGGACGAGTATTGTAGCCGCCAGACACCGTCTGTAAGGGATCCACAAATGTAATTGACCAGGACAGTAAATACATTTTACTGTATTATTGTCATGGACACCGTCAACCTACTGTCAGGTCTGATAATATTTGTGATGTTTATTGATGATGTTACCGTTAAGTTTTCATTGTCCCTGGTGCATACGAGAATCGAACAGGCGTGCATGGTAGTCTTGCAGGATATGACCATCATGAGTGAGGGACCTCTTGTTCCTTCGCACATGTGAAATATAATAATATATATTTATTGTCATGTTATAAATTAATATCAATCACATGTTATGCCAATTTCATTACCGGAAAACACTCAAATGGAATTTGAGAGGGAAATTCTTCTCCGACTTCACATATTGTGTCCACGATTTCGCAAACTGTGGACTGGAAATACGCTCTTCAGTGAGTTCTAGTGAACGTATCATAACTACAAGTGACTTTTTGTCGTGTCTATTCATGTTGTGGCATTTCAGTTTATTGGGTCAACAAAGAAATTGTTCATTTCCAAAGTTACAGAATGACCTCCGGTGTGTACTTTGAAGGCAAGAAGCGAAAATGCATCATGTTCGTGAATGCATCCTGTTATTATCCATTTTGTTGCTTGATGATGTATTTTGGGTTCAGTTAACATTCCAGCCTGCTTTCTCGAGAAAGAACGAATACATTACCATTGTTTTTTTTATAGTGAATATGTTGTGGCATAAAACAGCTCAACAAAATTGACTTACCGAATGCATAGCTCACATCGGGAACATCTTTCTTATGTGACTCTGGCTTCTATTTTCAACAAGGCTTAAAACGCTTTTATGTGTAATATTAAGATGAGTAATATTAAGGAGCTGAAAACTTTTTTTTGAGTCGTCTGGACAATCAGCAATTTGAGCAATGTCAATGCCATGTCAGGGGGAAAACAGTAGGTCGATAATACTGAATTTCTGATAGTGCAATGGGTGTCTTATCCACACATTTACTGTCTAAGCGTACATGTATATATCACTTATATATCTAATACTGCTTATATTACTCCACCATAACCATTGCAATAAGCAAACTGCTTATTGCAAGTGCGGGGAATCAGTCTGATAATGATGGTGGCAAACTTGTTTGAGGTAAAACAATAGTTCAGGTAATCTAGAGTAGTTGGCAGTTCTGTGGGGACGTCTACTCTACCACAAGAGGCCATCTACTCCCAGCTCAATAGTCCAAGTGATAAGCTTCGAGGGCAGACATCGAGCAGTTGGGAGACCATTTCACCATTTCAAGACATTAGATGTTAGCACTGCTCTCATACAGGACAATGAGATATTCTAAAGAGGCCGATAGCATAGATCGAGATTTGAACTGCATGCACAATCTATTGGTGTTCATGTATTTGGAAGCAGTTGAACGGATCCCAATTTTTCATGCGGCTACAATTTTATGAGCTGACCAGATAAATATACACTGTATATCTAAAGAGAATCAGATGAATTTCAGTAATCAGATGATTGTTTCGGTTAGGAATCAAGCAAGTGCACGAAATCGTCGTCGAACTCAAAAATTTTTATGATCGGAAACATCATGACCTGCTGTTTCCCATGACCTTCTTGCATACATTTCTTGTCCTTAGTTCAGCGACATTGAAATCTATCATAATGTCACTTGTCATCTTCACCTTGGAGTCAAATTGCAATTTCCAACCAAATTTTATATTTCTTCCGCCAAAATTGCAAGTAATAGATAATCTACCACAATGTTAAATTTCAGCCCAAAACGTGATCTTGGGAATCTGAGCATATTCGGTTATTTGGTCCACAAGGAATGGGAATTTTGTTGTATTTGTTGATCAGACAAGCTGCAGATAGGAGAAATGGAAAACGTAAGAATATCTCCAGGAAACATATTTTTATATGCTGTATAACACATGTATGAAGTTTGAAATTATAATGTAATAGTTTTTATTGCATTGTTTTGAGAAAAAAAAAAAAAAAAACTTCCCAGCTTTGAAGACCAATATCATATCTTGGCAATGTCCAATCGTGAATATACATTGTTGCACTGCAGTCAAGAACTTTAGGCCTATACGGCCGTGTCTGGTTGTCTATCCCTTTACCGACAAAATTCAAGTTGATGGGAATGGGTTAATCAATGTGTCAGACAATGTCTGAATCGGCATTCTAACAACTTTGAGTGGCGCAAAATGTGATCTGCATCGGATCAAATCGCAAATGAACCATTTAACAAAGTCAGCAAGTTTATATTTAACTGATTCATGAATATTTAGTTGCAATTAGGACCCGTTGGCTATAACAATATTCTAAATGCTTAAATTCACAGTCGAATGCTAACGAGTGATACACAAAGTCCTTCCAAATTCACCCTGGATAAAACAATTTTTGTGGTGTGACTTGGGTGCTACATTTAGTGGAATAATGGTATCTCCGAGCTATAAAAGGAAACATGATAAACAAAAACATGAAAACACAGCCTAAATAACTCCCTCTGAGCTGTTTGACATCAGGACGCATTAGTATCACCCATGCACCCGTGGATAACATATGTATTGATTTCAAGGGCGATCATTTGGTGGTTTCATGTTGTAGATTTCCTTGTTTCATATCTCTTTTCGTGTGAACTCAGCAGTGAAATTCGTGCACTAAAGGCCAAGCGATCTCCCAATAAAGATGACACCTAATGAAAATGGAAACATCAAATATTGTATTCACACACCCTCCACGGTCCAAGGGATGTGAGTAATCGTAGGAAACTTTGATATTCCAATAAAGTAGCCACGTGGCTTCTATTTTAGTTGGGTATTTGTGGCATGCATACCTATGTTTTTGGTTGTTTAATAATAGAAATATATCATATCTTTACTCAAATAATTTCACTTGGTGTGATTGTCCATTGTTTTCCTGCAGTCATCAACTATATATGTCCGTGTGATGTCTATGCATTTACCGACAAGTTTCAAGTTGATGTGAATGGGTTAATCAGGGTGTCAGACAACGTGGTGCAAAATGTGATCTGCATCGATCCAAATGTCTGGACAGGATCTCAAATAAACTGTTGAGCAAGTTCAAATCAGCAAGTTCGTTTATAACCGATTCATGAATATTTTGTTGCAATTAGGAACCGTTGGTCATACCGATATTCCAGATGCTTAACTTTACACCCGGGTGATAAAGAGCGATGCACAAAGAGCCCTTTCAACGTCATCTTGGTTTTAAATAAAGAATCGTAGGTGTGACTTGAGTGCTATATTCAGTGGAATCTCTGAGCTATAAAAGGAAACATGATAAACAAAAACATGAAAACAGAGCCTCAATAACTCTCTTTGAGCTGTTTGACATTAGGATGCATTAGTATCACCCACCCATGGCTAACATGTGTATTGATTTCAAGGGCGATCATTCGGTGGTTTAATGTTTGGAGATTTCTATGCTTAATATCTCTTCTCGTGTGAACTCTGCAGTAAAAATCATGCACTAAAAGCTCAGCGATCTCCTGATGAAGAGGGGAGTTAATGAAAAGGGAAACATTAGATGTTGTATTCACGTACCGTTCACGGTCCAATGGATGTGAATAATTGTAGCAAACTTTGTGGCTCGATCATGATTTCTGTTGACATTGCGATAAAGTAGTCACGTGGCTTCTATTTTAGTTTGGTATTTGTGGCACGCATAAATATGTTTCTTACTTTTTAAGAATAGCAACAACAAAAGCAAATACAACACAAACTACACTTCAACGAATTCTTTATCAAAAAATAATTTGTCGAATAAAACGGATGTTCACCATGCATGAATATTATGCACAAAATAGTGTTAGTCATTGACACCGCCTTTGTTTGTCTGAGGAATAAATTCTGAATCAAATTCTAAATTTGTCAGTTTTCGTACTTTTCAGTCGTGAATATACATCGTCTGAATCGGAATTCTAACAGCTTTGGTGGAGAAGAGAGAGGAGAGGATCTCAAATGAGCCGTTTAGCCAAACTAGTAAGTTCATTTATAACTGATTTATGAATATTCAGTTACAATCAGGGACCGTTGGTCATACCAATATCATGAATCCTTAACTTCACTCTCCAGATGCTAAAAGTGATACACATAGAGCCCTTTGAAATAAAATCGTAGGTGTGACTTGAGTGCTATATTTAGTGGGATAATGGAATCTCTGAACTATAAAGGGAGACAGTATAAACGAAAACATGAATAAAGAGCCTCAATAACTCCTTTTGAGCTATTTGACATTAGAACGCATTAGTATCACCAATGCATATGTATTGATTTCAAAGGTGATCATTCGGTGGTTCAACGGTTGGAGATTTCTATGCTTTAATATCTCTTTTCGTGCGAACTCAACAGTAAAAATCACGCACTAAAAGCTCAGCGCTCTCCCAATAAAGAGGAGAAATAATGAAAAGGGAAACATTAAATGTTGTGTTCACGCACCGTTCACGGTCCAAGGGATGTGAATAATCGTGGCGAACTTTGGGACTCGACCATGAGTCGATATGCCAATCAAGTAGCCACGTGATTTCTATTTTTCTTGGTTATTCGTGTCTACACATGAATATTTCTTTGCTGTTTATTAATTCCAGTGATTTCATATATTTACGATATTTACACATGTTTATGTGTACAACAATATCATACTCCACGGTTGTTATATGTGAGCAAAAATCTGTAGCTGAAGAATAAAGTTTGTAAATAATATTATACGTTATGTGCAAATATGTGTAGATACTGAATAAGCACGACACCGAGTATTTTACAAAATAATACACATACCAATCTAAGCTGACAGGTGTTTGACAACAAGACCATTAGTAGCTTTTATTATGATATCGACCCCGCGGCTTATGTTTCCCTGACAACCATTCACTCGGCATTTATTTGAGGGAGGGATGGCGGATTTGACCCGAGGCATATTTTCATTCCGTGTTAACACTCAGTGGCATAAGTGGTTTTATTGTATTATCGAAAGACAATAAACGCTGGTGAAGCAAAACTGATAGATACCACAATATTTCAAACGTGGCCGGACCAAAGACGAACATGTATTCAAATCACATAAACGTTCATATCGTTCGAAGTTTTAGTAAATATATTATCAGATCTATTCTCGATATCATATCAACCGGTCGTTATCAAGTACATTGACGAAAATAAACCATGAATATGGCGTTTAAAAACTTATGAGCAGTCATTATAGCAATGCATATGGAACCAAGCAATGAATGCCCCCTTGACAATATATAAACTGCGCGTGTGCAGAAATAAGGTAATATGAATCAGTATTATTCATTCAAGTACTGAACATTATAGTACATGCAAGTGCACGTATTGACTCTGTGTAAAGTTCGTGAACAATATACAATATATCAATTTGGTGTCCCAACTCCCACACGAACGCACTCTTTGCTAACTTCTATGAATAGTACTAGCCTACATGTAGAATAGGAACACGATGATAAACGGTTTAGCCTTGCGCGGAATTCGAGCGAAAATTACCTCGTAAATTATTAAATACACCCCTGGCGGAATTCGCTTCGTATGTATGTGATGTGCTAAAAAGTGATAATTCCAAGGTCTATACGGCGCCTCTGGAACGGAATACGCCCGTCCTTAGTCGCTTCAGGCTTTCCATACATGAACTAAGCGGGCCATCAGTCCTAATCTAATGATTTAGTTTGCATATCAAAAACCAATTCTTCGCTTGGGAGTTTCCAGTCACATGTTGTATATTGATATGGAATTATTTGCTTTATAAATTGATATATTGGCACCGTGAATGGCGGTAATAAGCAGAACATCCTGCCTTTCTGCCAGGCAAAAGTGGGACTGTGCTAGAACCATAAATAACGTAGGCTGACAGATGTGGGATAATTGCTACTTTCACTTTACGATATTTCTAGTTTGTTCGGATCGATATACAGCGCGTGACGCTAAATTCACAACAGCTAAAATTATAAAAGGCATCCCGGAAAATCTGGGCTTTGTATCCGTAGATCAGCCATGTTTACAAGCGGTTTGCTACTCTACAATTCAAATGTATGTATATTTGCTGGTCCCTAGCGTGCGAGGAAACAGGCCCGGTGGCATCCACTGACGGATTTACACAGAGAAGCCTCACTGGATCAAGCGGGAAGCTCAGTTTTGATCGGGAAAGGAATCAAGCCTTGCGAGACAGAGACAGTTTCAGTCGAAATTAATATCATCCAATAAATACATGCGTCCTAATTACATAGTCCCAGTGAAATCGTTGTCTTTATTATGTCTTTGTACTGCATGTAATACCACGTGGATTATTTTTATACCAGTACATACTCAGTACATTGATACCAGTCTCGAATTGGAGTGAAGGGTCGATAACTTGCTATTCATTTCAAGCAGTCGTTTTATGCCACGACAGATTTGATGGAGATTTTGGAGCTGGACGAGTATTGTAGCCCCCAAACACCGTCTGTAAGGGATCCATAAATGTAATGGACCGGGACAGGAAATACATTTTACTGTATTATTGTCATGGATACCGTCGACCTACTGTCAGGTCTGATAATGTTTGTGATGTTTATATATGATGTTACCGTTAAGTTTTCAATGTCCTTGGTGCATACTGGAATCGAACAGGCCTACATGGTAGTCTTGCAGGATATGACCTCCATGAGTGAGGAACCTCTTATTCCTTCGCACATGTGAAATATCGCATAATATATATCTAATGTCATGTAATGAATTAATATCAATCACATGTTATACCAATTTCATTAATGGAAAACACTCAAATGGAATTTGAGAGGGAAATTCTTCTCTGACTTCACATATTGTGTCCACGATTTCGCAAACTGTGGACTGGAAATACGCTTTTCAGGGAGTTCTAGTGAACTATCATAACTACAAGTGACTTTTTGTCGTGTTTAGTCCTGTTGTGGCAGTTTAGTGTATTGGGTCAACAAAGGAATTGTTCATTTTTGAAGTTACAGAATGACCTCCGGTGTGTACTTTGAGCGCAAGATGCGAAAATGCATCATGTTCGTGAATACATCCTGTTATTGTCCATTTTGTTGCTTGATAATGTATTTTGGGTTCCTTTAACATGCCAGCCTGCTTTCTCGAGAAAGAACGAATACATTACCATTGTTTTTTTCTATAGTCAATATGTTGTGCAATAAAACAGCTCAACAAAATTGATTTACCGAATGCATAGCTCACATCGGGAACATCTTTGTTATGTGACTCTGGCTTCTATTTTCAACAAGGCTTAAAACGCTTTTATGTGTAATATTAAAATGAGTAATATTAAGGAGCTGAAAACTTTTTTTTTAGTCGTCTGGACAATCAGCAATTTGAGCAATGTCAGTGCCATGTTAGCGGAAAAACAATAGGTCGATAATACTGAATTTCTGATAGTGCAATGGGTGTATTATCCACACATTTACTGTCCAAGCGTACATGTATGTATCAGTTATATACATGTATCTAATACTGCTTATATTACTCCACCATAAACATTGCGATATGCAAAATGCTAACGCGGGATTTTTTCAAGTGCGGGGAATCAGTCTGATAATGATGGTGGCAAACTTGTTTGAGGTAAAACAATAGTTCAGATAATCTAGAGTATTTGGCAGTTCTGTGGGGACGTCTACACTACCACAAGAGGCCATCTAATCCCAGCTCAATAGTTCAAGTAATAAGCTTCGAGAACAGACATCGAGCAGTTAGGTGACCATTTCACGGAAGACATTAGATGTTAGCACTGCTCTCATACAGGACAATGAGATATTCTGAAGAGGCCGATAGCCCAGAATGAGATTTGAACTGCATGCACAATCTATTGGTGTTCATTTATTTGGAAACACTTGAACGGATCCAAATTTTTCATGCGGTTGCAACTTCATGAGCTGACCAGATAGATATACAGACAAAAAAAAAAATCAGATGAATTTCAGCAATCAGATGATTGTTCCTGTTAGAAATCAAGCGAAATCGTGGTCGAACTCAAAAATTTTCATGATCGGAAAAAAATACATTGAGGTAGATTGTAACATTCTTGACTTGATAATTGTTCCTTGTGCTTTACTATGATTCCCATAACCTGTTTACATACATTTGTTGTCCTTAGTTCAGCGACACTGAAATATATCATAATGTCACTTGACATCTTCACCTTGGAGTAAAGTTGCAATTTCCAACCAAACTTTAGATTTCTTTCGCAAAAATTGCAAATAGATAATCTACCACAATGTTAAATTTCAGCGATCTTGGGAATCTGAACATATTCGGTTATTTGGTCCACAAGGAATGGGAATTTTGTTGTAATTGTTGATCAGACAAGCTGCAGATAGGAAGAATGGAAAACGTAAGAATATCTCCCGGAGACACAATTTTTATATGCTGTATGACACATGTATGATGTTTAAAATCATAGTTTTATTGGATTGTTTCGAGAAAAAACAAACTTCCTAGCTTTGAGGACCAATATCATATCTTGGCAATGTCCAATCGTGAATATACATTGTTGCACTGCAGTCAAAAACTTTAGGCCTATACGGCCGTGTCTGGTTGTCTATCCCTTTACCGACAAATTTCAAGTTGATCGGAATGGGTTAATCAATGTGTCAGACAATGTCTGAATCGGCATTCTAACAACTTTAAGTGGCGCAACATGTGATCTGCATCGGATCAAATCGCAAATGAACCATTTAACAAAGTCAGCAAGTTTATATTTAACTGATTCATGAATATTTAGTGCAATTAGGACCCGTTGGCTATAACAATACTCTAAATGCTTAAATTCACAGTCGAATGCTAACGAGTGATACACCAAGTCATTCCAAATTCACCCTGGATAAAACAATTTTTGTGGTGTGACTTGGGTGCTACATTTAGTGGAGTAATGGTATCTCCGAGCTATAAAAGGAAACATGATAAACAAAAACATGAAAACATAGCCTGAATAACTCCCTCTGAGCTGTTTGACATTAGGACGCATTAGTATCACTCATGCACCCGTGGATAACATGTGTATTGATTTCAAGGGCGATCATTTGGTGGTTTCATGTTGTAGATTTCCTTGTTTCATATCTCTTTTCGTGCGAACTCAGCAGTGAAATTCATGCACTAAAAGCCAAGCGATCTCCCAATAAAGATGAAACATAATGAAAATGGAAACATCAAATATTTTGTTCACACACCCTTCACGGTCCAAGGGATGTGAGTAATCGTAGGAAACTTTGATATTCCAATAAAGTAGCCACGTGGCTTCTATTTTAGTTGGGTATTTGTGGCATGCATACCTATGTTTTTGTTGTTTGATAATAGCAACAATATTAACAAAAACAACACTAACTACACTTTAACGAATTCTTTATCAAAAATTAATTTGTGGAACAAAATGGAAGTTCTCCAAGCACATTATGCACAAAATAGTGCTATTCATTGACACCGCCTTTGTCTGTCTGAGAAATAAATATTAAATCAAATTTTAAATGTGTCAGTTTTCGCACGTTCCAGTCGATTGTCTCGAGCAAGTCTCCAAGTTTTGAAGAAATGTATCATATCTTTAATCAAATACTTTCACTTAGTGTGATTGTCCACCCATAAATATGCATTGTTTTCCAGCAGTCACTAACTATACATGGCCATGTGTGGATGTCTATGCATTTACAGATAAGTTTCAAGTTGATGTGAATGGGTTAAACAGGGTGTCAGACAATGTGGTGCAAAATGTGATCTGCATCGATCGAAATGTCTGGACAGGATCTCAAATGAACTGTTGAGCAAGTTCGAATCAACAAGGTCGTTTATAACCGATTCATGAATATTTAGTTGCAATTAGGAACCGTTGGTCATACCGATATTCCAGATGCTTAACTTTACACCCAGGTGATAAAGAGTGATGCACAAAGAGCCCTTTCAACGTCATCTTGGTTTTAAATAAAAATCGTAGGTGTGACTTGAGTGCTATATTCAGTGGAATCTCTGAGCTATAAAAGGAAACATGATAAACAAAAACATGAAAACACAGCCTCAATAACTCTCTTTGTGCTGTTTGACATTAGGATGCATTAGTATCACCCACCCGTGGTTAACATGTGTATTGATTTCAAGGGCGATCATTCGGTGGTTTAATGTTTGGAGATTTCTATGCTTAATATTTCTTTTTGTGTGAATTCAGCAGTAAAAACCATGCACTAAAAGCTCAGCGATCTCCTGATAAACATTGATGAAGAGGATAGTTAATTAAAAGGGAAACATTGGATGTTGTTTTCACGCACTGCTCACGGTCCAAGGGGATGTGAATAATTGTAGCAAACTTTGTGGTTCGATCATGATTTCGGTTGAAATTGCAATAAAGTAGTCACGTGGATTCTATTTTAGTTTGGTACTTGTGGCACGCATAAATATGTTTCTACTGTTTAATAATAGCAACAACACTAACAAATACAACACAAATTACACTTCAAAGAATTCTTTATCAAAAATTAATTCGTCGAATAAAACGGATGTTCACCATGCATGAATATTATGCACAAAATAGTGTTAGTCATTGACACCGCCTTTGTTTGTCTGAGGAATAAATTCTGAATCAAATTCTAAATTTGTCAGTTTTCGTACTTTTCAGTCGTGAATATACATTGTTGTACTGCAGTCAAGAACTATATATGGCCGTGTCTGGATGTCTATCCCTTTACCGACAAATTTCAAGTTGATGTGAATGGGTTAATCAAGGAGTCAGACAACGTCTGAATTCTAACAGCTTTGGTGGAGAAGAGAGAGGAGAGGATCTCAAATGAGCCATTTAGCCAAACTAGTTAGTTCATTTATAACTGATTCATGAATATTCAGTTACAATCAGGGACCGTTGGTCATACCAATATTATGAATGCTTAACTTCACTCCTCGGAAGCTAACAGTGATACACATAGAACCCTTTGGAAAAAAAATCGTAGGTGTGACTTGAGTGCTGTATTCAGTGGGATAATGGAATCTCTGAACTATAAAGGGAGACAGTATAAACGAAAACATGAATAAAGAGCCTCAATAACTCCTTTTGAGCTATTTGACATTAGAACGCATTAGTATCACCAATGCACCCGTTGATAACATATGTATTGATTTCAAAGGTGATCATTCGGTGGTTTAACGGTTGGAGATTTATATGCTTGATATCTCTTCTCGTGTGAATTCAGCAGTAAAAATGAAATTCGCGCTTCTAATGAAGAAGAAACATAATGGAAAGGGAAACATTAAATGTTGTGTTCACGCACCGTTCACGGTCCGAGGGATGTGAATAATTGTGGCGAACTTTGTGACTCGACCAAGAGTCGATAAGCCAATCAAGTAGCCACGTGATTTCTATTTTACTTGGTTATTTGTGTCTACACATAAAAATTTCTTTGCTGTTCATTAATTCCAGTGATTTCATATATATTTACTGAAATAATCAACAACGATCTTTTTTTTTAAAGAAATAGTCTAATCCGAAAACAATACTAAGAAAAAAACAGTCGTTATTCATATACAATATGTTTATGTGTACAACGAATATTATACTCCACGTAAATGTAAACAAAAATTTGTAGCTGAAGAATAAACTATTTAAATAATATTATACATTATATTCAAATATGTGTAGATACTGAATAAGCACGACACCGAGTAGTTCACAAGATAATACACATACCAATCTAAGCTGACAGACCTGTGTTTGACAACAAGACCATTAGTAGCTTTTATTATGATATCGACCCCGCGGCTTATGTTTCCCTGACAACCATTCACTCGGCATATTTTCATTCCGTGTTAACATTCAGTGGTATAAGTGGTTTTATTGTATTATTGAAAGATCATAAACGCTGGTGAAGCAAAAACTGATAGATAGCACAATATTTCAAACGTGGCTGGCCCAAAGACGAACATACAAATCACGTACAACATTCATATCGTTAGAAGTTCTAGTAAATATATTATCAGACCCACGACAATGAATTTCGATATCATATCACCCGGTCGTTATCAAGTACATTGACGAAAATAAACCATGAATATGGCGTTTAGACACTTATGAGCAGTCATTATAGCAATGCATATGAAACCAAGTAATGAATGCCCCCTTGACAATATATAAACTGCGCATGTGCAGAAATAAGGTAATATGAATCAGTATTATTCATTCAAGTACTGAACATTATAGTACATGCAAGTGCACGTATTGACTCTGTGTATAGTTCGTGAACAATATACAATATATCAATTTGGTCTTCTAACTCCCACACGGACGCACTGTTTGCTAACTTCTATGAATAGTACTAGCCTACATGTAGAATAGGAACACGATGATGAACGATTTAGCCTTGCGCGAAATTCGAGCGAAAATTACCTCGTAAATTATTAAATACACCCCTGGCGGAATTCGCTTCGTATGTATGTGATGTGCTAAAAAGTGATAATTCCAAGGTCTATACGGCGCCTCAGGAACGGAATACGCCCGTCCCTAGTCGCTTCAGGCTTTCCATACATGAACTAAGCGAGCCATCAGTCCTAATCTAATGCTTTAGTTTGCATATCAAAAACCAATCATTGCTAGGGAGTTTCCAGTCACATGTTGTAAATTGATATGGAATTAATTGCTTATAAATTGATATATTGGCACCATGAATGGCAGTCATAAGCAGAACATCCTGCTTGTCTGCCAGGCAAAAGTGCGACTGTGTTAGATTCATAAATAACGAAGTAGTCTGACAGATGTGGGATAATTGCTACTTTCACTTCTCGATATTTCTAGTTGGTTCAGATAGATATACTGTACGTGACGCTAAATTCACAACAGCTAAAATTTATGAAAGGCACCCCGGAAAATCTGGGCTTTGTATCCACACACCAGCCATGTTTACAAGCGGTTTGCTACTCTACAATTCAAATGTATGTATATTTGCTGGTCCCCAGCGTGCAAGGAAACAGGCCCGGTGGCATCCACTGACCGATTTACACAAAGAAGCCTCACTGGATCAAGCGGAAAGCTCAGTTTTGATCGGGAGAGGAATCAAGGTTATTCCCCGCCCCAGCGAGACAGTTTCAGTCGAAATCAATATCATCCAATAAATACATGCTACCTAATTACATAGTCGCACTGAAATCGTATGTCTTTGTCATATGTCTTTGTATTGCATGCAATACCACGTGGATTATTTTTATATCAGTACATACTCAGTACATGGATACCAGTCTCGAATTGGAGTAAAGACCCGGGTCGATAAATTGCTATTCAGCTCAAGCAGTCGTTTTATGCCACGACAGATTTGATGAAGATCTTGGATCTGGACGAGTATTGTAGCTGCCAGACACCGTCTGTAAGGGATCCACAAATGTAATTGACCAGGACAGTAAATACATTTTACTGTATTATTGTCATGGACACCGTCAACCTACTGTCAGGTCTGATAATATTTGTGATGTTTATTGATGATGTTACCGTTAAGTTTTCATTGTCCCTGGTGCATACGAGAATCGAACAGGCGTGCATGGTAGTCTTGCAGGATATGACCATCATGAGTGAGGGACCTCTTGTTCCTTCGCACAAGTCATGTGAAATATCGCATAATATATATTGTCATGTAATTAGTGAACGTGACTTTTTGTGGTGTTTAGTCCTGTTGTGGCAGTTTAGTGTATTGGGTCAACAAAGAAATTGTTCATTTTCGAAGTCACAGAATAACCTCCGGTGTGTACTTTGAGCGCAAGATGCAAAAATGCATCATGTTCGTGAATACATCCTGTTATTATCCATTTTGTTGCTTGGTAATGTATTTTGGGTTCCGTTAACATGCCAGCCTGCTTTCTCGAGAAAGAACGAATACATTACCATTGTTTGTTTTTTTTATAGTGAATATGTTTTGCAATAAAAATGATCTTTTTCTTTATCATTTCATACAGAAGTTGTTTTTGATGATATTGGTTCAAAGCGTTGAGCGTGCATGCAGTAGAAAATACTGCAAATACTGGGGCATATACATCCATCGCACTATTGGAAATTCGGTAATATCACCCCCTTGTTTTTACCCTTAATTGGCTTTGACATTGCTCAATGTGCCATTGAGATCACATTCTACTCATCCCAGCAGCTCAACAAAATTGACTTACCAAATTAGCTCAAATGGGGAACATCTTTGTTATGCGACCCTGGCTTCTATTTTCAACAAGGCTTAAAACGCGATAACACAAACCCAATCAGCAACGTCGTCAGATGAGTAATATTAAGGAGCTGAAAACCTTCTATGAGTCGTCTGGACAATCAGCAATTTGAGCAATGTCAATGCCATGTTAGGGGAAAAAACAATAGGGCAATAATACTGATTTTCTGATAGTGCAATGGGTGTATAATCCAAAAACTTACTGTCTAAGCGTACATTTATATATCACTTATATATCTAATACTGCTTATATTACTCCACCATAACCATTGCAATAAGCAAAATGCTAACGTGGGATGTTTTTAGAAGTGCGGGGAATCAGTCTGATATTCATGGAGGTAAAACAATAGTTCAGGTAATCTAGAGTAGTTGGCAGTTCTGTGGGGACGTCTACTCTACCACAAGAGGCCATCTACTCCCAGCTCAAGAGATAAGCTTCGAGGGCAGACATCAAACAGTTAGGAGACCATTTCACGGAAGACATTAGATGTTAGCACTGATCTCATACAGGACAATGAGATATTCTGAAGAGGCCGATAGCCCAGAACGAGATTTGAACTGCATGCACAATCTATTGGTGTTCATTTATTTGGAAGCAGTTGAACAGATCCCAATTTTTCATGCGGCTGCAACTTTTTGAGCTGACCAGATAGATATACAGACAAGAAAAAAAAAGAATCAGATGAATTTCAGCAATCAGATGATTGTTCCGGTTAGAAATCAAGCACGTGCACGAAAATCGTGGTCGGACTCAAAATTTTTCATGATCGGAAAAAGTTACATTGAGGTAGATTGTAACATTCTTGAGTTGGTAATTGTTCTTTGTGTTATACTATGATTCCCATAATCTGTTTACATACATTTGTTGTCCTTAGTTCAGCGACACTCAAATCTATCATAGTGTCACTTGACATCTTCACCTTGGAGTCAAATTGCAATTTCCAACCAAATTTTAGATTTCTTCCGCAAAAATTGCAAATAATAGATGATCTACCACTATGTTAAATTTAGCCCAAAACGTGATCTTAGGAATACGAGCACATTCGGTTATTTGGTCCACAAGGAATGGGAATTTTGTTGTAATTGTTGATCAGACAAGCTGCAGATAGGAAGAATGGAATATCTCCGCGAGACTTCCGGTAGCAAAAATGGCGGGAGTTGGAATTTTGACAGCTCTCACGATTAGTGCCCTCTTTGTGTCGTTTCTGCCAACGATCAACGAAGTTAAGCAGGAATTCTACTCTCAGGATTACATAGACGATCTACGTCATGTATTTCAAGTAAGACTCGATGCTTCACTAGTGATATCCTGGTCATCAAAGCTACCGATCGCCCAACTCGTTGCTAACGCCGCTTTGACTGGCCGCAAGGTCAAGGTCGCCTCGAGATGTAAACAAACCAGCCGAAGAGTCAACACTGCTCTCTACTTGACAGTGATCCTGATCCTGTTGTCCGGTGACTCACACCCAAACCCTGGCCCCGTCAGGTATCCCTGCAGTTCGTGTAGCAAGCCAGTCCGATCTAACCAGCGTGGTGTGCTCTGTGATGTCTGTGATCTGTGGGTGCACTGTAAGTGCATCAACATGGACGTCAACACGTATAACAAAATATCACAGACTGACGACCCCTGGTCCTGTCCCAAGTGTACTGCTGATCCCCCGGAGTCCCCTTTTGCTGATGTCAACCCACCGAGCCCCATTACTCAAGATGCTGATGCACAGGATCCATGGTCGGAGTTTGACTGCTTCAAATCGAAGGGCCTACACTTTGTCCACCTAAACTGCCGCAGCTTGGTGCCCAAGGTGGACGAACTACGCCTCATCGCGGATAAATGCAGAGCCGCTGTCATCGGTATCACAGAAACCTGGCTTGATGACTCCGTTAATGACTCTGAAATCAGCATTCCAGGCTACACAGTTCTTCGAAAGGATCGTAACCGGTCTGGAGGTGGAGTGTGCGCGTTCATCCGCTCGGACATCGCTTTCAACCCCCTCGAAGAACAGCCTCCTGACTTGGAATCAACATGGTTTGAGCTCTACCTGCCCAAAACCAAGCCAGTCCTCGTGGGTATTTGTTACAGACCTCCAACCTACTCTGACTTCTATGAACAGTTAACCTCGTTTTGTTCCAGAACTTGAATGTATTATATTAGGGGATTTTAATTCGGACTTTTCTGTCAAACCAAATGAAAACCATCTCAAGAAGGAATGTACTAGGTTCGCTAACTTGTTTGACATGACTCAATTGATTGAAGTTCCAACTAGAGTAACTGACAGGTCGTCATCAATTATAGATCTAATATTTGTATCAGACTCTCAAAAAATCAGCCAAAGTGGTGTAATTAACCTAGGACTTAGTGACCATATGTTAATATTCTGTACTAGAAAAGTAAAAAAAGTAACACATAACTGTCACAACAAAGTTAAACTAAGATCTTTAAAGAATTACAGTGAAAATACTCTGTTGGCTGAGCTTGAACAGATTGACTGGTGTTGTGTCACTGATTTGTCTAATGTTGAAGAGGCATGGCTATCATTTAAAACTACATTTCTAAATGTTTTGGACAAAATTGCCCCTCTAAAAGAAGTCTGTATTAAACAAGACACAGCCCCATGGATTACGGGGGAAGTACTCCAGCTTATTCATGACCGCAATCATTGCTTGAAAATGTTCAGAAAAGGCAAAGGCTCTGAATGGTATGACAAATACATCTGTCTACGTAACCTCGTACAGTGCAAGAAAACCAGCGCTAAAGCCGAGTATTTACAGAATAAGCTGGACGAAAATAGAAACCAACCCAAAAAGCTTTGGCAAACGTCAAAAACCCTTGGCACAACAAATAAATAAAAAAAATAACAACAATATCGGTCTCAAAATCAATGGTGAAATGAGTTTCGATAAGTCCAAGGTCGCCGAAAAATTTAACAACTATTTCAGTACCATTGCCTCTTCATTATTACAAAAACTACCTGCATGTACTGGTAAATTTGGTTTGGACTCGGTTTTAAAGTATTATAATCATGTAACATCTACATTCAACTTCCATAACGTCACAGAAGACTATGTCCTTAAGGTTCTTCAATCTCTAAATTCGAACAAAGCCACCGGTTCTGATAACATCCCCTCCAGATTTCTTAAAGATGGTGCTTTGTTCATAACAACCCCAATTACACATATTCTGAATTTGTCCCTGTCCACCTGTTCAATTCCATCTGAATTTAAACATGCCAAAATCACTCCCATCCACAAGAAGAACAGTAGGGTGGAAGCGGGTAACTACCGGCCTGTCTCGATTCTATCTGTCGTCAGCAAGATCTTTGAGAAAGCTGTTTATGAGCAACTCAATCAATACCTCACAGATCACAAGCTCTTATATGAGCACCAGTCAGGCTTCAGACCCTCCTACTCCACAGATACATGCTTGATACATCTCATTGATCATATCAAGCATGAACAGGACAAAGGCAACTTCACAGGTATGGTCTTTCTCGATCTTCAAAAAGCCTTTGACACTGTGGACCATGACATCCTCATTAAAAAATTAAAGGCAATCGGCCTTGAGAAGCCTGCTATAAACTGGTTCAGAGCCTACCTATATGGAAGGCAGCAGTGTGTCGGTATTGGGGACATTCTATTGGCACCTGCTAATGTGATCTGCGGCGTCCCACAAGGGTCAATCCTAGGACCCTTACTATTTCTCATCTATGTCAAAGACATGCCGGCGGCAGTAAAGTGTAAATTATTACTCTATGCAGACGATTCTGCCCTTATGGTTTCGGGCAAAAGCACTCTGGACCTTCAGTGTCGCCTGTCTTCCGAACTTCAGTCCATTAGGGACTGGTTAGTGGATAATAAACTTTCACTACACCTAGGGAAGACAGAGTCAATTCTTTTCGGCTCCAAGCGTAGACTCCATAATGTTGAGTCTCTGAATGTCACCTGTAATGGTCAAACCCTAACCAGTAAGACCTGTGTCAAATACCTAGGCATTGACTTAGACCAATCCCTATCTGGGTCTTCTGTAGCCGACAAGATCATCAGCAAAACTAACGCCAAAATCAAATTCCTCTATAGGCAGACCAGACGTTTGGATATCAAAACTAAAAAGCTGCTGATCTCATCACTGGTCCAATGTCATTTCGACTATGCGAGTGCCTCTTGGTATTCTGGTCTTACCAAGAAATATAAGGATCGTCTGCAGACCACCCAGAACAGGGTGGTTCGATATATCCTAAACGCCCCACCCAGAACCCACATAGGGTTCACCGAATTTGAGCAGGTCCGAATGTTGCCTGTGGAAGCCCGTGTTCAACAAATCACATCCACAATATCATACACGGTACAGCCCCCACTTATCTAACCTCTCTCTTTCACATAAATTCTTCCCGCCATATTACCCGCTCTGGCCCCCTGTCGTTGGTTATTCCTTCAGTTAAATCTTTTGGACAGTCTTCATTTGCTTATACTGGTGCTGTATTATGGAATAGTATACCCCATCAAGTACAATCATTGTCAAGTAGGTCGTCTTTTAAATCCAGTGTCCGAGCATTTTTATTTCAAAATATACATCGATGGGAATTAAACCCTTTCATTACATTTTAATCGGTCATATCTAGTCATTTTGTACCTGTATACACTTGTTAGTTATCCCTATCTATCCATGTTTCTATTATAATTTTCTCTAGTCATACTCATGTTTGTCATTTTACTATATTTATGTCTTTACATACTGTTGTCAACTTATAATATTTATCTCTTTACATACCGATGTCAATTTTCATGTATATTATTTACAAACCAGTATTATAAATATTAATGTTCAGTTCAAATTAGGACCGGTTGGTTATAATAATATTCTAAATGCTTAAATTCACAGTCGAATGCTAACGAGTGATACACCAAGTCATTTCAAATTCACCCTGGATAAAACAATTTTTGTGGTGTGACTTGGGTGCTGTATTTAGTGGAACAATGGTATCTCCGAGCTATAAAAGGAAACATGATAAACAAAAACATGGAAACACAGCCTCAATAACTCCCTCTGAGATGTTTGACATTAGGACGCATTAGTATCACCAATGCACCCGTGGATAACATATGTATTGATTTCAAGGGCGATCATTTGGTGGTTTCATGTTGTAGATTTCTTTGTTTCATATCTCTTTTCGTGCGAACTCAGCAGTGAAATTCGTGCACTAAAGGCCAAGCGATCTCCCAATGAAGATGAAACATAATGAAAATGGAAACACTAAATCTTTTATTCACACACCCTTCACGGTCCAAGGGATGTGAGTAATCGTAGGAAACTTTGATATTCCAATAAAGTAGCCACGTGGCTTCTATTTTAGTTGGGTATTTGTGGCATGCATACCTATGTTTTTGGTTGTTTAATAATAGAAATATATCATATCTTTACTCAAATAATTTCACTTGGTGTGATTGTCCATTGTTTTCCTGCAGTCATCAACTATATATGTCCGTGTCTGGATGTCTATGCATTTACCGACAAGTTTCAAGTTGATGTGAATGGGTTAATCAGGGTGTCAGACAACGTGGTGCAAAATGTGATCTGCATCGATCCAAATGTCTGGACAGGATCTCAAATGAACTGTTGAGCAAGTTCGAATCAGCAAGTTCGATTATAACCGATTCATGAATATTTAGTTGCAATTAGGAACCGTTGGTCATACAGATATTCCAGATGCTTAACTTTACACCCGGGTGATAAGGAGCGATGCACAAAGAGCCCGTTCAACGTCATCTTGGTTTTAAATAAAGAATCGTAGGTGTGACTTGAGTGCTATATTCAGTGGAATCTCTGAGCTATAAAAGGAAACATGATAAACAAAAACATGAAAACACAGCCTCAATAACTCTCTTTGAGCCGTTTGGCATTAGGATGCATTAGTATCACCCACCCATTGCTAACATGTGTATTGATTCCAAGGGCGATCATTCAGTGGTTTAATGTTTGGAGATTTCTATGCCTAATATCTCTTCTCGTTTGAACTCTGCAGTAAAAATCATGCACTAAAAGCTCAGCTATATCCTGATAAAGAGGAGAGTTAACGAAAAGGGAAACGTAAGATGTTGTATTCTCGTACCGTTCATGGTCCAATGGATGTGAATAATTGTAGCAAACTTTGTGGCTCGATCATGATTTCGGTTGACATTGCAATAAAGTAGTCACGTCGCTTCTATTTTAGTTTGGTATTTGTATAAATATGTATAATATATATAAGCATAAATATGTGTCTTACTGTTTAATAATAGCAACAACATTAACAGCTACAACACAATCTGCACTTCAACGAATCCTTTATCAAAAATTAATTTGTCGGATAAAATGAATGTTCACCATGCATGCATATTATGCACAAAATAGTGTTAGTCATTGACACCTCCTTTGTTTGTCTGAGAGATGAATTCTAAATCAAATTCTAAATTTGTCAGTTTTCGTATTTTTCAGTCGTAAATATACATTGCTGTACTGCAGTCAAGAACTATATATGGCCGTGTCTGGATGTCTATCCCTTTACCGACAAATTTCAAGTTGATGGGAATGGGTTCATCAAGGTGTCAGACAATGTCTGAATCGGAATTCTAACAACTTCAAGTGGAGAAGAGAGAGGAGAGGATCTCAAATGAGCCGTTTAGCCAAATTAGTAAGTTCATTTATAACTGATTTATGAATATTCAGTTACAATCATGGACCGTTGGTCACACCAATATCATGAATGCTTAACTTCACTCCCTAGATGCTAGAAGTGATACACATAGAGCCCTTTGAAATAAAATCGTAGGTGGGACTTGAGTGCTATATTTAGTGGGATGATGGAATCTCTGAACTACAAAGGGAGACAGTATAAAGGAACACATGAATAAAGAGCCTCAATAACTCTTTTTGAGCTATTTGACATTAGGATGCATTAGTATCACCAATGCACCCGTGGATAACATATGTATTGATTTCAAAGGTGATCATTCGGTGGTTTAACGGTTGGAGATTCCTATGCTTTAATATCTCTTTTCTCGCGAACTCAGCAGTAAAAATCATGCACTAAAAGCCCAGCGCTCTCCTAATAAAGAAGAAACATAATGAAAATGGAAACAGTAAATGTTGTATTCACGCACCCTTCACGGTCCAAGGGATGTGAATAATCGTGGCGAACTTTGTGACTCGACCATGAGTCGACATGCCGATCAAGTAGCCACGTGATTTCTATTATTCTTGGTGATTTGTGTCTACACATAAATATTTCTTTGAGGTTTATTAATTCCAGTGATTTCATATATTTACTGAAATAATCAACAACGATCAGTTTTCAAAAAAAAAATAGTCTAATTCGAAGATAATACATAAAAAACAGTCGTTATTGATATACAATATGTTTATGTGTACAACAATATCATACTTCACGGTTGTTATATGTGAACAAAAATCTGTAGCTGAAGAATAAGCTATGTAAATAACATTATACATTATATTCAAATATGTGTAGATACTGAATAAGCACGACACCGAGTACTTTACAAGATAATACACATACCAATCTAAGCTGACAGGTATTTGACAACAAGACCATTAGTAGCTTTTATTATGATATCGACCCCGCGGCTTATGTTTCCCTGACAACCATTCACTCGGCATTTATTTGAGGGAGGAATGGCGGATTTGACCCGAGGCTTATTTTCATTCCGTGTTAACACTCAGTGGCATAAGTGGTTTTATTGTATTATTGAAAGATCATAAACGCTGGTGAAGCAAAAACTGATAGATAGCACAATATTTCAAACGTGGCTGGCCCAAAGACGAACATGTATACAAATCACATAAACGTTCATATCGTTCGAAGTTTTAGTAAATATATTATCAGATCTACGACAATAAATTTCGATATCATATCACCCAGTACATTGACGAAAATAAACCATGAATAAGGTGTTTAAAAACTTATGAGCAGTCATTATAGCAATGCATATGAAACCAAGCAATGAATGCCCCCTTGACAATATATAAATTGCGCGTGAGCAGAAATAAAGTAATATGAGTCAGTATTATTCATTCAAGTACTGAACATTATAGTACATGCAAGTGCATGTATTGACTCTGTGTATAGTTCGTGAACAATATACAATATTTCAATTTGGTGTTCTAACTCCCACACGGACGCACTGTTTGTTAACTTTGTAACAAAAACCATACAACAGCCTGCGCAAACCGTTCGTTAGGAACGAGCTCGTGACCCCCGAAAACTACTGGCGGAGGCACCATTCGCGGAAGAACCGTTCGCGGAAGCACCACTTGCGGAGGTACCGTTTGCGGAAGCACCGTTCGCAGAGGCACCGTTCGCGGAAGTACCGTTCGCGGAAGAGGACCCTTCGCGGAAGAACCATTCGCGGATGCAGCCTTCTCCACGTGGTGACGAGCACAGAAGAGACGTTCGCGGACAAGGATGCGTGCGCAGCCACCCTGGCTATAAAAGGGAGAGCAGACGGCCGCTCTGAGAGCACTGCAACAGCGACATCGACCGTGGGGAGATCGTCACCGCCACAGCCAAGGGACTCGACGACCTCCGTGCGGATGACTCCTTCCTTCTTCAGGGCCTTTGAGTCAACGGGATTTACGACTAACTACCTGGAGAAACCATTTGACTAAACGGGATGGGAAACTTCAACGGGAAGGGACGGAGAGAAGCCTCGGCGAAGAACTCTTTTTAGTTGTGCCCTCGTGCACTAGTTATTTTTAATGTGATCATACAGTGCTCCATGTCTGAACTTCATATCTGTACGTCACGTTGGTGACCGACAATTTCATTGATGATGACATTGATAAATCTTCATTTATTTACGTCTGAGTTGATTCTTCCCAGAAGTAAGCCGGTGAGCTACTGAAAGATGAAGCAATAATAAGCACCTTTTAGTGACGGCTCTCGAATCACAACGAGCGGGAGTTACCAAAGTCTATACGATCAAGAGGCAGAGTTTTTGGGCAGACAAAAACACAAACAACAAGTCATACCTACTAAACGTCACAACTTCTATGAATAGTACTAGCCTACATGTAGAATAGGAACACGATGATGAACGATTTAGCCTTGTGCGAAATTCGAGCGAAAATTGCCTCGTAAATTATTAAATACACCCCTGGCGGAATTCGCTTCATATGTATGTGATGTGCTAAAAAGTGATAATTCCAAGGTCTATACGGCGCCTCTGGAACGGAATACGCCTGTCCCTAGTCGCTTCAGGCTTTCCATACATGAACTTAGTGGGCCATCAGTCCAAATCTAATGATTTAGTTTGCATATCAAAAACCAATTCATTGCTAGGGAGTTTTCAACTTTTCAGTCACATGTTGTAAATTGATATGGAATTAATTGCTTTATAAGTTGGTATATTGGCACCATGAATTGCGCTAATAAGCGGAACATCCTGCCTGTCTGCCAGGCAAAAGTGAGACTGTGCTAGAACCATAAATAACGAAGGAGTCTGACAGATGTGGGATAATTGCTACTTTCACTTTACGATATTTCTAGTTGGTTCAGATGGATATACTGCACGTGACGCTAAATTCACAACAGCTAAAATTATAAAAGACAACCCGGAAAATCTGGGCTTGTGTCCGTATACCAGCCATGTTTACAAGCGGTTTGCTACTCTACAATTCAAATGTATGTATATTTGCTGGTCCCTAGCGTGCAAGGAAACAGACCCGGTGGCATCCACTGACCGATTTACATGGAGAAGCCTCACTGGATCAAGCGGAAAGCTCAGTTTTGATCGGGAGATGAATCAAGGTTATTCCCCGCCCCGGCGAGACAGTTTCAGTCGAAATTAATATCATCCAATAAATACATGCTACCTAATTACATAGTCGCAGTGAAATCGTATGTCTTTGTCATATGTCTTTGTACTGCATGCAATACCACGTGGATTATTTTTATATCAGTACATACTCAGTACATTGATACTAGTCTCGAATTGGAGTAAAGACCCGGGTCGATTAATTGCTAATTCAATTCAAGCAGTCGTTTTATGCCACGACAGATATGTTGAAGATCTTGGATCTGGACAAGTATTGTAGCCGCCAGACACCGTCTGTAAGGGATCCACAAATGTAATAGACCGGGACAGTAAATACATTTTACTGTATTATTGTCATGGATACCGTCGACCTACTGTCAGGTCTGATAATGTTTGTGATGTTTATTTATGATGTTACCGTTAAGTTTGCATTGTCCCTGGTGCATACGGGAATCAACAGGCGTACATGGTAGTCTTGCAGGATATGACCATGATGAGTGAGGAACCTCTTGTTCCTTCGCACATATGAAATATCGCATAATATATACCTAATGTCATGTATTGATTTAATATCAATCACATGTTATGCCAATTTCATTACCGGAAAATTTGAGAGGCAAACTCTTCTCCCACTTCACATATTGTGTCCACGGTTTCGCAAGCTGTGGACTGGAAATACGCTTTTCAGTGAGTCCTAGTGAACGTATCATAACTACAAGTAACTTTTAGTCGTGTTGTGGTAGTTTTGTGTATTGGGTCAACAAAGAAATTGTTCATTTTCGAAGTTACAGAATGACCTCCGGTGTGTACTTTGAGGGCAAGATGCTAAAATGCATCATGTTCGTGAATGCATCCTGGTATTATCCATTTTGTTGCTTGATAATGTCTTTTTGGTTCCGTTAACATGCCAGCCTGCTTTCTCGAGAAAGAACGAATACATTACCATTGTTTTTGTTTATAGTGAATATGTTTTGCAATAAAAGTGATCTTTTCCGTTATCATTTCATACAGAAGTTGTTTTTGATGATATTGGTTCAAAACGTTGAGCGTGCATGGAGTAGAAAATTCTGCAAATACTGGGGCATATACACCCATCGCATTATTGGAAATTCGATAATATCACCCCCTTGTTTTTACCCTTAATTGGCTTTGACATTGCTCAATGTGCCAATGAGATCACATTCTACTCATCGCAGCATCTCAACATAATTGACTTACCAAATTAGCTCACATGGGGAACATCTTTGTTATGCGACCCTGGCTTCTATTTTCAACAAGGCTTAAAACGCGATAACACAAACCCAATCAGCAACGTCGTTAGATAAGTAATATTAAGGAGCTGAAAGCCTTCTTTGAGTCGTCTGGACAATCAGCAATTTGAGCAATGCTAATGCCATGTTAGGGGAAAAAAACAATAGGGCGATAATACTGATTTTCTGATAGTGCAATAGATGTATTATCCAAACGCTTACTGTCCAAGCATACATGTATATATCACTTATATATCCAATACTGCTTATATTACTTTACCATAACCATTGCAATAAGCAGAATTCCAACGTGGGATGTTTTTAGAAGTGCGGGGAATCAGTCTGATATTCAGGTGGCAAACTTGTTTGAGGTGAAACAATAGTTCAGTTAATCTAGAGTAGTTGGCAGTTCTGTGGGGACGTCTACTCTACCATAAGAGGCCATCTACTCCCAGCTCAAGAGTCCAAGTGATAAGCTTCGAGGGCAGACATCGAACAGTTAGGAGACCATTTCACAGAAGACATTAGATGTTAGCACTGGTCTCATACAGGACAATGAGATATTCTGAAGAGACCGATAGCCCAGAACGAGATTTGAACTGCATGCACAATCTATTGGTGTTCATTTATTTGGAAGCAGTTGAACAGATCCCAATTTTTCATGCGGCTGCAACTTCATGAGCTGACCAGATAGATATACAGACAAGAAAAAAAAGAATCAGATGAATTTCAGCAATCAGATGAATGTTCCGGTTAGAAATCACACAAGCGCACAAAATCGTGGTTGAACTCAAAACTTTTCATGATCGGAAAAATTACATTGAGGTAGATTGTAACATTCTTGAGTTAATAATTGTTCCTTGTGTTATACTATGATTCCCATAACCTGTTTACATACATTTGTTGTCCTTAGTTCAGCGACACTGAAATCTATCATAATGTCACTTGACATCTTCACCTTGGATTCAAATTGCAATATCCAACCAAATTTTAGATTTCTTCCGCAAAAATTGCAAATAGATAATCTACCACAATGTTAAATTTCAGCGATCTTGGGAATCTGAACATATCCGGTTATTTGGTCCACAAGGAATGGGAATTTTGTTGTAATTGTTGATCAGACAAGCTGCAGATAGGAGGAATGGAAAACGTAAGAATGTCTCCCGGAGACACAATTTTTATATGCTGTATGACACATGTATGATGTTTAAAATCATAGTTTTATTGGATTGTTTCGAGAAAAAACAAACTTCCTAGCTTTGAGGACCAATATCATATCTTGGCAATGTCCAATCGTGAATATACATTGTTGCACTGCAGTCAAAAACTTTAGGCCTATACGGCCGTGTCTGGTTGTCTATCCCTTTACCGACAAATTTCAATTTGATCGGAATGGGTTAATCAATGTGTCAGACAATGTCTGAATCGGCATTCTAACAACTTTAAGTGGCGCAACATGTGATCTGCATCGGATCAAATCGCAAATGAACCATTTAACAAAGTCAGCAAGTTTATATTTAACTGATTCATGAATATTTAGTTGCAATTAGGACCCGTTGGCTATAACAATACTCTAAATGCTTAAATTCACAGTCGAATGCTAACGAGTGATACACCAAGTCATTCCAAATTCACCCTGGATAAAACAATTTTTGTGGTGTGACTTGGGTCCTATATTTAGTGGAATAATGGTATCTCCGAGCTATAAAAGGAAACATGATAAACAAAAACATGAAAACACAGCCTAAATAACTCCCTCTGAGCTGTTTGACATTAGGACGCATTAGTATCACCCATGCACCCGTGGATAACATGTGTATTGATTTCAAGGGCGATCATTTGGTGGTTTCATGTTGTAGATTTCTATGTTTTATATCTCTTTTCGTGCTAACTCAGCAGTGAAATTCGTGCACTAAAAGCCGAGCGATCTCCCAATGAAGATGACACCTAATTAGAATGGAAACATTAAATATTTTATTCACACACCCTTCACGGTCCAAGGGATGTGAGTAATCGTAGGAAACTTTGATATTCCAATAAAGTAGCCACGTGGCTTCTATTTTAGTTGGGTATTTGTGGCGTGCATAACTATGTTTTTGTTGTTTAATAAGAGCAGCAATATTAACAAAAACAACACTAACTTCATTTTAACGAATTCTTTATCGAAAATCAATTTGTGGAATAAAATGGAAGTTTTCCATGCATATTATGCACAACATAGTGATATTCATTGACACCGCCTTTGTCTGTCTGAGAAATAAATACTAAATCAAATTCTAAATTTGTCAGTTTTCGTACTTTCTAGTCGATTGTCTTGAGCAAGTCTCCAAGTTTTGAAGAAATATATCATATCTTTACTCAAATAATTTCACTTGGTGTGATTGTCCACCCATACATATGCATTGTTTTCCTGCAGTCACCAACCATACATGGCCATGTCTGGGTGTCTATGCATTTACAGATAAGTTTCAAGTTGATGGGAATGGGTTAATCAGGGTGTCAGACAACGTGGTGCAAAATGTGATCTGCATCGATCCAAATGTCTGGACAGGATCTCAAATGAACTGTTGAGCAAGTTCAAATCAGCAAGTTCGTTTATAACCGATTCATGAATATTTTGTTGCAATTAGGAACCGTTGGTCATACCGATATTCCAGATGCTTAACTTTACACCCGGGTGATAAAGAGCGATGCACAAAGAGCCCTTTCAACGTCATCTTGGTTTTAAATAAAGAATCGTAGGTGTGACTTGAGTGCTATATTCAGTGGAATCTCTGAGCTATAAAAGGAAACATGATAAACAAAAACATGAAAACAGAGCCTCAATAACTCTCTTTGAGCTGTTTGACATTAGGATGCATTAGTATCACCCACCCATGGCTAACATGTGTATTGATTTCAAGGGCGATCATTCGGTGGTTTAATGTTTGGAGATTTCTATGCTTAATATCTCTTCTCGTGTGAACTCTGCAGTAAAAATCATGCACTAAAAGCTCAGCGATCTCCTGATGAAGAGGGGAGTTAATGAAAAGGGAAACATTAGATGTTGTATTCACGTACCGTTCACGGTCCAATGGATGTGAATAATTGTAGCAAACTTTGTGGCTCGATCATGATTTCTGTTGACATTGCGATAAAGTAGTCACGTGGCTTCTATTTTAGTTTGGTATTTGTGGCACGCATAAATATGTTTCTTACTTTTTAAGAATAGCAACAACAAAAGCAAATACAACACAAACTACACTTCAACGAATTCTTTATCAAAAAATAATTTGTCGAATAAAACGGATGTTCACCATGCATGAATATTATGCACAAAATAGTGTTAGTCATTGACACCGCCTTTGTTTGTCTGAGGAATAAATTCTGAATCAAATTCTAAATTTGTCAGTTTTCGTACTTTTCAGTCGTGAATATACATCGTCTGAATCGGAATTCTAACAGCTTTGGTGGAGAAGAGAGAGGAGAGGATCTCAAATGAGCCGTTTAGCCAAACTAGTAAGTTCATTTATAACTGATTTATGAATATTCAGTTACAATCAGGGACCGTTGGTCATACCAATATCATGAATCCTTAACTTCACTCTCCAGATGCTAAAAGTGATACACATAGAGCCCTTTGAAATAAAATCGTAGGTGTGACTTGAGTGCTATATTTAGTGGGATAATGGAATCTCTGAACTATAAAGGGAGACAGTATAAACGAAAACATGAATAAAGAGCCTCAATAACTCCTTTTGAGCTATTTGACATTAGAACGCATTAGTATCACCAATGCATATGTATTGATTTCAAAGGTGATCATTCGGTGGTTCAACGGTTGGAGATTTCTATGCTTTAATATCTCTTTTCGTGCGAACTCAACAGTAAAAATCACGCACTAAAAGCTCAGCGCTCTCCCAATAAAGAGGAGAAATAATGAAAAGGGAAACATTAAATGTTGTGTTCACGCACCGTTCACGGTCCAAGGGATGTGAATAATCGTGGCGAACTTTGGGACTCGACCATGAGTCGATATGCCAATCAAGTAGCCACGTGATTTCTATTTTTCTTGGTTATTCGTGTCTACACATGAATATTTCTTTGCTGTTTATTAATTCCAGTGATGTCATATATTTACGATATTTACACATGTTTATGTGTACAACAATATCATACTCCACGGTTGTTATATGTGAGCAAAAATCTGTAGCTGAAGAATAAAGTTTGTAAATAATATTATACGTTATGTGCAAATATGTGTAGATACTGAATAAGCACGACACCGAGTATTTTACAAAATAATACACATACCAATCTAAGCTGACAGGTGTTTGACAACAAGACCATTAGTAGCTTTTATTATGATATCGACCCCGCGGCTTATGTTTCCCTGACAACCATTCACTCGGCATTTATTTGAGGGAGGGATGGCGGATTTGACCCGAGGCATATTTTCATTCCGTGTTAACACTCAGTGGCATAAGTGGTTTTATTGTATTATCGAAAGATCATAAACGCTGGTGAAGCAAAACTGATAGATACCACAATATTTCAAACGTGGCTGGCCCAAAGACGAACATGTATACAAATCACATAAACGTTCATATCGTTCGAAGTTTTAGTAAATATATTATCAGATCTACGACAATAAATTTCGATATCATATCACCCAGTACATTGACGAAAATAAACCATGAATAAGGTGTTTAAAAACTTAAGAGCAGTCATTATAGCAATGCATATGAAACCAAGCAATGAATGCCCCCTTGACAATATATAAATTGCGCGTGAGCAGAAATAAAGTAATATGAGTCAGTATTATTCATTCAAGTACTGAACATTATAGTACATGCAAGTGCATGTATTGACTCTGTGTATAGTTCGTGAACAATATACAATATTTCAATTTGGTGTTCTAACTCCCACACGGACGCACTGTTTGTTAACTTTGTAACAAAAACCATACAACAGCCTGCGCAAACCGTTCGTTAGGAACGAGCTCGTGACCCCCGAAAACTACTGGCGGAGGCACCATTCGCGGAAGAACCGTTCGCGGAAGCACCACTTGCGGAGGTACCGTTTGCGGAAGCACCGTTCGCAGAGGCACCATTCGCGGAAGTACCGTTCGCGGAAGAGGACCCTTCGCGGAAGAACCATTCGCGGATGCAGCCTTCTCCACGTGGTGACAAGCACAGAAGAGACGTTCGCGGACAAGGATGCGTGCGCAGCCACCCTGGCTATAAAAGGGAGAGCAGACGGCCGCTCTGAGAGCACTGCAACAGCGACATCGACCGTGGGGAGATCGTCACCGCCACAGCCAAGGGACTCGACGACCTCCGTGCGGATGACTCCTTCCTTCTTCAGGGCCTTTGAGTCAACGGGATTTACGACTAACTACCTGGAGAAACCATTTGACTAAACGGGATGGGAAACTTCAACGGGAAGGGACGGAGAGAAGCCTCGGCGAAGAACTCTTTTTAGTTGTGCCCTCGTGCACTAGTTATTTTTAATGTGATCATACAGTGCTCCATGTCTGAACTTCATATCTGTACGTCACGTTGGTGACCGACAATTTCATTGATGATGACATTGATAAATCTTCATTTATTTACGTCTGAGTTGATTCTTCCCAGAAGTAAGCCGGTGAGCTACTGAAAGATGAAGCAATAATAAGCACCTTTTAGTAACGGCTCTCGAATCACAACGAGCGGGAGTTACCAAAGTCTATACGATCAAGAGGCAGAGTTTTTGGGCAGACAAAAACACAAACAACAAGTCATACCTACTAAACGTCACAACTTCTATGAATAGTACTAGCCTACATGTAGAATAGGAACACGATGATGAACGATTTAGCCTTGTGCGAAATTCGAGCGAAAATTACCTCGTAAATTATTAAATACACCCCTGGCGGAATTCGCTTCGTATGTATGTGATGTGCTAAAAAGTGATAATTCCAAGGTCTATACGGCGCCTCTGGAACGGAATACGCCTGTCCCTAGTCGCTTCAGGCTTTCCATACATGAACTTAGTGGGCCATCAGTCCAAATCTAATGATTTAGTTTGCATATCAAAAACCAATTCATTGCTAGGGAGTTTTCAACTTTTCAGTCACATGTTGTAAATTGATATGGAATTAATTGCTTTATAAGTTGGTATATTGGCACCATGAATTGCGCTAATAAGCGGAACATCCTGCCTGTCTGCCAGGCAAAAGTGAGACTGCTAGAACCATAAATAACGAAGGAGTCTGACAGATGTGGGATAATTGCTACTTTCACTTTACGATATTTCTAGTTGGTTCAGATGGATATACTGCACGTGACGCTAAATTCACAACAGCTAAAATTATAAAAGACAACCCGGAAAATCTGGGCTTGTGTCCGTATACCAGCCATGTTTACAAGCGGTTTGCTACTCTACAATTCAAATGTATGTATATTTGCTGGTCCCTAGCGTGCAAGGAAACAGACCCGGTGGCATCCACTGACCGATTTACATGGAGAAGCCTCACTGGATCAAGCGGAAAGCTCAGTTTTGATCGGGAGATGAATCAAGGTTATTCCCCGCCCCGGCGAGACAGTTTCAGTCGAAATTAATATCATCCAATAAATACATGCTACCTAATTACATAGTCGCAGTGAAATCGTATGTCTTTGTCATATGTCTTTGTACTGCATGCAATACCACGTGGATTATTTTTATATCAGTACATACTCAGTACATTGATACTAGTCTCGAATTGGAGTAAAGACCCGGGTCGATTAATTGCTAATTCAATTCAAGCAGTCGTTTTATGCCACGACAGATATGTTGAAGATCTTGGATCTGGACAAGTATTGTAGCCGCCAGACACCGTCTGTAAGGGATCCACAAATGTAATAGACCGGGACAGTAAATACATTTTACTGTATTATTGTCATGGATACCGTCGACCTACTGTCAGGTCTGATAATGTTTGTGATGTTTATTTATGATGTTACCGTTAAGTTTGCATTGTCCCTGGTGCATACGGGAATCAACAGGCGTACATGGTAGTCTTGCAGGATATGACCATGATGAGTGAGGAACCTCTTGTTCCTTCGCACATATGAAATATCGCATAATATATACCTAATGTCATGTATTGATTTAATATCAATCACATGTTATGCCAATTTCATTACCGGAAAATTTGAGAGGCAAACTCTTCTCCCACTTCACATATTGTGTCCACGGTTTCGCAAGCTGTGGACTGGAAATACGCTTTTCAGTGAGTCCTAGTGAACGTATCATAACTACAAGTAACTTTTAGTCGTGTTGTGGTAGTTTTGTGTATTGGGTCAACAAAGAAATTGTTCATTTTCGAAGTTACAGAATGACCTCCGGTGTGTACTTTGAGGGCAAGATGCTAAAATGCATCATGTTCGTGAATGCATCCTGGTATTATCCATTTTGTTGCTTGATAATGTCTTTTTGGTTCCGTTAACATGCCAGCCTGCTTTCTCGAGAAAGAACGAATACATTACCATTGTTTTTGTTTATAGTGAATATGTTTTGCAATAAAAGTGATCTTTTCCGTTATCATTTCATACAGAAGTTGTTTTTGATGATATTGGTTCAAAACGTTGAGTGTGCATGGAGTAGAAAATTCTGCAAATACTGGGGCATATACACCCATCGCATTATTGGAAATTCGATAATATCACCCCCTTGTTTTTACCCTTAATTGGCTTTGACATTGCTCAATGTGCCAATGAGATCACATTCTACTCATCGCAGCATCTCAACATAATTGACTTACCAAATTAGCTCACATGGGGAACATCTTTGTTATGCGACCCTGGCTTCTATTTTCAACAAGGCTTAAAACGCGATAACACAAACCCAATCAGCAACGTCGTTAGATAAGTAATATTAAGGAGCTGAAAGCCTTCTTTGAGTCGTCTGGACAATCAGCAATTTGAGCAATGCTAATGCCATGTTAGGGGAAAAAAACAATAGGGCGATAATACTGATTTTCTGATAGTGCAATAGATGTATTATCCAAACGCTTACTGTCCAAGCATACATGTATATATCACTTATATATCCAATACTGCTTATATTACTTTACCATAACCATTGCAATAAGCAGAATGCCAACGTGGGATGTTTTTAGAAGTGCGGGGAATCAGTCTGATATTCAGGTGGCAAACTTGTTTGAGGTGAAACAATAGTTCAGTTAATCTAGAGTAGTTGGCAGTTCTGTGGGGACGTCTACTCTACCATAAGAGGCCATCTACTCCCAGCTCAAGAGTCCAAGTGATAAGCTTCGAGGGCAGACATCGAACAGTTAGGAGACCATTTCACGGAAGACATTAGATGTTAGCACTGGTCTCATACAGGACAATGAGATATTCTGAAGAGACCGATAGCCCAGAACGAGATTTGAACTGCATGCACAATCTATTGGTGTTCATTTATTTGGAAGCAGTTGAACAGATCCCAATTTTTCATGCGGCTGCAACTTCATGAGCTGACCAGATAGATATACAGACAAGAAAAAAAAGAATCAGATGAATTTCAGCAATCAGATGAATGTTCCGGTTAGAAATCACACAAGCGCACAAAATCGTGGTTGAACTCAAAACTTTTCATGATCGGAAAAATTACATTGAGGTAGATTGTAACATTCTTGAGTTAATAATTGTTCCTTGTGTTATACTATGATTCCCATAACCTGTTTACATACATTTGTTGTCCTTAGTTCAGCGACACTGAAATCTATCATAATGTCACTTGACATCTTCACCTTGGATTCAAATTGCAATATCCAACCAAATTTTAGATTTCTTCCGCAAAAATTGCAAATAGATAATCTACCACAATGTTAAATTTCAGCGATCTTGGGAATCTGAACATATCCGGTTATTTGGTCCACAAGGAATGGGAATTTTGTTGTAATTGTTGATCAGACAAGCTGCAGATAGGAGGAATGGAAAACGTAAGAATGTCTCCCGGAGACACAATTTTTATATGCTGTATGACACATGTATGATGTTTAAAATCATAGTTTTATTGGATTGTTTCGAGAAAAAACAAACTTCCTAGCTTTGAGGACCAATATCATATCTTGGCAATGTCCAATCGTGAATATACATTGTTGCACTGCAGTCAAAAACTTTAGGCCTATACGGCCGTGTCTGGTTGTCTATCCCTTTACCGACAAATTTCAAGTTGATCGGAATGGGTTAATCAATGTGTCAGACAATGTCTGAATCGGCATTCTAACAACTTTAAGTGGCGCAACATGTGATCTGCATCGGATCAAATCGCAAATGAACCATTTAACAAAGTCAGCAAGTTTATATTTAACTGATTCATGAATATTTAGTTGCAATTAGGACCCGTTGGCTATAACAATACTCTAAATGCTTAAATTCACAGTCGAATGCTAACGAGTGATACACCAAGTCATTCCAAATTCACCCTGGATAAAACAATTTTTGTGGTGTGACTTGGGTCCTATATTTAGTGGAATAATGGTATCTCCGAGCTATAAAAGGAAACATGATAAACAAAAACATGAAAACACAGCCTAAATAACTCCCTCTGAGCTGTTTGACATTAGGACGCATTAGTATCACCCATGCACCCGTGGATAACATGTGTATTGATTTCAAGGGCGATCATTTGGTGGTTTCATGTTGTAGATTTCTATGTTTTATATCTCTTTTTGTGCTAACTCAGCAGTGAAATTCGTGCACTAAAAGCCGAGCGATCTCCCAATGAAGATGACACCTAATTAGAATGGAAACATTAAATATTTTATTCACACACCCTTCACGGTCCAAGGGATGTGAGTAATCGTAGGAAACTTTGATATTCCAATAAAGTAGCCACGTGGCTTCTATTTTAGTTGGGTATTTGTGGCATGCATAACTATGTTTTTGTTGTTTAATAAGAGCAGCAATATTAACAAAAACAACACTAACTTCATTTTAACGAATTCTTTATCGAAAATCAATTTGTGGAATAAAATGGAAGTTTTCCATGCATATTATGCACAACATAGTGATATTCATTGACACCGCCTTTGTCTGTCTGAGAAATAAATACTAAATCAAATTCTAAATTTGTCAGTTTTCGTACTTTCTAGTCGATTGTCTTGAGCAAGTCTCCAAGTTTTGAAGAAATATATCATATCTTTACTCAAATAATTTCACTTGGTGTGATTGTCCACCCATACATATGCATTGTTTTCCTGCAGTCACCAACCATACATGGCCATGTCTGGGTGTCTATGCATTTACAGATAAGTTTCAAGTTGATGGGAATGGGTTAATCAGGGTGTCAGACAACGTGGTGCAAAATGTGATCTGCATCGATCCAAATGTCTGGACAGGATCTCAAATGAACTGTTGAGCAAGTTCAAATCAGCAAGTTCGTTTATAACCGATTCATGAATATTTTGTTGCAATTAGGAACCGTTGGTCATACCGATATTCCAGATGCTTAACTTTACACCCGGGTGATAAAGAGCGATGCACAAAGAGCCCTTTCAACGTCATCTTGGTTTTAAATAAAGAATCGTAGGTGTGACTTGAGTGCTATATTCAGTGGAATCTCTGAGCTATAAAAGGAAACATGATAAACAAAAACATGAAAACAGAGCCTCAATAACTCTCTTTGAGCTGTTTGACATTAGGATGCATTAGTATCACCCACCCATGGCTAACATGTGTATTGATTTCTAGGGCGATCATTCGGTGGTTTAATGTTTGGAGATTTCTATGCTTAATATCTCTTCTCGTGTGAACTCTGCAGTAAAAATCATGCACTAAAAGCTCAGCGATCTCCTGATGAAGAGGGGAGTTAATGAAAAGGGAAACATTAGATGTTGTATTCACGTACCGTTCACGGTCCAATGGATGTGAATAATTGTAGCAAACTTTGTGGCTCGATCATGATTTCTGTTGACATTGCGATAAAGTAGTCACGTGGCTTCTATTTTAGTTTGGTATTTGTGGCACGCATAAATATGTTTCTTACTTTTTAAGAATAGCAACAACAAAAGCAAATACAACACAAACTACACTTCAACGAATTCTTTATCAAAAAATAATTTGTCGAATAAAACGGATGTTCACCATGCATGAATATTATGCACAAAATAGTGTTAGTCATTGACACCGCCTTTGTTTGTCTGAGGAATAAATTCTGAATCAAATTCTAAATTTGTCAGTTTTCGTACTTTTCAGTCGTGAATATACATCGTCTGAATCGGAATTCTAACAGCTTTGGTGGAGAAGAGAGAGGAGAGGATCTCAAATGAGCCGTTTAGCCAAACTAGTAAGTTCATTTATAACTGATTTATGAATATTCAGTTACAATCAGGGACCGTTGGTCATACCAATATCATGAATCCTTAACTTCACTCTCCAGATGCTAAAAGTGATACACATAGAGCCCTTTGAAATAAAATCGTAGGTGTGACTTGAGTGCTATATTTAGTGGGATAATGGAATCTCTGAACTATAAAGGGAGACAGTATAAACGAAAACATGAATAAAGAGCCTCAATAACTCCTTTTGAGCTATTTGACATTAGAACGCATTAGTATCACCAATGCATATGTATTGATTTCAAAGGTGATCATTCGGTGGTTCAACGGTTGGAGATTTCTATGCTTTAATATCTCTTTTCGTGCGAACTCAACAGTAAAAATCACGCACTAAAAGCTCAGCGCTCTCCCAATAAAGAGGAGAAATAATGAAAAGGGAAACATTAAATGTTGTGTTCACGCACCGTTCACGGTCCAAGGGATGTGAATAATCGTGGCGAACTTTGGGACTCGACCATGAGTCGATATGCCAATCAAGTAGCCACGTGATTTCTATTTTTCTTGGTTATTCGTGTCTACACATGAATATTTCTTTGCTGTTTATTAATTCCAGTGATGTCATATATTTACGATATTTACACATGTTTATGTGTACAACAATATCATACTCCACGGTTGTTATATGTGAGCAAAAATCTGTAGCTGAAGAATAAAGTTTGTAAATAATATTATACGTTATGTGCAAATATGTGTAGATACTGAATAAGCACGACACCGAGTATTTTACAAAATAATACACATACCAATCTAAGCTGACAGGTGTTTGACAACAAGACCATTAGTAGCTTTTATTATGATATCGACCCCGCGGCTTATGTTTCCCTGACAACCATTCACTCGGCATTTATTTGAGGGAGGGATGGCGGATTTGACCCGAGGCATATTTTCATTCCGTGTTAACACTCAGTGGCATAAGTGGTTTTATTGTATTATCGAAAGACAATAAACGCTGGTGAAGCAAAACTGATAGATACCACAATATTTCAAACGTGGCCGGACCAAAGACGAACATGTATTCAAATCACATAAACGTTCATATCGTTCGAAGTTTTAGTAAATATATTATCAGATCTATTCTCGATATCATATCAACCGGTCGTTATCAAGTACATTGACGAAAATAAACCATGAATATGGCGTTTAAAAACTTATGAGCAGTCATTATAGCAATGCATATGGAACCAAGCAATGAATGCCCCCTTGACAATATATAAACTGCGCGTGTGCAGAAATAAGGTAATATGAGTCAGTATTATTCATTCAAGTACTGAACATTATAGTACATGCAGGTGCACGTATTGACCTTGTGTATAGTTCGTGAACAATATACAATATATCAATTTTTATATGAAAAACTCCCACACGGACGCACTCTTTGCTAACTTCTATGAATAGTACTAGCCTACATGTAGAATAGGAACACGATGATAAACGATTTAGCCTTGCGCGGAATTCGAGCAAAAATTACCTCGTAAATTATTGAACACACCCCTGGCGGAATTCGCTTCGTATGTTTGTGATGTGCTAAAAAGTGATGATTCCAAGGTCTATACGGCGCCTCTGGAACGGAATACGCCTGTCCCTAGTCACTTCAGGCTTTCCATACATGAACTAAGCGGGCCATCAGTCCTAATCTAATGATTTAGTTTGCATATCAAAAACCAATTCATCGCCATGGAGTTTTCAGTCACATGTTGTAAATAGATATGGAATTAATTGCTTTATAAATTGATATATTGGCACCGTGAATGGCGGTAATAAGCAGAACATCCTGCCTGTCTGCCAGGCAAAAGTGGGACTTCGCTAGAACCATAAATAATGGAGTAGGCTGACAGATGTGGGAAAAGGCCATCGTTTTTTAATTAATTGTTTTACGAACTTTTTCAAGTCGGTCGGTAGGAAGGAATAAAAATAAAAGTTGCTGAAAATCTGTGGTCGGGCTAATAAAAAAAAGTGTAACTGTGAACAATTCACCATTTCCTGCACATTAATTTACCAGCGTGTTTGTGCACATAAACTCAATGTGCATTGATATGCAGCCCAGAAATACCTCTTGTCATAAACATATATAGTCAAAACTCACTTTTAGTATGTGCATAGAGATGGAAAAAGATTTTTTTTCACAATCGTTACTAGTTCCCTTGCAACCCAAATAAGACAGGATTTGCCAAATTTTCAGCTCGATTTCAATGATTGTATTTAGGTGGGTAAAATATAAAAATTCAATTCTCTATGACTATGTATTGAAATTAATACCGTGCGATGACATCAGGAAACAACATCATACTCCAACACATTGCAGCTTGTTATTTTGATAAAGCGCAACGAAAATCTCATCACATTTCATCTCCTGAATGATTTTAATATTTCATCATGTACTTCCCCAAAAATTCTTGATAATTCAAATATAAAAGTTACAGAATACATAAGGGCTCAATTTTTTTAAGATCCACTTATGAAAGTACACATATAAATGATACTTGTAACGAAAATGATCATTGAATAATCTATATATGGATCACCAAATCACCAGTTATATTCAAATAGGACATGTCAGTAATATCTGGAGAGAACTATGAGCAAGATATTGTAGAAGAACCATAGTCAAGCACAGACAGATAACCAGACATACAGACAGATAGGGAGAGTGAGACATATAACCGGTTTGAAAGGAGACTGAATTCCTTCGCATAACCATGAAGGCAAAGACTGATCGTTTTGATGCCGTGAATTTTTATCAGGGCATTATTTTCCAGTCGGTGGGTAAAATAAAAATAAAAACAGGAACTGTTGAATTTACTTCTTATCGGCCAATTTTATGTGGAGTCGGCGGGTTTGTAAAACAATCATTAAAAAAATAATGGCCTAATTGCTACTTTCACTTTACGATATTTCTAGTTTGTTCGGATCGATATACAGTGCGTGACGCTAAATTCACAACAGCTAAAATTATAAAAGGCATCCCGGAAAATCTGGGCTTTGTATCCGTAGATCAGCCATATTTACAAGCGGTTTGCTACTCTACAATTCAAATGTATGTATATTTGCTGGTCCCTAGCGTGCGAGGAAACAGGCCCGGTGGCATCCACTGACGGATTTACACAGAGAAGCCTCACTGGATCAAGCGGGAAGCTCAGTTTTGATCGGGAAAGGAATCAAGCCTTGCGAGACAGAGACAGTTTCAGTCGAAATTAATATCATCCAATAAATACATGCGTCCTAATTACATAGTCCCAGTGAAATCGTTGTCTTTATTATGTCTTTGTACTGCATGCAATACCACGTGGATTATTTTTATACCAGTACATACTCAGTACATTGATATCAGTCTCGAATTGGAGTGAAGGGTCGATAACTTGCTATTCATTTCAACCAGTCGTTTTAAGCCACGACAGATTTGATGGAGATCTTGGAGCTGGACGAGTATTGTAGCCCCCAGACACCGTTTGTAAGGGATCCACAAGTGTAATGGACCGGGGCAGTAAATACATTTTACTGTATTATTGTCATGGATACCGTCGACCTACTGTCAGGTCTGATAATGTTTGTGATGTTTATATATGATGTTACCGTTAAGTTTGCATTGTCCCTTGTGCATACGGGAATCGAACAGGCGTACATGGTAGTCTTGCAGGATATGACCATCATGAGTGAGGAACCTCTTGTTCCTTCGCACATGTGAAATATAATATTTATGTTTTCATGTCAATTCAATGTTTTTTTAATGTATTCTTTTTGTACAGCGCCGTAGAGCAGTTTTTTCTTACAAACTGTATAGGGCGCTTTATAAATTTTGTTTAATAATCTATTGTCATGTATTAAAATAATATCAATCACATGTTTTGCCAATTTCATTACCGGAAAACACTCAAATGGAATTTGAGAGGGAAACTCTTCTCCCACTTCACATATTGTGTCCACGATTTCGCAAGCTGTGGACTGGAAATACACTTTTCAGTGAGTTCTAGTGAACGTATCATAACTACAAGTGACTTTTTGTCGTGTTTAGTCGTGTTGTGGTAGTTTAGTGTATTGGGTCAACAAAGGAATTGTTCATTTTCGAAGTTACAGAATGACCTCCGGTGTGTACTTTCAGGGCAAGAAGCGAAAATGCATCATGTTCGTGAATGCATCTTGTTATTATCCATTTTGTTGCTTGATAATGTATTTTGGGTTCCGTTAACATGCCAGCCTGCTTTCTCGAGAAAGAACGAATAAATTACCATTGTTTTTTTTTAAAGTGAGTATAGTGTGCAATAAAAGTGATCTTTTCGTTATCATTTGATACAAAAGTTGTTTTTGGTGATATTGGTTTGAAACGTTGAGTGTGCATGGAGTAGAAAATACTGGGGCATATACACCCATCGCACTATTGGAAATGCGGTAATATTCCCCCCCCCCCCCGTTGTTTTTACCCTTAACTGGCTTTGACATTGCTTTGAGATCCTTTGAGATCCTTTGAAATCACTTTCTTCTCATCTCAGCAGCCCAACAAAATCGACTTACCAAATGCATAGCTCACATTCGGAACATCTTTGTTATGCGACTCTGGCTTCTATTTTCAACAAGGCTTAAAACGCGATAACACAAACCCAATCAGCAACGTCGTTAGATGAGTAATATTAAGGAGCTGAAAACCTTCTTTGAGTCGTTTGGACAATCAGCAATTTGAGCAATGTCAATGCCGTATTAGGGGGAAAACAATAGGTCAATAATAGTGAATTTCTGATAGTGCAATGGGCGTATTATCAAAACACTTACTGTCCAAGCGTACATGTATATATCACTTATATAACTAATACTGCTTATATTACTCCACCATAACCATTGCAATAAGCAAAATGCTAACGCGGGATTTTGCGGGGAATCAGTCTGATGATGATGGTGGCAAACTTGTTTGAGGTAAAACAATAGTTCAGATAATATAGAGTAGTTAGCAGTTCTGTGGGGACGTCTACACTACCACAAGAGGCCATCTACTCCCAGAGCAATAGTTCAAGTGATAAGCTTCGAGGGCAGACATCGAGCAGTTAGGAGACCATTTCATGAAGACATTAGATGTTAGCACTGCTCTCATACAGGACAATGAGATATTCTGAAGAGGCCGATAGCCCAGAACGAGATTTGAACTGCATGCACAATCTATTGGTGTTCATTTATTTGGAAGCAGTTGAATGGATCCCAATTTTTCATGCGGCTGCAAATTTATGAGCTGACCAGATAGACATACAGACAAGAAAAAATAGAATCAGATGAATTTCAGCAATCAGATGATTGCTCCGGTTAGAAATCAAGCAAGTGCATGAAAATCGTGGTCGGACTCAAAATTTTTCATGATCGGAAAAAGTTACATTGAGGTAGATTGTAACATTCTTGAGTTGATAATTGTTCCTTGTGTTATACTATGATTCCCATAACCTGTTTACATACATTTGTTGTCCTTAGTTCAGCGACACTCAAATCTATCATAATGTCACTTGACATCTTCACCTTGGAGTCAAATTGCAATTTCCAACCAAATTTTAGATTTCTTCCTCAAAAATTGCAAATAATAGATAATCTACCACTATGTTGAATTTAGCCCAAAACGTGATCTTGCGAATCTGAGCATTCGGTTATTTGGTCCACAAGGAATGGGAATTTTGTTGTAATTGTTGATCAGACAAGCTGCAGATAGGAAGAATGGAATATCTCCGGGGGACATAATTTTCATATGCTGTATGACACATGTATGAAGTTTGAAATTATATTGTTATATTTTTTATTGCATTGTTTCGAGAAAAAACAAACTGCCCAGCTTTGAAGAACAATATCATATCTTGTCAATGTCCAATCCTAAATATACATTGTTGCACTAAGTTGATGGGAATGGGTTAATCAAGGTGTCAGACAATGTCTGATTCGGAATTCTCACAGCTTTAAGTGGCGCAAAATGTGATCTGCGTCGGATCAAATCGCAAATGAACCATTTAAAAAGTCAACAAGTTTATATTTAACGGATTTATTAATGTTCAGTTCAAATTAGGACCGGTTGGTTATAACAAATTTTCTAAATGCTTAAAATCACAGTCGAATGCTAACGAGTGATACACCAAGTCATTTCAAATTCACCCTGGATAAAACAATTTTTGTGGTGTGACTTGGGTGCTGTATTTAGTGGAACAATGGTATCTCCGAGCTATAAAAGGAAACATGATGAACAAAAACATGGAAACACAGCCTCTATAACTCCCTCTGAGATGTTTGACATTAGGACACATTAGTATCACCAATGCACCCGTGGATAACATGTGTATTGATTTCAAGGGCGATCATTTTGGTGGTTTCATGTTGTAGATTTCCTTGTTTCATATCTCTTTTCGTGCGAACTCAGCAGTGAAATTCGTGCACTAAAGGCCAAGCGATCTCCCAATAAAGATGAAACATAATGAGAATGGAAACATTATATATTTTGTTCACACACCCTTCACGGTCCAAGGGATGTGAGTAATCGTAGGAGACTTTGATATTCCAATAAAGTAGCCACGTGGCTTCTATTTTAGTTGGGTATTTGTGGCATGCATAACTATGTTTTTGGTTGTTTAATAATAGAAATATATCATATCTTTACTCAAATAATTTCACTTGGTGTGATTGTCCATTGTTTTCCTGCAGTCATCAACTATATATGTCCGTGTCTGGATGTCTATGCATTTACCGACAAGTTTCAAGTTGATGTGAATGGGTTAATCAGGTTGTCAGACAATGTGGTGCAAAATGTGATCTGCATCGATCCAAATGTCTGGACAGGATCTCAAATGAACTGTTGAGCAAGTTCGAATCAGCAAGTTCGTTTATAACCGATTCATGAATATTTAGTTGCAATTAGGAACCGTTGGTCATACCGATATTCCAGATGCTTAACTTTACACCCGGGTGATAAAGAGTGATGCACAAAGAGCCCTTTCAACGTCATCTTGGTTTTAAATAAAAATCGTAGGTGTGACTTGAGTGCTATATTCAGTGGAATCTCTGAGCTATAAAAGGAAACATGATAAACAAAAACATGAAAACACAGCCTCAATAACTCTCTTTGTGCTGTTTGACATTAGGATGCATTAGTATCACCCACCCGTGGTTAACATGTGTATTGATTTCAAGGGCGATCATTCGGTGGTTTAATGTTTGGAGATTTCTATGCTTAATATCTCTTCTCGTGTGAATTCAGCAGTAAAAATCAAGCACTAAAAGCCCAGCGCTCTTCTAATAAAGAGGAAACATAATGAAAAGGGAAACATTAAATGTTGTATTCACGCACCGTTCACGGTCCAAGGGATGTGAATAATTGTGGCGAACTTTGGGACTCGACCATGAGTCGATATGCCAATCAAGTAGCCACATGATTTCTATTTTTCTTGGTTATTTGTGTCTACACATAAATATTTCTTTGCTGTTTATTAATTTCAGTGATTTCATATATATTTACTGAAATATTCAACAACGATCAGTTTTTTTTTCTTAAAAATTAGTCTAATTCGAAAACAATACATAGAAAAACAGTCGTTATTCATATACAATATGTTTATGTGTACAACGAATATTATACTCCACGGTTGTTAAATGTAAACAAAAATTTGTAGCTGAAGAATAAATTATGTAAATAATATTATACATTATATTCAAATATGTGAAGATAATGAATAAGCACGATACAAAGTATTTTACAAGATGAAACACATGCCAATCTAAGCTGACAGATATTCGACAATAAGACCATTAATAGCTTTTATTATGATATCGACCCCACGGCTTATGTTTCCCTGACAACCATTCACTCGACATTTATTTGAGGGAGGGATGGCGGATTTGACCCGAGGCATATTCATTCCGCGTTTACACTCAGTGGCATAAGTGGTTTTATTAGGTTACCGGACCTATGGTCTGATAACCTATTGGCATGGCGTTGCGTCCGTCGTCCGTCGTCCGTCATCGTCCGTTGTCGTCCGTCGTCGTCGTCGTCCACATTTTTATCTTTTTTGTTTACAGGCGAATTCTTCTGAAATTTTGCACAAAAATACTTAAAAATAATTCAAGAAGGAGGTATTCTTTAGTTTTTTATTTTCGCATTTTTTTCAAAATGGCGGCCGTTTTCGACGAAAAATGCCTGATTTTGGACTTTGGTGGCCATTTTCTCAAAATCTGTTCAGTAACTTTTTTTCTTTTTGATACATAACACTCCTCATATGTACTCCTATGATGTCTATAAATTTTGTTGCGCTTGAATCGCTCGAAGTGGGCCATTTTGGCCCAAACTCGGCCCAAATGGGACTTTCCCATGTTAAATTCTCCTATGCTTTATAATGGGACACATTATGCCTAATATCTCACTTAATATTGAGATTAGAGACTATGAATCAATTGTGGACATATAGGAAACGATATATGCTGAATATTCTCGTGACCTTGAATTTGACCTCTGACCTCAGTTTCAAGGTCAAAGAACAAAATGGCTAATATCTCGCTTATTATCGACTTTACAGCTTAGAAATCAATTGTGGACATATAGGAAATGATATATGCCGAATATTCTGATGACCTTGAATTTGACCTTTGACCTCATTTTCAAGGTCAAAGTTAAAAATGGCTAATATCTCACTTCTTATCGACTTAATAGCTTAGGAATCAATTATGAACATATAGGAAATGATATAAGCAGATTATTGTCATGACCTTGAATTTGACCTTTGACCTCATTTTCAAGGTCATGGGACAAAATGGCTCATTTCTCCCTTATCATCGATTTTACAGCTTAGATATCAATTGTGGACATGTAGGAAATGATATATGCTGAATATTCACGTGACCTTGAATTTGACCTCTGACCTTAGTTTCAAGGTCAAGAGCCCGAAATGGCTAATATCTCGCTTATTATCAATTTCACAGCTTAGGAATCAATTGTGGACATGATATATCCATAATATTTTTGTGACTATGAATTTGACCTTTGGCCTCATTTTCAAGGTCAGAGTGCAAAATGGGTAATATTTCTTTTATTATCAACTTTACAGCTTAGGAATCAATTGTGGACATATAGAAAATGATATTATGCAGAATTTTCTCGTAACATTGAATTTGGCCTTTGACCTCATTTTCAAGGTCAAAGCACAAAATGGTTAATATCTCGCTCATTATCGACTTTACAGCTTTGGAATCAGTTGCGAACATATGGGAAATGATATATGGTGAATATTCTCACGACCTTGAATTGACCAATGACCTTGTTTTGAGGTCACCAGACAAAAGGCTAAGATCTAAAATATATATTGTCCGGTAACCTCTCTTAGCCCTTGGGCTAATTTTTGTATTATTGAGAGATCATAAACGCTGGTGAAGCAAAACTGATAGATAACACAATATTTCAAACGTGGCTGGCCCAAAGGCGTACATACAAATCGCGTACAACGTTCATATCGTTCCAAGTTTTAGTAAATATATATCAGATCTACGACAATGAATTTCGATATCATATCACCCAGTACATTGACGAACATAAACCATGAATAAGGTGTTTTAAAACTTATGAGCAGTCATTATAGCAATGCATATGAAACCAAGCAATGAATGCCCCCTTGACAAAATATAAACATCGCCTGTGCAGAAATAAAGTAATATAAATCAGTATTATTCATTCAAATATTGAACATTATAGTACATGCAAGTGCACGTATTGACTCTGTGTATAGTTCGTGAACAATATACAATATATCAATTTGATGTTCTAACTCCCACACGGACGCACTCTTTGTTAACTTCTATGAATAGTACTAGCCTACATGTAGAATAGGAACACGATGATGAACGATTAGCCTTGCGCAAAATTCGAGCGAAAATTACCTCGTAAATTATTAAATACATCCCTGGCGGAATTCGCTTCAAATGTATGTGATGTGCTAAAAAGTGATAATTCCAATGCGACACCTCTGGAACGGAATACGCCCGTCCCTAGTCGCTTCAGGCTTTCCATACATGAACTAAGCGGGCCATCAGTCCTAATCTAATGATTTAGTTTGCATATCAAAAACGAATTCATTGCTATGGTTTTTTCGGTCACATGTTGTAAATTGATATTGAATTAATTGCTTTATAAATTGATATATTGGCACCGTGAATTGCGCTAATAAGCGGAGCATCCTGCTTGACTACCAGGCAAAAGTGCGACTGTGTTAGATTCATAAATAATGAAGTAGTCTGACAGATGTGGAATAATTGCTACTTTCACTTCTCGATATTTCTAGTTGGTTCGGATAGATATACTGTACGTGACGCTAAATTCACAACAGCTAAAATTTATGAAAGGCACCCCGGAAAATATGGGCTTTGTATCCACACACCAGCCATGTTTACAAGCGGTTTGCTACTCTACAATTCAAATGTATGTATATTTGCTGGTCCCTAGCGTGCAAGGAAACAGGCCCGGTGGCATCCACTGACCGATTTACACAAAGAAGCCTCACTGGATCAAGCGGAAAGCTCAGTTTTGAACGGGAGAGGAATCAAGGTTATTCCCCGCCCCGGCGAGACAGTTTCAGTCGAAATCAATATCATCCAATAAATACATGCTACCTAATTACATAGTCGCACTGAAATCGTATGTCTTTGTCATATGTCTTTGTACTGCATGCAATACCACGTGGATTATTTTTATATCAGTACATACTCAGTACATTGATACCAATCTCGAATTGGAGTAAAGACCCGGGTCGATAAATTGCTATTCAGTTCAAGCAGTCGTTTTATGCCACGACAGATTTGATGAAGATCTTGGTGCTGGACGAGTATTGTAGCCGCCAGACACCGTCTGTAAGGGATCCACAAGTGTAATGGGCCGGGGCAGTAAATACATTTTACTGTATTATTGTCATGGATACCGTCAACCTACTGTCAGGTCTGATAATATTTGTGATGTTTATTGATGATGTTACCGTTAAGTTTTCATTGTCCCTGGTGCATACGAGAATCGAACAGGCGTGCATGGTAGTCTTGCAGGATATGACCATCATGAGTGAGGGACCTCTTGTTCCTTCGCACAAGTCATGTGAAATATCGCATAATATATATTGTCATGTAATTAGTGAACGTGACTTTTTGTCGTGTTTAGTCCTGTTGTGGCAGTTTAGTGTATTGGGTCAACAAAGAAATTGTTCATTTTCGAAGTCACAGAATAACCTCCGGTGTGTACTTTGAGCGCAAGATGCAAAAATGCATCATGTTCGTGAATACATCCTGTTATTATCCATTTTGTTGCTTGGTAATGTATTTTGGGTTCTGTTAACATGCCAGCCTGCTTTCTCGAGAAAGAATGAATACATTACCATTGTTTTTTTTTATAGTGAATATGTTTTGCAATAAAAATGATTTTTTTCTTTATCATTTCATACAGAAGTTGTTTTTGATGATATTGGTTCAAAGCGTTGAGCGTGCATGCAGTAGAAAATACTGCAAATACTGGGGCATATACATCCATCGCACTATTGGGAATTCGGTAATATCACCCCCTTGTTTTTACCCTTAATTGGCTTTGACATTGCTCAATGTGCCATTGAGATCACATTCTACTCATCCCAGCAGCTCAACAAAATTGACTTACCTTATTAGCTCAAATGGGGAACATCTTTGTTATGCGACCCTGGCTTCTATTTTCAACAAGGCTTAAAACGCGATAACACAAACCAAATCAGCAACGTCGTCAGATGAGTAATATTAAGGAGCTGAAAACCTTCTATGAGTCGTCTGGACAATCAGCAATTTGAGCAATGTCAATGCCATGTTAGGGGAAAAAACAATAGGGCAATAATACTGATTTTCTGATAGTGCAATGGGTGTATAATCCAAAAACTTACTGTCCAAGCGTACATTTATATATCACTTATATATCTAATACTGCTTATATTACTCCACCATAACCATTGCAATAAGCAAAATGCTAACGTGGGATGTTTTTAGAAGTGCGGGGAATCAGTCTGATATTCATGGTGGCAAACTTGTTTGAGGTAAAACAATAGTTCAGGTAATCTAGAGTACTTGGCAGTTCTGTGGGGACGTCTACTCTACCACAAGAGGCCATCTACTCCCAGCTCAAGAGATAAGCTTCGAGGGCAGACATCAAACAGTTAGGAGACCATTTCACGGAAGACATTAGATGTTAGCACTGATCTCATACAGGACAATGAGATATTCTGAAGAGGCCGATAGCCCAGAACGAGATTTGAACTGCATGCACAATCTATTGGTGTTCATTTATTTGGAAGCAGTTGAACAAATCCCAATTTTCGATGCGGCTGCAACTTTTTGAGCTGACCAGATAGATATACAGACAAGAAAAAAAAAGAATCAGATGAATTTCAGCAATCAGATGATTGTTCCGGTTAGAAATCAAGCACGTGCACGAAAATCGTGGTCGGACTCAAAATTTTTCATGATCGGAAAAAGTTACATTGAGGTAGATTGTAACATTCTTGAGTTGGTAATTGTTCTTTGTGTTATACTATGATTCCCATAATCTGTTTACATACATTTGTTGTCCTTAGTTCAGCGACACTCAAATCTATCATAGTGTCACTTGACATCTTCACCTTGGAGTCAAATTGCAATTTCCAACCAAATTTTAGATTTCTTCCGCAAAAATTGCAAATAATAGATAATCTACCACTATGTTAAATTTAGCCCAAAACGTGATCTTGGGAATACGAGCACATTCGGTTATTTGGTCCACAAGGAATGGGAATTTTGTCGTAATTGTTGATCAGACAAGCTGCAGATAGGAAGAATGGAATATCTCCGCGAGACATAATTTTTATATGCTGTATGACACATGTATGAAGTTTGAAATTATATTGTTATATTTTTTATTGCATTGTTTCGAGAGAAAACAAACTGCCCAGCTTTGAAGACCAATATCATATCTTGTTAATGTCCAATCCTAAATATACATTGATGCACTGCAGTCAAGAACTTTAGGCCTAAATGGCCGTGTTTGGTTGTCTATCTCTTTACCGATAAATTTCAAGTTGATGGGAATGGGTTAATCAAGGTGTCAGACAATGTCTGATTCGGAATTCTCACAGCTTTAAGTGGCGCAAAATGTGATCTGCGTCGGATCAAATCGCAAATGAACCATTTAAAAGGTCAACAAGTTTATATTTAACGGATTTATTAATGTTCAGTTCCAATTAGAACCGGTTGGTTATAACAAATTTTCTAAATGCTTAAAATCACAGTCGAATGCTAACGAGTGATACACCAAGTCATCTCAAATTCACCCTGGATAAAACAATTTTTGTGGTGTGACTTGGGTGCTGTATTTAGTAGAACAATGGTATCTCCGAGCTATAAAAGGAAACATGATAAACAAAAAAAATGGAAACACAGCCTCAATAACTCCCTCTGAGCTGTTTGACATTAGGACGCATTAGTATCACCAATGCACCCGTGGATAACATATGTATTGATTTCAAGGGCGATCATTTGGTGGTTTCATGTTGTAGATTTCCTTGTTTCATATCTCTTTTCGTGCGAACTCAGCAGTGAAATTCGTGCACTAAAGGCCAAGCGATCTCCCAATAAAGATGACACCTAATGAGAATGGAAACATTAAATATTGTATTCACACACCCTTCACGGTCTAAGGGATGTGAGTAATCGTAGGAAACTTTGATATTCCAATAAAGTAGCCACGTGGCTTCTATTTTAGTTGGGTATTTGTGGCATGCATACTTATGTTTTTGGTTGTTTAATAATAGAAATATATCATATCTTTACTCAAATTTCACTTGGTGTGATTGTCCATTGTTTTCCTGCAGTCATCAACTATATATGTCCGTGTGATGTCTATGCATTTACCGACAAGTTTCAAGTTGATGGGAATGGGTTAATCAGGGTGTCAGACAACGTGGTGCAAAATGTGATCTGCATCGATCCAAATGTCTGGACAGGATCTCAAATAAACTGTTGAGCAAGTTCAAATCAGCAAGTTCGTTTATAACCGATTCATGAATATTTTGTTGCAATTAGGAACCGTTGGTCATACCGATATTCCAGATGCTTAACTTTACACCCGGGTGATAAAGAGCGATGCACAAAGAGCCCTTTCAACGTCATCTTGGTTTTAAATAAAGAATCGTAGGTGTGACTTGAGTGCTATATTCAGTGGAATCTCTGAGCTATAAAAGGAAACATGATAAACAAAAACATGAAAACAGAGCCTCAATAACTCTCTTTGAGCTGTTTGACATTAGGATGCATTAGTATCACCCACCCGTGGCTAACATGTGTATTGATTTCAAGGGCGATCATTCGGTGGTTTAATGTTTGGAGATTTCTATGCTTAATATCTCTTCTCGTGTGAACTCTGCAGTAAAAATCATGCACTAAAAGCTCAGCGATCTCCTGATGAAGAGGGGAGTTAATGAAAAGGGAAACATTAGATGTTGTATTCACGTACCGTTCACGGTCCAATGGATGTGAATAATTGTAGCAAACTTTGTGGCTCGATCATGATTTCTGTTGACATTGCGATAAAGTAGTCACGTGGCTTCTATTTTAGTTTGGTATTTGTGGCACGCATAAATATGTTTCTTACTTTTTAAGAATAGCAACAACAAAAGCAAATACAACACAAACTACACTTCAACGAATTCTTTATCAAAAAATAATTTGTCGAATAAAACGGATGTTCACCATGCATGAATATTATGCACAAAATAGTGTTAGTCATTGACACCGCCTTTGTTTGTCTGAGGAATAAATTCTGAATCAAATTCTAAATTTGTCAGTTTTCGTACTTTTCAGTCGTGAATATACATCGTCTGAATCGGAATTCTAACAGCTTTGGTGGAGAAGAGAGAGGAGAGGATCTCAAATGAGCCGTTTAGCCAAACTAGTAAGTTCATTTATAACTGATTTATGAATATTCAGTTACAATCAGGGACCGTTGGTCATACCAATATCATGAATCCTTAACTTCACTCTCCAGATGCTAAAAGTGATACACATAGAGCCCTTTGAAATAAAATCGTAGGTGTGACTTGAGTGCTATATTTAGTGGGATAATGGAATCTCTGAACTATAAAGGGAGACAGTATAAACGAAAACATGAATAAAGAGCCTCAATAACTCCTTTTGAGCTATTTGACATTAGAACGCATTAGTATCACCAATGCATATGTATTGATTTCAAAGGTGATCATTCGGTGGTTCAACGGTTGGAGATTTCTATGCTTTAATATCTCTTTTCGTGCGAACTCAACAGTAAAAATCACGCACTAAAAGCTCAGCGCTCTCCCAATAAAGAGGAGAAATAATGAAAAGGGAAACATTAAATGTTGTGTTCACGCACCGTTCACGGTCCAAGGGATGTGAATAATCGTGGCGAACTTTGTGACTCGACCATGAGTCGATATGCCAATCAAGTAGCCACGTGATTTCTATTTTTCTTGGTTATTCGTGTCTACACATGAATATTTCTTTGCTGTTTATTAATTCCAGTGATTTCATATATTTACGATATTTACACATGTTTATGTGTACAACAATATCATACTCCACGGTTGTTATATGTGAGCAAAAATCTGTAGCTGAAGAATAAAGTTTGTAAATAATATTATACGTTATGTGCAAATATGTGTAGATACTGAATAAGCACGACACCGAGTATTTTACAAAATAATACACATACCAATCTAAGCTGACAGGTGTTTGACAACAAGACCATTAGTAGCTTTTATTATGATATCGACCCCGCGGCTTATGTTTCCCTGACAACCATTCACTCGGCATTTATTTGAGGGAGGGATGGCGGATTTGACCCGAGGCATGTTTTCATTCCGTGTTAACACTCTGTGGCATAAGTGGTTTTATTGTATTATCGAAAGACAATAAACGCTGGTGAAGCAAAACTGATAGATACCACAATATTTCAAACGTGGCCGGACCAAAGACGAACATGTATTCAAATCACATAAACGTTCATATCGTTCGAAGTTTTAGTAAATATATTATCAGATCTATTCTCGATATCATATCAACCGGTCGTTATCAAGTACATTGACGAAAATAAACCATGAATATGGCGTTTAAAAACTTATGAGCAGTCATTATAGCAATGCATATGGAACCAAGCAATGAATGCCCCCTTGACAATATATAAACTGCGCGTGTGCAGAAATAAGGTAATATGAATCAGTATTATTCATTCAAGTACTGAACATTATACTACATGCAAGTGCACGTATTGACTCTGTGTAAAGTTCGTGAACAATATACAATATATCAATTTGGTGTCCCAACTCCCACACGAACGCACTCTTTGCTAACTTCTATGAATAGTACTAGCCTACATGTAGAATAGGAACACGATGATAAACGATTTAGCCTTGCGCGGAATTCGAGCAAAAATTACCTCGTAAATTATTAAATACACCCCTGGTGGAATTCGCTTCGTATGTATGTGATGTGCTAAAAAGCATAGAGCCTCCACTTCTATGCTAAAAAGTGATAATTCCAAGGTATATACGGCGCCTCTGGAACGGAATACGCCCGTCCCTAGTCGCTTCAGGCTTTCCATACATGAACTAAGCGGGCCATCAGTCCCAATCTAATGATTTAGCTTGCATATCAAAAACGAATTCATCGCCATGGAGTTTTCAGTAACATGTGGTAAATTGATATGGAATTAATTGCTTTATAAATTGATATGAATGGCGTTAATAAGCGGAGCATCCTGCTTGACTACCAGGCAAAAGTGGGACTGTGTTAGATTCATAAATAACGAAGTAGTCTGACAGATGTAGAATAATTGCTAGTTTCCCTTCTCGATATTTCTAGTTGGTTCGGATAGATATACTGCACGTGACGCTAAATTCACAACAGCTAAAATTATAAAAGGCATCCCGGAAAAGCTGGGCTTTGTATCCGTATACCAGCCATGTTTACAAGCCGTTTGCTACTCTACAATTCAAATGTATGTATATTTGCTGGTCCCTATCGTGCAAGGAACCAGGCCCGGTGGCATCCACTGACCGATTTACACAGAGAAGCCTCACTGGATCAAGCGGAAAGCTCAGTTTTGATCGGGAGATGAATCAAGGTTATTCCCCGCCCCGGCGAGACAGTTTCAGTCGAAATTAATATCATCCATAACACCCGAGGGAAATTCAGCTCCGAGTCTGGCCAGCTATTTCTAACACGTCGCCTCTGCCACGCGTGATAAAAGTGGCTGCCACTTGTACCTCTTGACATGGGAGCGGAAAAGTGCCGCTCAATACGGAACAATAGCGTTTTGTTTCCTGAACAATGGACACTCGGCTTTGCCAGCACACGGGTGACAGTTAATAAAGATGCTGGTTCTTTCCACAAACAACGACTACAAACGACTACTCCGTCTTAATCCTCCACGCTGCTATCGAGATGATACATGGAAACATCCTCTGATGGAAATGCTCCGCCCCTCCACAGGAAACCAATCTAAAAACGACGGGTGATAGTGTGACGACTTTGTGGACCCCTAAAACTGCTGCTCCAAGAGAGAGCGAGAAACTCTTGTGCGTCTTCAGCGTGGACCGGCCGAAGTGAGTCCGAGATTTCTTTTCTCCCACTGGACGGGCGCAGTGGTACCGTCGATGTGAATTTGATCGATAGTCGGAGGTCCCAACCCCCTTTATATTGGATCGGCTGGCGGCAGTGGGATTGTCCCGGTGATTTGCTGCCGAGCAGTAAGCACCTCTAATGTTACCATTTGCCTCGCTCTTGGCTTTTTCTCGATTCCAGCCACTTCGGTTGACGGGATGCGTCGGCTGAGGGAAGGATGGAAAGCGAGCCTCAGGAAATGACAACGGAGAAAACCACGATTTTGTGGTTTCGGATGTGATCGGGAGATGTAAGAGAAAGAATTCAACAGAGTGGCAACTGTCTGTCTGTCTCTGCCTGGGAAAACTAACGTGGGAATCACTAGCGAACCGGCGGTGGATGTCTGCGAGGAAGTGGGATGAAGGGGTATAAAAACATTCGCACAAAAAGAGAGAAAAACGTCTGAATTTAATGGGCGCCGAAATTTAGAGAGCAATCGCGACCACTGTTGATCTTCCGCATCGGCAGTTCGCTGATTCCGTGATTCCTTTGGGTTGTGAGCAGCAGCGAGCGCAGCTTTTCCCGTTCGCTGATTCCGTGATTCCTTTGGGTTGTGAGCAGCAGCGAGCGCAGCTTTTCCCGTGCAGACCGCAAGGTGTCAGATGTAGGGAGAAAGTAAGGGAAAACTGTGTGAGAGGAGATAGAGAGAGCAACAGAACATCTCCGTCCATTTGGCAGCAGAGATCTATCGTGCAGCGTGATGCGCCGCTGCCTGGCGTGAGTAGCCGCCCCTTGCGGCAAAAACAACATCATGCCAACCACCACAGCTCGGATAGTGGTCACAGTAAAACACGCACGCACACATGTAGGCACGCAATATCCATGGAGTTACTACTTCATGCGGATATAACTCATAAATGGATCTATACGAGTTTGATAAGAATGGGAGGGACGCAATCGTCTCTAGTTTCAACTTTGGACCTTGATCGGGGAACTGGAAACCGCTAACGATGATGCAACACTGGTCAATGGCTACGAGTGATAAGAATCCCTGTCGACTGAAACGCGACGATGTTTGAGCGACGGCGAATTAAGTATTGTATCGTGCTCGTTTTAGTTGTCATGGTAATTCTTCACCTGCATCTCGGCTATTTCTGCTCGGAGCGGGCTTGCACCCTGACGGAAGAGGTCAAAGCGAACGGTGACCTCTTCCAAGGGAGTCACCTGCCCGGCCACGATGATGGACGACGGACCCCCATCGAAAGGAGTCATGACCGCCCACCTCCACGCTTTCACTTGACTTCTTTCGTAGCTGACCCATGCCCCACCACGACTGTTGCTAGTGACGACGGGGACGATTTTGGAGGGTTGCTCCTGGCAAACGGAACGTCGTCCATCATACAAACCCCGTATAAATTCGACATAGAGGGTCAAGAGGATGTCATGGTGTTCCTCCACATGCAGAAAACAGGGGGCACGACCTTTGGGCGTCACCTCGTGCGTGACCTCGAGATGCAGAAGCCATGTGTATGTAGCCATGGCAACAAAAAGTGTGGGTGCCAGAACTCACGAGGCCTGGTGTGGCTGGTCAGTCGCTACACGACCGGGTGGCGGTGTGGGCTACACGCGGACTGGACCGAGCTCACCTCTTGTGTGGACGGCATGCTGGACAAGGTGGAGCCCGTCAAACGCGAGAGGAGGTGAGGAGGCACTTGTTATTTTTGCAAATTCAGTTTAAATGATCAAAAGATGAGCATGTTCTTCCAAACACGTTATTGCACTTGGAAAGCAAGGTTCATTCAGTGAGATGAGACAAACACACTCATAACAATGATAGAGGCCTCTCAGTTTCCAAGAAGAGCACACTATTCTCAGACTGCTCATTTGAAATAGAATTGGATGCATACTGTACAGTGGAATGAATAGAATAACACTGCTATAAATTAATTTGAACTTGAATCGAGGATCTTTGCGTGGACAAGAATTGTCTATGTGCACACGAGTCCACGAAGCAAAACTGCCAGAGATTTAATAAGTGCACATTTCAAAGGTTGTTTTTCAGCTGCTTTGTTCATTCTACGCAAATTAGTTTATGTTATTCCGGCTTGTTTTGTTTTGGCTGTTAAACAAACGTAAAGTTTGCCTCGTGATTTTTTTGAATTGCTAAACTGAGTGCCTGTACCGGGCACGGTAGAAGACGAAATCCTGAACTCCATCGATGGGTTACGCATGTACTTGTATGTGTTATTCGCAAAATTGGTTAAATTCGATGTTATTCATCGGAATCAATTTGGAATGTTTGTAATGACAGAATAATTGATTGCTTTTTCATCAGTGTTAGCTTTGAATGTTTTTAATCATATCATGTTTTCCATGAATGTCAAGCCTACATACTGCCAATAATTATTAAAATACTGAAACAACAATTATTAAAAAATGGCAGTGTCTCATCATAATTGGGCGGTGAAGCAATCAATTCATGCATATCTGTTACACTCATCACCGTCAGCCTGAACCCACATCCCTGGTACAAAAAGATATGAACACTTTTACACCCTATGGTATAACACGTGTGTGTCTATTGAACTGACAAAAGCAGGCGCCCGTTCGCTCCTAGCTGTATAAGTTATTCATGCGGCCAATTTTCAACGTATAATTGACTGACTACGTTCGCTATGTTTTTCCAGGATATGCCTTTCACAATATTTTGACAAGTGCTAGGAACTTGCGCGGCTAGTCCATCATAAATATAACACACTGCGTACACTAAGCAAACAAAGTCCGTATCTCGAGTATATTTTCATTACCCTTCTATGCCCGCCGAGGCATGATACACCGATACAAGGAAAATATCTTGAGAATTAGTAAATTTCTGCGTTTGCGGAAAAAACAGAAAATTGCCTAAAATTTGCTTTACTAGCGTGGCGAAGTACATAACAATGATATTAATAATGTATTCAAACCTGGTAGAATATGAAGGCAGGCACCAGATGCATGTCATTTTCGCGCCTGCCACGTCTGTTGTTGAGAAGATTACACAGTCACATATCGCTGATTAAATTAATTATACATCTATTGCCTCTTTAGATGAGAAAAAGTCAATATATTTCAGTAAAATAGACTGACATCTGTGCCATATCCAGTGAATATATATAACAGCAACATGGCATTTGACACCCGATATTTGAGCCGCGCAGTACGTCAAAAACGGTCCATTTTATCTCATATGAAAACGATAATTCTAGTATGAACACACAATTCAACAAATATATTATCAACTCAAGAATGTAATAACTTATAAAAATTAAATTCTCCGTGGGTTGCTGGTATATAGTCTGCTATGGACCAGAAACATTCATATCTTGGCAAATGATACACTGACATTTTCATTAATCCGGATAAAGCAACACACAAAATAGTATTTCGAGGGTAACAGACATCATGGAACAGGTATCGCAAAGTATACAGATTCAAACCAGAACGAGGGAATATCAAATTGCAAAAGGAGATAAGAAAGTGGAATCGCCAAGGGAGCAAAGTCTGCCACCTTTCACCGTTCATTCAGAGATCCTGTTGTGGGCCGATTGGACACACACCTCGCGAATTCGTAGTCAGAAGAAATGTTATAAAATTTGCATCTGGAACCTGAGAAAAGGGACGTAATGCCCTTCAGGAATTAAGAAAAGGAAATTGTCTTTCATGAAGGAAACCACAAAAATATGATACATATGGAATAAATATCTACCATTTTCTCCCTCTAATTGCCTCGGGAATACAATTACCAGTACACAAATATGGCACACGTACAATATGTTGTACCTGGACTGGAGAGATTTTACAATGTGTTGCAACTTGTCAGTGTTTACGATGTAGCAAATTATCCAACAACATTAAGCATATGGTGTTTTATTGCGGGTTTTTTTCTGTAATGCCACTATTCCTACACAACACTCCCCAGCGACTTGCAACATTTATCCAGATAAAATTGTCACCATACATTTACATCTGATGTAATTGTTCTTGTTATGAATGCATTCATTTAGTGAGAGACAAAACAAGCAACTCAAAGTGAAGATTCCTCCTCAGAGAACCAGCAATGAAAATTCCAATACAATGGAAGTTCCTTGAGCAATTTCCTGAACTTTGAAACATATGCGCATAATAATGATAATATATTTGTGTATATGTTTACTCCTGTTATGAGTTATATGAGTTGAGAAACAGCTTGATCTGATCCAAAAGTAGTGATAGCTCGTAAGTATATTATACACTGAATATCATTTTTATATATTCCAGGTATATGTATTTGACAATACTACGAGACCCAGTGACACGCTATCTCAGTGAATTCAAACACGTGCAGAGAGGCGCCACCTGGCGAGCTGCTAGACTTCAGTGTGATGGTCGCCAGGCGTCACTACAAGAGTTACCCTTCTGTTTTGAAGGTAGTATATTCATGTGGTGTACAATCATTTCATTACGTAATATAGGTACCTCCACTGGAGACAAAAGGACATGACTGAATGAAGCCATGTCCATTTAGAATACAAGTTTTAATATATTTAATTATCTTTATTCATCCACAGATTCACATGCTAATGCAATGAAACAAATATACAATTTGAAAAATATCATTTTAATAAAAATGAAGAAAAAAATCCCGGAAGTTAAAGCGTTATGAAAATTACAGAATTATTTTATTGCTTTCTAGGGGACGACTGGAAGGGGGTGAGTTTGGATGACTTTATGAGTTGTCCTCACAACCTCGCCAACAACAGACAGACGAGGATGATGGCTAACCTCAGTGTTGTAGGTTGCTACAAACACTTATCCCAATCCGGGTCACAGCACCAATGTGATATGCTTCAGAGTGCTAAGGATAATCTCAGAAAACTCGCTTTCTTTGGTCTCACGGAGTACCAACTTGAAACACAGTACATGTTCGAGCGAACGTTTGGGTTGAAGTTCAAAACGGATTTTTATCAGTATGCCCACACGCATTCCAGTGAGGTGGATTTAACGTCTAGTCAAATGCACAGCATCAAAGAGCTCAATAGCTTGGATATTAGTCTATATCAGTATGCCAAATCGTTGTTTCTCAAGAGATTGCAAACATTGCTCAGAAATGACAGCCGGTTGAGACCGTTCGACATTAGAGTTCCCAGTCGCACCAGCGGACATGGATCTAAATCATTCACCGGGGATTCGAACGTCGACTTTTACGAGGAGGAGGAAAATGAATTGGACAATGATGATACAGAATACAACCAGAGATTTCCACAATAAAATAACGTAATCTTTCTAGTGAAATGTCCAGATTTTTAGCCCTCTTTTTGTACGTGTTTTAGGAACGATGAGTAATCTGCATGGAAGTATTATATTTGGCCGATCGATGCTTATCTTGTAAGGCATTATATATTTACCCACAAAATTGTATATCCTATTTGATTGGGCATAACTTCGGCCTAATGTCCATAATTTGTCATCTCGTTTTGTATGGTAATGAATAATAACATCCAATATTCGAGCATTAGATCCGAAGTAAATACTTCATATTTTGATTTGATATCAACACTATGACACACATTGTCATAATTAATCTTGATGTATGATACAGTATTGCATGATGACTGAAATGTTCATATGGTGGAATTAGCATGTGTGCACCAGTTATTATTTCATATACATTAAATATATGCATCAGTCCTATGATGCGATTATCCTCAGTTCATGTGATTAAATAAACAGCTTGTTTACTTGTAAACATGTATTGTTAAACAAATAGAGGACAAACTCCATCGACATTTTAAACTATTAGGAGCCCTTTGTTTTACAATTTTGCATGTAATAATACTCTGTTTCCATCAAAGTGTTCGTATATCAACACGCAAAGATAATACAATGTAAAGAAACTTGATGTGTATGACACCATTATTCGGGACATTCATTTACAAATGTAATGTTCAACCTTCTCATCATTACTGGGTGGTGAACGAACATTATCGTCGCCTAATACCACGTCCCTTGTGGAAAGTCTATAATGTATTCTATAATATTACAGTCGACTCTTCACTCCTAGCTGTATGAGTTACTCATGTTGACAATTCTCTATATATAATTCACCGGCTACGTTCACTGTTTTTTTAATGATTTTTATGATAAGATATGCCTCTGACAATTTTTGGAACTTACACAGGAACTTATGCCGCTAGTCTATCATAAATATACCACACCGCTTACACAACTCAAACAAAGTTAATATTTGGAGTTTACTTTCATCTGGAACAAACTCCTGCATGTGAAGGAAGGGCACAATTTGCGTGAACATTTCTTTTCTACTACCGTGGTGAATTAGGTTATCATATTCTCATACCTGCTAGAATATGAAGGCAATAATATGAAGTGCATGTCATTCTTGCGCCTGCCACGTCTGTTGTTGAGAAGATTACACAGTAACATTTCGTTAATTGCATTCATTGTGATATTTGTTCGGAGATAAAAATTGAATACTGGTATGTCCTCCACGCCCCCCCCCCCCCTTCAAAAAAGTCCGACATCTGTGCTATATCCAATAAATAAAACAGCAAATCACATCTGATACATGATATATATGTAACACTAAAGTGAGCAATCAAGTCATTTGTATTTATTTTCTCTTCTCTCATAAAGCGAATGCCATAATTTTATCATGAAATACCCAAGAAATAGCAAGTACATCATACACTAGCAAATAAAATACATATACCATGGGTCGTTATCATACCCTATCATGAATCACCCCCATCGATATTTTGGCAAATAATACACTGACATTTGCATTACTCCAGATAAAACAAGAGTAAAAAGTACTTCGAGGATAAACTTACATCATAGAACAGGTATCTTAAAGGTTACAGGCTCGCACCACAAGGAGGGAATATCAAATTGCAAAAGGCGATAATAGAGTCGAATCCCCAAGGATGTAAAGAGTGCCATCTTTTATTGTTTATTTAGGTATCTTATTATAGTTCATTGAAGGCTGAATGGGCCCACACCTCATGAACTTGTAGTCACAAGAAATGATATGAAATTTGCATCTGGAACCTGTGAAAACAAACTTATATGACTTTTAGGACTTAAGAAAAGGAAATTGTTTTCCACGATGGAACCGCAAAGAAGATGATACATATGGAATAGTTGCCTCAGAATATTCACCTCAGAAATACAATTACCGGTACACAAATATGACATGCCTAGGTTGCACTGGCACTAGGACAGCTTTTCATCTAATCGCGGTATTTACACTGTGGCGAACAATACAACAACATTTACCCCATTATGATCCATTGTGGTATTTGCCAATAATTCACTATTCATACCGTATTACCCCGAATATAGGCACATGCACCTATAAGTGAAGGTGCACCAAGCTTCATTTATAGGCGCATGTGCCTATAAATGAAGTTGGTTCAAATTTGCACAAGTGGGTGCGCTTTTAAGTGAAACTTGATTCATACTGTTGATCAATATGCGTTCAACCGAAAAATGTATGCAAACCCAGATGAGTGTTCGAATTTGATTGAGTTTTCCGTTAGGCGAGTTCACATGCATCACAGACATCCTAAACTCCATACCTGGCTGACGTAAAATACGTACGTTCACTCTGTCGGGTTGTATGATCGGATACTTGATTACTTATTCCTCCCTCGTCATTCACTGTTTATCTTGAGATTACTGATATACTTAACTTTAGAACGGATTGCATGTTCATGTTTGTATGTGACATTTATAATATATATTTCAACTAGGCGTTAAAACCATGAGATGTGATTAGTCCTACCTAGCCTACGGTCTCGCTCTATATTATTGTATATAAAGCACGGTTCACTTATAGGCGCATGCGCCTAGTTTCAGTTATAGGTGCATGCGCATATAAATGAAACCAGTTAATATTCCCACGACTTCTCAAAAGGCATTTCACTTATAGGTGCATGCGCCTATATGCGGGGTAATACGGTACATAAAAATATTCGGTGACTGGTAACGTTTCGAAGATAAACATGTCATCGTATATTTGATGTTGTCGTCATTCATACATTCATTCAGTGCAAAACAAAAACAATTTACAGGCAAACTCTCACAATAAAGATTCCCTCTTGGAATACCACAGAATATAGTTGTTATGGTTTGCAGAATCCTTCCATTGTGCAAAAGATTCTTGTATTTGCATATTGAGATGAACACATGGGATATAGGCTTTAGTGTGATCAATGTGGCAAATGCAAGATTCGTTTTAAACATCAAAATAAAAGAGCATGACATATGAACCATATGAGAGTGGATCTCGTATGATCATAACATGAGTAAAGAGACTGTATTTTGTTTTTGTATTGGTTCACTCTGACGAATCATCCTCATATAATATGTGTTATATGATGAGAATCAACTTGGTTGCATTTGAGACTATAGGCAAATACAACAACATCAGCAAAAACAATAACGGGAGAGTGGCAAATGTTAACATGTAAGAATGGCACTCCATTTCCATGAAACAATTTTTCTATATATGTAATATAACACTATATGGTATCAAACATGTGTGCCCATTGAGCTGGGAAAAGCAGATTCCCATTCGCAGGTCTATAAGTTATTCATGCGGCCAATGTTCAACCTATATATAATTGACTGGTTACGTTCGTTTCTTTTTGCAAGGATATTGCTCTCCCGATGTTTTGATTAGTGCCGGGAACAAACAAAGTCTGACAAACAAGGTCTGCATCTCAAGTATATTTTTATCCTCCTACCTTTACTGAAGCATGACACAAGGGAGATATCTTGAAAATTAGTAAATTTCTGCACTTGGAGGGTAAAAAACTTGCGTGAAATGCTTCAGAACAGTGTTATTATGTACTTCTACCTGGTAGAATATGAAAGCAGGTGCCATGTGAATGTCATTCTTGCTTTTAGATTATACAGTCACATTTCGCTGATTGCATTCATTATATTGGTTTGTTCGAGGAGAGAAAATCAATATGTTTCAAAACGTTTGCCTGAATTCTGTGTCATATATATTAAATATAACAGCAAAATAGCATATGACACCCGATATATATTATGAGTCATGCAACATGTCCGATGTGCATTTTTTCTCCTGTGTGTAATTATTAGTATGATTACGATCATTCTAGTATGAACACTCAATGATAAAGAAATATATTATCAACTCGCTAATGGAATAACTTATAGATATGAATATTCACCATGAGTCGTTGGTATATAGCCTGATATAGACCAGAAACATTTCATTTTCAATAATCCAGATAAAGCAACACACAAAATAGTATTTACAGGGTAACAGACATCATGGAACAGGTATGGCAAAGTATACAGGTTTAAACTAGAACGAGGGAATACCACATTGCAAAAGGAGATAAGAATGTGGAATCGCCGAGGAAGCAAAAACCGCCACCTTTTACTGTTTATCAGAGATCCTATTGTCGGCCGATTGGACGCACACCTCGCGAATTCGTGGCCAGAAGAAATTTGACAAAATGTGCATCTAGAACCTGAGAAAACGGACGTAATGCCCTTTAGGAATTAAGAAAAGGAAATTGTCTTTCATGAAGGAAACCACGAAAATATGATACATAGGGAATAACTGTCTTCCATTTCCTCCTTCTAAGTGCCTTGGGAATACAATCAGTGGTACATAAATATGGTGCACCAACATATGTTGTACCTCGACTGGAAATCTTTTATAACTTTTTGCCGGTGTTTACCATGTAGCAGATTATCCAATAACATTAACCATATGATGTTATATTGTGGTATTTGTCCGTAATGCCACTATTCCTACATAACATTCCCCAGCGACTGGCAACATTTATCGAGATAAAATTGTCACCATACATGAGCATCTGGTGTAATTGTTCTTGTTATGCATGCATTTATTTAGCGAGAGACAAAACAACCAACTCAATAAATAAAGATTCCTCCTCAGAATACTGGTAAACTCAAACGATGAAAATTCCAATACATGTGCTAGTTCCTTACACAAGTTCGTGAATTTTAAAATACGTGAGCACATTATAATTATCTTTCATCATACTTGTGTATGTGTTCTGTTACAACAGAACACCAAAAGCAAGTGACAGTGTGTTACAATTTTTGCACTGGATGACTTGTTTATATATTCCAGGTATATGTATTTAACAATACTACAAGACCTGGTGACACGCTATCTCAGTGAATTCAAACACGTGCAGAGAGGCGTCACCTGGCGAGCTGCTAGACTTCAGTGTGATGGTCGCCAGGCGTCACTACAGGAGTTACCCTTCTGTTTCGAAGGTAGTATATTCTTCTTCTTTTTTCATTATTAGTTGCATATTTCATGTTGACGAGTGCATTCACTGGAGACAAAGGGACATGACTGAATAAAGCCATGTCCATTTAGAATACAAGTTTTAATATATTCAATCATCTCTATTCTTTCACAGATTCGCATGCTAATGCAATGAAACAAATATACAATTTGAACAATATCATTTGTTTCAAATAAACAAAACTGGAAGCGAAAACGTTATGAAAATAACGGAATTTTCTCTCCAGGGGACGACTGGAAGGGAGTGAGTTTGGATGACTTCATGACCTGTCCTCACAACCTCGCCAACAACAGACAGACGAGGGTGATGGCTAACCTCAGTGTCGTAGGCTGCTACAAACACTTGTCCCAATCCGGGTCACAGCACCAATGTGATATGCTTCAGAGTGCTAAGGATAATCTCAGAAAACTCGCTTTCTTTGGTCTCACGGAGTACCAACTTGAAACACAGTACATGTTCGAGGGAACGTTTGGGTTGAAGTTCAAAACGGATTTTTATCAGTATGCTCACACGCATTCCAGTGAGGTGGAATTAACGTCTAGTCAAGTGCACAGCATCTGCCATCAAAGAGCTCAATGGCTTGGATATAAGTCTATATCAGTATGCCAAATCGTTGTTTCTCAAGAGATTGCAAACATTGCTCAGAAATGACAGCCGGTTGAGACCGTTCGACATTAAATTTCCCAGTCGCACCAGCGGACATGGAGCTAGATCACTCACCGGGGATTCGAACGTCGACTTTTACGAGGAGGAGGAAAATGAATTGGACAATGACGATACAGAATACAACCAGAGATTCCACAATGAAATAACGTAATCTGTCTAGTGAAATGTCCAGATTTTTAGCCCTCTTTTTGTTCGTGTTTTAGAAAGATGAGTAATCTTCATGGAAGTATTATGTTTGGCTGATTCATGCTTATCTGATAAGGCATTATATATATATACCCACAAAAATTGTACATTCTATTTGACTCGGCATATCTTCAGCCTGACGTCCATAATTTATCATATCTCTTTGGATGGCAATGAATAATATTTGAACATTAGATCCGAAGCAGTTACTTCATATTTTGATTTGATATCAACGATGTGATCCACATTGTCATAATTAATCTTTATGTATGATGCAGTATTGCATATTAAATGACTGAAATGTTCAAATGGTGAAATTAACATGTGTGCAGCCGTTGATACTTAATACCCCATATACATTAAATACAATCATCAGTCCCATGGTGCGGTTGTCCTCAGTTGATGTGATTAAATAAACAGCTTGTTTACTTGTAAACTTGTGTTGTTAAACATATAGAGGGCAAACTCCATCGACATTTTGAACTGTTGATTTTTTAAAAATGTAATAATACTCTGTTCCCATCAACGTATGCATATATCAAAACGCATACATATATAATGTAAACAAACTTGATGTATATGGCACCATTATTCGGGACATTCATTTACAAATGTAATGCTCATCTTTCTCATCATCACTGGGTGGTGAATAAACATCATCATCATTACTGAGTGGTGAGCTAACAAGCCCTAATTAGGGTAGTTTCATCAGCACGACTATTTTATAGTCGCAGGTACGACTTCGACTCAGTCACTGGAACGGGACCGTGTCAAAAACTCATGACTCACTGCATTGACACTGTTCACTGCAAAATTAATGTGTTTGGATATACACGGAGTGCGCGTATATGGATGGTCATAGTCGGCAAAATAATTCATCTGTTGATGTAATGCCTGTAAAAGCATGCAGGCCCCCACATGCACCCCGAAACAGTGCAATATCATCAACTCAGTGGCGTTTTGGCTTCGGATTTGGTAGGCTAGTTATGGACTTATCATACACCTAATTTATGGGGTTTGCTATAGATAAATGAATAATTTCTATAAGTTATTGGACAATTGTATAGTCTATAGTTTGATCAGATGTAACAGTACATGTATGGGGGACTAGATTACATATTACACATTAGGCTACATGTTTTCCCTGATGACTCCAGTGTATTTTCAGATTGACATGTTTGGTCTGGCTCTAATTCTGTCAAGTGTTCCATTTTAGGGTATTTTTTTATCGAAATCTTGTGATGTTGGTGTTCAATACATTAGTATTAATTTTTAGTTTTTTTTATCGAAATCTTGTGATGTTGGTGTTAATTACATTAGTATAAATTTTTAGTATTTTTATCGAAATCTTTTGATGTTGGTGTTAATTACATTAGTATTAATTTTTAGTTTATTTATCGAAATCTTGTGATGTTGGTGTTAATTACATTAGTATTAATTTTTAGTATTTTTATCGAAGTCTTGTGATGTTGGTGTCAATTACATTAGCATTAATTTTGTCCTTATTGTTATTCATTCTCTACAGATATGAACAATGCTGGAGCCTTTGGGTTATCAGTTTATGTTACTTAAACCACGTTTCCCAAAACTATGTGCTTCAGGTAGTATATGACAGATAGTGTATGACGCTGGATTATTCAGCCTACGTGCAATGTAGGCTGAGCTTATAAATCAAAACTTTTCATTGCAACGACGCCGTCAAATTAGATATCCGCCAAAATTGTCGCTTATTCTTATGACAATACCACAACCAGAGAGACAACCAGAGACGAATATAATATTGTATACAACCCAAAAGTTTATAGCACTCATGTTGTATTCTTCAGAAATTGTGGTGACAGGGGCGGGTTTAGGGGATTTGGCCAAGGGGGCCTTGCCAACCACCCCCCCCCCCCCCCCTTCAAAAAAAAGAAGCAAAAAGAGAAGAAGAAGAAAGGAAGGAAAAAGGGAAAAAGAGAGGGGAGGAAGTGGTTCAAGATAAGCTTTAACTTCTGAGCCCCAAGTCGCGAGCAGTGTATTCACTCTATAGCCAACACACCTGTTCTCATTGAAAGCACTTCATGCCGTCCACCTTCTATAAATGATTTGAGAGCATTGAATGGCCAAGTACTATTTTATGTCATTTTTTTTTCAACTACAGAGATCATGCATTTATGGGTGTTTGTAATGCTTGATAGTCAGACCCAGGAGAACTCTGGGATGTTGTATTAGGCACGCGAATACCGCCAGCTTATGGGCCCTTGAGCCGGCCCCAGACCCCCGGCCGACAAGGGCTTGCTTCAACTTGCTTAACATTCCAGAACTAGGCTTTCCCTCAAAATCCTAGATTTGCCTGAATCAGCCATGCATACACTCTTTAGGGGGATGGAAAATGGACTATTAAGAAAACCTATAAAACACACCACTGCATATCCCTTCAGCTTCTGGAGCCCTCAATCAGGTCCCAGATTCTCGGTCTTCACCACCTCGCTTCACGACATTTCATATCTTGGCCTTCCTTCTGAACCCTGGATTCACTTAAGATCAGGTATTCATAAACTCTCCAAGGCCATGGATATTGGACCAAGGAGAGCCCCAGAACACATCATTGGGGATGCATAAACCTTCAGCGTCTGGGGCTCTTGAGCGGGCCCCAGACCCCCGGCCGACAGGGGCTTGCTTCACCTGGCTTAGTAACATTTCACAAATGGGCCTTCCCTCAAATGTCAAATCTGCTCCGAATTAGCCATGCAAAAACTCTTAGGGGAATGGGGAATGGACCATAGGAAACCTAGAAAAAAACACCACTGGGCATGCAAATCCTTTTAGCTCCTGGGGCCCTTAAGCGAGCCTCAGACCCTCAGCCTTCACCAACTCGCTTCGCAACATTTCATATCTTGGCCCTCCTTCAGAACCCTCGATCCACCCAGATCAGGCATTCATAAACTCTCCAAGGCCATGACATTGGTCCAAGGAGAGCCGTAGAACACACCATTGGGGATGCATAAACCTTCAGCGTCTGGGGCCCTTGAGCGGGCCCCAAACCGCCGACCGACATGGGCTTGCTTCGCTCCCCGCTCTGTCGACCAAAGGTTTTGCCCCCCAACCCCCCCAACCCCCCCCCCCCCCCCCCCGCTCCCAAAATTCTATACCCGCCCCTGCGGTGATATCCATGTGGCGTAATCGAATAAGCCCGGCGTTCCATGCCTGTCGATATTAGAAAAAGGCAGCCAGACATTGGACAGTTAGCTATTTATATACTGGTATATACATGGGCTTGATCCTGTTTGTGCACGATAAAAGTCGTATGTAGGCAAAATGAGCAATAAGAGTATAGTGAATAATAAAACGAGTACTACTCATACATTTTATTCTCCAGGCGCATTGGCATTAGGCCTACATAATGGAGAAAGCGTGAGCGTACGGTATAGGTATCTATATACATCGTACGCATCGGATATCATATACACCGACATTGGTCCGACATAATTCCCTGGCAGTGTAACCGAGCATTGTAGATGACAACTTTGTGGCTTTATGCACGGCCCCTTAACGACTCCGACTATTGGAGTACGACTAAATGAATAGTCGTGCTGGTGAAACTACCCTAATACCACATCCCTTGCCGAAAGTTATATGATCAATATTGCACCCTATAATATTCTACTCAACTGTTCACTCCTAGCTGAAAAATTAACTCATCCGGACAATTTTCAATGTATAATACGTGAGTTCGGAAATGTTTTCAGGTCAGGTCAGTGGAATTGGGTCGGGGTCAAGCGGTATAAACATAGCCAAACCATGCTGTCACGCTACCATTGTCGAGTCACTGTCACCAACACATTACTCGATTTCGCCTGTACAATACTAACCTCTTTGTGTACTTCGAGTTCACCGCGTCACTCACGATTGAGCATGGTGTGTACGAATGTTTTGTTTATACCATTTGACCTGACCTAGAAATATTTCCGAACTGGCTTATTGAAATGGCCAAAATGGCCAAAGTAGCGCACCTTACTCTGTCAATACTACACACCCACTCAATGTATACCATATTTAATCCGTCTGCCACATTTTTAATCTTCATTGAATTTAGGACCCAAGTACCGTACACTGCTTCTTAATACTACTCGTCCACTAAAAACATACCATTTAATCCGTCTCGAACCTTTTAAATCCTTATTGAATATAGAGGAAGGCTCAGGATATAATACTTGGGCCGAATTTAGAAGAAATAGTAAGCTGCGCTACATGGGCCGAACTGATGATGCTAGTCTATCATGAATATAACACACCACTTACACAACTCAAACAAAGTTAGTATCTCAAGTATACACCCATTGCACTATTGGGTATTCGGTATTATCGTCATATTGTTTTTTCCCTATGGCCTTGACATTGCTCAAATTGCTTATTGTCCGGGGGACTCAAGTAGGGTCCTCAGCTCGGCCCTAATACTTACTCATCTAATGATTCTTAATTGAGTTTGTGTTTTCGCACTTTAAACCTCATTAGATATAGAAAACTGATGAGTCGCACAACAAACGTTTTCCGAAGTGAGCTATGCTTTTGGTAAGTCAATTTCGTTGAGTTGCTGGGGAGAGTAGAAAGTGATCTCAGTGGCACGTTAAAGCTGTAAGCATGCTATAAATAGGTAAAGGGCCATGTAAAAAAAATAATATGATAACGACCACAATCTTCCGCCATGGATAAACCGAACGTAAAACCACAGAACCACGCGTTGTTTGTTTTGATCTGCATGTGGGCGGGTATATGCACTGGCGCGAGTCATGACAAAGGCCAGAGGCAGTCGGCTGTATCGGCCGAGTGGTATAAAACCATTTTTGCAGTATGTGTCCATGGTCATTTGACATGTTCCCCGCAGCAGAGATGTCAGACAACATACAAACTGTAAAGTATAATTTTCCGTACATGACACTATTAGGCCTACCTAATTTTCCTCCTGTAATCCACAAAAAGTAGGGCTATCTATAAATGTGACGAATTTGCATGGCTCCCAGTAATTCACACGCGTAGATATCACCCAGTAATGTATCCTAATATACAGTATGGTTATCGTAAAGATTTGTACACATAGAACACATACATAATTACCACCACCAGGGAAATGTTCCGCGTGCTATATTTTTAGCACATGAATGTTATTTCAGGGTAATCGTTGCTGCAATTGCACCAACAAATCAAAGTGCATGCGATGCGCCTGTCGCAATAAAGGCTGCAGGAATTGTCCCTCTCGCAACTGCCAATTCAAGCAGGTAGGGCTTATGAAGACACACATTTTGACAGCTCTCGTGAATGAACATTTTGCCTTTGCACAACCCCCCCCCCTCCATATAATAGTCAGACATCCAAACATATATCATTGAACTAGGTAAATTTCAATTTGTAAGGCACCTCCCGCGCCTACCCCTGCTGCTGAGAACCATGCATCCGCTCATCGTCATGGCTACGCATCAACGTCACGCCGCAATGAGGCTGAAGAAGACATGCCATCTGCGAATTCTCTCCTGGAAGATCGCATGCAACCACTTCGTGCTGCAAACGCCCTTATCATTGCGGACAACCAGGTGAATTTCTGTACATGTGAGGGACCCACTGCTTACCATTATATGCTATTGACTTAGTAGCTAGATATACTTTTACAATTAACACGTATTTATGTCAATACCAGCAAGACCTATGCCTAGAAAAAATCAATCTTTGTCAACGACACACATTTAGAACAAAATTAGAGTAACTTACCCACGGGTTCATATGGAGCTTCCTTTTTATCTCACAAGTAAACACAGCTTGCAGGTATTGAACTTCCTAATATGCCCGAAGATCACGATAGGTATTTGGCCTTTTTCATATACAATATGGGGCCTGCTTCACGTTCGAAGCACGCGTCTCTCTGGAGACGCATTGACATTTATCGATCCACTACACCGTTTCATTGGTCATGACGTCACACCCTCGGTCTCGTGCGCTGGCAACAATAGTATACTGCCAGGTCGTCTTGCATCATTGGGTTGTCTCAGAGCTGTCAAGGCGAGAGGACGACGGTGGAGTGAAACATGCATGTGCTCCTAGTCCCTTTACGTCTGACTAGAAGCCCGTTGAGGCCCTGTAGACAATTCCAATTGGGGGCCCAGGAGGGGTTCTGGTAGACCGTCGGGCTGTCCCGGGTTCTGTCCCCATTGAAGACCATCGGTGAGACCGGCCTGCAACACGCCTGCATACTCGTGTTCCGGGATGCCGCTCCCATGGTTCTCGGGCTTGACACACCGGGCTTTATATTATGACAAGTACCTGGTCATAGTCCAGTGGTCATGACGCCTGCTGTGACCGTCTCGCAGTGCGGGGCGCTTGCGCCCTAGGTAGCAGGCGACAATCGTTACACTGAACCACCCCGAAGCACTTTTTTTTTTGAAAACTGACATTTTACTGTTGTTGTTTTTTTAAACTTTACAAATGTCATAAGTTTTGTTTACATCTGGAACCGTAAACGTACCAATGAATGTGTATGTTCTCCAATTCAGAATATCATCTCGGAACTCAGCAGAGACCAGCTACTGGCAATTTTGCAGAAAATAAATACGGCAGCTCCGCGCCTGATGGCATCGGTTCTCCAGGGAGGTCGTGAGGTGTACAGAGTGATGCCCTGCCCACAGCCACAGTGGTGTAGTTGTGGGGTCTGCATTCCTATGGTTGAAAACAGAGACAACATCTGCTGCCAACCCGCAGCAGGAGAGAAATGCATTGTGGCCTCACAAACATTCAACGATTTATGTTTGAATGCCTCTGTGGTGGAGATAGGGGGAATTTTGAACTATGCCAATCATTTTCACGATGATCCGGTGTTCTCAAATGCCAAATATAGAAACCAAGCATACCGCCTATTCATTCTCTGGCAGTACAGCAAGCTAGGAGCACACCAGCGCCGCCGCCTCCCAGCATGTGCGGTGACGCACATTAGGTTCATGTATCCTGAGGCTGATGGTGTGTACACTGGAAACGTCAGTGCATCTGATGTTGAAAATGATTGGTACCATCATATGTTGCACATGTAATTTCATAATAATAACTGTACTTCACTGCTGTTGTTTATATTTTATTTGTATTTGGTCTAAATATTGACACATTGACAAATGATGCCGATGTGTAAACATATTCCAACATATCATATCATAACAAAGCTCAGTATGACAGAATAATTGTGGTATAATGCTATCACTTGACATGCATATTCATTCTAGACATCATTTCATGAACAACTAATCTTGAGTCAGGTTTCGGTTCCACTGGGCTAATAGACTTGATGCGCTGTTCATCGGCACTAACCGTCGTTTGGTTCGTGGAGACGTATCGCTCATGGAGACACTCTGCTATGATACCTAGGAACGAAGTGAATTATTTGATCATGAAATTTCAGAATTTGTTTCCATCAGGTGTACCATAGAAACAACCACATTTATACACTGTATGCCCCTGATGACGCAGGTGTCTTTTGGTATCAATATTTGATCGAGATTGGTTACATTGCAAATGTTACCTCATTTTCGGTTCTCGGTTTTGCCTATATCATAATTCATTCAGTTTGGCCTATATATAATCTTATTGTATTGGTAATATGTTGATTTGCACATTGATACAGTTCTTTTTTTAAGTGAGCCCAACGTAGAAACCAACCAACCCTCAATATATGTGTACTGTTTTTGTTTCAGTCTTCGATATGCCACCCAAGGGTGGGTTCGACGACTTCTCTGAGCATAATAAGGGACTGATCCATACTCATCAGTAACAAGGGCACGGTCACAATGATGGTTGTGGTCCATGACAGCAAGTAGACATCTCATTCTAAGGAAAAAAGTAGTTAGGCGTATTGGTGGCCGATCGCTGTTGAATTACGCATGTTCCTGAGGAAACAGATATACTTCGAAATAGTAGACATGGTCATGCACGTGGAATCGTCATTTGCGAACGATTTAGATATAAAGGTACTGTGTGTTCAGTCGAGTAGGAGACTAACATGACATCAATACAATGTACCTGTATACGTCAAAGGTGAATCGCAATCGTTTTGGTGCATAGCGTAGAAGAGAATGGGAGAAGAAATTTTCTATTGGTGAAGTTGTACGACATCGAACATAAAATGGAAGTGCCTGCAGGAAGTCTTTGCTACACAGGAACGACCTGAAATATAAACATTACAAAGTACATATATTCAACAGAAAACACTTCTACAGAACTGTTTCATAATATAGACAAGAGAATGTAACCTTAGGTATCGTAGTGCTGGTGATGTACTGTTCAGCCATGCCTTCTTGCCAGTCAATGGCTGCAGGGCTTCGTGTCTACAACGCCAAGGACCGAAGCTGTGGATGTTACGGACATGATCCAGAACACCTAAGAAATATTTCCTGAGACGTTCCACCCGGCCTCCACATTGACTGCATGACCACCAAAAATGGTTTACAATGTCCTTGATCCACGGCATAAGTTGTCTTCCGCCTGGTTTCTTGCACTCGTTACCTAATAATTTCATAATGTTCTTTGATTTATGCCACACGTCAAGGCTGTGGAAAATGTGTTTCCATTGGTCGTTTTCTGCAAAGTAAAACAAATATATACAATGAGATATAATTCTCGTACGACGGATTGAAAACCACGAAAATATCATCGGCCAAAGGACCAATCGGTTGGTAAGCTGAAAAGGAAGTAAAGTAGTACACAACCTCTGGGAAGGCATTTCAGTAAAACATGTGTTTATGTTGTGGCTTGATATAAATTATCAATCAATACATAAAAACTGGCTATAGATTTTCCAATCATACTCAGCAGGTTGATGACGGTTTTGCTGGCATCTGTCACCAACTCCTGTAATGGTACCCCAAAAGACCGTATAGCTCTCAGGCATTTCTCCATCAAGTATATCTCCAACCGTCCGCTGATGGAAGAGGTTTCCTTGTTATCTCCAACTTCCATGTGTATGATTCGTCCGCCCTGTGTCTCCATAAACACGGTGGTTGCTTTTCGTGCGCAGAAACCTTTTGAAAATACCACAATAAAAAAAAATAATGCTATTTTACATACATGTATGTGTATGAAATATGTACATGATGTATTACTATGCCTAGCGACCTGGAGTGTCGTATCGGGTATCAGCCATGCAGCACACGCTGTCCGACAGTTCACGCCGGGTATTGTCCATGTGATACTCGTAACAGCGGCCAATCGCTCTACAATATGCTTTTTGAGCAACATAAAAAGAATACGCAGACCCCATCTTGACACCAGCAAATCGCAAAAATAGTGCAGCCGATCCGTAAGTCAGACCCGACAGTATTGTTGCAATTTGCAACATACAGGCCGCCAGGGACTTCCCTCCGTAATATTCCTTGGACAACCATTTGTTAACATGTCCTTCCTGAAATAATAAACAAATTACCCCTTTGGGATTTGGATCATACAGTTTGTTTGAATTGTGTTATTTTTTCCAAAATGCTTTATTCTAGATGTAGGTCTAACTTACTCCACAGGTATAGGTGTATTTGATTCCCGCTGGAATGAGGTCGTGCTGGATCGTATGTTGTTGTACTGTTGGATATAAATAATGTTATGTGCCAACTAACGAGACCCAACACCATGCGTTGTGTGTTAATTATGGAGAATGCTGCAATATATCCATGCTACTCAATATACCTTTTGAATCACAATGATTGCATATTTGATTTGACACCAGTTCGTCCAGTTTGGCTTTGGATACCAAGTAAGTGTTTTGTTTCGCAAATTGAATCTCTTGTTCTCTATCGGGGATTCTAAATAAAACAAATACGGTTCGTTTCAACATTATGGTGGAGGATTGCATGTTCTATTTCGACAAATACATTCAATGAGTGTGTAATACCCCCGTCACACCGGATTGGCGGTGCCATGGCGGGGTTTGTACGATGTAGATCGCCCTGGTACCGCCATGATCGCCGTGGTTCCTCGGTGATTCCGCGTTTGATCGCCGTAGCACCGCGGAAAACTTTCAACACCGCGGACTTCGCGGTGGCACGGCGGAAGTTTTGAACATGTTCAAAACTTCCGCAGTGCCACCGTGAGTGGGCCAATCCGCAGTAGGATCGTCGTGCCACCGTCATAACCGCCGTGGAACCGTACAAGGACCTCATTAGCATCTCCACAATCGTCATGTATCCTCAGTAAGACCGCCGTGCAACCGCCAGAAAAGTAAACTGGCGACTCTATTGTGATCAAGTGGCGGTGATGGCGGTGCTACTGAGGTCAAATTTTTGCATATAAAAGCTGTGGTTTTCTGAATAAATTTCAAGTGTTTTGAAAGTTTTGAAACACTTCAGATCTGATTCAATTCATTGATAAAAAATAATGGCAGATAACAGAAATTTGATCGTCATGCAAAATTTACTGCCAGATGAGCAAGCAATCCTCATGGGAAGACTCCTCTGCCGATGGTGGAGGGGGCGTAGGAGGGCGTTTCTTGGTAGCTTTTCCCCTTGTTGTGGTACGTTTCGGCATAATTACTGTAGTGTACACGTCTTCAGCAAAAAAGGTAATGAATTTCACCGAAAACCACCTCCTTTTTATATAGCCGCGTCGTTCCGCGATGCTGCCGCAGTGCCACCGTTGTAGCACCTCGGTAGCACCGCCATCGCCGTAGTAGCACCTCAGTGGCCCATCAATGCTTCCCCCAACACCGTAGTACTGCCGCCAAAGATCGCCGTGGAACCGCCAACCAAACCGTAGTGGTCTCTCAGTAGGATCGCCATGTCCGCAGTGACGCCGTCGTGCTTCCTTCCTGGATCCCCAATAGTACCGTGAAGAAAAACTCACGTTTGATGAGAGGGGAAAATTACGAAAACCCTACTGGAGGTGTCACTACGGTGATTGCGGTTTTGACTGAAAACGGTTGTGGTACCGTAGTGGCACCGCCAGTCCAGTGTGACGGGGGTATTAGATATCAGTCACACATACACACGATCTGTTTGAAGAATTTCCGGGTGTAAGTCCTCTTCCACATCAGACAACACTTCATTTGCGTCTGAAAAATCAGAATCTAACGCCTCCTCTTCGGCCACATCTTGGTCAACGGTGTCCGTAGCGTGTGCCTAACAAGGCCGGAAATGACCAAAGGAAATATATGCATTGATTGAAAAATCCCGAAAACTGTATGTCATATTTTGATAACAAATATGTGTTTTGTTGTTGGTAATATCTACATGTATTGCCAATATTTCTTGATAAACAAATCGATTCTACCTCAGTTACTATGGGGAATATATTATAGCAAACGAATTCGACGAAACAGGTTGTGCGCCCTGGCAAATTTTGTACTCACGTGTTGTTGAACACTGCTCAGTCATTGTATGATATGTTACTAACGTAAACTACATGCCGATGGATGTATGCATGTGACATAGCGTGTACATGTACAATTAGGACTTTCAAGGTGGCCCTATCCAAGTTATACGGTTATAAAATATTCCGTGTCAACCATCTCTCTACACCTTACATTCAACCAATATGCTATAAATCTATAGTCAGATATTCCTCAGTGACATTACAGCTGTACATAATAAAGTGCACTACATACGGATAATGGGGACGAGGTGTAAGCCTCCATGGTCCATTGATAATGACACACTGTAGGCTAGTCGCCCCCGCCTTTTATACGGCCAAAAATCACCCCGGTCGGCCTAGGCCAAAGGCACCCTCTTACGTCACCAGTCAGCACGAAAGTTTCAGGGGCTGTCTCAAAATCTCTAATGCACCGTACGGTGTATCTTTATATAGCATACTTACAGCTTTAAGCAATGTCAATGCCATAGGGGAAAACAGTAGGGCGATGATACCGAATGTCCAATAGTGCGATGGGTGTATACTTTCATCTGAAATAAATTCCTGCATGCGAAGGGAGGGCACAATTTGCGTGAAAATTGTTTTTCTACTAACGTGGTGGAGTATATTATCATGTATTCATACCTGCTAGGATAGGAAGGCAGACACCAGGTGCATGTCATTCTTGCGCCTGCCACGTCTGTTGTTGAGAAGACAACACAGTAACATTTCGTTAATTGCAGTCATATTATTTGTTCGGGGAGAATTATTCATAACTAGTATCCCCCCCCCCCCCCCCCCAATCAAAAATCTGACATCCGTGCCATATCCAATAAATAGAACAGCGAAGCACATATATGTAACACATACGAAGTATGCAATTAAGTCATTTGTGTTTATTTCCCTTCTCTCACAGAGCATATGCCATAATTGTATTATGAAACACCCAAGAATGAGCAAATACATCATTAACCAGCAAATAAAATAAACATATACCATGGGTCGTTGATATAACCTACCATGGATCACCCTCAATGATATTTTTGCAAATAATTCACTGACATTTGCGTTACTCCAGATAAAACAAGAGTAAAAAGTACTTTGAGGATAAACATACATCATGGATTAGGTATCTCGAAGGTTACAGGTTCACACCACAATGAGGGAATATCAAATTGCTAAACGCGATAATAAATTCGAATCTCCGAAGATGTAAAGAGCGCCATCTTTTACTGTTTATCTAAATATCTTATTATAGTTCATTGAAGACTGAATGGGCCCACACCTCGTGAACTTGTAGTGACAAGAAATGTTATGAAATTTGCATCTGGAACCTGTGAAAACAAACTTATATGCCCTTTAGGAAATAAGAAAAGAAATTGGTTTTCACGGAGGAACCCCATACAAGATGATACATGTGGAATAGCTGTCTGCCAATTTCTTTCTTTAATTGCCTCAGAAATACAATTACTGGTACACAAATATGACACGCCTAGGTTGTACTAGCACTGGGACAACTTTTCATTTTATCGTCGGTATTTACGATGTGGCAAACAATACAACAACGTTAACCATATTATTATCCATTGTGGTATTGCCAGTAATTCACCATTCCTACATAAAAAAATTCCAGTAACTGGGAACGTTTAATTATAACGTCACCATGTATTTGATGTTGTCGTCAGTCAAACATTTATTCAATGCGAGAAAAAAAACTTACATGCAAATAAAGATTCCTTCTCGGAATATCATATAGAATAGATTTACTTCCAGAATACTTCCATTGCGGAAAACATAGTCCAATTTCATCATTTAATGTATATCAGATATTCAAAAACGGAGTGTCTCATCATTGTTCGGCATTGAGATAATCAATTCATGCATATCTGTTACACACATCACCGCCAGCCTGAATCCACATCCTCGGTAAAAAAAAAGTGCCAGAAAATTTTACACGGTATGGTAACACGTTTGTGTCTATTGAACTGGCAAAAGCAGACCCGAGTTCGCTCCAAGCTGTATAAGTTATTCATGTGGGCAATTCGCACTGCTTATGCCGCTAGCCTATCAGAAATATGGCACCTTTTTCACTAGGAAAACAACGTTTGTATCTCTAGTATATTTTCAATACCCTCAGATGCCTGCCGAGGCGCAATACAAGAAATATATCTTGAGAATCAGTCAATTGATGTGTTTGAGGGAAAAAACTGAAATTAGCCTGGAATTTGTTTTTGCTAGCGTGGTGAAATACACCAGAATAATGTTATCAATTATTCGCACCTAGTATAATATGAAGGCAGCCATTTCGCTAATTGCATTCATTGTATTACTTCTAGCAGCGAGGAAAAGTCAATATACCTCTGAAAAAGATAGGCTGACACCTGTGCCTTATTCAATAAATATAACATCAAAAATGGTTCCGCAGAAATACATTTAGCACAACTAACATATGATAAATCTGCCGTACAAGTGATGTATGTAACTGGATCGTTTGTATTAATTTCCTTTGTCTCATGAAGCGAATGGGATATTCCTATTATGAACCAGTCAAGATTGAACAATTCTACTATTAACTCTTAAACATGTACCATAGACAAGTAGCATTAGTATTTTGGCAAACAATACCCTGACATTGTCATTAATCCAAATCAAACAACAGAGCTTAACCAAAAATAATATTTTGAAGACAAACAGGCATCATTTAACAAGTAACTCAAAATGTACTGGTAAACACCAGAACGAGAGAAAATCAAATCGCAAATTGCTTTAAGAAAGTTTAATCCCCAAGAATGCAAAGACGACACCCAGGTCCCTTGACAGTTTGTTTAGATATCTTAATACAGTTTATCGCAGACTGAATGAGCTAACACTTAGCAAATTTGTAGCGCGAAGAAATGGTATAAGACTTGCATCTAGAACTTTTGAAAAGGAATTGAGAAAAGGAAATTGTCTTTCACAAACGAAACCACAGAAACAGATTATACCTACATATGGGATAACTGTCTGCCATTTCCTTACTTTCATTCCTTCAGAGATACAATATACTGGTACACAAATATAGCACGCCTATGTTGTAATAGCTCTTAGGCAGCTTTTCATAGCATCGTCGGTATTTACGATATTAACAACGCTGACGATGAGATGTTTCAAGGCTGTACTTGTCAGTAAATTCACCATTCATACACACAACACGAAATTGGAGATAAACTCGGTGATAAACTTGTCACTTTATATTTGATGTTGTCTTTACTCATACATTTATTCAGTGGGAGAAAAAGCAACTTACAGGCAAAGTCGCATAAAGAAGCTTCCTTCTCGGAATACTTTAGAGAATAGGGTGCATGCAAATCCTACATGATGGAAAACATTTTCATATTGTATTTGCATATTGAGACACACAAGGGATATATAATCACTTCATGTTTTGACGTGATATTACCACTTCACTCTACGTTATCATGACCAATCTTCACGAGTAGTGTAGTATTGGTATATAATGACTGAGATGTTGTCATGTGTGGGTACTGTTAGAATCCGTGTGATGTTGCATCATATACTTTGAAATTCATCATATTCCTCAGTTTGATAATGCGTTTATATTCGATTCATGTGATGAAATGAACCTGTATACATATGTACATGTGTTGTTTATGCTATGGTTACAGTTTGCTCACATGTTCTTTGTGATCATATTTTTGTATAAGATAATTTGCATCAGATGTTATTACCTTGAAACAATGTAATGCGCACTTTCACATTAATTTCCAGGTAAACAGATACGATTTTGTTTAAAACCTCGGAATGGAAACATTCATAATTTATTTCTAGGAATTTTACCATAATGACCATATTAAAGACTTGAAGGAGTTAATCATACTTTGTGCATAATCAATATACTGACAACAACTCCCACATGCACTTAACTAAAGCTTGACAACAACGTTCGATATTGCAACCATGGAAGACCTGCGTTCATTTCTCGTGTTATTTTACTCGCGGGAACGTGATGTGACTTGATCACTGAAGCTCGCATTAAAGCAACTGCTTTCGAAAACGGGCAATATTTTTTTAAAACTATATTTCATATTAAACATGTGAAATTAACTGAATGAGACGTACTCACACCAAATGTTATCGCTAAAACCAGTCGTTTGGGGGAAGTTTGTTCATTTGAGCAGGTGGTTCACGCGTCAATACAGGAACTGTATCCATCACACGCAGATGTAAACAAAGTTTAAAAGTGCAAAATGGACTAACAATTCCACACACACAATCGTATATCACTGATTATTTTCTCATAATATATGCAGATAAAAATTGGAAAATGTACTCGATTTGGACTTTTAAAGGCAATTTTGGCATTTGTTTACATTCGGGCTTTATGGATACATTTACTTTGTTCATTAACAAACCTGGCATGAAATGTGTGTTGAAACGGACGGAAAAACGTCACGCACGGTCTGTAATCATCGAAATCAGTGTGCACATGTTTTGTTTTATCGTATTAGATCATTTGCACTGGAATTCAATTTTGAAAAAAAAATATTGCATACATTCGGGCCCAGTTGCTTTAAACTGAGCTCGAACACATTTGCTGTCTTTTCTTGTCACTGAGAAACAAACACTGCATGTGCACTCCATTTATCGAATAATTTCATGTTTGTTTTTGACAATTTGTTTCTTGTTTGGATGAATACTGTGCCCTCATGGTTGAGGTTGAGATAACAGTCGGAAACCTGATAGTGCTATCTATAGATAGATAAAATATTCATTTGTCATCTATACTGATACAAACATTACTGTTTATTGATCATGTTGATAGGTGAAGACATTATAGGTTTATTGCACAATATGGGGTCATATGCCCGAGGGCCAAGTCTTTGAGAAGCCCGACGCAAAGCGGAGGGCTTCTTGATGACTTGGCCTGAGGGCATGAAACCCCAAAAATGTAATGCGCCTGCCACGTCTGTTGTTGAGAAGATACATTTACATTACGTTAATTTCACAGTAACATTTCGTTAATTGCAGTCATAATATTTGTTGGGGGAGAATTATTCATAACTAGTATGTCCCCCCCCCCTCCCAAAGAAAACGTCTGACATCCGTGCCATATCCAATAAATAGAACAGGGAAGCACATATATGTAACACATCCGAAGTATGCAAATAAGTCATTTGTATTTATTTTCTCTTCTCTCACAAAGCAAATGCCATAACTGTATTATGAAACACCCAAGAATGAGCAAATACATCATTAATTAGCAAATAAAATAAACATATACCATGGGTTGTTGACATAACCTACCATGGATCACCCTCAATGATATTTTGGCAAATAATTCGCTGACATTTGCGTTACACTTGGAACAGGTATCTCGAAGGTTACAGGTTCACACCACAATAAGGGAATATCAAATTGCAAAAGACGATAATGCACTCGAATCTCCTGCATGCAAAGAGCGCCATCTTTTACTGTTTATCTAAATATCTCATTATAGTTCATTGAAGACTGAATGGGCCCACACCTCGTGAACTTGTAGTGACAAGAAATGTCACTACAATTTGAAATTTGCATCTGGAACCTGTGAAAACAAACTTATATGCCCTTTAGGAAATAAGAAAAGGAAATTGGTTTTCACGTAGGAACCCCATACAAGATGATACATGTGGAATAGCTGTCTGCTATTTTCTTTCTTTAATTACCTCAGAAATACAATTACTGGTACACAAATATGACACGCCTAGGTTGTACTAGCACTAGGACAACTTTTTATTTTATCCTCGGTATTTACGATGTGCCAAACAACGTTAACCATATCATGATCCATTGTCGAATTGCCAGTAATTCACCATTCCTACATAAAAATTCCTGTAACTGGGAACATTTAATTATAACGTCACCATGTATTTGATGTTGCCGTCACTCAAACATTTATTCAATGCGAGAAAAAAAACTTACATGCAAATAATGAATCCTTCTCGGTATATCATATAGAATAGATTTACTTCCAGAATACTTCCATTGTGGAAAACAAAGTCCAATTTCATCATTCAATGTATATCAGATATTCAAAAACGGCAGTGTCTCATCATTGTTCGGCATTGAGATAATCAATTCATGCATATCTGTTACACACATCACCGCCAGCCTGAATCCACATCCTTGGTAAAAAAAAAATGCCAGAAAATTTTACACCGGATGGTATCACGTTTGTGTCTATTGAACTGGCAAAAGGAGGCCTGAGTTCGCTCCAAGCTGTATAAATTATTCATGTGGGCAATTTTCACCTCCAATGCCGCTAGTTCTATCAGAAATATGGCACATTGGGTACACTGGAAAACAAAGTCCATATCTCGAGTATATTTTCATTACCCTTCAATGCCCGCCGAGGCATGATACAAGAAATTTATCTTGATAATCAGTCAATTGATGTGTTTGAGGGAAAAAACTGAAATTAGCCTGGAATTTGTTTTTACTTCCGTTGTGAAATACACCTGAATAATGATATCAATTATTTGCACCTAGTATGATATGAAGGCAGCCACCGGGTTCATACCATATTTGCTCCTGCTACGTTCGTTGTTGGGGTATTATATGGTCACATTTCGCTAATTGCATTCATTGTATTACTTCTAGCAGCGAGGAAAAGTCAATATATTTCTGGAAAAATACAGGCTGACACCTGTACCTTATTCAACAAATATAACATCAAAAATGGGTCCGCAGAAATACATGTAGCACAACTAACATATGATAAATCTGGCGTACAAGTGATGTATGTAATTGGATCGTTTGTTTTAATGTCCCTTGTCTCATGAAGCGAATGGGATATTCTTATTATGAACCAGTCAAGATTGAACAATTCTACTATTAACTCTTAAACATGTACCATATACAAGTAGCATTAGTATTTTGGCAAACAATACCCTGACATTGTCATTAATCCAAATCAAACAACAGAGCCTAACCAAAAATAATATTTTGAAGACAAAATGGCATCATGGAACAGGTAACTCAAAATGTACTGGTAAACACCAGAACGAGAGAATATCAAATCGCAAATTGCTTTAAGAAAGTTTAATCCCCAAGAATGCAAAGACGACACCCAGGTCCCTTGACAGTTTGTTTAGATATCTTAATACAGTTTATCGCAGACTGAATGAGCTAACACTTAGCAAATTTGTAGCCGAAGAAATTTTATAAGATTTGCATCTAGAACCTTTGAAAAGGAATTGAGAAAAGGAAATTGTCTTTCACAAACGAAACCACAGAAACAGATTATACCTACATATGGAATAACTGTCTGTCTTTTCCTTACTTTCATTCCTTCAGAGATACAATTTACTGGTACACAAATATAGCACGCATATGTTGTAATAGCTCTTAGGTAGCTTTTCATAGCATCGTCGGTATTTACGATTTTAACAACGCTGACGATGAGATGTTTCAAGGCTGTACTTGTCAGTAAATTCACCATTCATACACAAAATACAAGACTGGAGATAAACTCAGTGATAAACTTGTCACTATATATTTGATGTTGTCTTTACTCATACATTTATTCAGCGGGAGGTTCTTACAGGCAAAGTTGCATAAAGAAGCTTCCTTCTCGGAATACCTTAGAGAATAGGCTGCATGATTTGCAAATCCTTCCATGATGGAAAATATTTGCATATTGTATTTGCATATATGACACACATGGGATATATAATCACTTCATGTTTTGACGTGATATTACCACTTTACTCTACATTATCATAACCAATCTTCACGAGTAGTGTAGTATTGGTATTTAATGACTGAGATGTTGTCATGTGTGGGTACTGTTAGAATCCGTGTGATGTTGCATCATATACTAAGAAATTCATCATATTCCTCAGTTTTATGATGCGTTTATGTTCGATTCATGTGATGAAATGAACTTCGTTTACCTGTATACAATATACATGTGTTGTTTATGCTATAGTTACAGTATGCTCACATGTTCTTTGTGAGAGTATTTTTGTATACTGTAATTTTCATCAGGTGTTATTACCTTGAAACAGTATAATGCTTACTTTCACAGCATGAAAGTAAAGCCGATTTAATTTCCAGGAAAACAAATACGATTTTGTTTAAAATTTCGGAATGGAAACATTCAGATTTGCTTCTAGGAATGTTACCGGAATGAACATGGTTCAGAACTGAAGGAGTTAATCATACTTTGTACATAATTAATATACTGAAAACAACTACCACATGCAATTAATTAACGCTTGAGAACGTTTGATATTGCAACCATGAAAGACCTGCGTTCATTTCTCGTGTTATTTTACTCGTGGCAGCGTGATGTAATCTGATCACTAAAGCTGGCATTAATTTTGAATTGAGCTCGAACATATTTGCTGTTTTTTTCTTATCACTGAGAAACAAACAATGCATGTGCATTTCATCGATCGAATAATTTCGTGTTCGGATGAATCCTGCGCCCTCGTGGTTTAGGTTGAGATAACAGTCGAGAGACTGAGAGTGCAATTCCTATTTTATCTATAGATAGTTAGAACATTCATTTGTCATCTATACAGATACCAACATCACATTTTATTGATAGGTAATGACATTGATTTATTATTGCATACAATTGTTATCAATTTTTTTCAGTCACATCACCGAGGCATCATTCGTCAACAAATTCCCACATGCATGTGAAGAAATATTAATTCCACGAGACTGTGATGCAAGCATTCTAATAAAAACAGTGTTCATCAATTGCAGATGGCGTGTCATATTGGGTCATACGATCGTGACTGAAATATGAAATTTCCATGGTTGATATTGAACAATGCTCATTGGCGTTTGATAACGCATGGAGTTTGATAAAGTATGTTTTGTGATTACAAAAACAATCTTCCCTACACTTCACTCAGATATTACTAGTAGTCTGACTTATAAATTATGAATTTCAACTGTTTGCTGAATACTCTTGCACCATTTAGTGAAAAACTGTAATTTTGGGTAGAATATTGAATCATTTGGATATGCTATTAAGTTTATCAGGTATTTGTATACTGCTGTTGTATCTGAGAAAAATTTACAATTCATTGAAGAATCACCTTCATATAATGAATCTGACAGCTGAATCAGTGTATCGTGTTTGCAACATCCATAGACGGTCATACCGAGTATTTGCACAAATTCATTTGAAGGGGATGATATTACATATCCACAAAACACGTGCACTTGGCAGTAAGCTAAGTGTAGAATATTTATGACTGTTATGGCCCGAAACCCGTCCCTGACACATTCTCCCACTCGATATACACGGCACAGATTCATCACATGACTTCATACTTACTTACCTTACGTCACCGGGCACGCACCGTCCTCGCACCACATCTACATGTAAACAACACTGCTCACGTTAACACTTCCTACAATCCCACCAATCACCACATTCCCAGACACATGACTCCGCCCACACAGACATGACATCACTTTCCCGCCATTTTACATGAACACCTGCCACATTACGCGGGAAAACCCACACACATCATAGACTTAGCCCCGCGCTTTCCCACGGACAAGTCAGTTGCAATATTGTAGTTGGGTAGGATCTGTTGAATAGAAAGGTTGTATTGAGAGGTACTACGCCAAATATTGTGATTAGGAGATATCAAACTTATATTGGACTATTAATACTTCGGACTATTGTGGGGATTACGATAGTGTGAGTGACCGTGATCGTACATCGGACTAATCATCTAAATAAACTCGGATATTATTGAAATTTATGTCGGACTTCCTGTTGGTGTGTTAACGCACAACATACATCGTACTATTCGATCAGTGGGCGTAATAGCCGCCCGAAGAACTCCGCTATTCCGTCACATTGGTGCCGTGACCAGGATAGCGAAGGCCAGTTCTCGGCTTACGAACTATCCCGACGTACGAACTTTTGATGAATACCCGATCTACGACTCGGAACCCGATCGGACCAAGCCCGGAAGATGAGGTGACGATGAATCCGATCCCAGCGAACCAGCGAACTGCACGACCAAGGTCAGTGGCGATGAGCGATACTATTACGCTATCGCAAGTACAACCGCCAAACGAACTGTACGAACTATCGTCGGCGGCATCCGTAGAGAACATGCCGGACTGGATGCGAGCCGATAGTAACCTCGAAGAACTGTTGGACGGTGACCCGTACCAGCCGTCGCGCACGGTGACAGAAATCCTTGACGCGCATGCGCGGTCATACCACGTGACACCTGCCGGACCGCCAAGGTCGCGACCAGGCGACGGAAGTGAAACGGACTACGCGCGCTTCCAGCGCCAACCCAATACCGACCCGCTACCCAAGTCGGTGAGTGTACGCCCAACGAACTATGACAGTTCAATGTTAACGCACCCGCCGAGTCGGTCTCGTGTCCAACAATGGTCGCATGAATCGGATACGCGTGCTGAACTGTATCCGCGACACGACAATGTAATGTCGCGCCCATCGGCAACGATCCACACACTGACACGACCCGACCGAACCCCGCCGGTATACTCCAGAGTATCGGCCGACCCAGTTGTCACGGGAGAGCTGCCGGATGTCCACCTGCCGAACCGGAGAAGAGCCGCCACTGAGAGTACCCCCGCGGCCGACCTCAGGTTCAACGCTGCCCAGACGAACGACCCGCCGACACGATTCCACGCACCCGCGCCGAGATCGGAGGTCCGATACGCCAGCGACACCATCGATCGCCGACCGCGCAACATCGGAGTACCGATCTCCGACACCAGCGAAAACACGCACCCTGCACATCTACCACCACCGGTAGTCAACATCGGACCATCGAACGGCGAACCGTCGCTACCAGCGGAACATTCCGCCTCACACGGCTACGTGCCCAACCATGGAAATGCGGTGCCCATGCACAATCATGGGGGAGTAGCAGTATCGAACTATGGAAATGCGGTGCCCATGCCCAATCATGGGGGAGTAGCTGTACCAAACCATGGAGTACCAGCGTACGGTGTCGCCGCGTACAATCACGGAATAGTGCCCAATTTGGGAATTGTGCCACAAAACCCTGGAGTAGCAGTTCCAAGTGTGTACGCTCCTGGTTCGGGATATCAGTTCCCACAAATGCCACACCCAACTCCGTCATACGGAATGCCGGAAATGTCGCCGCCATACGGACCGGTCTCCCAAACCGCGCCGTTGTCAAATCACGCTGGCTATCCGCCCGCACCCGACGCCACGCCATACGTCGTACCGGTCATCACGACCACTGCTGCACCGACCACGGAGGTCGCGCCGCCAACTCCCGCCATTTCTGCGACGACTGCCAACGCTACGACAGCGGCATCACAAGCGCCCATCATCCCGACGCTAGCGCTGAGTACTGCCAAACCAGCACAGTGGCGAGCCACGTTTAAGGAGGGTAATCTGAACCAGTACCTCCGCAGCTTCGAACAGTTTACGGCTGCATTCACGTACACGGACCTGAACAAAACTACGACATTCCGTAGTACGTTACGCGGACGAGCGGAAGCAATCGCTCTGAACATTCCATTCAACACGCCTTGGGATGAATTCAGGCGTCGTCTCCTGGAAGGGTGGGAACCCGCCGCCCGCCGACAGTCGAAACGAGACGACTTTCCGTTCTTGAAGCGTGAACGGAAAGAGGATGCCGAACATTTCCCTGAACGGTTACAAGCCATAGCAGAACAGGTGTTTGATGACGTCACACCTGAGTTTCTCCAACGAACTGTTATTTCGCAATTTGTCAATGGTCAACCTGACCATATTGCGGATAGACTTTGTGTAATGACATTTACTTCGTACAGCGACGCACTCACGGCTGTACTGAAAGCGGAGAGTCGCCAGCAGCGGACCAAGAGAGATCGGCCCCACGGTGCCCGCCGAGTGGACGCTACCTGCCACGGGTATGCCGACGACACGGAAGCAAACGACGAACTTTCATGTGCGATCGGACAGTTGAACCATTGGGATACACCAACTCCCGATCAGATCGCTGCGTACTACGACCCTGCAGATAGCGACACGACCGGACTGCAAGGGTGTGAAGAACATTCCGTCCCTTCCTGCTCCCGCGAATGGGTCACGGAAGCGTTCCAGTGTGTTGTTAGTGATGAGTGCGGACAATACGGTGAGGACGCACTATACTCCGTTCTACGAGCTATCGCTCAGGCTCGTGGCGACCGTCCTACGCCTCAAGGTCGGACTGAAATATGTTTCTTCTGTAAGAAACCGGGACACAGATGGATACGGTGTTTCCGTTTGAAGGACATATTGGTACGAAACGGAATGAAACCGTTCCCGCCACGCCCTGGCGCAAATCGGAATAACGGACAGATCGGTATACCGAACTCGAACTCTCAGCCAATGGCTACGACGCCACCGGCTCAGCCACCACCACAGGCCAGGCCGTCAAACTAAGGGAGGAAGGAACTGCGGAGCAAGAACCTTCCGTTAAACCGAGCTACGCTCAAAGCTCCAAACCAGTGGTTGTGTCCACAGCTACGAACATGACGCCAACCAAGCTGGCGCTGACACCACGGGCCCTTCCGCTCCGCGAAGGGGTGTGCACCAAGTGTGCTTCGTCGACTTCAGGTACGGAATCCCTCCACGAAGGGGTGTCGGAACCATTGCCACGCAGGCCATCACGGACTAATCGTCACGAAGGGGTGTCGACACGCACCACCGGCGATACCGGAACGGACTCTATGTCTGAAATCGAATGGGTGTCGGATGATGGAGGCTTTTACGCTTTCCCATCGGGACCTGAAACCAAGCCGGGAAGACTGAAACTTCCACTCCTACTGTCTGAGGAGGACCTCGATGGACTGATTGTTATCAGTCGAAGTCTGGCCGCCCATGAGTGCTGGAAATTGCCAGTACATGTTGGAGAACGAACTTTTAAAGCAGTAATGGACTCAGGAGCACAGGTTTCCCTGCTCCGAAAGAACATGATGCGACACGTGCCTGTCGAACAGCGCACTCTACGCCCGACCATGGCGACCATTCGGGATGTCAACGGAGACTCCAGCCCGATCGACGGACTTCTAGACCTTACGATCAAGGTCGGAACGAAAGAAATGACAGTGACATTTTGTGTAGCAGCAATTCTTTTGGGCATGAATTTCTTCCGACAAACGAAAGCCATCGTTAATTACGGTGATGGAACTGTTGAAATTAACAAAGAGATCCTGTTTGCATACAAGGACTTCGAAGCTAATGTTGTACGCATGGCTGTATGTCGAGCCGTTACGGTACCGCCACGTAGCGAGGCCATAGTCGAACTTGTACCGACCTCAAAGGTCAGGGTGCGCCAACACCCTCGGCTCATTCAGCCCATGACGAACTTTCCGGAGGAAACGGACTTGATTATGGGTCGCACGTTGACCTCATTGAACCGGAAGTGTGTTAAAGTGACTGTGGTGAACCCCGCGGATACGGGCGTGACTCGCTCAGATCCAATAGCCATAGCGAGCCCCGTTGACAGTATTGTGGGCACTCTGCCGAAGTCAGGAGAGGAACCGGAAGTTCCCCACACGAACGTTAACCATTACGAAGACCTCCCGCCACACCTACGGGAGATGGTGGACCGTGCCGGACTAGCACCTGAACAGCAACGGTGCTGTGCTAATTTGGTATATCGGTACAGAGACACTTTCATGTGCCCCGAAGGACAGCTCGGACGGACGCATGTAGTGCAACATCGGATCGACACGGGTACAAGCGCCCCAATTCGTCAGCGACAACGTCGCGTACCCCAAGCGCAACAACACATCATAGACGAGGAAGTTGACAAAATGTTGCGACTTGGATGCATAGAACCCTCGGAATCACCATGGAGTTCACAAGTGGTGTTGGTACGAAAGAAAAACGGACAGGTACGATTCTGTGTGGACTATCGTCTGCTCAATGACGTAACACGGAAAGATTCGTACCCTCTTCCGAACATTCAAGACACGCATGACGCACTCGCTGGAGCGAACTACTTCTCGGCCTTAGATCTCGCCTTGGGATATTGGCAGGTCGAAGTGGACCCGACGGACCGACCCAAGACGGCCTTCGCCACCCGGAAAGGCCTATACCAATTCAGGGTTATGCCGTTCGGACTGAGCAACGCGCCAGCGACTTTCGAACGTCTCATGGAGACCATCTTACGCGGATATCTGTGGACCAGATGTATGTGCTATCTGGATGACGTGATAGCATACGGACGCACTTTTGATCAGGCGCTTGCCAATCTGGAAGCGGTCCTCGATCGGATACGAACTGCCGGGTTACGCTTACAACCCAAAAAGTGCGAACTCTTTCAACGCGAAATCCTGTATCTGGGATTTATCGTCAGTGGACAAGGAATCAGGGTGGACCCGAACAAGGTCAAGGCTATTAGGGAATGGCCGACTCCCTGTGAGATTACGGACGTACGAGCTTTCCTGAGGTTTGCCAATTACCACAGGAGGTTCATAAAAGACTATGCCGAAATTGCTGAACCTCTGGTGTCACTCACCCGGGGTGAATGTCGCTTCACGTGGGGATCGCCCCAACGGAACGCCTTTAGGAGGCTCCAGAACGCACTTATCAAGGCCCCCAAGCTCGCCCATCCGTCACAAGATGCGGACGATTATTTTATTCTTGATACCGACGCCAGCGGTTACGCCATCGGAGGCGCACTTTCACAGCGTGTCAATGGAAAGGAAATCCCGATTGGCTTTGCAAGCAAGACGCTGTCCCGCACGCAACGGAATTATTGCACGACCTATAGAGAACTGTTGGCTGTTGTTGAAATGATTCAGCATTACCGACATTATTTGTGGGGACGCAGATTCCTGTTACGAACTTACCATAGCTCTCTGCGTTGGTTAAGGAACTACAACGATGCGGACGGTATGTTGGCTCGCTGGTTAGCCAAACTGCAGCAATATGACTTTCGTATTGAACATCGTCCTGGAAAGCTCCACGGAAATGCTGACGGACTTTCCCGTTGCCATAGTTGCAAACATTCGGACTGCCCTGGACGCTTAGTCGTTCCACCCACGGACCCGGAAACGAGTTCTGGAGAACTTCCCGTCAGACGGATTACGGTGGTTCCTGTCGGACCCGAGAAAGACCTCCTGGACAGTGATACCATGACATCACCAGTCTTGTCTCGGATGATCTCAATACGCCAAGCTGCACGTGTGCGAGCATTGGATGTGAAATTGAACGGACAAGAATGGCTGTCGGACTATTCAACAGCGGACATTGTTGCCGCTCAGCAAGTCGACCCGAGTGTCGGAGTCGTACGACAGTGGGTATTGAACGGAACGAAACCCACGTCAAAGGAAGTCGCCCGCTACGGTGAGGAAGTGAAAACTTTGGTTTCACGATGGACTTTGTTAGCGCTACAGGATGGAGTCCTCATACGAACTACCAAGCCGGACCCAGCTGGTCGGACTGTTGTACAAACTGTGTTACCAGCGGCATTACGAACGGTGGTTCTACACCAACTCCACGACCTCAAGGTCGTAGGCCACCTCGGAATACAACGGACTGTTGAGAGAGTAAAGCGCCGGTTTTACTGGCCAGGTCTCGCCTTGGATGTTGCCCGCTGGTGCGCCCGCTGCCCGCAGTGTGTGTCACGGAAAGGAAAACCAGCGCCCAAGAAATCGCCTCTAACGCAACTACCAACTGGGGCGCCATTTGATCGTATTGCCATGGATATCTTAGATACCCATAAAGTTACCGGACGAGGTCACAGGTACATTCTTGTCATATCGGACTACTTTTCAAAGTACACGGACGCATTCCCGCTCCGCCGCCATACGGCCAAAAATGTCGCCGATGTTCTGGTGAATCGTTGGATCGTGTACCACGGGGTACCGAAAGCCATACACAGCGACCAAGGAACGGAATTTGAGTCGTCGTTATTTCGGAGCGTTGTACGCCTTCTGGGCGCCAAGAAAATTCGGACCACGCCCTACGGCCCACAAAGTGACGGTCAAGTCGAACGATTCAATCGGACTTTGTTGAATATGTTGAGTGCATTCGTCAGTGATCGTGGGAATGACTGGGATCTGCACGGAACGAAACCCACGTCAAAGGAAGTCGCCCGCTACGGTGAGGAAGTGAAAACTTTGGTTTCACGATGGACTTTGTTAGCGCTACAGGATGGAGTCCTCATACGAACTACCAAGCCGGACCCAGCTGGTCGGACTGTTGTACAAACTGTGTTACCAGCGGCATTACGAACGGTGGTTCTACACCAACTCCACGACCTCAAGGTCGTAGGCCACCTCGGAATACAACGGACTGTTGAGAGAGTAAAGCGCCGGTTTTACTGGCCAGGTCTCGCCTTGGATGTTGCCCGCTGGTGCGCCCGCTGCCCGCAGTGTGTGTCACGGAAAGGAAAACCAGCGCCCAAGAAATCGCCTCTAACGCAACTACCAACTGGGGCGCCATTTGATCGTATTGCCATGGATATCTTAGATACCCATAAAGTTACCGGACGAGGTCACAGGTACATTCTTGTCATATCGGACTACTTTTCAAAGTACACGGACGCATTCCCGCTCCGCCGCCATACGGCCAAAAATGTCGCCGATGTTCTGGTGAATCGTTGGATCGTGTACCACGGGGTACCGAAAGCCATACACAGCGACCAAGGAACGGAATTTGAGTCGTCGTTATTTCGGAGCGTTGTACGCCTTCTGGGCGCAAAGAAAATTCGGACCACGCCCTACCGCCCACAAAGTGACGGTCAAGTCGAACGATTCAATCGGACTTTGTTGAATATGTTGAGTGCATTCGTCAGTGATCGTGGGAATGACTGGGATCTGCACTTACCATATATACTCATGGCGTACCGCACCTCGGTGCATTCTTCTACTGGGTGTACACCACACCTGATGGTATACGGACATGAATGCAATTTGCCTGTTGACTTGATGTTTCCCACGCATGACCCAGAGCCGCTACCTCCATGCGGACCCGAATACGTCGAGTATCTCCGAACTGCTATCAGAGCTGCCCATGGGTTTGCGCAAGACCATTTTCAAAAAGCTGCAACCCGCCAGAAAATGGGGTATGACGCACATGCGAAATCTCGCCCTCAGTTCCAGCCGGGAGAGTTGGTACGGTACTACTACCTGCCCCTCACTCAGAACAACAAATTCGCCCGACCCTGGACCGGACCCTGGAGAGTCCTGGAACGCGTTACTGAGGTAGACTATCGAATTGCTCTAGTCTCCAATCCACGAAATACTAGAGTCGTCCATCTGGACGTCATTAAACCATACGAAGGCGACGCACAGTTGTTGAACCTTCAACCTCAAGTCGTATCGCCACCTGAGTCGTCAAGTAGCACAGACTCCAAGACCGAACCATCGAACGATCCCCTGGAGCTCCTCAAGGAATTCCTCTACCCTTGGGATGTCACCGTACAAGACAAATCGTCAGATACAGATCGGACTACCGAGACTGATACTTCGTCATCACCCGCCAGTCGGAGAAGCCATACATCCGGACCGCGACGCCGTCGCCAGAAGCGAAAATCGCGCAAGTCGAACTCCAGCGCTTCACAGCGAGCGCCAAAACCCCGCGGACCCAAACCCGCGATTGCTACGGATTCATCAACAAGCGAGGCTATGCCCCAGCGTGCTCCGTACAATCGACCCAGACGCACGATTCGCCGCCCAGCCCGGTTCAGATAACCACGGCTGTGCCAAGGGACTGATCTCTATGATGATGAATATATGCCTGTCTATTGGACTATAATGTCATATCACCCAAAATATATTTATAATATAATAATATTATGTACATATTCATTTCAATAACCATTTTTATGTACTGATGTCAGTGAGGCAATTTTCATATATAATATTGATATGACGTTATAATATTGATGCTGGTTACGATGCTATAATGTGGTATATGTTATGCATTGCATATAACTTCGTACTTCTCCATACCATCTCGCGCTTGTTGCGCACTACCTAAATATTGCATGACTAACAATTCCACCCATGTGTCAGCCGTCATGTCATGCCGTGAGTAAGATCACTTTGTCGCGGACGAGGTGAGAGGATAGCCGTCTCCCGAGCAAGCGTCTGATAAGAGCCTCTGCTCCCCCTACGCACAATTCAGGGGAATGCCCTCCGGAGCAGGATTCAGCTATGAACAAACCTCTGCATTCCAACGCGCGATCTGTCATCACATTCATTGAAAATTATGCAACGCGCCACGGCAGGGCCGCCAAGATCCCCATCACCTCCCATGATAATATCAGCGGTTCCATTATCTACGGCACTAGATGAAAATGAACGGACTGAGCAAACTTCTGTGAGCTTGGTATTTATACCTCAGAATATGTACGGACAGTGATCATCTGTTATAAACAAGTTGGTCAAAAGTTTATTGTGTGCTAACTGTGCAGATAAGGAACGGACTAATTGTAAGAGTTCACACGGAAAAGCATGAAGTGCAAATAAACACTGAAGCCGCCCGCGGCACCTCCATATGAACATTCCCAGTTAACTTCAATAGAGAGTGGAAGCACGCAAAAGGTGCAGTAATTTTGACTGTATGCTAGACGGACAGTGAAATGATTGGATTGCGTTATCCAGAAGTTTGTGTCGGACTATGGGAAAATAGAGCAGCTGTGTGCTAACCTACTGCCCCGCTTGACTGGTGTGATGAACCAGAGCTTTGATGTACACGCGTTGCCTAGGTGATGGACCGCCCCCTCTTCGCACGACTGAGAGCCGAGATGGATCAAGCGAACGTAAAAAGACGTATAAGACAATAAGACAGAGCGCACCCCCCGATTGTGGAAAACCGCAAAAGACACTGTCAGCACCTTGTGTGTGTACGGATGCCAGATAAGCAGGAAAGTTTTAGAAGTGGGTCATTCTGGCTGCGGACACTGGAGAGTAAACATCTAGCGGATAAGTGTTGAATATTAACAGTGTTCTTATAAGACAATTGACTATATCTTGTGGATATTTCGTACGGCAATTGCACGGACTTTTGCCTAGTATTTCACTGACTGTGTGAATAATCCTGGTACGCACCTTGTATTAGGATAAAAGTCGGACTAGTGAGTGTGGGCTCACGCCAGTGAGCGAAATTCGAACTATGTCGTCTTCCGACAAGGAGAGAGATAAGCCACCGGACAAGAAGACGGCATCTGATGCCGATAATAACGAACTGCCACTTGCCGTGAAGATAGTGGAGGCTGGGGATGAGCCGGAACATCCCATCGTACTTGGAGAATCGGCGACAGCCGACAGCGCACCGGGAACAGTTTCCCCTACCTCGGACCCGATCACGATATCGGATACAGAAACGGCATCTGGGGCCGAAACGGACATTCGAAAGAAAGTAATGGCGAAACTCGCTCAACGTGGAGAGCGTCATACGCCGAGTCCATCATCGGACTCTATGTCGGACTTGAGTGCGCCTGACTTCCAGCGCCTGGAAGAAGGCGGAAAAATTGTAGAGCAAGCCATGGCTGCTAGAGACGCAGCTAAAGCCACGGCTAGTGTTACTTCGGACTCCGGACCAAAACAAATGATGGCTACTCCGCCAGTGACAGCCGCACGACCGACCGGCGTGTCGGCTACTTCGCCTGCCTCAGCCAAACCGGCCAAACCCGTACGACCTCTCGCGTTGCTCCCGCACGCGACGACATCGCGAGGATATTCCTCGGCCTATACGGACTTATTCCGGACTCAGGGAAATCATGAGTCGCGGGATCTACGACAACGGACTTATCGCCGTCAAGTTGACGAGTTGATGGAGCTCGTACCTCGTCCCCCCACACCCCACTGGACGAGTCCAATCGACTGGAACGCGGTTCCACTCTACGACCGGAACCGGCAAGCAGGATATGGACATGTCCATGATTTCTCCGTACCGTCGACACTGACAGAGAGTCAGTACTTGACTCTGATGCCGCTACGCCTCGGAACAGGAGGATTCGACTGCCCCTTCTGTACCAGTGAGGAGGAGTCAGAGCATGAACGGACCTGGCCCACGGTGCCTCGCCGGGCCCCACTTCGGACCCCACAGGAGCTGGATGCTCATGTTCTGGCGTATCATATGCCATTCGTACGCTTCTTTGTGTGCCCCGCATGGGACGGGTACATGACCCTGACACTTTCGGACATGATACAGCACATCTCGACGTCCACGGCAAGTCACGCGGACCGGTTCCCCATCTTCCAACGGGGATCACTGATGGCCACAGAGAACATGGTCACTTGTTTCGCCAAGCGATGTGGGGTTGACATGCAACCCAACCCGAACTATAGGCCACCACGCGTACCAGCGCACGTGCCCATCTTCCAACGGACGCCAGACTCAGTACTTACTTTCGGCATCTGGGCGATGGCGCCCGCGGTGATGTCACGGTACCCGCCGAATACCGCACCGGAGGTCCAACTGGTACTGGACCGTATCGAGTACGCCCAACTAAAAACGAGGGCCGACGAAGCCAAAGTCAAACGGATGGTACGGGACATCCAACTGATCAACCGTCACGTCCGCTATCGAAAGCCTGGAGCTTTCTATTTCGACCGTCCTGTTGTATATCGGACCTCGGCCATGAAGGCCGCCGAATCCCGGACCTGGGCTTCACCAGCCACAGGAGTCTCAACTCCCGCACGGAGTTCGCCCTCGGGGGCGATACCTAAGAGTCGGACTGTTGAGAGGCCTACAGCGCCTAATGTTACGGACTATAGAGTTCGGGAGGGACTTGTGCCACCCCCGGACGAATATCCGCCCCTGCCGAGTCGACCCACGGTCGAGACAAACGCGGCTGAATCTTCGGACTCAGTTAAAACTTCGGACCCAGCCGAACCTATGGAAACGGCTAAGACTACGGACTCTGTGGATAGAGAGCCTTCCCCAAGGACGGCTTTTCAAGCCCCAACCACGGACACTGAGTCGCCAATGGAGTGCGACCAGCCGCCACCACTTCGGACGATCGAGGACGAACCAGAGCCTCGACGACGTCGAACACCCGACAGCAGGCCGGGCTCCCCCATGGAGCCGTCTCACGGCCTAATCACTTTCGGACCACCTCCTCCGTACCTGGATTACGAGGAGGAGTTGTTGCCCCCGACGACCACCTTGGTCACACGAACCAACGACCCGGACAGGCCTCGGCTAAGGATGGAGGTCCTGGAGGACCAGGATCCATTACCTCGCGACCTGGAGGTCAATTTCGGACTTCACGGATCTGGTGAGTTCGGTGCGGACTACCAGCTACTTCGCCAGCACGGGCAAAGGTTGATCGAACGGACTCTACCCAGACTACAAGTCCTCCCCGGAATTAACCCGGACTTCGCCGAACTCTACCAGGACGACAACACACGTCGTCTTCCCGCCGGTCTCGGACCGCATCAGTCCTACTGGATGGAACAAATCACCCAGGCTGCGACGGACGCGGACCCTTTGCTGCTTGCGGAGGATGCCGAGCATCACCTCCCGTCGTTGGCATTGGCCAGCGCGGACGACCTGGCGCTTCAACATCTGCGAGCCATCCGCCGCGGATACGTACTTGCCATGGACGCACACATCCGCCAGGTGGAGTATAACGCCATGTCCCTCGGATTTGGGATGGGGTCGCTACACGAGCAACAGACCCCGACAGCCCCGCACCCTCTCCTGGAGGAGAACCGACGACTCCGGGAGGAGCTCCGCACCGCGGGACAAATAAACTCGGACTTACGGGAAGAGGTACAGGAGCTTAGAGCCCGCCTCTCTACGATTACGACTTCGTCTTCGTCGCCGGAACCTCAGGGAATCCCTGACGAACTTTGGACAACGATTGTGGCGGTTCTACCGCACTTGCCGGCCGACGACCAAAGGCGGCTGATGCAACAGGCATCGCCAGCCGCCCGGCCTCCCGCGTCACGGAGACGCGACCGTCAGTCGGACTAAATTTCGTGCCCCAGGGCACAGCACCAGGATAGCCAGGATGTCCTGTATATGTCGTACTAATCATACTATATGATATATATGTGTGTAATTCGAACCAATTAATCCTGGTCATTTTCAGGTGTTTCGGACTTTGAATTGTGTCCGTTCCGCTAGGGAGCGTCGAGGAGTATTTTTATCATTCCAATAATATATATGTATATATATTTGTGATTCTTTTTAACTGTGATTTATGTCTTGATTTATGTGTTTCATCGTCACCTGTCGTTGTTTTAAATGTATTTGTCAAATGTGTTCATATCATCTTAGTGACTGTTGACTGACTGACTGATGACTTTATTTTGACAGTTTTTACAATTTTTTTTGTATCCATTGCTTTATCATTGTCTCGCGTGGTGAATGTGTTTCCCTTTAGGACTTTTAGCTTATCATGTTTAGGTTTTTGGACAGTTAGGTTTCGGGGAGGGTAAATTCCCAGGGGGTAATTTGACGAAGGGGTGTTTTGTAGAATATTTATGACTGTTATGGCCCGAAACCCGTCCCTGACACATTCTCCCACTCGACATACACGGCACAGATTCATCACATGACTTCCTACTTACTTACCTTACGTCACCGGGCACGCACCGTCCTCGCACCACATCTACATGTAAACAACACTGCTCACGTTAACACTTCCTACAATCCCACCAATCACCACATTCCCAGACACATGACTCCGCCCACACAGACATGACATCACTTTCCCGCCATTTTACATGAACACCTGCCACATTACGCGGGAAAACCCACACACATCATAGACTTAGCCCCGCGCTTTCCCACGGACAAGTCAGTTGCAATATTGTAGTTGGGTAGGATCTGTTGAATAGAAAGGTTGTATTGAGAGGTACTACGCCAAATATTGTGATTAGGAGATATCAAACTTATATTGGACTATTAATACTTCGGACTATTGTGGGGATTACGATAGTGTGAGTGACCGTGATCGTACATCGGACTAATCATCTAAATAAACTCGGATATTATTGAAATTTACGTCGGACTTCCTGTTGGTGTGTTAACGCACAACATACATCGTACTATTCGATCAGTGGGCGTAATAGCCGCCCGAAGAACTCCGCTATTCCGTCACATAAGCATTGTTCAGTTTTTATTTGTTATATACTCATATACTGTATTTGTTCATAGAAAAAACAACAGAGGAAACAGGTATCTAATATCGTGGATTAAACTATTGTTGTAAGGTCCCTCTATTGTCCAAATTATGGATTATAGTTAAGAATCCACAGAAGACTGTAGATTCTTGAAACGGGTGGATTCTTTAACATATGAATCCACAGAGGCATAATTTAAGTCAGAGAAAAAACTCAAAAGTGTAATAATAATAATAATAATAATAATAATAATAATACATGTAATAATAATAATAATCAGATTTATTTAACGACGGTCTATGATGATAGGCAATTCTGCCTGTCTTCCCCATCCTCCGTCGAGTGACAATTTTGAATTTGGAAAGCACATTCGAATGGAGAAACCTTTGCGGTGCCAGGATGAAAACTCCACCTACTTTGTGCCGGTGACGGGGATCGAACCCGCGTCACCTACCGCCTCTGAGCTTCGTTGCTTCAAGAGCCACCAGTCCAATCCACTCGGCCACAGAGGCGGTTATTGTGTGGATTCTTAGATTTCAATGCTCTTCACTATATAGGATGGTATAGACGAATATATCACCTCATATCAAATCAGTCTTGATAACAAATATACACTCATTTCGTGTAGCATGCAAACCATGGTACTGGTACATACCATGAACCAATGAAAGACTCACAAAATTGTATGTGGTTTAATTTCTTCTCAGTTAATATAACTTCATATGCGATATTTGCAATGTCATTTACTTTGTTTTAGGATGTAAAAAAGCCGGACTGTCCTGTTGATATCTGGCAGATTATTAGTGCAAATAAATATCCAAAGGGTTACAGCTGCCTCAATGCCTCATCAAGATGCTGACAGCCTCATTTCACCAGGAGGTATTAGATGTTGGTTTCTTCCTAGAGGCGTGAACTTTTTTCGGTCTGTGCTTTTGATGAGGTTGTCTAGAATGCATTCATGATCTCATATGATTTTTTTGTAGCCATATTTTGGGGAAACAAATATTTCATTACATGTTGCATTTTATTTCTGAATAGTGTGGAAAATGGAACGTTGGTATGATCTAGATACCATGCTAATGCAATTATAGGTTTTCATCCATTTGCTTTGTACAATTATATGATCATCTCTTCATTATGTATTGTATGAATGTGTTCGTGTATGCTGAGTCGTTTTGTCTTTTTTATCCGGAACAATAGAATGGCTTTGGGAGGGTCATATCTAGTTGTTTTCAATATGATGATGAATGTCAGGTTGTTGCATCGGCCATTAAAGAGTAACAAAATATGATAGATGGGTACATTTTACAACAATTCCCGAAACAATTTATTGACATATTACTGATGGATATGTGTGTGAACTAACTTCTAGTATGTTCACATATATTGTATTGTACATGCTGTGTAAGAAATAAATCATATATATAGGCAGTGGAGTGTTCTTTTGATACAAGTTGTATCAGCATTGCCATCAGCTCCTACTCGATATCCAACAACTGATAAAGTGTTGAAATCAAACTATACTGTTTCCATCACATTGTGATAACATAATCACGGTGTTATCTGCATCAGACCGGGCAAGCTTCAGCCAAACTCCAAAAATGAAACAACAAAGATGCGGAATATTTGCCTACCATTTTGTTCTCTTCAATGCCACAGGAATGCAGTTACCAGCACACAGGTATGGCACGCCTATTTTGTACTGGAACAGAGGCTGTTTTATTTCATATTATCAGTGTTTGCAACGTATACACTATTGCAAGTTATACACTGTTAACAATGTGCTGTATTACTGATGTGCTTGTGGGCAATGTCACCTTTCTCACATTACTGAATAACAATACCCAGCGGCTGGTAGCATGTCACATAATGAGAACCTCCTCATTTATTGGATGCAGTCGACATTGTTTCAGTAATTAATTATGAGAGAATCTAACAAAATTACATGAATACTCACACAATAAAGATATTGCGTTGGGACACCAATAAAACTATTTTGTAGCTTTTGAATATTCCACTCGTTGTAAAATAGTGAAATACAAGTTATATGGAAGTACAACACATGGCCAAGAATAAAATATAATTAGAAAATACAAGAAGGAAAACACTTGAAAATTTTAACAAGGCTATTTAAACAATTTCAGAAGACATAGACACAAAGCATGGCCATAATTTTATTGGTGTAGTTGTGTACTCACACTATCCTCATTCCCTCATATTGCTTTCTTGATACTTGAAACCCACAACAAGTTTGAGCAAGCGTACAAGTAAAAGTTCACACAGTTTTTTAGACGTTCACACATCTGTACGCCCACACACATAAAGCAAGGTGTATTTAACTTATAGTCAAATGCACAGCAGCAAAAAGCCCAATAGCTTGGATACTAGTTTATATCAGTTTTTGTTTTTGTTTCTCAAGAGATTGCAAACATTGCTCAGAAATGAGAGCCGGTTGAAAATGTTCAATATTAAATTTCCCAGTCGCACCAGCGGACATGGAGCTAAATTTATGTAAGCAATATCACACCGTATGGCAGTATACGTATGTGCCTATTGAGCTGACAAAAGCAGGCGCCCGTTCACAACTTGCTGTATTCATGTGGCCAATTTTCAATGTATAATTGACCGGTTGCGTGCGAGGGAACGCAATAACGATATGTCGAAAAATATTTCTTCCATGTCCTTTCAGCGCCTCTGTAGTTTCTGCATTAAAAGGAAGGCAATAATCACGTGGAATTTGTTTTACTAGCGTGGTGAAACACATTAGAATAATTATATCATATGATCGTAACTCTTATTCGCATTCTTATTCCAGCCACGTTTGTTGTGATAGGACATATTTCGCTAATTGCATTCATTGTATCACTTCTTGCAGGGAAGAAAGACCAGTATGTTTCTGAGAAAAAAAAACTAACATGTGTGCCATATTCAATGAATATGTACAAAAGTTTTTGCACAGAAATAGCAAACTAGCGTATAGTGTCATGCAACGGACGGGTGCGATAATCTTGTTATGAACCTGACGAGAGTAAACAGAGTTCAAGAAAAAATATTATTTCGAGGATAAACAGACAACATGTACCTAAAAATGTACTGGTTCACACCAGAACAAGGGAATATCAAATTGCATATTGCCATAAGAAAGTGTAATCCTGAGGGATGCAAAGAGCGCCACCTTTTACTGTTTATATAGATATCTTATTACAGTTCATTGCAGACTGAATGGGCCCACACCTCGCGAATTCGTAGCCGGAAGAAATGTTATGAGATTTGCATGTAGAACGTCTGAAAGGAAACTTACATGCCCTTTGGGAATTAAGAAAAGGAAATTGTCTTTCACAAATGAAACCACAGAAACAGATTATTCTTATGGAATAACTGTCTGCCATTTTCTTGCTTTAATATCCTCAGAAATACAATCACTGGTACACAAATATAGCACGCCTACGTTGTATATTTTCATAGTTTCGTCGGTATTTACGATGTTCACTGATGTTACAGTAATTCACCATTACACAAAACTGTCCTGTGACTGGGAACATTTCAGTGATAAACTTGTCGCCATATATTTGATGATGTCGTCATTCATACATTTATTCAGTGCGACAAACAATCAACTTAAAGCAAAGTCGCATAATATATATTTTCTTCTAGAAATACCATAGAATACAGTTTGCATGAATTGTAAAATCCTTTCATGGTGGAAAACATACGCATATTGTATTTGCTTATTGAGATAACCATAAAAGATAATTACCTCATATTTTGACATAATATTACCAGTTTATTCTACATTTTCATAACCAATCTTCACGAGTAGTGCAGTATTGGTATATAATGACTGAAATATCGTCATGTGTGTTTACTATTAGAACCCGTGTGACATATATTTTGAAATTCCTCATATTCCTCAGATTTATACTGCGTTCATATTCGATTTATATTATAATAAGAATTTCGTTTACATGTATAAATGTGATATTTATGATATGGATATTCCATCCGATCTTGATTACTTGGAACAGTATAATTCTCACTTTCACAGTATTGAAAGTAAAGCCGAAAGCTTGATTAGGAAATATTCAGGTAGTTACGCTGTCGATTAGAAAATATAAGTGTTTGTCTCCAAGAACTCTTTCGAACTTTGATGATCATGTTAAGGAGTTTACACTCTGAATCATACTTTGTGCAGAATTGATATATTTAAAACAAGTACCACATGCAATTTATTAATGCTCGGCAACAGCGTTTGATATTGTAACCGTGGAAGACCTGCTCTTACTTCTTGTGTTATTTTAGTCGTGGGAACGTGATGCAATTTGAGTAATAAAGCTGGCACTCGAACAGATTTGCATTCGTTTCACATGATTCTGGTACCAAGTACCTGAACTTTATCATGTTTGCAATATTCACAGGGGCGTTCCGATACACAGGTCCGTTATTTGCACATAATCTTTTGAGAAAAGACTGTATCACTTGTCCTACGGTGGCTTAGATTCGACATCACGTTTAATTTACACCCCATTCAGTTTCCACCTCGGTGAGAACCCTTCTCACCTAGGTGAAAACCTTCTCACCTAGGTGAAAACCTTCTCACCCCGGTGAAAACCTTCTCACCCCGGTCAAAACCTTCTCACCTAGGTGAACACCTTCTCACCCCGGTGAAAACCTTCTCACCTAGGTGAAAACATTCTCACCTAGGTGAAAACCTTCTCACCCCAGTGAAAACCTTCTCACCCCAGTGAAAACCTTCTCCCCCGGTGAAAACCTTCTCACCCCATTGAAAACCTTCTCACCTAGGTGAAAACCTTCTCACCTAGGTGAATACCTTCTCACGCCCTTGAAAACCTTCTCACCTAGGTGAAAACCTTCTCACCTAGGTGAAAACCTTCTCACCTAGATGAAAACCTTTTCACCCCGTTGAAAACCTTCTCACCTAGGTGAACACCTTCTCACGCCCTTGAAAACCTTTTCATATAAATGAAAACCTTCTCACCCCGTTGAAAACCAACCCACCTAGGTGAAAACCTTCTCAGCCCAGTGAAAACCTTCTCACCTAGGTAAATCCTTCTCACCTAGGTGAAAACCTTTTCACCTCGGTGAAAACCTTCTCCCCTAGGTGAAAACCTTCTCACCCCGTTGAAAAACTTCTCACCTAGGTGAATACCTTCTCACCCCGGTGAAAACTTTCTGACCTAGGTGAAAACCTTCTCACCTCGGTGAAAGCCTTCTCACCTAAGTGAAAACCTTCTCACCCCAGTGAAAACCTTCTTACCCCGGTGAAAACCTTCTCACCTAGGTGAAAACCTTCTTACCCCGTTGAAAACCTTCTCACCCCAGTGAAAACCTTCTCACCTAGGTGAAAACCTTCTCACCCCACTGAAAACCTTCCCACCTAGGTAAATCCTTCTCACCTAGGTGAAAACCTTCTCACCTCGGTGAAAACCTTCTCCCCTAGGTGAAAACCTTCTCACCCCAGTGAAAACCTTCACCCCCGGTGAAAACCTTCTCACCCCATTGAAAACCTTCTCATCTAGGTGAAACCCTTCTCACCTAGGTGAATACCTTCTCACGCCCTTGAAAACCTTCTCACCTAGGTTAAGACCTTCTCAACTAGATGAAAACCTTCTCACCCCGTTGAAAACCTTCTCACCTCGGTGAAAACCTTCTCACCTCGGTGAATACCTTCTCACGCCCTTGAAACCCTTCTCACCTAGGTGAAAACCTTCTCATCTAAATGAAAACCTTCTCACCCCGTTGAAAACCTTCCCGCCTAGGTGAAAACCTTCTCACCGCGGTGAAAACCTTCTCAGCCCAGTGAAAACCTTCTCACCTAGGTAAATCCTTCTCACCTCGGTGAAAACCTTCTCCCCTAGGTGAAAACCTTCTCACCCCGTTGAAAAACTTCTCACCTAGGTGAATACCTTCTCACCCCGGTGAAAACTTTCTGACCTAGGTGAAAACCTTCTCACCTCGGTAAAAGCCTTCTCACCTAAGTGAAAACCTTCTCACCCCAGTGAAAACCTTCTTACCCCGGTGAAAACCTTCTCACCTAGGTGAAAACCTTCTCACCCCGTTGAAAACCTTCTCACCCCAGTGAAAACCTTCCCACCTAGGTGAAAACCTTCTCACCCCGTTGAAAACCTTCTCACCTAGGTGAAAACCAGGTGAAAACTAGGTGAGAATCAGCGATGATTCTACTTGTCACATGACCTCTCGATGCCACCTTAGATTCCACCTAGGTGAGAAGGTTTCCACTGGGGTGAGAAGGTTTCCACCTAGGTGAGAAGGTTTTTCACCTAGGTGAGAAAGTTTTCACCGGGGTGAGAAGGTTTTCAATGGGGTGAGAAGGTTTTCACCTAGGTGAGAAGGTTTTCACTTAGGTGAGAAGGTTTTCACCGGGGTAAGAAGGTTTTCACTGGGGTGAGAAGGTTTTCACCTAGGTGAGAAGGTTTTCACCTAGGTGAGAAGGTTTTCACCGGGGTGAAAAGGTTTTCACCTAGATGAGAAGGGCTCTCACCGAGGTGGAAACTGAATGGGGTGTAAATTAAACGTGATGGCGAATCTAAGCCACCGTACTTGTCCACAACACATGCAATTCGCAGTAAGCGCCTGACAGTTTATGTCCGTTACACACTCTGAATCTACTTCCTCATCAAGAAAAATATGACACTGATATCCGATACTTGGTAGGAATATGTACACGCTAAGTGAAATTCAATAGTCTCGCAAACTGTGTGAACTCAAATTTATCTTCATCATAAAACTCCACGTGTAGTAGTAGTTCTGACTATTTCAAAGCAGAAATACATGACAACCATCGGGCAGCAACACTCATAATGTGCGGCCAATCTATGAGCACATGTGCTACTGATAGATTGGCGTCAAAGGATGATAATGTATGATAGTACAAGGGCATCAGCAGTGTTATCATCACTACTATCAGGAAGGCGTTGAGAATGAAAGTCTGACACACATGTGATAACCACAGGGAAGAAATGGTCGGGTATGTGTAGAATATTGCGTAGGATGGTAAATGCAAGTTTAATGTCGATCACCACATATCAAATCAGTGTTGCCAGAAAATATATACATTCAGTTCCTAAGTTCATAAATGCCTGCAAACAGGTAGCATATACAATACAAGGCCTACAAAATGGGATGTCGTTTGAGTTCTCAATGAATATAACATCATATGCGATATTTGCAATTTCATTTCCTTCTCTTTAAGATCTGACTGTTCTGTTTATATCTGGCAGATTATTAGTGCGAACAAATATCCCAGAGGGTGAGAGCAGCCTCAATGCCTCTTTGAGATGTTGAGGGCTACATTTCGTCAGCAGATTGTATTCCTTAGTTGATTCGTAGAGGCGTGAACTGTTTTTGGTCGTGTTCTTTTATGATAAGGTCTACAATGCATTCAATATATCCCACATGTGGTCTTTTCGGTAGCCATATTGGGCGAAACATAAATTTTATTACATGTTGCATTTCACTTCTGAATAGTGTAGACAATGGATCGCCGGTATGGAATGAATATCATATGCAAGTACAGTGATAGGCTTTGGTTTCTGTGCATTGCCCAATGTACTGCCCAATCCGGATCAAATCATCAAGATTTATCCCTCAGTGCATTTGAGTCTATTTGTATCTTTGTCTTATGTCGTATGATGAATCGATTTATCTTTTTTATCCCAATCCGATAAGCAGTAAAGGGCTATGCAGACACAAATTGTATCAGCATTGGCCAGCAGTATCAACTACCAATAACCAATATCCAATAATGGATAAAGTGTTGAAATCAAACTGTACAGTTTTCATCACATGACGATAATTTCATCACTGTGTTATCTACATCAGAGCATGTAAGCTCTCCAGCCATACCGCCAAAAACGAAACAACACATACACACGAATATTACGGAGGATTAACTGTCTGTCTTTTTGTTCCTTCACTCAGGAATGCAATTAGGTACCGGTGCAGAGATATCGCACGCCTTCTTGTACTGGAACTGAGGCTGTTTTACTTCGTATTATTTATCGTTAGCCTTATGATGTATAACAATCGTTGGCCTTATGTTTCATTGGTTTCTTGTCAGTGAGTTCAGCTCTCTCCCACAACCATATAACAAACTCCACGTGGCTGATAGCATTTCACATCATGTTAATGTCCTCATATATTCGCAGTCGTCATTCATCCAGTAATTCAGTGTGATAAACTTACACGAGTATTCACATAATAAAGATCTCAATGGAATGTCATTAAAACTAGTTTGTTAAGGCGAATGTATTCCAAGCATCATCCATGTATCAGTTTTACTTTTCTTATTGTAGTTGTGTACTTATATTATACTTATATCACATAAGTTATATGGATGGAAAAGGTACATCATATGCCTTTGACTGGAACTGAAATGCATATTACAATATTCAGCGCTAATGGAGGAACTCCCTTTTCTATTGAATTGGACAATGACGATTATTTCCATGGAAGCTTCGTCCGGTCTGTGCTTACGTTCATAAGGAAAATTCGTTATATATACACATATAAATGCCCTATTTGGTATTTCTATTACCGGTGTGTCTGGGCATATTAATTTTTTAGCGTCTTGACGTCATCGGATCATCACGCTGTGTATTGCATTGAAAGCTAACTTTCCGTGTTTTCTCTTTTTGACAGTCGACACAAGTCAATTAGGCTACTTTGAATTGTGACATAATGTCAACACTTTGATCAACATATGCATGTTTAATTTTCAAATGTAATACAGTATTTGTACATAATGAGTGAAATGGTAATGTTTTTGTTAACGTGTTATTACTTATGTGTTGTATAAGTCAAATGTATTATACAGTCCCATCATGTATTGTATCCGATTGATGAAGAGCAGACATCAAGCAATAAGCTTCAGAAGAACATCACATAGAAGACATAAGCTATTGGCAATGGTTTCATAACTGTCAACGAGAACCAAGGATGTGGTCGCTCCATTAGTTAGTGTTCTAACTCTCCCTAGGAGAGTATGAATATTCATATCATGACGTTCGAACGGTTGCCACTGCAGTTTCCAGCAAACTTTTTTGGAACATACAGAAACAGAGACGCGCAGATTGAACCAGATCTGTTGTGACACATTAAATACTCAGTGACATCAAAAGATGAAGGTATACATTCATATCTATAACTCGATACATGTATATATTCATCACAAAATAGTGCAGCACAGTTTTGCCAAAGGTAGAAGTGTGTAGACATGTCACGCTTTATTAACCACGTAAATCGCCAGAGTTAAAGAACAATAGATTGATGCCATAGTCCTGACTAAACTACTCCCGCCTCTTCTCTACGACTACGTGGAATGTCTTGGGCCCGTGGGTCATGCCCAGGCGGCCCTCAGTGCTGGGTTTGGGGCGACCTGGGGCACAGGTGAACCGAAAGTGCTGCATCATGGAGACAAAATACAGGAACAGTTCCATTCTCGCTAGTCCCTCGCCAATACACACTCGTTTCCCTGCAAGTATGGTAAGTATATGTGTTAGATGAATTAATTGAATTATCAGTTAATTGACATGAATGGAAAACTAGATTATACAGTCGTTTCGAACATCAATGGCGAAACATACAATATCCAATTCTTACCTGTGGAGAAGGGGATCAGTTCATCACGTTTGACGTATTTTCCATCGTCATCAAGGAATCGTGCGGGGTCAAACTTGTACGGATTAGGCCAGAGTTTAGGATTGTGGTGCACACTTTCCATGTTCGGCATAATCATAGTCCCTTTTGGAATGAGGTAACCGCGGAACGTTGTGTCTTCCTGGGCCGCATGTGGCACACCCAGGGGCACAATATCACTGATTCGCTGTACTTCCGAAATGTAGGCTTCTGTGTATGGAAGCTGACTGCGCAGTTGCATGCTGGGAAGTTCGTCAAATTTAATGACGTCATCAATTTCTGCATGTACTCTGTCTTGTATCTCAGGTTCAAGGACGGCATGTACAATGGCCCAGGAGAGGGTATTTGAGCTGGTTTCAGACCCGGCAGTGAAGAGATCACCTATCACTCGTATCAGTTGGATATCTGGATAATATAAACGTGATGATACATTTGGTGAATATACACTGAAACTATACCATGTTTATAAGAGTATTCTAAGAGATCAAAATCGATTCTATTATCTACTATCTGATGTAGTGTCAAGCCAAATTGGGAAGATATAGTGTGCCTCCTGGCGATGGAATCTTGCAAATAATATACAGTACAATCCCGTGTTCATGTATTATTGATATGAATACACGAAAACGTATGTATTTGATCGATGTATTTCTCATATCACGAAAGAAAATCCCCTACCAGTGAAGGTTGTGTCCGGGTTTCCTTCCTCCTCTGCCATGGCCTTGAGGTAGGCGTCTATGACGTCACGAGGCTGTTGGTCCGGACTGAATGTCCGTCTGTGGTCGTTGATTATATCCTTGTATTCTCCATCCATGTAGTCCCGGCCTTTGATCAACCGCTTGAAGCGGAATATATCACCGGGAAGAAACCTGCACACATTATAATTGTTATAATATGAACATAAATTCTAAACGATTTTGAGTGAATACGTCCTATAACAGAATTATTGATGGACTACGCTTTTTGGCCATAGTTTTGTTTCGGATCATCGTATCAAATTGCAATTTTGTGTGGCTGAATCAGGTATCATGCCGCAATTTTTCATCAAATTTCATAATTCTATCGGCAATCTAAACCAATGTGAAGTTTCAGCCCCTACATGGAATTTCAAAGTCTGCACCAAAACCCAAGTTTGTTCGATGTTCCGAGTTATATAATGCGTTAAATTAAACATATTTACTTAATATACATCGACTATGCCTTCAGGCTCCAAAATTGGCACAATAGGCTCATTCCGTACGGGCATGAACACAATAAAAACCCTGAATTTGTTGGAATTCATTAGATCCCATTTTGGACTGAAATTTAACATTGGGGTTGACATAGAATTCTGAAACTTGACGGAAAATTACCTCATGATACCAGAATAAGACACACAAAATTCCATCAGTATTACATAACCTGATCACATTGGATTACATAAACATAATTAAAGCCCTGAATTTGTTGGAATTCATTAGATTCCATTTGGACTGAAATTTAACATTGCGGTAGTTTGCCAACTTTTTCATTTTTTGAGATAAAATTCTGAAATTTGGTGAAAAATTACGGCATGATACCCGAATCAGACACACACAAATTCAAGTTGATTGAATGATATCCAAAACAAAACTACGGCCAAAAACCGTGTTCCACTGATAGATGAAGCAGAATTATTTTGCAATACGTGATGATAACGTCACTAGTAATGATAACTATTAATTGATAAGTATTCAATTATTAGGTATGCATAAGACACAGAGCTAGTAAATTAGATTTCAAACAAACCTCAGGAAGGGAAACAAGTTGAGAGCACCACTGTTCCCTACAATCTCAACCCCTTCTGTAGAAAGTCGATTGTATTCATGGAATTTAGGATCGTCGTAGTCAAAGCGTTTACCAAGGGTGATGGTACTTATCACATTGGATACAGAACGCTGCAGCAATGCCATAGGACACATGGGTTTATTGGTCTGACGAGACAAATCTTCAATGAAATATGCCACTTCTGAGAGAATGCCATCCTCGAGTATGGAACGCCCAACGCCGAATTCACGTAACACTCTCAAGACGTGACGCCTTTGTTCTCGCCAGAAAGCGCCGTTGCTGGACACGATACCTGCAAGGTTGAAACTGCATGACAATTATGGTGAGCATTGGGTTGTAGCATCCAAAACATATTATTGTGTATATTATGGGCGGATACATACATTCTTGGGAAGGGGGAGGGAGAGAGAGAGAGAGAGAGAGTTAATACGACTGAGGGCTCACTCTGGATTTTTTGTTCGAAAGAGCGACATGTGGGGGTGGTCTGAGCCCAGTAACATTCCCTGCCCCCAAATATATTGGGGGCCTGCTCGTCCGCATAAAACAACTAAAACAATTAGCCCAAGGGCTATGATAGGTTACCGGACAATTTTGGTAAGACATTCAGATCAACCATTCGAGGTCATCTTCGTGAAATTCAATGTCACCATCAAGTGTGCAGCATATAACCTTGTATATGTTCAAAATACAAATACAAGGTCTATCTACAAGTATTTTGTCATTAGACAAAATTTACACATTTCAGTCCAACATTTTTTTCAAAGGGTGAACCATTTTTTTTGCCTAGAAATGACCCAAAATGGATAGTAATGCGATTTGAGGCAAAACAATTTTTTCTCGTCGACCCGTCAAAAATTCAAAATGGCCGCCACACGGAGACCGGCGATTCAAGGGCAACAAAACTTATATACATCATAAAGGTACATATAGGGAATCTTTTGAAACAAAAATCTCAAAACTGATCCGACAGTTTTCGAGAAAAGACAGACAAGGTGCAAAATTGGGCATTTTTCGACCCCAGAATGGCTGTTTTGACCTTTCAAGGTCATCCAAGGTCAAATTCAAGGTCACCACACAAGTCGCCATATATGATTTACCATTTGAAAGTGCCAATTTCTAAGCTCTATCTTCGAGCGTTCTATGAGTACAGTTCCGGCAGCTCCCATTATGAAGGAAAAAATTGCCGAAAATTTTTTTCAAAGGTGGAAAAAAAAATTTTCTCTAGAAATGGCCCAAAATGGATAGTATTGCGATTTGGGCCGAAAAACATTTTTTCGTCGACCCGTCGAAAATTCAAAATGGCCGCCATACGCAGACCGGCGATTCAAGGGCAACCAAACTTATACACATCACAGAGGTACATAAGGAGAATCTTTTGAAACAAAAATCTCAAAACTGATCAGACAGTTTTTGAGAAAATGGCCGCCAAAGTACAAAATCGAACGTTTTTCGACGATAACGGCTGCCATTTTGAGAAAAATTGAAAAATCAAAAAACTAAAAAATACCTCCTTCTTGAATTATATTAAGGTATCTTTTCCCAAATTTTCAGAAAGATTGGATCGTACACTTTAAAGATAAAAATGTGGACGGACGGACGACGGACGCAACGTGACGGCAATAGGTTATCGGACCATAGGTCCGGTAACCTAAAAACCGAAAATGGGCACTTCAAATAATTAGATCGGCGCAGTAAAAGTCCACTTGCCAAAAGCCCATAGTAATCTGGGGTCATCTGGAGTCAGAAAGGCAGTAGATAGCGAAGGTCATTTGCGTTTGAACCACAATAACGACAGGACTGACCTTCACATTCACCAATATTTTCATTTCAGATCAAGTCTAAGATCCTATTAACATATTACTTCCAAATGTTAATTCACACAAATCTGATCAGTCTTTGGACCTGATCCCCAAGGGTAAATGGAGTCAATTTCGAGGAGCGGTCGTGCACTGAGGAGTAGGCCTATAGTTCCTGTAGGCCTATGCCCAAGGTGTTACGGTTTTATCAAGATCATAAGCAATACTTTGTCATCTTAAGAATGCAATATCAATATCTGCCTCTGGAAGCCTGTCAACAAATTTCGTGCCAAACATAAATTCGATACCGGACACATTTATTCTTAGTTCATGTCAAGGTCGACAAAGATATAGTCAACATTCACATTGATATCTAAAAGGTGTTTTTTTTTCAACAAATTTGACAATCAATATCTGTGCCTCACCCAGAGCGCGATATTTGACTGATGTTAATTTACCGTATCCATTTGTAGTCTCCGTTATAAAGAACAAGTCAGGTCTGTCTGCAAACTGATGACCTCGTGTGCTGAATATCTCCTTTACCGTTTCATATCCATTCAGTACGATAACACGTCTCATCCCTAAGTAAATTGTAAAAACCTCTCCATACTTTCGCGCCATTTTGGTGAGAGCAGGGCGTATATCGCCCGTGCCGAGGAATGGTATGGATCCTAAGAGGGGTAGCCGTGGGGGGCCGGGGGGTAAGTGTCGCCATGGTTCCTTGCTGACGTAATTATACGCAACCAGGAAGATCAGAAGAAAGATTAACCACGTCTGCAGTGTGACATCAGTGATGTAATCCAACAGCAACATGGTGTTTGATAGATCTGTCGGCGTTGTATCTGCCGACGGAAAAAATACGAGTCTTCAGCAAACGAAATGTTTATATTCATACAATACTAGACATATGTATGGCAATTATATCAATATCCGTATATCCTATTATGATCCTGACAAAATGAATGGCGTGCTGTATTTATGCTGAAAGTAAGCAATATCGAGCAATATCGAAATGTTTTCAGTGCTGAGACGCATACATTGTACATGTGGAATCATACGTATTTTTGCATAGAGTATTGGCAGTTCAACGGTCGAATCATTTGTGTACTAATATAACTACATTGCATGTTTGTAATGTTTATTCTGAATTCCGAACAACCAATTTTATTGTTAGTTTGTCATTTGTTATTTCATCACCTGTGAGGTACCTCTACTAGTGCGTATGCTTTTGCAAACAATATAGCCTGAACATTAATTTTATATATAGTTCGTATATATTCATTATACGAAATTGTACGCACAAAGTACACACATGATCTGGTGCAGCACGGACTTTTTTCAGATCACTCCAATGTTCAATTTTCTTCGAATAGCCCACAATAGTTTGATTAGAAAAGGCCTTTTCGGGACACCGTAGTATTGTTATATAAAAATTTCTTCGTCGGGAGATATGCGTATTATCCCTGTTGCCTACGTTACAACATGCCCGCAGTTATCGGGATAATATTGTCAGGTGTCCTCTTCCTTATAAATGACATTGACAATTGCATTAAGATCCAGTTTCAATAAAATTTACCGAATTTACAAGTCGTGATACGGTATAAACAAGATGTGCTTACCCAAGCGTGATGTGTTTATTCCGTTGTAGTTCGCGTCAAGTACAAGACTACGATGCCGTTTGTGGGCTGTCAGTGAATATAAAACGTCGATACTCATGAAGGACCTCGTAAAAACACTCTTCGCGCTAAACATTGAGGTATGGCTGGACAACATTGTGGTCTTTTTATGACTATAACAAGATCGCGCACGCCGGATTCGTGTTACTAAACCTTACCTTGTATGTATAAAGGTCAGGACCGTAGTAAATTTGATGCTACGTGTCCTGACCATCGATAAAAAAACAGTTCCCTTCAATTATAGATGCTCATTGAATTGATGTATTTAATATCAGTCACGATGTACTCAGTGATCTGGGTATACATTATATGTGCAGTTCCATTATTTGTATTTGATGGTTTCCATACAGAAGACAAGATTGTTCATTGAGATAAACTTTATCACATGGGCTTGCTGAACGAACTCATACATTATGTACAGCTGCTCAAGGCTCAGCCGATTTGATATACACACCATAGTAATAAAGATATCACTGTGCCATAATACAAATATATAACACTTGAATATCAATCTCTCAAATTGTGTTGATCAATGCCCACAAACATAATCATACCATCAGATCCATGTGAAGGAGATGAAATTACGCCATCAACACATGAACGCAATCAAACAGTACATAGAACCACACGCCTTTTCACACCATTCTCGAATTTTATATATGAAGTCAGATGCCCCCCTCCCCCCTAAAAAAAACTAAACAAAAATAAACAAACATCCCCATAATGATACGGTAATCAATCCATACTGATGTTCCACATTGCTTAATATGCTTTCCAGAATTAAAAGTGCAACAATAGTATACAATTTGAGTTCTGCAAAAAATATAGTATACAAAGGTCCGCGCCGGCCGTCTACCGAAAAAATACTTATATATAATATACCACTATTACAACTAATATCCATCCATAATGTCGTTCGATAGGACGTTTGCTTGGAAATATCATCAATAGCTTGGACCAAAAACAGTCCACGCACCGACGAAAAGACCAAGTGGTAATATCTCCTGATGAAATGAAGCCGTCAACATCTCCAAGAGGCATTGAGGCTGCTTTCAGCCTTGAGATATTTGTTCGCACTAATAATCTGTTAGATATCAACAGGGCAGTCCAGCTTTATTAGATCTTAAAGGGAAGTAAATGACATTGCTAATATCACATGCGATGTCATATTCACTGCAAAATACTCAGCTGATACATGTATTCGTGAGTCACATATTGGTTTTCGGTATGTCTGCTACATGTCTGCAGGCATTTCGTCTCGCATATACAAATGTACCACATTGCATATCCTACATAATACCCTATGCATATCCCACTGGTCCTCTCCTGGTCTTATATCATGTCAGAGTTTTGTCCCTAACACCTCCATGATAAAGTTTAACCAATCAGAACGACGCGTTGCATCCGTCTTCCGGTAGCTGATAGGTTGTCCATATATCATGTATATTGTAAGTCATGCTGCCCAATCATCGTGTTTTAAGGTTACCGCATGTTGTGCACATGAAATATTAGTACAATCGCTCTACAAATGAATCTGTAGTACTACAAATATTCTATACCCACCTTTAGATGCCACACACTCGTTACAACTTCAAGAATATAGTATTTCCAATCACTTGGTAGGATACACACTCTATGCTCTGTATCAGCCATTGACATGCATTGTTATGAATAGGCCTACCAGAAATATGATAGGGTCCTCATTCATGTTAGTATTGTGTGAATCATGTCTGAATGATTCTATTCTCTTACTGAATGGAACAATAAATTAGGGACAACATCATCCTATTACATCTACATGCATTTGGTAAAATGTTCATAGTCTTTTTAGAACTGTATACCAGTTATAATTTCCTTAGGTGTAGCTGAAGTTCATACTTTACAAAACACAAGCCCATTAAAACATTATCCCACAAAGTCATGAGTTGTCAATGTTGACAACGACTGCGTGGCAATGCGGGCATTATTTAAGTTTATTTTAAATAAATGTGATACGTCTGTTATTATCTTGCACGCCCAATATTGCACGCTATCTGCCTTTGGTGAAAATTATTTTCAGTTTGATATGATTACGCAAATCTCTCTCAAAATTAATATTCTTTTGTGCGTCAACTGTAAATTCCATGATGGATGATGCCTCCGAGATTTGGGTTGAAACAATTTGATAACAAGTTGTATGCACTGATAAACCAACGTTTTCATCTCTATAAATAGCATTATACAGTATACGTTTGCCTCAACCAATAGGCACGGGGAAATACGATAAAGAAAAAACAAGTGTGATTTGATTAATGATGTGAGGCTGTAGTTTTCGTTCCTCAGTGATACCCAAATGACTGCAAATTACCGGTAGTTCGATCTCAGTTCAAGTCCTGTTCTCAAATTGCATCACGTGCCTATGACTATTACATAAAAATATGGTAGTTGTTTTCAGTATATTACACCCACATTCGCTTCAATTTAAAATTTCATTAACTGTCACAGTATATAACTAAACGAATTCTTGAGCAGAACTGAACGAACTGTGAGCCATTTGATCAAATTCAATCGAATGTTAATCGAATATTCTTTATTATGTTGTCACAAGAGTAATGTAAATAATATAGAAAAAATCGTAGAATCATAGTGTGTACAAGTGAGCTAAGTTGTTTATGTCATCACACGATTAAAAGAAAATCGCATTATAGGACTGATGAGTATACGAAATATTAAGCATTAATGGGTGCACACATGCTAATCTCACTATTTGAACATTTCAGCCATTATGCAATACTGTAGTATGCATGAAAATGAATTATGACAATACAGATCATAGTGCTGATATCAAATCGAAATACGAAGTAATTGCTTCGGATCTAATGTTCAAATATTGAATGATATTATTCATTGCCTTCGGAGATGACAATGAACGAATATGTTCAAAATATGATCAAAATATGAATTAATTGCTTTAGATCTACTGTCAAGGTGCCGAAATATCATTCATCATACCAAAATATATCTAATCTAATAATCGCATGAAATTGAATTTTACTGGTGGGTTCCAATGCAATAAGAGAGCGAAAAATGCTCCAATACACAATGCCATTTTTTGTGATTGTTCAAAAGTCTGAAAACTATCGGAGGGATTCCAAATTTTAGGTCCTCTGACGGGGGGGGGGGCACTAGTAGCTAGCACTCATAACAAAAGCGGTGATTCAACTATAACACCACTCTACAACTTGAACACCATAGTGTATGGTGAACCCTACCGCTAGCCGTAGGACCTTCAGTAAGATCATAATATGTTTACGGCCACTTCACAAGGGCACCGTACTACATGTAGATGCAAACCGCGAGAGAGTTCATATCCCACTCTTGGGTAAGCAAATCGTGTTTGTATTAATATTATATTATACCAGGTACAGTTGTGCACAATCTTTTGGAATAACAAAATGAAATAGTTCAAAGTCATTTGATAAGATTTGACACTAAAATCTAGATATTTGTAAGGGCTTGTTACACACCTGCGCTAATATTTACATTTTTTCGACGTAGAAAATATAGGACACTTTGTGGGTGTATGCCCTATGAATATACAAACAGCGTGTGAAGACCTGGTGCATTTTGAAGCTGGCCTTGAAAAACTATTGAATAGTGTGAATTTATGCTTGGATGCAGCTTGGAAGTGTTCCAGGTTCTTGGTATCAGAACATGATTGGAGACACGTCATAGATTTACTATTATACTCTGGTTTTTCTAACTCGTTTACATTGTTTTTGCTGACATTTTTGCGATGCTAAATATTAACGTTTTATAACTTGGCATACTTCACCTGGGAGTCAAACGGCAATTTCTCCCAAATTCCAGATATCTATCACGAAAATTGAAAAAAGTTGCAATCTACCCCAATGCTAAATTTAGCCCTGTCATTTAATTTCTGGGCCCGCACACAATCTTATGCATTTGCTTGGTTTTGTAGCGATGTAATCTTTCGAAATTTGACTCCCAGGTGAAATATGCCAAGCTATAGAAAGATACCATTTAGCATCGCAAAAATATCGTCAAAAACAGGTATAAACGAGTTAGAATGTAGCTTGGTATAGTTGTTGTTTACATGTACAAGTTAGACACAACTTGACTTTTTAGCTACCAGTATTCTTTGCAAGACTATGATCTATATGTGTACCCAATACCATACCTTTCTGTTTCCTGAAATTTGATATTAACATACTGCCACATCTGAAAGTATCCTAACAGATCATATATAAAATTGTATATATCGTCGACAGATACGAAGAGTCGACACATCTATCAACATGTTCCTGTTGGACTACATCGCTGACGTCACACTGCAGACGTGGTTAATCTTTCTTCTGATCTTCCTGGTTGCGTACACTTACGTCAGTAAGGAACCATGGCGACGTTTACCCCCCGGCCCCCCACGGCTACCCCTCCTGGGATCCATAACATTCCTGGGCACGGGCGACATACGTCCCACTCTCACCAAAATGGCGCGAAAATATGGAGAGGTCTTTACAATTTATTTGGGGGCAACACGTGTTGTCGTACTGAATGGATATGGAACGGTCAAAGAGGCATTCAGCACACGAGGTCATCAGTTTGCAGACCGACCATACTTGTTCTTCACGAAGGATATTTCAAAAGGATACGGTACAGTGAGGGTTTAATTCAATGGAAGCCTACCCGAGTACCTTTGTATAAAATATGTGCTTTTTGCTTGCCAACTCTTTTAAGCCACTAGGCTATTGTGGTGGTTTCGCATCTGTCGTTTACGGCCTAATTTCGGCTAGACCTAACGTTTGTTCATTTCTCATTTAATTCGTTGTCCTTGACATTATATCACTCAATCTTACATAGTCAAGTTGCAGTTTGATGGGTTTTAGTATACCATTGGCCGTCATGCATCTTATGCCTGATCTCGTCATCCATCCAGATTTTTTATGTGATGAATTTTTATACAAATTTGCCAGATCATACCTCGGGCAGCTGATCTAAAACAAAAACCTCAGACGGTTTTTTTTAAACATCGTGAGACGTTTTATTTTTCATAGATTTTTTTTTTTCACTATTTGGTGGTCATTTCAGCGTCAACAATGGCATATTTGACAGAATTCCAAACATTGAGAATAGGCCCAAAAGGCCTAAAATGGGCCGAATTTACACAATTAGCCTCTGATCTGTATTCTGAGCAAATAAGAGTTCATATAGGTATGGTCCAATATTTAGTGACCTTGAAGTTAACCTCAGGTGACATTTGAGGCGAGACAAATATTGATGGGTTATTGAAACATCAGAGTTAAAACGTGTTAATTGGTCTCTGCAGACATAAACTTTGTAGGTGCAGTTTAAGCTTGCATTCTGAGAAGTCACATATTTCAAAACTTATGTGTGCCTTGAACTTGACCTCGATCACCCTGAATGGTAAATATCAAGGTCGTACTTGAACTGAAGTATACTGTAGATCTTAAGCTTGCCTTATGGGCTCATAGGGATATAGGGAATCATATATGGTGGATCTGTTTGTGACCTTGAACTTCACTCATATGACCTCGAATGGTGATCTAAAAATACAGATTACATCCCATCTGAGTTTGAGAATGAGCAAGTTGGGGTTTGCAGACAAAACGCTTGTAGATCGAGCTCAGCTTTGTATTATGATCATATAGCAAATCAAACATGTATATGGTAGATCTTGGTAGATTGTGGAGTGGGTAGCTCAGTGGATAAGGCCCTGGTCTCGTAACGCAAATGTCATGGGTTCGAGACTCGGGCTGGATCACGGGGTTATTTCGCTAACATCCTTAGGCAAGGTGTGCACCACTAATTGTCTATCTCTACCCAGGATTAAATGGGTACCGGTTATTCAATAGGATGCTATAGTGTAGCGCCGGATTGTGGCAGCTGTGTAGTCATTCTAGACTGGGGTAAAGTGTACAGCGTCCTTGCTTAGAACTACGTTCTATAAAGGAGCGCTTAATAAATGTTAACTTTACTTACTTTATCTTTCAATGACATTGAGTTCGAGATGAAATCGGAAGACTGCTAGGTATCAATGCCAAGTCCGTACTGAGATTTGTAGACTGCCATCTTTGGAAAAAATATTCCAGATACAGCTCAATACTGTATTACAAGCTAAACTGAAGTCACGTATTGGCAAATCTTTGGATGAACTTGAACTTCACCTAAAATGGCCATGAGTACTCAATCTCAAGTTAAAGTCGCTGAGACTGAAAACCCATGGAGATAGAACTTTTGTAACAGGTTTGTAACAGGAGCATATAGACATTTACATCTTGTGTTTTGTATATCTTAGCAGCACTGGATCTGTGCTACTATAACCTCGAACGTTTGAACTGAATGTGTGAACGATCAGTGGGTACAAACACACACGGACAGTACTCAACATCGTATTCAATATGTACTCTGAGAAAAGAACGATCTGAATAAAAACGTTTGCCGTTAAATTATATCACGCTTGATGCTATGTTTCAACTGCAATATGAAGAACCATCCACAACTCCTGTCATCTCCAGGTATTGGTAACGTTAATGGGGCATTTTGGCAAGAGCAGAGGCGCTACGTTCTACGAGTGTTACGTGATTTTGGCGTTGGGCGTTCCATACTCGAGGACGGCATCCTCTCAGAAGTGGCATATTTCATCGAAGATTTATCTCGTCAGATCAATCAACCCATGTGTCCCACGACATTGCTCCAGCGTTCTGTATCCAATGTAATATGTGCCATCATCTTCGGGAAACGTTTCGAATACGACGATCCAAAATTCCTCGAATACATCAAAACCATCAATGAAACAGCTGAAATAGTGGGAAACAGTGGTGTCCTCACTGTGTTCCCCTTTCTGAGGTTCGTTTAAATCTGATTATTTTAATATTAAATTTTGACAATCAAATTCAGCAGTGATCAGTAGATACAGTAATATGAGTATATCTTCATCCGAAACGGAATTCCACTACACATTTTCTACCATCTCTATATGTTTATGGGTAAAAAATGTTGCAGGTTTCTTCCCGGTGATATATTTGGGTGGAAGCGCTTGCTCAGAGGTCGACAGTACATGAACAGCATGTACATGGATATAATCAACGACCACAAACGGTCGTTCAGTCCTGACGGACAACCTCGTGACGTCATCGACGCCTATCTCAAGGTTATGGCAGAAGAAGAAGGAAAACCAAACACAAACTTCACTGGTATGAGAGTGTACTACTTGTATTAGCCTCTTTATATCTCACACATTCAATGTCCGATGTCTGATTGTCAACAATGAGAAATATTGCGAAATCACTTTAAAATTCCATTTATATAATTCCATAGCCTAGATCTAATCTTCGGGAGGGTTAAGAAACGTCTGTATGTCTAGACTTGGTTACAGTTCCAAACATTTTTTCCCATTTGTCACGTTCCATAAACAATTCAACATAGCAAATTTTCCAATATATTAGATATCCAATTGAGACAAGTGATAGACGATCTCTTCAATGCTGGGACTGAAACAACCTCGATAACCCTCTCCTGGGCTATTGCATATGCCGTCCTTGAACCGAAGATACAAGCCAGAGTGCAAGCAGAAATTGATGACGTCATCAAAAACAACGACGTTCCCAGCATGCAACTGCGCAGTCAGCTTCCATACACAGAAGCCTACATTTCAGAAGTACAGAGAATGAGTGATATTGTGCCCCTGGGTGTGCCACATGCACCACAAGAAGACACAACCTTTCGTGGTTACCTCATTCCAAAGGGAACCATGATTATACCCAACATGAGTAGTGTGCATCACGATCCTGAAATCTGGCATGATCCGTACAAGTTTGATCCCACACGATTCCTGGATGACGAAGGAAAATACATCAAACGTGACGAACTGATCCCCTTCTCCACAGGTAAAAATCGCAATCACATGCTTCAGGTCATAACTTATAGCTACTCATATAACAGCAAAATTTATTCACAATGAAACTTCATATCTCTCTCAAATCTCATTCATTAACGTTGCCAATGAATTCTTGTGAATCATTGATGAATATATACCATGTTGTCCTTCATATAGCTCGATGCAATTTATATACAATTTCAAAAAGTGAAAGACAAAATGGTCCAGTTTTGATTAATTCATATGGAAAATTATTACCACACTTGCAGGGAAAAGAGTGTGTATTGGCGAGGGACTGGCGAGAATGGAACTCTTCCTGTATTTTGTCTCCATGATGCAGCACTTTCGGTTCAGCTGTGCCCCAGGTCACCCGAAACCCAGCACCGAGGGCCGCCCGGGCATGACCCACGGGCCCAAGACATTCCACGTGGTCGTCGAGAAGAGGCGGGGCTAGTAGCCTACTTCTAAACTAAGGAAAAATAATGAGAAAAACCATAGATTAGTATCGACCTTGAGTTGACGTTGTCCATTAAACTACTAAAGATCGATGGGTCTGAAAACAATGTATAACCTGTAATTAAAAACAAACACTTGAGGCATGTCAAGTAATACTAATGTAGAGTTCATATATCAGTGAAGCACGCTTTTTGGCCGTAGTTTTGTTTAGGATCAATGTATCAACTTGAAGTTTTGTTTGTCTTAATTGGGTCTCAATCCGCATTTGTCCATCGTTATAACCTCATGTAATTGTAGCGACCAAGCGGTTGTTTGGCGGATTTTTCTGGTGTGTGTGTGTGTGTGCGGAAATTTATACAGTCGACAAGGTGAAGGAAACTTGCAAATACTAAAATACAGTTTATTAAAAACACCAGGAATCAACTCTATTTATTAACAAAATGAAATATATATGATAAGGAAATGCAATCTCCAATTCTGATGAGCTCCTGATAGTTAAATATGCCAGTATCTACTGTATCCTGGTGGAAAAGACCAAGTCATTACAGAAACAACGACTGACTTAGATTTACTTTTGTCAGTACTGCCGGAATAAGTATATATTGCATATATCATGTATTGTGCATTTATAACATACAACAAGATGAATATCATTTTCTAAATATCTTGTTCTGCTCATGCAATCTTTAGACCTATACTGTACCACTATGTTAAACTATTTTGCCAATTTTTAGCGAATGTAACAATAATTCTGTAAACATTGTTAAGAAATTTCAAAATATTTTGCCAATTGTGTGTCTGATTGAAACACTAATCGCGTATTGCATCAATATTATATTGTATATTCGTTGTGATATATCATGTCAATATAACAGGTTTTAATAATCAATAATAAGGCCATGTATGGCTGTCGAGTATTAAACGTATCATTGTTATTGTATTTGTTTGTACCTTGGTAACTAATAAAACATTACTTTTAATTCATCCAATTTAACGTATTCGAATACAAAAATTAAATATAGTTTTTTTCACCTAGATCTTGAGTGCGTGTATCTTGACTGAGCCCTCGTTTATGTCATGATGATGAGTCATGTGTATGAAATACTCTCAATATTCAGCGATTTTTAGTTGAAATGTTTTGACATGGATGAAGTGACTGTTGTGCTTGGCACCAGACGACCGTTGAAAAACATTATTATTAGGAAGGTCAGATATCTCATGTCTCATAGAAGTCAACTTATGACTAATAATGCTGATATAGATTGCCAACTTTCTCAATTTTTGTGATAGAATATGAAATTCGAAAGAAAATTACCGTTTGACTCCAAGGGGAAGTATTTCAAGTTATAAAACGATACCATTTATCATCGCAAAAATATATCAACAGAGAAATGGTGTAAAGAGCTAGAAAAATCAGAGTATATGCCAGCCAAGTCTCGTTCCACATGTGTCCAATAAAAACGTTTTTATGACGTAAATTTGCACTTCCGGGGACTAGCCTTGCCGCGTGGTTACTTTTGCTAATTTTGATTACTCAAGTACGTCACGAATAGAACATTTGATATAATTTTTCAACTCTTTCAGGAGTGTAATCAAAGTATTCTGAAAACTAATTTGTGATGTTACACTTGCAATATTACCAGAAGTAGATGTCTCCTCATATGTATTTCCTCAAAATACGGAAAGGATTTATAATGTATTCGTCTTTTAAAAGTGTTGCCACTCTCTCTCTGTCGTCGCCATGACCTGAATGCACAGATACATAGCTTATTCAAACCGTCCAATCGGCAAGAAATATTGATCTATCGATCTATTAAGGGAGGGAATGTGTCACTGCTTTTGATGGGAAATTCAAATGACGTTCTGTTGATTTACATGTACATTTTTGAATGTGAAACCGAGCGGAAATTTGCTTATTCCCAAAATGACGAAATAACGCAAATAACGTGACGTTTTAAATCTCGCTTCTATGCCCTATTACGTTCGAATACTCCATAACCTTATGATCTCCAGGTTATATTACCATATGAGAAGGCTATTCAAATGCCCATTGATACGGACCGCTTGGAGTGATGTTCATTGTGCGGCCTCAGGCCGTACTATTGTATAACTAAACGGCACACTAGTTCCGCTGTTCCGCAGTTAATTTACACTTCCGGACAGTGGTTGCACCGAATGCAATCGGAATGCACACTGTTTTACAGCGACCGTAATCGTGGTCTTATGTGAGGGGAAAATTTACAAGCGTGTTATGATTAATACGAATATAAAATATTTATCATATATACCGTCAGTATATCATGACCGTGTTCATGTGTGTGGAAAGCAACTAGTATTTTACATATGTTTTCGAGAACCATTCGTTTCAGTGTTCATGGCGTTGATCTGTGATCAACCACTGGCCGGAAGTCGTGTAAACTTGGGAAAACCTATGGAGCGCCTAAGACGAAATTCAAGTCTTATCAAAAATCATAACGCTCTCATCGTAAGTTCCTATCTGTCATCGAAGACCTGTTGTCCATTGGAGTTTTTCATTTTTGCCGCACATTCTATTTAACAATCAAACAAGAGTATTGCTTGTTCCATCATGTGCCATAGGGCTGGAAAGTGGAAGTATGATCGGTGATAAATTTCAATGAAATATTCGTGTACAAGGCGTCGCCGGGGAAAAACCTATTATCGCCCACTTTCTAACAGTGTCAATAACTGCTGAAATAATGTGTTCTGTGTCGAAAAACCTCTTTAAAAATACAAAGTAGGCTTACATGTGCCAAAATTAGTTAGAATAACAGACCGTCCGTCGGTAATTTTTCTGGAACAATGCTTTATTCAAAATGCCATTTTTCTCGGGCCCCCTTCGAAGCTTAAATATGTTGTGCAATTGAACAATTTTTGTCTTTTACATTAGTTTTTGTATTTCTTCGTCATATCAAACCCACCCCCATGTTAAAAGATAGAGAGGCGTCAGGTGCTTATCCCCAGTCATAAGGAGTGATGACGACACGATGGAGTCTGGTATAGAGGAACCCTGAGGGACCTGAACTGGAAATCAACTCTAAGTAACTCTAAGTAAGTAAGTAAGTCCGAATAAATTCATTGGGATTATTTATCGATGAGCACTTCCGCTTTCCAGCCCTATTGTGAAGTTTATGTACAACAAATATGTTTCTGAGAGTCTCTGATATGGACCACATTTGCAGTTCAACATTACACAGACGTGTACCTAAAAATGAATATGAATGTATGATACGTTGACACAAAAGAAAATGTGAACCAGTGAAGTTCGGGTTGTGTCTAACAACTTGAAGTTATTGTTCTATTACTTTCTTCTCTGGAAGTATATCCTCATGCAGTTTGGACGGCAATCTAGATTAACTATCCATGACGTTATTGATATATAATATATAATATACAATATTCAGAAAACTATCGTTCAACTATTCTACCTTTCTTGACATTTGGAAATATATTATGATGAGTGAATGGACTGAACGAGGAAGTTTAATTTCAACAGATGTGGGGTCGTGATTGGGCTCTAGATATCTCCACAGAAATCCAATAATCTGTGTCATGCATTAAATGGCAGAAATGCATTTGCATTTCATGTTTTCTAATCTTCGCCGAGATGCCAGTATAGGAACAGATAAAGAACTGACAAAGATATCAGTATTTGTATTCGTAGTTTGACGTGATACCTGATCATCCAAATTTAATATGCACTGCACGCTTCGCAGCAGTCTTGCGAAACGTTGTACTAGTGAAAAAGCATATCAATCATTTCATCCAGGCCAAAACATCGCAAATGAATATTGCTGATTGTTGAGAGTCTCAGTGTAAGTTCAATCTGATGTATCAAAAATATGTTTTATTAGAGTGACAGAGGTACACATATATACAACAACATTACAACCCTACAGCCACGCAGGGTTATTAGTTACTATCATTAGTAACTATATTGGCATGGTGCAGACTACATACATGTACAATATATATTTTGTATACGATATTATAAACACAAATATGCATGCACTTACAGTGTTCCAATCAGATGAGTATTTGACCAAAAATGACATTATTGCCCATGTATACAAACTTATCATAAACGTCATATTCATTAAAGATTGGTAATATAGTTTTATATAGTCATAAAATGTAGCTCTTAAAGTTACACACGCAGGACAAGATATTACAAAATGAAAATCAACCAGTTGATGCTATTTATAAGTATTTAGATATGTGCAATTTTCCATTAGTAATAAGCAAATCTTGGGCCTATTTTACAAAGAATTCGAGACTATTTCAGCCAACTAAGTTTGATATTCTGCATGGTAGCTGGTAGGATAAATCCTGCCTCAGTTGGTTAAAGTAGGTTAAGAGTCTTTGTGGAATGGACCCCTGGTGAACTGTACAGCACATCGAGGTTAGTCGGTGGTTTTGTAATGACTTGGTCTTTTCCACCAGTTATCCTCATTTACTACCAGTTTGATAGTTCAAGTGGCAAATTTTGAGTTTAGACGTTAAGTTATAAGATCTGAGACCTTTTCAAGAAGACATCAGATGTTAGCACTGCTCTCATGTATCAGTGTAATGGGATAATCAGATAAGATTGAGATCCTAAAATGGGTTTTGGATTGAAAAACACCTCGAAATTATCTCAACGAAATTATCAATTGCTTAATTTAAGCTTTTCGAAATGGAAGATTATCCGTCTGGTTTCTTCCAAGTATCAAATGTATGGTCGCGTCAGTGAAACAAAGACAGAGGCACTCAATATATTTTTTGTTGCGATACAGTACATTGAATAGTCATAATCACATGGAGATTACCACGAATATACAACAAAACTATATTGACATATTTTGCAAATAAGGCCATACAATGCAGTCACGTGCTATACATTCTTTCCAGACCCATCACTGTTTCGTAGTTCAGCAGACAACGCCAACCTCAGGGTCAAAAACTAATCACTGGTGATTTCCCCCTCGATTCCCACAGATTACTAACCAAACCTCTTCTCAACAACTACGTGAAATGGTTTGGGCACGTATGTCAGGCCCAGGCAGCCCTCAGTACTCGGTTTCGGGTGACCAGGAGCACAGCTGAACCGAAAGTGTTGCATCATGGAGACAAAATACAGGAAGAGTTCCATTCTCGCCAGTCCCTCGCCAATACACACTCGTTTCCCTGCAAGTTTGGTTAAGGATGGATTTTGAGTATCAGTATCATTTCCATAGATGAATACAATAAAACTAAATCATTATAAAACTCAATCACACATAAGATATGACCTGAAGATGCCAAGGTTGCCAATTCTTACCTATGGAGAAGGGGATCAGTTCATCACGTTTGACGTATTTTCCATCATCATCAAGGAATCGTGTGGGGTCAAAATCGTATGGATCAGGCCAGATTTCAGGATTGTGATGCACACTATTCATGTGGGGTATAATCATAGTGCCCTCTGGGATGAGGTACCCACGGAAGGTTGTATCCTCATGTGCCTGATGTGCCAGACCCAATGGCACAATATCACCGATTCGCTGTACTTCTGAAATGTAGGCTTCTGTGTATGGAAGCTGATTGCGCAGTTGCATGCTGGGAAATTCGTCATTTTTGATGGCGTCATCAATTTCTGCGTGCACTTTGGCTTGCATCTCCGGTTCAAGGACGGCATATACAATAGCCCAGGAGAGAGTGGTCGAGGTTGTTTCAGTCCCGGCATTAAAGAGATCGTCTATCACTTGTCTCAATTGGTTGTCTGGATATAACCATGTAAGCAAGACGATTTATAATACAACGGAGTTATATTTATATCTATGAGCTATGGGATTATAGCTCTGCAGTGGTTGTGCAATATTCCTTATTGTATTTTAACATTAGCCTGAATGTGGGACATATGAAGATACTAAGATACAAAAATAGAACATATGAAGATACCAGTATCATATGAAGATACCAAGATACAACATAGAACACAGTATACCAGTGAAGGTTGTGTCCGGCTTTCCTTCCTCCTCTGCCATGGCCTTGAGGTAGGCGTCAATGACGTCACAAGGTTGTCAGTCAGGACAGAATGTCCGTTTGTGGTCGTTAATTATATCTATGTATAACTTGTCCAAATAGTCTCGGCCTCTGCTCAGCTGCTTGAAGCGAAATATGTCTCCGGGAAGAAACCTGCATTCATAATAACTGCTTCCATTAAAGTTCTATCCATGAGCATGTAGATATGTAACAGGTTCAGTAGCACATGTTTTTACATGAATTTTACATTTTTCTATATGTTCCCAGCTATGTTTAGTTGTTCACTTGGAACAAACGTTGTCAAGTAAATCCATTGTTTTCCTTTGCATAAAGATTGTCACGTGCAAAGTTATTGATCGCCAGGTGCAAAAATGCCACAACTCATGCCAGAACAAAACCTAGAAGGATAGCCTCGGAATTGGCAGTTGCAGATGACACATGACGATAGGGCCAAGAATGACTCCCTCACCAAGCGAAAGCTGTACCAAATCAAGGTGATGCCCTTTTTCTTTGTACAATGCTCTGGCCACTTTCAAGCGGCAGGAATGGTCTTCAAATGCTCTCCCTAGAAATGTTGCATGGTTGATATAGATCATGTCATTATATGGACGATTAGTCTATGAAACTAATCTCCGACTGGCGTTGGACCGCCTAAAACAGGCCTGGCGAGCTTGATCTCTTCAATGAGACGAGACATGGGCAACTGTGCATAAGTGGCCCCAGCGCTCTATGGTGGTTGACAACCATTATTTTCTGGGCTTCATGATGGGTGCCTGACCCGACCCAAAAGGTGCCTGACCCAACCCTGCTAAGGTATCAGCTCTGCGTAGGTGGTCTCGGCCCTGTATGATGGCTTACATCCATTATTTTCTGAGCTTCATCAGCTATCATCGGTAGTTCATTATTTATTTCTTTGAAATCAGAAGATGCTTGACAGAAATAACTGGAAAGGCAGTTGATTTCTGTTGGGAGCTTGGACAAGAACACTCTTTCAGGTACTCCTGTCTTTCTCTGCTCCGCCTTGGTTCTTTATCACTTTATCAAGTTAACTGCGCTTGCTACTCAGCTAAAAGGATGTGGATGGTATCCCAAACCACTGGTTAGGTTGCAGAAGTAGAAGCTGATGGCTTCTTGTGGTGTGGCAACTGCACGAATGCTGACTGACGGTTTTCAGCCCCCGGCCAAGTTGGATTCATTTGATAATGATGAAACACCCCAAAATTTAGGCCTGCCAGTCAGAACACACCCACGTTCGTTTTGTATGGGCTGCTTCTCTGTCCTGAATGGAAAAGGACATCGCAGCTAAGCATCGTGGTGAATCAGCATTGGCCCTTATCATTACTGCACTTGAAAGCAGTACTTTTTAGGATAACCGCAGCGGAGAGTGAGGAAGCACAGGCTCTCACCATCTGGTGGGAAAAGTTACAGTTACGAGACCGACTCCTCTTCTAGCGCCGAACACTGAGTGGGGGCCGCCTCCCTGCAACGCAACTCATTCTTCTATTGGAACCCTGGTCCAATGTACTGCACCAAATTCACAATCACCGTGTCCGCGATAATCTTGCCATCCTGTGGACTGTGGCTCGGTGCATACCTCGCCTTGTCACCCTCAAGTTGACGACAAGTTGGAATGGTTCAACTGCTCCATTTTAAACATGCTGTCTGCCATTGTATGTGAATGCGCAAACAACTGGGATACCCGTCTTTCATGACATTCCAGTTCTCGGCCCATACTCAGCTTGGTGTACTGGTTGATAATGCATTGACGGGAGCAATATCTTCAGCCAAGACTGATCCGGCAATTTCATGCAGCCCCGAGTATGTGAAATAGTTGTGACAAGCATTCTCGACTACCCACAACTTCGACCGGGTAGCTCTTCAGCAAAAGCATGCCTATGATGTCCAGGCAAGAGAGCAGCTCGGCTATCATATAGGTGACAAGGTGCACTATTATTTTCTGCTGCTAAAACAAGGCAACAACTTTACCGTCCATAGATAGAACCTTTCACTGTAGTGAGGAATGTGATTGGCCTGGATTACCAGATCCAACAGGACTCCCATTTGGCTGGATGTTGGTTGTTCATGGTAATATCCTGAAACCCTACAGAGGTCTCCCACATTTGGATGTCAAAATCAGATGCATTCATTTTGACTGATCGTGTTCAATCAAGAGATCTGATTGGACTTCCAACGGATGACACTCCTGTTATTTACACCAATGGCGAATACACCAAATAATCTCCAAAGACAACCAACTCCACTCGAATTTCCCCTGGTATGCCCCCAGTCGGTTTTTGGTGAGAGTGACCGTGTCGGTGTTGTATGACGAAATGAGCATGTAGTAACTCATTCAGAGGCACTGAGATTGTGGCCATAGGTCGCAAGGGAGCATTTGGCCTACCGTCTCATCTAATCCTGGCTCCAGATCACGCCCTCCAGCCTATGCTGTGCTCACCAAATACCTTGGCAGCAGGCGATTCAAAATTTGCTCAAAACTCTTGAACTATGAGCTGCACATGTGACAATCTCTTGCGGGGTGACGTGTTTAGATGGAGTAGCATGCCAGACAATGTGATAGAAATTCCAGGCATGTGCCAGACTATGTGCCAAACTTACAAATTGTGGGGTTTCCTCATGAATCCCAGCTGACAGCCGGTTTGCGGTCATGCAATTTAACCAATCCATACTTCCAGATATATTCTCCCAGGCCACATTGGAGTCCACAATGTATATTTTGCCGCTGGGTGGGAAATCCATGCGACATGCATGACTGTCGTTCCCTTAGAAGTGGTGTCACATCTCTTTGGGGACATACAAGACGCCATTGCTCGCCAATATGGTTCAATCTTTGGTCATCAGGTGTAGCAAATGCAACCCCAAGATACATCAGTGAGAAGACAAATGCCCAGGTCACATGGAATCTGACTCAGCAGCGAGCTAACAGATACAGTCACAGCAGATACTTTCGTGTACCAGAGGACAACTAGAGACACACATTGCTGCATCTGAAATGCCCTCAACTCTGGCTGCAGGGGGCTATTCAATGCCCACACGTCCTCGTTGGTAGTGTTTGAATAGTAGAGGCTTGTAGTGCATTGTAGAGCAAGCCAAGGCATTCAGGCGATTGGTGATTTGACCATTCCTGATGATGCCGCCACCTTCTTCTGATCCATCAGGATCACTCTGAGACTTCAGTACTCTTGAGGTCGCCCCAGGACGAGCAAGCCACCCTTGAGTTCCTCGCAACCCACTTCACTGGGATAGCCAAGCCGTTATGCTAGAGTCAATAACTCCAGCTGAGCAACTGAAACTGACAAGCTGCAGATGACGGCGCTTTATAGCGAGACAGTCAGGCTGTACAGACTCAGCTAAACGGTGGAAGGGGTCTAGGGATAACTTATATGGGGATTATCGGTGTAGAGTTTAGAGATGAATGGTTCCTAGCAGTTCTACCCGATGGGCGAACCTTGGAGATACCGAAAGGTATTGGTTTCTGTATGGTTTCTGTAAGGGACCACAGCAATAGCCCAGTTCGGTTTGAGCTCTGAGATGTCCATGTCAAGATCTTGTCAATCTGAGAGACAGCTATAATTTGACTCCATCTATTTTTTATATTTCCATCCGATAGGATAGAAAGATTCCACAGGACCTGTAGTAGACATGTATCAGTATTCTATCTTAGCTGAACACATGCAACTATTACTGGTTTGTGATTACTGCTGAACTTAATTTGTGGAACAATGTTATCAGATGATACAATTCAAGTGAAACGAACCTCAGGGAAGGGAACAGACTGAGAACACCACTGTTTCCAAATATTTCAGCTGATTCTCTAATGATTTTGATGTATTCAATGAACTTTGGATCGTCGTATTCGAAACGTTTCCCGAAGATGATGGCACATATCACATTGGATACAGAACGCTGGAGCAATGACGTGGGACACATGGGTTGATTGGTCTGACGTGATAAATCTTCGATGAAATATGCCACTTCTGAGAGGATGCCATCCTCGAGTATGGAACGCCCAACGCCAAAATCACGTAACACTCGTAGAATGTAGCGCCTTTGCTCTCGCCAGAATGCACCATCAGTGTCGGCAATACCTGGAAATGAGAGGCGCAGATGATTCTTTATGTTATGGTTGAACAATCCAACAAACTGGATACATGTACATGAGACATGAGCAAACGTACAGCATAGCATTGGGCTGAGAAAAGAACAGTGGGACAGACAACATATGAAAAATCACTGCATAAGCCTAATTGCTCCAATGAGCTGGCAAGCTTAAAATAGAAAATTGAATATGTATCAACATACTTGTGATAGCTCCTCATATATATATATACCGTAGCCGTATATCTTTACCGTAGCCTTTAGTCACCTCCGTTACCACAAACAAGTTTGGTCTGTCTGCAAACTGATGACCTCTTGTGCTGAATGCCTCTTTGACCGTTTCATAACCACTCAGTATGATAACGCGTCTCATCCCCAAGTAAATTGTAAAGACATCTCCATACTTCCGCGCCATTTTGGTGAGAGCAGGACGTATATCGCCTGTGCCGAGGAATGGTATGGATCCTAGGAGGGGTAGCCGTGGGGGACCAGGGGGTAAATGTCGCCATGGTTCCTTGCTGACATAATTATATGCAACCAGGAAGATCAGAAGAAAGATTAGCCACGTCTGTAGTGTGACGTCAGTGAGGTAATCCAATAGCAACATGGTGTTTTCTTATCACACATGAATCTGTCAAAAAAATGAATGCAAATCTATATATTTTTATCACTTGAAAACGTGTCTACATTTTATACAGTCTGGTTTTCCTCTTATTATGCACAGGGTACCTCAAACTTTCCAAGAGGGAGGTATTTTTTAGTTTTTCAATTTCCCAAAATAGTGGCAATTTCGGGCAAAAAAACCTGCTAATTTTTGGATCTTGGTGGTTATTATCACAAACCAGAACAAATTTGAGACTTTTGTTTCGAAAGATTTTTCTTATGTATCTTGTTTTGTTGCCATTGAATTTTAGTTTTCAAAATGGCGGCTATTTTCTAAAAAAAATCATATATTTTGAGATGTTTGTTTTGAAAGTCTTGTTATGTGCCTTTGTAACGTATATGAGTTTCGTTGACCTTGAATCACCCGTCTGCATGTAGCAGCCATTTTGATTTTTTTGTGGGAAAAAGAAATGTCGCTGTCTGGAATCACGTCACTATCTGTTTTGAGCCATTCTAGCCCCCTCCCCCCAAAAAAAAAATTAGTTAAGAATCTGCATCGAAACCTTCCTTCGACTTCCTTCAACCACTTTTTCCTTCACAGTGCAGTTGTATGGAGTAAACTTCTAGAACACTCCAAGATAGAACTTAATATTGGCACATTCAAATGGAAAATAGAGATGATGACATAAAGATTGAGTGACTATAAGAATTTGGACCCAAGCAACTTGTGTTGCTTGTTCCTCCACATTCAATAAGGATTAACTAAAAGGTATGTCTTCACTGGACGAGTAGTATATGGAGCAGTCCATGTTACTTGGCTGCATTTGGACTATCTTGTTGTGCAGTGGAGAATTGGGGATTGTGGCGGAAAGGTGAATAACTGTGCGAATGGATCGTCATTGAACTCACTGGATTTGTTGCTAAAAGACGATTGTAATCTACGTACGATATTTTTCGGATATTTTACATGGGTCAAAGAACACTAAACGTCGTGATAGGTTACGTATTTCGACCTGACGCAAAATACACTGCAGTGATATTAATTTTCACAAATACATATGCAGTAATGTCACATATACAGAACTATAATTGTACACAGAATACTGATAGTCCAATTGAGAAGTCGTGTTCAATTCGCATATATAAGTGAAAGCTGTTATATGATAATCATTATAGTAGATGTCAGCTACAGGTCTGCAAATAGATACTTATTCAATATACAGAATCTCCATACGCAGATCGGGTCACCGTAGAGCTTCCACAAGTGTCCTATATACATGTACATCTGTTTACGTCGCGATAAATGAACATTTTTTGCGCGGATGTGTAAAGTCCATACAGTGGTCCATAAAAACAAGTAGATTGTGATCGAATGAATTCGAAGTAATTATTATTGTTCCCAAAGATCAACCAGTGGGTTAAGTTAGTGAATTGTATATATAATATGAAATGATATATGGTTTGCTTACCCAAGCCTGGTATGTGAATTCTGTTGTGGTTTGCATCCAGTGTTGTACCCTTGTGAGGTGGTCGTCATGATATAATTCGATACTCTGACTGTGCTGAATTAGGTCATAGGCATGACAATAGTGAACATATATGACATAACATATGCTACATACGGTGGCTGGTCTCCGCCACTTTTGTAGGGAGCACCCGTACATTTTTACAGCTTTATTACGTGTAAATATATTGTTGCTTATTACCCGTTGTTAGCATGTGCATATCACATATATCATGCAGAATATATCATGTATTTACGTGAATTTGTTGTGTAATTATGTGAAATTGTTGTATAATTACATTGTATTATCGCGTAATGACGTGCCACTATTGTGTTATTATGTATTTCCCTAGGTTATTAAATGATGAATTTTGCATTATCACGTGAAAACATCAACTTATCGTCATCATATCGCACTATTACGTGATAATATTTCGTAATTATTCACTACTTTATATTATATTGAAACGTTGAATTCAGCAAACAAAACCTAGGAGGTTTTGAAAGAAGAATATGTAAATACACAATATATCTATTAATATCTAGTAACATGATATTACACATAATGACATATTAATACAACATTCATCATGTAATAATGCGATCCTAAAGTGTATTTACACGATATTATCACGTAATAATGCAATAATAGCATGAAAATTATCGTGTGATAACACTTTGATAAAGTCTTCGAACATTTTATCATCGCGTAATAACACATAAAAATGTGCTGGTGTTTGCTTGAAGCAGTGGCGTAGGAAGCATTTGAAAAGTAGGGGTGGACCTAATTAGAATTTGGTGCTCTCTCAGAGCATTTCTGGCGTGTACCTTGGGCCCAGTTCAGTGTTGTGTTTGTGTCGGTATCAAGGGATTTAATTTTTCTTTAATTGGACAAATATCTTCCAAAGCAGGCCCAAAGAAATCAAGCCCCTCCATGTTTTGTTATCCATATGAAAAGATACTGAGCGGAACAGATGGGCGCGGTATAAAATAGGTAGACAGTATGGTTTCTATATCTGTATTATGACTCAATTCAACTTTAGTGAGGGAGCCAGCATACGACGTGAGGTCTGGGGCGTGCTCAAGGGCCCGAGAAACCAGAGCTTTTTTGGTGTTTTGAACTTCTCCTGGCTCTCTACTGACCTGGTTTTCATTCCCCATATTTCATAACTTTTTTTAAAAATATTCTTTTGACTTTCTTTTTGATCATTCAGTGATTATGGCCATATCGATCTTGTTCAACTTTGCGTGTTTTCTCCCACACAAATTTTATGTGAATTCTTACTTCTTGATGAAATATACTTATTTTTAAACAGCAAATATATTCACAGAATTCAGACAGTTTTCACGAAAATGTTATAAGAATAACTATTTTACATGTTTTAATGACAGAATTGAACATTTTGGGGTTTTATTGTTTATACAGATTTTTTTCCAGACGGGGGTGTGGGGGTATGTATGAGACAAATAAAAAATTAACCCAAAGGCTAATTGCCATTTGGACATTTCAAAATCACTGAAGGTCTAATTACATATTCACCACAGAAATCACTGAATGTGGCTTCCCATCTGAGTGTGTCATTATTTAAGATCTATCTTGAAGTATTCTAGGCGATTACTCCATACACTTCCCATTATGAAGAAGCAAGGTCACCAAAAAATACCTGATGTGACTGCCTATATCCCCATAATACAAACCTCAACCTCATCTACAATCATCTACAAACATCCTGCCTACATCAATTGATATTACCACCCAAGGTGACATCTTATGTCAAGTTCAAGGTCACCAAAAGCTGCTCCATATCAGTCGTCTTATACGGCTATATTTAAAACCTGAGGAATGTGTACAAATAATTTGGCCTCAAGGGCCAATTTCTACATATCATATCAATTTGGGCCCTTTTATGCATGATGCCTTGTGAGGAATTTAAGGTGATCCATTTTTAAAGCAAAATCCAGTATCCCAATTGGCATGTTTTTGAATAAAAAAAATCTCGAAACTGGTCAGATAGTTTTTGAGAAAAAACAGACAAATTGCAAATTTGGGCATTTCTTGACCAAAAAATGGCTGTTTTCACCTTTCAAGGTTATTGAAGGTCAAATTCAAGGTCAGCACACGAATTCCCATTCGAAAGTGCCAATATCTAACACACATCTTCAAGCTTTCTAGCAGTACAGCTGTGGCAGTTCCTATTATGAAGAAAAGAGAGACAAAAAGTCTTACTTTTGTTTTACCTAGAAATGGCCCAAATGGATAGTAACGCGACTCAGGACAAAAAATATTACCAACCTGTCCAAAAATAAAAATGGCCACCACGCCAAGAACGATGATTCGAAAGCAACAAAGCTTGAAAAGATCACACAGGTGAATAGGGACGATTCAAGAGCAACAAAGTTTAGAAAGGTCACAAAGGTAAATAAAAACGAGTCAAGAGCAACAAAACTTGGAAGATTACAAAGATAAATAAGGGCGATTCAAGAGCAACAAAACTTAAGAAGATCACAAAGGTGAATAAGGACGATTCAAGAGCAACAAAACGTAGAAGGATCACAAAGGTGAATAAGAAATATATGTAAATTAGAGAAAAAATACTGAAATTTTGAAAAAAATGTCTGCGAATGTCCAAAAAACGGGTGTTTTTCGACAAAAAAAGTCTGTTTTGACCTTTCAAGGTCATCTAAGATCAATATTCAAGGTCACCACGTAAATCGCCATATATGACTTCCCATTTAAAAGTGGTAATATTCAGGAGTACAGTTCTGACAGCTCCCATTATGAAGAAAAAAAACCGATAATTTTCGAAGTTCAAAAGTGTTCTCAAAGAAGAATTTTTTTTTTTTTTGGCTGGAAATGGTTCAAAACGAATAGTAACATGATTTGGGAGAAACAATTTTTTTGATGACCCGGCGAATAATATAAATGGCCACCACACACAGACCAGCAATTCAACGGCAACGAAACTTATACATGTTATAAAGGTATATAAAGGGGATATATTGCAACAAAAATATCAAAGTGGTCATACAGTTTTTGAGATGTGGCCATCAATGTCCAAACCTGGCTGTTTTTCGTCGAAAATGGACGCCATTTTGAAAATATTGTGAATATCAAAAAATGAAATATACGTCCCTCTTCAAATATTTTTAGGCATATTTGTGCAAAATTTCAGAAAGATTCGACTGTCAACTGAGAAAAAGACAAAAATGTCAATGACGACGACGGACGCAACGCCATGCCAAAAGTTTACGGCAAATCAGAATTACCACTGATCAAAATTATGTGATTTTGATTTTTTTTCTTCTGCCATTGTACTGTATATGTACAAAATTATGGTTTCTGATTCTTTGATATGGACCACAATTGCATTATATCATTTCACAGGTGCGTTTTTAAGGATGAATAAAAAAAAAGTTTGATACGGTGACGGAAAAAGAAATTGTGAACCAGTGAAATTCACACTGTGTCTTAACAACCTGAGGATATTATTATATTGCTTTCTTCTCTGGAAATATATCCTCATGTATTTTTGGAGATGGCAATCTAGATTAACTGTCAATGACGTCATTGATATAAAGGATTCAGAATACTACCGTTCAACTATTCTATACATCTTATGATATTTTAAAATATATTATGATAAGAGGTACAGGATTGAGCGAGGGAGTTTAGTTTCAACAGGTGTTGTAATTTGATTGTGGTTGAAGCTAAATGTCCCCAAAGAAGTCCAATAATCTTTATCTTGTATTCAGAGGCTGAAATGCATTTGTGAAATGCACTGCTGGTGGACGTTAAATTTGTCCCCGAGGATACCATCAACTCAGTAGCCTTTTGGCTTGTGATTAGGTACTTATGTACTTGCCATATACTATCTATTCCATGGGGTTTGTTTCGGATTCGTAAATTATTTTCATAGGTTGTTGGGCAGTTGTATACTAATTTCATCAGGTGTACAGTAGAAACAACTACATTTACCACACTGTCTGCCCCTGATGACGCCAGCGTGTCAATGGACTACCAATTAATTACATAATATAAATTCTGAAGTGCCATATGACCATACAGGTGATCCGGATTTGCGCATCTGGATCTAGAACTTTTATTCCTGATCTGTGGGCGAGCACAGACCACAAATTCGTTTCATGAATGTTTTTTATTCAATATCCTCATCCACCTTGAAAGATTATGAACAGTAAATAAATGGCTTTGTTTCTATTGCAAAATGTTGTATTTTACATTTGTTATTGGAATCATCAAAATTTGGCTGTTTTGGTGGTAATAGATTGATACTTATATTCATACCACTGAGCCAGTGTCACTGCTGGTGGACGTTAATTCTGTCCCCGAGGATACCATCAACTCAGTAGCCTTTTGGCTTGTGATTAGGTACTTATGTACTTGTCATATATCTATTCCATGGGGTTTGTTTTGGATTTGCAAATTATTGTCATAGGTTGTTGGGCAGTTGCATACTAATTCCACCAGGTGTACAGTAGAAACAACTACATTTACCACACTGTCTACCCCTGATGACGCCAGTGTGTCAATTGATGAAGTGTTTGGTAGGGCTTTGTTTCTATTGCAAAATGTTGTATTTTACATTTGTTATTGGAATCATCAAAATTCGTCTGTTTTGGTGGTAATAGATTGATACTTATATTATATACATGTATTTAGTATGGTCTTCGCTGATATGCCAGTATAGTTCGTCAGGAACTGATAAAGAACTGATAAATATATATAAGCATTTGTATTCCCTTGACAGGATACATGACTTTCCAAATTTACGTAATATGCACTGCATTGTCTTTTTGAAACGATGTACTGATGCTGTACCAATGACTTCATCCAAGCCAAAACATCGCAAAATATCACTGGATATTGGGTGTATATTCAATTTGATGTATAAACAAAACTTTTCATTAGAATGGCAGAGGTACATATACTGTTTATATACAACAATAGTAATTTTGATACCCTGCAAACATGCAGGGCTCAGTAGTCACTATTAAACCTGTTGTGCACATTGACACGGTGAAGAATACATACAAAATATGTCACAACAAATATATAATTGTATATAATATGATGAATACAGTACGCAATTTCAGTGTTCCGATCAGACAGGTGTTTGGCAAAAAAAAAGACATTATTGATCATGTTTTCAAACTTAGCATGGTCCTCATATTCATTAAAGATTGGTAATATAGTTTAATGTAGTCATGAAATGTAGCTCCAAAGATACACAATGGATAAGATATTACAAAATGAAATTCAAGCCATAGTATATGATAAATGATCAATTTAGTACATTATTAGTAAATGATAAATGATAAATTTAGTACATGATAAATGCAATGTAATATTCCGGTAGTAATGAGCAGACATGGTGAGCCGTATACAGTAAATCTAGTTTAATTGATGGTTCTGTAATTACTTGGTTAAGCATATACAAATAATACACAATGTAAATAAATGATGTACACTCTTTCCGGACCCATAACTCTTTCGTAGTTCAGCAGAAAATGTCAACTTCAAAATCGAAAACTCATCATTGGTGACGATTTCCACTTCAATTCCTCTGGAGTCCTAGTCACGTCTCTTTTCAACAACCACGTGGAATGGCTTGGGCACGTGGGTCAGGCACAGATGGCCCTCAGTGCTGGGTTTCGGGTAACCAGGGGCACAGCTGAACCGAAATTGCTGCATCATGGAGACAACATACAGGAAGAGTTCCATTCTCGCCAGTCCCTCGCCAAGACACACTCGTTTTCCTGCAAGTGTGGTTAAGGATGGATGTTAGGCAGAAATAGCAGTAGTTTTCTATTGGGATTCAATAGGGTTTATTTGTCACTTTTCCAAAATGTGCATCAAATGTATCGAACTAGCAGAGGATAAACTATTTTATATCCATCAGCGATTCGCCAGAATACGTTGGCAATTATTAGGAACGATGCATGTGGTGAAGCGTGTGGTGACAATTCTTACCTATGGAGAAGGGGATCAATTCACGACGTTTGATGTATTTTCCATCGTCATCGAGGAATCGTGTGGGGTCAAACTTGTATGGATCAGGCCAGATTTCAGGATCGTGATGCACACTACTCATGTTGGGTATAATCATGGTTCCCTTCGGAATGAGGTACCCACGGAAGGTTGTATCCTCATGTGCCTGATGTGCCAGACCCAGTGGCACAATATCACTGATTCGCTGTACTTCTGAAATGTAGGCTTCTGTGTATGGTAGCTGACTGCGCATTTGCATTCTGGGAATTTCGTCATGTTTGATGACGTCATCGATTTCAGCATGTACTTTAGCTTGTATCTCCGGTTCAAGGACGGCATATACAATAGCCCAGGAGAGAGTGGTCGAGGTTGTTTCAGTCCCGGCATTGAAGAAATCGTCTATCACTCGTATCAGTTGCCTATCTGAAATATATATATATATATATATATATATAGATCTATATAAGCGTCATTAAGTCAGAAATGTTTCGACTTAAGTCCGGTTTTTAGCATGCTAAACCATTAAGTCAAAACGATTCGTTTCGACCTAATGTTTGACCTCACATGGTTTTGCTTAAATGCGCTATTGGCATTGTTCACATGTTCGGGTGTGTTAAATAACACAGGCTGAATGAACTGCTATCATATCAGAACGATTGGACGAATTTTCTCTATTCGTCGGGGTGGTAAAGTTTTGGATCTGTCCATATCATATATTTTCGTGAGCAAAATATTCAAATGTGAATTTTAAGATTATTAAGCCATATGTTTTGTACTTTTACTCAAATTATATGTTACTGCAATGCCTGGACATGATCCCATTGATTACATCTGTATATGCGATAATTTTTACAAAATCATATATATTCTGGCTACTTTATATCCATGAATCGCAATTCTAGACGCGGCAGTGCGGTCTCGTTCTTGTTCTCGTGCGGCGAGAAGTTGCGCAATCTCACGTCATTTCGCACAGCCAATCAGCGGTTCTAAAATCTGTAGGCTACGTGACCTAGCGTCAGGAAAAATTGTTGTTGAGGTAAGTTGTCCAGCAAAGTAAACAAATAGCTAGATATATCTAGATTCTAGTATTTTTATTTCTAATCTAGATCAGTAATTTCACTTCATATATATTCAGCCGAGTGATGACGGGTCCAGCGTGACGCAATCATCGAGTGATCGACCCTGAGACTGGCTGAGCCTGACGTCAGCAGGTCAGACACTCATTCAGTCACTTACAGCATGGTCACAGTCAGTGACCGAGTGAGCGAGTCAGACTCGGCTCGCGTCGCTTGGACTGACTCGAGGGTAGCCCTGAATACAAGGCACCACGATCGCCCTTCCTCCCCCCCCCCCGCGCCTCCCCCACCGGACCGTCAAGGGGGAGACGCCGGGGGGGGGGGGGGGGGGGGGGCCCGATCGTTGTGCCTTGTATTCAGGGCTAACTCGAGGGGGGTGGGGACGGGGCGGTCTCCCTGCGGCTGGGTCTCAGCGAGCACAGACCAGAGTATATGCATATGGCATTGTTTCGAGTGCCAGATTGGTTTATCTTGGCACAAGTCTCTGCGATCTAGGCCGAGCCTTTAGGCGAGGCCTAGATAGACGAGTGCCAAGATAAACCCATCTGGCACGAGAATACAATGCCGTATGCATTTTCTGGCACGATTCCGGTACTTACAGCAAGTTGCAGGCGTAGGAATTGTCCAAAACACCGGAAATATCCACGAAATCAACAACTTTCAAACCAAAACACTGTTTATTTTGCCGGTGTTTACATGACCTTAGGCTTAGTTACGTAGCTTTTGCAATGATAACGTTTTCGTTTTTTTTCATGACGTTTTGCTTGACAACCACAGAGTACCAGATGGGTTTTTCCTGGCACTGTTCTCATCATGGGACAATGCAGTCAGAGTGCCAGAAATAGTTATAATAGATCACAGTATTTATTGACAATAATATACAGGTTCCCTAGCTTCCCTAGTTTATTTACAGTCATATTCACCAATTTTGAATACCGATATAAATGAACCTACCAGGGCCAATGATACGTGAAAGTACTATGGTTTTGCTCATATAAACAAGCAAAAGTACCTTAATTCCGAAGTTATCAACAATGAGGTACTACTAGAACATCCGCTTTTGATTGTAAGGTGCTTTATTGTGTTTTCGTTCCCAACAAGTCATATCTCTTTTTTTTTTGGTCGGGGCATGAATTATTCGGAGGGAGTACATACCTGTAAATCATTCAGAGGTACATGTAATATTGATATTTGTGATAACTATAAATCATTGCAAATGTATTCATTTTGTGGTTTACATGCACATTCCTATCTTGGTTTCTCACTTCAAAAAATATGTAATCCTCAGGGAGAACGCTGACGGGGAGCTAGTATGATAAAAAAAACTGGAATGATTCGTGTACCTCCTCTCGATAAAATGTGCTCCTGCAAAAAAACCCATGACCATGATGACTTGGGGAAAAACAGGTCTGACTTGGATAAAACAAAAACACAATAAAAAACCTTTCAATCACAAGCTGATGTTGAAGTACCACCTTACTATTGATATCCTTCGGAATTAAGTCTTTTTACGTCATTTTCGACGCATTCTGCAAAACATTATTATTGGCCAAAGAGAAGTTTGCCGACGTAATATGTGAAACTCGGCAAGTTTAGGGGCTTCGGCGATAGGTCAATTAGGGTACTTTTGATATGTTTACTGACACAAAGCCAGAGTTCTTCATGTATTATTGGTCCTGATGGGTTCATTCCTATTGGTGTCAAGACTCGGTGAACATGATCGTGAAGAAACTAGGCAAGCTAATGAACCAATATACATTGTATGTGTCAATAAATACATAACTATATCCCATACTCTATGGTGACAGTGCTTTGTTTGTACACACATTGTGCGGGTTTTTAGCAACCTACTGTCAAGTTTTCCTCCAAAGATCTCACGCCGCCCCCACTCTCAATAATTCAGGGGCACCAATGTTCCTCAGAATAATTCAGGTACGCTTGACAACCGTGTTCGAGCGTTCTGCAGGTTTCTATTCCGATTTCCTGTATTGCCATTATATCGAACAGGCATGTTGAGCACATCTATCATGTTTCATAAAATATTGAAGGAATATTGATAAATTAAGAAGTTAACTTATTACCGGTAGCCCCCGTTAATAAGCTCACCGGATAATATGCCCCTAGGTGTATATATGGAATAGCTTACCGAAAATACGCCCACGACGTATTTCACGTATATTTTGGTGCGTTGTCATCTATCGAATGGAAGTCGCCATCTATCTAATGGAAGTCGAGGCGGCAGGGCCAATCAAGCTACATGTATACATGGATGCATGACTTAAATACATATGCAATCTTCGATTATTATGTTCCTACCAACAATTCCTTGTTTGAAACCTTATTCCAAAAATAATGCCCATGCGCAGGGCGTATTTTCAGTACCGTTTTTAAACTTATCAATGGGACTTTTTCCATAAATACACCTAGGACTTTTTAACGGGGGCTCCCGGTACAACAATGTGAATTATCCAGTCTGAGGTCTGAGATCATTCCGAAGTTTGGCAGACAGTGGGACACGATGGATTTGTGATCACTGCCGCCACCACAGACACTTCCTTGTGAGCGCTCTACAGGTTGCGTTTTTCATCAGGCCTCACGTGTCACTCATTGACCATGATCAGGTCTGAGAAGTCACTCATTGACAATGAACAGGCCTCACATGTCACTCACTGACCATGATCACGGTTGAGAATTCACTCATTGAAAATGAACAGGCCTCACGTGTCACTCGTTGACCATGATCAGGCCTGAGAAGTTACTCATTGACCATAAACAGGCTTCAGATGTCACTCGCTCACCATGATCAGGCCTTAGAAGTCACTCATTGACCATGACCAGGCCTGATAAGTGATTCATTGACAATGAACAGACCTCAGATGTCACTCACTGACCATGATCAGGCCTGAGAAGTCACTCATTGACCATGATCAGGCCTGAGAAGTCATTCATTGACCATGATCAGGCCTGAGAAGTCACTCATTTACCATCAACAGGCCTCAGATGTCACTCACTGACAATGATCAGGCCTGAGAAGTCACTCATTGACCACGATCAGGCCTCAGATGTCACTCACTGACAATGATCAGGCCTGAAAAGTCACTCATTGACCATCATCAGGCCTGATAAGTGATTCATTGACCATGATCAGGCCTGAGAAGTCACTCATTTACCATCAACAGGCCTCAGATGTCACTCACTGACAATGATCAGGCCTGAGAAGTCACTCATTGACCACGATCAGGCCTCAGATGTCACTCACTGACAATGATCAGGCCTGAAAAGTCACTCATTGACCATCATCAGGCCTGATAAGTGATTCATTGACCATGAACAGGCCTGATAAGTCACTCATTGACCATGATCAGGCCTGATAAACCATGGACAGGCCTCACATGTCACTCACTGACCACGATCAGGCCTGAAAAGTCACTCATTGACCATGATCAGACCTGAGAAGTCACTCATTCACAATGATCAGGCCTGAAAAGTCACTCATTGACCATGACCAGGCCTGATAAGTGATTCATTGACCCTGAACAGGCCTCAGATATCACTCACTGACAATGATCAGGCCCGAGAAGTCACTCATTGACCGTGACCAGGCCTGATAAGTGATTCATTGACCATGAACAGGCCTCAGACGACACTCACTGACCACGATCAGGCCTGAGAAGTCACTCATTGGCCATGGCCAGGCCTGAGAAGTCAATCATTGACAATGATCAGGCCTGAGAAGTGATTCATTTACCATGAACAGGCCTCAGATGACACTCACTGACCATGATCAGGCCTGAGAAATCACTGATTGACCGTGATCAGGTCTCTGAAGTCATTCATTGACCATGAACAGGCCTATGATGTCACTCACTGACCATGACCAGGCCTGAGAATTCATTCGTTGACCACGAACACGCCTGAGAAGTCATTCATTGACCATTATCAGGCCTGAGAAGTCATTCATTGACCATCATCAGGCCTGAGAAGCCATTCATTGTCCATGATCAGGCCTGAGAAGTCATTCATTGACCATGAACAGGCCTGAGAAGTCATTCATTGACCATGAACAGGCCTGAGAAGTCATTCATTGACCATGAACAGACCTGACAGTCATTCATTGACCATGATCAGGCCTGAGAAGTCATTTATTGACCATGATCAGGCCTGAGAAGTCATTCATTGACCATGATCAATCCTGAGAAGTCATTCATTGAGCATGATCATTCCTCAGATGTCACTCACTGACGACGATCAGGCCTGAGAAGTCATTCATTGACAATGATCAGGCCTGAGAAGTCATTCATTGACCATGAACAGACCTGCCAGTCATTCATTGACCCTGATCAGGCCTGAGAAGTCATTCATTGACCAAGAAAAATCCTGAGAAGTCATTCATTGACCATGACCAGGCCTGAGAAGTCATTCATTGACCGTGACCAGGCCTGAGAAGTCATTCCTTGACCATGATCAGGCCTGAGAAGTCATTCATTGACCATGATCAGGCCTGAGAAGTCTTTCATTGACCAAGAAAAATCCTGAGAAGTCATTCATTGACCATGATCAGGCCTGAGAAGTCATTCATTGACCATGATCAGGCCTGAGAAGTCATTCATTGACCATGATAAGGCCTGAAAAGTCACTCATTGACCATGACCAGGCCTGATAAGTGATTCATTGACCCTGAACAGGCCTCAGATATCACTCACTGACAATGATCAGGCCCGAGAAGTCACTCATTGACCGTGACCAGGCCTGATAAGTGATTCATTGACCATCAACAGGCCTCACATGTCACTCACTGACAATGATCAGGCCTGAGAAGTCACTCATTGACCATGATCAGGCCTGAGAAGTCATTCATTGAGCATGATCAGGCCTGAGAAGTCATTTATTGACCATGATCAGGCCTGAGAAGTCATTCATTGACCATGATCAATCCTGAGAAGTCATTCATTGAGCATGATCATTCCTCAGATGTCACTCACTGACGACGATCAGGCCTGAGAAGTCATTCATTGACAATGATCAGGCCTGAGAAGTCATTCATTGACCATGAACAGACCTGCCAGTCATTCATTGACCCTGATCAGGCCTGAGAAGTCATTCATTGACCAAGAAAAATCCTGAGAAGTCATTCATTGACCATGACCAGGCCTGAGAAGTCATTCATTGACCGTGACCAGGCCTGAGAAGTCATTCCTTGACCATGATCAGGCCTGAGAAGTCATTCATTGACCATGTTCAGGCCTGAGAAGTCTTTCATTGACCAAGAAAAATCCTGAGAAGTCATTCATTGACCATGATCAGGCCTGAGAAGTCATTCATTGACCATGATCAGGCCTGAGAAGTCATTCATTGACCATGATCAGGCCTGAAAAGTCACTCATTGACCATGACCAGGCCTGATAAGTGATTCATTGACCCTGAACAGGCCTCAGATATCACTCACTGACAATGATCAGGCCCGAGAAGTCACTCATTGACCGTGACCAGGCCTGATAAGTGATTCATTGACCATCAACAGGCCTCACATGTCACTCACTGACAATGATCAGGCCTGAGAAGTCACTCATTGACCATGATCAGGCCTGAGAAGTCATTCATTGAGCATGATCAGGCCTGAGAAGTCATTTATTGACCATGATCAGGCCTGAGAAGTCATTCATTGACCATGATCAATCCTGAGAAGTCATTCATTGAGCATGATCATTCCTCAGATGTCACTCACTGACGACGATCAGGCCTGAGAAGTCATTCATTGACCATGATCAGGCCTGAGAAGTCATTCATTGACCATGAACAGACCTGCCAGTCATTCATTGACCCTGATCAGGCCTGAGAAGTCATTCATTGACCAAGAAAAATCCTGAGAAGTCATTCATTGACCATGATCAGGCCTGAGAAGTCATTCATTGACCGTGACCAGGCCTGAGAAGTCATTCCTTGACCATGATCAGGCCTGAGAAGTCTTTCATTGACCAAGAAAAATCCTGAGAAGTCATTCATTGACCATGATCAGGCCTGAGATGTCATTCATTGACCATGATCAGGCCTGAGAAGTCATTCATTGACCATGATCAGGCCTGAAAAGTCACTCATTGACCATGACCAGGCCTGATAAGTGATTCATTGACCCTGAACAGGCCTCAGATATCACTCACTGACAATGATCAGGCCCGAGAAGTCACTCATTGACCGTGACCAGGCCTGATAAGTGATTCATTGACCATCAACAGGCCTCACATGTCACTCACTGACAATGATCAGGCCTGAGAAGTCACTCATTGACCATGATCAGGCCTGAGAAGTCATTCATTGACCATGATCAGGCCTGAGAAATCCCTCATTGACCATGAACAGGCCTCAGATGTCACGCATTGACCACGATAAGGCCTGAGAAGTCACTCATTGACCATGATCAGGCCTCAGATGTCACTCATTGACCATGATCTGGCCTGAAAAGTCATTCATTGACCATGAACAGGCCTCAAATGTTACGCATTGACCAAGATCAGGCCTCAGAAGTCACTCACTGACCATGATCAGGCCTGAGAAGTCATTCATTGACCACGAACAGTCCTGAGAAGTCATTCATTGACCATGATCCGGCCTGAGAAGTCCCTCATTGACCATGAACAGGCCTAAGATGTCATTCACTGACAATGATTAAGTCTGAGAAGTGATTCATTGACCATAAACAGGCCTCAGAAGTCACTCACTGACCATGGTCTTACCTGAGAAGTCATTCATTGACCATGAACAGACCTGACAGTCATTCATTGACCAAGAACAGACCTGACAGTCATTCATTGACCATGATCAGGCCTGAGAAGTCATTTATTGACCATGATCAGGCCTGAGAAGTCATTCATTGACCATGAACAATCCTGAGAAGTCACTCATTGGCCATGGCCAGGCCTGAGAAGTCAATCATTGACAATGATCAGGCCTGAGAAGTGATTCATTGACCATGAATAGGCCTCAGATGACACTCACTGACCATGATAAGGCCTGAGAAGTCATTCATTGACCATGATCAGGCCTGAGAAATCACTGATTGACCGTGATCAGGTCTCTGAAGTCATTCATTGACCATGAACAGGCCTGAGATGTCACTCACTGACCATGATCAGGCCTGAGGATTCATTCGTTGACCACAAACAGGCCTGAGAAGTCATTCATTGACCATTATCAGGCCTGAGAAGTCATTCATTGACCATCATCAGGCCTGAGAAGCCATTCATTGTCCATGATCAGGCCTGAGAAGTCATTCATTGACCATGAACAGACCTGACAGTCATTCATTGACCATGATCAGGCCTAAGAAGTCATTCATTGACCATGAGCAGGTCTCTGAAGTCATTCATTGACCATGAACAGGCCTATGATGTCACTCACTGACCATGACCGGGCCTGAGAAATCATTCATTGACCACGAACACGCCTGAGAAGTCATTCATTGACCATGATCAGGCCTGATAAGTCATTCATTGACCATGATCAGGCCTGAGAAGTCACTCATTGACCATGATCAGGCCTGAGAAATCATTCATTGACCATGATCAGGCCTGAGATGTCACTCATTGACCATGATCAGGCCTGAGAAATCATTCCTTGACGATAAACAGACCTGACAGACATTCAATGACCATTAACAGGCCTCAGATGTCATACATTGACCACGATCAGGCCTGAGAAGTCACTCACTGACCATGACCAGGCCTGAAAAGTCATTCATTGATCATGAACAGGCCTGAGAAGTCACTCATTGACCATGATCAGGCCTGAGAAATCACTCATTGACCATGAACAGGCCTCAGATGTCACTCACTGACAATGATCAGGCCTGAGAAGTCACCGACTGACAATGAACAGGCTTCAGGTGTCACGCACTTACAATGATCCCGCCTAAAAAGTCACTCATTGACCATGAACACGCCTGACAAGTCATTCGTTGATGATGAACAGACCTGAAAGTCATTCATTGACCACGATCATGCCTGAGAGGTTATTCATTGACCATGGACAGGCCTCAGATGTCACGCATTGATCACGATAAGGCCTGAAAAGTCACTCACTGACCATGATCAGGCCTGAGAAGTCACTCATTGACCATGATCAGGCCTCAGATATCACTCATTGACCATTATCTGCCCTGAAAAGTCATTCATTGACCATGATCAGGCCTGAGAAGTCACTCACTGACCATGACCAGGCCTGAGAAGTCATTCAATGACCATGAACAGTCCTGAGAAGTCATTCATTCACCATGATCGGCCTGAGAAGTCCCTCATTGACCATGATCAGGCCTGAGAAGTCACTCATTGACCATGATCAGGCCTGAGAAGTCATTCATTGACCATGATCAGGCCTGAGAAGTCATTCATTGACCATGATCAGGCCTGAGAAGTCATTCATTGACCATGAACAGACCTGAGAAGTCATTCATTGACCCTGATCAGGCCTGAGAAGTCATTCATTGACCAAGAAAAATCCTGAGAAGTCATTCATTGACCATGATCAGGCCTGAGAAGTCATTCATTGACCATGATCAGGGGTGAGAAGTCATTCATTGACCATGAACAGGCCTCAGATGTCTCGCATTGACCACGATCAGGCCTGAGAAGTCATCCATTGACCATGATCAGGCCTGAGAAGTCAGTCATTGACCATGATATGGCATGAGAAGTCATTTATTGACCATGATCAGGCCTGAGAAGTTATTCTTTGACCATGATCAGGCCTGAGAAGTCATTCGTTGACCATGATCAGGCCTTAGATGTCACGCATTGACCATGATCAGGCCTTAGAAGTCATTCATTGACCATGATCAGGCCTGAGAAGTCATTCATTGACCATGATCAGGCCTGAGAAGTCATTCATTGACCTTGATCAGGCCTGAGAAATCATTCATTGACGATAAACAGACCTGACAGACATTCAATGACCATTAACAGGCCTCAGATGTCACGCATTGACCACGATCAGGCCTGAGAAGTCACTCATTGACCATGATCAGGCCTCAGATGTCACTCATTGACCATGATCTGGCCTGAGAAGTCCCTCATTGACCATGAACAGGCCTCAGATGTCATTCACTGACAATGATCAGGCCTGAGAAGTCATTCATTGACCATAAACAGGCCTCAGAAGTCACTCACTGACCATGGTCTTACCTGAGAAGTCATTCATTGACCATGAACAGACCTGACAGTCATTCATTGACCATGATCAGGCCTGAGAAGTCATTTATTGACCATGATCAGGCCTGAGAAGTCACTCACTGACCATGATCAGGCCTGAGAAGTCACTCATTGACCATGATCAGGCCTCAAAAATCACTCATTGACCATGATCACGCCTGGGAAGTCATTCATTGACCATGAACAGGCCTCAGATGTCTCGCATTGACCACGATCAGGCCTGAGAAGTCATCCATTGACCATGATCAGGCCTGAGAAGTCAGTCATTGACCATGATATGGCATGAGAAGTCATTTATTGACCATGATCAGGCCTGAGAAGTTATTCTTTGACCATGATCAGGCCTGAGAAGTCATTCGTTGACCATGATCAGGCCTTAGATGTCACGCATTGACCATGATCAGGCCTCAGAAGTCATTCATTGACCATGATCAGGCCTGAGAAGTCATCCATTGACCATGATCAGGCCTGAGAAGTCATTCATTGACTATGAACAGACCTGAAAGTCATTCATTGACCTTGATCAGGCCTGAGAAGTCACTCATTGACCAGATCAGGATTCAGAAATAAGGCAATGAGCACGATCAGGCCTGAGAAGTCATCCATTGGCCATGAACAGGCCTGAGAAGTCATTCTTTGACCATAATCAGGCCTGAGAAGTCATTCATTGACCATGAACAAACCTGACAGTCATTCGTTGACCATGATCGGGCCTGAGAAGCCATTTATTGACCATGATCAGACCTGAGAAGTCATTCATTGACCATGATCAGGCCTGAGAAGTCATTCATTGACCATGAACAGGCCTGAGAAGTCATTCTTTGACCATAATCAGGCCTGAGAAGTCATCCATTGGCCATGAACAGGCCTGAGAAGTCATTCTTTGACCATAATCAGGCCTGAGAAGCCATTTATTGACCATGAACAAACCTGACAGTCATTCATTGACCATGATCGGGCCTGAGAAGCCATTTATTGACCATGATCAGACCTGAGAAGTCATTCATTGACCATGATCAGGCCTGAGAAGTCATTCATTGACCATGAACAGGCCTGAGAAGTCATTCTTTGACCATAATCAGGCCTGAGAAGTCATTCATTGACTATGAACAAACCTGACAGTCATTCATTGACCATGACCGGGCCTGAGAAGTCATTTATTGACCATGATCAGGCCTGAGAAGTCATTCATTGACCATGAACAATCCTGAGAAGGCATTCATTGACCATGATCAGGCCTCAGATGTCACTCATTGATAATGATCAGGCCTGAGAAGTCATTCATTGACCATGATGAGGCCTGAGAAGTCATTCATTGACCATAAACAGGCCTGAGAAGTCATCCATTGACCATGATCAGGCCTGAGAAGTCAGTCATTGACCATGATATGGCATGAGAAGTCATTTATTGACCATGATCAGGCCTGAGAAGTTATTCTTTGACCATGATCAGGCCTGAGAAGTCATTCGTTGACCATGATCAGGCCTTAGATGTCACGCATTGACCATGATCAGGCCTCAGAAGTCATTCATTGACCATGATCAGGCCTGAGAAGTCATCCATTGACCACGATCACGCCTGAGAAGTCACTCATTGACCAGATCAGGCCTCAGAAATAAGGCAATGAGCACGATCAGGCCTGAGAAGTCATCCATTGGCCATGAACAGGCCTGAGAAGTCATTCTTTGACCATAATCAGGCCTGAGAAGTCATTCATTGACCATGAACAAACCTGACAGTCATTCATTGACCATGATCGGGCCTGAGAAGTCATTCATTGACCATGATCATTGACCATGATGAGGCCTGAGATGTCACTCATTGACCATGAACAGACCTGACAATTGTTCATTGACCATGATCAGGCCTGGGAAGTCATTCATTGACCATGATCAGGCCTGAGATAATAATAATAATAATAATAATAATGTCAAGTTTTTATATAGCGCTTTTTCAGGAACCTGCTCAAAGCGCTTGACAATTATTACCCCCGATATATGGCCAGGAACCGCTTTCGATGTCACTCATTGACCATGATCAGGCCTGAGAAGTCATTCATTGGCGATAAACAGACCTGACAGACATTCAATGACCATTAACAGGCCTCTGATGTCACGCATTCACCAAGATCAGGCCTGAGAAGTCACTCACTGACCATGATCAGGCCTGAAAAGTAATTCATTGACCATGAACAGGCCTGAGAAGTCACTCATTGACCATGAACAGGCCTCAGATGTCACTCACTGACAATGATCAGGCCTGAGAAGTCATTCATTGACCATGAACAGGCTTCAGATGGCATCCACTGACAATGATCATGCCTAGATGTCACTCATTGACCATGAACACTCCTGACAAGTCATTCCTTGATAATGAACAGACCTGAAAGTCGTTCATTGACCACGATCATGCCTTAGAAGTTATTCATTGACCATGAACAGGCCTCAGATGTCACGCATTGGCCACGATAAGGCCCGAGAAGTCACTCATTGACCATGATCAGGCCTCAGATAATAATAATAATAATAATCGGATTTATTTATCGACGGTCCATGATGATAGGCAATTCTGCCTGTCTTCCCCATCCCCCGTCGGGTGACAATTTAGAATTTGGAAAGCACATTCGAATGGAGAAACCTTTGCCTTGCCAGGATGAAAACTCCACCTACTTTGTGCCGGTGATGGGGATCGAACCCGCGTCACCTACTGCCTCTGAGCTTTGTTGCTTCAAGAGCCACCGGTCCCATCCACTCGGCCACAGAGGCAGTTAAAGTATCAGATGTCACTCATTGACCATGATCTGGCCTGAGAAGTCATCCATTGACCATGATCATTCCTGAGAAGTCATTCATTGACCATGATACGGCATGAGAAGTCATTCATTGACCATGATCAGGCCTGAGAAGTTATTCTTTGACCATGATCAGGCCTGAGAAGTCATTAGTTGACCATGATCAGGCCTCAGATGTCACGCATCTGAGAAGTCATTCATTGACCATGAACAGGCCTCAGAAGTCACTCACTGACCATGATCTCGCCTGGGAAGTCATTCATTGACCATGATCAGGCCTGAGAAGTCATTCATTGACGATGAACAGACCTGAAAGTCATTCATTGACCGTGATCAGGCCTGATAAGTTATTCATTGACCATGAACAGGCCTGAAAAATCATTCATTGACCATGAACAGGCCTCAGATGTCACTCATTGACCATGATCAGGCCTGACAAATCATTCATTGACCGTGACCAGGCCTGAGAAGTCATTCATTGACCATCATCAGGCCTCAGATGTCACTCATTGACCATGATCATGCCTGAGAAGTCATTCATTGACCATGATGAGGCCTGAGAAGTCATTCATTGACCATGAACAGGCCTGAGAAGTCATTCATTGACCATAATCAGGCCTGAGAAATCATTCATTGACCATGAACAGACCTGCCAGTCATTCATTGACCCTGATCAGGCCTGAGAAGTCATTCATTGACCATGAAAAATCCTGAGAAGTCATTCATTGACCATGATCAGGCCTGAGAAGTCATTCATTGACCATGATGAGGCCTGAGATGTCACTCATTGACCATGAACAGACCTGACAATCGTTCATTGACCATGATCAGGCCTGGGAAGTCATTCATTGACCATGATCAGGCCTGAGATGTCACTCATTGACCATGATCAGGCCTGAGAAGTCATTCATTGGCGATAAACAGACCTGGCAGACATTCAATGACCATTAACAGGCCTCTGATGTCACGCATTGACCAAGATCAGGTCTGAGAAGTCACTCACTGACCATGATCAGGCCTCAAAAGTAATTCATTGACCATGGGCAGGCCTGAGAAGTCATTCATTGACCATGAACAGGCCTCAGATGTCACTCACTGACAATGATCAGGCCTGAGAAGTCATTCATTGACCATGAACAGGCTTCAGATGTCAATCACTGACAATGATCACGCCTGAGATGTCACTCATTGACCATGAACACTCCTGACAAGTCATTCCTTGATAATGAACAGACCTGAAAGTCGTTCATTGACCACGATCATGCCTTAGAAGTTATTCATTGACCATGAACAGGCCTCAGATGTCATGCATTGGCCACGATAAGGCCCGAGAAGTCACTCATTGACCATGATCAGGCCTCGGATAATAATAATAATAATAATAATAATAATAATTATAATTAGGCATCCCGATTGAAAATCGGGAGGCCTTATGTTTTTGTCTGTTTTTTTTTTTTTTTTTCTTTTTTTTTTTTTTTTTTTTTTTTTTTTTTTTCTTCCGCCGTTCGGTTTCCGGATCATAACTCTTGAACGCCTTAATCTATCTTTCCGAAATTTTCACAGCTCATCCGAAATACTTTGCTCCTAACCCCTATTGTTTTTCGTCGAGACCCGAAATCCAAGATGGCCGCCAGCGGCCATTTTGGAAAAAAAAATCGGGCGATTCCTGTCAATGTCATAATTTGATTCAGGCAATTTCCAGGGGGAAAAAATTTTTTGGGTGTATTTTTTTTTGGACTTAGAATTTTTCCCTCGCCTGCCCCATGCAGATGTAATACTGTGACTGATCCATGCTACTGTATTCACTGACTGCAGCCTGCATGTCCCATGTGTCCAGCATGAGGCTAGGCTCTGCCCTCTCAGCCAGTGCAGTATATGAGAGCCCTGCTCAGTAATGCCTGTGATAAGGCAATACCCCCCCCCCCCCCCTCTCCCTCCCCCACCTCCACTGTCAGCCAGTCTAATCTGCATATGAATGTAGCAATGTATCAGTGACTTGTATGCACTGCCCCTCTCCCCCCCCCCCCCCCTCTCCTGTCCCCTCACCCCAGTTTACTATACTAACACCAACAAGTTGGAACAATGCCCTCCTTCCCTTTCTAAAGAAAACAATAGGTGGTTATATAATGATGACCCAAACTGAAGATAACAGCTTTGAAGGTCTGCCTGGGCCTTGGTTGCCGGTCAATTGTTCATTGTATTCAGTTAAAACAGCACTGTGTTTATCTGGATGAAACTACATGCATTGTTTTGTTTTCTAGCTGTATTTCACATGCAGTGACCAAATTATCATTGTTTTACTTAGCCAGAACCCAGAATAATTTCCTTTTTGCTTGTATTATGAATGTCTGTCATGTCTGTACATTTAATACCTATTGAGATTAAAACAAATATCTGATGGACATTTGTCTAGTGAGCAACTGCTATAATTTGAACTCTCACTCCCACCTGTGTTCAATAATCCTGGTATATGTATTATAATAACAGTCAAGTTTCACCATTAGAAAAGAACAGAAAAATTGGGGGATGCCACAAAGCCTATAGGCTTTTATGTCTAGTTATAATCAGATTTATTTAACGTCGGTCCATGATGATAGGCAATTCTGCCTGTCTTCCCCATCCCCTGTCGGGTGACAATTTAGAATTTGGAAAGCACATTCGAATGGAGAAACCTTTGCATTGCCAGGATGAAAACTCCACCTACTTTGTGCCGGTGACGGGGATCGAACCCGCGTCACCTACTGCCTCTGAGCTTCGTTGCTTCAAGAGCCACCGGTCCCATCCACTCGGCCACAGAGGCGGTTAAAGTGTCAGATGTCACTCATTGACCATGATCTGGCCTGAGAAGTCATCCATTGACCATGATCAGGCCTCAAATGTCACGCATCAGGCCTGAGAAGTCACTCACTGACCAAGATCAGGCCTGAGAAGTCATTCATTGACCATGAACAGTCCTGAGAAGTCATTCACTGACAATGATCAGGCCTGAGAAGTCACTCATTGGCCATGAACAGGCCTCAGATGTCATTCACTGACAATGGTCAGGCCTGAGAAGTCATTCATTGACCATGATCAGGCCTGAGAAGTCATTCATTGACCATGATCAGGCCTGAGAAGTCATTCATTGACCATGTTCAGGCTTGAGATGTCACTCATTGACCATGAACAGACCTGACAATCGTTCATTTACCATGATCAGGCCTGAGATGTCACTCATTGACCATGATCAGGCCTGAGAAGTCATTCATTGGCGATAAACAGACCTGATAGACATTCAATGACCATTAACAGGCCTCTGATGTCACGCATTCACCAAGATCAGGCCTGAGAAGTCACTCACTGACCATGATCAGGCCTGAAAAGTAATTAAGGCATTTCGGCAGAAATGCCTTTATGGTTTTAGCAGAATTTTTTTTTTTTTTTTTTTTTTTTTTTTTTTTTTTTTTTTTTTCTTCTTCCGCCACTTTTGGTTTCCGGACGATAACTTTAGATTGCCTTGACGGATCCTTGTCAAATTTTCACCGCAAGTCAGAAATGATATGAGGAAGAACCCTATTCTTTTTGAGCCGGATCGGAGGTCCGTGAGGTCCGTGAGGATGAAATCAAGGCTAATTTTAAGACTTGGTTTCCGGACGATAACTGGAAAAATATTTATGCAATAGTTGCAGAACTCTGCATGGAGGTTCATATGCCACCAGGGAAGAACCCTATTGATTTTGGGATCGATCCGTCAAACGACCTTTGACCTAGAGGTCAAAATAATTTTTTGCTGATTCATCCTTGAGGCTTCCTGCATATCTCGGAAACCGTGCGTCGTAGAGCGAAACGGACGTTATTTTCGGACTCGTCGCCCTAGACAAACATCTCTAGGGTGTACTTTTTTTTTTGATCCGGCTCCGAGGTCCGTGAGGTCCGTGAGGATGAAATCGAGGAACTTGGTTTCCGGACGATAACTCAAAAAATATTCAGGCAATAGTTGCAGAATTTTGCACGGAGGTTTATATATCACCAGGGAAGAACCCTATTGATTTTGGGGTCGATACCTCAAACGACCTTTGACCTAGAGGTCGAAATAATTTTTTGCTGAGTCATCCTTGATTCATCCTGCATATCTCGGAAACGGTGCGTCGTAGAGCGAAACGGACGTTATTTTCGGACTCGTCGCACTAGACAAACATGTCTAAGGGGTATTATTGATGAACTTTGACCTTGACCCGAAATTTTTTTGCCGAGTCGGCATTTTTCGTTTTCGTCGTTATCTCGGAAACGGTGCATCGTAGAGCGAAACGGACGTTATTTTCGGACTCGTCGCACTAGACAAACATGTCTAAGGGGTATTATGGATGAACTTTGACCTTGACCCGAAATTTTTTTGCCGAGTCGGCATTTTTCGTTTTCGTCGATATCTCGGAAACGGTGCGTCGTAGAGCGAAACGGACGTTATTTTCGGACTCGTCGCACTAGACAAACATGTCTAGCGGGTATTATGGATGAACTTTGACCTTGACCCGAAATTTGTCCACATTTTTCATTTTCGTCGATATCTAGTATTATAAATTATTCATCACACCGAAATGCCTCCAAGGCATCTTTAGGCCTTGACGTCTAGTTCATTGACCATGAACAGGCCTGAGAAGTCACTCATTGACCATGATCAGGCCTGAGAAGTCACTCATTGACCATGAACAGGCCTCAGATGTCACTCACTGACAATGATCAGGCCTGAGAAGTCATTCATTGACCATGAACAGGCTTCAGATGTCAGTCACTGACAATGATCACGCCTGAGATGTCAATCATTGACCATGAACACTCCTGACAAGTCATTCCTTGATAATGAACAGACCTGAAAGTCGTTCATTGACCACGATCATGCCTTAGAAGTTATTCATTGACCATGAACAGGCCTCAGATGTCACGCATTGGCCACGATAAGGCCCGAGAAGTCACTCATTGACCATGATCAGGCCTCAGATAATAATAATAATAATAATAATAATAATAATAATAATAATAATAATCAGATTTATTTATCGACGGTCCATGATGATAGGCAATTCTGCCTGTCTTCCCCATCCCCCGTCGGGTGACAATTTAGAATTTGGAAAGCACATTCGAATGGAGAAACCTTTGCATTGCCAGGATGAAAACTCCACCTACTTTGTGCCGGTGACGGGGATTGAACCCGCGTCACCTACTGCCTCTGAGCTTCGTTGCTTCAAGAGCCACCGGTTCCATCCACTCGGTCACAGAGGCGGTTAAAGTGTCAGATGTCACTCATTGACCATGATCTGGCCTGAGAAGTCATCCATTGACCATGATCAGGCCTGAGAAGTCATTCATTGACCATGATACGGCATGAGAAGTCATTCATTGACCATGATCAGGCCTGAGAAGTTATTCTTTGACCATGATCAGGCCTGAGAAGTCATTAGTTGACCATGATCAGGCCTCAGATGTCACGCATCTGAGAAGTCATTCATTGACCATGAACAGGCCTCAGAAGTCACTCACTGACCATGATCTCGCCTGGGAAGTCATTCATTGACCATGATCAGGCCTGAAAAGTCATTCATTGACGATGAACAGACCTGAAAGTCATTCATTGACCGTGATCAGGCCTGATAAGTTATTCATTGACCATGATCAGGCCTGAAAAATCATTCATTGACCATGAACAGGCCTCAGATGTCACTCATTGACCATGATCAGGCCTGAGAAATCATTCATTGACCGTGACCAGGCTTGTGAAGTCATTCATTGACCATGATCAGGCCTGAGAAGTCATCCATTGACCATGATCAGGCCTGAGAAGTCATTCATTGACCATGATCAGGCCTGACAAATCATTCATTGACCGTGACCAGGCCTGAGAAGTCATTCATTGACCATTATCAGGCCTGAGAAGTCATTCATTGACCATCATCAGGCCTGAGAAGCCATTCATTGTCCATGATCAGGCCTGAGAAGTCATTCATTGACCATGATCAGGCCTGAGAAATCATTCATTGACCATCATCAGACCTAAGAAGCCATTCATTGACCATTATCAGGCCTGACAGTCATTCATTGACCATTATCAGGACTGAGAAATCATTCGTTGACCATGATCAGGCCTGAGAAGTCATTCATTGACCATGAACAGGCCTCACATGTCACTCGTTGACCATGATCAGGTCTGAAAAGTCATTCACTGACCATGATCAGGTCTGAGAAGTCATTCATCGACCATGAACATGCCTCAGATGTTACTCACTGACCATGACCAGGCCTGGAAAGTCATTCATTGACCATGATCAGGCCTCAGAAGTCACTCATTGACCATGAACAGACCTGAGAAGTCATTCATTGACCATGATCAGGCCTGAGAAGTCATTCATTGACCGTGAATAGGCTTGTGAAGTCATTCATTGACCATGATCAGGCCTGACAAGTCATACATTGACCATGATCAGGTCTGACAAGTCATACATTGACGATGATCAGACCTGAGAAGTCATTCATTGACCATGAACAGACCAGAGAAGTCATTCATTGACCATGATATAGCCTGAGAAGTCATTCATTGACCGTGACCAAACTTGTGAAGTCATTCATTGACCATGATCAGGCCTGAGAAGTCATTCATTGACCGTGAACAGACCTGAGGAGCCACTCATTGATCATGATCAGGTCTGAGAAGTTATTCATTGACCATGATCAGGCCTGAGAAATCATTCATTAACCGTGACCAGGCTTGTAAAGTCATTCATTGACCATGATCAGGCCTGAGAAGTCATCCATTGACCATGATCAGGCCTGAGAAGTCATTCGCTGACCAGGAACAGGCCTCAGAAGTCACTCACTGACCATGACCAGGCCTGAGAAGTCATTCACTTACCAGGAACAGGCTTCAGAAGTCACTCACTGACCATGACCAGGCCTGAGAAGTCATTCACTTACCAGGAACAGGCTTCAGAAGTCCTGACAGGTGGTCTCTCATGGCAGGTTCATTTACATAGTAAGAGGTCAATTTTTTGGGATCAAGGAGAGCTGTCTCTCAAACCAGGGTGGTCTCTCACGACAGATGGTCTTTAACACAGGATCCACTGTATGTGCATAACCATGTACATGTATTCATTTTTTCATGTTAGATGGAGAACCGGATGCTGATGAGGGCTTTGAGAACATGACTGTCCCAGGCATCTTAGATGTTAGTGTGGACTCAACTGAACAAGTAGCTCCTCCTCAAAGACCGGCCAGGATCACCCAAAAGTCTCTGCTCAGCCAGAAAGTCAGTGTAAGTCCAGATGTTTTCTACGCATTCATGATTATACCCAGCAATATTTGTAATGAAGGCAATAACTATCTGGTTCCATCATTGTACTATTCAGGATACATGTACTGTGGATTCTCATGGCATTGCGAGATGGAACCATGTCTCTAGGCTAGCTGATTCTCTTGCAGCCAGAAGGCCCGTCTATTCTAAATTCAGCAAGTTGAGGAGATCACGCAGCTTCATGACCAGCTGCTGGATTTCACAAATGTCACACACAGAACTCGAATGAGTGAATGGTGGTCAGCAAGTAGCCACATGACCGCTTCAAGGCAAAACTGGCTCACAACAGTGTTCCCTCCAGTGCTGAAATCACCCAGAGGTACATCACATTGTTCAGGGTTCTTCCATGCTAGCTTACTTTCTAAAGTATTCATGATATACATGCGAAATTATTTATTTACATAACAAAAATGACCTATGGTTTTCCACCACAGCCACAGCCACCCAGCATGTCTGCACCCCAAGGAGTCCAGCCTTCCTGTGTGTTCATGTTCCAAAAGGCCCGGTCATCGCCAGTGTCAGTTGTTGTGTATGAGGGCCAATCAGCACAAGACCTACCGGTATGTGTGCTGGCAGCAGCAGCCACCTCTGACTAGCCGCTTAGCAGGTCGATGGCGGAAAGCAGCACATGCCGCAAGTGTGGGCAGGCAAGGACCAAAGAGACCGGACTCACCTAGCCAGTTATCACTAGTATCATCCCAGTGCTTGAATCGCCTTCGCGGAGGACAGCATCAAGAACAAAAAGAAATGAACTTGTCATGTATATGTATCATGGCTAATTTCATAGTTTTCTTAATGACTTAATTTGTATATTGAATGCACTTTTCTGTGTCCAGTGTGTACATGTATTTTGCAGGATTGCTGTGGTCATTGCATGATTATTAGGGACTATCCGGATGCTCAGTAACTGTATATTGTATGTATGAATTTAATATTCGTTCCCCAGCTATACCAGCTCATCAGGGTTGATTTTCATCACTTGCATGCCAAGTATTTTCGAGACTATTGAGTCTTTTTATGTTGACACAAACTTTTGTAATGAAAGTATTAATCCAGAGTGATTGTATAATTTTATCTTTGGTTTACATGAACTAAAAATGCAATCATTGTGCTTTAAGGTACAGACTAATTGTACTATTAGACTGGAGGCCAAACCTGCAAAAGGCCGTTATTTTGAGAGTTAGTATGCACGGAGACACCCATTGGCGAATTTGGTATCGTTGGAAAGCTTAAGATCTAAGGGTCACATTTTAACATATCCCATCTTTTGGGACAGGGGCGGTCACCATGGAAACGGGCTCGGAAGGTCAATGACCTCAAATTTAATCAAGCGTCCCGCTAGGCACCCGGAATGGCATAATATATCACTGAAAGTGCTCCTACGACAGAATGGTTCAACCGATTGGGTTTAACTTTGGAACATAGACAGATGCTGGTACTAGGTATGTGTTGGGGGAGTGACCCCAATGAGGTGTCAAGAATGGAGGTCCCGGGGGTCGGGATCACCACCCCCTGGAGTTCGCCCCTTCTCCAAATAATGACAAAAGTGTGATTTGGGGTTCAAAAGTTTGTTTGTTGAAGAGAAAAAGCAATATAAAAGTTATTAAATAGCACCATTCAAGGGTAAGACCAGTTAGGATTGCAATCATACCAGCATCACTTGTGGGTGGAGCCGGTTGCCATGGCAACAGACGTTACAAATTGTAGACGTCGGGACTATTTTTCACCCGAAAATGGCAAGAATATCGGGGTTTAGGCTGTATAAAAACCCCGTTAATGATCGAAGACATGGCTATATGAGGCTACCATCACTGTGATAGATGAACATAACATGGGACACGGGCATGCTGATAGCACCGTGGCATCAGGGTGGGGCTCGTTTCCATGGCGACAAGTATAGTTTCCCATAAAATATGGCAAAAATAATGAAGATTTGGTTGCTTTAAAGTGATGATATTTAAAGACAGATCAACGATCTTGTCTCAGATAAAACACACGTGGGGCAGAGACGGAATGCTACCTCTGTGGCCCCTGGACGAGGCTCGTTGCCATGACAACAAACTTTTCTAATGATAGGCGTCGGGTCTATTCTTCACCCGAAAATGGAAAGAATTACGGAGTTCAGGCTGTTCAAAAGTCTTAATGGTCGAAGACATGGCTATATGAGGTTACCATCTTTGTCATAGATGAACAAAATATGGGACACGGACATGCTGAAAGCACCGTGGCCTCATGTGGGGCTTGTTTCCATGGCAACAGGTCTATATTTTCCCATAAAAATGTCAAAAATATTGAAGATTGGGCTGCTTTAAAGCGTTATTGGTTAAAAACAGATCAACGATCTTGTCTCAGGTACAACACACGTGGGACAGAGACGGGATGTTACCACTGTTGCACCTGAGTGAAGCTCGTTGCCATGGCAACAGAGGTTTCTATTGGTAGGCGTCGGGTCTTCTTTCACCCAAGAATGGCAAGAATTCCGGGGTTCAAATTTATCATTGGTCGAAGACACGGCTATATGAGGCTACCATCTTTGTCATATATATACACAATATGGGATACAGACATGCTGGTAACACCGTGGCCTCCGAGTGGGGCTTGTTTTATATGGCAACAGGTTTATTTTCCCATAAAAATGGGAAAATATTGAAGATTGGTTATAGACAGATCAACAACCTTGTCTCAGATAAAACACACATGGGACAGAGACGATATGCTACCACTGTGGCCCCTGGGTGGGGCCCGTTACCATGACAACAGGCAGTCCTAAGCATCCGTGTCAGTTCTATTTTTTGCACAAAATGGCCAAGGTGGAAGAATGGCCATGGTGGACGAATGGGTGGCGCCCCAGGCCTAGTGAGTAAATTGTGCAAATAACCGTTTGTTATGTGGTCTATGTATTGAGTATTTCTTAATCATATTGCATGTCATCACTTGTCATGCCGTTTATTAGTGCATTGGAGTTGTATAAGCAAAAAACAAAACATTGTGCAGCGTGGTGTTGAAACCAATGGTTGGCGAGCGCACAAACTATAGGGGTTGGTTTGTTCAAACGGCATTCTGTCAGAAACTATCCGGTCAACACCAAATACACATTGTTTCCATTTATATGCGATATTCCATGTAATTGGCCGATTTTTGAGGGAATTCATCGCAAAATATTCGACTGAGAACATTTTTAAACGGAATGTGTGGTGTCAAATCCAATTACTAACGCCTGAAAGATTGAAAGTCAGGTTGTTTTCGAGGCTATTACGAATAAACAGATGTTTTAGTAATTATCAAAGTTCTGAGAAGGTCCTTGGAATTGATAATTTTTTATGCAAAAAAATATATCATTTTTACAACGATGAGTACATATTACTCGAAAGTTCAAACCTGTGGGATGCATTGCGATGACAGTTGGAACTGATATCTTCATAATATATTTGATGAAAGCTAATAACATATCATATTATTCAAATAGGGAAGAAATACAAGGCATACTCAAGCAACATAAGCACATTGATTTTCAATATCCAGCAGTCGGTTGAACATGTCGTTGAAAAGGATTTTAGTAAATGTCATTTCAAAATATAATATTCCATGAACCAAACGGTCAATTTTTTTCACGTTTCACATTTTGGTCACAAAGGTCGATAGCAACAAACTATCAAATTTGGAAAGAGATCTATCGAAGCAAATATTTAGCACCAAAGGTCATCATTGGCCTTAAATTGTCAATAGATAAATAGCCAGAACTGTGAATGAAGAATGAAGTTTATTACATACAGTTGTAAATGATAAATTTACAAAGAATAATATTTTACATTCAACGCAATTTCACTGCAATTCCTCTTAATTGTTTGTTTCTATTGTGAGCCAGTTTTGTACAGCTGATAGTCAGATTCAATTCATATGACTAAATGGATTATTGAGTACAGGACCGATTTTACATTTCTGAACGATAAAGTTCATCGAACAAGTAATCATACTCCGGTGCCCCTGATAGGACATGACGACATGACTACGTCGTTTGTACGAAGTACTACTTCGTTTGCAAGATGTAGTAAGTCGTTTGCACGAAGTAATACTTCGTTTGCACAAATTCCCAAGTTATTCGCACGAAGTACTGAGTCGTTTGCACAATTCCTGACACAGATACGGAGGCTAAGTTGTGTGATCGTTTCGGGAATTTCTTCAGCAACAAAATTGCTGAGAATACATCAACGTTCTCTGATGATCTCCCAGTGCAGAATAGTGACAATCTGATCACATGCAAACTCGAGAACTTCAAAAGGCTAACATCAGACGAAGTCAGTAACATCATCAAATCTTCACCATCGAGTTCATCGAGAAGTGACCTATCCCAACTTGGCTGGTGAAAAAAATGTCAGGAGGTTTTGCTGTCATTGATAACTGCAATTGTGAACTCCTCGCTCTGCGGTGGTGTATTTCCGTCTTTGCTCAAGCGAGCCTTGATCGCACCAATTTTGAAAAAAAAACATGGGTCTGACACCGAAGAACGGTCAAACTATGTAAAGGATAATGCCCTAGGCTGAGTATTTCTCACGAATAGAGACCGAGGCCGAAGGCCGAGGTTTCTATTCGTGAGGAATACGAAGCCGTAGGCATTATCCGACATAGTGCATGCACCTCCCCCCCCCCCCCCCCACACACACCCACACACACTTCTGACACAGGCCACAACCCCCTCCCCCCCACCCCACCCCTTTCACACACTCTTTCAATTAACAAACAACATATATCCCATATACTTTACGTAATTAACTATATAGACAACAAAACTGCAAATGCAACGCACAGACCTTGCCCAATCAACTGTGTCCGTCAGGAAAGCGTTGGATCTATTACTCGCTACAGAAACTACCTCACTACATGACTCAGCTCATAGATTTGTACATTCAACCCTAGCCGGCATTCTGTTGTTATGGTTACAGTATTCATGGTTCCAATTCAGTGTGTTTCTGGTGGACTCGCACTGTGTCTTTGAGCTGTCTTCTCCCCCTAGTAACGCGTTTGTGAGTATTGCTCAATAAAACCCTATAAAAACAAACGCGGCAAAAGGCGCGCTCACTTTTAAACAGCAAGCTACGTGACATCAAATGTTCGTGATGAAAAATGCAACACATGGGATACGCTGCATGCGGATATAAACACGTGTTCTGACGCGCTTGTTTGTTGGATACAGTTGCAAAATCTTATTCATGGGAATGGCTCAAAATTTTGGTGTAACCAGATGCAGTACATGTACAACATACCAGATTTGTAAACCGGTGAGTAATATATCACTTATTTCATTGAATTCAAAACAAAATTAGCATTTTCTCCTGCTAAATCTAACGGGCTGTACCCGTGTACAAAGAATTGAATCATGATTTTTGCCCGAACAATTGTCTTTATATAGCGTTCTTTCAATCCTTATAAGAAAATAAAAACGATTTGTACACATGTATTTACAGAATTCCTCGTAAAACCACTACGGCGATTACTGTAGGAACCCCACTACCGTAACGCGGCGTTACGGTAGTACGGCACGATGACGGCAGGCGAGTGGTTCGAACGGTGTTCTTGAGATTATCGTTTATAGAACACATGTCACTCTTCTCCGACGGTGTGCTTTGATGCCTCTTGAAGTTTCGCATCTGTTGGCATATTGTTTTGTGGGAAAATTGCTCTTAATTAGTCAAAAAATGGAAAATGAATATCAAGTGATTACTACGGTAACGTCAGATCAGTAGATGCGGGGTACTACCGTAACGCCAAGCATGTACTACCGTAACGTTAATCTTGGTCCCATACTAGGTCTTTCGTAATATGTCTTTTGCATCGTTTCAGATAAGAATTTCGAATATAAGGAGCTTGCATATACGGAATTGATTTCGAGGTACAATTAATTGTTATAGTATACTACTGATACTGTTTGATGTCATGTAAAATGACGAAATGTGGTGTTTAACTGGTGTATAACTGAAAACGGGTTGTCGAAGGAGCAGAAAGTGAGTAAGCAAAGTTCATACATTGAATGATGACATTTCCGAATGTTACCCCAGCGTAGAAAATTTTGTTGTACTAATTTTATGATAAGGTATGAGTGAGGTAATAATATTGACAAGATACTTTTATCTTAACTAAGATAATGATGTTGATGTTTTGATTTAATTCAATGCCATATATCGATGTTGTATTAATATATAAAATGTAAAGATACATTTGTGTATTCCGAGCCGTATAATTTACACGAACATGCAAACGTTGACCGCTGCACAGCATTACACACTCGTCTGAGGAAAAAGTTATGAAGTTTACAACAATGATTTAATTGGCATCAATTATGAATATAGATTCGCACAGTGATATTTTGACATTTGATTTTTTATCGACGTCTGTAAAATCATATCAAAAGATAATGCATACTATGAAAGAGTGAATCCTTATTTATGTACCATGTTCCGTTTGGTGTCAGTCAAACTTTTAAACGTACGGTATAAGATGAACTTCAACTTTGAGGTGAACTTGATAAGGTCGCCACTGGTCCAACTGCAATGTATCCACGGAAGAACGGCAAAGCTTTGTCACCGTCCCCAAAAAATCATCTTCACAAAGCTGTAACGATTATTGAATTTCTGTTAGGATACCAGGTATTGTTTAATTACAGTTTATGAATAAGTGTCTGGAGTCAAATCGTACCAGGACCTAAAGCCTCGAACTCCATTCCAAAGTGAACGGAACACCGTGAATCATTACCAGATTCATCGTCTATACATCTAAGTCTGATGCTAAAATGAGACTCTGAATGATGTTCAATAACATGCTCTAAAATTCTGTTTGGCGAATGGCTGGTCAAAGGGCAGTAATAACATATGTATCCTGATATATTGTTCACATAGGCTACATATGCATGACAAATTCCCAAAAAATGATTATGATCATCGATCTACAAGAATATTTGTATTATTTATCCATAACGAAAATCCTAAAGTATGATCAAAATCAAAGTTTTACATCATGGTAATTTTATAAATATGCAAGCGTTACGGTAGTACTTGAAATCTGGAAATTGGCGTTACGGTAGTGGGCCGCTAACGTTACGGTAGTAATCGTCGCATATTTCAAACCGTTTTTACTCGCAAATCGATCAGATTCACAGTTTAATCATATTGCCACACTACAAAGCATATCTAGACAATTCGCCTCGTGTAGGTGTTATGTGCGAAACCTGCCTAATACCTAGTTTATCGTGAAATAATTTTTCGAAGCTAATACCTTCCGCCATCCTTAGGACTACCGTAACGTCGCGTTACGGTAGTAGGGTTCCTACAGTGTAGTTTGATCCATGACTTCAACGTACGACTGGTAAGTAAAAGTTTTTTGTGTGCTATTCGTGCATTTAATTTATATGGCGGAGTGAAAGTTCTGTTCAAATTGTTCCCATAATACTCGTGCTGAATAGCTATAAACTAGATTTGAAGAGGAAAAATCAAACATTCATGTTTTTATATTTCATTCATGTTTGCAGGAAAATTACGTTATGCGTGATCTCTGGAGGCTTCTCTAGGATTCTGGTACATTTGCGGATATATATGGAATATCGCAGGAATATTATCAAAACCCCCGGAATTCCAAGGATATTCTGGATATATACGTTTTCACTGGATTTCTGATGAGGCGGACGATTTCATGAACCAAATGTCCAAAAATTAACAAATCTGTTGTGACCCGTGGATTAAACTAGCACACCGTAACGATTAGCTATGTATGTACATCGAGTGATATAAGTCTGATACATGTATAGCCTATGCTTGGCAATAAAAAAATACAATCCCGTTGTGTTTACTGTGTCCACCAGTATTGATTTATTTTCATTCAGTACCTGGGACAGGTATTTATTGGAAATAAATACCTCCCACAGAGGTATTTATTGCAAATAGATACCTGCTCGAGACAATGGAATCATGCACTATAGACCGGTATCGAACCTTCCATTGCCATCTGAAATCATTGAAAGGACTCGAGGAAGCAATCTATTCAGCATATCAGCAGCACCACAGCACGGAGACTGCATCGGCCAATGTGCACACCGACTTGTTATAGGCAGATGACCAGTGTCAGGTGGAGCTGCTAATATTTCTTGACTTATCAGCAGCTTTTGATACTGTTAATCACATCCTGCTCCTGTCAAGGCTTCCTCTGACTACAACATCAGAGGAGCTACCATTACCTGGTTTGAATCCTATCTTTGCAACCGTACACGAACAGTATGTATGAGCGGCACGATCGGAAATAGCAGCGACTTGGTGAGTACCGCAGGGATAAGTGTTTGGCCCTCGTACAGAGTTGCACTCGGTGCGTTGATCAGAAACGGCGGAATATTCTATCACCTATATGAGGATGACTAGCAATTATACACCACGTGTCATCATGATGATATCCCTTGGATTACTGCGTCAGTCTGATATCTTCTTGATGTCCTCAAATCAGTTTAAACTGAACCAGTCTAAAACGGACATCGTTCTGCTTGCCTCCATGTAAACCATCGCACGTGTGCCAGGTGTTCCCTTTGAAATTCGTGTTGGTGACTCTATCATACAGCAATCCCCCCATGTTAGGAACCTTGGTGTGCTAATGGACAGTGAGAGGACTATGGTTCCACAGGTCAAATCCACTTGCCGATCGACCATGATCCATCTGCGTCATCTGGGGAAAATGAGACCTAAATTATATCAGGAATCTGCAAGCAGATTGGCTTTTTCACTAGTTACCTGCAGGCTTGATATCAACAACTCTCTTTATCACGGTATTGGCAAGGGTCACTTGAACCTTTCGCCAAAGGTGCAAAGCACTGAACAATAGTCTGACCAATAACCCACATTATCATTATACACATTTACATTTTTACACATTACATTTACATCAAGAAATATATTGCATAATACATGAGCTGATTATACCATAGCCCTTTCCCGTTCATATATTCTACTATTCTGACCGCTAACCCAAGCCATGGCCAGATAGATTAACGAACATGCATGGATATAAAGGAAAAAAGTATCAATAATATAGACCATCCAGTCTACAACTTCCATCACAGACCTATATCGCAAATTTACATGAAAGTCCGTAAAGTAGGGTTGCAGCATTGACGTGCAACAGTGTGTGCACAACTAGACATATTGCCATGGAAATAGGTCGTGCGAACGAAGTAGTTTTTTTTTTGTCATGTCCTATCAGGGGCACCGGAGTATGATTACTTGTTCTATAAACTTTATCGTTTAGAAATGTAACATAGGTCCTGTACTCAATAATCCATTCAGTTATATGAATTGAATCTGACTATCAGCTCTGCAAAACTGGTTCACAATAGAAACAAATAATTAAAACGTATTGCAGTGAAATTGCGCTGAATGTACAATATTGTTCTTTGTGAATTTATCGTTTACAACTGTATGTAATAAATTATTCCAACTGATCATACTGGCCATTTAGCCACTAACAATTTTAAGCAGCCCGAACTTCATATTTTTGTTGCCATTTTGTGCCAAAAAAATAGAAATGGCACGGATGGTTAATACTCCCTGTTGCCTTGGCAACGGGGCCCACTCAAGGGCCACAGTGGTAGCATCCCGTCCCTGTCCCACGTGTATTTTATCTGAGACAATCGTTGACCTGTCTTTAACCATTGGCATTTTAAACACCCCTCTTCAATATTTTACAATTTTTATGGGAAAATAGACCTATTGCCATGGAGCCTCACTCTGAGGCCACGTTGCTATCAGCATGTCCGTGTCCCATATTATGTTCATCTAAGACAAAGTTAGTAGCCCTAAATAGCCATGTCTTCGACCATCAATAAATTTAATCAGCCTGAACCCCGTAATTCTTGCCATTTTTGGGTGAAAAAGACCCGACGCCTACCAATAGAAACCTCTGTAGCCATGGCAACGAGCTTCACTCAGGTGCAACAGTGGTAGCATCCCGTCCCTGTTTCACGTGTGTTGTATCTGAGACAAGATCGTTGATCTGTCTTCAATCATTAACACTTTGAAGTAGCCCAATCTTCAATATTTTTGACATTTTTGTGTGGGGAAAAATAGACCTGTTGCCATGGAAACAAGCCCCACCTGAGGCCACGGTGATATCAGCACGTCCGTGTCCCATAATTTGTTCATCTATAACAAAGATGGTAACCTCATATAGCCATGTCTTCGAGCATTAACACTTTTGATCAGCCTGAAGCCCGTAATTCTTGCCATTTTCGGGTGAAAAATAGACCCGACGCTTACCATTAGAAACGTTTGTTGTCATGGCAACGAGCCTCATCCAGGGGCCACAGAGGTAGCATTCCGTCTCCGTCCCACGTGTGTTTTATCTGAGACAAGATCGTTGATCTGACTCTAAATATCAACACTTTAAAGCAACCAAATATTCATTATTTTTGCCATATTTTATGGGAAAATAGACCTGTTGCCATGGAAACGAGCCCCACCCTGATGCCACGGTGCTATCAGAATGTCCGCGTCCCATATTATGTTCATCTATGACAGTGATGGTAGCCTCATATAGCCATGTCTTCGATCATTAACAGTTTTATATAGCCTAAACCCCGATATTCTTGCCATTTTCGGGTGAAAAATGGTCCCGACGCCTACAATTTGTAACGTCTGTTGCCATGGCAACCGGCCCCACCCACAAGTGATGCTGGTATCATTGCAATCCTAACTGGTCTTACCCTTGAATGGTGCTATTTAATAACTCTTATATTGCTTGGTCTCTTGAACAAACAAACTTTTGAACCCCAAATAACACTTTTGTCATTATTTGTAGAAGGGGCGAACTCCAGGGGGTGGTGATCCCGACCCCCGGGACCTCCATTCTTGACACTTCATTGGGGTCACTCCGCCAACACATACCTAGTACCAGCATCTGTCTAAGTTCCAAAATTAAACCCAATCGGTTGAACCATTCTTTCGAAGGAGCACTTTCAGTGATATGTTATGCCATTCCGGGTGCCTAGCGGGACGCTATATTAAATTTGAGGTCATTGACTTTCCGAGTCCGTTTCCATGGTGACCGCCCCTGTCCCAAAGGACGGGATATGTCAAAATGTGACCCTTAGGTCTTAAGCTTTCCAACGATACCACATTCGCCAATGGGTGTCTCCGTGCAAACCAAATTCCCAAAAACCGGATTTGGCCCCCGGTCTATATCATTAACTTCATCAGTAGCTTCTTTCAACAAAAACAAGTGATACTGGCATTGGCAGTGTTACGTTTATGCCTGGAAAACATACCTACAAAGGGACAGTAAATTTCGAAAGTATGTTCAGCAAGGTTTCATTTTCGGCATAGTGAAATTTCTGTAGAATTGAAATGTGGTATGTCTCACATGGCCTATTTGTGTGTGAAATGTTTTTGATTATTCCTGTGTAAAATCGGTATAATTTCAGCAAATTATGTGCTTAACATTCTCGTTAAAATGGGTACCAGACAACTTAAAATCATGGCTAAAACTTTTATTGTATTAAGGTTAAAACAGCTGTACTTGTAAATTCTTCACCGTAACTGCATACATCATATTATGAGCCCCATGAGGTGCAGCATACATGTATTGTAGTTCGGATGTTTTTGCCTGCTTGACTTTGTTGAATCCACATTGTCAGTACTGAAAATGATTACAGTTGTAAAATGTGGCAAATTTATTTACCACTCCAACACAATTTCTAAAAAAATAATTTTGAAACATAAAGTGGAAATCCAGCAGCAATCACAAACTTATTGGAGGGTGGACATTTTCACGGAGTGATGTGAAATGATTGACCAGCGTGGTTTTCGGACCAGAAATTAAAAGTGAAAACAGATAGGGAAATCCTAAAAGACATGCATTCAATGCAGACATGAATATTGTGTATGTACTTGTATATTACACAATTATACTCTGATTTTTTAAAACATATTCACACCATATTTCTTTTTTTGTGATGCTAAATGGTATTTATTGTAACTTGGCGTAATCTACCTGGGCAATTTTATACCAAATTTCAGTGTTCTATCGCAAAAATTGAAAAAAGGTTTTATATGAAGGCTTGGGAAATATTACTGACCATGAATGTTGTATGCAGATCTCTGTTTGCGAGATAATAAAGGCACTAACTGTTGAAATGGTGATCTTATCTTTATTAATCTTATGATAAAGTCCTTTTACTATTATCCCTTATTACTGAACTTGTTATAACATTACAGTTGAATTCTTAAGGTCTGATCATGACTATCGATTAAAATTATCTCTGATGTAAATGCAGCGTTGCAACGTAATTAGAAACAAATAATAGTAATAAATCTAAGGAGTTTTCTACCATAGCTCTTATAATTTTACTGTGAGTATATGCAGTCAAATGACTGCAGTCAAGTAATAGGCGTTACATACAGGAAAGTCACTACACGAATTCAACCACACACAGGAAACTCACTTCATGATTTCACACACAGGGATCTCACTACACAATGAAGAAGGGGGCATTAACATGAGAGAACGGTTGGGATACATATAGAAGAGGGAAATACACAAAGGGATGCACGTAGAAGGCGTGAACACCCAGAAACGAGTCAGGTACACGTTAGATAGGGCCGTAACAAAGAGACAGATTGGATACATGTAAGAGTTGAAATGGACACGAAGAAATGTGTTGGGATCATATAGGGGTGGGCATGGACACGAAGAAACAGGTTGGATGCACGCAAGAGCAGACATTGACACAAGGAGGCAGCTCGGTACGTGTAGGAGCGGGCATGGACACAAAGAGACAGGTCAGATGCACGTAGTAGCAGGCATCTTTCGGGCGTGGACACGAAGAGACAGGTTGGATGCACGCAAGAGCAGACATGGACACAAAGAGACAGGTCAGGTACATGTAGGAGCGGGCATGGACACGGAGAGACAGGTCGAGTGCATGTTGTAGCGGGGAGGAACATGAAGGGACAGGTCGGATACATGTTGTAGAGGGAAGGAACACGGAGGGACAGGTCAGATGCATGTTGTAGAGGGCAGGAACATGGAGGGACAGGTCGGATACATGTTGTAGAGGGCAGGAACACGGAGAGACAGGACGGGTAGATGTTGGAGAGGGCAGGAGCACAGAGGGACAGGTCTGGCACACGTGAGAGAAGGCAGGGTTGGGTACATGTAGGGGAGGGCAGGATCATAAGGGGGCAGGTCGGGTTCTTGTTAGAGAGGGCAGGGATACAGCGTATCATATCGGGTACATGTAGTAGAGGGCATATATGTTTGACAATTGTCAGGAAATTGTCATAGCAAGATGCAAATATTGCGGCCATCAGAAGAGCATAAAAGCTTGCTGAATGAAAGTCCATCACACCCGCTGTACGTCCGCCCCGAAACATGAGGTATGTAGGCCTATGTTAAATATTCTATTTTATGTGTTGAACTTATATTGCACTCATGTACTGCATATTACTGTATTTTCTCGAGATTGAGAGAATATGCCATTCTATCTTGTAATGTAATTTTGTCATGTATCTTCAGGCTGCGCCAGCGACCGCGGTCAACCATGCAGACATCCGGCCTAACGCTATACCGGTGAAACGTCCTCGCGAGTCTGATGCAGGCACCGAACCAGCCGCAAAAGTTGTCATCGTTCATCGATGATAATCTATCAGAATTTGCCTACTTCTATCAGTCGTTAGCCAGTGCTAATCATGAATGTTTTCACAAATAAAGAAATTTATATGCAGAGTATGGAGTTTGTTTATGCTCCGAAATTTCTTCCAGTTTCTTCCGGAAGAAAGTCTTGCATTGCCCTGGAAGAAATAGGTTTCTTCCAGAAGAAAGTCTTGCATTGTCCTGGAAAAAATAGGTTGCTTCTGGAAGAAACCCAACCATGTCAGGAATAAGCCATGGATAGTCAATGAATGTTAAAGGTTATAAGACATAACATCATGTAGTAGTTTCTAAGAATAAGACAATAGTGGCCTTGTCATGTATCGTCAAATGCTGCACTGAATCCATGTTTGGTCACATTAAGTCAAAACCATTAAGTCAAAACTTCACCATATGTTTTCGTATATTTTATTGTTTTGATGCGTGCACTTGCATATGCACAGTGACGTCTAAATATGCGACTAAAAGTAATTATCCACCAACAGCCGTTGCAAAAGATGTGTATGGATTATATATATGACAGATTTTGACTTAATGTCATAGTTTTGACTTAATACCCCGATTTTGACCTAATGTCGTTTATATAGTTACATATATCTAAATATATTGCTGTTAAATAGATTTAGAGACTTGTTGCTTTTTATATACAATAGCAATGACTTTTGGATAATTTTAAATGTTGTGAACTCGATAGCAGTCAAATTCACAGCAGTAGGAAAAATATATGGTATACCGGGCATTAGGTCGAAATTTTGACTTAATCCTTTTTATATAGTAGAGTAATTGGACATTAGGTCGAAAGTATTAAGTCAAAAGTATTAAGTCAAAACCTCACCGTATATTTTCGTATATTCTATTGTTTTAATGCGTTCACTTGCAAATGCACAGTGACGTCTAAATATGCGACTAAAAGTAATTATCCATCAACAGTAGTTGCAAAAGATGTGTATGGATATTATATATGACAAGTTTTGACTTAATGTCATAGTTTTGACTTAATACCCGGGTTTTGACCTAATGTCGTTTATATAGTTATATATATATATATATATATATATATATATATATACCCTGATAAAATTGTGTTTAAATGCTAATAAAACATGAGATGTGGGAAAAAATGTTTGGACATGTAACCAGGTCAAAACCATCTGTCACACTACAGGTCGAACTATGGGATTATTCCCCTGGAATTTTAAAGGTTTTTTTTTTTTTGCAATTTTCGGGGTTTTTTTATTTACATGTATATACATTAGCTTGCTTGAATGTGGGACATATATATGAAAATAATAAACAATATAGGGCCAAGAGTCCTGAAGCAGAATATTCCATCAAATGGATATAGATGATCATATGTAGTACATATATGATTTCTTACATATGTTCATGATACAATAAGCTCTATCTTCAAGAGAGTTTCGTAGGTACAGATCAATTCCCACATTTGTGGCGAGTTTAACCTTGACTTACATCCATTTTCATCTTAGGCCAAGTTCAAGGTCACCAAAAGATGTAGAATATAACAGATAAAAGATGCAAACTACATATATCTACTCATTCAAGGGTTTCCCTGAATTGGACATCTTCGATTTCTATGCAATGCAAACTTTGTTTGACTGGAATATCATGGATATTACCGTTCAATGCGAATTATACTGGGGTAGTTCTGAGATATGAACCGAGTATGCCCAGTGTTGGTGACATTTTTCTGGCATTCGACAGCACAGTTTTCTATTTATCACTCCAAAATTGCTTCCGCACCAAGCTTCATACGCCCGAGGGTCGTCTGTTGCGATCACATCTCCTAATGGGCAATCAAAGTTGGTTTTATGGTGAATTTGGAATGCTAATTGCCATTAATCGAGCCATTACGGTATCGCGTTCCTTGGTTAATATGTGAAAGTAAACAAACGCCATTTTCAATTGCAATGTCCCCTCTGTGCATGCGCTGATTTTCCACCCACAACCCGTATGTATAAACACAAGCACATGTATGATGAAATTGGTGTTGAATCGTTGAGGGAATTTCGGCAGAGATTATTTTGACATATTTGAGTCAAGAAAACATGGGGCAACAGACACAGACACCATGTCAATCCATCCATATAGCTCCACGGATTTCAGAAAGTTAGTTGAAAATAAAAACACACTATACCAGTGAAGGTTGTGTCCGGCTTTCCTTCCTCCTCTGCCATGGTCTTGAGGTAAGCATCAATGACATCGCAAGGTTGTCGGTCGGGACTGAATGTCCGTTTGTGGTCGCTGATTTTTTCCATAAACATTCTGTCCAAATAGTCTCGATTTCTGATCAGCTGCTTGAAGCGAAATATGTCTCCGGGAAGAAACCTGCATCCATAAGAACTGTTTCTATCAATGTTTCCCCCTTGAACATAAAGATATGTAGCAGTTTTGTAGGACAGGTTTTTACCTTAATGTTTCCTTTTCTGTTCTTGTTTAGATAGCCTGTAACGTTCGACGCCCGCGTCGCACAGGGTGTGCGTGGCGGGTGTCGTGATTACTAGAACTACAACCAGGTAACAGTCCGTCCAGACGAGTCCGGCCGTCATACATCACATCATAACACATCATCATCACCAACATCAACATCCCCCTCATATACAACATGCATAGTACATAGTTATGGTAATGTAGCCATATGCGGAGCCTGAGATGCCATGGGAGCGGTACCACAGAACTCGCGCACGTGGGCATGTTGCTGGTCCGGCCTCGCCGACGGCACTGCCACGGCGATGGAACCCCGGACACCCGACGGTCTACCAGAGCCTGTGTTGCACCATCTCAGGCGGGAGACCGGTGATCCACAGGGCGTGAGCCCCCGAGTCAGCAACAGTTCCCCCACATGGGCCCCCTATGAGACCTGTCCCCAGGGCCTTTGCAGGCCTTAGCCGAAGAGTGAGGACGTTTGACTCATAATTGAGCCCTCCGTCGCTCTATCGTCTTGCTCAGCTCTGAGACAACAGTCACATGTTACCAAAAATACCCCGTTCGACTTGACACATGTTACCAAAAATACCCCGTTCGACTCGACACATGTTACCAAAAATACCCCGTTCGACTTGTTTTTGCAACCAAACAGTGACTTAGGTAAGTCAGAGTGTGGGGATTTCCGTGTTCGTGTTCTGACATGTCTGATCTCTTAATCTGAAAGCAGTGTCTGTAATTTTCCAATCCCTGGGTCGATATTATATAGTCCTGAATGCCTTCAAATGCTATTATCCACGAAATGTCTCTGTACTGATATCCGACACAATCTCTTCTATATTTCTCGATTATGTGGACTTTTAAAACACGTCTGTACAGGTTGAATCTCTCTATCTAACTGCACGGGGCCGAGTCAAATGTGATGGGGGAATTTCCCGTCTAGAGCATACGGGGTCCCGTGATTGGCTGTGTAAGTGCTGATCTCATCGAGAGTGTGGGGATTTCCATGTTCGTGTTCTGACATGTCTGGTCTCGTGATCTGAAAGCAGTGTCTGTAATTTTCCATTTGTTAAAGTATATGCATGTATGTGTCAGTGCCGGCAGTGCCAGGTGTGCGTGAGCTTGTATTGATCGGGGCCGGTGGCTGTGTGTGGTTTTACATGTGATGTATTGATCGTGTATTGATCGTGTAGTGGCTATATATAGTGTGCTGTGCCATGGAGCGAGTGGGTGTTGTCATGAGGATGTGGTGCGCGGGAGGGACGGGCCGTTACAGTCGCTAAATATTCTACATAGTATATAAATGGGCGAGAGAATTGGAGGGCAGCGCACATGCTTCGAACACGAAGCGTCCAAAACAAGGCCAGAAACAAGAAAGTGTTTAGAAAGAATCTCCGGCCGTGATTTTTGGGCGAAATCGCCACATAGCCTATGTATGGTTTAGTTATTCACTTGCAACAAACGTTGCCAAGTGAATCCGTTGTTTGTTTGTTTTGTTCTTTTGCATAAAGATTGTAACCTTTATTGTTAGGAAACTGATTTATATTTAACACAGTTTTGATCTAACTTTCCAACACGGCATACAATTATTATGTCGGTGATTTTATGTGCTTGGAAGGCATGATTCGTTTTGGGCTAAACGCCCTAAATGATTTGGGGCAACATTTGGGGCATTGGGATGATCGGTCGTAGTAGTAGTAGTAGTAATTAAGGCATTTCGGCAGAAATGCCTTTATGGTTTTAGCAGAATTGTTTTGTTTTTTTTCTTCTTCTTTCTTTCTTTCTTTTTTTTCTTCTTCTGCCGTTTTGGTTTCCGGACGATAACTTTAGATTGCCTTGATGGATCCTTATCAAATTTTCATCACTAGTCCGAAATGATATGTGGAAGAACCCTATTCTTTTTGAGCCGGCTCCGAGGTCCGTGAGGTCCGTGAGGATGAAATCGAGGATTTTGGTTTCCGGACAATAACTCGAAAAATATCCAGGCAATAGATGCAGAACTCTGCATGGAGGTTCATATACCACCAGGGAAGAACCCTATTGATTTTGGGATCAATCCGTCAAATGACCTTTGACCTAGAGGTCAAAATAATTTTTTGCTGATTCATCCTTGAGGCTTCCTGCATATCTCAGAAACGGTGCGTCGTAGAGCGAAACGAACGTTATTTTCGGACTCGTCACCCTAGACAAACATGTCTATGCGGTATTTTTTTTTTTGATTCGACTCCGAGGTCCTAAGGTCCGTGAGGACGAAATTAAGGCCGATTATGAGACTTGGTTTCCGGACGATACCTCGAAAAATATTCAGGCAATAGTTGCAGAACTTTGCATGGAGGTTTATATACCACCAGGAAAGAACCCTATCGATTTTGACCTAGAGGTCGAAATAACTGTTTGCTGACTGCTCCTTGAGGCTTCCTGCATATCTTGGAAATGGTACGTCGTAGAGCGAAACGGACGTTATTTTCGGACTCGTCGCTTTAGACAAACATGTCTAAGGGGTATTATGGATGAACTTTGACCTTGACCCGAAATTTTTTTGCCGAGTCGGCATTTTTCGTTTTCGTCGATATCTCGGAAACGGTGCGTCGTAGAGCGAAACGGACGATATTTTCGGACTCGTCGCCCTAGACAAACATGTCTAAGGGGTATTATGGATGAACTTTGACCTTGACCCGAAATTTTTTTGCCGAGTCGGCATTTTTCGTTTTCGTCTATATCTCCGAAACGGTGCGTCGTAGAGCGAAACGGACGTTATTTTTGGACTCGTCGCCCTAGACAAACATGTCTGGGGGGAATTATGGATGAACTTTGACCTTGACCCGAATTTTTTTTGCCGAGTCGGCATTTTTCGTTTTCGTCGATATCTCGGAAACGGTGCATCGTAGAGCGAAACGGACGTTATTTTGAGACTTTCGGACCTAGACAAACATGTCTAAGGGGTATGATGGATGAACTTTGACCTTGACCCGAAATTTTTCTGCCGAGTTGGCATTTCATTGTTTCGTCGATATCTCGGAAACGGTGAGTCGTAGAGCGAAACGGATGTTATTTTCGGACTCGTTGTCCTAGACAAACATGTCTAAGGGGTATTACGGATGAACTTTGACCTTGACCCGAAATTTTTTTTGCCGTGTCGGCATTTTTCGTTTTCGTCGATATCTCGGAAACGGTGCGTCGTAGAGCGAAACGGACGTTATTTTTGGACTCGTCGCCCTAGACAAACATGTCTAAGGGGTTTTATGGATGAACTTTGACCTTGACCCGAAATTTTTTTGCCGAGTCGGCATTTTTCGTTTTCGTCGATATCTCGGAAAATGGTGTGTCGTAGAGCGAAACAGACGTTATTTTCGGACTCGTCGACCTAGACAAACATGTCTTAAAGGTATTATGGATGAACTTTGACCTTGACCCGAAATTTTTCTGCCGAGTCGGCATTTTTCGTTTTCGTCAATATCTTGGAAACGGGGTGCCATAGAGCGAAACGGACATTATTTTCGGACTCATGTCTTAAATGTATTTTGGATGAACTTTGATTTTGACCCGAAATTTTTTGCCGATTCGGCATTTTTTGTTATCGTCGATATCTCAGAAATGGTGTGTCGTAGAGCGAAACGAACGTTATTTTTGGACTCGTCGACCTAGACAAACATGCCTGGGGGGGGTATGATGGATGAACTTTGACCTTGACCCGAAATTTTTTTCGCTGAGTCGACATTTTTCATTTTCGTCAATATCTAGCAAACGGTGTGTCATAGAGCCCGTGGCAAACGATGTTTTAAATATTGCGAATTAGTCCTAACACCGAAATGCCTCCAAGACATCTTTAGGCCTTGACGTCTAGTTTATTTCCAAACTATACATGCATAACATCAACATGGCTCAAATAATATCAAATATAATACAGAATAGTTTGTGGTTAAGACCAAGGCAGTTTTTGCCTGTTTACCCCTAAATAAGCATAGTAACATAAAAATTAAACAGGGATGTTGGGGCTGGACTAAACCTCAGAAAAATGAACTATACAATTAAAAACGAGCTACATGAGAGAATGTTGCCCGCGTCCATCCACGAGCGTTCATCACCCAGGGTGCCACACGCGTCACTGTTCTTTCGAAGGATTAAACATTTGATCATACTCAGATATAAAATAGTTTTTGATATTAGAGCGTTGGGGGCGATGCCCCCAACCCTCTACATATCTATGTGTCGACTTTTTCATGGAGGTTTCATGTCAACTTATCGACACTCGTTTAGAAACCTACTTCAAATGAGGATTTTCTTCGTCCTTGACATAAAATCTCTCGAATTGATGGGAAACTGTGACTATTCCACATATATATTAGGTGTTGTACCTAGTTAATCAAGATCATGCCCTTTTGAATTATACAGTCCTCTGGACACTTTCGAGTGGCTGACGGAAATGGGTCCTTAAGGCCTATCTCTGGAACAGTTGAATTGTCAATATAGAATATGTCATGTATGGACAATGTAACTATCACTAATCTCCAATTGGTGTTGGACCACCTCATACAGTTGAAACTGATGCCTTGAAAGTGTGTTCTTCCATTTGAGAATATACGAAACATGGGCTTTATGATGGATGGGGAAAGCATCTGGCCTGCAGCTGTGTGTAAGTGGCCCCAGCCATGTATGATGGTGGGCGTCTCTTCTTATTTGGGCTTCATAGTGGATGGCAAAAGCGTCTGACCCGACCCTGCTAAAGTAATGGCAGTGTGTGAGTGGTTCTGTCTCTGTATGGTGGCATACATCCATTTTTTGGAAAAATGGATTGGTGCAACTGCTCCATTTTTAACATGTTGTCTGCCATTGTGAGTGAATGCACAAACAACTGAGATGAGTATCTCTCGTACATCTGAATGACGTTCTAGCCCTCAGCCCGTTCTCCAGCTAGGTTTACTGGGTGATGATGCATTAAGGGGAGCAGAGTCCTATGGTGGATATTGGGCGCGTTTCTTTGTGGCAGGTTGAATGTAAACTTTCTCAACTTTTTAAACCTTTTTAGGGGAATTCCAGGTTTGCAATTCGTGCGCGTTTCAGGTAAAAGTTTAATGTGAAATTTTAAACCAGAAATTAGGGGAATCCTAACATTGGACAATTAGCTATTGTTAAATCAGTTGCCATGACAGCATAAACAGTACTATTGTTGGAGAGTCTGACTGCATGATGGTTGCTGTGCAAAACTCATCAATTTACGTTATATGATGACAACAGTTACCAGGCATCATATACAAGCAGTTTCACTTTCTGTTATCAATTTCTAGCTAAAGAAAAGGTTGAAAAGGTTCACAAACTTTGTCAACTTTTTCAACCTTGGGAATTCCAAGGTTTAAAAAGTTGACAAAGTTTACATTGAAACTGACACAAAGAAACGCGCCCATTATGTATCAAACTGTGGCCGAGACTGTTCGGGCAACTTTGTTGAGCCCAAAGTATGTGGAATGGTTTTTATGAGACCTTTCGACTGCCCAAATTTTGGACTGAGCAGCTGTTCATCAACAAAAAATGTCCATGACCCACAGGCACAAGAACAGCCTGGATATCGGATGAGTGATATTATATTCTGCTGCTGAATTAAGACAATAAATTTTCTGGTCCATGGATAAGACCTTTCACTGTAGTGGAAAATTTGATTGGCTTTGATCATCTGACCCACCTGAACTCCCATCTGGCCCAGATGTTGGTTGTTCACGTCAACAACCTGAACCCTACAGAGGTCCACAACATATGACTGTTATTATCAAATACATCCACTTTGCATCCAGTTGGATTGTAGAGGATGACACTCGTGTTACCACCGAATGATCTTCAAACAGAGCCCTCCCTGGCCAGAAGCTCCCCAGGATGCCCTCAGTCTGTTTTCGTTGAGAGTGACCATGTTGGTATTGTATTACGTATATGGGCATGTGATAACTAACTCAGAGGCACTAGTTTAACCCTGAGATGGTTATGAGGGAGCCTTTAGCCTGCTTTTTCTAATCCTGGCTTCAGATCAGCCCCTCCAGCCTATGCTGCGCTCATCAGCTGTTTCGGCAGTGGTCAGGTGATTCAAAATTCACTCCAAACTCTTGTACTGCACATTTGTCCACCATTTGCCGGGTGACACGTTTCGATGGAGTAGTACGCCAGGCAATTTCTCACAAATTCCAGGCATACTGATTGACTCTGTACCAAACTTACACATCATGGGGTTCCATCAGGAATCCCAACTGGCAGTTGGTTTGTGACAATGCCATTTAATCATCTTACATTCCAATTCATGCTGCCGAATTCGTCTGGGACTCCCTGGCCACATTGGAGTCCACAATGTATATCTGGTCATTCTAATGGAAGACCTGCTGCTGGATGGGACCTCAATGAATGACTGTCGAGATGAATCACTGTCGGTCCCTTGGGACTGGCATTGCATCTTTTTGTGGACATACAGGACGACATTGCTTGCCACGATGGCGCGATATTCGGTCGTCATGTGTTGCAAATTCAACTCAGGACCCAGAGGACCCACAAGACCTCAATGGAAATGGTTGAACATCAGCGACATGTTGTACATAATCGAAGAGCAGAGACTTGTAGTCGCCTTAGGCATTGAGGCGACTGGTGATCCCACCATCGCTGATTATGCCGCCATCTTCTTCTGTTCTTTTTGGATCACCCAGAGACTTTCTCTGAGATCTCGCATGTTGAGCAAGCCGTTCTTGGGTTCCCCATGACCTGATTCACTGGAATAGCCAAGTCGTTATTCCAAAGCCAATAACTCAGGCTTTGCAGGCTGATCGTCAGCGGATGACGTTACTTCATGATGGTACCGTCATGTTGTATAGGCACAGGTCCCGGTTCCAGAGCTCTCAGCCCCAAATATCTGGAGAGAACATCCTCCCAGCTCTGAACCGATGCTTGACTTCTTGGACTGCCGCAGCAGTAGACTGCTTCAGGCCAGAGGAATTGCATCTCTGCCTGCCTCATTTCTTTATCCCTAAAGGATGGTCACACGGCATGGACTATCAGCCGGCCACCAATGGTGAGCCTATTCGGGAGCTAAATGAGGAACAGGCGGTGCCCGCTCCCATGGTTTTGAGTAGCAAAACTCTCAAGTCTGACAATTGTGAAGCTAGCCCCCAGGCTCCAATAGAAAACACTAGTTTCCTGAGGCAACTTATTGCGTTAATTTCAGTTGTACTGTTTTAATGTGTATGTTATACCAAAGACTAACACTTTTGGCTCTCATCAAAATTCAATGGTTTCTTGAAAGATGCTTTCAAAATTGGTCACTGTGCAATGCACGAGCTCCACTCCAGCAATTTGTTGGCCACTTAGTTAGTTTCTTCCGAAATGCGACCCTCAAGGTCTGCAGGCTTTGGTTTTTGGGCCGACTAGGTTGTGTAAAGGCCCAGTCACACTGACGATACGACCAAGGTACGACCTGGATGCGACCCAAAATTTTTGTAATTGCGGACAAATCATGACACGAACATACGACTGGTCGAAGAGGTCGTGAGTGGTCGAGAACAAGAAACTGGTCGCAACAAGGTCGATGGACATGTTCAAAACTTTCAACCTACGATCTCTGGTCGCACGTTGGTCTTGCACAATCGTGTCACCAGTCGGGAAAGGTGGCACCACCAATTGGACATTGTCGTGCGTTATTCACTAGCCGAATTGGTCGTGCTACTAGTCGTACAACCTGGCGACCAGTGATGCAATCAGTCCTACAACTTCACGATCATTGGTGCGATTATTCACGACCTGTACCGACTGGTGGTATGACCTTAAGATTGATGATATTACTCATTTAGAGCTTCCCGGAACGAGGATAAAACACGCTGTGAAAGAAACTTTACACGAAACACCAACATGTTTCAGCATTTTTTTCTAAACTTTAAAAGGGCAAAAATATGTTTCCTAATTAATTTCACGCTCTATATCTAATCACAAGGACGGTCGTGCGTCTTATTGTATGACTGGTCGTTGGTCACAACGACTGGTTGCACGACATGTCAGTGATCGCCACGACTGAAGCCATGACAGTCATAAGGTCAATTGCCCAGCTTGGTTTGAGCTCTGACACGTCCATGTCTTGAACCCGCCAACCTGGGCAACAGGTTGGATGGATATTTCTACTGAGATGACACACCAAATATATTTTCAATCTGTGAGCATGAATGAGCAATTCTTGCTCACGAATTGTTATCCCGTGAGCATGAGTTATTAACCTGTGAAAACGAAAAACGAATTTCAATTTTCAAATTGAAATTCGTGAGCATGGATTGTTAATTTGTGAGCACAAATGAGAAAATTCATGCCCACGGTATGTCACCTCAGGGGCTCCGCATATTTTCATCTGTTGGGATAAAAATATTGGCCCAAGTAGCACACCTTACTCTACTGATACTACTCACCCACTGAATGTGTACCATATTCAACCCGTCCGGCCGTGGTTTTTCGTCCGTTGTCTGTCATCTGTCGTCCATCCGTCGTCCATCCGAGTCTGTAACTTTTTTATGACATGATGAGTTTTCTCATAAAGTTGTCAGCACAAACCTTAGGCCAATATCTAAAGACGTTTTTTCAAAATTTTTGGATTGAATCATTTTTGTCAATTTGACAGCCATTTATGACGCAAAATGGCAAACTTTGGACTTTCGCCATTTTCTCAAAAACTGTCTGATCAGTTTTGAGATTTTTGTTTCAAAACATTCCTCTCATGTTTCTCTATGATGTGTATAAATTTCATTGCTCTTGAATCGACAGTCTGCGTGTGGCGGTCATTTTGATTTTTTGATGAGTCAACGGAAAAAAAAGTTTGTCCCAAATCGAGTTACTATTCGTTTTAAGTGATTCCCGAGTGTAACGGTCTATTCAGATCGGCCATTAAAAAAAAAATTTCACCAAATTTTTGTTCCATAATGGGAGCTGTGCAGAGCAAACTCACAGAACACTTCAAGATAGAGCCTAAATATGAGACCTTTCGACTGCCCAAATTTTGGACTGAGCAGCTGTTCATCAACAAAAAATGTCCATGACCCACAGGCACAAGAACAGCCTGGATATCGGATGAGTGATATTATATTCTGCTGCTGAATTAAGACAATAAATTTTCTGGTCCATGGATAAGACCTTTCACTGTAGTGGAAAATTTGATTGGCTTTGATCATCTGACCCACCTGAACTCCCATCTGGCCCAGATGTTGGTTGTTCACGTCAACAACCTGAACCCTACAGAGGTCCACAACATATGACTGTTATTATCAAATACATCCACTTTGCATCCAGTTGGATTGTAGAGGATGACACTCGTGTTACCACCGAATGATCTTCAAACAGAGCCCTCCCTGGCCAGAAGCTCCCCAGGATGCCCTCAGTCTGTTTTCGTTGAGTGACCATGTTGGTATTGTATTACGTATATGGGCATGTGATAACTAACTCAGAGGCACTAGTTTAACCCTGAGATGGTTATGAGGGAGCCTTTAGCCTGCTTTTTCTAATCCTGGCTTCAGATCAGCCCCTCCAGCCTATGCTGCGCTCATCAGCTGTTTCGGCAGTGGTCAGGTGATTCAAAATTCACTCCAAACTCTTGTACTGCACATTTGTCCACCATTTGCCGGGTGACACGTTTCGATGGAGTAGTACGCCAGGCAATTTCTCACAAATTCCAGGCATACTGATTGACTCTGTACCAAACTTACACATCATGGGGTTCCATCAGGAATCCCAACTGGCAGTTGGTTTGTGGCAATGCCATTTAATCATCCTACATTCCAATTCATGCTGCCGAATTCGTCTGGGACTCCCTGGCCACATTGGAGTCCACAATGTATATCTGGTCATTCTAATGGAAGACCTGCTGCTGGATGGGACCTCAATGAATGACTGTCGAGATGAATCACTGCCGGTCCCTTGGGACTGGCATTGCATCTTTTTGTGGACATACAGGACGACATTGCTTGCCACGATGGCGCGATATTCGGTCGTCATGTGTTGCAAATTCAACTCAGGACCCAGAGGACCCACAAGACCTCAATGGAAATGGTTGAACATCAGCGACATGTTGTACATAATCGAAGAGCAGAGACTTGTAGTCGCCTTAGGCATTGAGGCGACTGGTGATCCCACCATCGCTGATTATGCCGCCATCTTCTTCTGTTCTTTTTGGATCACCCAGAGACTTTCTCTGAGATCTCGCATGTTGAGCAAGCCGTTCTTGGGTTCCCCATGACCTGATTCACTGGAATAGCCAAGTCGTTATTCCAAAGCCAATAACTCAGGCTTTGCAGGCTGATCGTCAGCGGATGACGTTACTTCATGATGGTACCGTCATGTTGTATAGGCACAGGTCCCGGTTCCAGAGCTCTCAGCCCCAAATATCTGGAGAGAACATCCTCCCAGCTCTGAACCGATGCTTGACTTCTTGGACTGCCGCAGCAGTAGACTGCTTCAGGCCAGAGGAATTGCATCTCTGCCTGCCTCATTTCTTTATCCCTAAAGGATGGTCACACGGCATGGACTATCAGCCGGCCACCAATGGTGAGCCTATTCGGGAGCTAAATGAGGAACAGGCGGTGCCCGCTCCCATGGTTTTGAGTAGCAAAACTCGCAAGTCTGACAATTGTGAAGCTAGCCCCCAGGCTCCAATAGAAAACACTAGTTTCCTGAGGCAACTTATTGCGTTAATTTCAGTTGTACTGTTTTAATGTGTATGTTATACCAAAGACTAACACTTTTGGCTCTCATCAAAATTCAATGGTTTCTTGAAAGATGCTTTCAAAATTGGTCACTGTGCAATGCACGAGCTCCACTCCAGCAATTTGTTGGCCACTTAGTTAGTTTCTTCCGAAATGCGACCCTCAAGGTCTGCAGGCTTTGGTTTTTGGGCCGACTAGGTTGTGTAAAGGCCCAGTCACACTGACGATACAACCAAGGTACGACCTGGATGCGACCCAAAATTTTTGTAATTGCGGACAAATCATGACACGAACATACGACTGGTCGAAGAGGTCGTGAGTGGTCGAGAACAAGAAACTGGTCGCAACAAGGTCGATGGACATGTTCAAAACTTTCAACCTACGATCTCTGGTCGCACGTTGGTCTTGCACAATCGTGTCACCAGTCGGGAAAGGTGGCACCACCAATTGGACATTGTCGTGCGTTATTCACTAGCCGAATTGGTCGTGCTACTAGTCGTACAACCTGGCGACCAGTGATGCAATCAGTCCTACAACTTCACGATCATTGGTGCGATTATTCACGATCTGTACCGACTGGTGGTATGACCTTAAGATTGATGATATTACTCATTTAGAGCTTCCCGGAACGAGGATAAAACACGCTGTGAAAGAAACTTTACACGAAACACCAACATGTTTCAGCATTTTTTTCTAAAATTTAAACGGGCAAAAATATGTTTCCTAATTAATTTCACGCTCTATATCTAATCACATGGACGGTCGTGCGTCTTATTGTACGACTGGTCGTTGGTCACAATGACTGGTTGCACGACATGTCAGTGATCGCCACGACTGAAGGTACGACAGGTCGGTAGTCGCTATGAGTGAAGGTACGACAGGTCAGTGGTCGCTGCCACTGGTCGTATGACTGCCTGCGATCAATCATTTCCATTCTTTCAGTGATCATACAATCAAGCGTGCCACCATTCATATCAACAGTCACCATTTGCGATTGTAGTGGAGATCACTGGCGATCAATCGTAACTTAGCAAAATTGAAACTAATCGTGCGATCATAAAACTGTACGACTCGGTATGACTGGGTCTTAAGCGACCAAACAATTGACCTTATGACGAAGTATGAGTTGAATTGTTTGTCGGACAGTATTACTATTGTTGGGCAATATTTGTCGGAGGTGTATGCTTCACAGAGAAGGTCTCCAGCCATGACAGTCATAAGGTCAATTGCCCAGCTTGGTTTGAGCTCTGACACGTCCATGTCTTGAACCCGCCAACCTGGGCGACAGGTATGGTTTGATTCCATCTGTTGGATGGATATTTCTACTGAGATGACACACCAAATATATGTGACAACCATCATATTTTCAGCATATGATATAGGTAAGTATTAGTATACATTATGATGGATGTCATAATGTCATCATGGTTTAGTTTAAATATTCACTAGGTGTCAGTACTATAGGTTTTGGCCTCTGGTGGTCACTCCAGTGACTGGCCACTCCCTGTGAACCAATGAGGTTGGGGCATATGTAATTATGACCAGTTGTGTCACAGCCATTGACAGGGAAAGGTCACATCCATAGAAATTTAGTTTATGCTGTTTATCATGAATATTGAATCATTGCTTTGAGCATCACAGGGAGTTGGATTCAACACAGCTTGTAAGTACTATTATATGTTCTAACCCTAACAAATATTGAGATGTATTTTGTGTTCATGACTGGATTCAGAATGGTAGTAATTTGTCTTTGGTGACCTTCAAAGCACATGGTGTGGCTGCCATCTTGTATTTTCTCAGTTGGTTAATTTCTAAGTATTTTTCTAGTACACATTTAGTACTGTGTGAATAACAAAAGTATACTTGTTCCTGGTTTAGGAATAGATTTTCAATCTGTGAGCATGAATGAGCAATTCTTGCTCACGAATTGTTATCCCGTGAGCATGAGTTATTAATCTGTGAAAACGAAAAACGAATTTCAATTTTCAAATTGAAATTCATGAGCATGGATTGTTAATTTGTGAGCACAAATGATAAATTCATGCCCACGGTATGTCACCTCAGGGGCTCCATATATTTTCATCTGTTGGGATAAAAAATATTGGCCCAAGTAGCACACCTTACTCTACTAATACTACTCACCCACTGAATGTGTATCATACTCAACCCGTCCGGCACATTTCTAATCTTCATTGAATTTAGAAGAAATAGTAATCTGCGCTACATGGGCCAAAATGTTACACAGTTACAATAGTAAACATGTACTGGTATTCTATCTTGGTTGGCCACATTTCAATATTACTGTTTTTGTGATGAACTCAACTCAGAGTCCGCAAAATATGATTACATAAAACAATATAAGTGGAACGAACCTCAGAACGGGGAACAGGCTGAGAACCCCTCTATTTCCTATTGTTTCAGCTGATTCACTAACGATTCCGACGTATTCAAGGAGCTTTGGATCGTCATACTCGAACCGTTTCCCAAAGGTGATGGCACATATTACATTGGCAGCAGAACGCTGCAGCAAAGACGTGGGGCACATGGGGCTATTGGTCTGACGAGATAAATCGTCGATGAAATATGCCACTTCTGAGAGGATGCCATCCTCGATTACGGAATGTCCAGTACCAAAATCATGTAACACTCGTAGAATGTAGCGCCTTTGCTCTCGCCAGATTGCTCCACTAGCGAAGCCGATACCTGCCGATGAAAGTTCCAGATGATTTTTTCATGTTATGGTTGAACAACTCAAAACTGGCACTTGATTATTGAGTCACGAGTGAGATCATGTCAAGGTCAATGGATTGAATTTTCAAATTGCACATGAGACATGAGCAAACGAACAGCATAGAAAAATTTGGCACTAGGGACCCTTCCCCCACCCCCGGTAGTTTTGCATTCAATTACCTCTAACTATCTGACGTGGTGGTGGTTATACAACATTCGCTAGAGGACATCATATTGTTGACCCTGTACTCGCTAGGAGGAACCACCCTTTGGCCCAGTATCATAACGCATCCAAAAATGTTTCGGATATCATAATGGACCTATGAATATTCCTGAAAATCTTAAAGCTGCTGCCTTCGATTGTATGCAATATTTTTTTCAAAACCATTTTTTTTTTAACACATCTAATGCAATATAAGAAAAGGTGTGCTCAATGATTTTGATGATTACAGTCCATCCGAGTTGTCTTTTCATCAATTTTTGGTGCCCATTTTGTACCGGTTTTGTAAATAAACAAACGAAGTGTATCCATTGAACCCAAATGTAAACAAATGCTCAACTCACGCTTAAAAGTCCAAATCGAGTACATTTTCAAGTTCATATGTGCATATATAGTGTAGTTGTGAGAAAATAATCAGTGATATACCATGATGTGCGTGGAATTGTCAGTCTATCTCGCACTTCTATGCTTTGTTTACATCTGCGTGTGAAGAGTACAGTTCCTGTATTTACGCGAGAACCGCCTGTTCAAATGAGCAAAATTTCCCTGAGGACTGGTTATTTTCATTACATTTGATATGAGTATGTTTCATTCAGTTAGTTCAGCATGTTTAATATGAAATATAGTTTTCAAAAAATATTGACTGGTTTCGAAGGCAGCTGCTTTAACACATCCATAAGTGTTCTGAATATCACAATGCACCGATACATATTCAGGATATCACAATGCACCCATAAATGATTCTGAATATCATAAATTACCTATTAAAGTTTTGAATACCATGACGCATCCATAAATGTCTTAAACATCTATTATTATTGTTTCTTCAAATTAGTATAAGTTTCCTTTAAATTACTATAATGTGTTGTGATGTTTCCTAAATGTATTTTCTTTCTTTTTCAAATAAAGTTTCATTTTTAACTTACCGGCCTATTTGGGCCGATAACTTATTGTCGTGGTTTTTCGTCCGTCGTCTGTCATCTGTCGTCCATCCGTCGTCCATCCAGGTCTGTAACTTTTTTATGACATGATGAGTTTTCTCATAAAGTTGTCAGCACAAACCTTAGGCCAATATCTAAAGACGGTTTTCAAAATTTTTGGATTGAATCATTTTTGTCAATTTGACAGCCATTTATGACGCAAAATGGCAAACTTTGGACTTTCGCCATTTTCTCAAAAACTGTCTGATCAGTTTTGAGATTTTTGTTTCAAAACATTCCTCTCATGTTTCTCTATGATGTGTATAAATTTCGTTGCCCTTGAATCGACAGTCTGCGTGTGGCGGTCATTTTGATTTTTTGATGAGTCAACGGAAAAAAAGTTTGTCCCAAATCGAGTTACTATTCATTTTAAGTCATTCCCGAGTGTAACGATCTATTCAGATCGGCCATTGAAAAAAAAATTTCACCAAATTTTTGCTCCATAGTGGGAGCTGTGCAGAGCAAACTCACAGAACACTTCAAGATAGAGCCTAAATATTGGCACATTCAAATGGGAAATCATATATTGCGGTATGAGTGGTGACCTTGAATTTGACCTTGAATAAACTTGGAAGGTCAAAACGACGTTTTATGCCATAAAAAACGATGATTTTTGTCTTTCGCAGCCATTTTCTATTCAGTTCTACTAAGTATTCAGAAAATCTATTCAGACATTTTTTTTCAAATCATGCATAAGAGTCTCCTTATGTACCTTAACTTTTCTTTCACCTTTCTTGATTTCGTCTTATAGTCCAAACGAAAAACGATAGGGTTGAAGATCAAGTGTAGCAATATCTTTTACAGCCAATACTTTGTGCATTTCTCATGATATGCCGGTAAGCTACAGCACTCTTGGTGTTATGTTTTGAAATTTATATCTATCATAAAAAATTCAAACACTCATTATCAGCCACAGCTGAGGTCTCAGCTTCCATTTCAGCCATAGCGAGCAGCATCCCAGCAACAGCATTTCAGCAGCAGCATTTCAGCCATAGCCAGCAGCAGCATTTCATCAGCAGAATCCCAGTAGCAATATTTTAGACGTATATAACAGCAGCAGTTCGGAGGCAATATTCCACCATCAGCAACAGCATTCTAGTAGCAGCAGAATTTGCCGCCGCCACAAAGTTGCTGCAGAACTTCCCTTGTTGCTGCCACAGATTTTGCCACTGCCTCAAATGTTTCACAGAATCATAGACATAGAAGAGAGATGGACTGCCAACTTCGATATCACTCTCTCTGTTTCTAGTCATTGAGCTTGAGGTCACACAAGGTCAAAGGAAGAGGGTAGTTACACTTCCGTTGTCAACGTATAATGTCATATTGCCATTGTTCATTCCTGACGATCCTCAGAGTGTTGACGTAACGTACAGTATTCAACGTATTTTTACAATCCAAATTTCCCATAAAACTTCAAACTGGAAATAAAGTACCCAAATTTCTCTGGTCGAAAGCTCAAGGTCACTGAGGTCGAGTTGGCAGTCCATCTCTCTTCTATGTCTATGACATAATATGCTAGCTTACCAGAATTTGTGGCAGATTTACTGCCGACCCAGACGTTGCTGCAAAAAGTTGCCACAGAATTCGCTTTCACTGCAGAAATTGCCACAGAACTAGCCACCCTACAAGCCTGAGATTCACATGTTGCCGCAGAATTTGCCACCGCCCAAAAAAATTGCCACAACCACAGCCTCAGAAACAGCCACAACTACAACCTCAGCCATAACCTCAGCCTCAACCTGGAAGAGGTTGTGGTTATTGCTGTGTTGTTGCGGTGGTGACTGTGGCTGTGGCTGTGACAATGACTATAGCAAATTCTGTGGAAAATTCTGGGGCAGCAGCAAATTTCGTGGCAAATTCTGCTAAGATGACCAATTCTGTGCCAACACGAGGGGAGGGGGACAGCGGTAAATTCTGTGATGCCGACAAATTCTGCGGCAACACCTGGCGGCATATTCTACAGCAACGTCTGAGGATGTGGCAAATTCTGCAGCAGTATCTGTGGCGGCAGCAATTCTGCTGCAAAATTTGGTAAGGCGGCAGCAACTTCTGCAGTAGTAAAACCTTATGCGGTAATTTCTGCGATGGCTGCAAATTTTATGGCAACTTCTGCGGCAGAGTCTATTTTTGTAGCAACTTCTGTGGTAGCGGCAAATTCTGCTGCTACTAGGATGCTAGTGGTGGTGGTGCTGCCACTGAAATTATCTTGCTGGTTATGGCTGAAATACTGCTGCAGGGATGCTGCTGCATGGATGCACCACAAACGGGATGCAGCTGGGACACTGCCGTTGGGATGCTGCTGCTGCTGCTGCTGCTGCTGCTGGCTACGATTGAGACAGAGGGTGAGACCCGAGCTGTAGCTGAGAATGTTGTGGTTGTGGCTATGGCTGTGGTTGAAGTTCTGACGGGGGATATAAATCGGGAAAAAAAGAAAATATAATTGAAAAAAAAGAATGAATAAAAATAAATTTAGAAAATATCACAACAAATACACAACAAAATTTAAAGAAAAATTATTTTTGAAAATTATGAAAAAAAATTACAGAAATTGAAATTGAATGAATAGGTAAAACAAATATGTTTTGTTGTGATTGATTTTAGCCCAAATGCTGAGGAAGGTTACCAGATAGCCACAACTCTTTTGTGTTTTCCTTTTGTATACTGTAAGCATTATCCTGAAGATTTCTAAGAGTTATACAGCTCCTATTACGAAGGAAACTTTGTATACAGCCCCTATTACGAAGGAAATTTTCAGAACTAGAATATTCAGCATTTATCATTTCCTATATGTCTACAATTGATTCCTAAGCTGTAAAGTGGATAATAAGCGAGATATTAGCCAGCTTGTTCTCTGACCTTGAAAATGAGGTCAAAGATCATGAGAATATTCAGCATTTATATCATTTCCTATGTCCACAATTGAATCTTAGTTTCTAATCTCAACATTAAGTGAAATATTAGTGATACTCTGTATCATTAAAAAGCATAGCTGGCTTTAACATGGGAATGACCCATTTGGGCAAAATTTGAGCCAAAATTTCCCACTTCGAGCGATTCAAGGGCAACGAAATGAGGGGTCTTAACCATCAATTAGAAAAAAAGTTGTGGGTGTGTTAAGACACACACACGCACACACACACACACACACCTACACACACACACACACACACCCTCACACACACACACACACACACACACACACACACACATACATAATATATATTTACCGTGTCCTTTCATCACCTCGTTTATCGGGAACAAGTCTGGTCTGTCTGCAAACTGGTGACCTTGTGTGCTGAATGCTTCTTTGACTGCTCCATACCCACTCAGTATGATGACACGTCTTGACCCCAAATAAATTGTAAAAACCTCTCCATACTTTCGCGCCATTTTGGTGAGAGCAGGGCGTATATCGCCTGTGCCGAGGAATGGTATGGATCCTAGGAGGGGTAGCCGTGGGGGGCCGGGGGGTAAACGTCGCCATGGTTCCTTGCTGACGTAATTATACGCAACCAGGAAGATCAGAAGAAAGATTAGCCACGTCTGCAGTGTGACGTCAGTGAGGTAATCCAAAAGCAACATGGTGTTTTCTTCTCACACATGAATCTGTCAAAGAAATGAATGCAAATCTATATATTTTTAGCAATCGAAAACGTGTCTACATTTTATACAGTCTGGTATTCCTCTTATTATGCACAGAATACCTCAAACTTTCCAAGAGCGAGGTATTTTTTAGTTTTTCAATTTTCCCAAAATGTTGGCAATTTCCGACAAAAAACTGCTAAATTTTGGATCTTGGTGGTTATTATCACAAAACCTTTTCTGAACAGATTTGAGACTTTTGTTTCGAAAGATTTTTCTTACGTATCTTGTTTTGTTGTCATTGAATTTAATTTTCAAAATGGTGGTTATTTTCTGAAACAAATCATATATTTCGATATTTTTGTTTTGAAAGTTTTGTTTTGTGCCTTTGTAACGTATATGAGTTTCATTGACCTTGAATCACCCGTCTGCATGTAGCAGCTATTTTGGGAAAAAGAAATGTTTTTGTCTGGAATCACGTCACTATCTGTTTTGAGCCATTCCAGCCCCCCCCCCTCCCCCCCTCCCCCCCCCCCCCCCCACTCAAAAAAAAATTGCTTCACAATGGGAGTTGTATGGGATAAACTTCTAGAACACCCTAAGATAGAACCCAATATTGGCACATTCAAATGGAAAATCATATATCTTGGTTCCAGTGGTGACCTTGAATTTGACCTTCAATAAGCTTAAGTTTCATCACGCTTGAATCAACAGTTCAAAATAAAGCTTAAATATTGTCACATTCAAGTTAAAGTTATATATATATATGGGAAGTTATATATAATGATTTCAGTGGTGACCTTATATTTGACCTTGAAACGCCTTGACAGATCAAAAACGACAATTTTGGTCAAAGCCCATATGTTCATAACGAGTAGTATATGGAGCAATTGGATCTTGTTGTGCAGTGGAGAATTGTGACGGAAAGGTGAATGACTGTGTGAATGGATCGTCATTGAACTCACTGGATTTTGTTGCTAAAAAAAACGATTGTAATCTATGTACGATATTTTTCGGATATATTACATGGGTCAAAGTACACTAAATGTCGTGATAGGTTACGTATTTCGACCTGACGCAAAATGCACTGCAGTGATATCAATTTTGACGAATACATGTGCACTACTGTCACATACAGAACCATAATTGTACACAGAATACTGATAGTTCAATTGAGAAGTCGTGTTCAATTCGCATATATAAGTGAAAGTTACTGTTACATGGTAATCATTATAGTAGATGTCAGCTACAGGTCTGCAAATGGATTCAATACACAAAATCTCCATAGGCAGACCGGGTCACCGTAGACCCTCCACCAGTATCCTATATACATGTGTTTTCGTCGCGAGGAATGAACATTTTTTGCATGGATGTGTAGTCCATACAGTGCTCCATACAAACATGTAGATTGTGATCGAATAAATTTGAAGTATTTAGTATTATCCCGAAAGATTAATCAGTGGGTTAAGTTAGTAAATTGTATATATAATATGAAATGAAATACGGTTTGCTTACCCAAGCCTTGTATGTGAATTCTGTTGTGGTTTGCATCCAGTGTTGTACCCTTGTGAGGTGGTCGTCATGATATGATTCTATACTCTGACTGTGCTGAATTAGGTCATAGGCATGACAATAGTGAACACATATGACATAACATATGCTACTTACGGTGGCTGGTCTCCGCCACCTTTGTAGGGAGCACCCGTACATTTTTACAGCTTTATTACATGTAAACATATCGTTGCTTATTACCCGTTGTTAGCATGTGCATATCACATATATTATGCAGAATATATCATGTATTTACGTGAATTTGTTGTGTAATTGTGTGAAATTGTTGTATAATTACATTGTATTAACGCGTAATGACGTGCCACTATTGTGTTACTATGTATCTCACTAGGTTATTACATGATGAATTTTGCACTATCACGTAAAAACATCAACTTATCGTCATCATATCGCACTATTACGTGATAATATTTCGTAATTATGTACTATTTCATATTATATTGAAACGTTGAGTTTAGTATTGTGGGAGGTATTGAAAGAAGAATATGTTAATACACAATATATCTAGTAATATCTAGTAACATGATATTACACATAATAACATATTAATACAACATTCATCATGTAATAATGCGATCCCAAAGTGTAATTACACGATATTATCACCTAATAATGCAATAATAGCGTGAAAATTATCATGTGATAATACGATGATAAAGTCTTAGAACATTTTATCATCGCGTAATAACACATAAAAATGTGCTGGTGTTTGCTAGAAGCAGGGCGTAGGAAGCATTTGAAAAGTAGGGGTGGACTTAATTAGAATTTGGTGCTCTCTCAGAGCATTTCTGGCGTGTACCTTGGGCCCAGTTCAGTGTTATGTTTGTGGGGGTATCAAGGGATTTAATTTTTCTTTAATTGGACAATTATCTTCCAAAGCAGGCCCAAAGAAATCAAGCCCCTCCATGTTTTGTTATCCATATGATAAGTTACTGAGCAGAACATATGGGCGCGGTATAAAATAGGTAGACAGTATGGTTTATATATCTGTATAATGACTCAATTCAACTTTAGTGAGGGAGCCAGCATACGACGTGGGGTCTGGGGTGTGCTCAAGGGCCCGATAAACCAGAGCTTTTTTGGTGTTCTGAACTTCTCCTGGCTCTTTACTGACCTGGTTTTCATTCTCCAGATTTCATAAATTTAAAAAAAATATTCTTTTGACTTTCTTTTTGATCATTCAGTGATTATGGCCTTTTCGATCTTGTTCAACTTTGCGTGCTTTCTCCCACACAAATTCTTGGTTTCATGTAAACGAAGTAGACGAGGGACGGGGGTGTGGGGGTATGTATGAGACAAATAGAAAATTAACCCAAAGGCTGAGGAAGGTTACCGGAGAAATTTATAGTGTTGAGCCACAACTGAGTTTTTATTTTTTTCACAAAAATTGCCATTTGGACATTTCAAAGTCACTGAAGTGTTCTAGGCGTTTACTCCATACACTTCCCATTATGAAGGAGCAAGGTCACCAAAAAAACACCTGATGTGACTGCCTATATCCCCATAATACAAACCTCAACCTCATCTACAATCATCTACAAACATTCTGCCTACATCAATTAATATTACCACTCAAGGTGACATCTTATATCAAGTTCAAAATCACCAAAATATGCCCCATATCAGTCGTCTTATACGACTATATTTAAAACCTGAGGAATGTGTACAAATAATTTGGCCTCAGGGGACAATATGACATACCATATCATTTTGGGCCCTTCTATGCATGATGCCTTATGAGGAAGTTAAAGTGATCCATTTTTAAAGCAAAATCCAGTATCCCAATTGGCATGTTTTTTTAATAAAAAAATCTCGAAACTGGTCAGACAGTTTTTGAGAAAACACAGACAAATTGCAAATTTGGGCATTTCTTGACACAAAAATGGCTGTTTTGACCTTTCAAAGTCATTGAAGGTCAAATTCAGGGTCAGCACACAAATCACCACACACGACTTCCCATTCGAAAGTGCCAATATCTAACACCTATCTTCAAGCTTTCTAGCAGTACAGCTGTGGCAGTTCCCATTATGAAGAAAAGAGTGGCAAAAAGTCCGAAATTTTTCCAAAGGGTGAATTTGTTCTACCTAGAAATGGTCCAAAATGGATTCAAGAGCAACAAAACTTAGAAAGGTCACAAAGGTGAATAAGAACGATTCAAGAGCAACAAAACTTAAGATCACAAAGGTGAATAAGGATGATTCAAGAGCAACAAAACATAGAAGGATCATAAAGGTGAATGGTAAGAGTATATGTAAATTTCAAAAAAAAATACTGAACAAATTTTGGAAACAATGCCTGCGAATGTCCAAAAATGGGTGTTTTATGACAAATATATGTCTGTTTTGACCTTTCAAGGTCATCGAAGATCAATATTCAAGGTCACCACGTAAATCGCCATATATGACTTCCCATTTGAAAGTGGTAATATCCAGGAGTACAGCTCTGACAGCTCCCACTATGAAGGGAAAAAAGCGAAAAAAGTCCAAACATGTTTTCAAAGAAGAAAAATAGTAATATGCTCAAAACAAATAGTAATTTTTTTGCCGACCTGTCGGATAATATAAATGGCCATCACACACAGACCGGCGATTCAACGGCAACGAAACATACACATGAAGGTACATAAAGGGAATATATCGCAACAAAACTATCAAAAGTGGTTATACAGTTTTTGAGATGTGGCCATCAATGTCCAAACCTGGCTGTTTTGCGTCGAAAATGGACGCCATTTTGAAAATATTGTGAATATCAAAAAATGAAAAATACGTCAGTCTTTAAATATTTTTAGGCATATTTGGGCAAACTTTCAGAAAGATTCGACTGTCAACTGAGAAAAGGACAAAAATGTCAATGACGACGACGGACGCAACGCCATGCCAAAAGGTTACGGGTCCAGTACCTAAAAAGGCAATTCAGAATTACCACTGATCAAATTGCTTTGAAGTGATTTTGATTTTTTCCTCTGCCATTGTGCTGTATATGAAAAAAACTTTGGTTTCTGATTCTTTAATATGGACCACAATTGCATTGTAGCATTTCACAGGTGCGTTTTTAAGGATGAATAAAAAAACTTTGATACGGTGACAGAAGAAAGAAAATGTGAACCTTACGTATACCTTACCTTACGTATAGTGAAATTCACACTGTGTTTTAACAACCTGAGGATATTATTCTACTACTTTGTTCTCTGGAAGTATATCCTCATGTATTCTTGGAGATGGCAATCTAGATTAACTATCAATGACGTCATTGATATAAAGGATTCAGAAAACTATCGTTCAACTATTCGATACATGTTATGACATTTTAAAATCTATTATGATAAGAGGTGATTGAGCGAGGAAGTTTAGTTTCAAGCTAAATGTCCCCAAAGAAGTCCAATAATTTTTATCTTGTATTCAGAGGCAGAAATACATTTGTGCATTATACATGCATTTATTATGGTCTTCGCTGATATGCCAGTATACTAGTAGTTCGTCAGGAACTGATAAAGAACTGATAAAAATATAAGCATTCGTATTCCGTTGACACGATACATGACTTTCCAAATTTACGTAATATGCACTGCACTGTCTTTTTGAAACGTGTTGTACTGATGCTGCTCATAGCAGTGACTTCATCCAAGCCAAAACCTCGCAAAATATCACTGGATATTGGGTGTATATTCAATGTGATGTATAAAAAAACTTTTTATTAGAATGGCAGAGGTACACATACTGTTTATATACAACAATATTAATTTTGATACCCTGTAAACATGCAGGGCTCATTAGTCACTATTAAACCTGTTGCATTGACACAGTGAAGAATACATACAAAATATGTCACAACAAATATATAATTGTATATTATATGATTAATACAGTACGCAATTTCAGTGTTCCGATCAGACAGGTGTTTGGCATTATTGATCATGTTTTCAAACTCATCATGGTCCTCCTATTCATTAATGATTGGTAATATAGTTTGATGTAGTCATGAAATGTAGCTCCAAAGATACACAATGGATAAGATATCACAAAATGAAATTCAAGCCATAGTATATGATAAATGATCAATTTAGGCCATCGTTTTTTAATTAATTGTTTTACGAACTTTTTTGCTTGAAAAATTTCAAGTCGGTCGGTAGGAAAGAATAAAAATAAAAGTTGCTGAAAATATGTGGTCGGGCTAATAAAAAAAAGTGTAACTGTGAACAATTCATCATTTCCTGCACGTTAATTTACCAGCGTGTTTGTGCACAAAAACTCAATGTGCATTGATATGCAGCCCAGAAATAGCCCTTGTCATAAACATATATAGTCAAAACTCACTTTTAGTATGGTCATAGAGATGGAAAAAGATTTTTTTTCACAATCGTTACTAGTTCCCTTGCAACCCAACTAAGACAGGATTTGCCAAATTTTCAGCTTGATTTCAATGACTGTATTTAGATGAGTAAAATATAAAAATTCAACTCTCTATGTATTGAAATTAATACAGTGCGATGACATCAGGAAACAACATCATACTCCAACACATTGCAGCTTGTTATTTTGATACAGAGCAACGAAAATCTCATCACATTTCATCTCCTGAATCATTTCAATATTTCATCATGTACTTGCCACACATTTCTTGATAATTCAAATATAAAAGTTACAGAATACATAAGGGCTCAATTTCTGAAGATCCACCCATGAAAGTACACATATAAATGTAACGAAATTGATCATTGAATAATCTATATAGGGATCACCAGATCACCAGTTATATTCAAATAGGACATGTCAGTAATATTTGGAAAGAACTATGAGCAAGTTATTGTAGAAGAACCATAGTCAAGCACAGACAGACAACCAGACATACAGACAGGGAGAGTGAGACAAATAATCGGTTTGAATTAGTGAAAGGAGACTAAATTCCTTTGCATAACCATGAAGGCAAAGACTGATCGTTTTGATGCTGTGGATTTTTATCAGGGCATTATTTCCAGTCGGTGGGTAAAATAAAAATAAAAACAGGAACTGTTGAATTTATTTCTTATCGGCCAATTTTATGTGGAGTCGGCGGGTTTGTAAAACAATCATTCAAAAAATAATGGCCATAGTACATTATTAGTAAATGATCAATGATAAATTGAGTACATGCATTATTAGTAAATGCAATGTAATATTCTGGTAGTAATGAGCAGACCTAGTGAGCCGTATGCAGTAAATCTAGTTTAATTGGTGGTTCTGTAATTACTTGGTTAAGCATATACAAATAATACACAATGTAAATAAATGATGTACACTCTTTCCGGACCCATAACTCTTTCGTAGTTCAGCAGAAAATGTCAACTTCAAAATCGAAAACTCATCATTGGTGACGATTTCCACTTCAATTCCTCTGGAGTCCTAGTCACGTCTCTTCTCAACAACCACGTGGAATGGCTTGGGCACGTGGGTCAGGCACAGACGGCCCTCAGTGCTGGGTTTTGGGTAACCAGGGGCACAGCTGAACCGAAATTGCTGCATCATGGAGACAAAATACAGGAAGAGTTCCATTCTCGCCAGTCCCTCGCCAAGACACACTCGTTTTCCTGCAAGTGTGGTTAAGGATGGATGTTAGGCAGAAATAGCAGTAGTTTTCTATTGGGATTCAATAGGGTTTATTTGTCACTCTTCTAAAATGTGCATAAAATCTATCGAACCAGCACAGGACAATCTATTATATATTCATCAGCGATTCGCCAGAATACATTGGCAATAATTAGTAACGATGCATGTGGTGAAGCATGTGGTGACAATTCTTACCTATGGAGAGAGGGATCAATCCACGACGTTTGATGTATTTTCCATCGTCATCCAGGAATCGTGTGGGGTCAAACTTGTATGGATCAGGCCAGATTTCAGGATCGTGATGCACACTACTCATGTTGGGTATAATCATGGTTCCCTTTGGAATGAGGTAACCATGGAATATTGCATCTTCCTGTGCCGCATTTGCCAGACCCAGCGGCACAATATCACTGATTCGCTGTACTTCTGAAATGTAGGCTTCTGTGTATGGAAGCTGAGTGCGCTGTTGCATGCTTGGAAGTTCGTCGTTTCTGATGACGTCATCAATTTCTGCGTGCACTTTGGCTTGTATCTCCGGTTCAAGGACGGCATATACAATAGCCCAGGAGAGAGTGGTCGAGGTTGTTTCAGTCCCGGCATTAAAGAAATCGTCTATCACTCGTATCAGTTGCCTATCTGAAATATACCCTGATAAAATTGCTGTTTAAATGCTTATAAAACATGAGATGTGGGGAAAAATGTCCTGTATGTCCAATAGTCCAATAGTCCTGTAGCAGAATATTCCATCAAATGGATATAGAGTGATTATATGTAGTGCATATATGATATCTTACATATGTTCATGATACAATAAGCTCTATCTTCAAGAGAGTTTCGTAGCTACAGATCAATTCTCACATTTGTGGCGAGTTTAACCTTGACTTACATCCATTTTCATCTTAGGCCAAGTTCAAGGTCACCAAAAGATGTAGAATATAACGGATAAAAGATGCAAAATACATATATCTACTCATTCAACCCAATGTAAATGTAGTACTTCTAGGACTGTAACCGCCCGTCATCCTCTCCCGCATGCATTCTAACTCCACATACACGACACTGTTCAAACACGCTCACAGACTTGCAAATAACCACAGACCACGCGCTCTACATGTACACATTCCAGGAACTGACATTCCAGACATCATACACATCACGTGATTCACACAGCCAATTAAGACACACCACCTGCATTTTGGCGGGAGAAATACAGACACCTGCGCATTCACCGACTTGTCCCCTTGCTTAGTGCATTTTGGCGGGAGAAATACAGACACCTGCGCATTCACCGACTTGTCCCCTTGCTTAGTAGTATGATCGAATATACGTATTTCAAAGTTCGTATTTGTATATATAGTGTAGTTATGAGAAAATAATCAGGGATTTTTTAAAGGAATAACAATCGATACATCAAACACATTGGAATCTGTTACTGTAAAAAATATTATGCCCTGATATACCGTGATGGTTAAGCGCCTGTCCTTTGAAGAGCGCCTCCCTCGAATGAGCGCCGGGGGTTACAAATTTTTTGACAAATAGGCGCCTCCCTTGAATGAGCACCTCCCTTAAATAAGCGCCTCACTCTAAAGAGCGCCGACATTGCACAAGAATTACCGTTTATATCAGTGATTAACGCCGTGTGCAAATAAAGGACACTTCAATTGCATTTTGATTTAGCTTTTCTTTATACTGGTAATTTACTGGAAACAAACAGTATGTATGAACACTGCATAACAATTTACTGCAGTTGGTCTACTAACTGTCAAGTGCAGGTGAAATTTCAAATGTGTAATTTGCGGTAGGGTTTCCCTAAATTGGACATTTTCGATTTCTATGCAATGCAAACTTTGTGTGACTGGAAAATCATGGATACTACCGTTCAATGCGAATTATACTGGGGTACTTCTGAGATATGAACCGAGTATGCCCAGTGTTGGTGACATTTTTCTGCCACTCGACAGCACAGTTTTCTATTTATTACTCCAAAAATACTTCCGCACCAAGCTTCATACGCCCGAGGGTCGTCTGTTGCAATCACGTCTCCTAATTGGCAATCAAAGTTGGTTTTATTGTGAATTTGGAATGCCGATTGCCATTAACGCCGATTAGAGGCCTGGACATTGACATTGACCGGCATAATAGTTTCAACTTGGAAAAGTTTGTTGTCAAATAAGCGCCTCCCTTGAACAAGCGCCTGTCTTGAAAGAGCGCCGGGGGGCGATCCTTTATTGACAATTAAGCGCCCCAGCGCTCAATCGAGCCATTACGGTATCGCGTTCCTTGGTTAATATGTGAAAGTAAATAAACGCCATTTTCAATCGCAATGTCCCCTCTGCGCATGCGCTGATTTTCCACCCACAACCCGTATGTATAAACACAAGCACATGTATGATGAAATTGGTGTTGAATCGTTGAGTTTCGATAGGAAGCAGTCAGGAAAACATGGGGCAACAGACACAGAAACCGTGTCAATCCATCCCAATAGCTCCACGGATTTCAGACAGTGAGTTGAAAATAAAAACACACAATACCAGTAAAGGTTGTGTCCGGCTTTCCTTCCTCCTCTGCCATGGTCTTGAGGTAAGCATCGATGACATCGCAAGGTTGTCGGTCGGGACTGAATGTCCGTTTGTGCTCGCTGATGTTTTCCATAAACATCCTGTCCAAATAGTCTCGATTTCTGATCAGCTGCTTGAAGCGAAATATGTCTCCGGGAAGAAACCTGCATCCATAAGAACTGTTTCTATCAATGTTTTCCCCTTGAACATAAAGATATGTAGCAGTTTTGTAGCACAGGTTTTAACCTTAATGTTTCCTTTTCTGTTCTTGTCTAGATAGCCTGTAACGTTCGACGCCCGCGGCGCACAGGGCGCGCTCGGCGGGCGTCGTGATAACTAGAACTACAACCAGGTAACAGTCCGTCCGGACGAGTCCGGCCGTTATACATCACATCATAACACATCATCATCACCAACATCAACATCCCCCTCATATATATACAACATGCATAGTACATAGTTATGGTAATGTAGCCGTATGCGGAGCCTGAGATGCCATGGGAGCGGCACCACAGAATTCGCGCACGTGGGCATATTGCTGGTCCGGCCTCGCCGACGGCACTGCCACGGAGATGGAACCCCGGACACCCCGACGGTCTACCAGAGCCTGTGTCGCACCATCCCAGGCGGGAGACCGGTGATCAACAGGGCGTGAGCCCCCTAGTCAGCAACAGTTCCCCCACCTGGGCCCCCTATGAGACATGTCCCCAGGGCCTTTGCAGGCCTTAGCCGAAGAGTGAGGACGTTTGACTCATAATTGAGCCCTCCGTCGCTCTATCGTCTTGCTCAGCTCTGAGACAACAGTCACATGTTACCAAAAATACCCCGTTCGACTTGACACATGTTACCAAAAATACCCCGTTCGACTTGTTTTGGCAACCATACAGTGACTTAGGAAAGTCACTGTTTGGTTGCAAAAACAAGTCGAACGGGATATTTTGGGTAACATGTGACTGTGCACTGAACAACACGGCTTCAGAATATTTATAGTCCTGAAGCACGAGATACGAGGGAAATGACGTAAGACCATTGTTACAGTATATAAATGGGCGAGAGAATCGGAGGGCGTTGCTAAGCAGCGCACATGTTTCGAACACGAAGTATAGTATTTACAAACTATACATGCATAACATGGCTCAAATAATATCAAATATAATACAGTATAGTTTGTGGTTAAGACCAAGGCAGTTTTTTGCCTGTTGACCCCTAAATAAGCATAGTAACATAAAAATAAAACAGGGATGTTGGGGCTGGACTAAACCTCAGAATAATGAAATATACAATTAACAACGAGCTACATGAGAGACCGTTTCCCGCGTCCATCCACGAGCGTTCATCACCCAGGGTGCCACACGCGTCACTGTTCTTTCGAAGGATTAAACATTTGATCATACTCAGATATAAAATAGTTTTTCAGACGTGAGTCGAACCTAGTAACGGTTTTCGCATTTTTTTTAGTTTGGTTGGTAAGCGTGATCATATTTCAGGTCCTTTGAAGAGGCAGCTGTCACATACTGTTTTTTTTTTTAGAAATTGGAAATCTGTGCACATCATTACGTTGTCATGTATTTATAGAATGCACTCGGTCGTTGATCAATTATATATGCTACTCAGAGCATTGAGCAATTTGTTATTATTATGTCGATAGACGAATGGGCACTATGTGAATTATAAATATCATTTAGATTGAAAATTCTCAATTTTTGTTCGAAAGGGGCATTAAAATTGTGTGTGAATTATATGGTGCTCTAGCTACTGCCCTGATAGATTTTTTAAAGTACTACCAATTTCTTCAGATACGTTTTACACGCAGAACCCCAAAATAAATTGCTAAATATGAGATGAGAATGAACTAGAGAGAAATATAGCATTGTTGGGGGTTTTTTACAGAAAAATATTTTCTAGCTATATTTAGGGCATACCGCTTCGGACTTCATTTACACATTTGTTTATATGTTCGTGCCATTTCAGCATTGTCGAAAAAGACGCCTAAAAATTTTACAACACTGACTTTGTTGATTTGACAACCATCTATGATGACATCATTCCTGTTGGATACTTGTAGATTATCATTGTGATAGAAGATCATGTGGTTAGTTTTCGTGACATTTAAAAATAATTTATTTGCTTGAACCAGTCTGAAGATCCTTAAAATTTACTCCATTGAAGTTTACATATTGCTACGGTCTGCAAGATAATTTTTAAACCAATATAACGGTGTTTTTCTTATACCATAACAATACAATTTTTAAAACATTATTTCGTGATCTATCGTGTCGAAGGCTTTCGACAAATCTAGAAAAACAGCAAGAGTTGGGCAATTATTTTCGAAACTATTTAATACATTTGCTACTAATTGAGTGACGACATTTGTAGTGGAGCGCTCAGGTCAGAATCCATACTGATTTTCATAAAATGTGTCGTGCATTTGCAAAACAAATGGTATAATTTTTTATGCATAAACTTTTCAAGGACTTTGGAGATTGTCGGTAGCAAGGATATTGGACGATAATTGTTAAATAATTGTTTATCATTACTTTTATGGATAGGAATTACTTTGGCCACTTTCATTTTATTGGGTACAATCCCTTCGGAAAAAGATTTATTGAATATGATTGCTATTGGATATGATAATGATGGACTAAGAGACTTTTGTACTGATTTCGTCATGGACATTGCTCGTCTTTGGTTTTAAATCACTTGATATCTTCCTAATTTCGTAGTCGTCTGTAGGGCTAGTAAAGAATGAACCGACGTTTTTATAGGGTGTGAGATATTCATTAAAAGTTTTCTTTGGTTTACTGATCTTATCTGAATATACTTTCCCAATTGCAGTTGGAAAAGATTCATTACTAATTTTTGTGCTATCAGTTATGGTAGATCTGTGTACTGGAAAAGAGGTAGCTAATTCACTTTTATCACTGGTTTTCCTATCAATGTTTTTATTGTGCTCCAAGTTTTTTTACATTATCTTTAAAGTTAGTCAAGTTATGGCAGTAGTATTTTTGCTTTGCAATTCTTTTCAGTCTATTGAGAGCATTCCGATAATTTATAAAATGAACGTATGCTGGGTCATTTGGTGGTTTACTGATACTTTTCTAAACAATTTATCTCTAGTGACGCATGACTTTAGTAGACCGGATGTCATCCAAGGTTCTCTAATAACACGTTTAGCAGGGATAATAATTTCGTTTTCGGGTGCGAATCTATCTAGAGTTTCAGTGACTGTTGGAATTAATTGATCATATGCTGAATTGATAGGTGTATTCAACAACTGATCCCAATCGAACTGGTTGAGTGAGTAATCGATTGAGTTTATTTTATTGGTTGTTAACGATCTAGATTTCAGTTTCAGCGCCTGTGTTTTAACAATTTTGTCTTTCTTGTCCACAAGAGCAAAAATTGGCATGTGATCAGAAATATCATATACTAGAATTCAGAAAGCAAAGAATGAATATCACAATTTACATAGGTTGTCAATAATTGTCGCTGATGAGTGTGTTACCCGTGTAGGTCGGTTATTGTAGGGATTATCCCAAAAGAAGTAAACTGGTCGAATAATGCCATAGTATTAGGGTTTTTATCAATTTTCAGGAAAGTTTTGTTCTGTGCCAATAATAATGTTGATGATGTTCTTGATTGATTGTATGCGACTTAATACTTGATACTGTCTGGAGATTGATAGTGTTTTATTTGTATTCGGTACCCTATATATACCCAACAACCACCTTTATATTGTTATCATGAATAATAGCGAACACAGTTTGTTGTGTTTAGAGAATGACTAGGGTCCACATCAGTTCCACGAGCAGTTCTAATCATGATCAAACTACTGAGCGAATACAGCAATAGCCCAGCTTTCTTTGATGTCGCATTGCAGTCTTTGACCTCGACCCGTTCACTGAACGATGTCCCTGAAAACTCGGAACTCGAATTGTACATGGCCACACGGTCGCAGGTTCGTGAGCTTACCACGTACTGTTAATTGCCTCCCTCACCAAGCGAGTGTTGTGCCTAATTTATCAAGATCATGCCCTTTTGAACTATACAGTCCTCTGGACACTTCGAGCGGCTGAAGGAAATGGGTCCTCAAGGCCTATCTCTGGAACAGTTGAATTGTCAATATAGATGATGTCATGTATGGACAATGTAACTATCACTAATCTCCGATTGGTGTTGGACCACCTCAGACAGTTGTGGTCATGGGCTTTGTGATGGATGGGAAAAGCATCTGGCCGGCACCTGTGTGTAAGTGGCCCCAGCCATGTATGATGGTGGAAGTCTTTTCTGGGCTTCATAGTGGATGGCAAAAGCGTCTGACCCGACCCTGCTAAAGTAATGGCAGTGTGTGAGTGGTTCTGTCTCTGTATGGTGGCATACATCCATTTTTTGGAAAAATGGGGGCTCGAATACTCTGCTTTCGCTTGGGTGTTTTTGTTAAGATATCGTATGTTGATACACATATGGAATGATGAACGAATTTTAGCCACTTATGTGGCTTATGGTTGCCAACATATCCCCTTTTGTAATCACCTTGTATACCCCACTTTTCTGACCATCAATCTGTGATATGTGGATGTGTTTATATGCAAAATGCCTGACAGCTTGTTAAGGTTTTCATAACCAGAATGTTAAATTTCATGGGATGTTGATTACTCCAATCTTCACGCATTCATCATACAATCATTTCCGTTTCAAATCGATATTGAAAATATGTAGCTGACATGAAAACTTAGAATACCTTTTGTCTGCCATCTCCAACAATCAATGCTATAGAACCAACTAAACACGATAGATGGTGGTGAAATGTATCAATAACAACACTAACTACTGATGCAAAAATTTTGATATTTTCATGTCTTTCAGGCACAATTCCCAACTGGTTGGAAGGCAGACTCTACCGAAATGGCGCCGGCTTGTTCCACTGTGGCCCCGACAAATACGACCACTTCTTTGGCGCTCTATCCGTCATTGGCTGCTATAGAATCAAGCACGGTCAAGTCCAATATCATGACCGGATTCTACAGAGCGACACCTACAAGAAAAACAAAGCCGCTAATCGTATCGTTGTGACGGAGATTGGAACCGTTGGTTATGTTGATCCATGTAAATCATTGTTCGGCAGGTATTTATTTCAATTATTATTACTATTTATAATAATATTTATAATCTATAATTTATTTATATTATATAATTTAATTATATTAATTTAAATAATATATAATTTATAGTTTATTTATAGATTATTATTTATAAAAATAATTAATTAATTGCTTAATTGTTGTTAACTGTTAAATTGTTCTTAATCTGTTGACTTCGCAATAATTTTTGGGAGCTTTTTTTTGGCGTTTCTTCAGATTGTCCAGTTGCTTCGTTGATGCTTTCAATGTCAGTGACAATGACAACGTAAATGTGATGTTGTTGGGTGATCAGGTCTACGCCATGAATGAGACGCCGCTCATGAATATTGTTGACTCAGAAACTCTAGAAAATATAGGCAAGGTAAGCCTAATTGCCTGTTTCAAAACCAGGGTATAAAAACTGGATGTGAAGCTTCAATTTGCTCATTTAATATGTGGGACTTCTGAAAAGTAAGACCAATGATGTTGTCGTTCAGCAGTCGTTTGGTAAATTGACCATTTCTTGGAGGGATTCTGTCGGTATTTCGTAAAAAAAAAATAAGCACCAACATTGCAGAATGATTAATCAAATCGAATCAAAGAAAAATAACCCCGTCCTAAACTGTCACAAAGCACCCTTGGGACTATGAACAAAATTGATACACAACGCCCGAATTATTCTGATTCATGCAGGAGAGCTGGGACAAGTATGTCTCTGTGCATACTTCCACGGCGCATCCTCTGACGGATCACCATGGAACAACGTACAACCTGGGCACGAGCTTTGGCCTCCAATCACACTATGTCTTTACTAAAACAGTCGTAAGTTCATAATTCAGTGGTATAATTGTACCCTTACCTGTTAAAAGATCGGTGAAGAGCTGGTGAAGTTAGATTACACCACAGCCAGTGCCAAGCTACAGGACGACGGCACTATATTTTGTGTGCCAGAGCGCAACTACGATATTGGTATGAACTGTGTATTTATGACTGGATGAAAGCCACATGGACAGAAAGGGTCTAAATTATTGATTACCTTGGGAACTTTGACGTACATGAAATTTGAATGTGGTTTTGAATTCAACATGGATCTGGCATAATTTGGACGCATGATAAAAAAAACATATCATTTTAAAACATGACCAAAGGCTAGGATGTTTGGTAGTTATATCCAGAACCGTATTTTGTGTAACATTTGTTCCAATTACACTTTTTCACATGGATTACATACATGTACCACTAAAATCAACGGGTGACTTTTCAGCCATCGAACTACCCGCTGTCAACAGGAACTATGCGGGCAAACCGTACCGCTATTGCTATGGTTACCAGGAAAGGGTCAGGGGATTCATAGGGGTATGATCCAATTTCCAAAACATACACAGCTATTCAAATAACACAACTAGAGCCCACAAAACTTGCTTCATTTGATTTATGAATTAAATAAATTAATGAATTAAATCACGTGTATTCAGAATTCAATCTTAATAAAATCTAATGAATTAAAACCAATCGTACATGGAATTAAATCCTCGTTTTTACACGCGTACATATATGTCTATGGCTGGATTTCATCGCTGAACTTCCTAATTGTCCTATATATTGCAGCTGGTGAAGTATGACACCAAGTTGAAGACCCACACAGACTGGCACGAAGACGGCTATATGCCCTGGGAGCCTGTATTTGTTCCTAGACCGGGAGCCAGCGCAGAGGATGACGGTTAGGTCTATGTCCTGATGACATTCATTTGATGTGGAATTATTTTATCATCGATCACTTGAGGTTATGAATTGGTATTTTCAATACCTGCACGTTTCAAGAAAAAAAATTATCGTTTGTTTATCAGAAGTGTGGCTGAAGCATGCAAATGACGAAACACTTCGGAATGCTTCCCTGATTGAAAAGTATCAAATTTCCATATTTCCAGGTGTGGTTTTAGCGGCTACCTTCTGGTGCTAGATGGAGCTACCTTCACGGAGCTGGGCCGAGCTATCATAACTCTACCCATCAGCTTCCACAGGTTCTCCACAGACAAATTCAACAGTGTTTGAAAGTGGGACATTGATATTAACTGAATAATATGAAACAGATAGACCTTGATGAGTATATTGAATGACAAAATGATGACTAGATATTATGCCAAATGTTTTATAGGGCTACATGTACTTATTTATCATTATGAGCTGTGCTGACTAGATGTTATGCCAAATGTTTTATGGGGCTACATGTACTTATTTATCAGTATGAGCTGTGCTGACTAGATGTTATGCCAAATGTTTTATGGGGCTACATGCACTCATTTATCATTATGAGCTGTGTGAAAATATATACATGATAAAGTCATTTCACCAGTTTCCATAGAATCAATTACATTTATATATTTCGTAGATACCATGTTCATAGCAGAGGAAATCTGACAGTGAGCAATGTGGACAATGTGTATATTAAAACGACTATGAAGCAAACACGAATACCCATATCGTTCACTGCAGTTTTAACGTTCCAAGACTTAGGAAATGACACATTGTAGGCTGTTTACCTTCCTGTGTCAAACTTTTTCTCAGAAGGTTCCACATTTTGACTTAGAATTTGCACTTCATTTCGTACCTGATCAGCATATTCATTGCTACCTGTACATGTATTTATCTTTATGTGTAAGTTACCATTTGCCAATAACATTCTGCTCAGCTGTTTGATGGTGAAAGATTTGTGACAATTTCAGCAATAATACACATTCCAACGCCCCATTCGAATTCCACCAAGGATCGTTTATTATAGAGGATCCTTGATTCCACTGAGTGAAAAACACGAATTCTTCAGTTACAGGAATGACAAAATTCAGCTGTTGAAACTTTCACCTGCGTACTGTCGAATTTTTTTTTGAATGTCTATGAATTGTTTATATTTTATCTATTATGGAGTGAAATGAGTGCTTTTTTTTCTAAAAATCGTACAAGCATAATATTTAATAAAACTACTCCAACATATTGAATTTGATGTTTCCATCGTTATCGACAGCTTTTCAATGATAGTCCAGAATAACTACACTGAAATGTATGATTGTGCCTCAAACTTGAATGGTATATCACGAAAATTGCTTGGTTATTTTCAGTCTGTATAACATGTTGAATTTCATGATTGCCTCAAGTGCTGCTAAATTTGCAAAAAAATATGTAAAGTTATTGACTACCGTCCGCTCTTCGGGATCCTCGAGGATAGTCCTCTCTCATCCGAGTCCTTGCGGACGCGCATCCGCTATTCCGGATCCTCGCGGCAGGGCCGCACACCGGAGGTCGCGGCGGACACGGTAACTACTTCATCATTAACGGTAACCAGGTAACAGCCCACCCGACACTCCCAGGCCTACGGACACCGTTCAGAAACTAGTTCATCCCTACGGTGTTAACTGGCGGGGCCTGGCGAGCCGCGGTCTGCCTCGGGGACGGAACCCCGTACAGTCCGACATGCTGGCCAGAGCCTCTGTCACATGTCCCGGGAAGGGAGAGAGCTGGCGATCCACAGGGCCGAAGGCCCCCGAGTCAGCAACTCGTCTCTCCCAGCCCGGGCCTCCCCACGGAAATCGTCCCCAGGGCTCTAGGAGCCCACTACTCGCAAACAGGGAACACAAAGCTCATGGCCGAGCCTCGTGTGCGTCCTGTCTCTCGATCTTGGACAATCTCCTCGAACGAGTCGCTTCCAGTGTATATATAATACACCAGAAACTGTAGGGCGCACGCGAGGTTAAATCGATCCATTGTTATAGTTTACTGGAACGTAAATTACAATACGTCGCCGTGGCAACGCACGCTCGAACGGAGCATGTCAAAACAAGGCCAAGTACGAAAAGGCCACATAAATGGCATTTATGTTTACAATCACCTGCCGCGTGCTTAGGGCAAAATCGCCACATTACCCCCTTCTTACAATGTTGGTCCCCAACATGTTCCGCCCGCGCCCAAAACAGCCAAAACCCGACGAAGGCTTCGCATGGCGGGGTCCGGAAGAAGGCAAGATGGCAACGCCCGGAAGTCACGGCGCAAGACACTATGACTTTAAGAGTCCCTTTTGGAAGAATGGGGAACTACCCCCGGACTTACGGAGTAAACTATAACGCGCTTTGCAATTTTGAATAAACCCTCATAAACAAGCTAAAATTTTGACCGAGGTGGTCCAAAACCGTGTGATGACCTTGGAAGGTCATCCGTTATAAAAGGACGGTGTGTCGAGTCTTTGGAATATCTTTAAGGTTAGACTTTAAATTTAGAAATTTTGTAAAACGACACACCGAGTGATCAAAAGTGATAGTACCTCTAAAATGTTGCCGACCGCCCTGCCGGCCGGCTCCTCAGATCCGCAGAACGGGTCTGAGGCAGGGCGGAGCCGCGGGAGCGACTCCGGCACGCCGCCGCACACGTGCAGCGACGAGGCTAGCACCCTAGCCTTCCTCCGTGGTCATCGGCTCCTCATCCGTGCCGCCTGTCTTGGGGTCTGGCGGCGGTGACGGGTCCCTACGCCGCGGAAGCAGCGGAGCCGGCATAGTGAAAGCCGGCTGCACGGGCGGATGAGGCAGGCCCGGTGGAGCTTGCATGGGCTTCTGTGGTGAGCCCTGCAATCCGGGTCCTGACGGAGCCATCACGACGGAGGCCGGTAGAGAGGTCGCGCCGAGATCGGCAATGGCGCGGAACATCTCCACCGTATCGCGGGTGCGCTGTGGACCAGCCGTCCGTTCTCCCCACACCTGGACTAGGTATGGGTAGATGGCCAGCTCCAAAGCGGCATCCGCGCGCCGGAGAGCCGCCTGGTTCAGGGCGGACGACGCGGGGTCATCGACGCCCTGGAGTAGGCGAGTCCGAGCGGCCTCGGCTTCGTCAAGACGACGCCGTAGCTGCTCATTCTCAGCCTCCAGGTGCTCCATCCGTGCGGCCACCTCTGGGGCGGGGGCGTCGCCCCGGACTGCTCGGCAAGAGCGGCGGTCCGACCCTGGTCGAACGCGCGCCGCTCAATGACGGCCGACAAAGTCCGGTAGCTCTCTAGGCTCCGCCGGGTGCCTTCCATGAGGCCCTGGTCGTATGCGAGATCGCATGCGACACGAGAGGCCTCGGCGTGGCACCGGCTGAACCGATCCAGAGAGCTGTCCATCTCCGCCACAAGGTACTCCGCCGCTCGGGTGAGTCGACCACGCTGGGGGTGATCCCAGGGGTGCTCCTCCCGAGCGCGGACCAACGCGGCTACACCTGCGGACCCCAAGTCACGAATGGCTCGGGGCACCGGCAGGTTCACCAACGCCGGGTCACCGGGGATCCGGTCCATACCATCGCGACGATGGCCGACCGCCTGGCCTACAGACTCGCGGAAAGTCTCGTAGACGCTGGCGGTCGTGGGACCGAGCCTCCGGCGTACGTCCGCCGTGGCGTCGAGGGGGTCCAAGTCCAGGGAGGCGGTGCTTTGCCACCCTGCGGACGTCCCCTCAACTACCAACGAGGACGCGGACGCCGACCTCGAGAGAGGTGCCGCACGTCCGCTACTGCTCGCAACCGAGGGAGTCACGCGTGGAGTCCTTGGCGGGACCACCGACGCGGTACTCGAGGAGGCGGAGGTGTCTGCCACCACCCGTCCCTCAGACGGACCCGCGGGTACCGTCACCTCGAGCAAGCCCGGGTAGTCCTCCTGAGTCAGCGCACCCGGAGACTGCAGGGGCGTCGTCCCGGCCGGAGCCTTTCCGGCGGACGAGCTCTTCCCCTGAGTCTTCGGCTGGGGGCGCGGCTTAGGAGTAGCCACTCGTGTCTTGGCCGCGATTTGCGGCATCTCCGACACGATCATGGTCACCCGGTGCCGTTCTTCACCGGCCTGGATCACCGGCGGTTCACGGACAGCCTCTGCTGCTCTCCGGGCGGCTTCCGCCGCCTGGAACTCCGCCGGGGTCTGGCCCATTGTCGCCGTCAGGCGAGCGGTGTAGCTCGAGCCCGCGGACACAACGCCAGACTCCTTCCAGGCATCGTCCATGATGCGCTGTGCAAAGCGCCATTGACCCCAGTGAAAGAATCGGTGATTCGCCGTCCCTGACGTAGTCATGAACGACGCCACCCTCGGTGGTATGTATCCATAATTGAATACAGGCCCCACTTCATTTCCAACGATATGAAGTCCCTCACCGCGGTGTGCACCCGAGCGGTGATCATTCAGGGCCTCTAAACTGGCGAAATATCGTTGCTGAGGGGTGCCGGAGTAGCACCTCTTGCAAACGAACATTTGCATCCAGGGGTAGTGGTACCCCGCAATATGTCGACTCAAGTGGTCGTAGGTAGGATACCTACGATCCCGATTGAGCGCACGGTGCGGGTCCTCATACCCGTCCAGGGATTCCGGACAGAGTTGGCATATTACACCCTCCCCTGTCTCGGGCGGCAACCCGACACGCTCCTCGTCCGTGAGTGGACGAGGCCGTGTGAAAGGCGTGTCGGCCGCCGCGCCGGCCGCCGCTGTGCGGCGTCCCTGCGGATCCCTGCCATAGCGCGGGAGGAACATGTGTCCCTGACGGACTCCAGGGAGTTCGGGGCCCAGTTCGGCCCGCAGCCTCTGGATAGAGGGCTGCTCCGAGGACGACCGTTTCTTCTTTTTTGCCCGCCCCCGAACGATTCTCCGACCTGGTTTGTCGGGGCACACTCTTCCCGCGCGGGGGCGCGGCCCTCTGTTGCTGCGCAACAAAGGACCGCCGTCCCGCTTCCAGTGCGGCGTCAGACAGGTGGACCCCGTCTTGCTCCGCGCGCTTCCGGAGGAGTTCTAAACGAAGATCTCCCTCCTTCGGCACGGGACGCCCTCTGTCCACTGGACTTGACCCCACCTCCGCAGCTCCGGTAGTTTTCTTAGTACCGGAGGAAGAGGAAGAGGAGGTTCCTTTCGGTGCCTGGATAGGCACCCGCTTACAGGAACCTCCCGCGCCTGGGCCGGATCCCGCGGAGGCGCCGCCCGCACCAGATCCCGAGGGATTAGGCGTCTTGGCGACTCCGGGTTTGGCGGAGGACCCTTTCTGGCCGCCCGGCTTAGGCGCCAGTGGCTTAGGTCCTCCGGACTTCGATCCGGCTTGAGGCGAGGGGCCGCCGGACTTCTTTTTCCGGTGCGGCCGCTTCTTCTTCTTCTTCTTCGGAGGCGAGGAGGCCAGGTCCGGGTCGGATCCGGCCTCAGATTGCCCGCGGTCAGCGGCTTCCAGCTCTTGCTGGGCTCTCCACTGCTTTTGGGCAATCTCCCGGGCTCGACGGCGAGTACGCCTAGAGACGGGCGATGTAAACCCGTCATCTCGGTTCTCGGTCTCCTTCGAGCCAGACTCCTGTCCCTGAGGCGGCGCTTGGGATGCGGCTTCCTCAGCCGCGTCAACCTGCTCCGCCCAAGTCCCAGGGGCCTTCTGGTCGTGCGGACCAGACTCCGCAGGTGCGGACACCGAGGAGTTCTCGGCAGAACCGGTGTCCGGACGGCTACGGCCATCCGGACGGGTTTCCGCACGAGTACTCTCATCCGGACCCAAAGACGCAAGCATCTCCGGGTGCGGATGCAACTCAATGTCCACATCCACGAGTCCCGCACCGCCGCAGTCCATCACCTCTTCCATACGAGAAAAAGGCGACGGATCTAAGAGTTGCTCGGCGCCTGGCGTGGCCGAGTCACTCTCTGCGGGGCGGTCCTCCGCGACCTCGCTCTCAGACTCGGTTCCTGTGTAAGAACCGGAGCTGGAGCTGGATTCCTCAGAACCCACATAGGCTCCCCAAGGGATGTCCTCGCGGTCATCCTCCTCGGGCCTAGACTGGGGTCTCGAGTACGAATTACCGCGCTCAAGAGACCCCTCTTCCCTCCCTTCACCTTCCCAACCATCGCTACTTTCCGACATGTCAAGCGCTCTAAACGCCGTAAACACTGGGAGTCAGATCCGCAGATCCGTCTCCACCAGTGCCGAGCGCTTGAATGACGAGAAGGTGTCGATTTACATCGATTATAGGCATCAAGTGTTGGCAGTTATACTGCACACGCATCGTATGACGCGTTCCCGTGGAAACGTCTATTCACTGCATCTACCCGATCGACAGACAAAAGGACGTTTTACATTCCCGCATTCCCATACACGCATCTCCCCCCGGTGACTCCTTTCGTGCCATGTATACGGGTGGCTTGTGTACACAAGCCATCCCGGGGGAACCCGCTAAAATACTACAGTAATTAACAGCAGTCATTAGCAATAGCTTTCGCACTGGCGATCAATGACGTGAAGTTAATCACCCTCGCAGGTTAAAGATTGTATACAATGTATCAAAAAGCCAAACTACTTGTGGGTGTTACGATTATGTCACCCTGTCAGCAGCGATAAATAAAAATTTAACACCGCTCAAGCAGCAATGAAAATAAATCCACCACCGCTTGCATGCTTTTCATAGATCACGGCATACAGCCTTCGATACAATGTACACAATCTCCTACACCCCTCTTGCGAAAGCAGAAATCTCCCGATTTCTTACTCTCTATTGCACCAGGGAAAAGATATATCACTAAACTTTCTCATATATGGGATAAATGAGTAAGAATAGCATTTCCACGGGAAACACGCACACACTTGTGGCTTATAATCCTCCCATAAATAATAAATGAGATGGAAAATAAACAAAATCACTCCCCATAGCCGCTGGCACGCTTACAGGGCGATCGGACATACCCATGACGTCCGGACAGACAATCGGGCGCCCTATGGGCGTTTGCAAAGCGCCCACTAGCATCCCCGACGTACTGCCCGGTCGCGGAGCGGTGCCCGGTCCAGCCCAGAGCCTCCTCAAACGACTACCGGAGCGCGGAGCCAATAGATTTAGACGCGGAGCCGACATGGTCCATAACCGCACTGGTTAGGGGGCGAACCCTTCATACCGGCGCCCAATCTAGAGGCGCCCAAAGATGGTGAGAGCAATAGCCGGCGGACGTCCGGAGCTGCCCGCGGACGGAGTCCAGGCCGGACGTCTACCATTGTACGGCGTATTGCCCTTATCCAATGAAGATGAAATTGGAATTAGAAGCCACCACAAGTGTTGCGCATGTAATATACGACCCCCTTCTTAGAAGGAGGCCGGGGTTCCGGTCATTCCGGGCGGACCGCATATTGTAAGGTACGATCCGGACGAGAACGAGCGTCACCCGCTGCCGCGGCTGGTCCGCACACGCGGACTTAACAACCGCTCCATTATCATAATGGATAGTCGGTTTCCTGCCGTAAGAAACCTTAATTACTATAACCGTAATTATAGTAATGGCTCACGGGGGATAACTACACCGAAGTGCGTCATCTTAAAGCGCCGCGGACGCCGGACGAGTCACGCGGACGAACCACGGACATCAGTCCTCATCTGCGGACACTATCCCCGCGTCCAGAGCCAGTTCCCCAAATCCGTGGGAAGACGCTTCTCCCGTAGCGGACGTAAATCCCAACCTCAGTCTGGCCATATAAGAGGTTGTCCCGGGACCAGGGGCGTCCGGCCGAATCAGTAAATTCGTCCGGCCAGCGTAACCGTTGTGCGGATTACGCCGGACAGCCGTCCACAAGGTGCGGACAGGCCATCCGCACGTCCCTGGCGCTAGAAACTACAGGAGGGCGGATGCGGAGCGGCGGCGTTACGACATGAAAGTCTCCGCGGACCTCAACTCCGAAGATGGCCACAAAGTAGCCACCCGCGGAGGTAAGTCGTGCGGACTCTCAAGGAACGACCTAAAACCCATCCATAGTATGACAGACGGGTACCGCAGACGCATCCGCATGGGCGGAAGGTTATTCCCACCCATACCGGGCTGGCGCACGTGGTTTCCGGCGTGGCCGCCCGTCATCCGCAGGTACTGGAGGGAGTGGGGGTACCTGCGGATCGCCGTCATCTGGCTGATAGCCACCCAGTCCATCATCTGACGGGTCAGAGAGGTCCGGGAGGCCCACCATACGGCGCACACGCTCGTCCGGAGTCCGCGGATGCTGACCGGACGGATCCCATACAGGAGCATCATCCGGTTCCGCATCTTGAATTAGCGGATCCATGACAAGCGGGCCCTCGTACTTCTTCAGATTATCGATATGGACAACCAGAACCCTGTCCGGATCGGAATCCCTCCGGATCCGGTAGTCCACATCTGTCACCTGTTTCAGTACGGTAAACGGGCCTATCCACGGCTTAACAAATTTATTGCCTTGCTTAAGCGGCGGATAATAGTAACGCACCTTGTCGCCTTCCGCAAAAGCTGGCCTACCCTTAGCATGGGCGTCATAGCCTCGCTTCTGCCGGAGGGCAGACTTGTCCAGGCGCGCGCGCGCGAAATCATGGGCGTTCGCCAGGGCGCGGCGAATCCACTCCACGTATTCCGGACCGCACTGGGGTACCGCGCCGATCTCTGCCGCAGTTGGATACATAATATCCACGGGCAAATTTAGCTCCCGGCCGTACAACATCGCGTGCGGAGTAACTCCGGTCGAAGAGTGGACCGACGACCTGTACGCCATTAAGACATACGGGAGGTGGTCATCCCAATCATTCGCACGATCATTCACAAAGGCCGCTAGCATGTTGAGGACCGATCGATTAAAGCGTTCGACCTGGCCATCAGACTGGGGCCTGTAGGGGGTGGTCCGCACCTTGGTACTGCCTAGCATCTGTGCTAGGTTTCGGAACAGGTTGCTCTCAAATTGCGTGCCCTGATCCGAATGTACCTGTTTAGGTACCCCATGGTACACCACCCATCTATTCACCAATAACCGAGCTACCTCGTCCGCAGTCTGGCGGCGCAGTGGGTAGGCGTCGGTATACTTGGTAAAATAGTCGGAAATCACTAGGATGTACCGGAAACCACGCGGGGTAACCCGGTGGGTATCCAGTATATCCAAAGCTATCCGATCAAACGGCGCGCCCGCCTTAACCGTGGTTAAGGGGTGGCGGCCAGGAGTCGGAATTCCTTTGCGAGCTTGACACCGAGGGCAGGCTGCGCACCACCGTTGCACGTCCAGGCTGCTACCAGGCCAATGAAAGCGCTGTTGTAGCCTATGGACGGTCCTCCGGATTCCCAAGTGACCGGTCACCCGGAGGTCATGCAACTGGTGGAGTACTTCTTTCCGCAGCTCCGCCGGAAGCACCAACTGCCATATTGGAGGCAGTGGGGTCGGTGGCTCATAGCGCCGGTACAGGAGGCCATCCCTCAAGGAGAGTCGTTCCCACTGAGATACTAGAGACAAGGTCTCCTCCCTGTAGGTCTTTCGCTCCGCCTTCGAGGGCTTCTGGCTGGCCTCAAGGGCTGTAATTACCGGTGCCAGAGCTCTGTCAGCTCTCTGCGCCGCAGCTATCTGCGCCGGAGAGTAGCCACCCAAGTAATTAGGCTCCTCATCCGTCGCGTCCGGCTGCGCCGCAGCGGCCATCACCACAGGGGGCAAGGACCGCTCATACTCAGACTCTCCAGAGGACGAGGGTACCCACGAGGAGTACACCGCCGGACTCGAGGAGGACTCACTGGAGCTGAGCCGCACCTCCGCTTCGTATGCGGGATGCCCTCGCCGATAACGGCGGGTCCGCGCGCGGAGATTAGCCCTAGACGCTCCGGCCGCCGTGTTGTTAGAGGGGGCGGCGGCCTGCGGTCTCCCCGGAACGTCCAATTCCGAGTCTGAGGAAGAATCCGCGGCTTGCTGGAATGGCGCCATTCCTGCACAACCCGGATTCTTGCACTTATGACAACGGGACAGGCCGTCCGCGTTGCCGTGCAACTTACCAGCGCGATGCTCTATCTGCATGTCATACTCTTGGAGTTTGACGAGCCACCGCGCCACCAAGCCATCGGCCTCACTATAGTTGAGGAGCCATCTCAGCGAACTATGATCAGTCCGCAAGCGGAAATGGCGTCCCAACAAATAGTGCCGGAAGCGCTTGGTCATCGTAACCACCGCGAGCAACTCGCGATGAGTGGTACAGTAGTTCATTTGAGAGCGGCTCAAGGCCACACTCGCATAAGCTACTACCCGCTCTTGCCCATCCACGATCTGCGAGAGGACACCGCCGAGCGCGAAGTTACTCGCGTCGGTGTCCAGGATGAACTCGCAGTCCGGACGAGGGTGCCGCAGCACCGGGGCCGCTACCAAGGCCTGCCGGAGTCCCGAGAAGGCGTTAGCCTGCTCGGCGGACCAAACAAAATCGGCGCCCTTTTCCGTGAGGATAGTAAGGGGACGCGCGATCTCCGCAAAGCCGCGAATAAACCTGCGGTGGTAGCTCGCGAAGCCCAAGAAGGACCTCACGTCCGCCACGTTACATGGCGGAGGCCATTTCTGCACGGCCGCCACCTTTGCGGGGTCTGGTCTCACTCCGGTGCCCGTTACCATGAAGCCCAAGTACAGGAATTCCTGCGCGAATAGCTCGCACTTACTTGGCTTCAATTTAAGCCCTGCTCCGCGGATGCGATGGAGCACCATCTGGAGGTTGGTGAGGGTTTCCTCGAACGACCGGCCATACACGACGACATCGTCGATGTAGACCATACATCGCTTCCAGAGGAACCCTTTAAGTACCATCTCCATGAGGCGCTCGAACGTCGCTGGTGCGTTACAGAGCCCGAACGGCATTACCTTGAATTGGTAGAGCCCGTTCTTGGTAACGAAGGCAGTCTTCGCCCGATCACTCTCCTCCATCTCCACCTGCCAATACCCGGAGGCCAGATCCAGAGCACAGAAATAGTGCGACCCGGCCAGGGCATCGAAGGTATCCTCAATGTGCGGGAGAGGATATGAGTCCTTCCGCGTGGCATCGTTGAGTTTCCGATAGTCCACGCAGAACCTCCACGAGCCGTCCTTCTTCTTCACCATAACCACCGGACTGGCCCAAGGGCTGTCACTGGGTTCGATGATGTCCAAGTCGAGCATCTTTTGCACCTCCTGGTCTATGACCTCTTGGTGCACTATTGCTGCCCGACGAAGACGCTGCTTGAGAGGACGCTCGTCCACGAGGTCGATGCGGTGCTTGGCGACGTCAGTCTTGCCAACCGCACCATCAGGACCCATGAACACATCCGCATACTGCCGCAGCAGTCTGCGGAGCGCTTGGCGCTGCTCTTCATCCAACCGGTCCTTCGGAACCCGAGATTCCAAATGGTCCGGCAGGGTGAACGGGTCATCTCCGGCGGCCGCCGCCGCGCACGCAGCGCGGCAGACAGGATCGTCGGGGAGGACACGACTCGAAGTCGCGGGAATAGCAGTAGCTGCTATGCATCCGCGCTTCAGTACAATCGGAGCATCCGTAGGATTCACCACGAGGATGGGCATCGCGCGGGGGTTGGACATGACCAGGGCCCCACCCAGCACGAGCCCAGTTCCTGCGGCGAAACTGCTCACGGGTTGCACTATACACGGTCGACCATCGAGGGGCATGCGGGGACGACGCGGCCTCGTCTCGATGATCATCTCACTCATCGGCGGCACTACTACAGTGCGCGATGTCCGCATCTGGAATGAATGCATCGGGCCCGAGCGGAAGAGGAAGTGTGTGTCCTCTCCCATCCGGAACTCGCCAGCGCTAAAGTTGGCAATCACCCGGTGGACCCGTAGGAAATTCATCCCAATTATACCGGCCGCTCCGATATCCGCCACGATCGCCTCTGTCAGATACACCTTGTCCCCAAGGGTAATAGGCAGATCGATGATGCCATGGATACGGATGCGGTTGTCTCCCGCTCCGTAGAGCTTGTACGGTCCGGGATCTCGCAACTCGAGGTTGCGGAGCGCGGGCTCCTTCCTAAACGTTCCGGCGGCCACGAGGGTCACCTCCGAGCCTGAGTCTATGAGGAACCGGACCGGCTCCCGTCCGAAGGACAGGGGCAGGTACCAGCAGGGGTCCCTCACCAGCGCGCAGGTCGGGCGATACCTTTCGCACGCGCTGGGCTCATCTACGGAGTCCTCGCCATCCGCCTCAGCCGCGGAGGAGCCAGACTGGTCTCCAAGGACTACTTCCGGAGAAGTCATATCTACTTGGGGTCCGTCCTGCTCATCAGCGGGTGGGGCGGCATCGTTTGCCACCGAACAACTATCCCCGGACGCAGTGTTGGTCGCCACCACGTCCGGATCTAGTTTCCCTGTCGCGGGTTCCGATTCTGCTGTCCCGGAGGACCAGACCGGAAGGAATTCCTCCGTTGCGGGCCAGGGAGAGCTCCCTGGTATCCGCGCGACCGCAGGCGTTCCAACAACTCCGGACACTTCAGCCAAAAGTGTCCCTGCTTTCCGCAGAAGTAGCAGGGACGGTTCTGAGCTGGTCCGGAAGTGAACGCGCAACATTCTGCGGGTCCCGGAGCTTCGAGCCCGGCGCAGTGCGCAATCATCTGCGCGGCGCCGAGGTCGTATTCCTCCATGTCGCACTCGTCCGAAGGCGAGCGCGGCGCGGCGACCGGTGTCGCATGTGCGGGCGCCCCTGTAGAGGGTGCCGGCGCACTAACCCACTGCTGGGTAGGTTCCCTGGCGGGTTCCCGGACGACCGGGTCCTGCCACGGGGTTACCTGCGATGCCTTGACCGGAGGAGGAATCGCCGCCTGCGCGGGTACAGCCGAGGCCGGAGCCGGGGCTGGAGGCAACTGTCTAGGACGGACAGCCATCTCAAGCGCAAGCGCGGAGTCTATTGCCTCCTCCATCGATCGCTTTTCATGGGTGGCCAGCCCGTACGCTAGGTGGTAAGGCTGGCCATCGATGAACTGATCGATCAGCATCGTCTCAAACCGTCTGGAGTCCATGTCCGGAAAAGCTCTCCGGCCGAGTATGCGTAAGCTGTACGCATAGTCTGTCACGGACTCAGTCGGCTGGCGGATACGCGCCTTGAACTCTCGTTCAGACTGCCGCCGATTGGTCGTCGGCGGGAACAGCAGGCGAAGTTGACGAGCAACCTCGCCGAACGTCACTGTTCCCACCGGCAGACACGGCATCACGCGGAGAGCTTTCCCTTCCAGGCTCCCCGCGAGGACGTGTCCAGCTTCAGGCTGGGACCATCCTTCGTACACGGCGGTACGCCATACCTGGAGCAAGTAGTCCTCCAAGTCGGCGTTATCCCCGTTGAACCGTTTCCGCCACGAAGAGTGGTCGGGCCCGTCATCGCGTTTGCTACGCGCCCGACGTGCGGTCCCGGCTCCGGGGTCGTCCGTGTACTGCGGCAAGTTCCGTGCGCTTCCTGCGCCTGCGGCGGAGTCTGCAGGAGCAAACATCGACGCCGCGGACGGAGGAGCAGGTAAGCTCACGTTTGCCGCCGGGGTCATCCCCGCTAAAAACCCACTCTGGCTAGGTGCGGGCGGGGCTCCCATCGAACCTACTGGGTAGGCTCCAGAAGGGGCGGCAAAGCTTGGGGCCGAAGCCACCTGTTGCCACTGCCCGTCCGGCACACTATACGTGCCAGGGTAAGTCGACCACGCGGCTTGCGCTCCAATCGTCGGAACGGTCGACGCGGTCGCCAACGTGGTGCCTCCGAGCCGCGGGGCAGGCGCGGGTCCCATTGCGGGGGCCACTGGCGCCTGCGGACTCGGCAGGACTTGGGGAGGGGCTACTGGCCCAGACATCCCCGGACTTAGGGTGGCCGACGGGTCAACGCTCGAATGCAGCTGATTCCGCTTGAACAGTACAAGCGCCTCGGATATCAGCCACCTCTCCCTCTCCGTCAAAGGCCCCGAGTTGCCTTGTGACAGCGGAGAAGGGGAGCGGTTCCGCCGGTCTGATCGTCCCTGATGGGGCGACCGGGCGCGGTCATAGCGCCCGAGGGGGGCCAGCTCGCCAAGTGCGTCGGTGAGCTGATCCACCACACTGCCCGGTGCGGACCGACCAGAACCCATGCCGGAGGCTCGCGAGGGAGTCCACCCGGCCGGGTGTGGCATCTGGTACGACTGGTCCGCTCGTCCAGAAGGACCCGCATGCATTGGCGCTCGATTCCGGACGCTCGAAGGCGTCTTATGGAAGGGTGCCATTTGCCACGGATCTGTTCTGGGCACGGGCGGGCGCGGCGTAGAGCCGTTGCCAGCTCCACCCACCGCGCCTAACACGTCAAGGTCCGGCCTTGACGGCAACTCCTGCTGCGGCCCCGCGGGGCTCGACTCTACGTCCGAAGACGGAGCCAGGGACGCCGGAGTCGTCTCCGCGGACGGGGTCTTGTCCACGGAGGTTTCCGCGCGTTCCTTCCGGCCGCCGGAGTCACCCGAAGATGTCTCACGGCGGCTGTCGCGCGACCGGGTGTGGTCCGCGACATTACCTCCCGTTTCCCCCCCCCCCCTTGGCTTCATTAGCCTTATCTTTGGCTTTGTCTCTTTCCTTTGTCATCCTTTGAGATGTCCTTGAGGAGCGGGCGATCCCCAGGGACTAAGGAGGCTACAACACTGTGACGGTAGGCTGCGATGGAACACTGTCGGACTGATCCTGGTCACGGCACCAATGTAAAGTTATTGACTACCGTCCGCTCTTCGGGATCCTCGAGGATAGTCCTCTCTCATCCGAGTCCTTGCGGACGCGCATCCGCTATTCCGGATCCTCGCGGCAGGGCCGCTCACCGGAGGTCGCGGCGGACACGGTAACTACTTCATCATTAACGGTAACCAGGTAACAGCCCACCCGACACTCCCAGGCCTACGGACACCGTTCAGAAACTAGTTCATCCCTACGGTGTTAACTGGCGGGGCCTGGCGAGCCGCGGTCTGCCTCGGGGACGGAACCCCGTACAGTCCGACATGCTGGCCAGAGCCTCTGTCACATGTCCCGGGAAGGGAGAGAGCTGGCGATCCACAGGGCCGAAGGCCCCCCGAGTCAGCAACTCGTCTCTCCCAGCCCGGGCCTCCCCACGGAAATCGTCCCCAGGGCTCTAGGAGCCCACTACTCGCAAACAGGGAACACAAAGCTCATGGCCGAGCCTCGTGTGCGTCCTGTCTCTCGATCTTGGGCAATCTCCTCGAACGAGTCGCTTCCAGTGTATATATAATACACCAGAAACTGTAGGGCACACGCGAGGTTAAATCGATCCATTGTTATAGTTTACTGGAACGTAAATTACAATACGTCGCCGTGGCAACGCACGCTCGAACGGAGCATGTCAAAACAAGGCCAAGTACGAAAAGGCCACATAAATGGCATTTATGTTTACAATCACCTGCCGCGTGCTTAGGGCAAAATCGCCACAAATATATATTGCATTCTGGCAACAGACAGAACTGTTCATTTCAGTGGTCGCTTTGAATAAACCAACATCATATTCTTATAAAGTATACGTACCCTTTATACATCGTAAACATCATCGGTGAAATTGCAAATACCCCACATCGCACCATACAAATCCAGTTTGTTACTCAAAACTTGGGTTAGTTACAACACTTGCGGTAAATTCCAAGTAAGTTCGATACAAGAATGGAATCAAATTAAATCCGTGGCAAGATTACAAACCATTGAGTGCCCTCAGCGAAGATGGTACGCAGTTCGACAACGTAAAAACGCTTGGAGGGGTTGGAAAATTACTTCATGAACTCCCCCAATTGAACTCGCACTAAAATACAGGATAGGGTTTCACGAGAAAGTGTTCATTAAAACATCGCCTACTCGAAATAGCTTCCTGTCATAAATTCTGCCATATTTTTGTATCTGATATGGTGCAAGTGCGGAATGGGCATGCACAAGTAATTTTATTTCCTTATATTGAAAGTTGTGTTGAAAGTAGCCTAATACATGTGGCTAAGAGGCCTTTGCTTTGCGGGCACATTGAGATTGACACTCAAGGTCGTCAATTTCGACTTCAAGGTCACTAAATGATGCCTCACATTCCAAGCTGCACAATCAGCCCCAGCATCACCTATGCTGATAACACGAACCTAAGCTTTATTGACAATTACGGGAACTTTGTCTCCAATGGCCAATTTACACATCATGGGGCCATGAACCAGAGTTTGAGTATATAAAATACCCAAGGTCAAGGTCACACCATATGGAGGAAGCACGATATGGACTTCCTATATATATTCCAATCATACAAACTTAATCTCTAACAGTTCTGCCCGCAGCCACTCATCCTGCTGTAGCTTCAGTCTGAGTTTGAGCACTCGTGGCCATCCGATGTTTATTTCGGGGTCACTAATGCGCACACCAAATATTACTTTCTCCTATATGTTCATAACCCGCACACAAGTTATGTTGCCAAGTGTTTGTCTCCAGTGAACAACTTACACAATTTGGTGTAGGGTAACTACGAGGATTTTTTAGGCCTGTTTTTTTATATTCTTGGTTGAAATATATACACAAAACCACGGGACAGTAAACTACTTAGGCGCAATTTCAATCTAGCCCGATGAAGTTTAATACCATCGCAGAAAATACCAAACATAGCTCCAAGGGTGTTGTAGCTTACAGGCAGACTTGATCAAATATATATGTGCTTTTGAGCTTTATTACTGAAGTCTAAGGTCAAGCTCGAGATCGCCACAATATCCACCATATGGGATTCCTTATATGCCAGCAATACAACTAGATTTATCTGTAGTCATTTTGTCTGCAGAGGCCAATTCACAAAGCTCATGTCAAATGTGCCTTACCACTCAAGGTCATGGGAGGTCAAGTTTATCAAAAGATCCTATATGCCCATAATAGAAAGCTAAGCCATAGCAACATGTCTTTTGTCTGCAGAAGCAATTTTACCAATGCAGGTCAAACGTGACCTTGAGTTTTACCACACAAGGTCTTCTCAATCAACTTCAAGGTCATCGAAAGATCCAACATATAGGACTTCCTGTATATGCTCACAATACGTACCTAAGCACTACCTACAAGCGCTTTGTCCGCAGAGGGCAAGAGGCCAATTTCCATATTTCAAGTCAAGTGACCTTGACACTTGAGGTCAAGTTCAAGGTCAACAATAGATCCTCCATACATGACCTTCTAATGCTAATAATACATTCCCAAGCTCTACCTACAAGATCAATATAAGCACAGGCCAATGAACATAATACTGGTTTGAGGTGACTGTGATGTTCACGCTCAAGGGCATCTGAGATCAAGTTCAATTTTTGTAAAGTGAGAACAGAACACAGATAGAGTAACTAATTTTATTGTAAAACATGTCCATGTAGGTACAATAGAAAAGGGAGTATAGCATCAAAATACAGTCATGACCATGTACAGCCTTATTTGTAAAACTGGTGAGGGGAAAGCAACTGTGCAGCATTTTTAAGCAATAAATTAGGCAAAAATGTACACTACAGAATTACATTTGCTCACTGGTGTGATTTGAAACTGTACAGTTGAATTATGGCACAAACTGTTGGACAGAATTAAGTAATTTCAAATGACATTTATATTTGAGTAATCCAGGAGTGAGGTTTTAGTATGTTCACTAATTTTATGACAACACCCCAAAATCAAAATATACCACACACTAACTTTCAAGAAGACACTACTTATTATCACTTTATATCAATTATAGATGTATGGATGTGTCCACAGTAAAATTGTCAGATAATTCAGACCTATATTTATCACATTCACAGCACATGTTGGTGACAATTCAATGTGAGTAAGTCTCATACGCACATATACATACATTGTATGTAAATTCAATACTTTTTACTTGGTAACATACAAATATATTTGCAACGGCAAGCTTTCAAACGATTAAGTGAATATGCCATCAAATTTTAACACCAATTGGGCATAGAATCAAAACAGAAATTACAAAAATGTTCATGTAAGCCGAAGAAATCAAACAGAACTGAATAATTATTACATCCACAAATTGATAATTTGAAACAAAACAATGATCTACTGATGATAATATTGGGATTGGTGCAAATAAAAATGATGTACTTTTGACAAATTAGAGGTAATCACGTAATGTTGAAACCTAACAAGACACAAATCATGACCATCCATAATAAAAAGCCACCTGGCTCATGCAATATAAATGCCCTTTCATCTAAAACTTGCAAACAAGTAACAAATATGCAAAAAAAAAACTAAACGAAATCAAAGCATGTAATTTCAACGTATCGCATATATTCATACAAACTGATCGCAACTCATTATTACAATCAATTGCATAAGCAGAGGTTATGACGTGATATAGTTTCATAACATACTTTAAATTGGTCAGAAGGGCTGCAATTCAAGAACCTACGAGTTATGTTCAAACTGCAAGTGCCATTACCCCAGTGTAGAATTATTTTAGCACCAGAAAATCACTCAGTCCATACTATTCATCATATTTCAATCTCTAGTCTATTTTGTAAACATCATGACCCAGTAGTTGCTTCAAAAATGTTTGCTGAAATAAATATTACGGCAACTATACCCCGGTATATATATTTATCCAATGTATGAGCTGTAATCTTACATACCAATTTTTTTAATCGATTATAATTTGGATAATTCTCTAATGTTTCCACTCGGTAAACTCTCCAATACCTGAAATCTAATATTTGCTGGTAATGAGATGTACGGTGGGTTCAAGAATTCAACTTTAAAGGTGATGGGATTTGTTTGTTTTTTTTCACAAAATTCCTGCAATCTTCTTATTTTCAATATCTGTAGAACATCAAGACCGTAGGCATTAGACAGCCATATGTATGATAGTGTGTAAAATACATATCAAGTGCAAATTATTTTTACATGAAGATCACCCTACCCAGTTGGGATTGTGAGAATACAAGTACACAAATCATGCATACTCATCAAATCATGCATATTCATATCTACATGGCAGATTTTCATGTAAGGCTTTGTTCATTTTGTACATTGCAGTGTATAAAACAACCACACACATGATTTAAAGTTTGCCGTTCACAAATTTTGACTAGAAATTTGTTTGGGTATCGTTAACATTCACATAACATAACAGTACATAATATGTGCAGATTTTACGATATAATCTCGTCATTTTAATATCATATCTCGTGACTAACATCAAGGTCTGTTCAATTACAGGTATTCAATGTACATGATGTAACAACTTGTGACATTTAAATAGAAATCTTTACATGCAAATTGTTGATTATCATTTTCAAGTAATTATTCAGATAATGTGGTACTAAAGTTACACAATTTGTTTAAATCCTGAACAACTTGTATAATTTCATTCATAGTCAATCAAACATCCTGTACGAAAACTAGTGTATAAACATGAAACCTTTTCTGAAATTCCTCTTGTCAACCTAAGAAAATCCTTCAACAAAAACCAGCAGTTTGACGGAAAAAGTCACACACAATTTCTTATATCACAACAAAATCCCAAATGAGACCAATTGCACAAAATTCTATTATTCTCGTAACAAAGAAACAGACACTCAAGGCGTAGCATGGCAAAGTTTCCTAGTTTCCCCCGCGAGTTTCGTCGCTGTTATACGTTACTGGACTGGCCACTGGCGCTAATTACGCTAAAAACCGTCATGGAACTCCGGTGACTGGCCAGCGATAGTCGGTCGTCCTCAACACAGAACTGAAACACGCAGTGACAGACATCGTTAAGTATGGGTTGATATGGTGTAAAGATAAGAAGATGGAAATTTGCATGTAATTAGTGTAAATGACACAGCCTTTTTTCTTCCATACCAAGTTATTTGCCTGCATTGGTATGCTTTTGATGAAATAGTTTAATTTTCAGAAATTTCATAAAATTGGCGATACCAGAATACATATCACTAAAACTGTTTTCATCTTCAGTCATCTGTACAACATTTGGCTAGATACTAGCCTACAATATACAAGTGTATACAAGTATGTACATATCTGATAAGACAGCCTATTACAAGTCTGATAATCTGCACAATAAATCACACAATATCATCATTATGTACAGTTTATTTCTTCGATGCACATTGAAGTTAGTTTCTAACGTGTGTTTTTTTTTTCACAATTTCTATTTTCCGTGATCATTGTTCATATACGCAGAAAGCACAATATCTGGTGAGAATGTGCATAGTGTACAACTGTCAAACTACTTCATAGCCTCAGTGAACGTTTGCAATTATTCAAGTGGACAAACTACTTGCGTATACAACATTAGTGAATAGCAAAAAAGAATCATACAAAAGCGAATATTAGAATATCTCATGAAATGTGAACATGTGAGCACTGAGCAACAATTAAAGGAGAAGCAATTTGGATAAAACGAACACAAACGGAACTGAAACTAGGACAAACCTTCACAGTGTAAAGTATATGTGTTTTGTGTGGTTGTTCTGTAAAACATGCACACAAAAGGGGAATGTACAGTGTACATCAAATAAAGTGTAAAAGTGGAAACAGTGCTTAAATTCTTGGGATACATGCAAGTACTCTGTTTGGACCATTGTCCTTATTCTACCAGCATCACATCACCTAGTTAACAACAAACTATATTTAATCATATCTTTCTCGACATTCAACCACATCAAAGATTCGTAAACATGGTAAAGTTGTGAACAAATGTGACATATTTACTGAATGACATCTTGATTAATTTTGATGCTCCTGGTAACTCAAACTCATTTTTCTTCAGCAAAAGTTTATGAGAACCTCACAAATTTTTGTAAATAGGTCACATTTATTCACCATTGGTCATGATGCTTTAACACTGTCTATCAAAGCCTCAAACATCGCAACATTCAAGGGTTCCAAAGCTCACCTGTTCGCCGAGTATCTCAGCCAGCCTATCAGCCATGTCACGCTGACATTGAACAAGGGACTCATGGTATTCCAGTTGATCGGTCTGGATCAGTTGCTGGTTCAGCTTGAGAGCTCGCTCACACACGTCCACAAAGTCCCTGGGGGAAGAGAAGGGGGGGGGGGGGGGGTAGGATGGTGGGTCCACAGAAATGTAACATTTTGACATGAAATTCATACAAAGTGTTACAGTGGTCCCTGTAAGATAAGACCCCTCTGAAATAAGACTTCCCTGTCTATAGAGACTTCTTTGTATTCCACAAAAATCAATTTAGCATGTAAATGAGCCTGTGAAATAAGACTTCCTGTCAGATAAGACCTCATTTTCTCCGCAAAATGTACCGGTAGTCTTATTTGACAGGGTCCACTGTATTCATACTTCCGATATCGGATGATTATTTTGTATGATCAAAAATGATTTACTTCTGATGAATGAACATTATGACTGTGGTGAAATTAATTCATGTTCACTAGTACCAGGTAATTTTAGGAACTGGTCAGTTTTCAAGCAATTGGTTGCAACTGGATAACGTACACATATCACAAATGTAAATTGGAAACTGCTCAGAATAGCTTGTGTGCAATGTGTGTCATGCAAGGTCTTTTTTTCACTTGTTCAATACCTGAATGTTTCCTTGAGTGTGTTTACACTGACTGGGTCGTATTTATGTGCATTACTCTCCTCCAGAAAAGCCTCAGCGTACGCCAACGGCCCGGAATTGACCTGTCGAATAAATACAGCTGTGGTGAAGCAATCACCCATCATATTGCTTCTGTCATCAGAAGATTTCACACTTTTTGTCCGTGACCTAATGTCAAAAAACCTCGAAATATTTACAGTCTTCAAATACATTGTAATTTCATTGAATTTACGCCTATCCAATGGTTTGATACTTTCTCTTGTAAAACACATTTCAAAGGATCACATATTACACTAAATTTACAGAGAACATCTCAACAATCCTGATGACTTTAGAACATCATCTACATTTAAAAATTAGGCCAAGGGCCAAAGATAGGTTACCGGACAATGTTTAATATTTTAGGTGTTAGCCAGGTCACTGGTTGAATTCAAGGTCAAGAGAATATTCAGCATATATAACATTAAGCATATATCATGTCCACAGTTGATTGCTAAGCTGTAAGTTCAATAATCAGAGAGATATTAGCAATTTTATGCTGTAGCCTTGAAAATGAAGGGGCAAAGGTCAAATTCAAGGTCATCAAAATATTCAGTGTATATCATTTTCTATATCATGTATATCATGTCCACAATTGATTCCTAAGCCATACAGTCAATAGAGGAGCAACATATGAACCAGTTTGCCCTTGGACCTTGGAAATGAGGTCAGAGGTCAAATTCAAGGTCACGAGAATATTCAGCATATATCATTTCCTATATGTCCACAATTGATTCCTAAGCTGTAAAATCGATAATAAGTGAGATATTAGCCATTTTGTCCTGTGACCTTGAAAATGAGGTCAAAGGTCAAATTCAAGGTCATGACAATAATCTGCATATATCATTTCCTATATGTTCATAATTGATTGCTAAGCTGTAAAGTCGATAACAAGCGAGATATTAGCCATTTTGTCCTGTGACCTTGAAAATGAGGTCGAAGGTCAAATCAAGGTCATCAGAATATTCAGCATATATCATTTCCTATATGTCCACAATTGATTCCTAAGCTGTAGAGTCGAAATAAGCGAGATATAAGCCATTTTGTGCTCTGACCTTGAAACTGAGGTCAGAGGTCAAATTCAAGGTCACGAGAATATTCAGAATATATCATTTCCTATGTGTCCACAATTGATTCCTAAGCTGTAGAGTCGATAATAAGCGAGATATAAGCCATTTTGTGCTCTGACCTTGAAAGTGAGGTCAGAGGTCAAGTTCAAGGTCACGAGAATATTCAGCATATATCATTTCCTATAGGTCCACAATTGATTCCTAGTCTCTAATCTCAAAATCAAGTGAGATATTAGGCATAATGTGTCCCATTATAAAGCATAGGAGAATTTAACATGGGAAAGTCCCATTTGAGCCGAGTTTGGGCCAAAATGGCCCACTTCGAGCGATTCAAGCGCAACGAAATTTATAGACATCATAGGAGTACATATGAGGAGTGTTATTTATCAAAAAGAAAAAAAGTTACTGAACAGATTTTGAGAAAATGGCCGCCAAAGTCCAAAATCAGGCATTTTTCGTCGAAAACGGCCGCCATTTTGAAAAAAATGCGAAAATCAAAAAACTAAAAAATACCTCCTTCTTGAATTATTTTTAAGTATTTTTGTGCAAAATTTCAGAAAAATTCGCCTGTAAACAAAAAAGATAAAAATGTGGACGACGACGACGGATGACGACGGACGATGGACGCAACGCCATGCCAATAGGTTATCGGACCATAGGTCCGGTAACCTAAAAATCAAAACTCATACACATCAACGGATACACATACGGCAAAAAAGAAGAATAAAGATATCTAAATAACCCCCAGAGCGTCTGAGGGCAAGACAGACCTGAGCGCTGACGCTGCCCTGCAGTTTGAGCTGTAGTCTCTTGACGTCGGGGACATGGCAGGTCGTGACTTCCTCCAGCTCCGAGACCTTCGAGGTCATCTCGTCTATGGCGACCTCGATCGGGCTGAGGTTCTCCTCACGGTGATACACGACTTGTATCCGCTTCTTCACGTACGGGAACGAGTTGGACGCTGGGACAATGGAGAGATAAGCATTGTAATCATGAGTATTATGTATGACTGAAACAGTAAGTTCAGGTATTAAGGTTGTTTTATCTTTTGATCAGAATTGTCACACTGAAAAATTTTGATGATGAAACCACAACATTTCCATCCATCTAGTGAACATCTGTGATATAGTCACACAAATGATATAAGGTACAATTTTTCAACTCGAGCAGAAGCATTTATAATCATACAATTTTCAATTACCCGGTACCCATAAAAACGGTGAAACATGTTAAAACAACACATACTAGTGAGAATGGTCCGTCGTTTCCACTGCTCCTCGACCTCGCCCCGCGCCTTGCCGGACTTTGTGAACGGTGTCTCAAACATAAAGCGTCGGATGTTGTTGTTCCTCTCGAAGTCTGTCACCCGATCGTCAGCCTCCTTGCTGTCAAAATACGGCGTGACGTGCGTCACTTGGATATATGCGAGCTTCGGGTCCAAGTCCTGGGCATTCACCTGTGGGGGTGAGATATCAGTGGTATCAGTTGCAATTCATCAGCTCGTCACAAAATATAATATATTCAAAGATAGTATGGTGTCGATATCACCGGGGTATTTTTTTACTTCTCTTGGGAATAAACTGATCAATTCCGAAACCATACAATTCTTCTCCACCTTTTCTTCCCTGATCAATCTGGTTTGAGCCCGAATGAACCATTCAAGTACAAAATATACATGATTTTGACAATATCTAATCCGTCAGACCACCCTAGTACCTTGTTAGAGTCCATGATCAGGCGGACATTCTCTCTCCCGTACTTGTCAGAGTAGAGACCTTTGAGACGGTCACAGATCTCTGTCAGACCGGTGACTTTCGGCTCCTTGTAGACGTATTCCTTCCCGTCCTCCTCCTCAAAGTACGACTGGGGGGAGGCAAGTTACCATAGTTACCATTTTTGTATAGTGGTGTGGGACGATGTGTCACAAATTTGAACTTGAACATGAAGTGTATACATGATAGATGTGGCCCTCTCGCTACCTCAGAAATAGTTGCAAATGATGCGCAGGTATTTAGTGCCATATACATTTAGTTTTTAATTTTTACATGTATATCATTTTTAGCCTCTGAAGTGAAGACAATGAAATTGATCATAAATTTCCAACAGTATGTCACGCTGAATATGTTCAGATGATAACAAAATAGTGCCTGATATCCGTACCTGTCCGAAGAAGGCGACACGGAAGTAGCTGCCGAGAAGTCTCTTCCCTGACTCCATGACCTCAACGATCTTGTTGTAGGACCGGTGGAGCGTCTGGTACGCGCGGGACAGACTCTGTGGGGGTCAGAGATTGAGAATCAAATGTGCTCTTTTCTGTTTGAGTGAAATTCTTTCCCAGCACTTTGCAGAGAACTGTGTATAGATTCCCATACGTCAAGCATTCGTTTTGTAGCCGTTTGAAATTTCTGAGAACATTTTTATACCAATGTTTTCAAAAGTTAATTGACAGACAAGTAAATTCAACATCTTTATTTCAGTAGTAGCAAAATCCTATGAATTTTAGGTGCAAGTTGCAAAAGTTTAAACTAAGGCCGTCACGGGTAACCCGGTTACCCGTGAGCGGGACTCGTAGCAGAACTACCCTGGCAGAAAATTCTGCCCCGGGTACCAGAAATACTTGTAAGTGTCCCATCGCTGGCAAGCGCATGTCCAATAATCTGTTGCTGAAATGCATCGTGAATCTAATTTCAGCTTGCGTCCATGTTTCGGAATCTCTTTCCTCGGAATTCCCCCATAAAATTGAAGGTGAGGCAGTCTATATTCTATATATAGACATGGACATGACGTCACATGTTTGTTAGCGAATGAGTGAAATGGAAAGTGTGCGACAATAATGGCGCCGGCCCACGCAGATTTTGCCGTCAATGTGATCAATCTCGGAGGGTTTTTTGCAACAAAAATGCGACAGACCGAAGACAGAGTAGCTTATTTAGTTTCGAGAAAGTTATCAAATAAATTTGAGTACGATTTAGCAGCCTATACTGTTCTGATCATTTAAGAAGAGATGGAATCGGTGATGACAAGAGCGATATTAAGTTGTCGGTAATTTTGACAGCTAGCTAAAGATGATGTGGATTGATTCAAACGAATATTGTGAAGCAGAAATTGTCATTATCAGTATAATATCTCGATTTTCAGAAACCTGTAATACACATATTTCGGGTACCCGGGTACGGGACGGGTAGTAATTCACGGGTACCCGGGTGCTAAAATATCTACCCGTGACATCCCAAGTTTAAACTAAGAAACTGAATTGTCTACATATTGTGACACATACCACGAAGTCTCGCCGGCGTTCGTAGATGGGGATGATGAGGCGGTAGATGTCCCCGAGAACCTCGTACCGCTCAGCCAGCTCAAACAGAGCAGCGCATTCCTCCAACAGCGACATCAATTTGTCCTGGATAATGACATGAGGTATAAAAGGTCTAGTTGTAGAATCAACCAGAGGAAAATGTATGCAGTGGACAGTTGACAATACCAATTTAAGCACTCTTAGCCGTAAGAAAAGGTATCATCTTTAGAAGATAAGGTTTTAAGAGGTTTTAAGCATAAATATTAAATGCATGATATATTTCATAAGATCATGAAGGTCACTACTAAACTTGTATAATTCTATGTTGACCCACTCATTAACAGTCATTCACACACATTTATGAACTACTAGTATGACATGATTCCATATTAACAACATATCATGAAGATATTTAACTTATCCCCTTACTTCTGAGTAGTCGAAGTCCTGCATGCCAGCGTCGTCTTTCATCCCGGCCTCCTCCGTCTCCACATTGGCTGAGATCCGACGAAACGCTGCACAGCCTTGTGGGAACTCTCCTGGGGAAGGCGGAAAAATCATCATTTAGATTTCATTTCTTCTTTTGAAGAGTGATGTCTTGGTTTAGATGTTAGTTCACATTAGTTATCCGTTTTAAATTTTGTGTTATACTGGAATTGAATCAGCAAAGTAGTTAGCATGATCTTTTTATTACATGTTAATCTGGATTAGGATGATTCGGCAAAAGTATCATAAACAATTTTATCAGATAATTAAGATATTAATTTGTAGGTTTTAATCGTTTCTGTTAATATAAAATCAAGCATTCTACAAATAAAATAATGTGAAAACAATTTTCAACATCATATTTTACAAACATCTTATGAGCCACGACATTGACCACACAGGACACAGTGACAAAAACATAACAGGTCTGGTACTCAACTGATGAGGTAAATACGCATGACATGATACAACAATACAAAATCCAGTTGCTTCCAGGGGTAACACCATGTGTCAAGAAACATTGATGAATTGGTTTTCTCTTGTGATGGCAAAATCCAGAAAGCATCCAGTACTTAGGCATAGCAGTGACCAGGCTCCTAGCAACCTCAGATCTCGAGACAAACATGCACACTGTGCATTCATATCACCCTGGACTTCCCCAATAATGGATATTTATATAATTATTTCCTTTCAACAAAAGGAAGTTTTAACTTGTTTAAAACCAGTATTTATTACATACCTACCTCTATAATAAACTCTTTGGGTAATCTTACCTTGGCATTCAAAGAAGAGGAGAGAGAAATGAATGTCACAAGAATTTTCTTAAAATTCCTGACATCCATCTCGAACTCGAAATTGAAGGAAATTACTCTCACACATCTCAGATTCCCCGCGGTGTAGATGTGACGTCACACCGGTCATATGATTGACCTTAGCCGCCATTAATTTGCCCACCTGGTTAAGGCAGGGGAGGCGGGAGGGAGAATAATCGTGTTTATTATAGAGGTAGGTATGTAATAAATACTGGTTTTAAACAAGTTAAAACTTCCTATTTATTGCCATACCACTACCTCTATAATAAACTCTTTGGGTTATATCAGAATAACCAAAGGAGGTGGGTTTAACCCTCTCCCGGGAATTTCATCACCGATGTGTGAGAGTAGGAAATATCCATTGAAAGTAGTAAATATTGTGTTTTACTTTTAAATTATAATTTTAAGTCGAAAATACATATTTACAGGATATTTACAACTAAACCATAATACACGCCTGAATTACCTTCAGATGCATGGAGACGAGCAGGGGCTCTGCAGAGGTGACTTTCCTCTTGCAGAAGAACAAAAATTTCCCTCGCCAAAGAAGAGGAGCAACTCCCCTGGGAGTCGACCTCAGGTGCATCTGTACAGAGGCGTGTTGATCTATTTACAGGTATCTACAGCTGGACTACACGCTCCGCCGCCACCAGTCGTCCAAGCTGGAGGCCGGAGTCATCCTCCCAAGCTAACTCCCTGAGATAGAAAGAAGTGAATGTGTTATGAGATTTCCAGGTACAGGCAGACATGACATCATTCAGAGACACTTTATTTGTAAAGGCAAGTGAAGCCGCGAGAGCCCTCACATCATGCGCTTTGACTCTGAAACCTGTGGATTTTTTCGCCTGTGACTTTTCATAGCAAAATCTAACACACTTCTTGATCCAAGATGAGATCGTAGCAGGACGGATATCATTTGGAAAATCCTTAAGATAGGACACGAAAAGCAAACGCTTGCCGAGATGCAGCTCACGCGTACCATTAACGTAGATGCGGAGGGCTCGCACGGGACAAAGCTTCGCGTCTTCCTCCAGGCCCGGCCCCAGAGAAGGAGTCAGGGCGGGAATGGAAAAGCTCAATAATGGCGTACCTGCTAATTGAGTTTTGGCCAGAAAGGAGGGAATGACTCCGAGGAGAACCGAGGAGCCATCCGACTTCCACTTAACTTTGGAAAAGGACAGAGCGTGGAGCTCACTCCGTCGCTTCCCGGAAGCCAGAGCCAAAAGGAAGACCGTCTTAAACGTCAGAAACTTTAGTGAGGCCCGCTCAAGGGGTTCGAACGGATCTTTTCTTAAGACGTTGAGAACAAGCGATAGATCCCACTCAGGAACCGGGTTCCTAGCTTTCGGTCTTTCGATCTCGAAACTATTAATCAACGCAGTCAAACCTTGATCATGACCAAAATCGATCCCAAGTTTGGGTTTTAGAGTCTTCGCGATAGCCGTACGGTAACCCGCGATCGTGGATGGAGCTCGCCCTTCATTGAACTTTTCGAGAAGAAATTCGGAAATTAGGGGAGCATCGACTCTGAAAGGACTAACCTTCCGGCGACGACACCAAGCACAGAAGGAAGTCCACTTCGATTGGTAGACTGCCAAAGAAGATTTTCGATTTGATCGGGCGATCCTAGCGGACACCTCCCTTGAAAATCCCTTCTTTCGGAAACATCGCTCGACAATATCCAGGCATGAAGCTTCAGACTTGCGGGAGCCTGATGAAACATGCTGGAGCGAGGTTGTTTGAGGAGGTCCCACCGATCCGGAAGCTGACGAGGGAAGTCTACTATCAACTCCAGAAGGTCCGGGAACCACGACCTCTGCGGTAGACACGGAGCAATCAGCAGGAGGCGACACTGGTGAGTCCGAAACTTGGCGATCACCTTGTCCAACAACACCGCTGGGGGGTAAGCATACGCGTACATGCCCTCCCAGGACGTCGACATCGCATCCACTGACATGGCCGTGGGATCGGGAATGGGAGACACAAACGAAGGAAGTTTGTGGTTCCACCGGGTCGCAAACAAATCGACCATCGGCGTGCCCCATAGGCCGCAGAGAGATTGGAATACCCTGGGGGCAAGACTCCACTCCATGGCCTGGACCTGGCCCCTCCGGGAGAGGCGGTCCGCCCAAACATTCATATGACCAGGGATATGCCTCGCGAAAAGCGAAATACCCCGGTCGTGACACCAGAGCAGGAGGTCGATAGCGGCTTGGCACAGCGACTGGGACTTCGTACCGCCCTGCTTGTTGATGTAAGCGACAACGGTGGAGTTGTCGGTGGCCACCAACACAGCCTGATTGAGGAAATGTGTTTCCCAATGCCTGAGAGCCAAGAACACGGCCTCCAGTTCCAACAGGTTTATGTGCCATTCCTGCTGAGACGAAGACCAGGTGCCCGAGACCTCGCTGTCGTCCCAGTGAGCGCCCCAGCCGTCCATACTGGCATCCGTAAATACGTGCCTGGATGGAAGCGGCCGGCGGAATGACGACCCTCGGAGCAGATTGACGGGATCCAGCCACCATTGCAGATGGGAAACGACTTCCGGAGAGACCTGCACGAGCTGGGATCTGTCCCCCGTGACCTGGGACCATTGAGAGTGTAGATGCCGCTGAATAGGCCGCATGTGCAGGCGGCCCAACGGAACTAACTTTTCCGTGGACGCTAGCATCCCGAGAAGGGACTGCCAGCGTCTGGCCGTCTGTGGAATGCGACGAAGGAAGCCTTCTGACAGCACGGATAATTTTGACTGACGATCCAGCGTCGGCAAAACAGTCTCTGAGGTAGTCTGATAACGATACCCCAAGAAGACGAAGTCTCGACGCGGTGACAAGTCGGACTTTTTTTGGTTGATTTTGAACCCCATCCGTGAGCATAGATTTACCACAAACTGTGCTTGGACGATGAGCGTTTCGCGACAATGGTGCCGGATTAGCCAATCGTCGAGATATTGGTGGATAAAAATCCCCCGCTTGTGGGCGAGAATCTGGACTTCCCGAGCCACCATGGTGAAAATCCACGGCGCTGTCGATAATCCGAACGGGAGCGCCCGAAACTGCCATACGCGGCCGAGATAGAGAAATCTCAGGTATTTGCGAACTGCAGGTTTCATTGGAATATGGAAATAGGCATCTTTGAGATCGATCGTTACCACCCACGAATCGCGAGGCATGACTGAACGAACTTGCTCCGGCGTTTCCATGGAAAACGTCGGCACGATTAAGAACTTGTTCAACGGAGAAAGATCTATCACTGGTCTCCAACCCCCCGACGCTTTGGGAACCACAAACAACACGCTGTAGAACCCGGGAGTGTCCCCGGGAGCAGGTTCTATCGCTTGTTTCTCGATCATCGCCGTTATCTCCTCGTGGAGAACACGGCGGCGTTCTGGATCGTTTGGAAGAGTGAAACCCCTTGGGACGGGCGATAACGGTGGCAATTTCTCGAATTTCAGGCCGAATCCTCGACGGAGCGTCGAGACGACCCAGGGGCAAGCCCCGAGCCGCTCCCACTCTTTCCAAAACAGAATTAAACGAGCTCCTACGGGCTCGTCTGAGGAAGGAATATCGACCGAAACGAGCTGACCATGCAGCTCTTCTCGACACTCGAGCAAAGGATCCGGCCCGGAATCCGAAGCTATACGTACCCGGTTTCTTTTCCCCTGCGGGCTTGGGAGCCTCGCCACGGCCACGGCCTCGACCTCGACCGCGATCTCCTCGGGTGCTGCCGGCAGGGGCCCCACGAAAGGGCAGACCAGAGGCCCTGCCTCGGGCCCTGCCGCGGCCACGACCTGGCTGCTGCTGCGGCTGGGCTTGCTGTGTAGGGGGCTGAGGTTTCTTGAAAGCTGACACCATCTGCTGAGTGAGCCGTTCCAAAGACTTGGACTGGCTCAGGAGGGCGTTGGAGGTGGAAGACTTCGCAGCCTTTTCGTCCGCCTCCTTCTTCACCTCACGCAGGTCCGCTGAACGGTCCGGTAAGAGCAGGGAGGTGGGAGTCCCGGAGGTGGGGATGACCGGGTGCAGGACCCTCATGTCCGACATCAACTGGTCGGGAACCTCGAACCTCAGGGAGGACAGGAACGCGTCACGACGCCAGAGCTCAGACACCCAGAGTGCGTGGGAGTCTAGAGCAACCTTATCACCAACGCCCTTGCCGATCGAGGTCACCAGGGACGCGCAACTGAGAAGGGCCTCCGCGAGTTCATCCCGATCCAAATCCGGATTGTTCAGTACTTGGTCGTGGCACTGTAAAATGGCTCTCTTGGTGGCCATGGAAAGCCAATCCATGGCAGAGTCTGTGGCCAGACCAACCCGCACGGTATGCTGGAATTCGGCTAGCGCTCCCCAAGGAATGTCCACCGACTTGGGTTCCTTAAAGAAGGAAAAGTGGGGGTGGTGCCTCCTCAAGGTGGTCGGCCTGTCGTCCAGCTCCGACGAGGTGTAATAATCTGTAACAGACGGACGGGAAGGAAAGGCGCCTATCGCGGTCTTGTTCGTCCTGACCGTCTCCTCGATTCGCTCCTGCATGGAGCCACGGACTCCAGCCGAGAGGGGAAAACGTAGGGCGTCCTTCGACGGCCGTGGATGCTCCATCTCCGACGATATCATAGATCTCGCGACCTTCTTGACTGGCGGCGGAGCATGTTCTTCGGGCCACAAACCCGGGAGGACCCTCTTCACGAAGTCCAGCTTCTCTCCCCAAGACAAGGGGTCATCGGACTCGGACTGAGCGAGCTCCTGGTCGGACTCGGCCTTACGCTTCAGGGGCAGCGTAAGACCCGAAGGACCAGGCAACGGCTGAGCCGGTGGAGAAGATTCCCCATCCGAGGGCGGGTCTTCCCTGGGAAGAGACGGAGAAGGAGGAGGAGGTGGCGGCTGTTGTGGCGGAGGGAACCTCGCCAGGAACTGTTGCCACTGTCCCAACATCTCGGCCCGAAAAGCCTCCAGTTCGCCCCTGAGGCGCTGCTCGGGCGGAACAGTAGGAGAAGTCCCCTGGACTGGAGAGTCGTGCGGCTCCGGCGGACCAGTGGACCCCTGGGCTACCTGGGCGAACGACATCATGCCCTGGCTCGAGGCAAAAGAGCAGACGGGAAGGGAAGAGAGAGGGGAGTCGTCCTGAATATCCTCGGCAATCTGAAAAATATGAACAGAATTATTACCGGAACAAACGGGTGAGCCTGGAAACAACGGGGTCCCAGAAACCCGTGGGTTTGGACAGCTCAAAACCATTGGCTCCCGGTCCCTACCGGCCACGGCTAAAGGGGCCACGGCCTGGGGTCCAGTTACCGGCGGGAACTCGGGAACCGGCGGCCGAAACACTGGCGTAACGGACCCGGACCGAAATCCGCCCTGGCTCTTGGGTTGAATCCCAGCCCCGGGGGCCGGAGCCCGACCCGGAGGGGGAAACAACGCTCTCTTTCCAGAGGGATTCCGGGCGCGAGGAACCGTCGTGTGCCCGACGGAACCGGCAGACCCCGAAAACACACTCGGAAACTGGAACCCAGGTCGTTCAGCCAGAGAAGCATGAGAACGAGGGGCCAGTAGAGAGGGAGCCAACAGAGAGCCACACAAACCCGTAGGCTGTGGGAAAGCCAGGGTGCCGAGAGCCGAGCGAGCGGCTCCCGGGACCCGTGCGCTGAAAGAAAGATACAATGATAAATCAAAACTTACAGCACAAACAGCATTTGCTAACTGAAGGTCTAACCGCCGCTTGCGCTCGTCGGACGCCTTGGGGCGCGGCTTAGGATCAGACGGGGAAGGGGGGGTGGGACAACCAGCAAACCTGCGGGCCTGAATCTCCCGTAGCCCCTGCAGACACAACTTCCAGTCGTCCAGACACCAGTCCGCGCACAACTCACATGTCGCCGTCGGACGACAATACACAGTGTCTCTGCACTGCCAGCAGGCGTTGTGTACCTCCCACTTTGGAAGGTAGTGTTTGCACACGATGCACTTCATATCTGAAAAATATCACATCGAAGTACAACGGGCGACAATAGGGGAAGGAAAGGGGCCTGGGGAGGCTTTACCATTTCCTCCCAAAAAAATCGCAAATAACTAACTCTAAGCTAGCTAACAATCGTAACCACGATTAAAAGCAAAAAAGGCTGACTAAAGAACAGCCAGAAGACGCTCGAAGACGTGAAAATCAACTTCGAATGCCAAAAGCAAGACTTTGCTGACACATCCAACAATGGAGGAGCAAATTAATGGCGGCTAAGGTCAATCATATGACCGGTGTGACGTCACATCTACACCGCGGGGAATCTGAGATGTGTGAGAGTAATTTCCTTCAATTTCGAGTTCGAGATGGATGTCAGGAATTTTAAGAAAATTCTTGTGACATTCATTTCTCTCTCCTCTTCTTTGAATGCCAAGGTAAGATTACCCAAAGAGTTTATTATAGAGGTAGTGGTATGGCAATAAATAGATTTATTTCTCTTCCAATCTGCCCACACCAGCATTCAGAGCGGTTAAATATTTAAAGTTAGTTACAGTACATGACCTGAACCAAAACCAAGTGTACAGCTCATCACACAATGATATGATAATATGCAAATGATGCCCAACTGATGAATATGCATGAGCCCATCTACCTTTGTGACCTTTCTACTAAAAAATGTGCGAAAATGCAATTAGCAGCCAGATAAAATGCAGATATATTGCAATCGTGGCCAAAAAAAATATATGGGAAATGCCATATTTTTTTCGTTGAGTGTGGAGCAATTGGCAAAAATTTCTAGCCAACCCCTGAATTTTAGCTAAAAGCAAAACATGACCACAGCTTAGCATGAAAGTCAAATATCTTCTAGGTAATCGCAACATATTTTGGGATTTTCATTAATGGAAGCCACACCCTCACAAGTTACTTGAATTATTTGCAATGCCAAATATAACCATTGATTAAGCAAGCAGATTCCAAATCGGTGATTATCAATTATTTATAACATTATTAAATTTGCTTTAGTACATGTATTTACAAAACATATGTAACAAACAAAATCTAGACAATGAAAATAGTATTGGTTTGGTCAATACACAAGAAATCAAATTCTAAATCTTATCCACAATATAACAAAATGTACATAACTAAACAAAATTGACTTCACAACGTTCATTCGATTAGATATATTTCAAACATGGTAAAATGATAAGTATTCAAAACAAACAAACACATTTTTTTATATCAACAAACTGGAACCAATGCAAAATGTTAATGGTACAGGCTTCAAAAAAATCCGGCAAATACAGGTATAACTGGTATAACCCTGTAAAATGCAAAATATTGAAAAGTATAAAAGGAGAGATGTGTAATGGCAATGCAGGTTTTAGGTTTTGGGGATGTGCAGAGGGGGTGTAACCACTACAGAAGAAGAGCCATATACAGCTGTTCCACTTACTGCCCAGTCTCTCTGTTTTGTGGATGGGTGGGAGGTGGTCAAATAGATGTGTTAGTTCTAGGGCAAATCTACTTTTGTGACGATAATATTACTATGTGTTTTACGAGTGTATTACCAAAAATTTGTACTTTTTTTCAACAAAAAAATTGCACAGTTCCACCTCTGAATCGTGTCAAACACTATTACTGTACGTGTTACCAAATCGCTGAAAAGAAGTACCATATTTTCCACATTTTGAAAAATTTACACTTTTTATTCGATTATTGTGTTTTCTATGACTTTCAGAACTCCAAAACAAAACTACTACCATATTTGGTGGGTTGGCTACATTGAAAGTGTTAAAATTTACATGTGATGTTAATTCCAAAATTAGGTGAAATAACCAAATGAAGACGTCTCGCTTTAATACATACCTCTCCGCTTGAGGTATTCTGCCACCAGGGCGGCGATGTGGATGTAGCAGTGAGCGGCCTGGATATAAAGTGCATATTTTATAACAAACATTGTCTACACCATTATTTTTTGTATGTATACAGTTAGGTCAAACTTATTTATACATATTATATTATTGTTATGAAACACAAATATTTCAACGTAATCATATATCGATTGTCATGGATATATATCTATTGTCCATGACAGCTTGGTTACCCACGTATGAGTTGAACACAATACAATATTTTGTATGCAAATTCATTCCGCACAAACCTCGGAGTAGTCTTTATGTTCCCTGTGTTTTTTGGCCATGTTCTGTAGCCAGGTCTTGCGGAGTTCCGGTGTACTCGTGTACGACTTGGCGAGGCAGTACTGCAAGTCTACGAGCATCTCCGGGTCGTTCTGGTGTTCCTTCATCTGTGCAGTGGCCATCAGCACAGTACGGACGCGTTTGGTGAGGTCATTCACCTCCGACGGGAAGGCAAGGCGCTGTCAGGGAGGTGGAGAGGGTATAGGGTCAGAGGTCATCAATGACATGGTGGAACTTTTGTTTTTTTAGGAAAAACATGACGACAAAAATTAGTCTCATTTCTCAAGTGGTCTCTCATCACACATTGCCTCACATTATGAAGTGGTGTTTTTTTGTCATATTCACGAGCAACTGCAAACACGCAAAAGTTCCGGTCTATCCCATGTGTTGTTGGTAGAGATATAGTTTTTTGCACATAGCAGTAGTTCCATAAAACGATGTGTGCATGTTTTCTTCTAATTGTTTATGTAATGTATAATGCTGTTTGGTGTTTGATTAATCATGTAAATTGGCATTATGTTTAAAACTACAATCACAAGTTTAAAAGATACTCATGATATTTCCAGTGCCTCGATATACCATACACGTATGCGTATTGTGTTTAATATACTGTCTATGACCTATTACATATTGGTTCTGCCAGCAACAGGTGGGTAAAAACCAATGCTTCCACAGCTACTAGTATTCGGCTCGCAATTTTTGTATGTTTATATGAACTGAAACTTTTTCATGGAGGAATTTTTCCAGAGCGCTGCTTTCATTATATATAACTTGATATATTGCATTCTAACATATAAATAGCAATCGGCAGGCTAACTAGGGTAGTAAACATGGCATGTATACCTGGAATTTTAGAACATTCCGTGAAATCCTGATCCAATGCTCACGGCATAAACCAATAGAAAATATGGCCAGTAGTTTTCATAACATCCCAGGAATGATCTTCATCAGTACAGTAAGTGCTAGAAACCTGAGTATCTCTGCCAAGTACACAAAACTACACATAAAGAATGTACCCATTATTTTCAGGTACTTGGCTTATTACATACATGAATTTGTTAAAACTCAACAAAGTTACTGGTATACTATTAGCCTCATAAAATAGTAAATTTATGGCAGGCTAAAACATTCCATGATCCGTTCATGTAAACATGGTAAGTACAGCTGTTTCTGTTGTGCTGTTGAACTGTTTCCTAATATCATGAATATACATGTAAATTTAAGTATGTCTGCCAAAATAAAATATACCTGTATGCAATATGTGCAAAGGTTAGAAGTCATTTGTTGAATCAAATGCTACACATAACAACTGCTTGCATATGACACATTTACATACATCACAAGTGATGACAAACTACCGTTAGTAGTTGACCATAATATCTCTCGTAAACATACATACACGCATAGAAAGTTGGCAAGCGAAGTATTCTGAACATGTACATGTAAACCATTCATGAATATGCTGTCTACGTATGATTTGGTTTTCAATTTTGACTACATATATATTACACAATACCTATGTGATATCAACACATGTGTTGCCCATGGTTACCTGTAGCAGTAATTTTCCTGTCAAATATCGAATCTATCCATATGGTTGTACAAACCTTCAGTCACCAGACACAGTCTTACATTGATAATACCGCAAGAATCACGACTGAGACTTTATTTACATTTCAAGCACATTAAATATCTTCCTGGTTTTGGCATTATACAATGTAGACCTGCCAGGACTGGACTTTGTGAAGAATTTGTGAAGTTATTGACATGCTACAACATCATGTTATAAAGTACTTCGAGCGAGATTGCTTTCTATATGCTAAACATTTAATGCGTCTTGCACAAAATGAACACATAATTTCACTTGAAGAGAGATTAACACATGCATGAGTGTTTTATTGTGAATATACAGGTACTCACTGAATATAATCAAGTATTCTTAGTAGTATGTTTACAAATAACTTTATACCATGTGACATCGAACGCAGTGTGCACATGTATACATCATAAAGTTTGTAAAACTTGCTAATTTACTAGTACATCAACTGTAACTTCAAGATGATATTTTTTTTATTCACTAATACAGATGACTGATCTTGTAAATATTCTACCTTTGTCATACTGCAAATGCAGCACAGTGCCTCAATGTTATGCTGAATGTAGTAAAACTTACGTACTATAACATCGCCACGTGCTGGAGAACACGAGAATAGCTCATATTTCCTTCCCTAATCGCTGACGTATCCACGTGGAAGCTTATTCTTAGAAACTGACGATAAACACAAACATTTTTTTTTCTTTTTCCCTGACTCGGTTACAAGCGCTTCTTTCCTGGTCTACTTCAGTACTCGGCTACTAGTACTTGTCAAATTTAATCCATGCTGCCTTTCTTTTGCAACAGAATTTTTTTTTTATCTTCTTGCTTTTACCAAGATGGTCCTGCCAGGAATCACTCCAAATTGCACGACCAAACACCACGCACATAACCACTAAATATCCCTTCTCACCACTTTGTAATAATCCCAGTGAGAAGGCAAAACACACCTGCCAACTTTGAACGTTACCCTACCAACGTAACTGACTTATAGTTTGTTTCTATTGGGAGGGATGGTGGAGAGGGGGGAAGGGGGGGGGGTGCAGAACAGTCCATACTCATAGTAGTTAGATATATCAAATGTCGGAAGGTAGCAGGGGTGGAATAACACGGAATAAATCGATCTGATCCAGATCAATGATTCGACAGGAAGAGATCACCATTGCCAGGCAGACTCATACTCTCAAATGATTTATACAGTTGAAACTGGATATTCTACGGGTGTGAACAAAACGGGGTGAACATGTAACATGTGTAAGCAAATCACTGCGCATTCATTCATGAATGTACCCGGCTAGTCAAACAGCTCTTGATCATATTGATAATACCTTCTAGTTATGCCTGCAGGTGTTGTAAATGTTAGTACAATGCAGGGATATTCAGTAATACACCAATATATTTGTGAACATGAACCCCCAAGCGCCAAACTACTCCAGACCGTTTTGTTAGATCCACTATGATAGGAGACACTGGATCTATTCATTGACGCTAAGACAGACTTTTTATGAATTTTCACAGTTGCTTTTTATCTCTTTATAATGTTCCAGGCATGATCTGGTTTTCATTTCAGTCTTTTTGAAAAAGATTTAATCAGCCATTTCCTCTCTCCACTTCAACGTTTTTGTCCATTTGCGACCCACTGGATCCTGTTCATGATGTTTATTGTGTACTTGGGCTGTCATTGTGATACCAACTGGCATTCAATCCTCACAGTAAAACATTCTGCTACTGCGGAAAAACCTGAGACTGTGCGTCTTTGATTGCAAATATTCATGTGAAGTGATGGTCTTGAGTCTGCAAAACCACAATTGAACTTTCTGGATATAAAATGCATCTGTCTTGCTTGGAACATCATACAAACATCTGCATTACTGTAGTACACCTATATTGATGTGAAGGTGTAAAATCAAGATAACAGTATACTGAGTTGGAGAATGTTTTGCCATGATGATAAATTCAAGTACCGTATACATATCTTTCATACATATGGAGATGGCGAATATCAATACAAGGTCAATAGGACATGATATTGATGATAACATATTACTGTTCATATGCAGTGCTCTAAATCATCAAATCATTTGCTTGACATTAAAATTTAAGTTGTTTCAGGCGCACTGAGAGTATATAACAAAATACCACAATTGATTCAAGTCTAGTCAAAGTGACAGATTTTATGTCATAATGCAGACCAATGTGCCGATAAGGTTTTATATCATAATGCAAACCAACCTCCTATAAGAGACCACCATGTTCTACTGCATATACTCTCATTGAACAGTTTGACATTTTGAAGGAATTTATACTATAATGTGAACACCAACTCCTATTACAATATCCGACGAATCATAATTTTTTGTTGTTGCAAAAACTATATAGCTGTTTTTTCATTGATCAGTAATGACAACATAAAACACCAATTACATACATTTTCACACTGCCTCTGCTAACGATCTTACATGTTCCCACACGCTCACCTGCATGGCTTTGTCGTTATGAGCGAAGCTGTTGATGGTCGAGAGACTGTCGGTGAACGATCGTGAGTTACTGAGACCGACCACATCGTTGATCAGTTCTGACACCGCGACAATGATCTGGAGACAGTGAAAAAGTTATATTTTATTTGTCTATGACACGAAACGGAATTTGAAGTGAAAGTTCTGCGAGAATATAGGGAATATTCATTTAGTAAATAAGGATAATTAGCTACAATGACAACTGCAAGGATTAGTCAAATTGTACCACCAGTTCACAAGACAAATTACTCATAATATTTTGCAAATTTTCAGTATTTCACTTCATTAACTGCCCAAAGAAGAAGACAGGCTCTACAGACCTGTAGGTGAACTCTGGTGAAGCTCTTGCGTTTACAGAACTCAAAGTTACTGCGCATTAGCAGGTACACGAGGGCGCACGCCTCGCTCCGGGTCGACTTCAGGCGTGAGTTACAGCATCGCAGGATCTGTACGGAGGGATGGAATGTTTCTGTACTTGTATTCGAATATTTCACTGGTATTGTATATATTGGCTGGAAAATAATCTTGGAAATTTTTCAACTGCAAGAAAGAATTCGCATTCGCTTACATGTTTTGAGAATATATACATACTGATATATATACATACATATATCTCACCTCATAACATAGACGACCACACATTGAGGCATCCCCGACAAATAGCACCTTGGCAAACTGACAGAGTAAAAATATCACGACATTAATCATCATTGCCATCCACATGTATTTCTAGAATTAAATTTCTTCAAAAAGCTACAAAATATTTTGACATCCATGGCAAATTATCCCTACTACATTTTATTCTGGATGAAAATCCCCTTCGATACCTTGCTGATGAAGGAGCGCAGTGCCCCAAAGGCGTGTTTCTGGACCACTTCTGATTGGCTGGTTTGCATAAACGACAGGTAGAGATCAAAAACTTTGGACATCACAGGATTGTCTCCATCACGGAAATGTAACTGGTCCTGAAACCAGAATAGAATACACTGATGACATATGTTGTTACATTTGTCATGTTTGTGGAATATTTTTGTTGTTCAAAGCTTAAATCTGGAAATGATGCAAAATTTGGTGAATGGTAAAGAATCGTCAACAGTTTCAAATCTGTACCAATATTATATTATTCAAGCAACTACAATTTTTGCTCCACCGTAACCCTGACCTTGAAGCTGGCGGTGTAGAGGCTGAGGACGTCTAACACAATGATGGCGACTTCTGACGACAAGTTCGCTTCCATCATTGCATGGAACATCGCGTCGGCCTCCGACTGGCTTGTACCTGAATAGGCAAAATTATGAAGATGGTCAAAATCACCATTGTTACTGACATACAAAAAGGAAGTTTTAACTTGTTTAAAACCAGTATTTATTACATACCTACCTCTATAATAAACTCTTTGGGTAATCTTACCTTGGCATTCAAAGAAGAGGAGAGAGAAATGAATGTCACAAGAATTTTCTCAAAATTCCTGACATCCATCTCGAACTCGAAATTGAAGGAAATTACTCTCACACATCTCAGATTCCCCGCGATGTAGATGTGACGTCACACCGGTCATATGATTGACCTTAACCGCCATTAATTTGCCCACCTGGTTAAGGCAGGGGAGGCGGGAGGGAGAATAATCGTGTTTATTATAGAGGTAGGTATGTAATAAATACTGGTTTTAAACAAGTTAAAACTTCCTATTTATTGCCATACCACTACCTCTATAATAAACTCTTTGGGTTATATCAGAATAACCAAAGGAGGTGGGTTTAACCCTCTCCCGGGAATTTCATCACCGATGTGTGAGAGTAGGAAATATCCATTGAAAGTAGTAAATATTGTGTTTTACTTTTAAATTATAATTTTAAGTCGAAAATACATATTTACAGGATATTTACAACTATACCATAATACACGCCTGAATTACCTTCAGATGCATGGAGACGAGCAGGGGCTCTGCAGAGGTGACTTTCCTCTTGCAGAAGAACAAAAATTTCCCTCGCCAAAGAAGAGGAGCAACTCCCCTGGGAGTCGACCTCAGGTGCATCTGTACAGAGGCGTGCTGATCTATTTACAGGTATCTACAGCTGGACTACACGCTCCGCCGCCACCAGTCGTCCAAGCTGGAGGCCGGAGTCATCCTCCCAAGCTAACTCCCTGAGATAGAAAGAAGTGAATGTGTTATGAGATTTCCAGGTACAGGCAGACATGACATCATTCAGAGACACTTTATTTGTAAAGACAAGTGAAGCCGCGAGAGCCCTCACATCATGCGCTTTGACTCTGAAACCTGTGGATTTTTTCGCCTGTGACTTTTCATAGCAAAATCTAACACACTTCTTGATCCAAGATGAGATCGTAGCAGGACGGATATCATTTGGAAAATCCTTAAGATAGGACACGAAAAGCAAACGCTTGCCGAGATGCAGCTCACGCGTACGATTAACGTAGATGCGGAGGGCTCGCACGGGACAAAGCTTCGCGTCTTCCTCCAGGCCCGGCCCCAGAGAAGGAGTCAGGGCGGGAATGGAAAAGCTCAATAATGGCGTACCTGCTAATTGAGTTTTGGCCAGAAAGGAGGGAATGACTCCGAGTAGAACCGAGGAGCCATCCGACTTCCACTTAACTTTGGAAAAGGACAGAGCGTGAAGCTCACTCCGTCGCTTCCCGGAAGCCAGAGCCAAAAGGAAGACCGTCTTAAACGTCAGCAACTTTAGTGAGGCCCGCTCAAGGGGTTCGAACGGATCTTTTCTTAAGACGTTGAGAACAAGCGATAGATCCCACTCAGGAACCGGGTTCCTAGCTTTCGGTCTTTCGATCTCGAAACTATTAATCAACGCAGTCAAACCTTGATCATGACCAAAATCGATCCCAAGTTTGGGTTTTAGAGTCTTCGCGATAGCCGTACGGTAACCCGCGATCGTGGATGGAGCTCGCCCTTCATTGAACTTTTCGAGAAGAAATTCGGAAATTAGGGGAGCATCGACTCTGAAAGGACTAACCTTCCGGCGACGACACCAAGCACAGAAGGAAGTCCACTTCGATTGGTAGACTGCCAAAGAAGATTTTCGATTTGATCGGGCGATCCTAGCGGACACCTCCCTTGAAAATCCCTTCTTTCGGAAACATCGCTCGACAATATCCAGGCATGAAGCTTCAGACTTGCGGGAGCCTGATGAAACATGCTGGAGCGAGGTTGTTTGAGGAGGTCCCACCGATCCGGAAGCTGACGAGGGAAGTCTACTATCAACTCCAGAAGGTCCGGGAACCACGACCTCTGCGGTAGACACGGAGCAATCAGCAGGAGGCGACACTGGTGAGTCCGAAACTTGGCGATCACCTTGTCCAACAACACCGCTGGGGGGTAAGCATACGCGTACATGCCCTCCCAGGACGTCGACATCGCATCCACTGACATGGCCGTGGGATCGGGAATGGGAGACACAAACGAAGGAAGTTTGTGGTTCCACCGGGTCGCAAACAAATCGACCATCGGCGTGCCCCATAGGCCGCAGAGAGATTGGAATACCCTGGGGGCAAGACTCCACTCCATGGCCTGGACCTGGCCCCTCCGGGAGAGGCGGTCCGCCCAAACATTCATATGACCAGGGATATGCCTCGCGAAAAGCGAAATACCCCGGTCGTGACACCAGAGCAGGAGGTCGATAGCGGCCTGGCACAGCGACTGGGACTTCGTACCGCCCTGCTTGTTGATGTAAGCGACAACGGTGGAGTTGTCGGTGGCCACCAACACAGCCTGATTGAGGAAATGTGTTTCCCAATGCCTGAGAGCCAAGAACACGGCCTCCAGTTCCAACAGGTTTATGTGCCATTCCTGCTGAGACGAAGACCAGGTGCCCGAGACCTCGCTGTCGTCCCAGTGAGCGCCCCAGCCGTCCATACTGGCATCCGTAAATACGTGCCTGGATGGAAGCGGCCGGCGGAATGACGACCCTCGGAGCAGATTGACGGGATCCAGCCACCATTGCAGATGGGAAACGACTTCCGGAGAGACCTGCACGAGCTGGGATCTGTCTCCCGTGACCTGGGACCATTGAGAGTGTAGATGCCGCTGAATAGGCCGCATGTGCAGGCGGCCCAACGGAACTAACTTTTCCGTGGACGCCAGCATCCCGAGAAGGGACTGCCAGCGTCTGGCCGTCTGTGGAATGCGACGAAGGAAGCCTTCTGACAGCACGGATAATTTTGACTGACGATCCAGCGTCGGCAACACAGTCTCTGAGGTAGTCTGATAACGATACCCCAAGAAGACGAAGTCTCGACGCGGTGACAAGTCGGACTTTTTTTGGTTGATTTTGAACCCCATCCGTGAGCATAGATTTACCACAAACTGTGCTTGGACGATCAGCGTTTCGCGACAATGGTGCCGGATTAGCCAATCGTCGAGATATTGGTGGATAAAAATCCCCCGCTTGTGGGCGAGAATCTGGACTTCCCGAGCCACCATGGTGAAAATCCACGGCGCTGTCGATAATCCGAACGGGAGCGCCCGAAACTGCCATACGCGGCCGAGATAGAGAAATCTCAGGTATTTGCGAACTGCAGGTTTCATTGGAATATGGAAATAGGCATCTTTGAGATCGATCGTTACCACCCACGAATCGCGAGGCATGACTGAACGAACTTGCTCCGGCGTTTCCATGGAAAACGTCGGCACGATTAAGAACTTGTTCAACGGAGAAAGATCTATCACTGGTCTCCAACCCCCCGACGCTTTGGGAACCACAAACAACACGCTGTAGAACCCGGGAGTGTCCCCGGGAGCAGGTTCTATCGCTTGTTTCTCGATCATCGCCGTTATCTCCTCGTGGAGAACACGGCGGCGTTCTGGATCGTTTGGAAGAGTGAAACCCCTTGGGACGGGCGATAACGGTGGCAATTTCTCGAATTTCAGGCCGAATCCTCGACGGAGCGTCGAGACGACCCAGGGGCAAGCCCCGAGCCGCTCCCACTCTTTCCAAAACAGAATTAAACGAGCTCCTACGGGCTCGTCTGAGGAAGGAATATCGACCGAAACGAGCTGACCATGCAGCTCTTCTCGACACTCGAGCAAAGGATCCGGCCCGGAATCCGAAGCTATACGTACCCGGTTTCTTTTCCCCTGCGGGCTTGGGAGCCTCTCCGCGTCCTCGGCCTCGGCCACGACCATGGTCTCCTCGGGTGCTGCCGGCAGAGGCCCCGCGAAAGGGCAACCCTGAGGCCCTGCCTCTCGCTCTACCACGGCCACGAGTCGGCTGTTGCTGAGGCTGAGACTGCTGAACTGCAGACTGGGGCTTCTTAAAGGCCGAAACCATCTGTTGCGTGAGGCGTTCCAGAGACTTCGACTGGCTCAGGAGGGCATTGGAAGTAGAGGACTTCGCGGCCTTCTCGTCGGCCTCCTTCTTCACCTCCCGCAACTCCGCAGAACGGTCAGGGAGTAGAAGTGAAGTAGGGGCTCCGGAAGAGGGGATAACGGGGTGGAGAACTCTCATGTCTGTCATGAGCTGGTCCGGAACCTCGAACTTGAGGGATGAGAGGAAGGCGTCACGCCGCCACAACTCGGACACCCAGAGTGAGTGGGAGTCCAGGGCCACCTTGTCACCCACACCTTTGCCAATGGAGGTGACCAATGAAGCGCAGCTCAATAAGGCTTCTGCCAAATCATCCCGGTCGACGTCAGGGTTGTCCAGGACCTGGTCACGGCACTGAAGAATGGCCCGTCTCGTAGCCATCGACAGCCAGTCCATGGCCGAATCCGTGGCCAGCCCCACTCGAAACGTGTGCTGCAGCTCCGCCAAGGCCGCCCATGGGATCTCCACGGCCTTAGGCTCCTTGAAAAAGGCGTAATGGGGGTGATGCCTCCTCAAAGCTGTAGGCTTGTCGTCCAACTCCGACGACGTATAGTAGTCGTTGACAGACGGGCGAGCAGGATACGCGCCAATCGCCGACTTGTTGGACCTGATGGTCTCGTCCATGCGCTCCTGCATGGAGCCGCGAACTCCCTGTGACAGAGGGAACCGTAAGGCGTCCTTCGACGGCCGGGGGTGCTCTATCTCAGAAGAGATCATCGAACGAGCCACCTTCTTGACTGGGGCCGGAGCATGCTCTTCGGGCCACAAACCCGGGAGGACCCTCTTCACAAAATCCAACTTCTCCCCCCAAGAGAGAGGGTCGTCGGACTCGGGCTGGTCCGCCTCCTGGTCCGGGTCCGCCTTACGCTTTCGCGGAAGCGTGAGGCCTGACGGGCCAGGTAACGGCTGGTCAGCCGACTGAGAGACCTGTAGGGAAGGTTCCTCATCTGAAGACGGCTCTTCCCTAAGCAGAGGGGAAGACGGGGGCGGTGGCGGCTGTGGAGGCGTGAACCTCGCCAGAAACTGCTGCCACTGGCCTAACATCTCTTCCCGAAAAGACTGAAGCTCGCCCCTAAGGCGCTGCTCTGACGTCGTGGAAGAGCTCCCCTGGACAGGAACACCGGACGGCTCCGACGCACGGGAAGACCCTTGGTCCGCCAACTGGGCGAAGGACAACATACCCTGGCTAGAGGCGACGAAACCGGAGGGCAGGGCCGTAAGAGGGGAATCGTCCTTGATATCCTCGGCGATCTGAAACACACAGGGCGAATCAGAAAAAGGAAACTCTGGAAACCGTGGAGACATGGAAACTCCAGGAACCCATGGGTTTGGACGGCTCATGGCCCTTGGCTCCCGGCCCCTACTGGCCACGGCTCCGGTAGCCACGGCCTGGGGTCCAGTAACCGACGGGAAATCGGGTGCCGGCGGCCGTATCACTGGCGACACGGGCCCGGACCGAAATCCGCCCTGGCTATGGGGTTGAAACCCAGCTCCGGGGGCAGGTGCCCGACCCGGAGGGGGAAACAACACTCTCTGTCCAGAGGGATCCCGGGCGCAGGGAACCGTCGTGAGCCCGACGGAACCGGCAGACCCCGAAACCACACTCGGACACTGAAACCCAGGTCGTTCAGCCAGAGAAGCATGAGAACGAGGGGCCAGTAGAGAGGGAGCCAAAAGTGAGCCACACAAACCCGTAGGTTGTGGGGAAGTTAGGGTGCCGAGAGCCGAACGCGCGGCTCCCGGGACCCGTACCTGGCTGAAAGAAAATGACAATGATAAATCAAAACTTACAGCACAAACAGCATTGGTTAACTGCAAATCTAAACGCCGCTTGCGTTCCTCAGACGCCTTGGGACGCGGCCTGGCGCTATCAGAATCTGACGGGGAAGGGGGAGTAGGGCAACCAGCAAACCTGCGGGCCTGAATCTCCCGTAAGCCTTGAAGACAGAGTTTCCACTCGTCGATGGACCAATCCGCGCATAACTCACAGGTGGCTGAAGGACGGCAATAAACAGTGTCCCTACACTGCCAGCAGGCGTTATGAGCCTCCCACTTAGGAAGGTAGTGTTTGCAAACGATGCACTTCATATCTGAAACATATCAAACATCGAAGTACAAACGGGCGATAATGGGGGAAGGAAAGGGGCCTGGGGAGGCTTTACCATTTCCTCCCAAAAAAATCGCAAATCACTAACTCTAAGCTAGTCTAACAACGAAAGAACGATCTACTGAAGAAAAAGCTGTGCAAAGAACAGCCTAAAGACGATCGTAGACGTGAAGAAATTCGACTTTGAATGCCGAAAGCAAGACTTGCTGCACATCCAACAATGGAGGAGCAAATTAATGGCGGTTAAGGTCAATCATATGACCGGTGTGACGTCACATCTACACCGCGGGGAATCTGAGATGTGTGAGAGTAATTTCCTTCAATTTCGAGTTCGAGATGGATGTCAGGAATTTTGAGAAAATTCTTGTGACATTCATTTCTCTCTCCTCTTCTTTGAATGCCAAGGTAAGATTACCCAAAGAGTTTATTATAGAGGTAGTGGTATGGCAATAAATATCTGATTCAACGTTTTTGGAATGACATAAAAACTTGAAGAAGACTCTTCATGTGAATGATGTTGTACACCAGTTATGAGTTTAGCATATATTGCAATATAGAGGGATCATGTGATTCATCACACCCTGTAATGAGCGTAGGTCCCCGGCCGCACTACTCGTGCGGTTGTAGTTCATCAGTGAAGGCTTCTTGGCACCAGGTATTGTGACGCTAGCTCGCGTCTCCCCAATTATACTGGAAGTACAAAATACAAAGTGACTTCTCCGCATATTGACAAGATTAATTTCGTTCAAAAAATTTCAGATTATTTTGGTGGATGTTAAATTCATACCATAAAGACGTGATGCGTTTCTTTCCTAAATATTTGAATTGCTGCATACAAGTTCTGCAAACAAAACAGAGATTTTATTTAATTCATGGCTCATGAGTTTATAGGTGGACTTGTGCAATGGTAAGTTAGTTGGAGACGTTCTGCAGTTTGTAGCTTTACATTCCCAGAAATGCTTGTCACGTTAAATCGTTTCATGTGAATAACTTGTACTTACTCAAGAATGGTGAAGAAATCCAAAATGTCGTACTCTGACGAGTTGTTGAACCAACCCATTAATACTTCTGTGAGGACACACAACACAGTTTATCTGTTCTACAAACAATGTGTTCAAAGGCACCATACTACAGTGCAGTACATATATGTACTGTCACAAAATTCATAAAATCTTGTCTATAAATTAAGAATTTATGAGAATTATTTTAGCTCATGTACATAAGTGTTCCTCATTCTATTCTGCGGCTTCTGCCCGTACCTTCAGAAAGGTTTTCCACAATGTAGAGGAAGCACAGCAGCAGGTCCTTGACCTCCTTGTGGTCCAGCTTATCATAGCGCACCATAAACTGTGAACCCGCCGTGGACGCAGACGAACTGAACGCTCCAACCAACGAGCCTTGTCTGGAAAGTGAAAACACTGTAATTTTGTATTCTGTTTTCTGCCAATTCGAAGGTGAAAATATCCAACATGTTCTTGTGTTATTTTATTCCCAATTCTTCCAGTTTACATCCAGGATCCTACGGTGAGAACCCCCATTATATTGAGCCCCATTCAAATTTCTGAAAATATTGATAAGGCCAATTCATTTCCCAAGATTCTCGTCAGAATCAAACTCAGAGCAAAGAAATTATATTCCTATCACTTTAGTCACACTTATATTGACCTGCTATGAGAGCGAAGGATGGACCCCTCCCGGCTGTCGGAGCCCTTCTCTGTGGTGTTGGACGCGGTGGACGTGGAGCTGTTTAGCGATGTCGAGGAACCGTTCAAGGCCCGGGCCTCACTCAGGGGCAGACTCAGGTTACCCGTCGATGTAGCTAGGTATGGGAATTTAACCATGGTTACCAAGATCTATCATCATATAATATCGTCAAGGACTATGATTACAAATCTCTTTTTCCAAGCACACTCAAACCACCCATTATGAAATGCTGAGGTAACATTACACATTGTTTATTTCATTCCAAATATGACAATAAACACAGACCTTGTCCTGATATCAAGGCAAAGACGGCAGGGTCCCTCAAGTTCCTAGGCATGCTGTTGCCTTGGTTACCAAGGGTTGAAGTTGATGCATTTGTGTCGAGCGACACAGTGCTACTATACGACGCCAGCGATGCCCGTCCCAGTGAGTCGCCCTGTGAGATGTCACCGTTCGCCTGCGTGGGACTCGACTGGACACTCTCCTTCTGCATCAGGCGGTTCTTGTTCTCTAAGATGATTGTGATGAAAGGCAAGTAAAGGTTGGCGATCCTCGCTTGCTGGGCCTGGAAAAGGCAGGAGTTATGTGCAGGAACATGCAATGATAGCTGTGCATTGGTTGAGATTATATTATTATGATACAGCAGCACACTACCGGATAGACAATGATAAGAAAGGACTGAATGGTAGATACATTAAGTTCAGTACTTGATAGCATGATTGTTAGGTGCTTCTGCAATTCTTGCATGAACTTTTATGGTCTGCTCGCTATGAACTTTTGTCTACATGTATGCTACGGTAAAATTTCCACACTTTTGATATTTTTTTTTTTAAAATGTTACTGAAAATTTGAGGTAAGAGTTCCAAATCACCAACCTTGTTCTGGTAGCGATCATCGAAGGCGTGTTTAGCCAGAAGGTTACGTAACGTCATGATGGCACATTTCCGGATGTCTTTGATCTCGTTCAGTGCCAACTTCAGTTCATGCAGCAGTAAGCCGACGAGAAAATGTTTCTTGCGGAACTCCTCCGAGAGAGTGTAGTCGTGCTTCATGTCTATATATGGAAGTGGTGGGAACAGTTACACACAATTCTATTTCTGTACAGTCAATGATCGGGGAAAATTGTTGGGTCATAGTAATACTGTTACATGTATATGTAAGGAAGTGCGAATAGTTTTTAGGTATTTGGTAGATTCAGGTATTGGTCAACACATATTATCATATATTTTCAAATAAATAGTGCAGTATTTAAAGTATTTAAAGGGAAAAAATACATGGAATTATTGGTTAATGATAAGGTATATTTGGCTATGAGGTATCTTAGGCATGTGCTGTGACCAGACAGTTCTTCAGGGTAATATATGACCAGGAAAAAACACCAATGTTAAAGGAAAAGTGTTTCCATTTAAACACAATATGCTGTCTAGTGGATAATGGTTTGAAAAGATAGTAACTTTTTCACATCAGTTCTATCACAACCCAGCACACGCATAGTTCATGAAGTGAAGATTCCAAGAAAAACATCCCAAAATAAAATTGTAATATATTGTAATAAAGATAAACATAATGCGTCTATATATCTACCACCACACTTTTGGTTATATCTACATCATGATACATCACTGTACATAGTACATGGATCTAGGCATTCAACACCCAAGTCTGTCATACCACAAGTACTGGAACATGTACTATAAGTAACGGAACATGTCGTACACCAGTTGAATTCTGGTACACTATGTTCCCAAATATACTTGTTAAAGGGGGAGTATTCACATGTTGTTATGGAATTTTTTTTTTTTTTCCATTCCTATCATCATGATCATTATGACATCTGAAAATTGTAGTGATTCACAACATCAAATGCTTCAATATTTAAGCTTTTTTTTTCCAACATCAAATTGTTTGGAGTTTACACCAAAAATGAATCAACTTTGGAATTTATTTCACAGGATTTGTTTTAAACATGTTAAATCATCAAAATCAAGTTATTATATTATAAAGTAAGAATTTGTTGAATTATCTGGTGAACTTAACTATTTTATAAGTTGCATCTATTTGAATATTCATTTGTAAGCATTATGAATGTACATGTAAGCATTACAAAATATTGCCTGGCTGTAAAAGCAAATAATTTAATGAACCAATTGATGACAAGTTAATATCATGCTTGTCAATATTGGGGTACAACATGCCCTTCATAAAACATGAAGTAAAAGCAATTATGCAACACATAAAGTAACGGAATAAATGAAGATAAAAACCATAAATTTATCAAATAAATACATTATGTATTTTCCAAAGTAAACATTTTTTCGCTCACAAAATAATCTGAAATATACAGCTAATATTGGCTAAGTCTGACACCAAAAAATCAACAAAAAAATCAACCATAACCCATAAATAACTACAGAAAAAAATATCCAGTCACAAAATGATACTATCTATTCTCCAAACATTGATATGCACATAACTAGACAGAGCTGTGCAGGTAAGTTACCTTCAGGACGTATTTCTGTTTGTAAAACATATCAAGAAATAAGGTTTGAACACATATTACACGGTAGTCTGGATAATTATGAAGGAACTGAGAAGCAGAAATTAAAGTCTAAGTATGGTCTCAGAACTCATTTTTAACACACGAAAGAAGACATCGCGCTGATCATTGTGGTTTTTACGGCATGTCATTATCATAAGTAGTTCCAAAGTTATGAGGATTTTTATTACAATTTTTAATCAAAAATCGACACCTAATTAAGTATGATAATGAGCATTCATGACGTCACAACGGGAACACATGTTAATTAGCTACATGAAAGTCTTGAAATCAAATATTTGATTGAAGATATCAGTTTAATTCAATATCTTCAATGTTCAACTTGAAATGTAAGCAGTATTTAGTTATTTTAATTGATTACCATGGTAACCATTCTTTTGATAAAGCCCATAGCAACCAAGGTTGTTAGGGGCCTGTATGCCATTAGTATTCTATTATTTGGCTCAAGAAAGTAAAAATATCAATTATCTTCATTTATGTTTCTCAAACAAAGCTTTTTAAAACCAATTTTGCTTTTAGGCTGTGAGTTACGCCCTTAGCAACCATGGTTGCTAGGGGCAGTATCAAAGGACTGGTTGCTATGCTGGTGTACCACTCTACATAATCATGGTATAAATTTTAATAGCTACATCTTCCAATAATATACGTTTGTTATACCATGCAAAGCAACGTCAGAATGACACTTTGAGCCACTAATTAAAATCAATATCCCGGTGTGACGTCATGAATACTAATTATAATAGCTAATGAGGCAAAATATCACAGTGAAAATATGGCCTGAATTGCCCACAAAATGTTTAATACTTCGATAACTAATAAAGATAAATCGATTTTGTAAAAACCAATGTGTTTATTTCAATGAGTTCTTCAATATAAAATATAAAATTCGAACATCTATTTTGACTTTACTTAGGCTTTAATAGAAAAAATTTTATTCTGAAATAAAAGATAAATAGTCATGATAATTATGAGGTCCTGCCGGCAACATAATAGGAAGTTTTAACTTGTTTAAAACCAGTATTTATTACATACCTACCTCTATAATAAACTCTTTGGGTAATCTTACCTTGGCATTCAAAGAAGAGGAGAGAGAAATGAATGTCACAAGAATTTTCTCAAAATTCCTGACATCCATCTCGAACTCGAAATTGAAGGAAATTACTCTCACACATCTCAGATTCCCCGCGGTGTAGATGTGACGTCACACCGGTCATATGATTGACCTTAACCGCCATTAATTTGCCCACCTGGTTAAGGCAGGGGAGGCGGGAGGGAGAATAATCGTGTTTATTATAGAGGTAGGTATGTAATAAATACTGGTTTTAAACAAGTTAAAACTTCCTATTTATTGCCATACCACTACCTCTATAATAAACTCTTTGGGTTATATCAGAATAACCAAAGGAGGTGGGTTTAACCCTCTCCCGGGAATTTCATCACCGATGTGTGAGAGTAGGAAATATCCATTGAAAGTAGTAAATATTGTGTTTTACTTTTAAATTATAATTTTAAGTCGAAAATACATATTTACAGGATATTTACAACTATACCATAATACACGCCTGAATTACCTTCAGATGCATGGAGACGAGCAGGGGCTCTGCAGAGGTGACTTTCCTCTTGCAGAAGAACAAAAATTTCCCTCGCCAAAGAAGAGGAGCAACTCCCCTGGGAGTCGACCTCAGGTGCATCTGTACAGAGGCGTGCTGATCTATTTACAGGTATCTACAGCTGGACTACACGCTCCGCCGCCACCAGTCGTCCAAGCTGGAGGCCGGAGTCATCCTCCCAAGCTAACTCCCTGAGATAGAAAGAAGTGAATGTGTTATGAGATTTCCAGGTACAGGCAGACATGACATCATTCAGAGACACTTTATTTGTAAAGGCAAGTGAAGCCGCGAGAGCCCTCACATCATGCGCTTTGACTCTGAAACCTGTGGATTTTTTCGCCTGTGACTTTTCATAGCAAAATCTAACACACTTCTTGATCCAAGATGAGATCGTAGCAGGACGGATATCATTTGGAAAATCCTTAAGATAGGACACGAAAAGCAAACGCTTGCCGAGATGCAGCTCACGCGTACGATTAACGTAGATGCGGAGGGCTCGCACGGGACAAAGCTTCGCGTCTTCCTCCAGGCCCGGCCCCAGAGAAGGAGTCAGGGCGGGAATGGAAAAGCTCAATAATGGCGTACCTGCTAATTGAGTTTTGGCCAGAAAGGAGGGAATGACTCCGAGGAGAACCGAGGAGCCATCCGACTTCCACTTAACTTTGGAAAAGGACAGAGCGTGAAGCTCACTCCGTCGCTTCCCGGAAGCCAGAGCCAAAAGGAAGACCGTCTTAAACGTCAGCAACTTTAGTGAGGCCCGCTCAAGGGGTTCGAACGGATCTTTTCTTAAGACGTTGAGAACAAGCGATAGATCCCACTCAGGAACCGGGTTCCTAGCTTTCGGTCTTTCGATCTCGAAACTATTAATCAACGCAGTCAAACCTTGATCATGACCAAAATCGATCCCAAGTTTGGGTTTTAGAGTCTTCGCGATAGCCGTACGGTAACCCGCGATCGTGGATGGAGCTCGCCCTTCATTGAACTTTTCGAGAAGAAATTCGGAAATTAGGGGAGCATCGACTCTGAAAGGACTAACCTTCCGGCGACGACACCAAGCACAGAAGGAAGTCCACTTCGATTGGTAGACTGCCAAAGAAGATTTTCGATTTGATCGGGCGATCCTAGCGGACACCTCCCTTGAAAATCCCTTCTTTCGGAAACATCGCTCGACAATATCCAGGCATGAAGCTTCAGACTTGCGGGAGCCTGATGAAACATGCTGGAGCGAGGTTGTTTGAGGAGGTCCCACCGATCCGGAAGCTGACGAGGGAACCACGACCTCTGCGGTAGACACGGAGCAATCAGCAGGAGGCGACACTGGTGAGTCCGAAACTTGGCGATCACCTTGTCCAACAACACCGCTGGGGGGTAAGCATACGCGTACATGCCCTCCCAGGACGTCGACATCGCATCCACTGACATGGCCGTGGGATCGGGAATGGGAGACACAAACGAAGGAAGTTTGTGGTTCCACCGGGTCGCAAACAAATCGACCATCGGCGTGCCCCATAGGCCGCAGAGAGATTGGAATACCCTGGGGGCAAGACTCCACTCCATGGCCTGGACCTGGCCCCTCCGGGAGAGGCGGTCCGCCCAAACATTCATATGACCAGGGATATGCCTCGCGAAAAGCGAAATACCCCGGTCGTGACACCAGAGCAGGAGGTCGATAGCGGCCTGGCACAGCGACTGGGACTTCGTACCGCCCTGCTTGTTGATGTAAGCGACAACGGTGGAGTTGTCGGTGGCCACCAACACAGCCTGATTGAGGAAATGTGTTTCCCAATGCCTGAGAGCCAAGAACACGGCCTCCAGTTCCAACAGGTTTATGTGCCATTCCTGCTGAGACGAAGACCAGGTGCCCGAGACCTCGCTGTCGTCCCAGTGAGCGCCCCAGCCGTCCATACTGGCATCCGTAAATACGTGCCTGGATGGAAGCGGCCGGCGGAATGACGACCCTCGGAGCAGATTGACGGGATCCAGCCACCATTGCAGATGGGAAACGACTTCCGGAGAGACCTGCACGAGCTGGGATCTGTCTCCCGTGACCTGGGACCATTGAGAGTGTAGATGCCGCTGAATAGGCCGCATGTGCAGGCGGCCCAACGGAACTAACTTTTCCGTGGACGCCAGCATCCCGAGAAGGGACTGCCAGCGTCTGGCCGTCTGTGGAATGCGACGAAGGAAGCCTTCTGACAGCACGGATAATTTTGACTGACGATCCAGCGTCGGCAACACAGTCTCTGAGGTAGTCTGATAACGATACCCCAAGAAGACGAAGTCTCGACGCGGTGACAAGTCGGACTTTTTTTGGTTGATTTTGAACCCCATCCGTGAGCATAGATTTACCACAAACTGTGCTTGGACGATCAGCGTTTCGCGACAATGGTGCCGGATTAGCCAATCGTCGAGATATTGGTGGATAAAAATCCCCCGCTTGTGGGCGAGAATCTGGACTTCCCGAGCCACCATGGTGAAAATCCACGGCGCTGTCGATAATCCGAACGGGAGCGCCCGAAACTGCCATACGCGGCCGAGATAGAGAAATCTCAGGTATTTGCGAACTGCAGGTTTCATTGGAATATGGAAATAGGCATCTTTGAGATCGATCGTTACCACCCACGAATCGCGAGGCATGACTGAACGAACTTGCTCCGGCGTTTCCATGGAAAACGTCGGCACGATTAAGAACTTGTTCAACGGAGAAAGATCTATCACTGGTCTCCAACCCCCCGACGCTTTGGGAACCACAAACAACACGCTGTAGAACCCGGGAGTGTCCCCGGGAGCAGGTTCTATCGCTTGTTTCTCGATCATCGCCGTTATCTCCTCGTGGAGAACACGGCGGCGTTCTGGATCGTTTGGAAGAGTGAAACCCCTTGGGACGGGCGATAACGGTGGCAATTTCTCGAATTTCAGGCCGAATCCTCGACGGAGCGTCGAGACGACCCAGGGGCAAGCCCCGAGCCGCTCCCACTCTTTCCAAAACAGAATTAAACGAGCTCCTACGGGCTCGTCTGAGGAAGGAATATCGACCGAAACGAGCTGACCATGCAGCTCTTCTCGACACTCGAGCAAAGGATCCGGCCCGGAATCCGAAGCTATACGTACCCGGTTTCTTTTCCCCTGCGGGCTTGGGAGCCTCTCCGCGTCCTCGGCCTCGGCCACGACCACGGTCTCCTCGGGTGCTGCCGGCAGAGGCCCCGTGAAAGGGCAACCCTGAGGCCCTGCCTCTCGCTCTACCACGGCCACGAGTCGGCTGTTGCTGAGGCTGAGACTGCTGAACTGCAGACTGGGGCTTCTTAAAGGCCGAAACCATCTGTTGCGTGAGGCGTTCCAGAGACTTCGACTGGCTCAGGAGGGCATTGGAAGTAGAGGACTTCGCGGCCTTCTCGTCGGCCTCCTTCTTCACCTCCCGCAACTCCGCAGAACGGTCAGGGAGTAGAAGTGAAGTAGGGGCTCCGGAAGAGGGGATAACGGGGTGGAGAACTCTCATGTCTGTCATGAGCTGGTCCGGAACCTCGAACTTGAGGGATGAGAGGAAGGCGTCACGCCGCCACAACTCGGACACCCAGAGTGAGTGGGAGTCCAGGGCCACCTTGTCACCCACACCTTTGCCAATGGAGGTGACCAATGAAGCGCAGCTCAATAAGGCTTCTGCCAAATCATCCCGGTCGACGTCAGGGTTGTCCAGGACCTGGTCACGGCACTGAAGAATGGCCCGTCTCGTAGCCATCGACAGCCAGTCCATGGCCGAATCCGTGGCCAGCCCCACTCGAAACGTGTGCTGCAGCTCCGCCAAGGCCGCCCATGGGATCTCCACGGCCTTAGGCTCCTTGAAAAAGGCGTAATGGGGGTGATGCCTCCTCAAAGCTGTAGGCTTGTCGTCCAACTCCGACGACGTATAGTAGTCGTTGACAGACGGGCGAGCAGGATACGCGCCAATCGCCGACTTGTTGGACCTGATGGTCTCGTCCATGCGCTCCTGCATGGAGCCGCGAACTCCCTGTGACAGAGGGAACCGTAAGGCGTCCTTCGACGGCCGGGGGTGCTCTATCTCAGAAGAGATCATCGAACGAGCCACCTTCTTGACTGGGGCCGGAGCATGCTCTTCGGGCCACAAACCCGGGAGGACCCTCTTCACAAAATCCAACTTCTCCCCCCAAGAGAGAGGGTCGTCGGACTCGGGCTGGTCCGCCTCCTGGTCCGGGTCCGCCTTACGCTTTCGCGGAAGCGTGAGGCCTGACGGGCCAGGTAACGGCTGGTCAGCCGACTGAGAGACCTGTAGGGAAGGTTCCTCATCTGAAGACGGCTCTTCCCTAAGCAGAGGGGAAGACGGGGGCGGTGGCGGCTGTGGAGGCGTGAACCTCGCCAGAAACTGCTGCCACTGGCCTAACATCTCTTCCCGAAAAGACTGAAGCTCGCCCCTAAGGCGCTGCTCTGACGTCGTGGAAGAGCTCCCCTGGACAGGAACACCGGACGGCTCCGACGCACGGGAAGACCCTTGGTCCGCCAACTGGGCGAAGGACAACATACCCTGGCTAGAGGCGACGAAACCGGAGGGCAGGGCCGTAAGAGGGGAATCGTCCTTGATATCCTCGGCGATCTGAAACACACAGGGCGAATCAGAAAAAGGAAACTCTGGAAACCGTGGAGACATGGAAACTCCAGGAACCCATGGGTTTGGACGGCTCATGGCCCTTGGCTCCCGGCCCCTACTGGCCACGGCTCCGGTAGCCACGGCCTGGGGTCCAGTAACCGACGGGAAATCGGGTGCCGGCGGCCGTATCACTGGCGACACGGGCCCGGACCGAAATCCGCCCTGGCTATGGGGTTGAAACCCAGCTCCGGGGGCAGGTGCCCGACCCGGAGGGGGAAACAACACTCTCTGTCCAGAGGGATCCCGGGCGCAGGGAACCGTCGTGAGCCCGACGGAACCGGCAGACCCCGAAACCACACTCGGACACTGAAACCCAGGTCGTTCAGCCAGAGAAGCATGAGAACGAGGGGCCAGTAGAGAGGGAGCCAAAAGTGAGCCACACAAACCCGTAGGTTGTGGGGAAGTTAGGGTGCCGAGAGCCGAACGCGCGGCTCCCGGGACCCGTACCTGGCTGAAAGAAAATGACAATGATAAATCAAAACTTACAGCACAAACAGCATTGGTTAACTGCAAATCTAAACGCCGCTTGCGTTCCTCAGACGCCTTGGGACGCGGCCTGGCGCTATCAGAATCTGACGGGGAAGGGGGAGTAGGGCAACCAGCAAACCTGCGGGCCTGAATCTCCCGTAAGCCTTGAAGACAGAGTTTCCACTCGTCGATGGACCAATCCGCGCATAACTCACAGGTGGCTGAAGGACGGCAATAAACAGTGTCCCTACACTGCCAGCAGGCGTTATGAGCCTCCCACTTAGGAAGGTAGTGTTTGCAAACGATGCACTTCATATCTGAAACATATCAAACATCGAAGTACAAACGGGCGATAATGGGGGAAGGAAAGGGGCCTGGGGAGGCTTTACCATTTCCTCCCAAAAAAATCGCAAATCACTAACTCTAAGCTAGTCTAACAACGAAAGAACGATCTACTGAAGAAAAAGCTGTGCAAAGAACAGCCTAAAGACGATCGTAGACGTGAAGAAATTCGACTTTGAATGCCGAAAGCAAGACTTGCTGCACATCCAACAATGGAGGAGCAAATTAAATGGCGGTTAAGGTCAATCATATGACCGGTGTGACGTCACATCTACACCGCGGGGAATCTGAGATGTGTGAGAGTAATTTCCTTCAATTTCGAGTTCGAGATGGATGTCAGGAATTTTGAGAAAATTCTTGTGACATTCATTTCTCTCTCCTCTTCTTTGAATGCCAAGGTAAGATTACCCAAAGAGTTTATTATAGAGGTAGTGGTATGGCAATAAATACTAACTTTTCAAAGCATTTATACCAGATATCAAATCCAGTTCAACAGAAAAAGTTTTATATACTTGACTATGAGACTTCCAGAAGGCTTTGAATGAGTAGGGTAACAGACATTTTGTTTTTTCCTTGTTCTATGGATCCTTACTATCCATGCAATTTACTTCTGGATGATAATACTCATTCCAGAAATATGCTAACGACTACTAGTATACATGTTTTATGTAAACATGCAATTTCATTCATTTCTTTAGCACTCGATCAGTCAATAAATAAGACCTATCACTTCTTCCACAATCCAAATATTACATTTTTTTTACTGTCGATAGAATACTGTCAAAATTTAAACTGAAAAATTCTATACGTTTGAGACACATATCTTTCTGTGCAAAACGGCGAATAATAGTTAATATTCGCCATTGCATCAAAGTAAACATTGTGACATAAGGACACAGGGTTATTCTGGTTAACACCGCAGGATTATATATGTATATAATATATATGTATAAAACCGCAAACAAATACTTGCTTTCTTTATCCCAATCATAGAAGGGAAACAAACCTGCCCAAATTGAATTGAATAATTGTCAGTCAGCGTTTTACATGTTAGTAATATTTTTTTCAAACTTTAAGGTAAAATGGAATTGAATTTACAAAACAGGTTACTGTTATTTTTCTCACAATGCATCTATAGGATCTTTCATACTAGATCTACACATGTGCCTTTTCTCATGTTTCAAGCATGCTAGTTGTAACCTTTTCTACAATTCCAAAGAATCTTTTTTCTTCGAACTTGACATAGGTAGGCGTAAAATTAACTCTGAATTAACTCGAGGAAGTTGTCATGCAGGGCGATATATATATTCATCGTCCTTACTTTTCAGAGTCTCCTCGCGTTTATTGTCTCTGAATGCTGTACCAACAGATCAATGATATTATAAATTTATTAAGTTCGGTTTTAATTGATAACACACCAAAGTTCCTTTCTTTTTTTTTTGTGACACTGTATTTCAATACTTTATCTTGGTCAAATTTAGATAGGATTTCCTGATTCTGTTGTGTTGAAATTTCACAAAACAAAAGTTTTAAAGGTGCAAGACACACATTAGCAAAAACTGCGAACAAAACAGAGGCCAACAGTCTTTAAACTTGTCATGCAAACATCAACATTCATAGCTTTATATTTTACATTTCTCATCAAATCATGAGATTATTGATGAGAATTGCACAAACATAAACATAAGAGTACTTGATTATTTTTTCAAAAATATGGTATATAAAAGAACAGCTATATAATATACAAGGTCATTATAATATTGACTACAGTACTAGTATATATTTATCAATTTGAATATTTCATGTCATACAGTGAGCTATTATTATTGTTTTTTTGATATACCTTTGTAGTTTTTGACTTGTTTTCGGACCATGGGCAGGTTCAATGGAATGTAGTGTTCATGGTTGCACACGATTGACAAGAAGCCAAACTTGAATTCGTGCAGGATCTGAAACAGAATATATTTTTCGTTAAACGGAAATTCAGTGAAGATGGTATAATTTTGTACTGATTGGGTGCTGATTTAAAGTTTTTATCACATTGTGGTTAAACTGCAAGTTTATATATCGCAATTGACTTGAAATTTTCCTTCAATTCGCATTATCACTTCATTATTTCATATATTTATTTAACAAAGCACATTGCAAACCTTCGGGTCCCCTGGACTAAACTTTTCGATGTATGAGTTAATCAGCTTGAAGACATATCCCCGATCCATGTATGTGAAGCAGCGCTGTCGAAAACAAACACACATAGATTAAGTCATGCCTAAACGTGAGTTTCAGCACAAAATATTATTTTGATATTCACTTAGCTAAAACACCCTATTTTCTCCTTTCATTCATTATGTCCAGAGACAAATTGCCATTAGACAGTAATTCAGAACCAATCCCACCCTACAGTCTCTCACAAATTCCGTCACACTGGGTACTGTCCACAAGCTGACCTTGATAAAGTTAGCAAGACTGACGTTAGCGTTCCGCGTCTCGCTCAGCTTGTCGCGGTACTTCTGTATGATCTGCGTAGTGATGCTTGTCACCATGTTCTGAATGATGAAGCCGAAACTGTACGGGAACCTCTCGTTTCTCGCCATCTGTGGTAGAAAATACAACTCTTTTCTAGTGTCTACAATTCTGAAACAGTACGGGGCATTTCCTTGTCTAATGCAACTACTGTTAATTCCACAGTCGATCATAAATACACAAAATACACTGTCATGATATGCGAATGCTATGCGAATGCTAACTTCAGGATCTAAACACTGCACAAACACCGACATGAAATGACTAATAATTTTCAAATGTGGATCCCTATTACAGGCACCAATGCCGCAACCTTGTGGGTGATTTCCACATTTTAACCAACATGCCCTTACCTCACTTTCTCTTTCTGATATACTTCTCAATCATATTGATTATAATCATATTAACCATATTAACCATCATCACCATCACTCCCCCGTGTACAGACCTTGATGCGGCCGGTGGACTGTAGATGCTGGGACATGCTCTTGATGATGATATCAAAGAAGAACCAGATGTGATTCAGGATGGTTTCGATGTCGAGGGGGTCCGTTTTGGCGGGCCGCATCAGGGAGTTGAGGTGCGTGGCTAGTTCCTCATGGACTGTTTTGTCTTTTTGGCTGGTGGCCGTGTCAGTCACAAACACGTACTGAAAGGGGCAGGATTGTTTCATGAATAGTAAGTTAGGAAAAGTTAGACAGAAAAAAAATCATTTGATCTACTGTACATGATTCTATCAAAATGTATCCTACATGTGCATATGCAAAATTTATGGTATACAAATTACATGTACATGTATTTCAAACATCATGCATATCTTACAGTTTCAACTTTTAGACCTGATTGAATTATTTTTGAGCCATTACGAACATAATTTAAAACCATAATCCTAAAGGGAACCTCTTTTTTTTCAAATTTTAGAATATATAAATCTACATGCAATTGAAAATCAATCAGTGAAGAACACAAAAGCCCTCCACCAGTACCAACCTTGACATACGTCTGTAGGATGTCGGGTTTGTCCTGGGCGTTACCCTCCCGGTCGTGACCTTTGACCTTGTGTACATGTGATACCATGTGTGTTAGCACCCTGGAGAAAACCCGACGGGAAATCCAGAAGTTAGTTTCACTTGTAAACAGCCATTCTACTCGGTCCATATGAATCAAATCCTCATTCATTTATTGACTAGGTCAATAAATCGAACATATGATTAACAAGTTTTGGTGAGTTTACTTTGCTGTTTCCAACCAAATTTATAACTTTTTTTAACGGTAAAGTTCTCGTACCTGACTGTGTTCATGGCTACATCTTCGCTGTTCGTTCGCGGTAGAATTCGGAAGAGCTGGTTGAACAAAGTCGGCAGGAATTCTATCACAGTGCTTATATCCACCGCTAGCAGACCCTGTCAAGGCAAAATTAAGATTTGACTATTTATTCGTATTTCTTCGAACAGGTCAGTCCCAAGTCACCATATAAGTTTGGCATTCTTTCATACTGTTCTGATTATTTGTTGAAATATGGCATGCAGAGTTTCTTATATTTGAAAACAGAGGGAAAGAATTCAGTTGTTACTTCAACAGGTGGAATGCATGCCAGTATGTTAGTTCATAGATAAGAATGTCATCTTCAATGTAATAAATTATGACGATGCTAGCTGATTCTTATTGACAATGTTTTACACGATTGCCATGCAATACCAAATTTTTAAGTTTGTACATGGAACAAGAGAAGCTCATGAATTCATGCATTGAGCACAACATGTACATCAATTTAACAGACATATAAAACGCTATTGCTAAACTGCCATCAGGCAAATATTTCACTGCATTTGATCTTCCAGTTGAAGACAAATTTCTTCAAATCTTAGTATACGGATGGTAGTTAGAACCATACTGATTTTGGGAACCTATGAACATGATCAAATGACAAAAGCATTACACAAAAGCATACCCAGTGGAAAGTCAACATTATATTGTATGCAGGTATGCTTTAATCATGCAGAAAACCATGTATTATCATCAAAAACTTCATGCCATCGATAGATATTTACGACATGATACATGTAAATTAACGACATGATACATGCACATTTCATAAACTGATATTATATTAATACATTCAGCTATGCAACGCAACTCTGCAATGACTAACTTTATGTAAATAACAATCTCATATCTGACTTCAGCCACCAACATTCAAATGAAAATAGTTTTTTTTTTAATATAGCTACTCGGTACTTTTAATACCGTTTATCTATAAGCATGATATCGGGGGTTTGAGGCATCTCAAGCGACTACATGTTATGGTTTTCTGGAAGATGAATCTACAAAAGTTGCCTTAACTAATCTGGGACAAACATTTCACAATATCAATGATTCATTATCTTGACCAGGTTGATATAATTACAGCAATGCAGTTATACAGTATTTGTTACGAATAATTGTACAATTTCCAATGCAACTTGCAAGGTGGGTAAAAAAATATCCAGCCTTGTCCTTGATAAATATTCATGAACCAAAATTTGCATAAATACATACTCAAATCAACACCCAAATGGGACAGGGAACAAAAGTGGAAACACACCAAAGGGGGAAACTAAAGCCAGTGAGAATGGTACAGCCATAAAACCAGGTTGTTTCCACGGTTACCTGTAAGATACCACATGTGGGGTCAGGTGCGGGTCTCCTGTTGCCGGGGCTGGGGGAAGCCCGCGGATCTGCCTGGTGTTGCTATGGTAACAGGCATTTACGATTTATAAATGGAAAGTATGTATGTAAAAGATAGCGGATAGATAGTGTAGATAAAGATTTGGCATCCTGATTCGCTAATAGCTGAGTGTAAGTTTGATTCTACATCAAAAACAATATGATCTATGCAAGCAGATTTTTTTTTGCAACACGTGTGAAAGTTATCTTACAAAATATGCATGCAAAATCTTCTTGATTAAATTCGTAAAATTTATTGTGGTTTTTAATAGTTGGCTGTAAAACATGTTTGAATATTTCAATTCTCAAGACAAAAAAATTCTTGAAAAGGAAAGATCAAAGTAGACATTTTTGTATCCTTCATATTTTGGTGTAAATTTAAAATGTAGTAGTATAAGTAACAGTGTTCAGTGGAATTATTGCTGTCGTGAATTGAGAGAAAAAACATAAAGTTTGAAAAATGTGGAGAAAGGCAAAAAATGAATTTGAGACTTGAACTAAAATACTATGCATACAAAAAAGAACTTACGAAATGGAATGAAAAATGACAAAATGTCCAAACTTCGAATATAGCAAAACTTTTTGAACAAAATGTAATCAATTACTCAAAAATACACTAAAAGTCCCAACAAATCCCGAAATACTTGGAATCTTGGATCAACGGAAATTTCTCCATTTGATTTTGTTCCTATAACCTTGTTGATTGCAAAGACTGATTGGAAAATGAAGAAGTAAAACAATTTTTCAATCTGAATGATCAGAAACATACCTTCACAGCCACAACTGTGTCTCGGTCAAAAAACGTGGCCAGTCGATGGACATAGTTTGACCCCATACTCGAATCACTTTCACGCTGTTAAGTTTGTAGTTATGACGGTTACAGAGATGGGGGAGGGGGCATGTGTTACCATGGTTACAAGGAAAGGGGGAAGGGGGCAGGGTGTTGGTTATAGGGTGTTCCAAAATAAAGATGGGAAAACAAATACGGATAAGTCAAAATGCACACATAATGACACTGTTATGGTACGTAAAATATTTCCACAAGGTGCACAAAAACATGAACAAAAGCAAGATAAGGTGTAAAACATGATAAATATATAAACATTGTGAAAAATACTCAGGAAAGACTCAGTTGAAAATGCACAATGTAGCTGATGTATAAAATGCTATACTTTTGTTGTTTCAGTGTCCGAATATTCAATGCGTGAGATTACTTTGGCAAAATTACATGATATATATCAGTATTGTTAATTTCTGTGTATACACGTACAATGTAAAATGCACATGATGCCAGTATCTTGTGCTAGAACTGATGTATAATCCGACATTTCAACCACTCTACAAAAACAGCAGGAGTACATTCTGCACAAAACCACACACTGTGCATCTATCATTGTTTCACAAGATCAAGAACACACACCTTTAGTTTGTTGTTCGAGTCCACATCGAGAGCGGCGGTGGGCGTCTCGTTCAGACGTTGACAGTGAGCAAAGAAGTTGTGCAGGTGCTGGTCCTGTTCACAAAGCAAAGATATTTGGCTTGACATCAGAGAAACTAGACATTCTATCACTAAAAACGACAAGCTTTCATCTCCTCATGATTGCCCTCAACACAGTCAGTAGCATGACAAGAACAGTATCACCCCTGACAAACAATTCACATAAATCTTTCTGCTGCCGGCATGATCTCCATTGTCAATACTCTCAACATCAATATCATTGATTTTCATTTAAAATGAAAATATCAGACCTTTGTGTAGATCGTTGAGGCAAGACGTATGGAGAAGGTGAAGAGGGCTTTAGCTGCGTCTACCCACCGAACTTCCGGGCCTAGACTCTATTACGGGAGGGGTAAATAGAGATTTGACTTGACCTGTATTTACAGTTGATAATATTCATGATGCATAGTTGTATTTCTGATACTAATTCATATTATTATTGATAATCTGGTAATGTTATGGATAATGTTGATCTGGTAACTCAAGCAGAACATCTTCTCATCTATGAGTAGTTTTACTACTCATCCTGAGATTTTGTCAATATCATATAAAATGCTCAAATGTACAAATCTATACATGCAGTACTAGAAGGTTTGTTGACATGATAACAATATGCCATGTTTGTATTTATGACCGTACCCCTTTGCCGAGGCCGAGGTTTTCGTGTCCCAGGTAACCTGGAGCAAGGGTGACTGCCACCTTGATGTGCTGCTCCCCGACATTCACTCTGGGGGGAAAAAAGGATTTTCATACATCGCTGTACACAATACATTGCCAAATTGCTAAAATCCTATCGATATTCCAGGAACCAAAATCGTAAGTAAATTTTTGTTTAAAATCAACATCATTACTTGGCATTGGCATTGGTAATCACATGTTGGTACTGGAAGCTAGGAAATCAAACTTCTTCTAATCAATGAATTATCTGACCCCATAATTCCCAATTTACACAGTTCATAACAATAATGTCATAAACAATCAGCGAAATTGCCGAAAACTAAGTAGAAGCACCTACCGTCCGTTGATGAGCAGTGGGAACCACGCGTAGCCGACTGGGACCTCTGTGCCATGGACTTTCTTAGCCGAGGCTTTACTGGACGTGGACTTGGACAGGTCACAGCTCACATGGTAGAACTTGAACATTATGTGATGTTTGTCTGTCAGCTGTGTCGGCAACATGATCTTCACCTGGGTGTCACAAAAGAAAGCATTGATATGAGATATTGATTCCCGCATCAGTAGATTGGTTTTTTTTTTAAATCTCCATATAAGTACAATGCTATGATCTATAAACTTAAATACTTCCTCTTTGCAACATATGAAGCAAGATGTCTAATACTAGACACTGGTATCTTTAAGCAGTATGTTTGCTAAATAAAAGAACAATTCCAAAGCTGAATACATGACATATCGTAGGCTTCAGAGCAGCTTACCTCTTCCATGAAAGTAGGCGTGGAGCTGTGGTGGATGACCGTTGCCGTTGACGATGATGTAAACAATGGACCCCCAGGCCTACCTCGGATCAACTACAGTCAAATACAACCAAATATCAATTTCACTCAATCGTCTACAGACAACTGTTTCTAGATTGTCGCAGTACAGATTATGAATGATAAAATACACAAAACTACCAAAAACCATGGATGGATACAAAGCTGAGGTACACAATAGCTTAGAAGTAGCGGAGATTTGACCCCTGACCTTTAAAGGCACTGCTCCCTCCTCGTCAGAGTCTCGGATCTCCACACTGACCGCGATGTTCCTGGCCTGGCAGAAGTGAAACATCGACGTACAAAAGGTTTATTCATGCTCCAGATTGATGCATAAATCTTTGGACTGTCAAATGGCAACACTACCCCCAGTGCAACACTGTTTGCATTTCTGACAATATTTTTTCTACACTTGTGATGTCTTATATAATGGGTTTTTATGTCCGAGGGCCAAGTCTTCGAGAAGCCCGACGCAAAGAACTTTTTGTTATACTAAACTGTTTTTGGTACATTAAATATATTTTCTTGTATTAAACAATCAAGCTTTAAAGCAGCATTTATATTGTCCAAACCTTGGGAAAAGCCTTCTGGTTGTCGTACTTGAGACAGCGCGGGTACACGTAGAGATTGTTGGTGTGTGCCGCGTGCGGGGAGGAAAACCTCCCGGACGATTCCGGCTGGAACTCTTCTATCTCCACCGTGGGTTCGTGAGTCGGGGGGTCGGGGAATGGGTTGACAGGGACTAGAGAGGTTGTTACTGTGTCTGAGGGGAATTGAAAGGACATAGTATAAATTCTCGAGTATGTTCAGGCAAATTCACAAAGAAGGGCATAATGATACTGAATTAGCATACATATAGTTATCGATTCTTTCCTGAATTTTATTTAAACAGTTGCTTCATTCTAATCCTTCCATATTCATGTGCAATGTTTTCATATAAGTCTAAATTAAGACACATATATAGGGGTGATATTTTCCCACTTTTTGGCAAGAATTAGGAACTGTTACATACTTGGCAGTGTGGACTTGTTGTTGAATTGGAAGAGGTTGATGGACAGTTTGCCGTGGACTGTTTGCAGGCGACTCTGTTTGTCGGGACTGTGAACACATGAAACAGACAACAACTGATAACAAATGACTAATGAATTTATAATACTGCAATGCCTTGATAAGATAAAGTCCAGAATTTCACACCGGTAGATCTAGCAAGTGAAGAATTAAGATTTGAAGATATAGTCTGATAAATTGTTTCGGTACATGTACATGTAAAATCAAAGCAAGTATGAACAGTAAATCATTGAATGGAAGTCTTGTAGTACCGTTTGAAGTCGCTGAGTTGTTTCATGAGCTCCTCTTCCGTGTGCCTGACACTGTCCGCGCGGTACAACACGAAGTCTGAGTGCATGTCCAACTCTCCGGAGAACGGTTTAAACACATTCCTGCAACCAGCGTACAATGTGACAGTCAATCTTTGCAAGTGGGGGACAATGTTTGTTCTTCCTTTCTATTGACATGTGGTTGATTGTTTGACAATTCTTGACGTTTTTTTTTTATTATCAACAACCTCAACTTATGACTCTTTTGAAGGTGACTTGGGGCGATATGAAGAAATGTCAGTGCTAATCAAATTGGAATGAACAACTCCAACACCAAATTCTTTTCCTAATTTACAAGGACTGCATAAAATTTAAACGAACGTGCACAAACGTTATAAAATTTTGTGACAGAACACACTACTGACTTGACGGCCCAGGCGAAGGGCATGCGGTAGTGTCCCAGCTTGTGGCAGTACTGTCGCATGTTTCGATGGACCTTGGTACCGATGCGGGTGTCCGGGTTACGGACGTACGGCTCTGTTGCCGAGGTAACGCCACCCTGGAGAATCTTTTCTATCCGAGCCACGAGGTAGATCTCAGGGTGAGGGTCGACCACCGAGAATACAGCCTGTGTCGGGATACGGAGGGACAATGTTACATGGCTATGTTTCCAAATACTATATTCAGATACACTATCCCATAGTGTTTGCAGTTCGTATTCAAGTGAAAAGTATTTGAGCAGTTTTGATAAATTGGGAAATCCCATTTCAAGAAGCAAATCATTTATGGCACATATTTCTCCCAATGTATCATTTTACCATCATATTATATATCAATGCACCATAAAGAATGCATAAAGAATATCCAAAATACCAAAACACCACCGGTAGAGAGCACTCACAGCCTTGGGGTAGGAGAACCACTTGAGGTCTATCCCGCCTAGGTCAGGCTCCAGCGTCTTGTTTCCAAGCGTGTTAGTGTTGCCATTCAACATGTCAAGAGCGTAGAGAATGTCCTTTGGAACCATCTGTCGTATCACGTCCGAGTTCGGGTCAAAGTGGAAGTCCTCGGATATTTTCTCCCTGGCTTTGGCATCGTAGAGCGAGATGGCAATGAAGAATGGCTCCGGCTAAAAGGAAATTTAACTGTTTTATTTATTCAACATCAAGGTAGTGAGGTAGTGCTACTGGTACTCAGGTTCATGTTTGTCTTGAAATATTTGACAAAACAACGCATACAAATTTGTATCACATTGAGGGTTATTTTCTTGAAATCATTTGCTCATGACTCTCACATACGATCATTTGTGATCAGTTGTGCTATATCATTGAATGCTTCTTCTACTGTTTCGAACATCTATATCTTTCAAAATATAACCACAGTCTTTGTTAACATGGCATATTTTCAATCCAATTTATCAATCAAGGTCAACCTACATTACTAAGGACTTCAGACTGCCCGTCCTCGTTAAGATTTGCTTGTAATCGCGTTGTGAAACCCTCACACTTGACTAGTACTCGCTTTTCGAAGGTCTCTTTGTAAACTTCAACCTCCGAGTTCTCTTCATGATGGTCTGTTGGCTTCGATTTCTGCAGTGAAAAAAGAATTGTTTACTCTCTGCGTTTTTAATCACAACTACATGTAGATATTATTGCATGATATGATAACAATTTTGGTAGATTATTTTCTCACCTTGAGTTCAGGATACAAGCCGAAAAGTTTCTGGCGATTCTCCTTTCGCTGTGTTGCTAATACTGAATCTGTTTCACGTGCATACTAAAAACAGAACAAAACAGCTACAAAACCTCATACATCATGAATGTAATATTGTTGTATTGCATTGGAAGAGCCCAAATGTTCTCTGGTATAGATCATGACAAATCCTTTGCAACTAACATCGATTGAGCAATGCCAGATACCTTTTGAAGTTCAGGATTCATACTGTGTTCCAGAGATTCTCGGAAGTTTTCCCTGATTCCTGGTGGTTCTGCGAGAGGAATAGCATTTTTGGAGGTCGAAACAAAAGACACACAAGTTATGTCTAAGGGTGCAATGAAACTCAAAACAAGAAACCAGTTACTAATCCACAAAACACATAACACACAAATATCCTTGGTGGAAAACCGCACCTTTGTCGCGCCGGATGTCGGGCGGTTTTTTGACGGGTTCGTTGTTCTGTATGACCTTCTTGAGCGTGGCGACCCAGTCTTCCATGTCGGACTCCGTCTCTGTAGCGAGGAGGTACACAAGCTTGTCTTGCATCTGGATCTGAAACGTGTTCTTGCCTCGCTTCGGGTTCTGGGGGAGAAGAGAACAATAAAACGAAATATCATTATTGTTTTGTGAAGGAGAAGCATCAAGATGCAGCTGACTGTGCTTTTGTCATTAACACAATTTTTGTATCCAAAAAAATTTGGGAATTGAAATGGAGCATGTGGTAATTAGTAGTGATGTTTAGGATGAACTGAGACATTTTTTTAGATTAATTCAGTCATTTTGATTTACATTGTTTTGTTTATTCCAACAATGGAGAAGCCACCTGTCTTCAGTTTTAATTTATTCAGAACCATTATTTATTACATACCTACCTCCATGATAAACACTTTGGCCTAACGTGTTTACTATAGAGAGAGAAGTATGGCAATGAATAATACTGATAACCCCTATTCTACAACCCTTGAATAATCGTAAATCCCACATGGGGAATTCCGGCTGGGGAAACCCCCACCTTAGTGACATCCGTGGCTGAGTCGAGGAAGATTGCTCCCTTTGGTTCTAGCTTCTTATCGTCCTTATGGAACTCAAGGATGTATGTCGTGTCAGCTTGCTGCTTCAGGTAGAAGTACCGCCGCTTGAATGACTGAAACATTAACAGAAAATGTGATTGTTTCCGGAAATACAGATGAATAGAACTTATTGGACTTTGCAGAAGATGAAATGCAACCACCATAGTATTTTCATGGCCCTCTGACCCCTTACCCGAGTGAAACTCATGATACTGGACTCATGGCCACTGTCGGGGCCTTTGAACATCCAACCTTTCTTTGTGATGTGTTGGTTACGCTGCTTTAGGGAACCCTCCTACAGTGCACAAAATTGCAAACATATATTATTGAATCTAGTGGATGGTCAATATGGGCATTGGCAGTAGCACAGAAAATTTCTGCTTTATATGTTATATATATTCGCATCCGAACACAGGAATTTGACAATTTGCACCATGTAGGAATCCTTGTCACAAAACATTCTAAATTTTAATTGGTTAATTTTGCTACTACATGTCGTCCTAAACATGATACCAGTAATTGCCTCACCTCCTCCCTGCCGTCCATCTCCGCATCGACCTCAAACACCTGAGCCGGGAGGGCGCGCGGGCTCGTCTCTGGGACTCTACGGGGGGATACAGCAATGTGTAAGTATGAGTAGAGGGTTTCCTCACTGGTTCACATCAGTGCTTTTTAAAAGTTTATTTTAATGGAGCTATTGTCCTTGCAATTGCAATGTCATCTTCACATGTTCAGTATCAATATTGTTCAAATGAGAGTGGAATGTCAACTACAAAGTATAACTTCTGACTGAAGTAGAATTCATGGCAATACATGCATTATGGTAATTGTTTTACAATATTTTCAAGAGTTATCTGACTGAATTTCCACATATTTTATGCAAAATTTACTGACTTAGGAAGCTGTAGGTAGCTGCCGGAGTAGGCGCTGTACTTGTAGTGGATGACGTTCCAGCTGCCCGTGTATGACTTGATGCACTCTCTGACCATGAGACTAGACGCTTCCTTGAGGGCGGACTGCGGCACCGAGCTCCGGGTCGTACGGAATCGTCGTGGCAATGTCGATTGCTGCAGAGTGATTTTCCAAAAAGTTCTTCAAGAGTTGCTTCAACTTTGAATGTTTCTAATTGCATTCACCAATAGCATGAATAGTTACAAGTCTTTGTCTCTATTTTCAACCTGTTACACCCAATGTGCTTGATTTCTTACAGTATTATTCATCATGCTCATACAAAACTCGCAACTTAGATTCATTTTGAAGATAAAACATATTCAATGTAATAGCTGCCTTATTTTGTTATATCATATTATGTACCATGTGTATTGTGTATTTGTGGATAATCAATACATATCCAAGAACTTTATTACAAGATCAGTCAACATGCAGTCATGCACCTTTGAGAGGTATGTTTTCTGTTCTTCAATATTTTTTGTCTTGACTGCCAGTTTTTGCTGACAACACTTCACCATGGTACACCTCAGCAGAGATTGAATGCGTTGATTAACAGGATCAATATTTATTTATCAAGGGATCTGAAATATTCATTAGTTGACACAACAAATCTGACTGATCTAGCAAAAGCAAAACAGTTAAGCCATGCCAGACATCCTTGCACCGAAACATATTTCTGCCGAGATCGAAATCATGAGCCCCTTGTTTATTTTGGTTGTATGAACATGTAGCTTAGAACTAAGATGAAGAAAGAATATCTCATACTGCACACAGAAATTTGTATTTCCATCACTATACTGCATTGCACACATGTATCTCAGACATTTCATAATCCTCTTCACATTCGAAGATATTAGAACACACAAATGTTCAAAATGTCCTCTGAATCAGGCATTGACTACTACTAGTAACTGACCCCTTCAGAACTCACCGACACATCGTCCCGAGGGAAGAGCAGCATTTCTCGCTGTGGGTCGTTGTCAAGGAGCATCTTGTTTCTAACGACGACCACCTCATAGTCCAGCGGCTCCACA